>OX403589.1:10015000-12415000 GCA_948107665.1 Lomographa bimaculata
AGAATATACTCTACTCGCACATCACCCCATCATCACCCACACCCATTTTTCGGCCCGCTGCGCCTCCGTAGTAAATTTTTGATTTACACCTATTAATTATCGCTGTTGCTATCCGTTCCAATTTGAATCCAATTATGATACATGGTTAATAAAATATGCTAGACAATTATTAGTTGTGGCCGATATCATGTTCAAACATTCCTGACATAATACCATAGGGTTTTCAAATCTACTGATCAGTTAACTTAATTCATCAAGGTGAATTAAACCTAAAAAAAATTTCGGCGGATTTTTGGTTGTTCTCCTCTACAGATTGCATTTCTCAACCGATTCTCGTGAAATTTTGTGAGCAGGGTTCGATAATAACATAGATTTTTCTGTCGATTCAGGATAGATCCGAGGTCTTCAGCTCACAGAACCACTAATACTTTAGCTACTAGTATTTGTGTATTAATAATGTAATAATTGTGTATTATTAATTAATAATGTTGATAATTACCTATTAATTTGTTAACGAAAAATGTGTAAGTAAATATTAATATTTACAGCTGTCACATGTAATATACTTATATTATTTATGATAAATTAAGTCTTCTCAAATGTGATACAATAATTATTTTATTTGTAAGAATTAAACGATGAAAAATATATTTTAAAATGGCGCCAGCTTTTGCAATACTGCATGTATTATATCTCGTTTATCACATTTGTTTAATTAAAGTTTATAACCATACTATCTGTATCCGCATTGACGATGATATTGATGAAACTATCCAATGTGTACACATATGTTCCGAGGCGGGATCAAAGACATTTGAGTCGAAACTTATACAAAATCTTTAATCGAGATAGGCGCACAGAATGTATTAATGACCCGTGGTGAATACATTCACATCACACACACAATCGCACCCAGAACCAGAAACACATAGAATTTTATAAATAGCGTAGAGGGATAATCAAGGAATAGAGTTAGGCACAAACAAAGATCGAGGATCGGGGCCTTTCGCTCTCAGCTATAAGAATAAAACTTCTAAGGTAGAATGTGACAATAGAAAATATAATAATAAATATAGATATGAATATAACCACCATTATTTAGATATCAAAAAGTATGCACAATTATAATTTAAGGCCTGTTTCGTTTTAAGAACAACATCAACTTAGACACACACATAGTTATCATTAATAAATTATAATACAGTAAAGTAGTTACAGTTGAAATTTTGATTATTAAACTTAATGAGATTCTTAAGCTAACATGGTCGCAATCATTGAATTAAAAATCGAGCTCTCAATCTAAATCAAAACCTACATGATGAATATTCCGTATAAACATAAATATCATCTCTTTGACATTCATTTAAACAATTAATATTGAAACTGATTAATGATTGCCTCTTCACCAAATTTTTCTCAATGGTGTCAATACCTATTTAAGAGAAGTGTTCATTTTTAGTTTAATCTCTATTCACACAGTATTTGATATTACGCACCACGAATCCTGCGTGCTACTCTGCTTTATGACGTATTTGGTACATAATTTTAAATACACGAAGTGTTAGGTGTATCTACACTAAGATATATTTGTGCTCACTTATTATAACATATGACATAATGCACACAGGTGCTAACATGAGGAACTCAACGAAGTTTATTTAGTTAAAACAATTTCTAGTCAATATTACACAACACGGGATAAAAAGTAAAAAAAATTGAGATATTTCATGTCAGGAATTTGTTGGAAAATTGCTCCAAATATAATAAATTTAAAGTTCGGCGTGATAAAAATACATTATTGATTTTTTCATGAGCTGTGAAGTTACCACATACTCGCATTTTGCCGTAGCAAAATAAGGAGTGTATTCTTCAAATAATTATAACTCTGCTCATCTACAGATTTGTCAGTTGTTGGAAAGTGAGATTACAACATCGTTGATGACTGTAAATTTTCAATCAATCATCTCATTTTCTGTTGAGTACTTAGTGTTCATTTGGTCGAGTTACTCTATGCACACCTTGTCTAAGTTGAACTCAAGTTAATGTAATATTTAAAGAGCTATCATTATAATATTATTATATCATGTGTTTATTTGGCATCTGTTATACGGTGTAATAACTATCTCAGGTTCCAATAGTCCAGCAACACTACAGTTAAAATACCAAGGTACACACGAATTGGCTATATTTATAGAATTAAAACAAAACATTTCGAGAGTCTTCTGGCTTCAGCTTCAAGGCTATGTAGCCGATATTTGGTATGACATGATGAGATAATATTAGTAAAAGATTTTGGTGAATATATAGACTTAGAATATCTTTTAAATTCTTAGTATTACTACAAATTATCTGAATCTTGATACATTGTTAGGTTAAGTTTGTATATTGATAGTTGTATTTTGGTATACTCTGAACTTAATTTTACGATTGAGTCTTAATATTAGATTTTTTAAATCATAAGTACATAAAGTACATTATATTTAGTTATAAACGTGAAAATAACGAATTTAAATCAAATAATATGATTGATTGATTTTTTCATGCTGATTGCTGAATAGCCCGAACCATATTTTGTGTTTATTTATTTTTTCCGATATAAAAAAGCGAATCTGAAAAGCTTACTACAATCTCAATGTAGTTAAATTTTTTCATGATTGAAATTTCTTTGTTACGTGGAAAATGTGGTGTAAATTTAACTACCATTATTTTTAAGTACAATTTGTAATGTATACTTATAAATTAACATTATTGTGTTGGAAATGTATACGGCTGTCGGAACTATTTTTATAATGTAAGTCCTATTTTGTACACAGTTTGACAATAAACACTATTCTTATTCATAATATTATATACAAGAAGGAGTACATAGTTCAATTAAACAAAAATTGATGTTTAGCCGAAGAAAAAAATTATTCCGATTTTATCCAGTATTTTATTTCTATTAGCGCGTGGATAGTATTAGCACACTGTGGAAATTAACGCGACATTTTCTGACAAATAGATTACCGACCTGTCTAAGCATAGTTATGTTTTAACTTTTCCTCATATGTGTGTTGAAAATTGAAACTCATCACGTGAAACGCTGGATGTTAGTCATTATTACAAAAGAATATATTACGATTATTACCTACCTTCACATTTAACTCTTGTGGGGTTGTAATGGTATGTATGTACCATATACCACGTGGTAAATGTAAATGGCAGCCCACTTGTGTAATTACTATGCTAGCATTAGCTCATTTGTATCATAAATCGTAATGTTCATTATATATGTATGGTAAATTACTTTGCACACGCTTTTATTTTTTAAACAAGCTGATAATGGATAACGTGCATAATACACACAATCGTTTATAATTTGATAATTACATGCCGTAAGCTTCTGTGTAAATAATTACCTATTAAAATTATAATATCACAAATGTATCGCAGATGAATCACGTCTCAATAAATTATTATAAAAACATATACAATTGTATACTAATTATAAATAGTAATAATAATCCTTTTTGTATTGAAATTGGAATCAATGGAAACCATAATAAATAAGTATATTTAACTATTAAAATCTATTTATTTATTTATTTAATACTTTATTGCACAGTAATAAGTGTACAAAAGGAGGACTTAATGCTAAAAGCATTCTCTACCAGTCATCCAGCGGTGGAAAATGAAATGACATGAGGCGTGCATCAATCAGGGTTAAAGAAAATATATGTTAATGAAATTTAAATCGAATTGTAATGTACATAAATATAAAATACTTGAGATTATACATACTAATAAAAATATATAACATAAATATCAAAAAAAAATATAATATATAATAAAAATTCTAAAAAATATATAACATAAATATATATATAAATATATACTAATAACTGTGCTCAGAGACGTTTGTTAACATTATAAGGCTTTGGTAATCATTTTAAGAAAATGATCTTTAACGTGCTTTTTAAAACAAGCTTTTGAGGGTGATTTTTTAATATCGATTGGGAGGTTTTTCTAAAAAACTTAATTCAAAATGCCATTAACTCATTCTTAATAACTTGACAGCACTTCCTTTGTTGCTTTTAACTTTTTCTTTATCCAAATGTTTCATATAAGCTAAGAAACATGTCCATATCAGACTGCAACAACTTATAAAAGGAACTCTATTTCGTGGAGGAACAACACAGAAATTAAACATTGCTACCGCAGGCCAAATTGAAGCACCCACCTGAAAAATTTAATTAATCATTATAATTATTGTTAATTGATATAAGTTTAAACTCAAAATATTACCTTATACGTTGGCCAAAACTTGGCTTTTACTTCTGCCGCGGCTTCGTGGAACTGTTTTGATTCCAATAAACTCATGAAAAAATAGAAACTGCCCATCGCGAGTGGAGTATATGTTAATGTTTCTACAAATGTCTGGAAATTAAAAGGTTTTTTTATATTAACTAGATGATTTTTTAAAAATAAACCTAAACCTTGCCCTAAATTTGAAAATAAAAAATGGGAAATTATTCCGTTTTTATTTTCAAATTTAGGGTATTTTTTTGTTTTGGTTCCACAATCTATGTGCATTTAGCCTATTTTAGCAAAGTGGCTTCCTAGTCATCAGTCACAGACACACGGTTACGTTAGTCAAAAAATATAGAATATAATTATTGATCGAGCGAAGCGAGATCTCTAAGTTGACTTGGGTCGTTCAGCACTTTGTCCGTCCGTCCGTCTGTCAGAGGCATCTAGCTTCTAAACCATATACGCGAATAACTTCAAATGCTCATAGAATATGTAAAACTACGGCCCAACGCCAGAAATGACATTTAAAATTATATAAATGAAAATATTAAGGGCAAGCAAAATATTAAAAAATATTTACTCTTGTGGGGTATCGTTGAAAAGGGCTTGAAAAGTAGAGTATGAAACCGTTTTTAAAAAAAACTATATTGTCCGTCGACAGACGCACGGACAAAGTGCTGAACGACCCAAGTCAACTTAGAGATCTCACTTCGCTCGATCAACAAATATCAAATAAAATGTATATGGACTTACATCTTAAATAACTAATTGACAATGCCTTATTTTCCTGTACGCAGCAAAAACTAATTTCAAATGTTTTGTCACCGATGTTTAGTAATGTGGCGGTGGTGATATATGGCGGGAAATTCGAATTTTAACACCTAATTTGATTTTTAAGCTAGGTCGTTAAACTATTCAACTTGATTTGACTTGACTTACAAAACTCGACTTTACAATATTTTATAAAATATTTAAATAGTTGTTTATCTGATTGCATAAGTAATAATTATGTAAACGTAAACGTCGATTAAGGTAATTTTTTTTTTAAATAAGCCTGAATCGTCTCGAATGTTATGTAAAATGAAAACTAATCATTTCTACAAATTAAGCGGAAAAAGTGTTTTTTTTTTAATTTTCCACCATATATAAAGTGATTAATCCTCAGAAATTACCTTTATAATACCAGCTTTGATTGAATTTCCTGGCCACATAACATTTGCAACTGTTAACCAACTGTACAGTGTAGGAGCAACATAACACGACCCATAAAATCCATATCGGGCACTTCTAGCCCAGTCTAAATTTTCTGAAACAAAAGAGTATTTCCATTTATTGTAATTGCTCATTTCGCCTGATTGTGTTTTTAATATTAAAAGGGTTTTAAAAGTTTTTTTACCCTTTCGTAAAGTGTATAAGGTGCAATTTTAGCGTATCGGTGCTAAATTGCACATGGCATCAAAAATAGCTCTTTTTTCTAATACACGGCTCCAAAAAAATATTTTATATAATTATATTTCTATTTATTGTTCGTATTTGTAAAGTTTTTATCAAAGTTTAATTGAGTATAATCTTATTTCTTTATTTGTAAAGAAAATTAATAAGCCATTTATTTCCCAACTTAAAAACAATTGATTTTTCCATAAATTTATGTAAATTAAATATTTAAATACGAGTCATTATAAGTATTTGAATTCATTTCATTTAATTATCTCATTTATAAGTTCATTAATTAATCAAATAAAATTATTAAAATTAGCATGCATGTAAGAATGTCCATTTTTGGACATAGGCCTCTTTATTAGTACTAGTAGAAAATCATTAAAAAAGTCTTTATGTAAGTATAAAGGTACTTATAAAATATACTGAGTATTTTTAGTGTTATTTGAAAAAGATAAGGATACTAACATGCCTTCCTGTGTATAAAGAAACTTAGTTTATTTTTATTTTGATAAGGGAAGGAACAACATTAATACCTATGCAAACCCCAAAATCAATAATTTTAGACTTAAGCCCATGACTTCTCGATTCTTTTCCGTAGCGAATGCGAGCTGCACGACCGCGGGCTTATCAGAGTACTTCTATGACGCTTAATGAATGACGTAATATGGCCCTATTGTAATTGTATCTGGTCTGTCGTAAACCAGTGCTTTAAACATATTCGTATAGACGTGCTTTACCACTGACAGCCCCAAACTAAGTTTGATTAATTGTATCGCAGGTGTTAGAGACATTCACAGACATGATTATAATACCTTAGCCAAATACAAAAATTGTTTAACTTGAGGAGAAAATTTTGTACTCACAACAGAGAATCGAACCCGATGTCCGCAGCATATAAATGTAACTGACTACACGTCCAAGTAAACGGACAGCTTACTAACTTTATTGCAATAAGCTTAAAACTAGCACAAGCCCACATCATTTTTAGATTGCCTTATAAGTAATATATCATAATGTAATATTTATATATAATTATTATTTTATTCAAAATACTAAGTATAAAAGTTTGATTGGGGCGCTTACCAAATTTTCGTCCTTCATAAATTTGCTGAATTATACTAGAAAGTGGCCAAATAACAGCATACGAAGCCATGCCTCTTAGAAGAGGATGCTTTTTAAACGCATTATAAATTCTTACATAAAGAGGCATTTTCGAAATTCAAATAAATAACTATATATTTAAATTATATTAATTACACAACATACACTTTAATAAATCTTTACATAAGATCATGGCTTCGAAAGACCTTCAAGGAACTAAACACGGGTTTTAAACTAGGAAGAGAAATTCGAATGTCACGAACATGTCTATTTTTTGGAAACATGCCCAGCACACATGTTAAAATGCTATCAGGAAATTCTCCAAACAAACTTTACACCCGCTAAAGATAACCACGACTGAATGAATGAACAGACTAAATTTGTATTCGAGTTGATAGCAATCCAGTGAACGACCTTGGGTGACGTTTTCCTTGTGGTTTTATTCGAGTTATGAATAGACGAGGTCATAATTATTACCTACACGATATTCGTATTATGTGAAAACGTCTCGTCTGGGCGGGAAAATCTAAACGTTTACAGATATTAGCAATTTCTATCTAGGTTATGAAACTATTCTGCATGATCATTGAGTTTGAGACATTAGAAGATTATTGGTTACGTTATTTTATATTCTACCTAAACTTACGAAGTGACTTCGTAAGTTTAGGTAGAATATAAAACATCGTCGAAGTCGTTCGTTCTGAATGGTGGTAAATTGACATCATTTGGTACGAATACGGTATTTGACAATTGCCTTAGAAAAAAGAGGAACACTTGCTCGAACTAAATTTGCTTTTAATGCCATCTAGTTGACGACTTTGGACATATGTTATTTTTGCTTAAATAGTTTTTAGACAACATTGGGCTCGAAGGAAAAATAGAATTTTTGCCTACAATGGTGTTTTACCACAATTCATCGAAAAAAGAAGCTTCGGTCTTTGGGTTACGTTTTGTGCAATCGGTAACGAAAACCGAAACTTCGTGAGTTGACCATCGAGTGCCTTATAACCATAGAAATAGGAGATAAACTTACGGTTTGTCGTGTAACCTACTCTAATTCACAAAATTTACGAATGAATAAATTTGACATATTCTGTTATTACCTCGACTATCTAAACTAAGGGACACGGGATTCTTTTGGAAAGGGTAGGGGGGAAGCGGGTAGGGGAGGAGTTAGGAGGAAAAACACACATAACACACATAAATACGACTGCAACACACAATATATTTAATGGTAAAATTGTTTCTAAAAGTAATACGTATATGAATCTTCTTCACTTGTATAAGAAAGGGTAAATCTACCTACACCTACGTACTTAATAAACACGACTTGCTCATTTCACATAATATGAAAGAACCAAGAGTGACGCCTTATCATTTTATTTTACCTCATGATTTATCATTTGTGAAAATATCGTTATTTCTTTATTATAGTGACTTGTGACATGGAATATTGCTTATGATTTAACTTGGATAGTTAAATATTTTTATGATTGCGATAGTTAATCATTAATCACTTGCAAAATAGCGTTTAAGTAATCTTTTAGTTATTGTGTAAAAAAAAAAATTGTGTTTACATCCTTGATCAAGTTATTAATCCACGATTTCGCTTAAATTCTTTCCGTTCAAAACCCTTGAACTTTGAGTCATGTGAAATTATACACCAAATTTTTTGAAGATTTGAGGTGTTTGGTTTAGTATTTTACATGCTAACAGCACAGCACGGCAACTTTTATGGAGCAACTCACACAGTGATAATAACAGTATTGAGACTTCAATTCGATTACTGAAGTAGTTTTTATAAACGCACTAGTTTAGTTTGTACTGTACCTTGGCTGAGGGGCATGCTTATACGAGGCTTATCCCTAGGTTAGATAGTCTAAAGAAATGGTGTTCATATCTTCGATTATAAATAGAAATCAATAGAAATCGATCGCAACAGATATAGGTAATAGGATGTCTGACGAGTCTGACTCTTTCGTCCCGTAAAAACGCTGTGATAGTGATTACCAAGGATGTTGTAGCTAAAGTAATAGGATGGATAACTGACAAACTTACAGTGCCGAATATCAAACATGCATGGAATCTTATCACAACTGACTTAGAGCGTATTTACAATGTCAAATCGTTTTATCAATTGCATAAAGAACCAATCGTGGTTGCGGTCCCGTTGAAATCGGGTGAAAGGTTAGAAAAGACCCCTGTGTCCCTCTCGCACAAGAGCGACTAGTTCTAAAAAAGTTTCCCAGTGGTAGAAATTATAGTCTGTAGTTTTTTTTTTTCTTGTTATTCTGGATAGGCAAGCATTTGACCGCCATCTCACCTGATGGAAAGTGACGATGTGGCCAAAGATGGAACATGCTTGCCTAGAAGGTACCTATTCACTCTAGACTTGAAGACACCCAGATTATACTACCCAGGAAACAAAGACGCAGGCAATGAGTTCCACTCCTTCGCTGTACGGATGATGAACGTAGAAGCAAAGCGCTTCGAGCGAACTGGAGGTATGTCAACCATAAATGGATGACGTTTGACAGTTTGTCTTGTTGTTTGATGGTAAAACGGGCATGGAGGAATTATATCATGTAATTCCTGAGCACACTCTCCAAAATGTAGGCGATAGAATACCGATAGGATTGCTACCTTACGTCGGTGACCAAGACTTTGCAGTTTTGACTCAACTAGCTTACTATCGCCAATGAGTCTTTTGGCTCGCCGGTCAATTGACTCAAGAGCTTCTAGCTGGTACTTTGCAGATCCATCCCAAAGGTGGCCGCAGTACTCCATACATGATCGGACTTGAGCTTGATATAAAATTAGAAGCTGCGCCGGTGTGAAGTACTGCCTGACCTTAGCAAGGATACCCAGATCTTAGCAGCCAGTTGAGCTCTGGCTTCGATATAAGTGCCAAAGTTGAGATTCGACGATAAGGTAATGCCAAGTAGCTCAAGCTTGTTAGCTACCGGTATTGGCACATCTTGAAAGGTTGGAGACAAATAAAAAGGTCTCCGTTTGGCGGAGAAAAGACACGCCTGT
Organism: Lomographa bimaculata; assembly: GCA_948107665.1. Taxonomy (NCBI): domain Eukaryota; kingdom Metazoa; phylum Arthropoda; class Insecta; order Lepidoptera; family Geometridae; genus Lomographa; species Lomographa bimaculata. Next base: position 10,024,868 of record OX403589.1, read on the forward strand.
GTTTTGGACGGATTGAATTTAACCAAATTGGCATCACCCCATTGGGATACGGCCATCAAGTCCGAGTTCAATCGTCCAATCATAGCCTCTCTTGTGTAGTAATAATAAGATCTTATTTGTCGTAATTATTTGATTAATCGAAACCTTACAGAATATGTTTCTAACTACCTACTATCAAACTATTCTACGTTTTTTTTTCCTTATAGTATTAGGTTTTATGATATTATTTTTGATATATGGGTATACAAGCCAAGCTACACAACTACATCCGCCATTTATAAAAATATTTTGTAAAAACAAAATAAAGTTATCCTGCTATCATACTTCCTACTAATATTATCAAGGCAAAAGTTTGTAAGTGTGTTTGTAATTGTTCCTTCTTGACTCTCAATTATGATTATATTAATGAATACGTTTGTGAATATGGAATATGCATACATTTTTATTCGATTGTTGCCGTTAATACATTGACGGAAAGAAAGTTTTTCTTCCTAACACAGCGTCTCATATCGAAATAAATAGACATTGGGAAATGCAATCAGGTTTTTTTTTATTCAAGTAGGCAAACTTTTGACCACTATCTCACCTGATGGTAAGAGACGATGTGGTTGACGATAGAGCAAGCTTGCCTAGAAGATACCTATTCACTCGCGACTTGAAGACTCCCATATTGTACTCTCAGAAAACACTCAGGTAAGGAGTTCTATTCCTTTGAGGTTCCCACAATGAATGTGGAGGCAAAACGCTTAGTGCGCATTTGTGGAATGTCCACCATATAGCGGTGTCGCTTAGCAGTTTGTCTGCTTGTCCGACGATAGAACGGGGATGGGGGAACCAGATCGTGCAGTTCCTTAGCACACTCTCCAAAATGTATCTCTCCAATATGTTCCGATAAAAAACCAAGAGACTAGCTGCTACCATGCGGCGCGGCGATGACCCAAGCTCTGAAGCTTTGAATTAGTCAGCTGCTCGCTACCAATGTGTCTCTTGGGTCTCCACTCAATGGTGTCAAGAGTCTCAAGCTGGTACTTAGCTGAACCGTCCCAAAGATGAGAACAGTACTCCATACATGATCGGACTTTTGCTTGATACAAATTGAGCAACTGTCCCGGTGTGAAGTATCGTCTCACCTTTGCAAGGATTCCCAGCTTTTTTGCAGCTAGTTGGGCTTTTGACTCGATGGAAGTACCAAAATTGAGCTTTGAAGTTAGAGTCAAATCGAGTAACTCGAGATGATCAGTTACTGGTAGGGATACATTTAGGAAAGTTGGAGTCAGTTCAAATTGACTCCGTATATCGGAGAAAAAAAGTTTAGCAAATTTAAACACAGCGATTTGAAAAAACAAATAGAATATAAGGAAAGTTGACGAATCAGTGACCACAAAAATGTGTAACTTAGTCACGATCAGCTTAGCCAATAGCGAGCGTTTTGCTATTTTGAAATTTCTATCCATTTTAATTATCAAAACTCCTAACAAAAAGCAATTAAAGAAGAAAAACATATTATGGGAGTAATTTTGAAAAAATTAACATTAAAAAAAAATACTTGACCAGTATGTAAATTGTATGCTTATTTCCTATTGATAATTTATAATGTTGTTATATTTTTCTTATATAACTATTATAGGCCAAAATGTATGGCATATGTTTTATTCTTAAAATGTTGTGTTAGCGTTGGCTTAAAGAATTTAGTAATTTTTAATTTTGCATTGGGTCACACTTTTTGACAACAATTTGTACACAACAATTTATGACAGTTAGGTGTCATAAAAGTTAGGGTTTACCTTCATTGGATTTTTTATGGATATATTGATGATCTAGTCGTGCCACCCCGCAGCTTTGTCTGCGTTTGTCAGGTTAATTAGCAGCCTATTTGTTAATTCTAGGCATAAGCTGCGTACATTGCAAATTTATCCAAATTTATTCAGCCGTTGCCGCGTGAAGAGAAAAAAGACATACTTAAATAATGCCAATTACACACAAGCTTTCGGATGAATAAATTATTTTAATATAAGTAAATAATAATAATATTTACCAAGATTCTGACATATCAATGTAGTAATAATATCTGTCATCGATTATCTTTATTCTAGGATATAAATTTAAACATGGGTTGTAAATGTATCTAGAAGCTTATTACAACAATTTATAGCACATATCTCCGCCATTTTGAAAATTATCGAATCTGCTCACAAAATATCACGAGAATCGGTTGAAAAATGCGACCTGTACAGGAGAACAACCGGAAATCCGGACCTACGAAAGCAATTTTGCCCAAGCTGAAATGAAATCGCTTCGTTCCCGCTTTGCGCTCGTTCGGTCAATTAAACCGAAAGTAATTAAGTCTTTCATAATAGTTAATAGCTGACCCAACCGGCGTTCGCCTGGGTATAAAAACAAACACATATACGCATATATTTTTATAGTCGGATAAGCGGACAAAGCCGCGGATAGATACTAGTAAATATATATAATGTTAATTAAATTTAAATGCATTTTGAAACATCAGCGTGGATTTTAATTACGCATATAGTATATCTTTATGAATGACATAATAATATTTTTATTAGATATCATATTGTAGCATGATTACACAGTTAAATATCATTCAAGTAGAACATAATTCAAATGGCTCAAAAGGTTATCCCACAAATCTCAAAATCAGGGTTACCCTAAAGAAAAGGGACACAGAGGTTCTTTGTGACCTCTCACTAGGACACAGATTTTCGGCGGAGTCGTCCCTCCTTTTACAAACCGTAGGTTTGTTTCCTATCTCGATGGTGATTACTTTGGGTAGAGTATATTCTTTTCTATGTTGATTACATTCACTCTCTGTGGTCTATGATTACATTATCGTTCAAAGAGTATACAATACGATAGTGTAAAGTATATTCTCTTCTATGGTTCTTATTATCTTATGTCACTTCTAGTGATATATGCTCATTGATTATTGTTTGTTTTGGTTGTCGTTTAAAGGTCTACTACCTACTTAGGTTCACCTCATAGCCATACTTTATAATAATGCCTATTAATTACCAATGGTTTGTCAAACGTTTTAGTTGTAGTTGGAATATTAGCTGATTTTTTAAAGTGAGGCCTAACATTGTTATCATTTTCAGGAGCGCTTGTAAAAAACGTAAACTATCTCGAAACACCCCCTGTTTCGAAGTGTCATCACATCCTCTCAAGACTCAAATTGTTACAGTGGTAATAATATAATATGAATCTCCACACCACCCCAATTCCTTAATGTAATGGAATGTAGTTTTAGGGTGCTAGCATTACTGATCCAGTGGTAAAGCTGTTGTATGTGATGGTTATGTCGTTTGATTTTGTGAAATGTTGCCCTGGCATTCCAGTGGTTGCTCTTATTTCTTCAGTGTGCTGTCACTAAAAAAAATATCTTTGACTGGCTCTGATACACGTTCTATAGTTTCATTTTCCTCTATGCATTCCCTTTTAGTAAGGGCTATTGTGACATCTATCTTATGTAGGCGGTAGTTCATGTTACTGTGTTAAGACCTGATAAGGCCCACCATTAAACTAGGATCTTACCGTTGTAAGTGTAGCAAATTATTTGTATTTTTTCTGTTGGAGATAGAAAGGATGCATGTACATAGTCTATATCCAGGATAACAAAATACGTTACTTTTTAACTTGATTCACGCAGAACGCAGCTATTAATAAACATAATTTAAATCAATTTGCACTCATATAAATATAAACAAAGGCCTGCACCATTTTTCAGAAAGAAAGTCTCGGTAAATCCTTCATCGACCAACTAAACAAATGGAGTTCAGTATTTGAAGAAGTGGATCCATTGCTGAAATTTGAGCGAATGAATTTGGAAGAGGTAGTGTTCTTGTTTTAATTATATAGGTTTATTTAATTTAACAACAATTTTTCCATCTTATATCAATCATATTATCTTATTTCAACAATACATACCATTTGCAAGCAGGAATGTATACACATGTATATTCCTGGGTCTGCAATATTATTTTACAAGTAAATACCTAAATAGATTGCATTTTTGTTTCTATAGCAATCATAGCACAAAAAAACTAAATTAGGATTGTGGAGAAATATTGACTTAGAGTGGGGCTTGAACCCATGGCCTTAGGGTGTGACACCTACCACTAACCCATTTAAGTGTTGCAAACATTGTACAGTAGAATGCCGATTATCCAAATGCCGATTAACTGAATCACGATTTATCGAAATCGGTTCTAAGCGTAATATAAAAAATTTTAACCAAGTAATTTTTGTTTTGTTTGGTGTAACGAGTTGGAATTCGTTGGGAGTCCAGATATATTTCAATTGTTATGATTGAAAGCTAGAGGCAAGACACTACATGTTTTTTGTTAAACTTAATAAAGTTTATTATGTGTGACAGTTTGTTTTTCTTTATTACCAGTCTATGTCCGATTATCCGAATTTTCGATCATCTGAATCGACCCCGGTCCCAATTAATTCGGATAATCGGCATTCTACTGTAATTCCTTTCTCAATTTTCAGAATTGTAACAATCACACCAATACTTGATCTGTCCGTTGGCTTAATTGGGGGAGGAATTAATATTAATAAATTTATCCACTGGATTGAGACATAAATGAAATTGAATTTTAATTGCAGAAACTGTATTCTAAAATGAAGTTATACTATAATTATTAATGTTGTTCAATGAGGGTGCAGCTTCTGGTCAAGGGTCATCTAGTGCCACTATAAAATTATTCTCAGTCAATGGGATAATATTATTTTACAGGATGCAATAATCCCAGAACCCATAGATGAAGTCACAAATTACTTAAAAGCTTGGAATATGAGGCGCACCAGTATTCTAAATAAATACACAACAGGTGAAAAACTCACAATTGTCAGCAGTTTCTTGCCAGGAGGTGAAAAAAGTAAGTTCAGTAATCATGTTTCAATGGATTGCAACCAATCAATGAGTTAGACTCAATTTTCAGTTCTTATTGGTGCAGAAAAAAATTAAAGACAAATATATGCTTGCCTATCATGCATTTTGTTTTCAGTGATTAGCCACATTAATTTTATAGAAAATGTTCAAATTTGCTTAACCATTGACTTTGCATCAATGAGAATGAATTGGTCTATAATATCAAATGATACATGTATATTTGTTTTTAATTTAGGCAACAACTTGGATCCTATGAATGCATAGGAACGAGTTGTTAACCCATTGGTTGTATGTTTCATCTTATTTTTAGTAACATGGTTTTATGAGAACAGAAAATTTTAATTCTACTAATAAGGAATATGTATAAATCTTAAATATAGTTCAACTATGTATTTTTTAATCTTTGTAGATATGTACAATGACACCTATAACATTATTTTCTTATTTAACTGCTTTTTAATATCGAATTTTGTGTGTGTTGTGAAATTCAAAATAGCAAAATTGGCTAAGCTGATTCATGACATTAATTCACATATTGATGTCTGTGATTGGTCAACTTCCTTAAAGGCAGCTACGATTGGTTCATGGAAGTCATAAAAGAATGTCATAATATATGTCATATTTTCAAATATATTTTTTTGTATGAAATGTAATGTTTCGATGATTGTTTTATTTTACCAGCATTTGTATTAATGTAAATAATCAACTAAAAACTAAAAAAAATATGCATATTCCTTGTTCTGCTAATGTAGCGCTTCGGTTGCTTGACCTATGACTAAGTAACACTTTCTGTTAGGTGAAAAAAAGGACAAAAGAAGAGATTCTTACAGTAAAATGCTAATTGATTCAGTTTTACGTTCAAATAACATAACCATATTGAAGAAAATGATGTCCACTACATTGTTTGCTTTGTGTATGTAAATTATTATATTATATGTTATCATACTTTGCTTGCCGTATAGACAAAGGGGCAATTCTAGTGTCTAAATTTTTAATCCACTCGACATTACTTAAAGACTGTCTTACGACTAACAAACAATAATTATTATAACAATAATAATATAAGTCCGAAAGTTTGTGCATGTATGTGTGTAAGTAATAATATTTTTGGAACAATGTATTGTAGGTAATATTATAGTCTCTTGACTATTCTAGACTTTGGAATAAGATATAGGATCTATGCATTTTCTTCTATGGATATATGAAGGAAAACGAACACGTAATAGCTCAGTGAATTTCTTCAGTGACAGCACACTGAGCTATTACGTGTTCGTTTTCCTCCATATATCCATAGAAGCCACCACTGGAATATATTTTTGCTGCCAAAAGGTTTAAATTTAGGAAATTTCAAAGCAAACCAAATTCTCTATAATAATTTAATTTAGACATGGAAAGTCAGACAGAATGGCCCCCACTGTGTGTCAGTTTAAATCATAATTACAGGTCTCCAAGTATAAGTATGTAGTACCTTAATATTAATAATTATGCTTTAAGACTTTCCCTCATGAATACCAGAATTAATACTTTAACATGTAGTTGAAAATGTAAGATAATTATTATTCCAGTCATTATTCAATCTGTGAATTTGTTCATTTATGTAACAAGTTACTAATGGTTTTTTATGTTTTTTTTTATTTATTTTACTTTTAAGTTAGTTCCTTTTCAGCCCTTATAAGACAGGTGTCCAATCTGAACGAGAAAGTAAAGCACAGGCTTGAACAGCTGGATGAGTTTGATGAGAGTTCTGTTAGAAAAACTATGGGCTTGAGCCAGCAAGAGTATGTCTCCAAGATCCACCTACTCAATGATGAAATTAAAAAGGTTCATTTTAAACACTATTTATTTCTTTGGATATCAATAACAAATTAGTGACATGCACTGGTATGCAGATGTACTGGCGATACATAATACAATCAAATGCTTTCACACTCTCAGCTCTGCACTAAATTCGAAAACTTGTATCGGGTGTGCCGTAAACGAATACATCACACAGACAATTACAAGCAGAACTAGAAACAAAGTTCCTTTGTGAATATATTTTTTGTTCCCACTGAAATCGAACCCGGCATGTATGATGCTTATGCATGTATAATGCTAGTGCAGTTCGATACATGGGCTAACACCGGCAAACATCCATCAATCGAGGTAGAAGCAACATTTTTTTACTTAATCGTTAAGATAATTGAAGTACCTAAATAAATGGAAAACATTTTTGTATAAAATTGTTAATAGTTCTCACGCAAATCGAGATTTTAACAGTTATCACTTGCCTTTAGTAGCTCTTACCCTAGATAAAGGGAAGTGACTCTGTTCTATATGTTTATCTCTTTCTTCAGAAAGAGAAATATAGCACATACATTTTTTTACACATCCAGCTAAAAAAATATGGTCATAATTTTTTTTTATTCATTTCAGGCGTGGGATACGGAGCAAAGAGTTAAGGCATTCAAGATCGGCATACAGTGCTCTAAACTGCTAGCTGACGTCAGCGTAATGCAGTTTTATCCTAGCAAGTTCATTTTAATCACAGATATATTGGACACATTTGGCAATTTGGTATTTGATCGCTTAAAGGAAAAGAGCTTTGGGCAAGTATATATTTATAATAAGTCTTGCTGTTATTTACAGGTCTTCTTTAAAGAACTTGTTTTCGTTCATATTTCATGGAAATGTTCCTACTACCGTACATCTAGACAGACGGCAATGCAATTCGCTCAAAGCTCTTAAATATGAGCGCTTAATCCGCATTTTTATAAGAACAATATGTAGAAGAATAAAACGCCCTGCATTCTCATGTGTTTTCCAAAATTACATTATTTGTTATGTAAGAGAGTTAATGGGTATTTACTAAGCAAGCGTCATTCATTTTCTACCGCAACGTCGCACGTCGCTTTGGTGGTGAAAATGTGGTCACACGTTTCCTTAGTCACATATAACAGAAAAACAAGGAATACTAATAGTTGAATCACTTGTATTTTTTGTACTCGTCATACCAATTTATAGGTATAACCCGACATATTATTCTTTTCTTAATAATGACAACAGCTGACATGGTATCTCACTCTCATAAGCGAGCATCGCTAAGCAAATATCGCTATACGAGTTCTATCTTTGATAGTTGTTGTTGATGCGACAAAATAGTGAAGAGAGAAAGTTCTCATCGGCAGTGTGAACGGCCAGCGATCAACTAATAAATGTGTCTCTTTTATTGATACGTTTTTTTTTGTTTGATCGAGAAAATAGTTGATAGCTAAATGCTTGCTCGCTGACGGTGAGACAACTGCCTAATGGCAATAGTCAGAGTGATATGCCATGTCAGCTGTCGTCAATATCAGAAGTGGAGTTGTATGGTATAAACGAGTAAACTATTTTTATTGTTTATATAGGTCAAAAATAATCCAAAACATCATGGACATTGATTCCAAAGAAGTACCTGAGTCAGCCAAGGAGACCTGTCAAAATTGGATGTACAAGATGGCTTCGATCAGGGAGCTTCTGCCACGATTATACATGGAAATGACATTGCTAAAGTGTTACGTGTTCATCTCGAAAGATGAAATTAAACCAGCCATAAGGAGGTTGACAACTATGATCAGGGGAATCGGGAATCCGCTGGTGGCAGCCTATTTAAGACTGTATCTTTGTAAAATTGCTTCAAAGCTGTTGGGAAAGGACAGTGAAGAGTTCTTTTATTCTAATTTAAAAGAATTCCTTGAGGAATATCAGCAGGTAACATAACAATCAATATTAATACAAATAAATATTTGATGTGAGTATTTTTGCAAAATTACTCCAATACAACGGCTGAATGACCGATATAATGTTTTATGTAGATAAAACGAATACTCTCTTAAAGATGCTAAATATGAATGAGATTAAAAATATATATTTTTTTTTTAAATCTTTATTAAACACGACATATACACTTGAGTGTAAATTATTTTCTTTTTTAAATGCTTTTTAATTAGGAATTTTAATGAATAAAAAGCGATAAAAATTAAAAATAGATACGCACGCTATTGGCTAGACTAATTCGTGACGTCAATTTATAGATGTTTGATGTCAATGGTCAAATTACCTTTACGGCAGCTATGATTGGTCACAGAAAGAACGTCAAAAAATCCGCGGTTAATATTTCCTAAACCTGATTGAATTTTCTATTATTTTTTTTTAATATGAAATTCAATGTATTTTTTACCGACAATGTATATGTATAAACAATGTGTAACCAATATATTAAAAATATTAAAAAACATCAGATTCCCTTTATGCAAGCCTCGTCTCATGCACTTGTAACGTACCCAATTCCCATGCTCGAGCGTTCATTCTGTCCGTTTCACGCTCGCACTGTAACTAACAAGCCGCCGCTACTGGACGATGTTGTTTGTAGTAAAATTAATGCGTAGAATAGAACTAGTCGTTCTCGCCGAACTGAGATCTAGCGCATAAATTTTGCCTAATAGAGAACAACTTTTGATGTCAATTGCTTATAATTTTTTGATTTCTGTTCTGTGCGGTAGTTCAAGTACCGGATATAACGGATAGTGAAGCCGTTATTGAGATAGGTTTCGGGACAAAATAAATCTAAAAACAGTGACTTTGGTGGCCTACCAAATTATTTTTCATAGATTTTATTTTATACCGGTTTCTTACTCTACTTGCAGAGCTCTTTCAACGATACCCCACAAGGGTAGGTAAAAAAAAAACTGCCCGCTTACGTGTATATCCTTATCATTTTGATTTATTTAATTTCAATTGCAATTTCTGGCTTTTACCATAGCTTGACATATTCTCTGGGAATTTGAAGTTATTCACTTGTATGGTTTAGAAGCTAGATGCCTCTGACAGACAGACATACAAAGTGCTGAACCACCCAAGTCAACTTAGAGATCTCGCTTCGCTCGATCGCTCGACTAACACTGAGGTTATTAATTCAACTGTGTATTTATAACCTTATTGTGAGAGAAACATAATTATCCTCCTAAAGCCCACGGTACTACAAGAAGTATTAAATAAACAGTCATATCATGCATGGGTTCCGCCTGAAAACCAGTTACTGGGTAAGGTAGGAGGGTTCTGCCCACCTACTTACCTTATATAGTTATATGCTGAGTCGGGACCTCTTTCGTGACATCACGCGGCGTTATATTGTTTATTTTTTGTATTTTTATATGTGTTTTGTCTTGTTGTTTTATGTACATAATGTAACGTCGCGTGTTGTCCCGAATAAATCTATTTTCTTTCATAATCTAAGTAATCATATCAACCCACGGTAATACTCAAGTGAGGACTATAAGTGTTGTTCTGATTACTTAGTTAGATGTTGAATGTTCTAGGTCTAAATATGTGTGTTTATTCAGTACTTCTTGTTGTACCGTGTGCCTTGGAAGGATATAAAATAGCTGCTCGTTTAGCTGGTTGTACGCCTGCCTTTTAACCAGCGGATATCAGGTACGATTTCTTTAGACCTACGATACAAGTCTTTGAACTTAGCGTGGGTCTGCGAGTGTGAAAGCGTTTAAGCGTTTTTATATAGCCACTCCTATATCATACTCGCACATGAAACGAAGAATTGTTTTATATTTCAGATTTTCCACGTAATGATGAGGAAGAAATACGAAACGCAGCTGTTAACACTCGACAAATATCTAAGTCTTTACGTACCCGTAGCGAATTGGCTGTTCTATGGCACACTTAATACAAACAAATGTAAACTCACTCTATTGGAGGAGTTCTTGCAGCGATGTGAGCAAATAGAAAACAAGTACGTATTCAAAGTGGTCAATGATCATCATTTCGACTTGTAAATGATTAGAAATACTTTGCTTTGTATTATTTTTATGGTATAAGTTAGCAGTTCCCGCTCTCTTCGCACATTAGGAGAGTAACTACAAGTATGTTGGGTGCGCTAATATACTTTTCCTGGTGGGCCCTACAGATGTCTTAGCCACTTGTACCAGAAGAGATAAGAGTATGTGCAATGATAGACAGAGCGTTGAATATGAAATTTAGGCAGGCAGCGATGTGTGATATGAATTGCACTTTATTACTTCGAGAAAAGAGTCGCTATTTATATAAATGTCATTGCGGAGATAAACTTAAGTCAAAATGCTGTATTGCTGACCATGCCTACCATTTCAAATCACCTAATTTTTTTTATGACAAACTAGTCCAGAAATGTTTAGTTACATTTGTATACAAATTACTGATTAAATCGTACTATTATTATAAATGCGGAAGTTTGTGTATGTGTGTGTGTGAATGTTTGTTACCACGTATCTCCTTAACGAATAAACTGATTTTGATGAAACTTAGAACGTAGATAGTTTATTTGAGGGAATAACACACAGGCTTATTAACTTCATTAACGCGGGCGAAGCCGCGGGGCATGCTAGTTATTTATAATGTTATCTATGTCGTATTGAAGTTAAAGTATCTAATTCTTCGAATTTTGTTTTACAGTGAGCTATTCCTGTGCTGCATCGTATCATCTTTCGACTCTATGAGCATTATAAAGAAATCATCAACGATACTGGAAATGATTAAAAAAGATGCTGACAAAATGGGTGAGTTGCACTTGCCTGAAACTAACTTTGAATGTTTGAAAATAAAGTTTTTGTCCACAAATATGTTATGGCTTTTACGAACAATAAAATCTATATGACCTTTAAGCATTTTGTTCGCGATGGTATTATATATTTTATATTAGTTAGACAATCATTTGATCACTATCTCACCTAATGGAAAGTGACGGTGCGACCGAATTCTATGCTGGTTATGGCAACAACAAACCAGCTCTATTTAGCGGTGCTAGAAAGGTGTCCTTTGTGTCCTATGTGGTATTTGCGTCAGTTGTAGGAAGTTCGAACATTCAGATGTGGAAAGAATAACTTCTTTCAAAACTAATTAAAACTAGGGTAATTAGAAAATATTGGATGCAACAGTAATGCTGAATGAAGTATTGGCGTCACTTGGGGAACATCTTTGCGCGGCGGATAACTATCGGCAGGTGGCGTCGGAGGCTTTGATCCAGAGTTTTTGGAAGATTGCCAGCAACATGCGGACAACAACGCACTTCTTGCAAGTCTTGGAGCCGTGGCTTCAGTTCGCCTGCGTACATTTGTCGGTGAGATTTTAACTGTAACGTATACCGGAAATCTGCATGTTTAAATGAGTATAGGGCATCCTACTAAAACGGCAACTGCTCCATTAGTATAAAAAAGGTAACTATCAGATTAATTTAGTTCCATTTTCATACTGGTTAACGACAACATGATCTGTGCCTATGATGGATTTTAAAATAAATGCCTCTCATTTTATCTTTCCACTCGAGGATGAATACGATTAAAATTGACTAAAACTGCGCGGTCCTGCAAAGTTTTCATACTTTGGACACTTAATTGTTATTATACCTTCTAATTCTAACTGGGGGCGATAAGGCCTGCACTGACGTCCCGCTGGGGGTATATGTGCATTTCCCCCTGCCAGCAGTTAGCACAGAAACCCCAACTCCTTTATATATCGGAGTGCGGCTTTGGGTCGCTGGCACAATTGTTCCAGTGGTGAGGATGTAGGTGTGCATGATGTCGACTCTGTTGCATAAGAATGTTGATGTATCTCCGAGTCATGGCTTAAACCAACCCTATCTTCTACCACATACTCGCTGGCTGGATTCAATCTAGTCAGAAATGACCGTGTTGGCAGGGGGGGTGGTGGCGTAGCTATTTACATTCGTACCTCTATTCCTTTCTCTATTGTGAATATGTCTACACAACCACCACCATTAAATGCTGGTGAACATCTGTTTGTAGAAGTAACACTCTCTCATGTCAAAATCCTGCTCGGAGTCTATTATAGCCCTTCTCTTCGTATTAACTTTTTTAATTCTTTCGAAAAACTGCTAGAAGATCTCAGTCCTGTCTATGAACACCTCATTGTAATGGGTGATTTTAACACCTGCCTCTTAAAAAAAGACTCTCGTTCTATTGCCTTGGAATCTGTCAGTAAAGCCTGCGACATGCATATTCTTCCTCTTAGTCCTACACATAATTTTCCAAATTCATCTCCCTCACTTCTCGACTTAATGATTGTATCTTCTCCACATCATGTTTCCAAACATGGACAGTGTTCGGCTGATGCTTTTTCGTATCATGACCTTATTTTTCTATCTTATAAACTTCGTCCTCCAAAGTCCAAGGCAAAAATTCTTCTGCAACGTAATTTTAGTGGTATTGAGATTGAAAAACTTCGTTTAGATGCAAGTAATATCGATTGGTTGCCTATTGTTAACGCTGCCACTATAGATGATAAAGTAAGTTTATTTAACTCCACTATCATAAATTTATATGATAAACATGCTCCTATACGTGCAGTTAAAATAAAACATTTTCCAGCGCCGTGGCTTACTGAAGAAATCAGGCAACTAATGCATAAAAAAAACTTGGCTAAAACTAAGTATAAGCTGCGACCTACACAATTTAATAAAGAAAAGTATACGTCAGCCCGAAATTACTGCAATAGGGTGTGTAGGGACGCATATCGTCGCCATATTCATGTGTCAGTTGAAAATGAGGATTCTGCTAAAGTGTGGAAATTCCTCAGAACATTGGGAGTTGGCAAATCACGCCTTAATGTAACTTCAAATAATATTGACTTAAATTCACTTAATCAGCACTTTTCTTCGTCTTCCTCTATGGATTTAAGCGATAAAAATGATACCTTAAATTATCTTTCCTCAATTGCTACTCCAAACCATTCTCAATTTTTCTTTAATCAATTCACCGACCGTGATGTTAAAAAGAACATTCTAACCATCTCATCTAATGCAGTGGGCGGCGATTGCATTAGTCGCAATATGATAGTACTGATTGTGGATGAAATATTACAAGTCCTGTGTCACATTATGAATTTTTCTGTTGCGAATTCTGCTATTCCCACCTGCTGGAAAGAAGCCCAGATTATTCCATTGCCAAAAAAATCTAATCCAACTTCCTACTCTCAATACCGTCCCATCTCTATTCTTCCATTTCTCTCTAAAGTCCTTGAACGTCTCACTTATAACCAGCTGTCATCTTTCCTCACCCGAAATAACCTACTTAATCCTTTCCAATCTGGTTTTCGCTCTGGTCACAGCACCGTTACGGCATTGGTGAAAATCACTGATGACATAAGGCAGGAAATGGAACAAGGTAACCTCACTATATTGACGATTTCAGCAATGCTTTCAATACTGTCGATCACGATATACTCCTTGCCTTGCTTCGTTCTATTAACATATCTCCGGCGGTGATTGATTGGTTTCAGAGTTACCTTTCTGGACGCCGGCAGCGTGTTCGCGTTGATGATTTCTTCTCATCTTGGTGCGACACGCCAGTCGGTGTACCACAGGGCGGCGTGCTATCACCTCTTCTCTTTGCTATGTTCATAAACTCCATATCTCACCAACTTACTTCACCTTACCACCTATATGCAGACGACCTACAAATATATAGTCATGCTCCACTCGATAAACTGCCTGATATTATTAAAACTGTTAATTATAACTTGAGTCACATAACGAGTTGGGGTAAGGCTTATGGTCTAGCAATAAATCCAGCTAAGACACAAGTGATAATCATAGGAAGTTCACGCATGATTTCGAAAATCAACTGGCCAACAGTCCCCCAAGTTGTATTCAATGGTGTATCAATAACTTTTAGCAAAGAGGTAAAAAATCTTGGGATTATATTTGACCGTTGTATGACTTGGGGACCACAGCTAAGCGCATTGAGTCGTAAGATGTTCGCGTCAGCAGGCTCCCTAAGAAGATTGCGTAATTTTCTCCCCACTGCCACTAAAATTACTCTAGCACAGTCATTACTTCTTCCAATACTAGATTATGCTGACGTCTGCTATCTTGATATTACGGAGGACCAGCTAAATAAGCTTGAGCGTCTTCAAAATGTTTGCATAAGGTTCATATTTGGATTACGCAAGTATGACCACGTCTCTCAATTCCGCGCTAAGCTCAAGTGGCTTCCCATACGTCTTCGCCGGGATACCCATATACTTTATCTTCTTTATAATATACTAGCTGACCCGCCCGGCGTCGCCCGGGTAAACAAAAGCTTACACATAAACGCTTTCACACTCACTGCCCCACTCTAAAAGTACTAATATAAGTTGTGTCGTGGGGCCGTAAACAATTAACACCACACACACAACATTCACGTCATACCCAGAACCAGAAACATAAACTTCCCGTGGGGAAAAAACTTTTGTTATTGTGTTCCCACCGAGATTCGAATCCGCTGCTTTGAAGACGAACGCGCACTCATCTACCCAGTGGGTAGTTCAAAGTTCAAAGATTCCCCACCCTGCGTCGCCCGATTAAAAAATCTACACATAAACACTTCCACGTTCACAGGCCCACACTAAGTTCAGTGACTTGTAGCGTGGGGCCGTAAACATCCAAGATTCACAACATATTAAAAACAAAAATTTCCCTTAGGGAGAAAACTTCTGCTACCACCGCGAATCGATCCCGCTGCTTTGAATGCAAACGCGCACCCATTTACGCGAGTAGATAGCTCAAAGTTCAAAAGATGACCCGCCCGGCGTCGCCCGGTTAAAAAATATACAAATAAACACTTCCACATTCACAGCCCCACACTAAGTTCAATGACTTGTATCGGGGGGCCGTAAACATCCAAGATTCACAAAGCATTCACAACATACTCAAAACCAGGAACACAAATTCCCCTTGGAGAGAAATCTTCTAGGTAAATTACCACCGGGAATCGAACCCGCTGCTTTGAAGGCGAACGCGCACCCATCTACGCCAGCGAGCAGTTCAAAGTTCAGGAACGACCCGCCCGGCGTCGGCCGGGTAGTAAATATTAAAAAACATACCCATAAACGCTTTCACATTCACAACCCCACACTAAGTTCAATAACTTGTATCGTGGGGCTGTAAACATCCAAGATTCACACAACATTGACAACATACTCAAAACCAGAAACACAAATTCCCGTGAAAAAACACCTGTGTTCCCACCGGGAATCAAACCCAGTGCTTTAAAGGCAAACGCCCACCTAACTACTCCAGCGGGCAGTTCAAAGTTCAATGATAAGTTGTAACCGACTAAACAAAAAAAAACAGTCGAATTTATATCCTCCTTCTTATGCAAGTCGGTTCAAAACATAGAAGTATGCCGGATTACGCAGTAACTGTTACATTCTGTGATCCACCGTTTTCACCCTCAAATAAACTTAACGATTTCTCCTAGACTATTGGTCCAAATTATATGCAGTGAAGAGCAAATTGCATCTACGTGAACTACGTAAGCCGATGAAATAGGTTTTTTTGATAAGGATTAATATTAAATACTGAAAAAAAGTCAACGAAATAGAAGCCGCTATTTTTATGTGCAGGAATGCGTAGTACGTGTCGATAAATTTCTGACCCGTCCCGTTCACGGGAGGACTCCGTGAAACTAATTTCACGATTTCTCATAGACTATTTATCCAAATCACATGCAGTAAAAAGCAAATTGTATCTACATGAACTACGTAAGACGATGAAATAGTTTATTTTGATAAGGATTAATACTGAATGTCTCAAAAAGCCAACTAAACATAGGCCGCTTTTTTTTCAGATTTTTAACAAAGAAAAGTATTTTTTCTGAGTTATACATACATGTTAGATATATGCTGTCGCGGACTTTTTTGTAAAACTCATGAAGGCCAACATTTTTGCTGTACATTGTATTCACCTATGTCTAACTGTTTAGTCAGCGTACGCCGATAAAGCGGAAAGTTAGCTAATTTTTCTCCGAATTGTCTTACGAATATTATTATTTCGAACTGATAACTAACTTCTATCCCAACAAAACATAGCCTATGACACTCAGTGATAGTGTAGCTACCTATTAGTGAAAGAATTTTTGGAATCGGATCAGTAGTTTCAGAGATTACCTTTTACATACAAACAAACAAACAAACAAACAAACTTTACCTCTTTATAATATTAGTATAGATTATTTAATTCTGCAACCCCGGTTTATCTCAAGGAACGATTTGAGTTCTACCAAAATCCTCGTTACAGATCCTATGAAAAATTAAAACTTAAAATGCCCATACATAGTACAGTATTCACTGACAAGTCTTTTGCTATTCAAGCGGTTCGTCTATGGAATGCGCTGCCTACTTTTATAAGAAAGACGCAAACACTCGAGACATTTAAAATAAGAGTAAAGAAACATTATTTATCACAGCTTATATGAAATCATTATCATGTTTCATCACTAATATTTATTTATTTTTAGGTTATATTAAGTATGTGTATTATAATATTTATATATGTATTGTATATTATGTATTTTGTATTTATCTTTAATTTATGTATGTAACTATATGTATATAATTTGTTTAATTACATTAATAATTAAATGTATGTTTAAAATATTGTATGTATGTATAATGATCATTGCCGCACCACCGATCACTTTTTGTTAAACTTTTTTATCCTCTCCATCCTAAGGTTGCCTGGAAGAGATCGCTGCTTAGCGATAAGGCCGCCGATTGTACCGCTATATTGATATTTTTTCTATTGTTAATTAATATTTTTCTTGGTGTGCAATAAAGAGTATTTGTATTGTATTGTATTGTATGTATCCTAATTTTGGCTCGTATTTCTTTTGTGGCCTCACAGTGTAACACCACGAGTTCCACAGTTACATTCTCCCGCAGGCAGCCACGACATAAGGGACTATCAGTGGCGCTAGTCTTATACATGTAGTTATTTAGTTCGCAGTGACCTGTGATAAGTCCCACCATCAGGCGAAGGTCCTGTCGCTGAAGTCGAAGTAAATTATTTAGTAAGGTTTCTGTTTATGATCGGAAAAACAGTTGCAGTCCGTTCTTCCGTCCCACTGATTCTGTCGCTCTTTTTCGGTGTTTATTATACCTTGTTTATATTTGCTTAATTTTCATAGGCACAATACGTGAACGTAATTCTACGTGGCACGATTCGCTATATGATCAAATGTGGCAGGTCGGCGGACGAATTCTCGGGAAACTTTCTATTTGTTATCAAGAGAATGCTTAAATTTATCCCGGATGTTGAAGAAATATTCCTCATGGTAAGTATTAGTTATTCATCTAGGCAGGAAAATTAAATTCTTCCGCTGAATTTTAAAATGAGCAACGATATTCTATCTATATGTAATCGAGAGCTTCAAGTGAAACTTAAAATGAGTCCTTTCAAATAAGGGCATAAAGGCAATGCACTGGCAAGGAGTGTTTGCCACTACTAAAACCATGAAAAACAACAAGAAAACTATAAGTTATTTGTTATACTGATTGATCGGAGCAACTTCTAATTTCATTAGATTAAAGTAATTTCTATTTCTATTCTAATATAAAATAATTTTCAGGACGCTTTCATGCCCCTGGTGGAGTTGGTCCAAACTCCAAATGCTCGGACAATGATGGCGAAAACTGTTCTGTCCATCTTTTTCCAAAGATGTACCTCCGTTCACATCGACGACCACATAGTAATATCCAGTTTGATGAGGCTCTGCTGTATACTTCATGATTCCATCAAGTAAGGGAAATTAACGGAAATCTACTAGTGTTTTGTGCAACTTTTCAGACTTGCTGAATATATTAGAAAAGGAAATATAGAAATCGTTTGCCTTAATCTAAAGTGTCAATGAATCTGTCCCGAGACTCTTCGCCCCTTTTATCCGGCGCAAGCCTTAGAGGAACACCTAGCCTTAAATATTTAGGCTATGTGTTAGAAGTAATATCAAACTCTGCTTAATTCGCGCTTTCTAGAAGTACATCGCACCTACCTTAGTGTCAATGAATTCCTGCGAGCCAAAATAAGAGTACGCGATAGAAAGACAGGTGAATATAAGTTTAGCTATGCGAGTTGAATTGCAACTTTATTCCGTCGTGGCAATAGATGCTATTCATTTAAATGCCTTTTCAGATATAACCTTCTGTACATATTAAGTATGCCGTGGGTATTAAGTGGATGTCTGATTTAAAAAAATGTGCTATAATTTTCCCAGTGCCGTAAGCGTGGAGGATGAAGTGAAGGCGTGCAGTGAGTTGATCATCAAGTTCGTACACGCGGTCACCTACCACGACGATCTCGAGCAACAGCTCAACTTCTACGTCGAATGTCGCGCCTCCTTCATCAAACTCGACGCGGTGCTCGTTGCTTTGGTTCATGTGAGTGATGATCCCATTGGCCACGTTCTTAAAGTCGTTAAATTTTGGGTGTGCCGGGTGATCTATGCGGTCATGGTGACGTGAGCGTCATTTTGAGAGGGGTCAAGTCAAAATGACGCTTATGCCACGATCGCGGTTACCGCGGGTTAAAGGTGGGTTAAAATTTTGAATTTTTTGAAAGTCCGCTCCGACTGACATCCTGACTTGATAGGAGCTCGAGATGGACAAATGTAACTATCACGTCCTATTGTACCACTATCGTGGTACAGGTAGGGAGCATTGCGATTGTCGCAGACGAAAATGGGAAATTGGCTTACAGGCCTAGTACATGACTGACTAGATACCTGCGGTAGTAGAGCGGCGCGGAAGGGGCTTACTGATGTCACGTGAACTGTTCGCATGATGCCTTTTTTGCTGAATAGGCAAGCATTTGACCAGTCACTCACCCTGCTTGTGCGCTACCTAATAATACCTATCAAGCCTTTTAAAATGTATGCTCTAATAGCAAAGCCCGCGGTTGCCCCGTGATAATGAATTATAGTAAATAATACTCTGTTCTTCTCTAAATATTAAATAATAGGTACCTACTTCTCTTAATTTTTTTATGTACCTACATTTATAATTAAATTGATGATGCAGGATAAAAACTATGCATAGGTAAACTACGTCCAATACAAAATGTTCAGGCGTTGCGGTGTGAAGAGTGCTTGATCTTTCGGATTTATAATATTAGTGTAATTTAATCATGCTTCACATATATATTTCTAAATTGAATAAGCCGATATGATAACGTGGCACATACAGGCTCTCATTTCACTTTATACAAACTTGTTATATCTTAATCGGGATTTAATTCAAATTTACTATATTGCTTTGAGCAAAATAGTAAAATTGAACTGGCAAACATGTGAAAAGATCGATGAAGAAGTTTATGATGCATGGCTTATTCCGCCAATAAATCATACCATTGACGTGGAACAGCGGACATATCAAATCTATTTTGGGCGACTTTGATCGGGTTAAGGCGAATTTAAAGATGCATACGTGTGATTGATGTACCAAACAAAACAGCACGGCAAATACGCTGTACTCTAGAGCGATCTTTATAAAATTTTGTAGGTATTGGGATAAGGTTCACAAATATCTTCTTATTATCAAAACGACAGAACTAAAAGACAGATTTGAGAATAATAGCTTACATTTATAATATATATATTATAATATAATATGTATATATATATTTTTTTTTTTTTTTTATTTGTGACAGGCTAGTGTTTGCCCACCATCTCACCTGATGGTAAGTGACGATATGATCGAAGCTGGTAAACACACTAGACCTGGAATATGCAGGCTCTCAAGGATAACTGCCGGAACACCGTATATTACCAAATACAGACCGATACACCAATATATAGTTTCAAGAAATATATAGTTTCAGAATCTGATATCGAATATCAATATATAGTTTCGATTCGATATCCTAAAAACCTGATATTACCCACTCCTATCATGTGTAGACCTTTAGTATATTTACTTAAGATACAAAGATTGTTAAATCATATTACTATATAGATACGTGGTAACAAACATTCACACACACACACACAAACTTTCGGATTTATAATATTAGAAGGATATCTCTGGGTGACGAGCGCTATGTACTGCATTTTGAACTGTTAAAGTTCTGGGTGGCACTGAACTCTAATGGCAAGTGTGACCATCAGGCTAGTGCCTCGTCTCCCAGTTGAATAAAGAAGCTAAACTTGTGTATTTAGGCCGTGAACGCGGTATCAGCGCGGGCGGGCGCGGGTCGCGGTCGCTGGCTGCATCGCGCAAGCGCCGCGTACTGCTATATCACGGTGCCGTCACTTCACTGCTCGCTCGCCAAAGCACAGCTCTACCTGCTGTCGGGGCAGGTGGCGCTACTCAACAACTGCATCGGACAAGGTAACTTATTACCCGATACGATATTGTACTGTGTGCGAAAAAATCCTAAACCACATATAAGGTACTTTTCACTGTGAACAATAGAAATATTTGCGTCTGAAAACTTACATACCGACTTTAGTTAGTTAGAAAATCCGGCAACCGCCGCGAGTCCCAGCTGTTTAGTAAATAATATAATCGAAAATGATAGTTTTTTAAATAAAGATACAGAATATTTATACAGCGTGTGAGCGCTTAAATAAAAATCGAAGTTTAAATGCCACATAGCGATTTTATAAAATGTATATAAAATTCTAGTCACTAACAACAGAAATTAGATATATGTATGGAATATGTTATATGTTAATGGTATATGGTGTATTAGGTAATATGTCAAAAAATAACCTATTACACGATATGTATAAAATAGTCCGCAAAAAAATTACCTCAACATAATTAATCAGTTTTACAAATTTAAAAAAACCGACTTCACTGCCTATATTTCCGACACCTATCGATCTTGATTTTATTTTTATAAGTTAACTAACATAAAATCGGTTTTACGTACACTAGAGAGAGGTAATTAAAATGTAATCAAGGCAGGATAAAGAGTTACTTATAACAAAATACTTGGTTCGGCTTACAAGTGTTTCAGTTTTCAATATAATTAAGCTAATTATGATTTGCAGCTGAAGCAAACTTCAAAGCACTTATTGGGCTGATACCGGACATTCCCGAGTACATATTAGAAGATGGCCAGAAGAAGCCGACGCAGTTTAAAGTTGCCGGGATATTGAGCGACTTCTTATCTACCTTGTTAGTTTTACCTGTAAGTAACAAGACTCGAACGTATATTTTATCTTTTATTCATATAAACTGAAAGGACAGGCCTGTATTTTTAGTTCTGAAAAATCTTAAAATAAGGTGTAAATATTTGTGTTAGCTGTTGTGATGTTGATAATAAACTTAATATGGTTTTAAATTTACGGGGTCACTCACATTACAACTTATTTTTGAAACTACGGGTAATTTATTATGTTTTTTTTTTACATTTTGGACAAGTGCCATGATCACGTGTTGTACGACATCGTTCAGTTCACGAGAACTGAACGATGTCATACAACAATATTTAAAATAAACATGGAACATACCCGTATCATATATGTAATTATTCTTATAAAATATTATTTATTCATGCACCATACATTATGTTGGTTCATACACCATTGTACGTGTACATTGTGTACATTGGAAAAAAAAAAAAAATACACAAAATGAAACAAGTGACTGTCATTGGCAACG
Organism: Lomographa bimaculata; assembly: GCA_948107665.1. Lineage (NCBI taxonomy): Eukaryota > Metazoa > Arthropoda > Insecta > Lepidoptera > Geometridae > Lomographa > Lomographa bimaculata. The sequence continues at coordinate 10,047,237 of OX403589.1, forward strand.
GTCCTGTATGTAAATTGTAAAAGCTTGTAACGGTAATCTTAATGTAAAAAATGTCGTCTGTTAATGCTTTCACATTCACAGCCCCACACTTAATGCTTTCACACTCCCAGCCCTACACTTAATGCTTTCACACTCCCAGCCCTACACTAAATTCGATGACTTGTGTCGTGGGTGCCGAGAATCGAACCCGGTATAAGCGGTAAAAGCAGGGTGCTTATAAAGCTAACGCACAACCAACTAAGCCAACAAGCAGTTCTAAAATTGGTGGAAAAATCTTTAAGACATGTGTTATTTTGCAGGACAATGTTGACAGTAACTGCAAGGCTTACATTCTGAGCGGGTTTATAAAGACGATGGAGAGAATTCATTGGAAGAAAACGGATCCGCTGTACTACACGACGTTACTTCGCACTCTCGACCTTCTATCAGAAATGACCCAAGAAAGTTATGCTCATCACATTGATTCAGGTATATAATTGTTTTATCATCGTCAGCAGAATCAAACTTCAATTCTGTATATAATGACTGATTTTTTTTTATTTGTATTATCTCGTAACTTCTTCTACGTAAACCGATATTGATTTTTTTTTTGTTTGAAGCCTGTTACTTTCCCTTTGGTTCCATTTAAATTTGATCAAGATCAGATCAGTAGTTTTTGAGTTATTGTCAATAATGCGTGTTTAATACATTAAATCTGATCAATGTTTGGAGGATAAAGCAAGTCGGTTTTTTTAAGCTGTGTTTGCGTTTAATGATATCATAAAATGCATAACATCTTTGTGTATTTTTGATATTTAACATTCTTCTTTAAATTTAATTACACTAATTATAAATCCGAAAGTTTTAGCGTGTGGCTATGGTTTGAAGTAGTTTGAATAGAATATATTTGTTATTGCTGACTGTATTTCTTAATTTTTATACCTCGATAGACTATCAATTGACCATCTCATATAATTTAAATTAAATTTACTTTATATGGAGTTGATTGCTGTTTTTTAAATTGTTTTAATATGCTTGAGGAAACGGTTTTAGAGAAGTAAGAAACGAACCTATCTTTACACTATTTTATAACGAGACAATTAAAATTTTTTACTTATTTTAGTGATTTCAAACGACAAGCTGTACGGTTCAGAGGAAGAGTTCATAGAAATAATAGAGAAGTACGCAAGTGACATTTGCCAGGAGTTGCTTGTGGTCCTCAAATCTCTGGGCGACAACAGAGAAACAAAGAAACAGTACAATTTGGCCCTGGAACTGTTCTGGAGGGTCATCAGGAGGGGAGACCTTCAGAAAAGGCCGATGATAAGTTTGGCTGCGAATCTTTGGATGCTGTCACAGAAGCTGCAAGACTCGAATAATAAGATAGCTGTAAGTGATCTGGTATTAAATCTGAAAAAAAAAAACAGGCTCAGTCTTTTTAACCGACTTCAAAAAAAGGAGGAGGTTCTCAATTCGACGTAATCTTAGTTTTTTAATCATGTTCCCTGATTACTCGAAGACGGCTGGACATATACGAGAAATCCTTTTTTAGTTTAAAAAGGGTATACTTCCCAGGAGGTCTCATTATAATGTGATCAAGATCTGATGAAGAGTTTTGGAGGTATTTGCGATTGAAGTCTGTTATTATTTTTTATTGCCCACCTTCTTTATAAAATCAAGGTTTACTCGAGTGGTTAAGTTTGTATATAAAAAAACCCCGTACATCCTTATTCTTACTAATATTATAAATGCGAAAGTAACTCTGTCTGTCTGTCGCACTTTCACGCCATAACTACTGAACCGATTTAAATAAAATTAGGTATGGAGGTAGCTGACACCTTGGATTAACACATAGGCTATCATTTATTATCCCGAAATTCCCGCGGGTCCGGGACTTACGCGGGTAAAACCGCGGGGCTCAGCTAGTATATTGTTAATAATACTGTTTTCCAGATAAGGATAATATATTTAATTATCCTTATCTGGAAAACAGCTGCACCGATTCTTACCAAACATGGCTAACATTAACATTTTGTTGTATAACAATCTGTTCTAAACCCTATTTCTTTAATGTTTTCATCAAGGAGCTTCTAACATTTTGTGCAAACATCTTGTACTTACAAGAACGTGGGTCGATGATATTCAACGAAGAACTTTACTATTCATAACTTATGCTTGGAATGGTCCTGATAAAATGCTATTAGATAAAAAACCGCATAGAAATTAGTCCATCCATTTGGATAAGATACCACGGCCAGACAAAGGTATCAAATTCATAACAGAGACAGTAGTTAATTAAAATTACAATAATATTATCACTTTATATAATACACCATTCGTCTAAGATGGCTTTAAGTACCTAGCTGTCGTTTTTATGTCGCTCTGCCCCCCTATTACGTATCTTTGTTGCACGCGGTTTCTATTTGAATTAAGCAAAAATGAACCTTATTTCTTAGGAGTTTTGTCAATTCAGAATTGAAACCGTTTGCAACAGAGATAGGTAATAGGGGGTCTGTTGTCGGATATTATTATACTGTGACGAAAGCGTACAAAAGTTTTGAAAGAAACAACGTGCATATAGTTATATAGCGGGATTATGTATATGTGTAGCGAAGAAAAGCTGTGTGCAGGTTTTTTCCGCTACACATCTTGGCAAGAAATTACATGATGTTTAGTATGTTTGTATGATCCAGCATCACGCAATAATTATTATATTATTTCATAAATCGTTTTGTTTTTAAATCTCAATGATTAGACTTAAAAACTGCTATATTTATTATATACTATCCGTGCCCCGGGGCTCCGCCCGCTATTATCAAGTAGCCTATGTGTTAATCCTAGGTATAAGCTATGTACATTCCAAACTTCATCCAAATCCGTTAAAGTGTGAAGAGGGAACAAATATACTTACACACTTACACGCTTGCACACTTACACACAAAGAACAATGGCGAAATTTTAGTTGGCCTATGTTTGATCGTATTTAAATGTGAAATTAACGAAATTCACTCAAAAAAATTACAAAGAATTACTAATACAACAGAAAAGGCAGACGAAGCCAGGTAAAAAAATACACATTAAAAGAAACAAAACGATTACTTTCAACCATTTTTCATTTTTCTGTTTTTATCTATGCTGTGGTTATATAATAAGATGTTACCATGTCCATTGCCTTACCCTAGTGCATCTCTATATTCCTAAGCCGTAATGCTAATGCTTATGATGTATCCATAAAACAAAAAATACTATGGTAACTTATGTATGAACCATCAGCTGCCTAGAATCCGTCTGTCATTCACAGGTTTTCTAAAAACAGTTGCGGTTGCGATTGCAGTCATCGACATTTAAGGGGAAAAATTAAATGTCATGGCAATACCAAACTGTGGTATGAATGACGTTTTCACTTTTGACGTTTGTTTTTTATTCTTATTAGCTCCGATATCTTGTGCATTTAGCCAGTGTCAAGTAATAATATATTAGCTAAAACTTGGGTTAAAACGTAGTGGTGGCTCTTTGAAATGGGCTTTTATCACGAATTCACGACTGTCAGAACTGTTGGCGTATTCAAAAACAGATCGGCAAAGTGTGCTGAGCCATAACCTACAAATATGTTTTGTTTAATATCTCTATAACTAGGCCTTCTAAAACGACAATTCTTTTAAAATGAAGCTCAGAAGGCAACCGGCATTACGTAAGATATTTTTGTATCTATATACGATGCTATTTTACTTCAACTAAAATGATGTATGGGAGTTCGCCATTGTTCTTTCGGATTTATAATATTAGTAGGATAGGATTTTATCATCATTTATCATGAACGAGTTCCATGGCAGCGAAACTACGCGTCTGGCTTTAAAGCAGCGGGTATCGGGTTCGATTCCAAAAGGAAAAACCAGTTTCCTCCAAGGGAAGTTTGTATTTCTAGTTCCGAGTGTGATTGTGTGTGTGTGATGTGAACGTTTCCAGCAACCACTTTACAAATATTTGAACGTTTTTATAATAATATAGACAATAAAGTCATCCAAAGAGCTGATGATAAGCAACTCGTCAAAGAAGTATATGATAAAAGGTGAAATGTCCATGCGGTAGAAGTTGCGGGAAATTATTTTCAACCGACTTCAAAAAACGAGGTTCTCAATTCGACTATGTTTTTTTGATGTATATTACGCGATATCTCCGCCATATAACATATTTGTTCTTTTGTTACAGAAATCCATTGTATCAGTATTACGAACTGATAAAAGTCCATCTAGTCAACAATTACTACAGAAATTAGAGGAAACAGCATAAGTTCTTTGAATCAAATATAATTTCAAGTAAAACATTCCAGAATGGTTTAATACGTAATCTCGAAAATGTATATAACATGTCAAACTTTTTTAATGTGTTACGAATATTTTGATATTAAATGTATTTATTTGCATATACTGTTATAAATGTATTTTAAGTAGTGATATTTGAATGAACAGTTTGTCTAACAACGTCCGTGCAATATATACACACAGCATGCATTGTTAAAATTTGAACAGCTCTTTGTCATATTTTGTTAATTGTATCAAAATGAATACTATTACTAAGTATTAGGTAAGTCGTATGTATTTTGTCTATTATTTCGTCGGTAAGTTTTTTACAAATTGCATTTACATTTAAACTGTCTCAAAATAAATGTAAGATTGTCATAACAAGGTTTTTAATTTCTTTAGAGTAAGCATCAATCTAATCAAATACTAATCATGTGAGTAAAAGGTTGTTACTTTTGAAAGTCACAGAACGATTTTTTATAAAATTCACACACTTTCAATATACCTGATAGTAATATTAATTTATATTAAGTACCTGACAAGACTACATCTCAAATGATAAATTTATATTTATCATTAGAGGTGTATTATTCTCTATGTTTATACGAGTAGGATATTATTAATTATAATGATCGCATGGCTAGCTACAATTATTACGACCTTGGTGACGTAATGAGCAAGTCAGCTTTCTATTCCGCGGGTTCCGGGATCAATCCCAGGAACACAACTTTCCTTTATAATGGTTTTTTGTGCTTCTGGTTTTGAGTGTGGCTGTGTGTAATATAAATGTTTTCTGCACCCACGATACAAGTCTGAGTGGACTGTGAGGTGAAGGTGTTTAGAATTTAGTTTCGAATTTAGTATCTGTAGTATATAGATGTACCATCTTAAAGTGAAAAAGTCTGTCGCCAACCAAATGTTTTATGCTAGATAAGCAAGCGTTTGACCGATTTTGACCACTATGGAATTACTTACCCACATAGTGTAGCTGTGTGGTGTTTCAATGGGGGTAAGAAATATATTTTTTTATGTTGCATAGGCAAGCATTAGACCACAATATAAAATAAATTAAATAGAATAGATAGATAGAAAGATAGATAGATAATACTTTATCTACTTTATAAGATGAGATAAAACAAAGGTAGCAAACAAGCTTATACGTATGCTACCTTTGTTTTATCTCATCTTATAAAGTGGATCAATAAAGTAAAATAAACAAGCTTATACGTAAAGTATCACAACAGGCGGCCTTATCACTAATAGCGATCTCTACCTCAGTTGGAAGAAATATTTTACTGCTTAATGATACCTACTAATTTTATGTATATATGTTCTATTTTTACCTTTGATAGTCTAGCGGTTGACCACTTTCTCACGTTATGGTAGCTGTTAATGTGATTGAGGATGGTAAACACGCTAGGCTTAGAATGACTCAAATGTTATCATCCGTACTGCGAAGGAGTGGAACTCATTGTCCTCGTCTTTGTTCCCGAACGGTATAATCTGGGTGTCTTCAAGTCAAGAGTGAACAGGTACCTCTAGGCAAGCATGTTACATCTTCAGCCGCATCATCACTTTCCATCAGGCGAGATTATGGTCTAATGGCAAGCATTTCAAGTACAAAAAAAAATGTAGCGAAATCCGACCAGCAGTCACAGAGATACCTCATTTCAAATATCTTAAGAATCTTAACAATTTACCCCACAAAAACTGCACTGATATTCGAGATAAGAACCCTATGTCCTATTCCAGGATAGTAATAGCTATCTATCTACAAACATTTTTGAAAACCGATCAACAGTTACAGAGATACTCTCACAGACAACGAGCACCGACACACCTACACAAGGACATAGATTAAGTTAAATATTACGTGCTAAACCTTTGAAGACTAAACCTGCAGCGAACGGACAGCTTAACTTACCTACTTAAGTACAATAAGCTGAAAACCAGCACAAAGTATGTGTATGTAGCATATTTGTGGATTTTGTTATTTATTAATTTACTTATATATAACACCTATTACGTTTTCTATTTTTATTTGAGTTTGAGAACCTATAGTTCTTGCTAGACATTTCAGTCTTCAAGATCGGCTCCGGGAGTCACCCATACTATTATATGTATAGATAGACAGTTAAGCAAGTCAACCGCTATCTTACCCGATGGAAAGTGAAGATAACTATTCACTTTAGACTTGAACACTCCCAGGTTATACAGTTCAGGGAACAAAGACGCGGGCAATGAGTGTTCCTCGCCGTACGTATAATAAACTTAGAAGCGCAATGTTAGAGTAGGTATAATTAGATGTCGTAAAACAGTTTGTGTTGTTGCATAAAACATAAATAATTATATATTGATACAGAATCAATTACAAATCTTCACTTGTAATTTACTATGTGGTCGAAAGCTTTTGAATAACCTGGAAGGACTAGTTCCAGATAGTAACTTACGACCTGCTCGTTGGTTTAGTTGGGTGCGCGTTCGCCTTTTAAGTGGGAGTATCAGGTTCGATCCCCGGCGGGAACACAACTTTTCTCCACAAGGATAATTTGTGTTTCTGGTTCTGATTGTGATTAAGTGTGTGATGTGAATGCACCCACGATACAAGTCATCGAACGTAGTTTGGGGTTGTGAGTGTGAAAGCGTTTAAATATAAAGTGGACGCGGATTTTATGGAATAAGTTATCACGAAGGAAAATATGTAAAGCGAAAATTAAGAACTCGCTTTTAATATTGATTAGTCGGTTCATTAAGTACGCATTCCTATCTATAGGTAAACGTAATAATAACTAAACAAACGACAAGGATTAATTAATAAGTTGCGAAACGGCATAATTAGAAACTTACAAGTGATTGGAGAGTTGGTCAAGTGCATCAGTGAGGCAGTGCAGTGATCTGGTAGCAACAGGTCGAGTGACCCGGGGGCGGCCGGAGTGGAGTAAGCGGACATTGTCCGCGTAGACACGCTTGAGTGGTGCGCGCGCTCGGTTGCGCCGATCTTTCACCTGCGCAATATTGACGCCTATAAAACCTTGTCATTTCAATAATGTCACGTTACTTTCATCCCGGCGCAAACGAAGAAAACGACTCCATCCAGTGACGAGAAGTTAACGCCGTGCACACATTAGGGTGAACGCCCACTTTGACGATGACTAAGTTAGGGTATCTGGTAGGAACTGGATATTTATAGCGTTATTCATTGTTTAGTTACAATTAATGTAGTTTCTAAATTCAAAGTATCTTTTGCAGTTGATGCTCTGGGCGGTGAGTGAGGGAGTGTTTACCAGTGAAGAGCAGAAAGGATTCGTCCAACCTTTGGATTTTGGACCTATTTTCGATTCGTCAGGTAAGTTTATCATTATAATCATACACAGCCATAATACATATATAATATTTTGTCACGCTTTTTTATGAAAAATAATTACCGATAATAAATTAAAACATCAGAAAACAGTCACATCATCAAAGTCATGCTTACCTACCGCTTATCCTTTTTTCAGGCATTTCATCGTTGGCTTCAAATCCCATTGCAGCTGCTGTGCTTAAAGTAGATAAGAATCAATATCCCCATTTGTTTGATACTCTTGTTAGTAGTTCGATCGACTCAATACAAAGTAGAGTTGCGCCCAGTGAAAATAGATTCTCTGCGGAACATTTTGGATTTAACCCGATTGCAAGTCAAAGTTTTTTTCCACCGGTGAAATCAGCTAGATTGGTTGCACAACCGAGGCAACAGCAGGCTAACGGCCAGCTAGCACAGCCTTTGAAGTACGATATAAGAACCGTACATGATGCTGATTACAAAGTTTACAAACCAGAAGAAAACGAGGGGGAAGAAATCTTAGCTGCTTTGAAAAACAATCCTTCTGTAGCCGCTTATTTTAAACCTGCAGAGACGAATGTCGAAGTAGCACACCCGCTAAAATATCGCAAGGAGGTTAATGGTAATGAAAATATTGAAATCGAACAGAACTACAGGCCAAATGCTTATATTGCAGGACCATCCCGTATTCGCAGATATACCAGCGGACGGCAACGAGAAAACTTAAGAAAAAGCAGCGAGGACGAGGAAGATGATCCCTACAGCTACAAACCTAAAGCGTTCGATACTGACGTATACAGGAGCGCTTACACCGAGGAAAAAGATCCCAATAAAGATTACGATTACACCCCATATAGCTACGATGCTGGGTACGATCACAAAGCATACGAGAGGATAAAGGAACTGTCAGAAAAACAAGCAGCAGAAATCAAACAGAATCCAGGCAATTGCAAAGAAGTTAAAAGAGACGGCATGACTTGTACCACGTGTAAAGATCCCAAAACTGGTGGTAATTACGAATCCTGTTCATATGTGGCAGAGCCAAAAAATAATAAATACGCCTATTCCAAAGAAAAAAAGTTTGATAGCAACGATGAACCTGACGAACCAGAAGTTAAGGCTGAACAGCCTAAGCCAGCCAAATACGAAAAGGAAAGTGGCAGTGAGCAAAAATACGCTAATATAAAGGCAAGTGATTCAGGTGAAAAAAATGACCGCGACGATTCCGGTGATAAATACAAAGCTTATTATATCCATACCACAAAGCCGAATCCGAGCGAGGCTCTGCGTTCCGCCGAGGAGAATCCAGATGAAGAAACTGAGTCCGTTGAAAAACCTTATAATTACAAGAAAGCACTTCCTGGGTTTTATTCCGATAATGAGCCTAAAAAAGATGTTGAGCATGTACTAGCAGAATTCAAGAAAAAAGACAGATCATCGTGTAAGCAGGTGCATAAGAACGGAATGACTTGTTTCCAATGTATCGACAAATCCGGGCTTAAAAATGAAGAATGCATGTTTGTTTCGGAATCAGCTCCAAAACGTAGCCATTTAGCTTATCAAGAAGTGAAAGAGTTCACTTCGAAACCTGCTACTTTAGATAAAGAAAGTGAAGGTGCCGCAAGTAGCACAGTAACGACCAGTGCGCCTCTGGTTCAAAAATCAGCCGCATACGTGGTTGATAACTCGGCTTATGGTAAGAAATTGAAACGCAAGAAAGCTCCACATACAATAGCGAGCTCTGCGACCAAGCCTGTCGCTAGCGTCGTCGTCCCTGTTGCGCAAGCGCAGGCAGTACGCAAAGTCAAACGAAGCACGGAATCGGAGGCGGAAGCTAGAGCAAAAATAACCGATGAATCTAATATAGCGGCGCCGGAGGAATTTGCCGGGGACAGTTCCAAGGGTGCTTATTGGGCAGAAACCCAGCCGCGATACAGCGCAGCTCTGGGCGTCACTCTGCCAGAGTTTATGCTGTCAAGGTCAGAGCACGAAGTTTCGTTTGACGAAACCGTTGCTGGCGCGTAAGAGTAACTTTTGTTAGCCAATACAATCAGTATTAGTAGAGCGTGTCCGATGAACAACGCCAAAAGCCTGTACAGAATCTAACGGAATAGAATCGTTACGTAAGTAATCAAATAAGGTTGATCAGCAGAGTTTCAAATAAGCTAATGGACCAAAAAATTGAATGAAAATTTACAAATTTACAATAAATTCGGCTCTTGTTGGTTATTTTTATTGGCGTTATAGATACCAGCCTTCTAAAATGTCTACGTGTAATCATTAATTACGTAATGTATGATTGAATACAATGTGCAATTTTAGCATATCAAGATGTGGGTAAATTACGACTGTTCGTTGATTTAAAGTTTGTTGTTAACTAGTTTTAAATGTTATAAAATAAAAATTTTATTGATGTGATAATAATAAAGCTTTTTATTATACAATTTATCGAGCTAATAATGATCTTTCGTAATAGGTTAATGAGTTGTAGGTAACGTTTATTTACTAGATTATAACCAAGGGTTATAAAGTAACGAGTCATCATCGTATGCATCCTATACTTGATTTATTTTCAAACAAAAATGTATGGGAAGAATGCAAAAATTTTTATACATTACACATTTTTTGTAAAAACTGGGGTTCAGTAAGATCTACGACCAATGTTTTAAAGACAAAAATCCGTTTGCTTGACAAGCAATCAAATAATGTTGATCGAATTGTTGGCATGGTATTCGGTCAGCGTCCTAGTTGTCAATACCTACTGTTTTTAATGTTCCTATTTTTACTGGTAATTGTCCAAGATCCTACGTCACTCGTCAGTTTGGGAGCAGTCTCGCACGATTCGTAAACTGCCAGACTCGGAAGAAAGTAATTAAATTCAGTCTTATTCTAACCATGCATCGGATCAGTGTTCCTCGTTTATAAATAAAGTTGTACGGATTACGAGCCAATAATAAAGTAGATATTAGAAGCGCTTTGTAGAACCGCGCAAGTGAACGTGATAGAAAGAATCGGAGAAGTTGTCGCTGTAATATATTTGTGCGTAAACAGTAAGTACCTACCTAATCGTTATTTAAATATCAAGAATACAGTAATTGTAACAAATAAATATTACCAAAAATCTTTAAATGCCGGGTTAATTTTTTTACTATGCATGAACATTTTATAACAAAAAAAACATTTGAAGCATTAATATATCTATAACTGTTCGTTGGCGTATCGGGTTCGATGCCCGGTGGAACACAAATTTTCTCTCCAATGCTGCAATGGAAATTTGTGTTTCTAGTTCTGGGTGTGATTTCAATGTTTCCGGCACCCATGACATAAGGCATCGAACTTAATTTGGGGCTGTGAATGTGAAAGTGTTTAGGTGTGTTTATAGCTTTTTGTAGTAAAATATGTAATTATGACTAGACGTTCAACATAATAGGTATTTAGGTATTGGTTTATAAAAATAAACTAATATATAGAATGTTGCAAACATTGCAGCGCTGCCGACGACAATGAAAAAATGATTTCTTGTCTCGTTGCCAACTGATGTTGATTGAATAAAAAACGGGGCTATCCAATTGCGCAGTGATTTTCTGGTCGCTCGGTTTGCCGATTTCATTTTTATTTTACTAATTAGGTACCTATTTGAATTAAGAACCTAACGTCTTCTTATTCTCAATGTTTAAATTAAATAGATATATATATATATATATATATATATATATATATATATATATTGGTTAATTTTAATTTAGTTTTTAGTTTAATGTAATATTCAATAAAGTGTACATTATCTTTTAATAGATAGGTACATACCTACTTAGTAAACAGAACCTAGACAATAGTTAGGAATATTGCTATTATCATTTTTTCTGAGCTATATTGTTTTCTTTTTTATGTATGTTACCCCGTAACTTAGTTCCACGTGAACCGATTTCGAATATTTTTTTGTTTGAAATATGTTGCCTTCCAATTAAATTTGATCAAGATCTGATCAGATGTTCTTGAAATATCGTCAATAATGCGTGTTTAGTACCTAAATCTAATCTGATCAAAAGTCCGTAGATAAAGCGGTGAAGTCGGTTTTTTTTAAAGCTTTGCCTGCGTTTAATTATTAATCCTCGAAACAATTGTAATATAATATTTAAAAAAAACTAAAAACCGTCGAAGGCATAATCGATGGAGCGAAGCGAGATCTCCAAGTTGACTTGGGTCGTTCAGCACTTTGTCCGTCCGTCTGTCAGAGGCATCTAGCGTCTAAACCATATAAGCGAATGACAGCAATTTCTCGTAGAATATGGCTAAATAACTAAGGCCCAGATGCAGAAATGATATTTAAAATTATATAAATGAAAATATTAAGGGGGCTCCGATATAGGTACATGTAAGTGGGGAGCAAAATATTTTTTATTTTACTAACTGCCCTTGTGGGGTATCGTCGAAAAGGGCAAGAAGAGTACGGAACCGGTTTTAAAAATTATCTATGTTGGAAAATAACGATTTGGTAGGCCACCAAAGTCACTGTTTTTAGACATTTTTTGTTCCGGGGCATATCTTAAAAACGGCTTCACACTAACCGCTGAAACTTACGTATAATATCTTTTATATCCTGTGCTTGAACAACAAACACAGAAATCAGACAATTATTATATAGCAAAAAAGATATAAGCAAGTAACCTCAAAAGTTCTGCTCCTTGGCTTGGTCGAGAATCGAACCCGATACCCCTGCTTTTAAGCAGGGGTATCGGGTTCGATTCCCGGCGGTAACACAAGTTTTCTCCACGAGGAAAATTTGTGTTTCTGGTTCTGGTTGTGATTGTGTGTGTGATGTGAATGTTTCCGGCACCCATGACACAAGTCATCGAACTTAGTGTGGGGCTGTAAGTGTGAAAGCGTTTATGTTTATTTAGCGTTTAAAGTTTTTCTCTATGAGGCAAAATGTAGGCGCGAGAACTCAGTTCGTCGCGAATGACCAGTAAGTATATACAATTAGCACCAAAAAACTAATGAAATAAATATGAGAATCTCTTTTGGAAATCCGTTAAAACCCTATTTGTGCATTTAGACAATAAACAATAGTTAGTATGAAAAAAAAATACTGGCCACAATTCTGGGGATCATTTCTAGTTGTGTAATTGGTAAAAAATCTTAACGAGGTGTATTAAGTTTTAGTAGGTTAGCTTTGGTTATAATGACTCAAAATGTTGGTCTGAATTAGTTAAGTGTTTTACTGTTTTGAAAGCTTTTGAAAATAGATTTGATTTAAGTTTTTATTTATTTATTTATTTATAAACAGGTGCTAGTTGCGCTTACAGCAATGCCAAGACGCACAACAAACTAAAATAAAATTTACACTATTATAAGACTAATATTAGGAACTTAAAAAATAAGTTATATACCTCATGTAATCAGAGTAGCGCATGTTGAATATATCTACATCTGGTTCTTTAGCAATTAAGTCATTAAGCAATCTTAGGGCTTGAGTTGTTGGAGCAAACTGCGCAGTTTGTGTACGGACTGTAGGAGTAGCAAATAAGCGCCGCCTACGCCACCGCAGCTGGTCAGGGACAGAGAGTGAAAAAGAGTGAGTGTTTTTAAAATTCGTGGACAATAAAAGGTAGTGCCTAAGATACCTACCACGCTTTTATTTCCTATATGTTGTACAGCCCCACAAGAGTAGCAGTTGTAGTATTCGAAAGACTTACACTTGCAGTTTCAAGTCATTACATCATACGACAATTTAGAAGTGGGTTAATAACGAATAGGTATTCGTTTATAGAATTGTTTACACTGAGTCAGTTTAGGTACCTACTTAGATACATCTGAGAAGCTTTCGCAGAATGTTTATTTAGCAAATATTCGGTGCATAAAATCTGAATTCGATGATTGGATTTTATTCGAAAATGGAGATATTTTACACAGATAGCTTAAATTGACTGAATCTCACCTCAGTTGGTAAGATGATGACGTCGTCAAGTGTGGAAAAGCCTGGAATGGGTTGCTCTGAATGGAGATGACAAATATTTATGTTAAAACTTTCACCTACACCACTGCACAATACATGGCAAGCGAGACGTCGCGTCGGTGCATTCAACCCATCACAAATTAGAATAACAATTATCTTGTACACGTGATTTAAGGTTATTAAAAAAAAAGAATGGCATCACAACTATCTCAAGCAGTTGAAATGGACGAAGAGGAATACGTAGATGTGCGTTCGCTGCCCTTGAAGCCGCCACAGAGGCTGGTGCCCCCCGCGGCCGCCGTGCGCCGTCCTTGGCACCCCGTCATGTGGGACAACTCTATCGCGGGCGTCCCGGAACCCGTCGCCTCGGAGGAAGATGAGGTGAGCTTTTAGAAGGGTTTTTTGTCTTTTAGTTTTTTTATCTTCTTTGATTGTAGCTCTAACACGAATAGATTTTCATATTACAGTAAATGGAGCGGTTTTTTGCTCGATGCTTTTTAATGTTTTTATTAGGCGACGTTTTTTTAATACAAAACTAGCTATGCCCCATGGCTTTGCCAGCATTAGTTAGTAAAAAAACGTCAGCCGGTTGTTACAGAGATACCTTTCAATTCACAATACTATTACACAAACTGTTGGAATTAATGGCCGAGCGAGTTTGTCATATAGGGCACTAAGTCCGTCCGTCTGTCTTTAAGAGGCTAACAGCATCTGAGTAATAAACTTCAAATTCTTACACAATGTGTATTGGCAGTATTGCTATGGTCCAAAGAGTAAAATTATTCTTTATTAATCAATAAAAATTTGGTAAATATCTGAACTTAAAAACTTAATATCTAAAATTGCATATTTAAAATGAACTAAATAACTTTTGATCAACTATTAAGTTTTTAAATCTAATTAAGATAAAGCATAATTCTATGGATAAAACATATAAATATGTAAACGGTATCGTATATAAAAAACCGAAGCTTTGGCGTATTGCACTATTTATTACACTAACGTGTAAACGTGTCGATCTGTTGTTATGAAAATCGACGCCAAAATATGAATGCGCGTCATTGTAAGATATTTTTGCCAAATCGTTAACCGAACGCTCGAACTCGTGAACAATGTTATTGAACTCAATTGTATAAGCTTGGCTTTGGTTATGGAATTGCCAGTCATATGAATACATACGTTGGGCAGTAGGTACTTTACACCGGGCAGCTTCTTAATTTATATCAAGCTCAAGTCCAATATGGAGTTCTGCGGCCACCTCTGGGATGGATCAGCAGAAGTACCAGCTAGCTCTTGAATCTATTGACAGGCGCGGCGAGCCTAAAGACTTATTCAATATAGTAAGCTATTCGAGTCCAAAATGCAGTCTCGGTCGCCGATGTAGTGTAGGTAGTTGCTTGCAGGCCTATCTGGAGATTGTACGCAGGAATTACATGAGTTAATTCCCTTTTTACCATCTAACAATAGGACAAACGTCATCTATTTAAGGTTGACATACTTACATCCAGTTCGTTCGAAGCGTTTCGCTTGTACTTTTATCATCCGTACAGCGCAGGAGTAAAACTTATTGCGTGCGTTTTTGTACCCCGAACGGTACGGACAGGGTGGGTGTCTTTAAGTCAAGAGTGAATAGGTATATTTAGGCAAGCATGTTACATCTTTTTCCGCATCCTTACTTTCCTTCAAGTCGGATTGTGGTCAAATGCTTGCCTATCTAGCATAAAAAATTAAAACATTAATTATATTAATGAATTATTACAGCATACAAATATAAAAATCCAAAAATAACTGTTAACGCAGCGATTGATCTAGATGCAATTTGGTCGAGACGAGTGAAAGAGAAGAGCACAAGGTACTTTTTATTCTGATATCATCAGTTACGCGGGCCATTTCTATTTTATTTCTTCTTTATTTAAATCCAGAACATATTTATTAAGTGTAACATTAGCTGGATTGGTTTGGTTTGTGTTCGTCCTGTTTTGTTGTAGAATTTGTATAATTGGTTAATTTTGGTCAGATTCATTGTTACTTTAGTGTTTTGTTTGGGATGATCGTTGAAATTGCTTGATTTAAAGTATTTCTTTAAAATATAGAACGTGTGGTACAGGGGGTCATGTTATTACAGAATCGTGACGATGCAGATGGTAAGCCTTCACATGCGAGTATGGGACTTATACATGGTGTGGAGAAGTGAATGGATAAACCTATACCTACAGATAGGATAGATAAAATAACTAAAAAAAAATTTAAAATGTGAAAAACTAGTAATAATACTAAAATTTCCTTCTTTAGTTGAAATTACCTACAAGTCATATTTTTATAAAAGTAAAAAGCAAAGATATGTAATAATAACAACATTTAACTAAAGGTATATTTCAACTTACAGTAAATTTTAGTATTAGGTATTTGAAGATTTTCCCAAGTTCTATAAATTACGTGACCCGATGTGATTATTATTTACATCCCTTGTATAAGGGCAACACTATGTGCTGCTACGCCTGCCCTGTGGTGAATAGGCCCCAAGAGGGGAGAAAAAGAATTGCAGGGCTCTACACGACTTAGTTACTGACGGAGCTTATATCTATCTATCTTTATGATTCTAGGGAGGTATCTTATTTACCAAGATTTTACCCCAACCACCAGTCCCTTGTCGGCTACGACGCAGCCTCACGGGTATCAATGTAGCCTGAATCTTTTAGACTGCACCGTGGCTAAAAAGATGGAATCCGATAATGTGTAGTGATATTTGTATCGCTGTATTAGTATTGTTAGCCACACATACACTTGCCACTTCTAAGTCGCGGACAAACTTGTAAAATGACAATCTTAGCTTTACAGAACATGGTTATACAGCAATAAGATGTTAATTGTGTTTTTTTAATAAGTTGCCCGGTTTTTGTATTTTCTCTCTAGGTCACAATAAATAATTATATTGTGATACAGTTTTAATTAAAAAACATGAAATTAAATTGCATTTGTTTTCGATTTTTCAGCTCAAACAAGAAGTATCCCACGAGTACCCACACAAGCAACGCATCCGGAACCTGCGGCGTCTCATCGCAGACGGAAAGGTGAAGCCGACGTCAGAGACACTGATTTTTTTCCTTTGCAATAAATTCGCCGTGTCCGAAGAAAGAAAGGTCGACGTTTAAACCCTCAACATTACATCCAATGGGAATTCAATTTCAAGCAATATTCCCGCGTGAGTTGTAACCTCGCTTTCAGTATTTATTCTTGTAAATTTACTAATAAATTTATATTTTATACCAAAGTCGTTTTATATGAATGTGGGTGAGTAAATATATAAAACAATGTTTCTATAAAAAATCTAGCCTTGTAACTTTAATTTAGAAATTGCAGTACTCCATAAACATAAATCTCTAATGTACATAGAATCTATTATTTATAAAAAATATGCTAAACGATATTCGATAGTCTATAATGCGGGAGGCGCCAAGCCCCGGCGGCAAATCGAGCTCAGCGGACGAGCCAAAGACTCGGGCCCGAATCGATCTCGACGGAGCGAACAGAAGTTTTCGAAAAACGGAAGTCAGATTAGGTACATATACTTTATATTCTTCATAAAAATTATCTACACACAAGACTTTTTAATATAAAAACAAATCGAGTTTCTCAAATATAACTTATATAAAGAATTTAAAAGGAGCGCGTCTCGCGCTCGGGCGGGCGGGGGACGGGCCGCTCTAATATAATTTACAACAACGCCGCGGGCCGGCCCGCGCCCGCCGCTCGCCGCGCACAAATAAATAAATGAATCGAGCGGAAATGTCACAGCAGTCGCGGGCGCGCGCTCCGATCCCGGGATCGGCTCAGTCCAGCGCGGCCGGCGCCCTGCCCACTGTCAGTTCACTGCGGCCCGGCGTCCCACTACACCGAGGAGGCGGCGCGCCGCTAGGTGGCGGGCGGCGCGGGCGGCGCGCCCCCCGGGCCCGCGCCCGCCGCGCCGCCCGCCCCGCCCGCCCCGCCCGCCGCGCCGCCCGCCGGCGCAGCCGTCGCCTCCTCTTCATCCTCTTCTTCGGGGTCGAATTTCAGCATCAGCTGCTTGAACTGCAAATACAAGAAGACTGTGGTTAGGTTCCATCGGTAGAATTAGGGGTTTCAGCACCCGATGACAAGTACCTGTTCTGTGTATCCAGCATAAATCATACATACAAATTCTCTGTATCCATTTTTCTTTTATCTCATAATTGGCGTTTATCAGGGCTATGTGATACAAAATACCTTATTAGAATACAAAGCTTGAATGGATCGACATGCGGGGACGAGGGCGCGAGCGCTGCTTAACTAGAGGCGACCGCACCCGCATCCCCGCATGCTCGAACGAATATACTAATATATTTAAGTACGTACAGTAAGTAGCGGCTATTAGGAAGACACAGGCTGTCCAGCACACTTGCGTCAATCTTTTTTTACATTTATGCTGAATAAAGCAGCTTGAAGTGCATCTCTAGACGCTTGATTCAGCCGCATCCTAACGAAGTGCTTGTATTAGCGCTCCCCAAGAGTCATCATATCTGATTCCTGCGGTTTGAAGTGCGTTACGATGCCTTCTCCACTCTCTCACATTTTCACGCCCTCCATCGGGATGTATTAGTTTATAATAAGTGAGCGGTGCCGGTGCAGCAGTAGACAGTACCTCGAGGTAGTCGTCGACGAGGCGGCGGCGCGCGCGGTCGTCGAGCTCGCAGTCGGCGGCGGGCTCGTGCAGCTGCGCGACGGTGGCGGTGGGCTCGAACACGGGCGCTAGCCGCCGCGACACCGCCTTCTCGTACACCTTCACGCTCTCCGACGGGGAGTACTGGTTTATTTTACTGAAAACAAACATTTATTATTTATTTTGCACACAAAAAATACACTACATCGCGTAAACTTAGTAGAGTAGCTAGGAACAAAAGTGCTAGATAATATAGGAGAAACCTATTAATTGTTTCATAATTTTTAATAAATTTTTGTTAAAAATTTAGAACTAGTTAAAATAATTTGGCTCACTGGATAAAAAAAATTTCTTTATTTTGATTGCTGCCCGTTGGCTAATTTGAGTCACCTTCTGAGCAGCTGGTATTGGGAAAACACAAGTTTCCCCAAGGGAAATTTGTGTTTCTGGTTGTGGGTGTCTGTAATGTGATGACAATGTTTTCTCCACCCACGACACAAGTTATTGAACTTAGTGTTGGGGCTGGGAGCGTAAAAATGTTTTGTTGTATTATTTTTATGTGGCTGTTATATAGTGACACGGCCCACTAGTCAGTTTCGAGTGGTGTACTCACGCGTCAGTGAACCCGTAGAGCTGTTTCAAGTGCTGCTTGAGCACGAGCAGCAGCAGACAGCCGCGAGCCTGCCGCATCGCGTCGCGCAGTGGCCGCGTGTCGATGGGAAGCCGCGTCACTAGGGCGTCCGCCTCCTCGTCATCTTCCTCCTCGTCCAAAGACTCCTTCTCTTCGCTCACGTTGTTCTGGCTCAGCCCCTGGATACCACAATTAATCGTTAATCATTAATTTATTTAATGGTTTGGCAACAGATTCCTACAATAACATAATCGTATTTACGATTATATTATATTATCCTATAGATCTCTACGACTATAGCGTTGCCATTAATTGGATTGTAGTTTTTTTTTTGTTGTCGTGGAGATCTATGGGATACATGACGTTATTAACCTCGCAGAGATGGTCACTATAGTTACTGTTACTGACATCTTCAATCAATTCCTCAAAAATTTTTTGAACATTAAAAAAATATTATATTATTATAAATAGGCTATATGTAGTACATAAATGTAATAGAACTATATCTCCACAGTAAACTTTAAAGATTCCTGATCTTCGGTTTAGTATAAGATACGATATATGCAAAAACTAGATTTCTATTAGATTACTTTACCATACGTTTTACTTTATTTTTTTTACATTTGTTTATATGAAAATACCGGTCCTTTCGCGACAGACTCTCGTGACCACGGCCGGTGCAACCCTGTCAAAACGTCGAGGTTAGTCAAAATAATGCTATTTTGAATTCTATAAATTGTCTATGGAAGGGGTTCACTTGCCCTGGAGTGTATGCATTACAAGCGGACCGTAAACTACTGACTACTTTACTCTTTTATTAATATGACATTCTACTTTCGAGTTATCTGATAGTAGTAGTATCTTACCTCACGAAAAAGCTGCAATAGATTTGATCCTGACGTTGAAATGATGATGTCTATGTGGTGTATAATAAATAGGGGTTCATCCTGTACTTGAAATGGGAAGTAACTTAAATTATCTGCCAGATACAGCATCTGATCTAACGGAGCCGTCTGTAAAAAAGAAAATAACACGTTCAATTAAAAAAGAAAAGTAACAGTAACTTTTATATTGAACACTCACAACACATTTTTTAGGTAATATCACAAGACTTAATTGCGTTAAAAACTATTTTTCGTTTTGACGTTTCGCTCAAATTGCATTGGCCATGGTCTCGAGAAGACTCCAATTCAACTTGGTCGAAACATCAGGGTAAATAAAAATAGTATACTAGCTGCATGATTTCATGGTTATTTTTTGGGTGCTCTGTAAACATAGCTTAAGTTTTCTTTCTTATGTATCTATTGTAATTTGGTGTTCAATAAATTGTTATCTATCAATACTGTAGCATAGATAGATAATCAATTTTCTTGGTGGACAACAACACAAGATATTGCTACGATCGCTGGTCAAGCCAGGATAAGATTAGCGCAGGACCAAAGCGAATGGTATAAAACACGGCAAGCCTATACCCAGCAGTGGGAAGAAAAAGATTGTGGATGATGATGATAATTACAGCTTTGTTTAAAGAATCTTGGGTAACTTACGGAAACGTCGTCGAATTGTTTTAGTAACGATAAAACCAACGCTCGCCTTTGCGGCCTCGTGTTCCTAAGTAATGAGTATAAGAATCCGTTCAGGGAGGTGGGCAGATCATCTTGGTCTTTTTTCCTGAAATAAAACGTATGATTTAAAGAGGAAAGGACTACATTTACAATTTTTTTTTTCAATTTGTGTAACCTTAGATTTAGCGGAAGTCTTGGAACAGGTATACCGTCTCATAAAGAGTGGATGTAAGAGTAATTGAATATGTTAATTAATAATGATGTATCTTATAAATAGCTCATTGTATGCATTAAAAAAATATAAATAGCATAATGTAGGTATGCATTTAAAATAATACATATTTTCTGTAGAGATAGAAAACATTTAGCTTCATTTGTATTTTTTAAATATAAAAGTGCAGCAAACATGTTAGCGGTCTACCTGATGGTAAGTGGATGGAATCGCGCGTAAACATATAATACTAGAAGCATACCAGTCACCGTCCGTTGCAGAAAGAAATTACTTAACCCTTACTTAAAAAATCTCGCTTCTGAAGGCACATCTTTCTTTGCATTCAACAACATATTATGTAGAATTTCTTACCTAAATCCTCGAATGATGCCTTTGCTCACATTTCCTTGCAGTATTTTCTGCAGCTGATATGATAGTTTGATGCCAAGCTGTGCCTTCATATGGATAAACCCGGGGTATTTCTTGTCAATTTCCTGTAAATGCTTGTCTGCAGTGTGCGATACCGTCACTTCCGTGTCTGTGCTCATACTTATAAGATAGGGGACAATCTGAAAACCACAATAGTTATATATTTTAGTAAAAAGCTACTTCGCACAAAATACTAATTTTATACCCTACTATGGGGAAGCAAAAGGAGCTTTTAGTACTGGATGTTTTTTTAATGTATGAGATTATATTTTAGAGCTCTTTCATTTGATACCAATGACGATTGTATTTGACTATTTTTATTTTTTGTCGGTAATTTTACGAGGAGAACTTAAGCATCTATAAAAATGTTCATAGTACATGTTACTAAAATATCTAATTACTTATTATAAATTACCAGGGTTAATTAGTTTAGCTACATTAAAACACTAACAATGTTCAGCTACTTTGGTTGCTGACAGTTGCACATGAACCCTGAAGGTGATAACCCTAATGATTGAAGGTCAGCACTCACCTGTACAGGATGGACGAGACCTTGCGCCAACACAAGCTGCACAACCTTCATCGCACTGGAGCGCACGACTGTGCTCGGGTGGAGGAAGGAGCCAAGGATCTCCTTCAGATACAGTTGGATAACCGTAGACGCCATACCGGATGACACGTCGCCCATCTCCTTGAGATTCTCGTGTTTTGACCGTGTTGACCCTGGAAAAATTAAAAACATTATTTAAAAAGCCATCAGGAATTACATGAATCAAGTGCTGTTCGATGTCACCGAAACCTGCAGACAAAACTGTAATGCTTAAATATAACATTCAATTGCTAGAGATGTTCGAAGCGTCGATAGCATAATGGTAATCGGGCTTACGTTACAAAACCAAGAGCGCAAAGCACTTGGTTTTGTATTATCATACCACAGACTTGGATCATTTGGTCATTTTCTCGCCTGTCTGACTATCCTGTATCGATATACAGCCGTAGTTTGCAAGGTCGACATTTATTGTCGCCTGCTTTAAAATGTTGTTATTACTGTTTTGACGTCACAAGCGGAGACAACAATGAGACAAATTGATTTTATTTTAAAAGAGGAAAAGAAAGTCAGTTATGCTGACTAGCAGTTGATCTGTGATAACCACGTAAATTTTTAACTTATTATTACCATATGCTGATTTAAAAACCAACAAATAGCGGTTTGGTTTTTAAAAAGAGACACTCAGACATATGGTCACTTCCTAATGTATAATATAACAAATTAAATCTGAACTGAAGTTAGATACGACTCTGAAATCTTCCCTCAACAATAAGATAGACCCAAGAGGTGAAGGGTGATTCTGATTCCATTTAATAAAAAATTCGTGTCACTTACATTCCTTATCCTGTCTGATCATCCGCTGCTCCTCCTCCTGGAGGTACATCTCTATATTCCGAAGCACGTCGGCCTTCATATCCACTGGCGCCAGGTCGGAAGTGAGCAGCTGATGGTAGAACTCCTTCAGCTCTGGCCGAAGCATGAACTCGTAATGCCGCACGCACACGGAGCCTAGAGCCTTTAGCGTGTGTGACACAAAGTCCTCATCTTCTAACCCCACGAAGAACATCAGCGTATTGTACACTTGCTCTTTTATGTCGCTCTGTAAAGAAACATTAGGTTATGTTTATAGAATACTAATTGAGGAGTCAGCCGCGAAAATGAAAAATTAAATTATAATTCCATTAGAAGTTCTAGTAAAGCTTCTACCACTAGACTAAGCCTTGTTTTAGAACTAAATCTCTTGAAATATTTTATTACTTGAGACTAGCTAAATGCACGATTGTGGAGCCAAACATAAAACAACAAAAAGATGACGAACTAAGCCCCCGGCTACCCATTAATGTAATTAAAATAAAACCTTAAACACCCAGGATCAGAAACACAACTATCTCTTGGGATCAAAAATTGTGCTCCAGCCGGAAAACGAACCCAAGACCTGTGACGTAGAACGTAAAGAACAAGAAAACAGGGTCGTAAAATTTTATAACTCACCGGCAGACCATCGATCACTTTTGGATCCGTAAAATCGAAGTACCGCAACAGAAGCCCCACAATAAAGAGCGCTCTCCGAAAATGCGGCCGCGAGTGTGACGTTCTCGCTACTTCTGGTTTCGTTTGCCAACTACTTTTCCAATATATAAGGATATCTGAAAAGGAAAATAAGCACTTTTGTAATTAATCATTTCAGGTATGGAGAATACACAATTGTTCCGAAAGTCTAATAATGCTACCATTAATTTTGTAACCTCTAGCCGCCCAAGCCGATCTCAACTGCACGTGGTGCATCTGTCGATCAACAAATAAGACTTCGGTGAATCACAAAAACATTCCCAAGGGGGTTGACGACAGGCAGGCGGGAAAACTCTTGAGTTTATTTTAATCTCCGGCTCTTTTTACAAAATGGGTTCAAAAGCGAGTTAAATTTGTGCGGCCCCCATTAAGTGGGAGAAGTACAAGGACAAGATGATCTGCAGGATCCTTTTTATAGTGTTTGCCTTTATTTGAAATGGAATAGTTACAAATAGTTCTATCGGATCTACTCTGCCCCATACTAACAACCGCACCTCGCAGCCCAGAGGTCAATTTATGATTTTTTTATATTTGCATGTATATACTACAAGTATACTCAGAAACACGTATTCTATCTATGACGATACTTACTGTAATACTTTTGGAAGACATCTCTAATAAGCTTGTAGTTGTGCGTGAGAGTGTTCACGATAGCAGCTAGGCACGCTATACAGGACGCTATGACGAGCTGTCCTCTTAACAGGATGAGTTTCACGGCGTCTTCTTCGAGCTGCGCTAGAAATACTTCGCTGGGATGCTCCATCAAAGGCACTACCAGTTCTAATGTCGATGCTACTGTCGACATTATCTGCTGTTCGAACTGATTCTGTAAATGGGAGAACAGTACAATTTAGTAACTCGTACATGACATCTGTAATACAGAGAAGCCACGTTAATCAACCACCAAAATCAATCAGGGGTCTAGATTAACGGGGAGTCCGATTTAGAAAAATGCTTATTTACAATTACAAAAAAGTTACACTGTCTTTTCACGACATACAACGTTGAACCAAGTGGAAAAGAGTAATTTTTTGCTAACTAAGCTACATCTATGACTGAACTATCGAACTACCGAGTCACCGGATTAGCTGTGATTCCGATTGTCGAGGCTCTTCTGTATGTCTAAATAACTGTGATTATCGACTTTGCATGGTACACCTTGATTAATGCATGCATTTATTATTATTATTAAGTTTAGACGGATAAACGCAAATTCAATTTCTCGATTTGGTAAAATTGATTAAATTAATAAATAATCAAATATTATATTCACGGCCCACGCTAACCAGCATCGCGAATGCTGAAAATTAACACTCATCCAGTAAAAAAAACACACATTATGCTAGGAAAGGCGCCAATTGTGTTTTCTAATAAACATGCACACATCTGTTTTGATCCAATACCATAATAAAATGTCATTTTTATGATTTATTACTTTCCTTTTTTTCCGTCGTCTCTAATGTCCAAATATATAATTGAAACACAAGCAAAGCTTAAAAAAGCGACTTCATCGCTTATATTTCGGTTTTGGCTTGACCGATTTCGATAAAATTTATATGGGACCACCTCTGAAGTATAACTCTACCAAACAAAAAAAAAATCATAATCGATTAATAATTGACGGAGATATCGCGTAATCATACATTGGAATTGGGAACCTCCTTTTTAGAAGTCGGTTGAAAATAGTGAACTTACTTGACATTTCAAGCTCAGGTACGGTTGCAACGTTAAGGCATGGTTAACTAGCAGTTGAGGCCTTATCCTTGCAAATAAATGCAGCGTTGAAAGGCACGCTAAAATGCGTTGTGAAGAGCCAGTTCCTGCAAAATTCAAAATCGTTAGAGAAATTCATATGGTTCATAGGGTTTCTTACGACTCCTAATGTAATAGAAACAAAGTCAATTTACCTTCTGCACTGTTCTCTTCTAATTGCAGCAAAGTTTCAATAAGGCAGTCTACGATTTGTTGACACGCAACTAATAGTGATTTGGGCGGCTGGTAAATAATTTTTGTCGAATCATCTTTGTCCTCTTTAGGTTTAAATAACTGAAAAACAAACATACATTTAAAAATCATTTCCTCGCATTTAACACAAAAATTAGATAAAATACTTGTATCTTTTTAATTTTTAAAAGTTATGTGCGAGAATAATATTTCCGGAAAATGTGAACCGAATGACATATTTCTTTTTGACCGAAAAAAGTTTTTAACTGACTTTATAAACAGCTCAATTTTCTTCATTCAAGTTAAAACTTAATTTACTTCACGAGTGCAACTTATAACTCCAAATCCCTGATTATGTTAGGGAGCAAAACGCTGGCTCTGCGACAGTAATAAAAAAAAAAACTCAACTCCATCAAATGTTTTAACGGTAATTACTAGCTGTCTCATACAAATTTGAGAAAAACAAAACTTTGATAATTTCAAAGTTCCTATTCAGTTTAAAATTTGTTTCCGCTTACTAAAACAAAATCCATGAATGTGTTAAACTTACACTCATCAGGAGCTGCTGAAACCATTCAAGGCCCATATCTCTTGAAGAGACGACAACATCCGTGATATTGAGAACCTTCCTGGTTAAGGGATCTGCGGCGGCGACCGTCATATCCACCGTGCTGGGCCGCGGCGAATTAGGACAAGGACTAAACCACATGTTCTGAAAAACTTCCATAACAAGTTTACGGATACCCTCCTCGTCGTTCACTCGCCTAATCATTTTTACACAAATCTCGGGAATCTTGGGAAACTCGGGGCACTCTATACAAATGTCTTTTAATATTTTTATCACACGTTTCCGCACCGATACACCAGTATCCTGCAATAAGAAAACGTCGTATTATACTAGGTGTTAGTTCATTTGATAACATATTTTAGAAGATTTTTCTCATCATTCAGCAACACGCATCACTTCCGTCAATATACATGATACATGCACAAACAGGAAAACGAAAAAAAAACGTGACGCTCACCATCAGGCGAGCGACTTGCTAGTCTAGTCACTCAATAACATAAAAAAATAGAAAGTGTACTCACCAATATCCTATTGGAGAGCATTCCATAATACTTGTCAATGAGATCGGGTCGGCTAAGTACGAACTTGCCGACGAGGTCGACGGCTGCCTCTCGCACCGCCGTCGATTGGTCGAGGAAGGAGCGGTTAACTCCGATCTGCATGTCCGGCCTCGCCAGCACAGCCGGGTCGGCCTCCACGATCATCGCGAGGCACTTCATGGCCTTCGTTCGTATCGCTATTGTGTTCTCGCACAGGATCACCAGTATTTTCCTTAGATACCTGTCGAAGCTCTGCGAGAACGACCGCTTGGACGCCAGGTATTGCGATATGAGCTCCGCGCCGCCGTAGTCGATGTACGACTGCATCACTTGGACCTGCGTGCCGCCCTGGTACCGAAACGGCCGGATTCTCTCCACGAAGAAGTTTTTCCGCCGTTCTATCGTTTTGAATTTCTCCGCGGATACGATTGCGCTCGTGCTCTGCTTGGATTTGGATTCTTTGACGCCGCCGTCGCTGTCTTCGTCCGGCTCGGACTCCTCGTCGCTGGTCTCGTCTTTTATGTATCGTTTCTTTGATTTGTTCTTAGGCCTTTTTGTGGGGGACGCGGCTTTCGGTTGTACGACCATGTCTCGGTACCACTGCGTGATATAGAAATGTCTCGCGCAGTTCCACGCCGGGTCCTTCTGTCCGTTGATGGCGAGGTAGTCGAGAAGCACTCGTTGGAGGAATTCCGTTCTCTCCTCGTCCTCGTCGAGCCCCGATGTCGCCTGTAACAAGGCATTAGTTGTTCAATTGAAACAACTGCGTGTACTTACGCAGTTTTTGTCGAAGTCACAACTCCGAGAAAAAGTATATCGGACATAATGTGTAAATATCTGATAAGTTAAAAATAATTAATCGAATAAATAAAATTGCGACTTGGCCGCTAGCGTAGTGGGAACACAAGTTTTCTCCCGAAGCGAAATTTGTGTTTCTGGTTCTTTGTGTAATCAATGATGTGAAAGTTTCTGGCACCCACGAACTTAGTGTGAAGCTGTGAGTGTGAAAGCGTTTATGTTACGTCAAGGTTGCGCCACACAGGACGCATTTTGTTCGAACAGATTGGGGCCCGCGCCTTCGTCGCCACTTCGTTCGAGCCAGGTGCGTCCTGTGCGGCGAAGCCATTGTGTTAAATGTTTAGAGGTAGCACAGTGATGTGTCACGTGGCACAGGGACCGACCTGCGCAAGCCCGCCGTCCTTCTCCTCCTCCGCGCGTATGTCCCGCACCACGGCGTCCATGGTGGCGAGCTTGGCGCGAGACTGCACGGAGTCGCGCCGCAGCCGCGCCGCTACTAGCCCGAGGTACTCTAGCGAAGCAACGCGCACCGACATCTCCATCGACTTGTCCGACATGTATTTTACCTGAAACAATCAGTCGCAACTTGGGTAATGTAGCACGTGATCCACAGGATAGATAGAGCAGTATGAAAGCAAATAAAACTTTATAAGCTGAAGCAACGGCCGCATCCAAAAAGGCTCCGGTGAATCACATAATTTAAACACAAGCAACGCTTAAAAAAACGGACTTCACCGCTTTGTAACTCAAAAACTACTGGTCAAATGTTGCTCAAATTTAATGGGACCACATGGGAAGCGTCAGCTTTTAAATAAAAAATCAACCAACAAAATCGGTTAACCTAGAAAATAGTTCTGAGGTAACAAACTAAAAAAAAACAAATACACAGTGTAATTGAGAACTTCCTCCTTTTTTTGAAGTTAGCTAAAAAGCATTCCAAGGGGGGATGACATCAGGCAGGCAGTTGGTCATAAAAACTCTTGCCTAGTCTTCTTACAACATGGATTCACAAGTGAGTAATCCATATTGTGCCGACCAAACTCGATGGCAATGGACAAGTAGTTGATGATGATGGATGTTATTAGTTTAAAATTGATATATGTCACTTACAAGCATTGTTCCAAGTAGACTCAGCAGCAGCTCAGTAGCGGGCCACTCTGGTTTGTTGACGGTGGTGAGCAGGTCGTGAACGAAATTTTCGAACAGGGGCCGAAAGTCCACCTCTTCGGACCTACTTCGGCACTTGTTCAGGAATGACGTCAGGAATGTACCGCCCACGCTGATCGCTGCTTCGTACTTGGATATTATCATAAGGTCTTTATCTACATGCTGGAAAATTAACATTATTGCTTAAAATTTCGGTAAACATCCTCATATCTAATTAAAATATGAATTTGTCTTTATTCGTGGATCATTTAAAATGTACTAACTGGTAAAACATTCTATGACTATGAATTGATTGCTCCATTCAGGACTTTTTTTAATAGATAGGCAAGCATTTGACTCTTACCTGATGGAAAGCGAAAATAATTCTTCTTTACTTTAAAAAAATTTTTTTTTAATGCATATTATGCAAGCATTCCATCAAGCACTATCTCACCAGATTGAAATTGCACGATTAATTGGCGCAGTGAATCTGTGCTCTTTGCGCTATAGTTCTTGAGTTTAAATCCCGGCACGAGCACTATTTTCCTTCCCAAGGTACATTTGGTTTTGGGTGTGATAGTGTTTGATGTAAAGGTTTTCGCCACCCAACGTGCGGGCTGTGAGTGTGAATGTGTTTGTTTGTTTTGTTTATTATGATCGTAGGATTTGTCTTATAGATACTTGCTTTGTAGAGTGTGTGCTAGTCATGTCATGTCTCTAAACCAGTAGAATGGTTAACTATCCCAATAAGTCAAATGCAACTGAAAAATATCAACTTACTTTTTTACTATCAGAAGGTTCGACTTGGTCCTTATTCTTATCTTTCTCATATGATTTACACAAAGACTCGGGCAATGTTACAACACATTGCACCAACTGGAGGACAAGGGCCGTCAGCATCTGTATATGTTGATCTGAACTTAGTTGGAAGGAGCGGAGGTTGTGCTTCGAACTGGGGATGCGCGCTATCGACGCCAGAATGTCTTCGAGCAATAGGCGCCGGTGCTGCTCGTATTTTGTGAATATCTGTTAAAAATATATTATTAGTCTCGTAAGTATAGTGGAAGTATAGTGGGCCTATTATTCATGATGCAAGACTAAGCAGGTTTAAGTATCTCCTGCTGCTCACTAGAGTTCTCTTCAAAAAGCGGCACCAATCCAAATATTGACGATATTTCCCTATCTGTTTTATATCACTGCACTCACCATGGTGACGAGCTCCGACAGATGAAGCTCGCTGACGTTTATTCACAAGAACGACCTTGACACTGACCTTTGTCGATATCTCCATCTCTATTTTATATGGTTTCACTCACCGTGGTGACGAGCTTCAGCGCCGAAAGTTGCAGCTCGCTGACGTTCTCTACAAAGAACGGTGACACTCCGACGGTAGAGGCGTGCAACACCGTGGTGTCGGTGAGGTGGTGCGCGGCAAATAGTTCGGCGAGGAGAGTGACGCATTCGTGCGCGTGCGTGTACAGCTCGCGTATAGCGCGCGTGGAGCCACCGCCACTACCGCCGCCGCGCCGCGTCGCATTCCCCGCGCCTCCTCCGCGGCGCTTGCGTCCGTCCACTGTTGTTCAGAACAATAACACTATATTATAGTACAAACACTTGCTCTTCGCGTGGTAATAACATTATGAGAATGAGACGCCAATATAGTGCATTTTCGCAATTGCAGTTCTTACGAAGGAATCCAAATTAAAGGAAGAAAGTTCACGAGGAAAAGATCTTACCTTTCTTCTTTGATGTTGTCTGAATGCTATATACTGGATCATACACGCAGTATATTGTGTTGTTCAACTGGAATTTTATGAACATTATAATTCTATCTATAACATCCTCTAGAAAAATGCGCTTGGGCATGCTCGGAGACGTCATCACATTGAGGGCCGTCAGGCATGAATCGGACGCACACATCACTCTCTCCAATGCCGACTCTATCCATATCTGGCGCATTTCTTCGCTATCCTCCTATAAACAAAAATAAAAGTTAAGGATAAGCCTGCATTTCTAGTACGACTACGAATAGTATGATATTATGAATGATTAAATTATTACTGACCGGATCGCCAACGAGCGACATTTTCTCAGCCGCCCTAATATTTTTTTCCAATATATTTAACAATCGAACTAATCTGTCGGAAGGTATAGCTTCCATAGCACCGAGGTTTTTCAATTTAGCCGCTTCTGAACACAACTCCTGAAGCTGATATCGAGGCAGTAACAGTTCTTCAGGAATATCTGTCCCCTCTGTAAGAATATAAACAGCATAAGGCCATAATTTTAACATAATAATATTATTAATGTTTTGGTTAAGGTATTATATAGATAAAGGCTTTGTTTTTAAACATGTTTAGAAATGCAATGTTCATAATTTATGGCATTTGTTGGAGAGAGATAGAGAATACACCGACACTTAGGTTAAATGATTTGCTGTTAGTAATACAAACAAATATCAAATGTTTTAATATCTCACCCATTTCATCCGTAATGATAATGTCGTCATCAATAGCGTCAAACACGGATTCAATCAATTTGTTAAAGCGTTGGTAAGTATTGGTTTCCATCAATTCATCTACAGACAACATTTCAAGAACAGGTACTAGTCGCCTTTCCACTTTTCGCAGTTTTGGCCGTACTAAAATAGAAAAAAGAAATATTTAGAATCAACATAATATTGTAAATCAATTCTCAATGAATAAGAGTAAAAAAGATAAAGCTAGTGTTTATATAATAAAAGAGTTATGTATAACTCAAAGCAGTGCAGATTGCCTATTATTTCGGTTTTTAGCTTATATGCATGTTATTAGTAATTTATATTACTTGAAATTTTTACGTTCTTTTTTTATGAGAGTGAAATGCTTGCATTTGACCACTATTTCACCTGTTGGAAAGCGATGATGTAAAGATATAGAATGCTTGCCCTAGAAGATAACTATTCACTCTAGACTTAAGATTATTCTGATCTCAAGAGGTATATCTATATTGACAGGACAAGAACTTAAAAGAAAATTGACATCTTGTTCCACGATCTTGATCCTGGAACAAGATATGGACTATCTTGATAAACATGGGAGAAGACACGGAGCACATACTAGTGATACAATAAGTGTGTATACATTTTTTGTCAAACCATAATTTTCCGGCTGTATTTTGTAAAAAAATTAAAAAAATGTATACCAATAGCAGTCTCCGATTCTTCCTTCTTGCTGGCTTCTTCATGTTTCCGTTTTACTGCCTCCCAGTTTTTTTCTCTAGCTATGTCGATTGCTTCCTTTTCCTTATCTACAGGTGGTGTAATTATACTAGGTTTCGCCTTTAGTGGTACATTGTCATCTGAATCTGATTCAATCACACTGTTTTTTCTCGATCTGTCATCATTTGTAAAATCGTGCTTTTTCAACAGGCCTTCCTGTGATGAACAGAAAACGTCACGTGTGCACAAAAGTATGTGAAAACCTTACTCATATAAAATATGATTTATCTATAATAGTTGACGAGACTTAAACATAACCTTAGATTACATTTTACAGGTACGCAATACCTATTATAATATAATCTTAGGTTTGTAGGTATATTAAAAAGGTAGGGTGTGGCAAAGCGTTGTTACTTACCGACAGTCTGCCGAGTTTAACAACAGGGTACCTAGTGTTAATGTTCAGAGCTTTATTAGTATCCTGCTTTTCCTGTGTAGAGTTTTGTACAGGGGGAGGTGCATATGGGGCACCCATCGACGGCTGAGGCACTTGGGGTTCCTGACGTAACGGCGAGGGGGCGACGCTAGCTTGTGCCGGGGATTGACCCGTCATCACATTACCATCTGTGTGAATTTACAAACACTTTAACATCCCAAAATCTATTGATTTTAGCAATGATTTCACAAGCCTGTAAATTCAAATTGAAACTTATATTCACTTGAACCAATTGAAGCATTCAAAGCATGAAATTAATAACTTTTTAAGTGACGAAGAAAATAATCTCAAGATGGCTAAGGTTTACAATCATGCCAATTTGCTTGGCAGTGAGTATTTTATATCTTTTTATGTTAATAGTATTTGTCTTAGGCTTGATGTTTATGCTGTGAACGGAAAGCTCTTGCATGTG
Organism: Lomographa bimaculata; assembly: GCA_948107665.1. NCBI lineage: Eukaryota > Metazoa > Arthropoda > Insecta > Lepidoptera > Geometridae > Lomographa > Lomographa bimaculata. The sequence continues at coordinate 10,079,527 of OX403589.1, forward strand.
TCCCTTCTATTAATTATTGTCATTGTCATCATGTTTTTTATTTTAACTTCCAACTAGAACTTCCTCATAAGTGATTTCAGATTTAGCCAACATATTTTTTTTTACTATTTGCCTTCAAAGAGTAACGAGTTTCATCAGTTTTTTTCAGTACAGAATAGGTATGTAATATTATGTAGAAGTTGTATGTGAAGGAAAGGGAACTGGGACAGAAAATAGTTTAATATTAACAACGATCATCATAAGATCTATTTCTATAAAACATGGAAATATTATCAGATCACATCACACTAATATTATAAAGGCGAAAGTTTGTGAGTATGTTTGTATATTTGTTAATTCTTCAAACTCAAATGGCTGGGCCACATTTGATAAAATTTGGTATGGAGGTAGCTGACACCCCGAATAAACACATAGGCTTTCGGAATTCCCGAGGATCCCGAACTTATGTGTAAAATATTTTATACTTAAATTTTATTTTTATACAATTTTCAATTTTACTTCATATCCCTTGGAACATGAAATAGGATTTTTGCAGCAATATTGAAACAATAGAATTGAATACTTACCTAATTCAAAAGGCTTTTCTTGAGATTGTGTACTTCTTGGTTGTTCAATCGAATTAGTCGGAGACATTGACAGTGGATCTTTCTCATCCAAATTGGTGTTGAAACTTCTATTTTCTAGACTATTGTAAAATCCACCATTTTGTGGATTAGATGTATTTGATAATGGACTTGTGTATATGTTGGAAGAATTTGCACTATTCCATATTGGAGAGACATTGTTTTGGGCAGTTACTTGACTGCCCGGCCTGGCCTGTGAGGGTGGAGATCCCATGTTCACATTGGGCGATGACTGACAGGGAGCGGCCAGAAGTTGCTGGTTTGGAATGGTTCCTGAGTGTACAGATGTACTAAGTGTTGACGGGCTTGTCGGAACAGCAGTGTGTGATGCATAACTGTAAGATCCAGAGGGAGACAATCCATTAAACTTGGATGTGTTTACATGATTGCCACTCCAATGGTTGCTCCTTTGCTGTTGGTCAAACACGTTTGGATTCACACTCAAGATTGCTTTCAACAACTCTGGTGTCGCTTGCTGAGGAGCAGGGCTTACTGCATTTGGTATGCTTTCATCTTTAAGATCTCTGTAAATAAAGAGTTGTAGGTAAGTTTTTTTATGGTAACTGAATGATGAAACAAGCAAGTCTTATTCATTCATCATTTATTTATTGTAATCTATAATAGTAGTAATATACATGTGTTTTTTAAGAGTACAGTTCTATATAGACCCTGTGACGATTCTTCTTCAGTTGAGCACTGTGCTTGTCCATTACAATTTGGTGCCACCAAGAGTTTTTTCGAACTTAGTTCAAAATCCTGCTCAGCAAAGCACTGGGTTTGTCACCCTGAGATAGTAGTTGTTAAATCTCTTTAAGCCATGTAATTTTACTGGAAACATGGCCCTTAAATCTGAAATGCAGTAATGTCTGACACTACTGCTTGGCGGTTGAATGTCCGGCAAGATCTTATAAATTAAACTACAGTTTTGATGTGACACAATTATTGTACATTTGGCTAAATAAACATTTATAATCAAGTGAGACGTACATATTGTGATTTTGGACTTCATATTGAACATGAAAATCTACACTGTTATTATAATTTATGTACCTATATGTATATTAAAAATCATAACGAAGGGTAAGGATATTAACAAAATTGACCAATTTCTTACATGTGTGAGACTGAAGTTTGCATAAGAGACTGGAGCAGCAGGGTCACCAAGTTATCATCTCGAGTTGCAAGGAGTATGGCAGCCTCCTCAGCAACACGGGGGTGGAATAACTGCGATTTATTGTTAAGTGTAGATGGTAAGGGGGTTGGAAGTGGTAACACTGGTAATACTGCAAAGAAAAAAAATATTTAATCAATATTTAATCAAAAATATTTAATATTATTTTGTTATACTTTATTTATTTATTTACTTTAATTAAAACTGTACATGCTTACACCAATTACAATAATTAAAGGATTGTTATTTCATTAATCATACATAAAAATTCAGATACCTAATGTTAATTATTCACAATAAAAATCAAAAAAATAAAATAAAATAAGTCAATTATGCACAGAATTGAAATTTAAAAAAGAAATACCAATCATAATATAATTAATTATTGTCAGCTAAAAATGTCAATAATAATAAAATATGATGTCAAGTACACACAGTTAAATAAACAAGCATAATTATCAAAATAATCAATACAGATATTATTAGATTTATGTACATCTTTGACAAAATTTCAAGCACTTGGACAATATTGTCTTCCATCCATCCACAAATAGTAGCATACAGGAATGGAGGCCACGAGAGCGTTGAGAGTGGAGAGGGAACGTGGTATGGGCGAGTTGACTCGCGCCACAGTGCGGCACTGGGGCATGACAAACAACTTATGAGTTCGAGCATGACAATAGTTGTTAGACACAGCACCTCATGAATTTCAGGTGCATCAGTATTACCCCTAAGAATTTTGCACTAATTTGTAAGCTGGTGCTTTTCGCGTCTTACTTCTAAGGAGTTATATCCCAACGTACCCAAACGAAATTTCGTGGGGTATAAGTAGGGGTAATATCCATTAATGCGTTTATATAAATACCGCAGGAATGCCTTTTGTACATTTTCAAGTAGGAGTACATATTTACTTTCGTAGGGATTCAATATGCACATCGAATTTTCTAGTTTGCTATGCACCAATGCACCGAAAATAAGACGTATTACGTTCTGATTGTCGAAGTCATGAGAATTTCTAAGAATGAAACCCAGACGCTTAAAAAGAGTCTTTAGCTAGGGCAACTATGTGATCATGGAATGTCAGTTTTCAGTCGAATGAAACACCCAAATCCTTCATTGTAGACATGCGATTTATGCTTTCGCCGTCCACTTTGTAGTCGTAAGCCCATAGTCATTGCCTCATACCACCGAAAGTCATTGCGTTGCACTTAGAGACGTTGAATTCCATTCGATTCTCATGACTCCAACTGGCTACCGCATCGACATCTTGTTGTAAAGCTCTGCAATCTTCAGTACATTGTATCTCTCTAAAAATCTTCAGATCGTCCGCGTACAGTAAACATCGAGAATGCTTTATAACTAATGGAAGATTATTTACCATGAGCAAAATAAAAGAGGTCCAAGTATTGACCCCTGGCTGACTCCCGAATGCATGTGATAAGGTCTAGATTCGTATAAGCCGAGTTTGACAAACTGTTGGCGATCATGCATGTAATCTGCTAGAAACCGGAGAAGTGCCAGAGCAAATCCGATCATGCTCAGTTTGGCCAAATGTATATCATTATTGACCCTATCATAGGCCTTCCGGAAGTCAAAATAGAGGATGTCCACCTGGGAACCCCGATCCAACTTCTTAGAAATAAACTCAACAAGAGTTAAAAGATTAGTGTCTACTGATCTCCTCGATCTAAATCCGTGCTGTTCTTTGCAAAGGTATTTATCCACTTGTGCATATATATATTATATTTGTGAATTATGCTTTCAAATACCTTTGCTGGAGAAGATAAGACTGCTATAGGCCGGTAATCTTCTACTTTCGACTTTTCTGAGTTTTTGGGTATAGGGCTCACCCAAGAGAGTTTCCACTGGGGTGGATATTCTCCAGCTGTAAGCGCTAGGTCAAAGATGTGGCAGAGGGGAACACACAAACATTTTTTCACTTCTTTCAACACAATAGGGGGAATACTATCAGGTCCCATAGAACTGCTTGCCTTTAACTTATTGATACCACACAAGATGTCATCAGGAGTTATTTTAAAAATGTTAATGTAATTGCTATTGTAGGTATTGTCGGCGCTGTATGCTAAATTAATATCAAGCTGCAGTATATTAGTCAAAAATACGCTACAGAAAAAACTAGCAAAAGCCTCTGCAGCTTTATAGATGAAGGAGTGCTCAAACCAAACAATATATTTTGCTATTTAGTGAAGTCAGGACTGCATTTTTTTTATGCCCGAGAGGCAAGCACTTGACCACAATCTCACCTGATGGAAAGAGATGATGCGGCCGAAGATGTAGCATGCTTGCCTAGGAGGTACCTATTCACTTCTTGGAGACTCCCAGATTATAGACTGTATTCTGACATTTTTACTTATCTTTTAACCTTCAAAATATTTAGAAGGAGGTCCTGAAGCAATTTTCCTCAATAGTTATACAAATTTATAAAAAACTATCGCTTTAGTGAGTAATTAATAATAAAGTACTGAATTCAAAGACTTTAATTCTGCAACAACACTACACTTAACCATAAAATTGCTGTAGTCTAGAAAACATATTAGCATCACATTAAACAACATGAAACTCTCGAAATCTCACACTACAGTTGATTAAATTTTTAGATAAAAATGTTGTGTAATTTAAACAAACGCATTCACACTCACAGCCCCACTCTAAGTTCAAAGATTTGTATCGTGGATGCTGGAAACATTCACATCACACACAGAGGGCGCACCTGTCCACTGCGCCAACTGGGTCGTCGAAAAGTAAGTAAAGTAAGTTAAGTTTGTTTAACCCTTTTTATGAATGCCTTTAGTTTGTGAACTTTTAAATATGTTCTTGCTTGAAAACAAACACACTGGTATTGAGTTAGTTTAGGTGGATTGCATAATTAGAAGGTACAAACTGGGAATTAAAATATTTTCTTTTAAATATTTTTAGTATTTTTATCTGTATTATTGTCTGGCTATTAGCAAATTAGGTACATTAATTATTGGCGTGTTGAGTGCCAGGCTCCAGTAAGCATGGCACTTCAATTTCGAGAATGTGGTGCATTTTGAGGCACCTGATTGTGCTTGGTTTCAGCAGTTCCGACACCAGCTGATTTGGATGATATGCCAGCCATATTTTGTAATAAATTTACTCAAAAATTACTGTATGCGAATTAGTGGCAGGTAGGCTGAGATTAAAATTATATAAATTGGTATAATAGAAAAAAATTGCCCTTTGAAGGCATGTATCATTCAACACTTCCTTATCTTACTTTGCAAAGCAATTGCTTAGAACAAATTTACAAGAAGTAAAAATTCCTTGAGAACCTCTTTATTAAACATTTTTGATGTTAAAAGACATTTATATGGTCCATAATTAAAATGCAATAGATTTATTGATATTTCAAACATTAAATAAGAGATATCAAAATACTGTCACTAACAACCCTGGCTCAGACGTAGATCACAAATGAAAGATTTTAAGTTTTCCAGCTTCCTGAATGATGACTCAAAACAGTTTCTAGAGTCTAATTCAACTACGTACTCTCTATGGGAATAGAAAATAATATCGTTAGTGGCATTTTTAAATGCTTTTTTTTTGCTAAGTGCCATAGATCTATCACCCTACTAATGTAACAAAATAAAAACATAAGGTTTGAGTTATTACAAATAATGCTAAGAAACTAACTAAAATTTTGGATGTGTATTGAAAAACGATATATCAATGGTAAATATTGAGTGCAAAGTAGCACACTATTTAGTGGTAAGAATGTTTTCTTTTTACAGTTACTTAGACAGACATAACATTCCGAAAACATAACTTGATGACAATAATTTAATATTTTACCTATGATTTGTATTATTTGTATTCCATCATAACATAATGTAAGCACTTTTAATATTCGTGTGATACTTACAATCTGTTAGACTGGCTACTCCGGCTAGAGTTGTAATAGGGACACTTGGAATGTCCCTCTCATTCATCTTGATGGTTAGATTTATTTATCTCCTCGGGTTCGTTACTTTCCTAGAAGTAAAAAGAAAGTATTTTCCTGCTTGTTGCAGCACTACGAAACAAACGATAGTTTGTTTGCGTAGTCTTCCGTTTCATTAGCATTTCGTATTTCACACACGTAACACTTTGCACAGTAACTGATATTCCACTTTTAACGCAAAACACAGACTTTTAATAATGATATTTGTAAAATTTCAAGAGAAATAAAGATTGTTGTGTAAATGGGGCAGCCGTCAATTTGATGCTTTGTTGTGCGTTGTGCATCAAAACGAAGGTCAGCGCATCTGTGCGACACTCCCATCACAAATCAGAAATCGTAGTTTAGCAGAATTGTATGTAGTTTTTACTGCACTTATGTGATGAATACTCACTGAAACATTATGATATCATAATTTTATCCAGGACATAATAAACTTAGTCCCAACATTTAGCTCAAGGAATTAAGGAAAGTGTTGCCAAATGATAGACATTTTCACCACATGACGCCATAATTATTTTTTTTCTGTTCCACTTTTACCACAGGTTAAAAAGAAATCGTGGCAACTAAACCTTTGAGTAAAACCCAATAGAAGGACTTAAAATTTCAAACCGTCTAAAATGAGATAATTAATTTTCTATTCGTAAATGGGGCAACATTTTGTATCCCTTAAATCTATTTTAGATTCCCTATAACCAATATCTGTTGCGAATGGTTTCAATTCAAAATTTAAAAAATCTCTTAAGAAAGGTTCATTATATCGCTCGCAACGGTGATAAGTTAGCCTAAGACAATCTAACCTATAATGTGTCATATAGTCATATCAGCATATTATATCTAAAAAATAAGTAACTCGAGAAAAAAGAATCTGAGCATAATAATTAAATTTGACCAATTTTTTTAAAATAGCAATAGTTTTGGCGTGTCTTTTATTCACGGGCAGAGCATCCCACAGTCGAACCGTGGAAGTTCCATGAAAAATTGCTGTGTTTTGAGGAATTTTGTATTGAAGAGTGATTGAAGAACGAAAGTCTTCAACTAACCAAGTAGTATAAATGTATATAAAAAATATTTATTAAGATCCCCTCCTTTTCCTGAAGTAGTTTATAAAGTAAACCCATATCTATAGTGAGAAAAAAAGGTGATTATGACATGTAAATGGAGAGCAACCAACGTTCATGGCCTCGGTTAAACGTGTCCGCGCGCCATCCGCTTTTGCCGCAACCGCTTCGGCTGGTATGTTAGGAGCCTTATGTCTGTTAGGCAATGCCAAAGATAATGTAATCACTTTGGCACTGCTAAGATGAGTTGCAATCGGTTTCAATCGGTTTCAATTGGATAAAACAATGAAATAAGGTTAGGTAGATTTTTCGTTTTTTTTTTCCTTTTAGTTTTGGGGTCTGTTTACATTTTCGTGCATTCTCATTGGCTATGTAAATAACTACTGTAAAACGGTGTAAATAGAAAAAATATTTGTAATTATATAAAAAAATGGCTATGGAATTGATGATACTTTAATAGTAATAGTAAATTTTGGATAAATTTTACTCGGCACTTGATTACCAACATTAAGACAATATGACGACAAAAAGTATAACGTCATAACAGTGTGTTCTTTGCCGCTGAATTTTCATATAAAATTAATAATACCAATGGTTTTGATAAGAAAAAAAAACAAATAAAAGCATTCACACTCACAGCCTCATACCCAGAAAACCTAATCGTGTGATAGTTAGGGGGTACAGCAAATAATAGCACACTAAGTAGTAAAATCGCTCAGAACTTATGGACACATTTTTTTGATACACCAATTATATAAATATTTCCTAAAACTATATTCAGCTAAGACCTAAGTTACCTACAAGAAAAATGAATTTTTTTTAGATATTTATATATTTTGATGTTGAATATTTAGCTTTACCTCACCCAAACGTAAATTCTACACATTCGATAAAAAAAAAATTGTATCTTGAATTATTGATAGGTTATTTTTGCCAGAAAGTAGAATTTATTAGGACCATATATCTAAAAATAATACTCACAAAACACCCACTAAAAAGTAATAATCGGTAATTTTCAAATAAAACTTTAAGTAATTACAACTCGAAAACTACAATAAATCGTTAATGTGAGGTTTTTTGAGATACCTCCGGTTAAAGTTACTTATGCTATGAATGTCAATATTGTTTCTATTGACCCCGGTTTAAGGGCGGGAAAGCCAGTAAGACGCACATTTCTATGTAAAGTGGTGCCATCTATTATATTTTGATAAACATTTTCCCCCGTATATTATATTTTATAACACTCTTTGCCCCGGTTTACGGTACTGAAATATATAAATGGAAATGAAGGAAAATCAAAATAATATTTCTAAAAAGGCAAAGAGTATATAAATCGGGATGAATGACTGATATAAAACGGAGTGATTACATAACATATATTTGTATTGATAAATAGTTTTTTAATAATAGTTTAGTAGTTTTAGTACCCATTAGTTTGTGTATTGTTTCTTAAATTCTTACTCAGCAACAAACTTATATTTCTGGATAATTAAGTACTCATGTTGCAAGATAGATGCATAAAGGTCAACCGGAGCATCGAGTGAATAATAATACTTGATATTACTTGACTACTTGTTACGTAGGTACCTAAGATCTCGTTCTCACCCATAAGTACATAATAAATACATAACAGTGGGACTTAATTGCTTCTGTTGAATAACGACTGCGAAATGAAGTCATACTCGAGTGCAGACGCAATTGCTTGGTGCATGAGATATGTCGGCGTTCCATTAACTTTGGGATTAACAATGTTTGGAATATGCAGTCATTTTAGCCGCAAAAAGAGAAGGGCTGCATTAGAGGGAAAGGTATGTTGCACAGAAGTAATAAAATAAAAGCTTTTTTCCTTGTTTGGTCTAGTTGTAATAATAATTAAATGTATGCGAGTGTTGTGAATGCTTCCAGTAGGACTACATTTGTTATTGGTTTGTTCCATTCTATAAATATTTATATTCAAAGCTTGTCTATCGGAAATCACTGAAAGCAATAAGACTATCGATTGTACTGCTTTTTATTATTTATTTTGTAGTTGTGTATCTTTTTATATAAGTACAATAAAGATTTTTGTATTGTTTTGTATAAAGGCTGCATTACCTAGAGATGATCTGGGAACACTCGTTGAAATATATATCTCAGAATCCCAGGGTATGAGAGAATTAAAAACTGGAGACATACCAAATACCAACGCTGTGCTAGCAGGACATTATTCTACTGATGGAGCAAGCTGCCTGTTTGATTACTATGAGATATAACAAATTAAGTCTCAGGACAAGGAAAGTGTTGCATTGCCTTTGAACCATGATATCCTATGTTCTCGATGGCACTGCAGATGTTACATGCAGGTTTTATATAATTGCTAATTACCACTAGGTAAACAAATAGGAGTATGCATATTTTTTGTATGCTTTTAATCAAATGTTTATGTTAATACATTGCTAAAACTTTTCATAAAAGCAACACATTTAATTAAAAAATCATTTGAAAATCACATCCTGAATAATTATAGCCAATGGCGTGTGTCAGCTATTTTAAATTTTCTTAATAAAAATTTTAATTTCCATACATTTTTATCACTTTATAAATTAAAAGCATTTATAACGTTATAATATTATAGGTGTAATTCTATACCTGTAAAAGTTCAATGATATAATAATTAACATAATAATATGTTTAAATCTCTTTATTATTGTATACATTTTTAAACTGAAAATCTCCTCAATTTGCTTTACATATGAAAAGGGATCTTTTTTTAAATTATTGATGTACTCATATTTATGACCACTTTTTCTATTTCAGGTTGTAGTTATAACAGGAGCAAGTTCTGGCATCGGGGAAGCCCTAGCTCATGCCTTCTATCAACAAGGAAGTAAGGTGGTTTTGGCAGCTAGACGAAAACCTGAATTAGAAAGAGTGAAGCAGGATCTCATGTCCATGAATTTGGTATGATTAAACTAAAGTCCCTTTCTATTCACTTCTCATTTTATAATCTTTTTCCTATGACTGGTTTTAGTTGCTTACAATCCTTTGTTCTATTAATTCTATATGCTAGTTACCTCTTTTAAATTGTAATACTCGCCTACCTATAATACAATAACTGTTTACTGCACCAATATTAAGTAAAAGTATGTCAGTACTCTTATATAATACTAGCCATGCCCCGCGGCTTCACCCGCTATTATCAAGTTAAAAAGTAGCCTATGTGTTAATCCTAGGTATAATCTATGTACATTCCAAATTTCATCCAAATCCGTTCAGCCGTTAAAGCGTTAAGAGGGAACAAACATACTGAGATACTTACACACTTACACACAAACTTTCAGATTTATAATATTAGTAGGATTGGTATAATTTATATCTATGTACAAGGCAAATTGTCAAAAGTGATCTCTTCTGGTCAACCTTAGGATAGAACGTTAAAATGAAATAGAAAATGGAAAAGTGTGTGAGGTAATTGTGTTTAAATAGTCAATTATATTTAACTGACGGTTGATTATTTGGGTGCGTGTTTAGCTTTTAAGCAGGGGTAGGGTTTGATTCCCGGTAGAAGAGTGTTTCTGGTTCTAACTGTGTGTATGATGTGAATGTTTCCGGTACCCACGAAACAAGTCATCGAACTAAGTGTGTGGCTGTGAGTGTGAAAATGTTTATTTTATTAATATATTATACCAAAGAATTTTTCTAACATGCTGCTACTATCATTAAGCTGTCTAATTGACATATGACTGATTCTCACATAGTATGCTTATTGACCTAAAGGCTTGACTACAACATAGCTTATCAATATATATAAAAATCATAGTGGGGTTCGGTACACCATTTATCAAGAACGGTTGAATATTAAATCCAATTTAACTATTTAATTAGGGCTTGAAAACCTGTTTCATTGCATTTTTGTGAAAGTTGATTATGGCACCATTTTTCGAGGAAGTGAAACTGACCAAGAAATGTAAGTCGTTGTGCAACATGCTCACTAAAATCGACGATTTTTTAATTAGATTAAATAACTCAATAATCAATTATTTATTGCAATAATGTTTACAAAAATTCACTTTATTAGTAAACACATGGCCCTTTTAGGGTAAAGCAATAATAGGGCTGGGACTTAGGCTGTACAGGCCGATTTATTAAATAATTGGTAATTTTTATAAAGATCACATAACTTATCATAAACTTTTAACCTACTACAAAAAAAGGGTAGTTTCTGTAACGTTGGAGGTTATTTGATGGCGTAGTTGCGCGTCCGCCTTCTAAGTATCGGATTAAATTTCCACTGGGAACATAAGGTTTTTCCGGAAGAAAAATTTGTGTTTCTGGTTTGTGATTATATGTATGTTTCCGGTCCCTAATTTTATATTTTATTATGAGACAAGCACACGCACACAAAAAAAAAAATTATTGTGACATATTGAGAACCATCTCCTTTTTCTGAAGTCGGTTAAAAATACCATAGATAATACTCTCAGTAACTAAATTATACCTTTCAAAAAAATTAATTAATTTGACAAACATACACACATTAAAAAAGGTATCTATATTTCTTTATTTTCGTGTTTTCAGTCTCTTCCAACTCACGAACCAGTTGTCATAGAGTTGGATCTAGCAGACATTGATGGCTTGGGTGGATTTACTGAGAAAGTGAACGAGCAGTGTGGAGAAATTGATGTTTTGATCAATAATGGTGGTGTTTCGCATCGAGGCTCCATACTGGAAACTAAATTTGAGGTTGACCAAAGGATTATGTTCATTAACTATTTTGGATCTGTAGCCCTCACTAAAGGTAGGTAGAAAATGTTTTTATAAAAAAAAAATTGAATAAAAAGTGCACAATTTGTTCATTAAACTACTGTACCGTGATTCGAAACCCAATTATACATGAGAGTAGCGTACTTGACTTCCTCCGAAATTGCCGTGCTGCGATTGGTCCGCCCGATCCGTTCGTCCAATCACCGTCGACTCCGCCCTTTCCGTTTCCCGTCAACGTCACCCGTCACCCCAGGTGGTGCGCTGAGCGCGATATCGCTTCATTGGCGTTTGGATTTTCATCCGGAGCGGTCGTAAGGTCGTACCAACACTTTACGAACTGCATCGTGCTTGTGAAATACTTACTTATTATAATTTTAAGGGTAAATATTTCAATAACGGGTAAGCTGAAGCTCATAACGAATTCTATAACATTGTATATACAAATTGTACCTACTTATTGGTCATTGTTATATTATAAGTAAGAATTATTAATATCTAATAAATTTCTTTTTAACGGTGTTACCGTTCGTTTTAGATATTTAAAATGGATATACAGGTCCAGCCCCAACATTGGATTGCAGGAACGAGACGTTTGCGCATTGAATCTAGTACTGATTCTTTATAAAGCATTAGCAAATAACTAATTTGCAGATTACCAGTGACAAAAAAGGATACAATACAAAACATAGGAAAGAGGAACATAAAAAGTGAGTAATTTTAATTATTTTACAAATAACGGAAAACCAATCCCGGTTGAACGGTAACAATTAACGTTACCACAAGTGAATCATCCTACTTACCCCTCGGGATCCAAACATTATGGTAATACACCGAAGAAGAACTCCACAGGGCAGCGTTACTTAATTATTACCGAACCTCACGAGCAATAATTTAGTTTTTTCTGTAAAAACTACAGCATGCAGCCTCATGCTCTCTACTTTAAAGTAACCTGGTTTGAGTAGCGCGCTACTTTGCACAGAAACTTTTTATTTTCCTCCCAGTTTCTAATATTCATTCCACTGAGAACATCGAGCACAACGAAAATTTTTTTTTTTTTTTTTTTTGTTCATTAATACGAATACTAGCAAGGTAAGATACATATAAATATAAAGCCAGTATTTGATATCGACGACCATATTCGAAAATAATTGAAAATGTAACCATTGGCTTAAAAAACTAGGGGTGTTACTACCCTCTTTATGGCCGAATGGAAAGCATTTCTCGAAACTCGAAACGCTTCTAGTCTTTTACGGTTCACAACCAACAAAATGACTAACTTATAACCTGCAACTTGTAGACTGTATCTTATATTAAGGATGAGGAAGTAACCAACAAAGAAAACTATGTACAAGCCCTACAAAAGGAGCAATTCCCCCTACTCCCATCGGGATAGGAGAGGAAGTATTCACGTTGAATGTCTGAAGATTCCATGCTGAACAAATATTCTGACTAAAGAATGCTCGGGGCTACGCCCTACATTCTAAACATTCAGAACTGTATCTCGTGTACAGTTGTTACTATCAAAAGAATTGATTCACATTTATGAATATTTTATGCTGAACAAATATTCTGACTTAAGAATGCTCGGGGCTACGCTCTACATTCTAAACATACATAACTGTCTCTCGTGTACAGTTGTTACAATCAAAAGGAATTATTCACATTTATGGACTGAAGCCGATGCCCGATGGGCTGGTCGTATCAAATCCGCACTACACTCGACAACAAAGTACAAAATGATATACACGCATCTGAGAATATGAACAAGTGGCACTACATTGTCAGAGACAGTGATACGCGGAGGGGGTCACGACCCTCGGCACTTAGGATGTCGACGCAGAGAGAAGTCGGATCGAAGATGGATGGACGCAAAGAGAAGACGGACCGAGATGGATGGAAGCAAAGAGAAGACGGACTGAAAATGGATGGACGCAGATCAAAATACTATCATGAGAATACTTGGGGCTACGCCCTACATTCTAAATATTCATAACTGGCTCTCGCATGCAGTTCTTACTACATCGAGAGATATTATCCACATTTGCTGACTAAAGACGCTATGCTGAACTAATAGTTGATCGGAGAATGCTTGGGGCTCCACCCTACATTCTAAAACCATATAACTGTCTCGTATACATGAGACGTTCTTACTATTGAGAATAATTATTCATATTTATTGACTAAACGTTGCATTCTGTATGAAAACACTAATTGGAGAATGCTCGGGCACCGCCCTACATTCTAAACATGAAGTCTCTCATATTCAGCTCTTGCTATCGAGATTAATCATTGACGTTTATTGACGGATCGTTTCACGCTGAACCACAATATTGATTAGAGAATGCTTGGGGCCCGCCCTACATTTTACACATGAATTGGTCTCCGGTATACAGTTCTTACTATCGAGATTAATTATTCACGGTTATTGATGGAACATTTTACGTTGAACTAAAATACTGATTGCAAAATTCTAGGAGCTTCGCTATTCTAAACTTTCATAATTGTCTCTCGTACTATTCTTACTATAGAGATGGCTGTCAATTTGCGAATCTGGCAATTAACTACTCATTGGAGAATGTTTTGGGTCCGTCTGCCCTATGTATTATATCAACTGGCTATTGCATACTACTCTTCCTTTCGATATGGCTGTAAGCTTGCGAAACTGACGCATAAAGCACTAACTCAATAATATTAATCGGCCCGTGTGAATGAATATTTTGAAACGTGAATTAAAAAACACGATTACACTTCTTGAGCAACTGCAAAATAAGTACATTACTTGGCAGGAAAGCCGAAAGTTTCTTTGGATAATACTACGCTTGACTCCACTTGCTGGGAAAAGCACACGGAAATGATTATGCAAAATCATGTTACATCATGTTCCTAGCCAGTCCTCACCATCAATGTCATTATTACCGAAAGGCGACGAAACTATACGACTTCAAATGTTCGATAGCATTAACAAGTATAGCATCTGCGAGTCACATTGAGCCATCAAGGTTCCCTTGAGTTCAATTACCGCGACACATTGTTTAACAGAACCCACTAGCACTGTAAAGGTACGTCACAAAACATTTGACGTGAGCCTACTCTCAAACTCTTCGAGAGGTAAACGAACAAAAATGTATAAATTGGAATATAAGGCGAAACAAAGAAATTTGATAAAACTTTAGAAGCAATTACAGACAAGGTTGGACCAAAATCGACACAAGTTTCTTGCTTGTCGCTTGGTTTTTATTGTCAAGGTTTTGTAGACGCCTAAAGTCATCCAACTAACTTTACCACTGTCGTTTTATGATGTTTTATGACAAGTTTGGTGAATAACTTGACAGACCTTCTTAACTCGGTTGAAAATTCACACTAAACGGTCACTATACGCATAACCTTGACGACAACTCGGTTGAAAACGGAAACCTACCCCAATATGGACTCTTTTTTTTAGCCCTGGCAATCGATTATGATATCAAAAGGTGGACAAGGTTCGTGTGCTATTTCTTAGGCAAACGCTGTTTTCTAAGAGCATTATTATGGGCGCTGGATTATAAAGCCTTACATGTGCAAGCGAATACTGAATGAAGTCCTAAGCCCGAGCTGTTTCGGCAAATCAGAAGTATACTACGATAACGAGATAATTACAAAGCCTATTGAAATGGACAAAGATACGTGCGAAATATACTTTGCAACTTCAAAACAGCATTATGAAAACAGACCGTGATTCTCGTGATCGTTCACGACTACATTAGGTCTATTTATTACAATACAGATGCAGACCATTTGTCACGTCAGAAAGCACATGCCGAATGTGTCTTTTTAGGTCGTCCATGGCGCATAATTGTAACTGCAGGCTAACTTCGGTAATAGCACCATTATGAATGTTTGTCTATGTAAATAACTAAATTGATCTGATAACCAGAGCACTGGATTCTCTGATCACTCGCAATCAGAGACCTTCAAGTTTTTGTAGATAAATGTACTGGAAGATTCAAGATACCTATGAACTATGTGTATTTTTTGTTTCACAAATTGATCACCTTCTTATTTTAATTTGTGATGGAGTAATCTTACCTTCCCTTGTTGGCTGGAGTATTGCCGTGGCTCGTTGGCATAACTTCTTCAGTGGGATATTGTGTAACAAACATGATTATGTCGCGATTGGCGTGCGATATGTTTAAGTTTGATGCTATACCAACAATCGGCAACCCAAATTATCTCAATAAAGTAAGCTAGGCTAGCATACACCCGTGAAATAGTCGTGTCAGTATAGTACTGAACTGCCTAATCAAATCGATTTTGTTATTTGGCCCACCTACGTTTACAAATAAAACCATACATATAGTTTATACAACACATACCATGATCGCAGACTGTATTGTATTGTATACATAGAATGACTGTTGTCTCAGTAGCATCTGTGAAGTGCGTAAATAAATCATCCTCTTGACTAAATATTGGCTGAAGGAAACTGGGATATTATACAACACAACGTGAGAAATCGCAACCTCTAATTTGTTATCAAATTCACATGAGGCCTAGAATGAACCTCGAACTAAAATAAACATATATTAAAGCTATTTTATTCAGTGGAATTTACTAAAACCATTACGATGTTAAGATATTATGATGAATAATAGCGATACAGTGTTCTGGGCATATTGTATCATTTGCTCTTGATACCAAAGTCATAACTTCTCTTAGTATGACAATCATTATATACAGATCACATTGGCGTCACCGTCACCACCAGGCGAAAACAAACACGTCTCTCATGTATAATTGGGTTTCGAATCACGGTACAGTAGTTTAATAGTGATGTTTTACCTGCAATTAAAACATTTATTAAACATACTTACCTGATTCGAAACCCAATAGTTTCTAATTCTGCCTGGTGACATAACATGAGAAATCCAATGAAGCGATATCGCGCTCAGCGCACCACCTGGGGTGACGGGTGACGTTGACGGGAAACGGAAAGGGCGGAGTCGACGGTGATTGGACGAACGGATCGGGCGGACCAATCGCAGCACGGCAATTTCGGAGGAAGTCAAGTACGCTACTCTCATGTATAATTGGGTTTCGAATCAGGTAAGTATGTTTAATAAATGTTTTAATTGCAGGTAAAACATCACTATTATGGAAAATACTATACAAATGTTTGTACAATCAGAACAAAACATTCTGCCCCGCTTGGCAGTGTGAGCATGTTATCAAGGTTTTTTTTAGTTCGAAGTTAATTTATTACCCATACTTAAGTTAGCTGACCCGCCAGGCGTCGCTCCGGTGGATAAGCTAAACAAAAAATAAGAAATATTCAGTCAATTTGAGCACCACCGCCCGTGCCGCGACCGTTTCAAAATTAGAGACATGTATATTTTGTATGCATAGTGTAGCTGTGGCTTTTAATAAATCTGTGTAGGACCTGTCACCAAGATTATGCTATAACTGTATATAAAACCCGTCGCCAGCTATCGCACAAGACTATTATTATAGTATCTTCATAAAATACAGACATTGAAATAGTTTATTTTGCTTATTTTTAGAGGGGTGTTGTAAGTTTAAAATGTGTATTACAGTGTCGTACCTTCCAATCGGCTGAACCGATTTTTATATAGGTTTTTTGTTTGAAAGACGACTTGATCGAGTGTTCTTAGCTATGTCTGATGAAAATGGGTGCCGTTGTCTAGATAGTCGAGGATATTTTTAAAATATTTATTTTGCTTTTTTATTCTAGTAAAGATTAGTTAGAACCACTCCAAACCTAAGAGTCTAATATAACCTAAACTTTCTCAGCTGAACTCCGACTAATTGATTTATATAATAATTTCCAGCTGTACTGCCAAGAATGGTGAAACGGAGAAGTGGACACATTTTGTTTGTGAGTTCAGTCCAAGGGCTCATTGGCATCCCCGATCGTTCAGCATATGCTGCCACTAAGCACGCATTGCAGGCGTTTGGAGACTGTCTCAGAGCAGAGATGCATCAGCACAACATCAACGTGACTGTCATCAGCCCAGGATATATCAAGACGAATATATCTCTGAATGCTTACACTAGCTCTGGTGACTCTCATGGAGGTCAGTATTTTTACCGACTTCAAAAAAGGATGGGTATTATGTTCGACTGTATGTATTTTTTTAATTAATTATGTTCACCGATTTTTCTTCTATTTGTTTACCGATTCTGAAAATTCTATTTTTGTTTGGTAGATTATATCTTCAGAGGTGGTCCCATATAAAATAACCAAAATAAAAGTGGTGAAGTCGGTTTTTTTAAGATTTGCTTACGTTTAAATTATTAATCAAGTTGTCAATTTTCTCACCAATTAGTATTAATTGTGTTTTTAGAAACATCTTCAATAATGCAGGGCACATTGCTGCTGTACCATGATAGGGAAAATGCATAATATAGCTCAAGTATTTTTTTAAATCTTTATACATATATAATTATACCCATAACATTGTTTTTATTTAAATTATTTTTAATTAGTACTGCCCCTTGGCTTAGTGGGGTGT
The DNA here is from genome assembly GCA_948107665.1 of Lomographa bimaculata. Classification (NCBI taxonomy): domain Eukaryota; kingdom Metazoa; phylum Arthropoda; class Insecta; order Lepidoptera; family Geometridae; genus Lomographa; species Lomographa bimaculata. Next base: position 10,097,613 of record OX403589.1, read on the forward strand.
GCGTTCGCCTTCCAAGCTGGGTTTCGGGTTCGATTCCTGGCTAGAGTACAATATGTCTTCCCAAGGGACATTAGTGCTTCTGGTTCTGGGTGTAATTGTGTGCGTGATATTTTTCGGCACCCACGATACAAGTCTTTTAACTTAGTGTGGGGCTGTGAGTGTGAATGCGTTCGTTCGTTTTGGCTAGACTGGTTCGTGACGTCAGTTCACACATTCCGTGGACGTCACAGAAAGAAATGCCCCAAACTGAATTGCATTTAAAAATATTAATTGGATATTAAAATGTAATGTTTCACAAATGTTTTTTACCGGCAATGTATGAGCGTAAACTATAGAATCCTACTATAATATTATAAATCGGAAAGTTTGTGTGTAAGCGTGCAAGTGTAAACACTTGCACACTTACACACAAACTTTCGGATACTTAAAAGTGTGTAAGTATGTTTGATCCCTCTTCACGCTTTAACGGATTAGGACGAAATTTTGAATGTACATAGTTTATACATAGGATTAACACATATAGTCCGGTCAAATTAGACCAAAAAATAAGGATAAAGTTACCTAAATTCCCACCAAGCTGAAAATCGGTAAGATTGTTTGAAATATCATTAAAAACAAAATTTGAAAGTTCTCCATCTTTCCCCTGTAAGGAAAAAAATGTATTCAAGGTCAAAGGTAAAAAAATGAGTTTTTCGCGATTTTCAGCAAAACGGTAAGTTTTATCATAAAAATATCTCAGACAAAAATTGTAGATCATAAAATTATCTACAAAAAATTAATTAATACTTTTTTTTCTACGAGCCACCGTTTTTGATTCAAAAAGTTGTAATCGTCATAATATGCATGAGTACACCACGTATATATACATCTCTATAGTTGTAATATATGTTATGCTGTTCTGTTCTCCGGCATGTACACATTGTCAAGGCCGGTTGTGCTCTAATATTGAATCACCAACAGTAGAGGATCCGTTTGATTCCAACGAGGCAACATGCCTTGCATCGCTATTAACGCAGTTTACATGCACTCAGGATGAAGATGAAGAAGAACAAAAACAAGACGAACAAGAACAAGAAGAAGATTTTGAAAGTTACGACTCGGACGATTTAATTTCACTACTTTTTTTTAACCTCAATTGCTTTTATCTATTCAATCTCTGCTAATATCCATTATTTCGCGCTAAGTACACTACCTCATAGGTGGCGAGGAAACGTGTGCATATTATGACGATTACAACTTTTACAACTTTTTGAATCGTTATATCTCAAAAACGGTGGCTGCTAGAAAAAAAAGTATTAATTAATTTTTTGTAGATAATTTTATGATCTACAATTTTTGTTTGAAATATTTTTATGATAAAACTTACCGTTTTGCTGAAAATCGCGAGAACCTAATTTTTTTTAACTTTGACCTTGAATAATTTTTTTTCCTTACAGGGGAAAGATGGGGAACTTTCAAATTTTGTTTTTAATTATATTTTAACCAATCTTACCGATTTTCAGCTTGGTGGGAATTTAGGTAACTTCGAATGTCTAAATTGACCGGACTAATAGGCTTCTTTTTAACTTAATAGTAGCGGGCGAAGCCGTGAGGAACGGCTCGTAAAAACATAAAAATAATACGAATATTCCCTATTATGGTATCAACATATGACAATTTAATTACACATAATAAATTCTAATATCGCCCATTCTTGTAATTTGTAAGCTGCGATCAAAATAATTAGTCATACGTAGGGAACCCTAATAAGTCAAAGGCCGACTCGCACTTGCCTGGTTTTTAGTTTATTTTAAAATCTTTTATCAAAATTGTTACCTGAGCATTTCGTAGCACTGCCAATAATGAGCTTTAATATATGCTTTGTATTGATTCATATATATGTGCAAGAAAGGTAAAACAGTAATAAATCAACACACACACACTCACTCACACTAAGTTCAAAGACTTGTGTGCCTGAATCAATCGCATCGTCTATGATCAATCACACCCAGAACAAGAAATTTCACAATATTACAAATTTTCTATTGAGAAGAAAACCTTTGTTTCCACCGGGCATCTACTCTGGAGTAGATTTATAACATTTGTGGGATAAAATTATTCCCTAGATTTTGTAGAGTAGTGTATTAGGAATTGAGTCATTTTTTTCTGGGTTTAAACCTATTTGATGTTATTGCACTAAATAAATGCATAAAACTTTGTGGTTACAGTAATGGATAAAAGCACCGCTGCCGGCTTCACTCCCGAGTATACTGCGACGAAGATTCTGGATACTGTAGTTTATAAGAAGAATGAATTAATTGTTAGTCAGTTTGTACCTAGATTAGCTATATTTTTAAGACATGCTACACCCTCTATTTATTTCTGGATTATGAATAAAAGAGCTAACAAAACTGCTTTACCTGAATAGGCACTGTCACTTTGTTTGGTAATATTTATCATTAACTGGGGTTGCATTTAACAGTCAATATTAAATTTAGGTAAGTTGTACTATTTAGGCATTATTATAACCAACATATATTTTTTCATTAAAGATAATTTGTATTTTACTTTAACTTGTTGTAATTGTATATATACTTTCTAAAACTAAATACATCTATAATGCAAAAGACCCTAATTTGCCTACAAGCCACCGAGCTTATAGGTAACCCAAGTGCTCAAGCCCAGTACCAGTGGGAAGTGTTCCATCTTCCATGGATTTAGGGCCATGCTGTCTGATAATGGCTGGAATGTAATTAAATAATTAATATTTATAGGAAGTCTCTAATGTAGTAAGCGAAATAAATTATATTGATGAGATAAATTATTATGTATCATAGAATTATGCGTATTGTAACATAATAGTCAGGTATGTTACCATAAATTTGTGTATTTTTTATTGCAAATGAGGGATTTTAATACATATTTTTTTGGATATTTATTGGTGTTTAATTCTATTTGGAAGCTAAGACATAATGGACTATTTGATTATAGCTTATTAAATATTAACTTTATTAGTAATCTAAAGGTGAGAAAGTGGTTGAATGTTAGCCTATAAGAGATCAAAAATACTTGGTACATAAGGAACTGTGTTGACTCAATACTCCCCCAATCGTCATAAATCGCGTAGTAGTAAACGTAAACGAATAAATTGGTATTATATAAGAATACCATTCAATAAAAGTTTTTCACTCACCACGAATGTCGTCTAGGGATGGCATAGGCGATTGCAAGCTAAAATTCTAAATCAGTTTGCTGTACGCTGTACTTTATTATCTATAGATTGCAAATTTACTGACGGCCAAATAAGGAAAAGTTTTTGTGCCTCCAAAAAGAAACAGACGGAAACGCGATTTTTCAATCGACAAAAATACAAGAAATATTTGGAACAGCTTGAAAGCGACGACCCCTACCGATTTTTTAATAAATATGATATATGCCAGATTATCATTTTTAACTTAATGCCAATATATTTGACTATGTTAAGGAGTCATACTTGTTATTTTGCTCGAAGCTAGAGTAGATTAGAACTGTTAGAACTTAGTTGATATGAACTAGAACCGGCTTGGTCATAAGTAAATGTATAGATGGAATATTTTGTTTTAAAATAAATAAGAATAATTGTATCTTATTTTGTATTTCATTTGAAAATGTAGTTAACCTTAAAGAACTTGTGTCTTCCCCTTAATAGAAACAATAAGAGAAGTGCCAATGGACACATTTTTAGTTATTGATAACTCTAGCAATCTAAGTTAAGTTACAATTACTCATTAGCCAAATACAGGCTAGATTCTAATGAAATTAGGAAACATACTTATGTATGTCTCCTAGAAAAGGAAAAAAATATATTTGAAAATGGCCAAAGAGATTTGACTGGTTGACAATCATCATAATTAATGTTGCTCGAATATTGTGTGTGAATGTGGGCCTACTTGTATATTTTCAGTGTTGTGCTCATTTTACTGTTTGTACATTCTCTCACATTCTCATTTGTTTCTTGTATTCATGAATGACTAGACAACAAAAAGTCAATGTATCAATTGAATAGTATTTTATTGCATGATAACAGTGACAATCTCGATGTTATATGTCACTGGTAACAGCTATTTATCAGAACAATCTATAAACTGCTATCACTATCACTTGATTAACTAAAAGCTTTCTTATAATAAAATACCTTTTTTGTACAACTTTTTATCTAACTCTACTATAATAACATATTTTACAATGACTGTGTCCTACAACAAATTATAATTTACATATTTCGACTTAGACGTAAAACAATTCATTGAAGCTCAAACAATGTTCATTCTACATCTTTTTCTCATAAAATAATGAGCGTTTTCCAATTTCAAGCATAATGCTTTAAGTATTATGCAATTGTAGGCTATTTATTTGAAGGTCTTGTATAATCTCCATAAGCATATAGCTGTAGCTGCCAAAGACACAGTATTATGTAATATAATTTTTCTCTTATTGTCTGTATGCACAAGTACAACAGGCGAGGCAGATGTGAGGTCACTCAATGCAGGGAGCGTCGAAAGGTGCCGGCGATCTTTTTCTTCTTGATATTTACAACATGGATCCCATTGCCAGGACAAGGTATAGCATCCTGCACACAGAACAGAGACGAGGCCGAATGGAGTGCAAGCCAGTGAACTCCATGTTAGACCTAAAAAAGTTTAATTCTTAATAATTAGGTAAAAAAATGCTAATACTAATGTAATGTTTATCAACAACAAACATAGCCACACAGGTATTTTAGATATGAAAGTTTATCTGTTTCATATTCACACTACAATGGCTTAAAAAAAATTGGATGAAATTTATAATGTATATAGCTTGTACCCCAAGATTAACATGTTATATTGATTAAACAGGTGAAACCACAGGGCATGGCTAGGTAGTACAAGCTTTTAATGTAAAAAAAAAATAATGAGTATTTATAAAACCCAACACTGCAATTATTTTGCATAGCACAATGGAGTAGACCTCTTTGCCAGTATATGTTTCTCAGTAAGTATAATCTGGGATTCTAACGAGTGAAAAGTCTTCCAGAGAAGCATGCTCCATTGTTAATCACATCATCACTTAACATGTCCAGGTGTGGTGGTGGCTAGAAACATTTTAATGTAAATTCTAAAATGGCAGTACAGCTATGGCGGGTTTTTTATGATCTGTTATAAAACTCGGTACAGTGATAGCAGGAGATTTTCAAAGAAAATCTGTGTCCACAGTCATTCTCCAAATATGTTTGAGGTCTCACTGGAAAAATATGACGACATTGTAGGTGTAAAACACATATAAATGCAGGTACAGGAAATGAAACCAGTAATACCTTGACTTTCTGGTGTTCTAGTTGACTGTGGGAATCATTCCTATGGTGGTGACGTCAAATGTTAAATGCTAACATGCAGTAGTTATGTTTGTTCCGCCCTAAGTAGAAAATTCAGTGACCTAGCATCAAAATGCTTCCAGCGATTAATGAGGGCCAATTCTCGCCCTAGCGTGTTAACTACTTTCAACCAAAATTATTTATCATCACTTACCATCTACAAACACATGCTTAACTAAACGTATTGTAACTAAATATCAGACAGCAATAACTATAACTTGATTTTACAAGTTGCAACTGCTTTCTGCTACTCAAAATAGACAGAACATAAAAAAATACCTGAAGCTATTCCACAGAGGCCACTGTAAACGGAAACCTTATGCAAGAGGTTTCCAACATATATCCACCGAGCTGTTTCCTCGCCCAGGGGCTCTGGCTCTATTACAATTACACTCACGCCGGCCTCAAGTGCTCTTTCCAATTCCATTTCAAATTTAATGTGGGCATTTTCACTGTCGTATACTTCCCTTATAATTGCTACGCTGGATGGCTTGAGGTTACTGAAATATAAAGATGTATTTGTTTAAAATTGCGACATTCGCTTACTTATTTCTTTGACTTCCACAAATTTAACTCAAAATATTCACGAAATTTTACTTTTCTGGATATTTACAAACCTGTCACTTTCATCAGCCGCCATCTTTTTAAGACCACAGATTGAATTATTTGGACTGAATTGAACCAGAGACAACAAAAAAATAATTGTTCATTCAATAAGCAGCCCATCCACCGTAAGTTATGTGCTTGGCCTTTTATAGGCGTCCATCCATCAGGATGGACGGATGGACGACTCTGTGGGTACGCAAATCGCCGACTCAAGACTACTCTCGCAGTTCACTTTGTCGTAGCCCGTAGGCGATATTTGTTTTTGGTTCGAAGAGCCCCGATCTTTAACGCCACGCTTCCGCCGCTATTGCCACTTATTTTCTATGGAAGAGAGTACAGTCATCGAGATAGGAAACAAACCTACGGTTTGTAAAAGGAGGGACGACTCCGCCGAAAATCTGTGTCCTAGTGAGAGGTCACAAAAAACCTCTGTGTCCCTTTTCTTTAGGGTAACCCTGATTTTGAGATTTGTGGGATAACCTTTTGAGCCATTTGAATTATGTTCTACTTGAATGATATTTAACTGTGTAATCATGCTACAATATGATATCTAATAAAAATATTATTATGTCATTCATAAAGATAAACTAAAATACACTATATGCGTAATTAAAATCCACACTGATGTTTCAAAATGCATTTAAATTTAATTAACATTATATATATTAACTAGTATCTATCCGCGGCTTCGTCCGTTTATCCGACTATAAGAGCAGGTTCGATATTTTTCAAAATGGCGGAGATATGAGCTGTAAAATTGTTGTAATAAGCTTCTAGATACATTTACAACCCATCTTTAAATTTGTATCCTAGAATAAAGATAATCCATAAATCGATGGCAGATATTATTACTACATTGATATGTCAGAATCTTGGTAAATATTATTATTACATACATATATCAAACCAATTTATGCATCCGAAAGTTTGTGTGTAATTGTGGCATTATTTAAGTATGTCTATTTTCTCTTCACGCGGCAACGGCTGAATTAATTTTGATAAATTTGGAATGTACGTAGCTTATGCCTAGGATTAACAAATAGGCTGATATTTAACTAGATAAACGCAGACAAAGCTGCGGGGCGGCACGGCTTGATCATCAATATATCCATAAAAAATCCAATGAAGGTAAGCCCTAACTTTTATGACATCTTACTGACACAAATTGTTGTGTACAAATTATTGTCGTAGAGTGTGACCCAATGCAAAATTAAAAATTACTAAATTCTTCAAGCCAATCAACTCATCTTCAAGCAAACATTTTGGCCTATAATAGTTATATAAGAAAAATAAAACAACGCTATAAATTATCAATAGGAAATAAGCATACAATTTACATACAGGTCAAGCTTTTTTTAAATCTTTATTTTTATAAAATTACATCCATATATGATTTTCTTCTTTAATTGCTTTTTATTAGGAGTTTTAATAAATAAAATGGATGGGAATTTCAAAATAGCAAAACGCTCGCTATTGGCTAAGCTGATCGTGACTAAGTTACACATTTTTGAGGTCACTGATTGGTCAACTTTCCTTTAATTCTATTTGTTTTTTCAAAATCGCTGTGTTTAAATTTGCTAAACTTTTTTTCTCCGCTATACGGAGTCAATTTGAACTGACTCCAACTTTCCGAAATGTATCCCTACCAGTAACTGACCATCTCGAGTTACTCGGTTTGACTCTAACTTCAAAGCTCAATTTTGGTACTTCCATCGAGTCAAAAACCCAACTAGCTGCAAAAAAGCTGGGAATCCTTGCAAAGGTGAGACGATACTTCACACCGGGACAGTTGCTCAATTTGTATCAAGCACAAGTCCGATCATGTATGGAGCACTGTTCTCATCTTTGGGACGGTTCAGCTAAGTACCAGCTTACATTTTGGTGAGTGTGCTAAGGAACTGCACGATCTAGTTCCCCCATCCCCTTTCTATCGTCGGACAAGCAGACAAACTGCTAAGCGACACCACTATATGGTGGACATTCCACAAATGCGCACTAAGCGTTTTGCCTCTACATTCATTGTGCGAACCGCAAAGTAATAGAACTCCTTACCTGAGTCAGTGTTTCCTGATTAGTACAATATGGGAGTCATCAAGCCGCGAGTGAATAGGTATCTTCTAGGCAAGCTTGCTCCATCGTCGACCACATCGTCGCTTACCATCAGGTGAGATAGTCGTCAAAAGTTTGCCTACTTGAATAAAAAAAAAACCTTATTGCATTTCCCAATGCTTATTTATTTCGATATGAGATGTATTGTTATGAAGGAAAATGTATCATACATACATTTTCATACATTTTTATTTGATTGTTGTCCGGCAACAATCAAATAAAAATGTATGCATATTCCATATTTACAAACGTATTCATTAATATAATCATAATTGAGCATCAAGAAGGAACAAACTACAAACACACTCGCAAACTTTTGCCTTGATAATATTAGTAGGAAGTATGATAGTAGGATAACTTTATTTTGTTTTTACAAAATATGTTTATAAATGGCGGATGTAGTTGTGTAGCTTGGCTTGTATACCCACATAACAAAAATAATATCATAAAACCTAATGCTATTAGGAAAAAAATCGGTTTATTGAGAATAGTTTGATAGTAGGTAGGGCATTTAGAAACATATTCTGTAAGGTTTCGATTAAACAAATAATTACGACAGATAAGATCTTATTATTACTACAGACTACAATTTCTACCACTTGGAAACTTTTTTAGAACTAGTCGCTCTGTGAGAGAGGGACACAGGGGTCTTTTCTAACCTTTCACCCGATTTCGTCGGGACCGCAACCACGATTGGTTCTTTATGCAATTGATAAAACGATTTGACATTGTAAATACGCTCTTAGTCAGTTGTGATAAGATTCCATGCATGTTTGATATTCGGCACTGTAAGTTTGTCAGTTATCCATCCTATTACTTTAGCTACAATATCCTTGAGTACAGTTAAAGATCATCTTACCGTAAAGCGGCGTCAGCATAGAGGATGGACGTTACTTCTATATAAATTAGTTTTACAAACCGTAGGTTTGTACCCTATCTCGATGATATTAGTTTTAGGGATGTGAGATTAATGTAAAAGAATAGATGAATTAATAATCGATTTTTCTTTATTAAAAATAATCGATTTCTGCGAAAAAAACGATTTTTTGTATTATTTAAAATTACATGCTTCCATATTCCAATAATAAACCTAAGAGATTCATATTAACAATTTATCATATCAAAAATAAAATAAAATTATATGAATAAAAAATAACCAATTCAAAACTAAAAATCAAAGGCAAAGTTCCTATAAAATTTCAAGGTAAGGAATTAGGAAACCAAATATAATCTATAAATATTTATATAATCGATTAACTAAAAATCGATTAATAAAACTATAAAAATTAATAATAAAAAATCGATTATAAGAAAATAATAATCGATTTAAATAAAAATCGATTATTTTTTTACATCCCTAATTCGTTTTATATTTTCGTCACACGCCAACGTAAATGGACAAACATAATAATGGTGAAATCAATTATTCGTACTTTACTCAGAATACAGAAATAATCAACAAAATGGGTTTGGTAAAACTGTAAATCCAGTCATGCAACTAGAATTCAGTTTTATATGTCAAGAATATCTAGAATTTTTTTTTTTTGCTTTCAAATGTTATAAGAAACACGGGAAAGTACCGATCATTAAGTATATGTTCAATTTTAGTAAAAATGTTTACGACCTCTCGACACAAGTCATAGTACTGTGGGGCTGTGAGTATGAAAGAATATATGTGTATGTTTTTATTTACCCGGGCGGGCGACGCGACGCCGTGCGGGTCAGTTAGTATAACAATACAGTATAACGTAGAACATTTTGGTTTTAAACTACAAGAAGCCATTTCATAGGTACTAGTAGTAAGCATAGAAAAGAATATACTCTACCCGGTAGTAAGTAGATGAGTTTTCGTTTTTAAACTTTCGTCGTGCAGGAACTAGTCGTTTAGTGTGTAACACTTTGTTAATGATTTAAGAAGTATTTTACTGGAGGTCCGAGTTTTGATAGTTAGCGAAAGTTTGAATTCGTTTCGATTTCAACCGTTCGGCTCATTTCATCACCGTACATTTACTTAACAGTCTGTACGTGGATTTCCTAGTTCCCGATACGGAGTAATAGTATTCTGTGTTTCGTTATCTGCTGTTGTAAGACAATCGCCCATTTTGAACATTTCCGAAGATCTGGAAAACGATCATTCTTTTAATAATTTTATACAGGGTGGTTTTTAAAATACCAGAAACCTCCTGGGACGTACATTCAACCATAGAGACCAACGTCTGTCTTGGTACGGCTGTTGCAAATTCTGTTTTATGATTTTTCAAATAAATTTTAAAATATATTTTTATCTTCTCTATGTAGTCTACGGTCTCGAGGCACGGCGGCGTGGTGCGGGCGGCGATGCCATTATTTGCGGGACATTGTAGTTTTAACAACTATTCATTATAGATTATATGGTAATACATACATCTTAATTATTACGGTAAATATAACATGTAGAACAAAGTCGTACATCTAAATGAGCTAATGGTTAGAACAAAAACTTGGGTCTGGAAGCAGTCTTGTATTTCACAAATAACCCTGTATAATAGGTTATTTATAATAGTTAAAATCATTTATATAGATAATTTGCTCTAATAAGTCAATATAAATGAGATTCTATGAATCTCACTTATTACCTAAGAATGTTTATACATTATGAAATATTTTAAATCCGATGGTGTGTTTGTGTATGTTAGAGTGAGTATGCCTAAAACGAGGTATCTCTGTAACGGTTGGACGGACTTAGATACAATTTTGTGTGTAGATCGAAAACTGTAATATAATATTCATAATTTAAAAGTTTTAAAACACATTACACGATGCCTACGTCACTAACTCTAATCACATCGTTTCTTTGGTACGGTAGCGTGAACATTGTAACTATTTGGCTATTTTATATTCCTTTATTATAATAGAGTTATCTAAAATAGTTTATAACATTGTAAAAAACATCCTCAGCCTCACACGGGTGCACTTTTACTGCCAAAATTGGCAATAAGCATGTCATAAAAGCTCTTTTGATTAAAAAGCAGAAGTCAGTCGCCATAACCTAAAATAGCATGGATAACATTATTACTATTATTAAGTACTAGCCGTGCCCCGCGGCTTCGCCAGCTATTATCAAGTTAAAAAGTAGCCTATGTGTTAATCCTAGGTATAATATATGTACATTCCAAATTTTATCCAAATCCGTTCAGCCGTTAAAGCGTGAAGAGGAAACAAACATACTTACACACTTACACACAAACTTTCGGATTTATAATATTAGTCGGATGTGTCGAGTAATAAAAGTCGAGTATGAATCTGCTTAATTATAGAAGAGCGATTAAAAATCATGTATCAAAAATTAAATAAGATTAACCAATAAAATTTTTCTTAACTGTCGCCCACAAGCGCCGTTCTAAAATCCGCTTGCCTCTTTAGGCAAAGGTGAATGTTGCAAACTGAGCTCAGCACGAATTAAATGTATGGAAAAATCACTGAACTATACAACCGAATTTCGAACTAAAGCCATGTTAACAAGGGCTACAGTAGATAGAGACGACTTTGTCACTTCTGCCCTTTCATCCACATCATGTAGTTTAGTGCTAAGTTGAGATACCTACATATAAGGCACGTGTGGGTGCAAGGCTGACCTTATAGGCTCTACCCACGGGCTTTGCTAAACATTTGTATGATTTCCCGACATCCCACACCCGAATGCTATTATCACCATATTTGATTGAATAAAATCTGTCTTCATGACAGTAGGTAGTGTCTACATTAGAATGTTCATGAACCCGGTAGAGAGTGCGAAACTTCACCTACATAAACACCTACGTGCAATTAGATAAATGAATTAGTCACATTTCGAACGTGTCGATCCTTTGAAACTTTCTTTACATTCTAGAACATAGCTACAACAATGAGTGTGATACATTATGCTGGTGCTGAACGGTTCGCTCGAACTGAAATTTTAAGTTTTTGTCTAGTCTAGGTATATATTCTTTCTAATATATAAAAATCTCATGTCACGGTGTTTGTGGTCGAACTCCTCCGAAACGGTTCTACCGATATTAATGTTTTTTTTGTATTGTTGGTAGATATGAGAATAGGTAGTAAAGTATTTGATACCCTCCTACCCCTACCCATTTATGCTGTGGGACTGTGTTTATTTAATATGTTTGCTTAAGCCTTTTTTGAACTACAAATCATAAGATTAAGCCTTTAAATTTAGTATAAGTACACTACACCTATTAAATTTCAAGGCTCTGACACACGATAAAGTGTCAAATTAACCAAAAAGTTAGTCAACTCACTTCGCTTGACCAATGTAGACTATGCTAAGAATATATATTTTAAGTAAGAAAGAAAGAAAGAAATATATTTATTGCTACTATAAAAAGGAAAAATACATCAAATAAACTAAAACCTTTACTATATACTTTTAATAGAGCAATCGGAGTAAATTCAGCTTTGTACTGCGTGTTCATTTGCATGAGCACACAGTGCTGGTTTTCAATTTACCCCGATCGATAAGAGACTACAAAAAAGGAGGTTCATGCCGATTTGGCATTTGGAAGTCCTTCCTTTAATTGTCGTAAAATGTTTAGTATTTGGTAAATACGACTATCTAAAATGCTTCATTACGAAATATTAATATTAATAAGTTCCACATATTTGTGCATTGAGTCAGTGTCAAGTTTTTTTTAAGCTTCTAGAGTACCTCTTACAAAATACCAAATTATGATTATAATCTAACCAAACTATGGCTAATCAGTAATTTAATTTTAACTTAAACTGCTACATTGCTATTACTAAGTATGTGTCCATTAACACTTTTCTTATTGTCTCTATTTAAGGTGAAGTAGGCTCCAAATTGGACGATTCATCCTCACGAATATTAAAGATTTGACCTTTGAAAACGGTCGATTAACTGCAATTTTTTATGTGTAATAAATGTTCACAAAATATTTTATTCGGATATGTTCAGCGATACACGATTGAATAAATTTGGCTCGATAGAAAACAAATTTAAACTTTACTAAAAAACACCAAATTTCCCGTTCCCGTTAGTGGAATTAATCAACATTATTCTGTTTCTATAAAAGATATTTTTTACAAAAAATATTGGATGTAATCCCAACAAACATTCAAACCTCGTTGTGAACTCAAGTTTTTTGTAAAAGGGTAAGATTAATTTTAAAAAATATATGAAGGCGCGCACCCTGCCTATGCAGGCAATTCTACAAACAGTTTGGCTCCAGTCCGCCAACTCGATACCAAGTCGCCTTAAGGGTAAGACACTTTGTTCATGTGTTTTTTTGCAGCACTCTCACTATGTTAATGTTAGTTAGTTTATATCAGTGTAATATACACTGATATAAACTAACTAACATAACACTAGTTCAAATGGTTTAGTTCTTTTAAGTCTTCTCACCAAGTATGCTACGTCAAGGAGCTGGATTGCCTCGACATTCACATGATGATGAAGTATAATAATATGTTGGTGAGCTGCTGCGTATTTATTTATTACTTTTTCAACGATTTCTATGTTAGGCCCCTGTGGAGATCGTGGTTTTAGACGTACCATGGAGCGTTGACAAATTAACTTAATACCTTGTTTTGGAAACGATGAATAATCATTTTATTGCTCTGTTTGGTACAGCCCCAATGGTGTATACCATTAGTCCATACAGGCATAAGGACATGTTTGTACAGCAAAATCTTGTTATGTGTTGACAGCGTAGAATGTCTTTTCAAGCAACCAATACATTATTTTGTATCGCATTTCTAACTCAGTGTCAAGTAATAAAATAATTCAAGTGTATGTATTTAATTTTTTTTTTTTTTTTATTTGTGACAGGCTACTGTTTGACCACTATCTCACCTGATGGTAAGTGACGATGTGATCGAAGCTGGTAAACACACTAGACCTGGAATACGCAGGCTCTCAAGGATAACTGCCGGAACACCGTGTTTGGTTTGGCGGCAGACTTTCAACTTGATGGTGGTGAAGTAAATGATAACAAAACACTTTGTACACTTGTTTAATTGGATCTTTCCAGCTACATACAATTTCACATTACACTTGTTACATTACGCTTGATTATAACTGACTACACTCCTGATCAGACGTCTTATTCCTTTGGCTGTCACGACGAGACTCTTCGCCCATTTCCGCCTCTTTCCACAGAAAATGTCAAACCGAAGTCTGCTATGATTGGCCGACAGCTGCCTGCGATAGGCAGAGTCCTCGTCCAATCACGCGCTGAACGGTGCTGCCATCAACTAGAAGGCACCTCGTGATTGGTTGATAGCCCTTCCGGTCAACCACGTATCTACAATATCTACCAACAAACTAAAATAACAATTTAACTCCTTTTATTAGTTAGTATAAATCACATCAAATTAATAAAGTCACGACATTCGGCCATCCGACATTGTGCAGTCTCCCGACGCACAACTTTATAAGCAGTCAATAATACATCGAAATTAAACAAATTCTAAAAGAAGTTAATCACTGTTAGCTATCAAATATAAATATCTACCTAGTTCTTTAACACAATAAAATGTTGAAACCTTTACGCAACAATTTTATTGTATTCCCATTATTTTTATCTAATTTAATAAAATTATTAATTAGTTATAATACACGAGAACTTGTTACAACTTTTTTTTCACAAGATTTACTTTAGCATCCTATTCTCATTTCATACTCAGTAACATATCTTAACACACGTTATCTAATTATAATCACGACATTCGGTTATTATACATTACACATTTGGTTTTCATTTAATTTATTGCTAAGGAAGACTAACAGCTTACAAGTCTTTTAATTTTAATGTTTAGTATAGTACAATTGCAGGTCCCTTTGGTAGGAAAAAATATTAATAATAGAAGTCACACTTATTACCAGTTACGACTAATTTACCAAGTTATTATTTGAATTTAAACTAAACTACTTATTATCTATAAACTATTGGCATAATTATCGAAACGTCACAGCACAACTATAGTATAGCCAACGCTACATAAATAATTTATCATTTGTTTTTTTTTTATATCAGTATTATTACAATACGTAAAGTACAAACTTTACGTTTACGTTACTTACGGATAATTATAGTATCAGTTTACCACTGTAATACACTTTTTTTTTTATTATTATATAATTAATTAATATACATTTACTTTGCATAGACTAGATACTTTCAAACGTCCTTAACGTCAGTGTCAGGTTAAAGAATCTTTACAATTTAGGTAATTGTCGGGGTCAGTGGTAAGTAAATAGCCAATTTTCTTTTTCGATGTTGTGTAAAGACGACCAGAACAGTAAATAGCCAATTTTCTTTTTCGATGCTGTACAAAGACGACCAGAACAATTAATTTACTCATCGAATAAATTAGCTTATTTATAAGCATCATCGTACGTTCAGTAGTAAAAGATCTCGATTCCAAAGGCAGATTTAAAGAGTCTTTCAATAAATGATGTCTTATAACGTAACACCTAATAACACTTTCGATGAAACAAGCACTACCATAGTTGAAGCATGAATTATTCAACTTTGCCAAAATTTAATTATCTTACAAAAGATCCATATCTCGATGGGTTAAGTAATATTTTTGTCTGTTGCAGAACATTGAAGTTTTCATCAAGTTAATCTATTATTACTCAAAGTCCAAGTCAAAACGGTCATTAAGCTACCAAAATTTTATTATGCCAACCAATATTCGAGTTTATCAAACTCCGTTATAGGTCTTAACGGTTCATTAACAAAGAGATGACGATTAAATATTGAAGAGCTCTTAAAATCCAATGCCGATTAAACATCTTCATCAAGTGAAACGGTAAATGACAACCAAGACTTAACTGTAGAGTAAAGCAACATACCGCCAACCTAAATAGACAAACTCCACCCCAAGAACAAATGAACATTATTATTTAGTCTAATTACCAATACAATTTTAATTTTACGCCATTATTAATAATCCATTAATAGAATAAATTCCACATGAATTTGAAAATTGTACTTAAGGTTTCACCCACTAGACAAAAACACAAATTTACAAATTTGTTCTTTCACACACAATATTACATCATCCAATGTGAACTGTGCTTTAATTATTTTCAGAATGACAATTAGGAGTCTTCTCATTTATGTAATCTTCAACTTAGTGTAGGTTGCATAAAGGAATTAGTATTTTTAGATTTATTAAATTAAGTACCGGTAATTAAGTTGTACAATCTGCTCATTTATTATCAAATATTAAAGTGTGCACTGTTTCCAAAAATCAATTAATTAACTTTTTCTAATCGAAAATTGGGTACGTGAGGTTAATTTTTGAATTCAGTATTAGTGTAATACTGTCCGATTTTTGTGACAAAGGTGTACATAAGCACAATTGTTACAATTTGTATTGCCTATTATATATACATGTGAAAGCTAAAATAATTAAACGTCCTATTGATAAGTCTCTGGTCTTTATATAGTGGTACCTTTCACGTCCAGAAAAAACCGTCTATTAATTGATCATTGACTGATTGAAGCGAGATCTCCCTGTTGACTCTGGTGACCCAGCGCTCTGTCCATATGTCTGTGGGTGGTTTATCGTTGAAAAGAACCTTGCAAGAAGAATACGAAACCATTTAAAAATAAATCCATGTTATAAAACAACAATTTGGTAGGACATCTGTCACCGTTTTTAGACCCACTCCGTCCCGGGATCTAACGGCCTGACATTCAAAGCTGAAACCTGCACATACTATCCGTTACATCATCCAATTTAATGAGAAATATAAAATCTAACAACTACTATCAAGAAAAAATCCATAAATAATTATCCTCAAATATTTATTCCTTAGGCAAAATATCGACGCGAGATCTCATTTCGGGGCAATTGACTAGTTCAAAACGAGTCTATTAAAAATACAATCATGCTGCGATTATAAAATTTGGTACAGTGGTACATATCTGTAGTATTCTTTAGTATTTCTGCCTATTTACTGAAGCTTCAATCTATATTTATTGTTCTTATGTAAAATACGTAAACTATGATATCGAAAGTGGCTTTCTTCCAGAACACAGATCCGCGTATTGTGGAAGTCACATTGATTTTAAATTATGGAAATAATGAATACTATATTATTACAAACAACTTCCGTGAATATGTTAACGTTGGTAAAAACTGTAATGTGAGTCTGATTGTCGGATAATTGACATATGCTATTTTTTCTTTGTGTAAATGGCGCCATGAACTATTGTTGTTGGTCTCAACGTCGGAATTACATTAATTTAACTTAATTAACATCAACATTGTTCACTCACCCCACACACACATCCCGCAGAATCACCCACGAAAAGGCAATGACTAATAACCAATTTCGCAAATTCACAGTTATCTCGTGAAGGACACGGTAGTAACTCAGTAGATAATACATAATACATCTTCCTCTCTATTTTTTTCCAACAATTTATATACACCCAATAAACATAATACATTCCCTAATCTATACCTCACGGCCACCACAAAGCGCGCTCGCGCAGTTTGTCCCCACGCATACACGCCACATATATAATCATCGACCCTACAACGAGCCTACCAAATAAACACACCCTTTACCACTGATATAAATCCTCACGCTGGTAGTTTATTCATAACCCTAGGATTTCTGCCATAATACTCAATCTGCCATAAATGATCTGTCCGTTCCGCTCAATCTAAACGCGCTCACCGCTATATAATACCTACGTCTAGTATGAAAACTATAATATAAGTACATCAATTCCCAAATGATATATATTAATAATCTTGCGAACTCGCATTACATTTTAAAAAAATACACAAGTATGCAAGAATACCAATATCTTCACAGACTTGTATGAAAAACTAGTTATAAATACAGCTTTCTTCACTATTTATGCGATAAGTGCCCAAAACTAAGCAATATACTAACCCACGTGGGTGGGTAGTCACATTTTAAAATAATTGATAGCATACATAGTCAATAAAATTAAAAATTAATGCAGTAACGGAATGTATAAAAGGAATATCATTTAGCTCCATCAGTTATCCCTTTACATCTATGTTCTCCATGGTTCATCCAGTTTGTACACAGCTTTTATATCCGCTGTCGTCCTCAACTCGGCTTGTATTTAGTATCAGGGTTTTCAGGATCATTGAAGCTTATTTCCTCATGAAAAACAAAATAAATATTAGTTAATAATCTTATGATCAATACAGTCTTTATGAATGAAGTAACCGTTAGCACAGATGTGAACACTTCATTTTATCAATTTACTAAATAAAAAATACTTATTTGTAGGAACATAAGTTTGACTGCTTAAAATTGCATTCACTCTCTAATTCTTATCAACATCAACAAAATATAGCAGTATTCTTTGTATTTATTTATCGCTATTATAATTAAGACGATCAGCTCGGATACTGGCTTTGATAATTAAATAATAAACAATATCATTATAATATTAATGGTAATATCCAATTTTAATTCTTATCGTTATCACTTGGCAGACAGCGGCACACTGGGCCTAAAGTTATTCATAATTAAATGGCACACATAATTTAATAAGTTATTATTATACTGAAGCACTTAGCCTTGTCCTTCAATATGGCATATACAGCCAGAGGTAATCAGTAAAGCACACATGACCACTACCTTTCGATATGGCCACCAACCATAAGCTAATCAGTATGGCACAAATAACCATAAGTCATTCAGTATGGCACACATAACCATAATTCAGTCAGCATGGCACACATAACCATAAGTCCCTCAGTAAGGCACACATAACCATAAGTCCCTCGGTATGGAACACATAACCATAACTCCCTCAGTATGGCACACATAACCATAACTCCCTCAGTATGGCACACATAACCAAATGTCACTCAGTATGGCACACATAACCATATGTCACTCAGTATGGCACACATAACCATATGTCACTCAGTATGGCATACATTACCATACGTCGCTTTGCCGTCTCATGTTTAACTAAGATGATTACTGTCGGTCCCTAATTGGCACATGTCATTTCATGTCATGATGAACATTCTTCCTCTGTTGTATCTACATAAGAGATTTGTATTTTCATCTCGCCAAAATGGCGTGCAAAATTTACTAACTTCTTATACCAATCTCCACATTTTTATATAAATTATAAGAATAGTTGTTTAACATGTACAATGTACGCATCTATATGTAGTAAGGAATAATGTTATGACCATAATAATATAATGAAATTTTAGAATAAAATAGCTTTACGAACACTTGAATCATTGTTTTTTAAAAGGCTTTTTTTTTTTCTGTATATAACTTTATTCTTGCGTTACCGTTTCTACTTTGATTTTTATGCAATTAAATAATGTGGTAACATTTGAACAAGAATTATGTTTCATATATATTCATAAGTCTGATCTCACAAATTAAAAGTATCTCCTACATTGTTACAAATAATTATTCTTATCATCATCGGTAGTATCAAACACTGATATCAGAGGGTAGTAGGTACACGTCTTCTTTAAAAATCGAACTTGGCAAAAATACAGTTATCAAATGAACTAGCGCGGGTGGATAGTCTCAAAATCATTTCGACCGACCCATGCTTCAAAACAAAATTAAAATCTATCAAAAATCCAATTTAATATTATAGTAAAATAATATATGTCGGTAGGTTATCATTTCATTTAAACTCAAGCTAAATAAGGCGTTAATTATATCAAAAATTTCAGTGATCGTTATCATATAAACTAGAATTCACACTGATTAGTCATGGTCACTAAATCTCACTACTTCAGGGATACAAATAAATTTTCGTGGATATAGGAAAAGAAAAATCACTTGTCATATTATACAAATCGTGGGCATGATCATAAAAAGAAAAGGTAAATTTACATACCTCGGTTCTATCCCGCTGCTGATATGAAGTAAATGATAACAAAACACTTTGTACACTTGTTTAATTGGATCTTTCCAGCTACATACAATTTCACATTACACTTGTTACATTACGCTTGATTATAACTGACTACACTCCTGATCAGACGTCTTATTCCTTTGGCTGTCACGACGAGACTCTTCGCCCATTTCCGCCCCTTTCCACAGAAAATGTCAAACCGAAGTCTGCTATGATTGGCCGACAGCTGCCTGCGATAGGCAGAGTCCTCGTCCAATCACGCGCTGAACGGTGCTGCCATCAACTAGAAGGCACCTCGTGATTGGTTGATAGCCCTTCCGGTCAACCACGTATCTACAATATCTACCAACAAACTAAAATAACAATTTAACTCCTTTTATTAGTTAGTATAAATCACATCAAATTAATAAAGTCACGACAGTGGTAAGCTACTTTGGTAGCAAGCCAGGCGAGCAACTCACAAAATGCTCTACCACCTCTCAAATGTCACCTGATTAGCACCACCCGGGGACCACGTGTAGGGAGTCAGACTTAAGGGGTATCCTCCTACGGACGTGGGTGACTCAGCCCCCAAATGTTTCATATTATAAAGTCTTAGTCATAAGTTACAGTCAAAGTAAAGTATAAGAGTCAAGGTCCAGTCATAGTCAAGTCATGTCCTAATAAAGTGATAGAAACTTTACTAGAACTTATAATGGAGTTTTAGAGCGAAAGCAAAAATCACGTTTTTCGACTCGGTATGATTTGACTACACTCATGCACGTTCACTATGTATCAATTGTTAATGATTCGCCACTATTACACATTAAAATTCGAAGAATCGCATGTTTTAGAAAACGATATAAAATTGATAATGAAATGTTTTAACTTACTCGTTAAAATTCCGAGCCATAGTTTGCGATGATGCTCTCATAAGCCTTAAAGAGGAGATACCTAATTAAATATGTATATGTAGGTTTCAGTTCTTATTTGCGTTACCCATGTGGATTTCACCTGCACACACATAGGTTATAGGTACCTATATCAATTCCCTCGTTAATACACCTGATACCTAAATACAAATTAATTGGAGACGACATTTTATAACAAGATAGTAATGCGTATCCATCTGTGTCAACACTTGGCGAGGAAATTGTGCTGTTCAAACATAAGTTACAAAGATGCTACTGCTCTAATTTTATTCCGAGTATATACGTAAATAGAAAGCAGATTTTTGTTTAGACAGACGGTCAACAAATGACTGTTTTAGATTAGTATTCTCTTTATATAGTATATAAGTATTCTAAATAGCTTGCAAGTACAGTTTCTGAAAACAAATTATTCGAGTGCTTGTAAAGCTACTATAACAACGACAATATCTTACGAAAATAAAAAAATCTACCTAATTTCTATGGAGTTTTGTCTGTTTAGACCGATCGCAACACGATGGGCGATTGGAGTGACGGACAAAGTGCTGAACGACCTAAGTAAACTTAGAGATCTGGCTTCGCTTGATCAATTAAGTTTAAATTTTTTATACAAATGATTTGCCAAAAAAACATTCAAAAGATTTACTTTTACTTTCGCATAGCCGCTACATTGCGGCCCTTGAAGCGCTATCATGCTTATATCAGACAAAAATAAAACTGTAAAAGGGGCGGTACTCAAGGCAAACTTGCTTTTAATGGTCTGACATAACCGCTTTCGCCTGGCCAATCCATTACACAGCTATGATGTATAGTAAAAAAGGTATACGTGTACGTGTAAGTAAAGAAACGATCAATACATTTAAGAGGGTAACATTTTAATTATATTATGATACAAATGAAATTTTACTCACATATTACGATCACATTTTAATTAATTAAGTATATAAACTTTCTGAAGATACGTGTGAGTATTTGTTGGTATGTTTGAAACGAGGTATCAACAGAGATACCTCGTTTCAAACATACCAGACGAAGGATTTGATTGAAATTTGGTATTTAGACGACCCAGTTGGTGCAGTGGACAGATCTCCGCCCTCTGCGCCATGGGTCCTGGGTTCGATTCCTGGCAGCAGCACCAATTCCTTCCCAAGGGATATTTGTGCTTCTGGTTCTGGGTGTATTTGTGTGTGTGATGTGAATGTTTCCGGTACCCACGATACAAGTCTTTGAACTTAGTGTGGGGCTGTGAGTGTGAATGCGTTTGTTTTTTTTTCGTTTGTTTTGTTATTTAGATACTCGTCGAGCGTTGATTCTGGATTGGAATAGGTATACTCATCCGTGACTCTAATTCAAAGTGCCTTGCTGCTTGTTTATTTGTTTTACTACTAATTAGGATCTATCGTCTGAATAGGTTGCGTTAGCTGTTTCTTTTTCAAAATATATGTTATAACTAGCCGTGCTCCGCGGCTTCGCCCGCTATTATCAAGTTAAAAAGTAGCCTATGTGTTAATCCTAGGTATAATCTATGTACATTCCAAATTTCATCCAAATCCGTTAAGCCGTTAAAGCGTGAAGAGGAAACAAACATACTTACACACAAACTTTCGGATTTATAATATTAGTAGGATGGCAGGTATCCTAAAATAGACCAATAACACAAAGCTAAAACAGGGATCATTATTGCCTTATCGTAGGTAGGTAATACATAAAAGCTTCAATCTTGAGCATAATAATGATGTATAATTTTGGTAAAACTCTAAACTATAACAAACAAATAATAAAAACGGCCAAGTGCGAGTTGGGCTCTTGACAATTGTGCGGTGGCACGGAACGATGTGCGAGTCATAGGTAGTAAGGTGAACTTTCGTGATAATCTGTTTATTTATTCTCGCATTGCTTTCCTTAAATAGTATAACTACCTAACTAAAGTGTCATATGAAGATTTTTTAAGTCATATAAAGCAAGACATATAAGCTCATCATCTGGCCTAACGGTAAGCGATGAAGCAGATAAAGATGAAACAAGCTTGTCTAGAACATACCTTTTAACTCTAAGACTTGAAGACACCCAGGTTATGCCTACTGTTCAAGGAACAAAGACGCGGGCAATGACTTCCACACCTTAATGATGGACGTAGAAGCGAAAAGCTTCGAGCAAACTGTAAGTGTCATCACTGCATCTGTCAACCATAAATAGATGTTTCTAAATGTGTTAGGTATATTTTTTATTTTACTTCTTCTACATTACAAAATGGTTCCTAAGATTCCGTTAGACGTATCCTATCGATTTATTACTCATCAGCCATAAGTATTCAATATAAAAAGTAAATAATAGGGATTGATAGTGAGTGCGCGTAGCTTACTCTGGTCAGGTACGGAATACTGTGGATGGCCCGTGATCGAACGGGCGCGGGCGCGGGTATTGACCCGATCCGCGGGATTCTCGCCGCCTCGCGCGGCAGCGTAAACACAAAACCGAATACATCTTTTAATTTTACGTAACTTTACTAAACTGGTGAAGTGATAATACAGTTTTTTAAATATGCGTAGAATTTCCTGCATTTCCGGCGAAATCAATCTACTTGTAACCGACTTCGAAATGGAGAAGGTTCTATTTTCTTTTATGTAGATTCGGGGTACTATAATCCTTCTAATATTATAAATCCCAAAGTTTGTGTGTAAGTGTGTAAGTATGTTTGTTCCCTCTTCACGGTTTAACGGCTGAACGGATATGGATGAAATTTGGAATGTACATAGCTTATGCCTAGGATTAACACATAGGCTACTTTTTAACTTGATAATAGCGGGCGAAGCCGCGGGGCACGGCTAGTACTACATAATTTATACAGGAGTGTCTATTGTGTAGTGGGATCCGTAGTAAGTCGTAGTTTACCTAATACCGTCTGTTATAGTTATTTACTTGAAGGTTCAAGTTGAACAATCAGTCACCAATATGTATCAGAACTCAATATAAACCTCAAGAAGTCATGTTTAAGTTATTACTACTTAAATGAACGATAACGTTTTTCCAAACTACAATAAAAATAACAGTTTTCTGAATATCTGTCATTTTATTGCCATAGTTCTCCAGTTATTTAAAATCGACACGTGTTTATTTTGTTAATTTAACTCTAGGCCGTGTTCCATGTTTGCAGTTATGCTGCCGAACAGGCATCGCAGCCCGCTCCGCTGCTTCGGCCGCCGTGCTTCCGCCCGCCGCGCCTCACGAACTTGTAACTCGGGATCTTCTCAGGTATCTAGGTTGCCTTAATATCTATTGCTTATATATAGGGTTAGGGTTTCCAAGGCATAATAATTTAATCATTTCTAGCCAAGTCAATCTTTGACACAGGTAAGGTCTGGCTTTGCTATTCTGAACCTAGCCTTCCTTACTTATTTAAATAATTAATGATTGGTCATAATAAATTAAAATTGTTTTCACAAAATTCTGTGAAAACATGGCGTGGCGCGCCGAAATTTTTATTTCCTATTATACAAATGGCAAAATTAAGATTTTCCTAAAAGGATGTATCAATTTTAGACTAAAACATGTATAATATATTAGTGGGTCAGAAAGTGTCCCGATGTCTAATACATGCCAGTATCGGTTTGATGTCTAATTCATTTTATTGTGTTTATCGTACGCAATACTGTCACGAACGCGTTGATGTCTAATACTTGAAATCATAGAGAACGCGTTGATGTCTAATATGTACATGAAATTAAGGAGAACGCTTTTATAGTAATTTAGCAGTATGACTGGTAGAGAATGCTGTAGCACTAAGTCCTCCTATGTACATAGTATTTGTGCATGAAGTTTTTAAATTAGTTAGTAAATAATAAATGGTAATAATTGCGTAAAGTGTGTTATAAATCATAAAATGTACCCACTTCCGAGACTTTATTTACCTAAAAACTAAAATTTCGGTATAAGCACTAATGGAAAAACTTCTAAGAAAACAAAACAGCAGGGCTCCAGATCGCGTAACTATGTGTTGCATAAAATTATTGAGAGCTCGATCGGTGATGTCTAATACTTAGAATTATCGATAGAACGTTGATGGTTCATACAGAATAAAACATAAAAAACATAAAACATAAACGCTTTCACACTCACAGCCCCACACTAAGTTTGATGACTTATGTCGTGGGTGCCGGAACCATTCACATCACACACACAATCACAACCAGAACCAGAAACACAAATTTTCCATGGGGAGAAAACTTGTTTTCCCGCCGGGAATCGAACCCGATACCCCCCCTGCTTAGAAGGCGAACGCCACCCAACTAAGCCAACGGGCAGTTCAAATAAAAAATAAATGTATATCTTTGGACTTTCGGCTAATGGCTTATTCTAATCATACGAAATATTTGCAATTCGAGACGTTTTGCTACTAAATCACTTTGTTTTTAAAACATTCAGCTGGAATCACTCGCTGCTGAGCTGGTATTCTGCTTTTGTCATCTAGTCTTTCGTCTGTCAAAAAAGTACCTTGACAGCTGAAAGATCATATATCCAATCATGGATTTTGAAGCTAGCTTCAAAATCGTAGGTTTGTCTCTTATATCGATGTACCAACAAAATTGTGATTCAACTTACTTATAGCTTATTCTGGAGTATTGCCGCGAAAATAAAAAAAATGGCGTTGTCTATTTTGTATTATTTTTCAAAACTTGTTATTATTCTTCGAGTATAATGTTCAATAATGTTCGATAACGTGCCTGAGTATAAGCAAATCATACATATGTCTAATATTGGAAGTGCGCATTGATGTCAAAAACATAGCATTAGAGATAACATAACATTAGATAACATAACATAACATAACATTAGAGATTGAAAATGTATTGAAAGTGTACATGAAAAAGTGTTTTTTTCTTTTAATATTTGTTATTGTAACAATATACAAAAAACAATATTGTTTTAGTAATTTATTAAAATTGAGTTCTCTTTTTTCGTATATCGTTTTTGAGAATAAATATAAAGTATTTCATTGGTTCAGAAAGTGTTTATTTAGTTTTTTTTATGCTGGATAAGTAAGCAAATGGCCACAATCTCATCTGCTGGAAAGTGATGATGCGGTCGAAGATGTAGCATACTTGCCTGGTAGATTGAAGCTGTATATATTATACGCTGGTTATATAATACAAAAAAATACACGATGAAAAAGATTTTTCCGAAAAAAAAATATAAATAAATATTATGTATTTACTCGTATGTGTGCAGTAAAATATGTCTATTTTCTGCACACATACGATATTGATAGTATAAATTGTCTAGTGAGAGAAAGATCTATGTAATTTTTTTTACTGACAGCCACGCACTTAGATCGTAGGTGCCGGAAACATTCACATTCCACACACAATCACACCCAGAACCAGAAATAAAAATATCTTTTGGGGAGAAAACTCGTGTTTACACCAAGAATGTAAAATTATACCTGCTGTTTAAAAGGCAGACGCGCAACCAACTACGCCAGCGGGCAGTTCATGAGTAAAGGTGTTTTTTTTAATTAGTGACTGTTGAACCGTATGTTGACCCATCTCCGTACTGAATGCATTGTACCTATTGTCATCAAATCGATGCGCCGCGACGTCGGCATCAATATTTATCTTGACAAGTAAAATGACCGTGGGCCACATAAAACCCGTCAGGTGGGGAGCAATGACATACAATTGTAAAGTCAATAACAATTTAAGTAACAACGTGCTTGACGGTGATTCCAATGTCGTCGCGCTGTGTGCAAAGCGCTCCATGCAATCGAATATATATGCATGTTAGATAGGATCAAAACGCATACGAGAATAGTCGCCTAGGTTTATATCTATGCATTACACTGTGGGCGAATGTTCTGTGTCTAACATGAACATTATAGCGAATGGCACGTACATTTAACTAAATTGAGAAACATAAAGTGATATTAACAATACCTACTGTGTTTCAACTAGAAAAATCTTATAAGAATTCTTTTTTCGGACACTTGCTTTTGAGAAAACAATTACTGTAATTCATAACAATTCTGTTTTATTATAACTACAAACGACGTAAATATTCCAACCTTGATAGAGGTAATATGTATGTACCATTTGAGGTAGAAACTTTGGGTCCGTGCACACGAAATTTTTATCCAAACGTTTAGTCGAGGCGTCAAGTGACCAGAATGCTACCTCTTATTTAGCACAAAAAATTAGCATCGCTATTCAACGTGGAAACGTAGCCAGTATTCTGGGCACTTTTCCTTTGGCAAGCTGCTTATAATTTTTTTGGGTATTAATTGTTTTAATCCCCTTTTGTAATCTTATCAAAATCAATTATAACTCAAGCAACACACGGCAATTTGATTGATCCTAAAGGAAAATTCTGGTGGATTATAGAGGCATTTACCGTTAAAGCCTAGTAGGCAGCAGCGGCGGAAGCAGTCATATCCTGGCAATGCCACGGTCGAGGGCCGTTTGCATATAATCAGTGCCGTAATAGGCCCCTAGTGGCTTGTGGTAAAATCGCCAGCAATGCTAACGATCGCCTACGTGAATCCTTATAATAATGGATAAATTATATGTTTAGATAATGTACTAAAGGTACGGGGCTTTAAATCTTAAAGTAATATGTATTAATGAGAATAAGAACATTTTATTGTATTAACCGTGTACAAAAACAGATGTTAATAATGTAATTTTGACTTAGCAGTTAGAATTGGACACAATAGTTTTAACAGTATGTAACTACTTGCTTATAATTTTATAAATACTAATCAAAAAGGGCATTTATAAAAGAATACAAATGTTATATACAAAGTATGTGACTGAACTTTACAGAAATACACAAAATAATAATGTTCAGTCATTCAGCATTCTATATTACTCTTTTAGATAGTAATGGACTTTACTTATACCTAAGTGTTGATATAATCGTCTACCGATATATAGTTGTCACTTATCATCGAAACTTGTCTTAATCTTTCATAAATCCTTAAATCACGTCGTTTCAGGGTCAGACATTCATATAGGCAATAAACATGTAATAATCAAGGAAAAAAAGGTAGTTATGTTTTGTTTATCATTATCATTTTGTAATTAGTCATAGGTATTGTACTGTTGTTATATCTAATCTAATACCTTTAAACTAGCAATTCTTGTATATATATATATATATATATACAATAGATATGTGTAATCTGGATCTCGGAAAAGGCTCCAACGATTTTCATGAAAGTTACAAATTAGGGGTTTTTCGACCCAAGGAATCGATTTATCAACGTTCCAGGTCCGAGAAATGCTCGGTTCCCAAACTGCATTTGAAAAACCGGGTTTAAGAAACTATCAGCGCCAACAATTACGCCATGACCGATGTCAAAAACTGTTTCTACTTGACACTAGATGGAGCTTTCGGAGGCTACAAATTCAAACACATTCTACCAAAAACAAAAAACGGAGCACAGCTCGGTCATCCGGATATTATTTACGTAAATAACGTTGTAAAAACAGATATAAGTAGACTAACAATAAAACCGTTTTTAAGTATTACACTAATGCGTCTCTCAAGGATAAAGTTAAAAGCATTTTGTGTTATCGAACGTTGGGTTTCTCTCAAAATATAATTTCCATATGTAATGTGTTAGTCAGCAACATTTTCTGTTTTCTAAGTATACGCGAAGGCGGTGTTGTCATGCTTTGCGTCGGTCGCCAGCAGGCAAACACCTCGCTCTCTGCCCCGCATTCCCCCGGAGCTCCGCCACGGTCACCGAGCACTGTGACCTTTAGTGGATCCACTACTGATATTACGTAATTTACACTGCCATCAGGCTAGCTAACAATAGTCTATGCACTCAACAAAAAACTAATTGATGTACCATTTGCTATCTTGCTATTGCTATAATCATAGGTAGCTCATAAGGCGCCTCAATGGCGTTTAAATTGGCATTATCACACTAATATAAACCCGAAAGTGTTTTGCCGCTTTATCTTTTTATTACTTTATTAGGGCTAAAACGCTGCTCTTGATTAAATTTGATTAATAGATAATTTAAGATCTCTCTAATAAAATTGAATTATGATCTAAACAACGGTCAATAACAAACAAAATAATTAAACGCAAGCAAAGCTTAAAGAAACCGACTTCACCGCTTTATTTCGGAACCTTGATCAGATTTAATGTATTAAACACGCATTATTGACTATAACTCAAAAACTAGAGATCAAAACTTCATCAAATTTTCAATGGGACCACATGAAAAGCACCAGCTTTTAAATAAAAACAGAATCGTTAAAATCGGCTCATATCGAAAGAAGTTATGAGGTAACTTTTGAAGTCGGGTAAACGAGAACATCGTCAAAGTAGTCCACAAAATAGGCATTATTGACGATATTTCAAGAACTGATCAGATCTTAATGAAATTTATATGGAACCAATTGGACAGCAACATCTTTCAAACTAATCCTTTAAAACAAAAATTTTTTTTTGGAATCTGCTCACGTGGAGAGAAGTTATGAGGTACCACACATAAAAAAAAATAAAAATAATACAGTCGACTTGAGTACCTCCTCCTTTTTTGGGAAGTCGGTAAAAAGGGGCAGAGAGACGGAGTTACTTTTAAAACTTCGAAATAAGCGAGATAATGTTTGTGTTTTATTTTTAACTTAACATTACCACAGCGGCACAACCCCACTCTTAATTTGATGACTTGTGTTGAGGGTGCCGGAAACATTCATACTACACAGACAACAATCACACCCAGATGACAAATTTTCCTTGAGGAGAAAATTTGTTTTTTCATCAGGAATCGAACCCAATAGATACCCGCTGTTTAGAAGGCAAACGCGCATTTTCATCAATTCAGATTCAGTAGTCAGTTAAGCAACTATTTATTATTTTTTAAGATTTATGTACGTATAAAAACAAAGAAGCATATCTTGTGAACTTAGGCGACGAACATCAAAGACATAAATAGCTTCATTTATAGAAGATAATTATGTAAGTGTGTGTATTTTTTTTATTTATAATCACAGCAAAAAGCTGCTTGTCCAGTTCTATAACATTGTCAGGACATGCCCCATGTTGTAGTTGCGGGGTAAGAACCTCATACTTTGCAAAGATTCACCTATAAGGCCACATTTTGATCTTGACACAGAATGATAACCAGTTTTCATCATAATTATTTATGTGGTAAAGAATAATATTCTCGCATATATGTATAATTAATTCACCATATATACATACCAAAGTACATAGTTAGAATTATTATTTTATTCTATGATGTAAATACACATAATAGCATATACTTAGTTGCTAAAATTATAAACAAAAAATTACCTACTCTTTATGAGTAGGTAACACATATACATAAAGAACTAAACGTATACACATTTTTTATTAAACTATTCCGTGTATAATAATTATTTAGTGAAAACTGCATTTATGTAAAATAAAATGATAATATCAAAATAAGATAAGTAGCAATTGTACATTACATTAAACTAAAAACTAAATTAAAATTAAACAAAAAAAACTATAATTAGATATAAATATATACAAAACTTAATCTAATAGACCGCTACCAGTAGGCAAAGTACCCAAAATGCTGGCAGCATTGCCACGTTGAATGGCAATACTCAATCTCAAAATAAGTAACTGTAGGTACATATTTATAGGGACACTAACAAATAGAAAAAATATTATAAAACCATCCATTAGTCACGAGAGTATTTCTTTGAAAGTTTCCATTATCTCAAATGACGTATTAAGATATTTCAGAGGAAATTTTTGTCTTATGTTTATTGTGCCTACATTTTCAACCGACTTCAAAAGTGAGGTTCTCAATTCGACTGTATGTATTTTTTTATTACATGATAATTCCGCCAATTATGAATCGATTTCGATGATTTTTTTTGTTTGGTAGATTATACTTCAGAGGTGGTACCATATAAATTTTATCGAAATGGATCAAGCCAAAACCAAAATATAAGCGGTGAAGTAGATTTTTTTAAGCTTTTAAATTATATCAATTGTATCTCATCCGTACGGAAGTCATAGTCACCTGTGCCACAATTTAGAAATAGAAATAGAAAACTTTTTTTGCATAACTGCATTCAACAAGTAGTTTAAACTAGCAGGTGAAAAAAGTGTAACACTTAATCGTGATGCAATCAATACTTGTTTAGAACTGAAACGTTTTAAAGTAAATAACAATCAACGTTTACTATGCTCCATAGATAATAAATTCGGTTTACATTATTTTTAAACAAATTTTTATCATTATTTCAATAACGATATAGGAGTTATGCCGCGAAAGTGAAAATTGGCGTTGTTGATTTTGTATAATATTTCAAAACCTGTGATTCTTCGAGTGTTAATGTGTAATAATGATGGATTATTAAACGTTTATACTTAGTAAACGTGCGTAAGTGTAGGCAAATGATACCAAGTTGAAAAACGTGATTTTCGCCTTCGCTCCAAATCTCCA
Organism: Lomographa bimaculata; assembly: GCA_948107665.1. Classification (NCBI taxonomy): domain Eukaryota; kingdom Metazoa; phylum Arthropoda; class Insecta; order Lepidoptera; family Geometridae; genus Lomographa; species Lomographa bimaculata. The sequence continues at coordinate 10,128,969 of OX403589.1, forward strand.
ATAGAAGTTCTAGTAAAGTTTCTATCATTTTACTAGGGCATGACTTGGCTATGACTGGACCTTAACTCTTTTACTTGAATGTGACTGTGACTTGTGACTAGGACTTTAATATGAAATACACTTAAAATATATTATTACTCGTACAAAATCAAAAATTAATATAAATAACGATATAAGTATAATTTTTATTATTTATGAATAATACCACATCAAATACCTTCTCTGAACCAGCTATTATTCTAGTGAAACAATGAGATAAAGGCGGAAAACTTTAACAAACTGTTACTGATCTATATCAGAAGCAAAAATGGCGTAGTAATGACGAGAAAGATTCATATCTGGCAGTATACTTTCTATAAGACGTTCTTGTGGCCTAGTCGGAGATATTTTTAAAGTACGAACTAGAGAAGTTTGATTACGCGTGGATATCGAGTTTATTACCAAGTATTTTCAACTTTCTATCAATGCCCTATTGTTTTATGTATCTATATATACCTCGTGGAATCACGCACAAATAAATAGTCATGGTGCTATATCGCCCATACAAAAGACATCAACGAGAGCGCACTCTACTAGGAAGTACATATTGGTTCGATAGATATTATCTTACATAAATAATATACGACGATCTGCATTCAAAGACATACTTTGAATATGTAAATAATAGCCATGAATACTAAAAGAATATTAAAATTGTTGATTCATAATAGGTAGGTAGGTGTGTATAATAAATTACTAACCTGACTTAGTTTAAAAAGCCGCCATATTGACGACATGCATTTCAGAACGAACTTAATATAATGATAAAATTGCTTGGCACATTATATGACTTCATGACCCATCTCTACGTTTTTTAACAGTATGATTGACACATAGTGAAAGATTTCGGTTTTCGAACAGCAATATTTTCACAACGGCTAAACTAAGACGCTTTTTGAAGCGCCATAAAGAAAAAATGTTTTAATTTTAATAACGTCACATGCCTTTCCTTAACAGGATGTTAGTCCTTAACAGTAGGTGATACAGAATGATTAATACTTCAACGTATCAGTATAACTTAAATACCGTTTGCCCAACTTCACGTCACTTACCACAATACACGTACCTACAGAAGTAACACGGTGGGGTTTTGACCCATCGCAAAAAACCAGCCAAATGCGAGTCAAACACCTAGGGTTACGTACCTCTACACATTTTTTCCTTTTGGCTACCATCGTTTTTAGCATTTGTTGTTATACTTCACTACAATCAGTTCACATTTGAAGCATCTATTTTGTCATTTTAAATGACAATAATATTTTAAAAATAGTTTCTTGTAAGAGGGACTTTGTTTCTTTTATTATTTGTTAATGTATTTGCTATAATAAGTAATAACATTTAGTGAACATTTTAGTGAGTTTAATACCTATTGGCGTTCAATAGAAGATGTTTCGTATTTGTACAATGTTCGGATATAACTTAGAAATAATAATAATAATATTTTATTCTTCAAAAAAATCTTAGATATTACACTTATTTTAGGACACTTAGGAATTAGGAATTGGTTCACGATGTCAGCAACAGTAATTATCAGTGACCACTGTATCTCACACTAGGCAACCCTGTGTTGTGAGATTCAGGTTCTTCCAACTAAAATTACTTAACGTAAGCAAGAACATAAGAAATGAATTAAATTAATTTATTTTAATATATATCTAACTGATAAATATTCGGAACGGAAGGTTAGCATTCGTAACATAGGGCAACCTAGCACGAATGCTAACGCTGCATCTTAACGTCTTGTTTGATTTATAAAAAAAAAAAAATCTCAGGACATCAGATAAAAACTTAGTAATAGGGACCCGTTTGCATCTTCTAGATAATGCACCCTAATAATAGGGTTCCGTTTATACCCTTTGGGTACTAAATTCTAATAAAACCAGCAAAGTGCGAGCCTAGTTAGCACACCAACAATTCCGTATACAATGAGCGCGATTATGTTATATACTTACTTTAGAGTTTACATTATACGAGTAATACATATGGTTATACATCATACATATAGTCGACATAGCACAGCAAATTTGTAAGCTGAAGTGGCAACGGGCTGGCCATCGTTAGAGTAAACGTGTTCTTGAGTGGAGACCACGAATTGGCAAACGTAGTACTGGACGCCCTCAGGCTCGGTGGAGCGACGATCTTTGCAAAGTGGCTGGCAGGAGCTGGATAAGAGAAGCAGAGGATCGTGCTCCGTAGAGTGCAATTGGAGAAGCCTATGCAGTGGACTTCCATAGGCTGTTGATGATGATGATGACTAATACACTACATGTTTGAAGCTTGTTACCATTTAACCATACAGCAAAAACAAAGATGAATATTACGAAAGAGGAGTACATTGCATTACCATGAAGCATTTCATTATCCAAATATCCGGGTGGCCCTCCAGATGTAAGACAGAAGTGAAGCTTCCAATCATTATATAGAATATCAGGCCAAAACTCACATTCTTTCTAATTTCATAAAAATTGGTCTGTATTAGTAGTTGGATTATTCGGTAAACAAATATTCTAAAAAGTTACGTCTAAGTAGGGCACCGTACAGAGACAATAATTTAAAATAATTCTTTCTTTTATAATTAACTAGCTGCGCCCCGCGGTTTCACCCGCGTTGATAATGATGAAAAGTGATGATGATGATGATGATGAAAAATAGATGTTGGCCGATTCTCATAGATACCGGATAAGCACAAAAAATTTCATCAAAATCGGTCAAGCCGTTTCGGAGGAGTATGGCAACGAAAACTGTGACACGAGAATTTTATATATTAGATGTTGTTGATGTAACAATTAAAACACCGGTATATATACTGCAGTATTTTAACACAAGTTGCACAAAAGAATATTGACTTATAATATTTACAATGCAAGTACCTCCCGCACTCAAGTGTTAGGTATTAAAATACTCGTATCCAACAGCGCCCATTAAACCAAGCACGCTTAGTGAATACATATTGCATTTCTCACTAAGAATAGACATAGGTATTTAAGATGCGAGCAGCAAAATGAGCAAAATGAACAAAACGACAATTTAGCACAATCCTGGCCTCCTGCGACTCTGGAATGCCAAGTCTTGCTCATAAGAATCCAAAACGTAGTGCGTAAAACCTACCATTGCATTATAATGGAGCCTCACTTTCATGTCTGAATATTTCTGCATCATATTTGTTCCAGTTTAGCAATTCTTTAGTTATACTTTTTCTTTTATGAATATGTATGAACACCGTGCATTCAAAACAGTTTCTATAAAACAAGCCTACATACTTTTGCCGCAGTTCTCTTGCGAACCAGCCATATTATAGCGGTTAACGTTATTCACAAGTGCTGGTAATTTGTTGACAACCGTTTGACGGGAGTTTGGAGAAATGTATGTGTGAGTACACAGAAATATTGTTGCTGGTTACGGCTTGTCTACTATTTTTGTCTAAGTGATTTATGCAATTGGCCTACTCTAAGCTATAGGTAAAAGAGCTGTAGAGTATTTTTTACCTATATTTTTTTTATATAATATTTATGCTTCAGTATATATCCCATACCAATCTCCATCCCACTAATCTAAAAGTTTGATCCAACACCTATTTGGCGCAATAAGCGTGTCCTTGTTTCTATGTCACGGGTTCTAGGTTCGATTCCCGGCAGGACCACAATCCAATGTTTTTTACCGAGGAAAAATTGTGTCCACGTTCTGGGTGTGATGTAAATGTTTCTAGCTCCTGCATTATAAGTATTTGAATTTAGTGCTGGCCTATGAGTGTAAAAACGTTTATGTTATGTTTAAACTTTCGTAAGTCAATCACGCCAAATTTTTTTATTTTAATTTGGCTGAAATTAAGAACATAGGAAGACTTGGAATCAAACATTGGCTAGGTTTCATCACCATCATCATCAGTATCTAACATCGTCCACGCGCACAAAACTGCGGGGCGCAGCTAGTATTTTATAAAGCTATGAATACTAAAACCTACTATGTTTACGGTAAATGGCTTTTAAAATGGCGATGCACCGTCTTTGACGACGTCGTCATGGCGTTTTAGTCAAACGTGGGACGTTGAACTCCCTTCAAATCCACATTTAGACGTTCAAATAAAACTGGTCCCTCCATCTTGTCTGTATTATTCAATTATACTTATAAACTCGGCTCTCACGCTACCGTTCCGACTTTCAAACATTCTTGGCGGCATAGAAAAGCTTTGGTAGGTCATAAATGCGCTCCACTAGAATATGTGTCGGTATTTTGTGTCAGTTGTAGGCATCTAAGAAATAATATCCTAAATTTTACTACATTACACTAATTATTTAAATTTACTTAAACTATATTATATTACGTTGACTAGTATAAGGATCTCAAATCAAATGTTATACAAATACATAGGTGTGACATTGAGTTTTTATTTCTTTATATATATAACTTCATAATTCATATGTACGTGTATATGTGACTGAACTCTTCCTAAACAGCTGGACCGTTTTGATATTTTTTTTTGTGTGATTCAAGAATGGTTTAGATTCACAATTCGATACGATAAATAATGGTTTTTAAATTACGCTGGCGAAGCCGCAGGGAACAACTAGCATTATATATCTATATAATAATATTATGTTCGTAAAACAATAATAATTTAATGAATGTTGAATAAATAATCCCTAGAAGTCGAGTTCCCGGGTGGCGGATAGTGGAACGCCGGGTTTTGGGATGTATTCTCTTCAGAGCAAGAGGGAAATAAAATAACGCGGTCAAAGAACAAGATCTTTCTACTCCTCCTTGGGTGGTATCACCCTTTAGCTAAACAGATAGTTTGATAATAGGCAAGCATCGTCCATCTTCGGCTGCATCAACACTTTCTATCAGGTGAGATAGCGATCAAATGCTTGCTTATCCAGCATAAAAATCGTCATATAAGATATTTCGTTGCTATCTCTGATAGGTCACATTCACCAATACGTCACCGTAGTTTCCTAACTAGTTTCTGGCTGTATTTTGATATTGAGTTTTTCAAATTACTAGATATTTTGCTAAAAAAACAAAAGAAGTCTATCGAATTAAAATAATACTTACCGAGACAATGCACGCAGACAATTAATAAACATATAAAATATATCTCTTAGCAGACTTCATTAATTTTTTACCGACTGCCCAAAAAAGGAGAAGGTACTCAAGTCAACTGTTTTTTTTAATGTAACTTCGTTCCTCATAACATCGTTCCACGTGAACCGATTTTGATTTTTTTTTTTGTTTGATAGATTTTGCTTTCTAATTGGTCCCATTTAAATTTGATCAAGATCTGACTAGTAGTTTTTGAGTTATCCTCAATAATGCGTATTTTGTGGACTACATTGACGATGTTCTCGTTTTTTACCGACTTCATAAGTTACCTCATAATTACTTTCTTTGTGCGCCGATTTTGATGATTATTTTTTCTTTGAAAGCTGGTGCTTTCCTTGTGGTCCCATTAATTTGATCAAGATCTGATCTCTAGTTTTTGAGTTATCGTCAATATTGCGTGTTTAATACATTAAATCTGATCAAGATTCATTTTAATTTGATATTTGAAGTTAAAGCGGTGAAGTCGGTTTTTTAAGCTTTGCTTGCGTTTCATTATATAAATTGAAATGATTTTTGATCACTTCGTGTATGGTCTTATTTTATCAATTTAATTCCACCTCAAACATAGCTAGAGCCGACAACAACAAAACCAAAGACATCCAATACATGTCATAAATCTGCTTAAAATAAATAAGTAGGTGTATATAAAGTTGAACTAAGTGGTTTTTCTCGTATATTTCGTTGTCTAATGTCAATCCAACCCGTTCAACGACTTGCTATTTTATTTTGTTACATTAGATCCAGTTTAGCGTTCTGAACTCATCTAAGGTCAAACGTCGCAATTTGGGCACGAATACACTTATGACTCTGATATTATAAACTCTTTTTAATTTTATTTTTGGTGGGTATTTCAAACCTGGGTACACCCATGCATACAATTAAATAAAATGTCATATAATATAGCTTATTAGTAAATAAAGGCTTACAATAAGGTGCACAATTGATATCTTGTGTCGTTTACACAGATTGTAGTAAAACACAACAATAGCAAGTAACAACCTATTTTTATTACCATTTGTTATATGTTAAGTTTGTAATGTGTTGTGATCTAAAAGTGAATGCTATTACAATTAGATTTATTATTTTATACGGGATATTTACCTAATGTCTGCCTTCTAGGAAGTGGGTACCGGGATCAATTCCCGGTAGAAAAACAAGTGTCATCCCAAGGTGTGATTGTGTGATGTGTTTGTCTCCGGCATCTACGATACAAGTTTTCGAACTTAGTGTGGGGGTAGTGTGAAATCTTTTATGTTATGTTCAACGAATATGACTTTGTTAGATTATGTTATTACTATTATGCCAATTGTAAGCCTTAGCTTATTTATTGATTAAAATGTACTTACTTTTAATAATATATTATTAAGAATAATGTATTAGCCTACACTTTCCCTATACTTCTACTTATTCATTCATTTCACTTACTCGTTCAGCCGTTATATCTAGAGATAGTGTTCAAACGTTTGCCTATCTTGAATTAAAAAAATAAATTAATCCATCATAAAAATATTATGAATTAAAAGTTTGTGTGTGTGTGTTCCTTTATTCGCTACAAAGGCCTAACGGATTTGTGTGATAATTAAAAGTACATAAATTCTACCCAAGATTAACAGATAGGCAATTTTAATATGGTTAACGCGGGCAAAGTCGTAGAGCTCAGGCAGTACTTATTATTTATCAAATAACCTTGCTTAATTGACCGAGCGAGCGCAAAGTGCGAGCAAACCGTTTCAGATTGGGCAAAAATGCTTTCGTATGTCCGCCGGATGTTCAGCTGTTCTCCCCTACAGATCGCATTTCTCAACCGATTCTTGTGAAATTTTGTGAGCAAGTTCGTAGCAAGCAATTTTTTTTTCGATTAAGTTTTGGGATATTTTACAAATCAGCAGCTAATAAAAATACGCGTGGTCTTCAGCCATCTTCAGCTCACAGAGCCACTATAGTTATTAATTACTATCTGTATGTATTACACCTTACACTATAGGAAATCATACCAAACCCAAAGCATTTTTTACTGTTACGAAGCGTTTTGCTTTTACATTTATCATCTGTACAGCTCTCTCAGGAACTCACTTCCCGCGTCTTTTTCCCCCGAACAGTATCTCACCTGATGGAAAGTGACGATGCGGCTGAAGATGGAACATGCTTGCCTAGAAGGTAAGCATTCTATATATTCGGCCGCATCATCACTTTCCATCAGGTGAGATAGCGACCAAATGCATAAAAAAACCTATCATAATTTTCAGAGTTTTTAATTAAGTTACCAAGTTTATCCTATTCCAGGGTCCTTGTAGGTAGTCTAAAGTTGTGTAAAAAGTAACTTTTAAAACCATACTGAAATTTCATTCAAATGCATTGCGTTACCTATACAGGTTACATTACCTACATCCAGTATCTACAGTAATACAAACTTTTACTTATTACTTGTTTTTTTATATATTTGTGCTCTGCATAGGTTTATGACTAAAAAACAGTGCTAAATGAAAATTTGCCCAAAGGTTGAGTCTTTAAATTTTTCAACAGCATGCGTGTAATTAAATTTTATAAGTACTCATATATTTATTCGAATTATTAACCTTATAATAAATTATTTTTAAGAACTCGTAGTAGTAAGTCGTAACCAAGATATTTTCTTTATTACAAAAATATTTATAGCACTGTAAATATTTAATGATACTTATTTATATTAAAAAATACCATAATATGTAACATCCGCTATGATTACACATTTACTTCATGGACAAATCTCGCCAACAAACATGAAATGAGGTCATGAGGTGATATTTAATTCTTTCTAAGTGAGTTAACAGAGAAAACAATTTTGTTTTCGTTTTGCCTGCATGAATTAAATCAGTTCAGCATATATATATAAACAAAACATTAAATATCTATGACAAGACGAAACGAGTTCAGGGATTTTCCAGTTTCACACAAGAGCATGCATGACCCGCGTATTGTATTTGGCACAAAAGATGCATACAAAGTTAAAATTGCGGCCAAGACGTTAAGTTTACAAAGTAATAGCTAACCAATAGACTGAGCCACCTCGAGCAGGCGACAGGCACGAAATAGCGGTCGAGGTCCTTCGCCCACTTGCGCAGGCACTTCTACGAAATGTACTTTACCTAGCCTGTGAGCACTTCGCTTCGTGATGTGTAGGATACGAATATCTCTGATATTTTCTCACATTGAAATGCAGTTCCGTCATCGCTTGCCTTAGTGATATCATCTATTTAAACAGACGAGAGTTCGTGCGGTTCCAAAGACTGTTGGATGACATACACATATATTTTATTACCTGCCTACTGATGGCATGTAATCATCGGTATAATTTAGTCGGACAGGTAAAAGGTCAAAATTACGTCATAATTATTATAAAGCTCACGTTTTTTCTATTATTGCGGTGCATAATTTTCCGGAAGCTGCGCTTCTGTAATGATGTTGAATTATATATTACTTAGGATACAGCAGGAACCTGAATTTCATAGCAATATTAGATAACCGACGGTTATTAGTGTATAATACATTTTATAACGTATTCCTAAACTAAAACCTGCATCAGCTTATTCCGTTACCTAATTAGAAGTCTAGTTTGATCAAGGAGGGGTAACGCGTTTTACAAAATAATTTCTTCTGTATTATTCAATGAATTTTAATTCCTTCCTTGGCTCGGTGAACCCGGTTTTTAACATTATGTACGTGTTACAGTTAGGTTTAAAGATATAAAGATTCTTAGTGCTCTCTAGTGGATTTATACAATGTATAATCATGAAGTACTAAGATGTTTATACTTAAGTTTTAATATAATTCTTGATATATATAAATAATAAGTAATTTTGTAATTTTACAAAAAAAAAACTGTGATATGAGTACGGTTGTCATCAATAGTTTAGCCTATCTCCGAAGTATTTACAGCTAAAACTATGGCGAGGATTGCTAAGCATCCGTGCTTGCTTATTTTGTAATGGATGCTTGTTACGCGGAAAACCGAGGGGTGTTATTGCCCGAGCATGCAGATCTGATGCGGTCGCTGGAACACTAACGAGCCCATTAAAATGGTCATTGGCATATGAATCGTAGCTGTTACTAGGTTTATCCACTTGTATTAATGATGCGTATCCAATTGTTAAATGAAAACTAGTTTTCTAATGATCTCATGTTTATAAATTGAAGTTCAGAGGACAACAGCTACTGCTGGAGATCATATACGACAGTAAACTATAAACATGTCATTGTAATCAAATGGATTAATTACATTTTTGTAATTGGTTTAAGCTTTACAAGATACTTTGAGAAATTAGCTCGAAGGCGTCTCTAACCTAATTCTTTTAGAAGAAGTCCACTTGAGCTAGTTTTTTTGTAATGCTGGCCTAGGTAGCTCTAATATTAGATCCAATCTGCAATCATAGTTTACCGCCATAGAACATCTGTTACCGACCTCAAATAAACAGAAACTGTGTGCCGGCAGCAATTATAAAAAAACCATGTCTTTTTATGGGCCTACAGGCTGTCATCCTAAGGTACCCTTGACCACATAATAACTTCCCTACAACGAGGTGAGATAGTAATCAAATGCTGCGTGAAAATGCTAACGTGCTTTCCAAGTTAGTTTTTTAATGTTACAAGACTGACGACGAGCGACGTGAACTTGAACCACACGTCTATGTAGAGGTAAAGTGATGATATTGTCAATATATAGGCATTATATGGATTTTGTTTTATCGACTTCAATATTTATAATAAATAGATGCCGTAGGTATACGTGCTAACCAAAAAAAAACAGATTACCTACTGCTTTTTTGTTGCGAACTGTACATCCATGACCTTCCTAACAAAAAAACCTATTCTTATTTCATAGCTGTTAGGAGCAGCGATGCGAGAGGCGCTGATGTCATACGTGCAAAGGCATACCTAGAATAAAGCTAACGCAGTCGGGGCTTCTCAGGAAATGTATTACCGACCGTCTTTTATAATCTACTAATATCACAAATAAAATAACCAGGTGCAAAGAAATCAATCAATCAATATTATTTTTATCATAGCATTGAGATTATTACATCATATAAAGTAAAATTTCATAAAATGATTGCCGTCGAGGACATTCTTAATGCCTGTATCTTGGGCATACGTAATTTAAACATTTGCCAATTTAAGACATTGCGCTATTATATTATTGTAAAAAACTAATGTGTAAAAAAGTAAATGCATAAAGCATTAATTGAAATAAAATAGTGGCCGCCTAATAATAGATGGCTTTGCTTCCGAATCTATTGATTAATTAACTTTCACAAATATCTCATTGGGTGTTCAAACGATTTTCACCGATCATAAAAAAAGGTGGAGATTCTCAAGTTAACTTAATATCGAGAGTCACTTTCCAGGCCCTATTTAGTTCCTCTTTGTATGCTAACTTATCAAATAAAAAATATGCGTGCATATTATTTTTTACGCGATTGTTTTTAGTTAAGAGCTTTATATTGTTTCAAGTGACGTTACAATGACAATTGAATTTTAAAATGTTAGATAATGCTAGATACCAAAAAAGTGTGACGTGGAAGTTTAGCGGACGTGAGCTAGATAATTTATACCTATTATTATAATATTAGCGAAGGAAGATATATGTTCCTGTCGAATGAAACAATGTGAGCCGGAGGCGGGCGCGTCCGGTCAGCCCTGTTTTTATTCCGAACCATCCTTCTCCAGACAAAGACGACCTCGAATCCGGCAGAGGGTACTGATTCTAAATTAAGAAAGTCTGACATTTATTTGCCCCAGAACGACTTTGAACATACTTTAATTCACGTTGCATCTTCGCTATCGTCTGCCAACAGTGAAACAAGATATAAAAGGTCCATAATATTGATATGACTTAATCACATGTGACTTTATATTAACGCTATTTCTTGGATTATTTTAATGACGGTACGTGATCTCATCATGGATGAACTTGAAGCGGAAAATAATATATGCCTTCTGTGTAACATTTTTATGAAGTATTTTAATGGTAATTAAGGATATTACTCGTACGTGGCTATTTATAAAGCTTCGACAAGTTAATTAGCTGAGTTTTTTTGGTTTTATTCATATTTAGCCGGGTTTAACAACGTTGTTTTTATCAATTATTTTTGTCCTCGAGGTATCACTATTGCGTCGAAGCCATATCGCAAATGCTGGATAGAGATGTTGGGACGTAGTCCTCCCTAGGGTAGGAGGAATATAAAATATCTTCCGCGAACAACAAAGCAAGAACTCAGCTAACAATCCAAGTGCTACCACTTGGATTGTGTGCTGATGCACACATGATGTGCTGACTTTCTGTAAATCTACCTGGAGTGGCTGTTTATGGTATGCAAATTTTCAACGAATAATAGGTACATACTACCCATTGTGATAATGCGACGACGACATGCGTGATCGACACAAAAAATACAACACAGACTTTTTTCTCTAAATCCCTGTTTCGCTATTTCGCTATTTCGCATAAAACGGCTTGACTGATTTGGAAAAAATTTAACACGTACCTAGATTACTTGAAAATTAGAAAAATAATGTAGGTTCTACACTGGCAAAGGCGAGGCGGGTAAACTTGTATATATTATTTATTTATCATCATTATGGGACATGATATACAAAGCGCCCGAGGCGCGCACCCCGGGCGCTGTAAAGGTAAAATGTATGGCGCGTAAGGGGAGTATCGAGAGCGAAGCCGCGGGACACTGAGATTTAAATATAACTAAGACGCACAAATACACGCGAATCTCCCACAAGTTATTTTAAGAAATAGGCATACTTATCATGCCTTTGGAATTTGCATCTTTGAAAATATGATAGGTACATGTTTGCAGAAATATAAATTAAGAAGCCAAAATAGTGCACACAACCCAAAATAGTGATTTATGTAATAATATGTAATTGAGAGATGAAACGAGCAAGTCACTCGCCTGATGGTAAGCGTCACGCTTGCCTATTACAGTTCAATGTCAACCAGAGATTTCTGAACTTATATACGTCAAAATTCTGCGTGGGAAAGCACTGCGTTCGTCACCCATATAATAAACAAACAAACAAACAAATAGATGGTAATTCAGCCATGTAAATTCACTAATGCGCGCATTTAGGTTTTTTTATGCTAGATTAAGTAAAATGAATTAAACTTTTTTAGCGGGTAGATGTTACAGTACAATTCATCAAATTGGCCACTGGGAAATTTTAAATTAAGAAATCTTAAAATTAAACTAATGACTACATTAATAATAAGGTTGCATGGATACTAAATGCAAACGCTTTCTACAGTAAAGTCTTCTCGAGATGGCTGTTATATAGCGAGTCTGGTAATATCGAACTTATCTATTTGGAACTTAAGAGATTTTTTTTATTTTCAACCTAAAGAGGTTCTCAATTCGACTGGATGTTTTTTTATTATTTTTATTTGTATGTATGTATGTTACGTGGTATAAACTATATCTCCGCCAATTATGACTCGATTTTGATGATTGTTTTTTTGTTTGGTAGTTTATACTTCTGATGTGGTCCCATATACATTTTATCGAAATCAGTCAAGCCAAAACCAAAGTATAAGCGGTGAAGTCTGTTTCTTTTAATAAAGTGATGCTGTATATTGTCAGAGTACATAAAGGAAGTATTCCAGAATATCCTATAACTCTAGTTTATAACTAACTTTAAAAAACGGAGGAGGGTCTCAATTCGACTATTTCTGTAATTATTTGGTATATTAGCTCATATCTCCGGATTATGTTACCCAAGTGAGATGGTTTCTAAGTAGTTAATTTCTAGTTCGCCCCATTAAATGTAACCAAGAACTGCCGATGGTTTCAGAGATATCTAAGATGGATTCGTTTCTTGTTTTAAAAAAAAAACCTTTAATATCATCCACTCTAACAATTAAAGTACCTATATAAAAATCACTCCACATGTATGAGTAAAATATTGATTTTTCAATATTAATTGCCGCCAATTAAAATAATTAACATAGGTCAGTCAACATATATAGATAGACATTTAAACAATGAAACATTAAGTTGCTAAAATCTATAAGCCATTTCGGAGACTGTGCCATGGAATTATACAATCTAATTTCTCAATCCCCATTCCATCATATGACCGACTGCATTGCGACCGATATATGGTAGATATTCCTCAAATGCACACGACGCGTTTTGCTTCCACGTTAATTACGCGCACTGCATAAGATTTCCACACTCCTTGCCTAAGTCTGTGTTCCCAGATATGTACAATCTTGGTTTTCGGATATATATATAAATATTTTTATCTATCTATCTATCTATCTATCTATATATATATATATATAGATAGATAAAAAAGTACAAAATAAACTTTGGTACGGAATTTATGGCTGTGACAAAAATACTTGAGCTCTAGGCAAATGAAGAACTTAGGGCGTCGATAGACGTGGTTAGTTCAGAAGCCTGTCTCGTGAGAATATATCTTGACGAGATCTAGATTGACCCCCTCCACCGCCTTCGCGATCTCTAGAGCTAAACTAATTATGAGCAGATTGCACAGGGCATTGATCCCTGAGAACCTCGGCTTATGCATAATGCAGATGGACCCTGCATATACTGCCTGCGGATATCTCTACACCTTTATTTTATTAAATATCTGTTGCATTTTGTAACACGTGTCGCATATACTTACAATTTATTTTATCTGTTCTATATCCCTTCTTTACTAATATTATAATCCAAATTTTTCCGAATTTGTGTTAGAGTTGTATGTGTGAGTGAGTGAATAATATGTTTAGAATGAAGTATCTGTTGTAACGGTTAGGCAGATTTTATGAATTTTGGTATGTAGCTATTCTAGTTCCTGGCGTAGGACGTAGGCTACATTTTATCTCGATGACCACACGCAAAGCACTGCAGTTGGCCAAAAAGTAAATGAGAGCTCATATTTTATTTCACTTAAAATAAAGAAGAGTTTATAATCTATATTTGTCCACTGACCGGGTGAAGCCAAAGCGGCATCGTGTTTATTATCTATGCTCATATATTTTATTTCTATAGATAACATATTGTTATGGTTTCTAGTATGTGAGAAAACGAACCATAAATTATGTTTTCTATATTATATACAGCGTAGTTAGTTCCTTGGCTCCACCGGCTGACGATGATGATAAATCAGGATAATACGTAGTCTAAGTAATTCCATATGACTTATACAATCTCTGTGCTAACATTTAGCAAGGTTCTGTGATTTAATTGTGAAAAGATGTTAATAGATAACCAGAGTTCAATATACAACCCCAAAGGATATTAATAAACACACTGTATTCAATGGTTTCCCCAAATTAATATAAAAGAATAAGCAGATATCGGGTTAGAATAAAAAATTAAAACAAATTAAAATAAAAAACAAACTTAATAGGCACGTACATTAAAAACTTTTGTTATCGTTTCGTCTTTCATCTCGGAGAATTACAAAACTCGGACAAATTACTTTAAGCCTTAAAATAACGACTATACTAGGCCGAATTAAGGTTTTAATCGCTGTTAAAGGAGAAAAATATAAAACTAAATTAAATCCTTCAATAAAATATTAATCATAAGTTACGACTGGTCACAATAGCGTAGCCGCCGCCGATCAAATAAGCCTCGGCCTGTGTGTATCCTGTCATCATATTTTAATCTCATCTCTTTTTTAATCTAAAGCCCGTATAGAAAAAACGTACAAAAGCAGAACATTTAAGAATTCCACAGGGTATTTTATAGTCGGTGTAACCACTTTAATGGCCTCACTTTGAAGATGGAGCCTAACTCGTCCTTATACCTACTTCGAACAAATAGCTTCGAAAGATCTGAAGTGACCTTTGTTTGATTTTGGCAGCAAACAATTAATATTGACGCATTAAATGTTTTATAATATCCTTGAACGTCTATTTTCATGTTTTATCTTCGTTTTTTACACAACGCTATTTCCTAATATACGTAGACTTTGTGCCTAGACTAAGCTAACAACATGTAAATACATAATTCAAGCCGTGGTTAAATCGGAGATAACAATTGAATTGCAATTTAGATTGAGCATGTTAGGATACAATAGAATCTAATACTAAGTAACTCTTTCTGCATGCGAAGCTTGTTTGTACTTTCTGTTTGGAATGGGTTCAGAGATAAAACATTACTGCAATTTGTGTGGAAAAGCATGCAAACATGTAAATTTTTGAGAAGTATATCACGTTTCATAGACCAGCTTCATGTCTGGTTTTAGTATGTTACCGGTTCGTCCAAAGATGTATTGCGTAAGCGGCGATTTCGACAGCGCGGCCGGCTCGGATATGGCACGGGGCCGTTCTTTCGTAGCCCACACCTACACTGTATTATATTTGAACAACAAGACTCACTTGCTAAATGTTTAAACAAACGAACCACAACCACCAAATACTAGATATCTCACGGTATCAGTTGACACGACCATATTATTCGGAGAAAATATTTGTTATGATTATTTTTATCCATACGTAGTTCAGATAAAAGCCTTTTAAATTTTGTATGTTCGTACATCGCTGGCATTTTACTCGAGAACAATATATTATAGATATATTTTTTTTTGTTGAAGCTTAGTTTCTCTAAGAGATACCTATAAACATAATCAGTTTCACACTCACAGCCCTACACTAATTTCAATGACTTGTGTCGTGGGTGCCGGAAACATTCACATCACACACACAATCACAACCAGAACCAGAAACACAAATTTTTACTTGCGGAGAAAACATGTGTTCCCGCCGGGAATCGAACCCGATACCCTTGATTAGAAGGCGAACGCTCAATCAACTAAGCCGAGCAGTTCTTATATTATGTCTGACTGGAATTTAGCAGGGTTACATCTTTGTATCAGAATACATCACAGCAATAATGTTGATGACGCTTTCTTTAGATATTTCATGAATACATACATATAAAAGGCCTAATTATAAAACTGCACCAGTGGTTCGATTTAGTGACCGAAACTTTAACTCTCTCGAACGATATATTTACAAGCTCTACGTCGCTTTGATTAGATCACCAGAGTAGGTGAGGTCATTATATAATTGATTGAAGATTTTATCCTATTGCACAAATAACTGAAATATATTTTTTTATTATTACTTGATTAGCTTTAAGTGGTTTAAGACGAGTTGTATAAGCGGAGTCTGGTAATAATGCTCACTGTTATATGCTGGCTGTATAATGACGTGTCTATCAATAAACGATTTGCACAAGGATTTTCGGGTCAGGGTGACAGTGACATCACAATGAAACGTTATTACAAGATTTTCATATTTACTGTACGTTTGAATTATAATGTTTGCTATTTTGTACAACGATATTTTATTATTAGAAATACTCGTTAGTAATACGATAGTTATGTAACATAAATATAAACATAAACGCTTTCACACTCACAGCCCCACACTAAGTCCGAAGACTTGTGTGCCGGAAACATTCACATCACACACGCAATCACAACTAGAACCAGAAACACAAATATTGAGGAGAAAACTTGTGTTCCCGTCGGGAATTGAACCCGATAACACTAAGGAGGCGAACGCCACCCAACTAAGCCAATGGGCAGTTCAAACAATAATGTATAAAACGTCAACGTTGTCAATTGTTTTGCATAACTTAATTTCAGGAGGACGAGTGCAACGCAGTGCCACGCGCAACTTTGTGTCATAGTTTTATGTTGTTTTACATTGGCATGCGGGACGATTACAACCAGGTAAACGCCTTGCTTGTCTTCTATCTTGACAGTATAGAAAGTTGTTTGATTACCACTTTGTGATTTTTTATTAGCTGATACTAATGACTGAATTGTTTTAATTATTTAATTCTCTGTTGATATAGTAAATTGAAGCTTCGAGGTCAACACATTTATATAAAAGCCTTATGAAAGTTTTACATTAAATAATTAAACGCAAGCAAAGCTTAAAAAAACCGACTTCACCATCTTCGGAACTAAGATCAGATTCGATGTACTAAAAACGCATTATTGACGATATTTCAAGAACTACTGATCAGATCTTGATCAAATTTAAATGGGACCGATTGGAAAGCAACATCTTTCAAACAAAAATAAAACATTTCAAAATCGGTTCATGTGGAACGAAGTAATGAGGTACACATAAAAAATATTTAAAAAAAATATACAGTCGACTTGAGCACTGACTTGACTCCTCTTTTTTTCTTAAGTTGGTAGAAAATGTAGACGGGTATTCTAGAATCATCAGTTACGTCATCGCGTTTTATCTGACAAGTTCCTTTCTATTACTTCCATTTACTTATGCATATTCAATGTTCTATATGTACAAATCCTAAAATGTTATTAATTCCTAGTGTTGAATTCAGGCAATTAGATGCTAAACATTTGCATGCTGTGTTTTTACTATAAAAACATGTGTACCATTATCATTATTACCGAATAAAGGCTATACTTAAACTTAAAGTAGGTAGTGTACTTTTTTGTAACAAATTAATAATAACTGTACAAATTGTTGTTTGGCCCAACGTATTAGCATTGCAATTCAGAGAGGCAATGCCGCCATGAGACAACGCTACCCACTGGTAGTGGGGTTGAGCACTTGTGTTACCTATTAGCTCGGTGGCTTGTAGGTAACTTAGGTTATTTGCTGTATATAGTTTTAGGAAATATAGGTAATTGTTCTGTAGGTTGTAGAGTAGTAAACTTGAAATACTGTAGACCCTACATATATATTTTACGTCATTACTGTATTAGTAAATGTTCGATTCCAATTCCAGATTTAATAACATAAAATTCAGTTTCGCATACAGTATCAGACCATTCAGTCCGCGTACCGCAAGAATTTTATGAATGGGTTATAAATTACATTATTCTCTCTATTGAATTACCCTTAATAACAGCGGTGTAAACTATATGTTTAAGAAATTTACTGCAGCAAAGACCTATAAATATTTGCTATGCGAGCTGGCAAATAAGTTTGCTGTGAGCAAAAGTTGTGTTTATCATCATTATCTAGTAGTTCTCCGAAACTGAGATATCACGATGTGTCACGTGAACCCTATATCAATGGATACATCTTTAATTTTATTGTATAGTAGGCGTGCCCCGCGGATTCGCCCGCGTTAAGTTTAAAAGCCTATGTGTTATTCTGGAACCTAAACCATCTACATTCATCAAAATTGGTTTATTGAGAGAGAGAGAGAATGTTTGTTACACCGGTGTAACAAAAATAATCTTTCTCTCTCACACATACACACACACAAACTTTCGCATTTATAATATTAGTAGGAAGTGGGATATATTTATACATATAAACGTCAAACATACAATACAAAATTTTTTATTGCACACCAAATAAAATAAATAAAACCGGCCGAGTGCGAGTCGGACTCGCGCACCAAGGGTTCCGTACCATTATCTATAAAAAATTAAGTTTGTTATATGGGAGCCCCCCTCAAATATTTATTTAATTTTATTTTTAGTATTTGTTGTTATAGCGGCAATAGAAATACATCATTTGTGAAAATTTCTACTGTCTAGCTATCACCGTTCTTGAGATACAGCCTGGTGACAGACAGATGGATGGATGGACGGACGGACAGCGAAGTCTCAGTAATAGGGTCCAGTATTAGGGTTCCGTACCCAAAGGGTTAAACCCTTTGGGTACGGAACCCTAGAAACTAAATACTTGCCATAAAACAGTGATATATCTAGGAGTAGTATAATGGTCGGTCTTAACGGTTTAAGCGAATTCTGCTGGACATACTTATCGAAGATAAACAATTGTGAGTAATAATTAAGCACATTTTATATGTGTAGTTTCTTTAATAACTAAGAATTCAATCATGGCGTAAATATGCTGCGGATTGTGCAATGTCATCACAATTGATATAACATGACATAACTGATATAATTTATTATAGCGTATGAAGGAAGACTTATTTAATTATACATAATTATTTAATTATTTGTAATGGTATCTACATAGGTAATTTATTTGAGCCAAATTAAACACAAAGTTTTCAATTTCTGTTGTTTAACTATAGGATATGATTGCAAGTCGGTATATATGGGCTGTTGGACTTACAAAGTTCTGAATAACACCAGTTAAAAGGCTTCGCTTATCTCATTCAATCAATATCTGAAAGCGGCTAGTATAACAACATCAATACAATAAATATGACTTGTCTCGTCACCTTTTGTGCGGCAGGTACTTACACACGTTTAGACTCTCACATATAGTGGACAGACAACAAAAAACCTTCAAACTGCCACCTTTGAAGGTAAAAAGAAATGTGAAACCAACATATGCAGAGACCCTATTCTTTGAGCGTCTGTGCTGATTTTAAATGTATTTATGCGTCTGAGTACCCTTTCTTAAAGCCTTTTCATCTGAAATGTACATAAATCCTACTAGTGAAACTTGCAGATCTATTATATAAACTTATATAAAGACTATCTATCAAATATCGTAACAATATTGCAGGTCGACTACCTAATGATTCGGCTGGCTGTTTATACACCATTCGAATAATAAGCAAAACCAGTCGAAGCAGTGACATCATCTTCCTGTGGTGCAAAAGGCCGTGTCCTTTACTTCTTATATTTGTTAGTCATATTTTTTTTGATTTCAGATTTTACTAGCTTTTGCACACGAATCGTTCGCTTGGACTATTGGAGCTAATTCAGATGATCGATGATAGTAAAATATATACCAGTTGTTAAGTCTGCACTTACAAAAAGTTTTATTAAATCAGTCTAGCAACAAAGCACAACTTTACGTGATACTCGAACAAACAGACAAACAACGTAATCGTAGACAATATTTATTGCCTTTAACTCTTTCAAAGGTATCTAAAGTATTTCATAGAGTCGGTTGTTGCAACAATTCTAGCGATCCATGGCGAGATTGGAAGAAGGGCCCATTGTTTTATTTTTTAAAGGTTTACAACAATGAGTAGAGCGGACGGATTGCTCGGTTCATTTAAATTGCTAGTTGTTAAGATAACAATTTATCTTATTTTATGATTTTATTATGACTTAATATGATGAAATGCAGCTAACATCCTAGTCAAGAGTCTAGCGTATAGACTATCGACATAGAACATTACATCTAAAGGTATTCAACCATTTGAGAGGTAGCTTCTTCCAAATTAACTTGTCGAATGTCTTATTGTAATATGTCTACCTACTTAATGTGCCTGTGGGTAGCATAAAATAATGTTCAGTTTATTATCTAGTTTCCAATTTGTTTTTATTTACCTAGCGTTATACATAATATGTAAATACTTTAATGTTAGAGAACCCTTTTATTTGGTCAAACCTAATATAGGTTTTAAGATAATATTAACCTAATATGTAAATAATTTATTTTATCAATAAATACTTTTTCAATTTCAAATATTCACATACTTTTATTATAATACATACTTTCACACATATTATATACAACTTTTTGTATGTGTGTACATAATAGTTATGTTGAAGCATGTTTTGTTTCTATTGTCCAGGATCGTATGGTTGTCTGTAAAATTTTATAATAGATTATAACAATGGTGACATAATAAATAAATAAACTTTAGCTCGGTGACATGGTTTAATCGCTATAAATGTCAATTACTCTCAACGGCATTTATGGCATCTAGGTATAGATAATTACAGAAGATAACTGGCATTTAAAAATAAACATCGAGGTCTAAAGTTTTATGCTAAGGGTATTCAGAGATTTAATTGACTTGCCATTTTCTAGTACATCTTGTGAAATAAAAACTTGTTTATTCGCAGAATCTTGAAGGCGAAACGATTTATAGAAGTGCGAGGAATCATTAACCGGTCCAACTTTTATTGTACAATTTCCTATGGTTTTTACAAATGTTTAAAAATGTGAATACAAACTTAACTTGGACGAGTTCAATGTCTCTATAAAGTCGCATCTTCTAATGTATAGTTGGCATTATAATCATAATGTCCGGTTCAAGTATTCGCCGGACGGGCGCGGTGTCCTTGCCATGTCGTAGCTATGCCGTCCGGCCACGGTCGGTGGAGCGACAAGATGGCGGAGGACGTTCGTCGGGAATCCAGCCGAGGGACGGGGCGAGGAACAGGCTGCAGCGGCGGCGGCGGGCGGCGCCCATCCAAGCTCTATTTTTAGCGCTGTGTCACCGTTCGTTTGCACATCTACCCTGTTCTTGCAAGTGATGCGAATAAACGCATGCAAGCAGCGGTGGTTGTAAAAGTAGCTATCTGTGTTATTTCATAATGTGTTTACAGTCATTTGCACTATCATTAAAGTGGTTACTGTTCAAACGTGCAATGGCTATGAAATTAAATATTGCTACGCTAATAGCCTACTATTATATTTATAAGTTTGCTCGCTCGCTAATTTAAGAAGATAAAGTTAAAATAGGGCTTTTTACATTATAATAAGGAGAATTGCAACTTTTGACTGCTCTCTTGCCGTAGTTATTTATTCTCTAGATTTCTACGTGGCCGGTACTAGGTCCACTTTTCGGCAAATGCACAATTATCTTCATCAAGGGAAATTCGAGTTTATTGTGGTGTGACAGTGTGATTGTGTGATATTAATTTGAGTGTGTTTTTTTTAAACTAAACACTGTCAGATATAAATATTTATACCTATTATGTACATCAATAAGCCGGAAAAGCCAACCACACCTACAGGTACCACTGATGTTAATGTAATTAAAAATTTGCATTCCTAAGGAAGATTGAGGTCAGGCAGGCGGCTGTTTATTACAACTTATACAAAATCTTATTCATAGCGTGGGTAAGTGAAGAAACCATTTTTCTTAAACTATCATGGTCACTCTCAGCCATGTATTTAAACGATTTGCGTGTTAAATATCCCGTTACTAATAGTAATACTTTAAGATATTGTATAAGTCATAGACTAGCCTTAAGGTTTTATGCCTTAAGTTGTAATATAACAATAATAAACCATTATTATTATTACTAATTCAAACATTTTAAATCCATTCTACATGCATACTCTTCCCCCATGAAGAGTAGACAGTATAGTAACTCAAGCTCACAACTAAAGGGAACGCGTAAAAGATATAGTGACGATATATTACAATATATACATACATACTAGTGCATATCGAAAGAATAAATCTCGTCCATCCGCAGCGCACATAGTAGCGGTCATCAGAAGTGGTATTTTTTTTATTCGACTCACGTATTACGGTCTATGTAACAGTAAGTAACGCGTCATGATGTCATCGGCATGTGATGGGCCTTGTTGCCGTACTGCCCTTTTTGAAACTAGCGTTACTTATACATCGATGTTCGCTCGAGTTTTTTTAAGTAGTTATGTGTCTTCAAGCGTTTGATTTAATACTCTCGGGCGCAATGTTAGGAGCGCAGCTACACGTACTCTACTAACAATAACTTAAGGCGAAATCGTTTTGGCTTGATTGGTAATAAATAAATGTAAAATAATTAACATTACTTACTGTATAACTAAGGTAAGCTGCTCTATAAAAAACTAGCAAACTGATTTTCCTCAATGATCTGGTTCTTGAATGAACGTTTAGCAATTGATTGAGTCACAGAAACTGCGCAACGACACGGTTGAGTAACAGTGCAGTCGTGAAGTGCTTAAAATATGACAAGTTGTTTGCCAAGGAGCTTTCCAATAGTGGGTTTCGGCTTCATCCCACACGGATCCAATTTTTGTAGATGTCAGCTAGGCTGTATACACATGTGAGAAGTAAAACTACACTAATTTCTTTTTTCAAAGTACTTTAGAAAACCAAATACCAATAAAATGAGTTTACGGCAACCACGATACAATTCTATGAACTTAGTGGGGCTGTGATAAAAGTTTTTCGAGTGTGAAGATTTTTTGAAGTGAAAACTTCTTTAGGCGCGTTGATCACTTTTTGGGTGAACAAATATCATGGAACTCGCGTCATCGTCACCGAACGTTTTCCATGAGCTATATATATACTGTGTATATATGTGTACTTTTTGGGTGAAAAAAATCGTGAAACTCGCGTCATCGTCACCGCACGCTTCCCATGAGCTATATGTATACTGTGGATATAATTATGCACAGTTTTCACTTCTATCGTCAGTCCCCAATACCCTGCATGATTTTTTCAAAACTTACAGTCTATATTCCTATCGAACCCTATCGAAAGGTGGTATCGTCCCATACATATATCTATAGCTGAAACAAAAGAAAATAACGTATTAACCACACCAGACGATCCATACAAGCCTTTTGAGTTTTACTATCCATACAGTTGAGAAACGCCATATAAACTGAAATAATTTGGACTTATCTGAGTGCTCTTATATTTCAGATTTAAGATATCCAGCAGAAAATATACGCTACATATAGCTGACCTTTATTGATACTTAATGTGTGCTAACATTATATGATTGCTGCTTTAGCTGGCAGCAGTGAGTGGCAAGCCTGGCACCGCTCTCTGCACCCACGCGGCGTCGTCATCACTCTACCCACGGCCCTGCCAGCGTTACGCAATTAATATGGTATTTAAAAGCACCCTAAGATATTTCTACAACGAAGTGATAACACTTAGCAAAAAATAGCCATAGGAGCAGTGCAACTTATGCCTTTTTTTTGTTTTGATTACTTATGATTGTTAAGCCAGGAAAACGCATATACAGTATAATATAAATTTGAATATACATATTTAAATCATTGTTAATTACTCTCTCGCCGTTGGTGATTATATACCTGATGATTATAGA
The DNA here is from genome assembly GCA_948107665.1 of Lomographa bimaculata. Taxonomy (NCBI): domain Eukaryota; kingdom Metazoa; phylum Arthropoda; class Insecta; order Lepidoptera; family Geometridae; genus Lomographa; species Lomographa bimaculata. The sequence continues at coordinate 10,152,852 of OX403589.1, forward strand.
TATAAATATAAAAGCAAAGAAACAAGATGTTAAAAAGTTTTGATCAAATTTAAATAAAACCATATGGAAAGCACCAGCTTTTAAATAAAAAAATAATCATCAAAATCGGCTTACAAAGAAAAAAGTTATGAGGTAACACATAAAAAAAAAAATGAAAAAACAGTCAAATCCTCATTTTTTTGAAGTCGGTTAAGATGGTATGTATAATTATATAGGTAAATATATAAATAAGAAATATTCAATCGAATGGTGTCTTAAAATAATTGTTTTAAGCGGTAAGTCCGCCCACTGTACTTAACTATATAGACTATCTTTGATATTGAACTATTTGAACGTGTTAATTTAAGTATTTTTCATTCTATTTCAATATTGTAAATTTAAAGGGTATTCGAAAGCGTTTAGACAAAATAGCGTTTACAAGTTACTTCGTAGTTCGCTTAGTATGTTTTATTTTGAGGCAGCCTGATTCTACTTACCAGGTGATGGAAAGAAGAGCGCCCGGTTGGGTGCTAATACTCTCCAAGAAGGAGGAAAATAAATACCCCTCGCGGATCACAAGAGCACTGAGATGAAACATTAATAGGTGGTCAGATAGATTAGAAGAAAAAATGTAAAATACTATACTTGTCTACTAATATGTTAGATTATACTACTTTTGTGTGTGAAATTGTTCTACTGAATGTTATTGTACGTCCGAAATGGACATTTCCTGTTGATACTTAAAAGTATAAATATGACTAAATTTGTAAAACCGTTTTGTTAACACAGTTATATGCAATACATTTATTTCTGATTCTGATGTCAATAAATAAGGTGGTAGGTAATCTTGAATCTCTCCAACGAGGAACTTTATTATTCAAATTGAAATGCCTGCAGATGTATAGACTGGCTTGAGTCTTGACCTTAGAAAATTTTGTCTAAATTAGCAGTGGTTTAATTATATATTAACAGTAAAGATCAACTCTACTATTACATAAATTTAAGGGGATTGGCCGAAAGAGTATATTAATAATCAAAGCTACGTTTAAATTATTTTTATTTTTACTGCCCTAACACACTATTTGTAATAAGTATTATGTACCAGAGTGTAAAAATAGACGATATCGGACCTATCCGTAGAAAATGATTTACCCGATGACCGGTCATCCGGCTAGAATATATTCCGAAAAAAATACCTCACGGAAGAAATAAATGCAAGAATCGTATGCGGGGAATTTTATTACTAAATTCGAAATTTTAATGAAGAGACTGTAGGTATAACCGTGTGACATTTAAATATCACTGTCTTGCTATGTAGTTTCTTTAAGCTGTGTTTGTTATTTTATTAGAATGTGATGTATTATTTGCTTTTTAGTAGCTTTTTTTACTTATTGAGATGAAGAAATATAGTTTGAGATTCGAAACACCCGCGCCGCGCCGATTTTAAATTTATATGCGTCTTAATTGATAATTGAGATAGTTAAAGCACTCTGAAACATTCTATAGAAGATGATATCATTGCCACTTCTCCTAAAGCGTTTCGGAAATCATCAGAACCGGATTTATTTTTTCTACCTATAAGCAGAAAAATAATGGCTTGGACGTTACTGACTCATGGAGGTTGTTAAAAATCCATACTGAAAACGTATGCTTACATATATAGGCAAAAGTAATAAACAAGTTTCCTATTAGATATGTCTTACACCTCCACAAGACTATGTGATTCACAAAGTAAATGTGAATTTTCAAAGAGACAGGTTCCTAGCAAATACTTGTCGACTTCTATAAAAGATTTAAAATCAGAATAGTAGACTGCCTTGATATTTGGATGTTGATTTCATTAAATGTCACGGAACACGTCGTGTTGTTTGCGTCGCGTCGGCCAGCGCTGTAGTCATCAAGACAAGCAAATCACGTCTTATTACAACACATGGAGAAAGCCAAACCCGTCTGGCGAAATCACACCCACAACAGATGTGCCAAATTTTTAACTTGTAGTTTTAATACTTCTCAATACGTAAATAACAATCATCGTAGTCAAGAGGGCAGTAAAAGTTGTTTTAGGACGTAGGCAAAATAAATGGCGAGAATCAAGGAGATAACAATAAACAGGATATTTATTTATTTGGTCCTATAATTGTGATGACGTATATACTCAAATGTAGTTTTAATAGTTGCGTCCAATGATGTCACCCGCGTTAACAATAATGAAAAGTGATTATGGTTTTAAAAATATTCTAGGTCTCATCTACTTATGCGTCGAAAATTGCAGTTACATTCGGTATTTTCAGTATTTTGGCGTGATTGAGTAGGTAACAAACATCCAACCACATCCACAAACCTTAAATCTGTACATCCGAACTTTCGCATTTATATATAAGCGGGAAGTGAAATTAATGTGAGATATGACTAAGTTAATATTTTACTCGGTTTTATCAATATGAAAGTTGGAAGAATTAATGTTTTTATTAATAATCCCCGAGATGTTATGGACCACCGTCCATGTCTTGCCCTACATGTTTTTATGCGGTGACAAAACAAGGTAGAGAAGTAAAACCAAAACTCGTTTATAGGGCAAGGTTCGAGAACCCAGGAAAGAGCACCGACATTAAATCATATGATTATAGCGATGCATGGCATAACGTTACGTGCGGCCACGTATGCGATGCAACCTTGTGCGATGGCGGCCCATGATTGCGATGGCGCGTCGACCGTGACACTGACGCAGGTTATGATAATGACGAGTGTACGAACTATTGTAGAGATTTGGTGTAAGTTCGCTATGGTTGAGAGAGAGCTTCTTCTTTCTGATGCGAGTACCTCGGTGACCGTTATCCGGTCACCGCTACGCCGCTGCCGCACTGCACGCCGCACGACTCGCGCGCGTTGCTGTGCCGGTATGCCCCACAGCCGACGCCGCCGGTGCCGCCTCGTAAATAACTACTACAGCATTGGAACCGTTGGGAAATAGAAACAAGAACAGTTTTCACTCAAGAGCTTAACATTTGGATAATTGGACCGTAAAAGGTGTTACTGCGGAATTCAAAGGTCTAAGATTTATAAAGTAGCCAATTAATGCAATTAAAGTAAATTATAATTTGAGAATGGAAAGTTATGAGTTTCAACATGAACTTTTTTGTTGTTTACTAGATTAGTATTTATAAATTATATATTTATAAAAACAAACAGTTTAAACCTTTCTAACTCAATTTACTCCTCATAGAATTGTACTAACAAAAACAAAGAAAAATCTAGTCAGAAAAAATCCAACCTAACAACTCGATCTAACAAGAATTATTAATAATAATTAGATCACTAAACAAATCTTACTAATAGTACAAAACATTAAAATTTTTTAGTCCTTAGATTAACAGACAGACAACATTAATTCCTCTAATAGTAAAAAAAAACATTTTTGAATTGCCAGATACCATTTAGTACACTTTATTTGACTAATAATTCAACTACCAGACGAATAATTTTCCTTTGATGGCCACCTACACCGACATTCAATAGATTTCGACACGACTTGTCACGCACGTCAAACAATCCACGCCATCGTCAAATGTCAAATGGCTGAAAATGATCACTCTCTTTCTAACATGTGCCACTTTGAATAAATGCATCTCGTTCCCTCGAGATAAGTGTGAAGATAGTTACAAAATAACTACCCGATCGATAACAGAGATTTGAACAATAAAAATAAAAACTGTAGTTTAGTACCAAACTGACCGTTTGTCTAAGGATTGAAAAAAATGCCACTAGAAAAATAGGGATGGGTAGTATTCAAACTTTTAATTTATATTATATAAAATAATTAAAATAATCAGCATTAAATCCCTTTTGTGTCTTTTTTTTGCCTTAATGAGCCATGACTCTCTCATGTTTATCTAAAATATGTTGTGAAGTTTCGTTCATGAAAGAGCGAGTTTTATCTAATCCATAATACTACTGCGAGCGCGTTGATGTCTAATCTATTAAATACTTAAAAGAGAGCGTTGATGTCAATATACAGTAGACATTCTAAGCTAGTAGATATCGAGTACTTACAAAAAGCACGACGAAGTGGAATTCTCTTAGGTAAGTACTTAGAAAGACATTCGTCATGCCTAATATGTGAAAGTACTTAGATCGATTTATTTTAATCTACAGTGTAAATATTGTTATCGGATAAATCGGAGAGCGCGGAGTCTAATTATTCATACAAACTAGAGGTCGCAAATGTCAAATACTTTCGAGTACTTACATTGAGCACATTTATGTATAGTACATGAAAGTACAAAGGTCGAATTTTTCTAATCCATAATACTTCAAAAAGCGCGATAAATGAGACTCCTTAGAACACGTAAATATCGAATATTTCTGAGTACTCGCAAAGAGAACGTTGATGATACATGAAAAATTCGATTTTTTTAAGTCTTCTAAGGAAATATTGTTGTCTAATAAATCGAAAAGTGAGATCAACTAGAGCTCGTAGATTGTCAAATACTTCTAAGTACTTACATTAAGCGCGTTTATGTTTAATACGTGAAAGTACCAAGAACAAATTTTTCTGTAGATAATATTTCCGAACTTTGTTGATTTTATGTCATTAAGGGACGAGACGAGCATGTCACTCACCTGATGGTAAGCGTCACGCTTGTCCATTACAGTTCAGTGCCACCCAAACTTTTGAACTTATACAATTCGAACTCCTGCGCAGCAAAGCATCGCGCTCTTCACCCTGAGATATTAGATGTTAAATCTCTTTAAACCCTGTAATTTCACTAGAAACATCGCCCTTCAATCCGAAATTCTAATGTTTGCACACTACTGCTTGGGACTCTGCAAAAGAGTCTTACCGTTACAAAATGTTGATGTCTAATAAATAAGACTCCTTAGAGCTCGGAAATGTTGAATACATCTGAGTACTCACAAAGAGCGCGTTGATGTCTAATACATGAAAGTACCACGAGCAAAATTTTCTAATTTGTAGATATAGATTAGAAAAAATTAATTCCAAGAGCGCGGTCATTGCGTTATGGTTAATTAGTTAGAAATTCTAAATTATCTGTTGTTCTAAGTAGCTTCAGTTATTAGACATCAACGCGAACTTTAGAAGTATCAAACAAAGCTGATAAATGTCGACCTAAAATATCGCACTCGTACACATTGTACCGGTTAATATGAAATTCTAGAAAAAATATACTGCAAAAAATATCTTAAAAATTCGAAATAGATTACGCGCAGCCACGTAACCGTAGAATTTTAGATACGCTATATACGACTTTGTGGTTTGAATGAGAGTATTTGCTTTTGACTACCTACCCTTAGGTTCTTATACGGCCTCTAACCATAGGGTGTTAGAGGGGGTCCACAATGATTTACACCCGTTAACGGTGATATCTAATAAAAAAATGCTAGGGGGACGACGATGAAGGAATTACTCGTAATTTGTAATAATCATATTCATGTACCCTTGTAAAGTGAAAAGTGGAAGTTATTTTTGCTACATAATTAATTTCACTTACGATTATTATCATCTATTAAGACTAATCACAATAATATTATAAATCCGAAAAGTTGTGTGTAAGTATGTTTGTTTTCTCTTCACGCTGTAACGACTAAACGGATTTAGATAATATTTGAAATGTACATAGCCTATACCTAGGCTATTTTTTAACTTCATAAACGCGGTCGAAGCCGCTGGGTACGGCTAGTCTAAAATACATTTGGATTTACTATTACATAAGATAGATATATTTGCGTTTGCATATTACGAAAAAAAAAACGAAAACAATTTGTAAAGACAAACAAGTATCCCGTGTCTAACCAAGGACACTAAACAGTGTCCGTGGTTAGATCAATCTAACTAACTGATCTGACTATGGATACCTAACGGTTCACTGTAACTATGATGTAATCATCATAATAATGTCATAAAAAACATAGTACATTCAAAACGTATCATTTATGCAGTTATTGAAGTGTATAAGAGATCAATAATATAAAAAAATAAATATATAAACAGCTGCTTCATGGGTGCCCGAAAATATAAAAAAATTGCAAGTTGAGAAATTCTTTCTTTTTGTAGTTGTTAAAAAACATAGGCAGGGAATTTCGTATTTCCGGTCGTGATTGTATATATTAATGGTTCCTTAATCCACAAGAAAAGTACTACCCTAGTGCTGAGGTACGGGTGTAGAAGCGTTTGTGCCAAAAAAAAAACTGTACAAAGTTAATATTGCAATCTAAGGGCATCAAACAAAGATTGCGAAGATATTCATGTTTATTTTCAAATTAAAGAACATTTCAATTTAACCTGTTTTTGAATACAGCAGAGGTGTAATCTTCAATCGGACAATCGAATTGTGGATCCATTATTTTGATTGTGTGTTTCAATAGATCTATAAAAATAGAAGTAATTGGTGATGAGAAAAAAACGAAGAATGCTTATTGAGTCCGGCTTTACACCGGTGTGGCGGCCGCTGAGGCATCGAACACGTTGATTGTTAATGGTCATAGATCTACAAAGGAACCTATAAGGAATCCTCGGTGCAATCAAAAGATAACATGCAGGGGTACACAAAGCCGGGCAGACACGATTATTGAATCTTTCTAGGTTTTGTAGATCAGTACCAAAATCTTGATATCTTCCTATTTGTTGTTTTCATCTCTATATCATCCCACTTGAACTAATATGATACTTGCAATTCTCAAAATATGTTTTTTTAATTGGTGACCTTTTTCGCCAAGGGCATAAAGTGATAGTCTTCTTTTTGCAAGTGGGCGAACGAGTTTCGTGTCCATTTAGTCGCCCTTGCAGTTCAGTATACGAAGTAGAGTATAGGTAGAGCAGGGCTGGCAAAAGCTCGGCCACTGGGAAACGCGTCCGAGGGTGAAGTGCAGCGGGCGCGGTGAGTGCGGGGCGGAGGTGAAGGCACTAGCGGGTGGCGGGCGGAGGTGCGCGGTGCACAGCGTAACCTGCGCGAGCGCAGAGCCTCCAATTTTGCTTGCTTGCGCTCAGTCATTGTCCGGCCAACATCTCGGTCGAACATACTAACACCGACAGGCGGGTCGTCGCTACTGAAATTGTCGTGCGAGTGTCCGTTAAGCGAACGGTTCACTCCAAACACAGTGTACGTGCAGTGCTAAGTGATAGTGTGTTTTTAGCTATACAATTAAAAGTGTATTGCTAACAAGTATTACTGTCGACGGTTTGTGGCGAGTTCCACGGAGTTGCCTAACGGCTGTTCGCCTGCCGGCGAGGGAAGGCGGATAACTTATACCGGGAGGAATGAGCCCCGTACACACCCGTTCACGCACTTACCGATGATCTCAAGGTTGGTATTTCCTTAAAACTGCTTTCGCGATATCAATCTATATGATCGTTTAGCACTGTAGAATGTCGTAAGAAATTCACACGACACGACCTCACGATCTAGCTCGCATTTTACCTCTATTCGGATTTCCAATAACATTCGTTTTAAGCTCGCACAATCTCTGGTCTTGAAACATTCACTTACTTACTCGTACGCAATTGTATTCTCAACTGATTTGTAAGTCAAATTACCACAGTTTATTAAACATTTTTTCTCACATTTTGTATTCTCATTAGAATGTTATTAGACTGAAAGAGGTAAAAGAAATATAATGTTATAATGTTTACACAATACATTGTAATCAGGCCATCTGGTATACAGGACTTAAGTCTAAGATATGCTTTATATAATGCCTCACTAGGTACCCTGTAAAGGTATACACTCGTATATAATAAATTAAAATTTGATGAGAAATCAAGGTAACACAACTTTAGAAAGCAGTTAAGATAAACGGCCATTCATTTCTCAGATGTAAATCCTTATACGTAAAAATACAGCGGTATTTAATATGAACGATCACTACTCATTACATAAGGACGTAAATCGCGACTTCCAAGTGCCTATAAACGAATTACAAAACCAAGTATTTAAAAGCAAGCAATGTAGGCACCATGAGTGCATTCTGCTTATGTAAGTCTCGCATGTATTACCATATAGGGATGCAGATTTACCTTAACAGTGTCCAGTAGAGCGCCGCGGAACACACGCTTGATTATGTAACCGGTAGACTCTTACTCCTAGATAATTTATCTTGAGTCACTAGTAACATAACATTCTTATTAGTCGATATCTATACCGTCTCCTGTAGGAAAAACTCTCTAAAATGTAGGACATTTAACAAAGCACGATTGATGGTAAAGCCGGAATTAATACCAGTTTTACAATTAATGGCTATACTGGTCCATTACTAAAATATTTCTTAAAATATAAAACACAACTTAAAACCAAATAATAACTATAAAACAATAAAAAATATACATATTAGGTATACTGTAGTCTGGTTTTATTTAAAGATGATGTCAACTTTATAAAAGGTGAGCATACAAGTTGGTATGTTATTCTTTTATATCTCACTAACTAACTGTACCCAGAGGCTTTGCTCGCATTAATCAGGAAAAAAGAAGTATATTTCAAGGTATGAGATATTCATCAAAATTTGTCCAGCTGCAACATAGATATTTATAGAGCTGAGTTTTATACATACTTATATACAAAAAAACTTTTGGTTATAACAATTATTATGTTCAAATAATTATATTAATTGTTTTGCTAAATGTTTTCATTCTCATAATTGGGATTTTAATCCAATTAAAATAATTTTATGCAATATTTTATGGTGTATTAATAATGATACGGCAAATGTAAATAAAAATCATTAAGCCTATACTTGTTGCACCCTATTTTTTGTCCTACATGTATTCTTTTTAATTGTAATAGATAGTCGGTTGAAATTTTAACAAAATACAACTTATCAAAGCGGATAATTAATGAAATTAACAAATACATATTTATTCAAATTTTAGAATTTCTAAAAAAACTAACTTAAAACTTTCTGTGATTAGTTTTGGCTCTGAAGTTAAACAAATATTAAATATCGACCAAGTGCGAGTCAGGGTTGCGGCACTAACTGATGGCAAGGAACCCAATTAGCGCGATTCCGACTCATGGCTGGCTTCATAGGTATTTATAAGCTGCTCTTGAGACATTTTACGCTACGTCTGCATTTAACATAACTTAAAATTTTCGTTGTCAAGCTAAAATTCTATTCTCAATTTGTAAACCACGACATCCTTGACGGATAAATATATGTTACAAACTCAGATTTCAACGTTCAAATCTTGAATCTCATAATGAGCCTAGATTTTTTCAGTAAGCAACTTAATGATTTACCCAGGTACGTGATGATACCACCCTTTTTGTACGAAAATGAGTAATTTCCGTCTCTGCCGGCTAACCACTCAAGTATTAATACTTGTGGTAACGTTTTCCGCTATTGTTTTTGCACGGTACATACAAAACATTACTCGATGATAATGATTCATTAGTCATGCATGAAAAGTTATAGTTTTTAATTTTTGCCACATTGACGTCGATATCAAAGAACTTGGAAAATACTAAACTGTCACTATGGTAAAGAACTCTTTTACCAAACTATACTCTAACATTAGTATGTCTGTTAAAATTTTTGCATTCTAAATTTGGGCTTGTTAATTTGTTCACAAGTTCTCTCGAAGCGGTCGTAGCGCCACAAATATAAGCCTATATTTGTCAAAAGCATGTGGTAACAGTGTAACCTGATAAATAATTGAGCTCAGGACTATCATCGGATAACAAAAACAAACAAACGACTGTCATCCACTTAAGGTTGACGTAACCTATTGACTACCTGCCATTCGCTCAAAGCATTTCGCTTCAACTTTTATTGTAAGAACTGCATAATAATGGAACGCCATACTGTCTACTGTATTTTTACCCGAAAATTATTATATGGGGTTGTACAGGAATTGCAATTCAGAGGCAATGCCGTTAGCATGATGGGAACGCTACCCACTGGTAGTGGGCTTGAGCACTTGAGTTACCTATAACCTCGATGTCTTGTAGGTAACTTGGGTCTTTGCTGTATATAGTTTTAGCTTAGTTTTAGGAAATATAGGCAATTGGCCCGTAGATAGTTAAAGTTTCTTTAGAATAGAGTGAATAGGTATTTACTGAGCAAGCGTGCTCCATCTTCGACCGCTTCGTCGCTTTCCATCAAGAGATCTTAAAGGCCTTTGCCTTTAATATCTCTTGATGGAAAGCGACGAAGCGGAAGATAAATGTAGAAGCTTTTCAGTTCTACATTTATCTTCGGAACCGCGATGGAGACCCGAACGGTATAATCTGGATATTTCAATTTAAGAGTCCACATTGTGTTTTCTGGGGAATCATGCTACATTCTCAACCGCATTATTGATTTCAATCACATGAAATAGAACTCAAATGCAAGCTGAATATAATAAAAATAAGGTATTGTCATTTTTCTAATGATGCGCAGGTACTTAAACCGTATACAGGAAAATATTTCTTATAAAATCCATAACAGATAGTGATAGTTGATTTAGGCTTAGTTTTTTTGTGATCTGCCTTTTCTAGTAAGAGCTACAGACACTTGTTGCCTAGTCGGATGCCTTAGTGGTTTGAATTATTCTTACACCAGAACCATCCACTAATTTATATGACAAGGACGCAAGTAGCTAATTTGCATTGGAGTGGTTCCGGTGGTTAGGCCCGCACTGACGACGCAGGATGTTTTGTTCTTTTCCCGCCCATCCAAAAACAATAAATACAAATTAAATTCACATATTATGCAATATCCTAAAATTTTAATTAAATACTCAAAAATGTTTAAATATTTGTTTTCTCTACAAACAAGGATATGTAATGTTTATTTACTTTATCGTATTCCAGTAGATTATGATATAGGTTATTGAGTGTAGAGATCATCAAGTCTTAAAATCTACCAATGTTATTAAACGACTGAGTGTCAAATATCTGAAAAAATCGTAGGAGTGCGTTAAGTTTTAGAGAGGATGAACTGTTCATTGTGAGTATGTGAAATCAGGGTTGGAAGTGAACAAACGTTAGGTTACTTTCATGTCCTTTTTACCGACTTACCAAAAAAGGAGGAGGTACTCAGTCATGTGTGTTACTCATAACTTTTTTCCTCGTGATCCGATTTCGAAAATTCTGTTTTAGTTTGAAAAATGTTTCTTTCTAATTCGTCCCATTTAAATTTGATCAAGAACTGATCAGTAGTTTTTGAAATATCGTCAATAATTCCTATTTTGTGGATTACTTTGACGATGTTCTCGTTTAACCGACTTCAAAAGTAACCTCATAACTTCTTTCTTTGTAAGCCGATTTTGATGATTATTTTTTTATTTGAAAGCAGGTGCTTTTCGTGTGGTACCATTGAAATTTGATCAAGATCTGATCTCTAGTTTTTAAGTTATAGAGAGATAATGCGTGTTTAATACATTAAATCTGTTTTCGATCAATCAAGGTTCCGTAAATAAAGCGGTGAAGTCGGGTTTTTTAAGCTTTGCTTGCGTTTAATTATTTTCAAACCACCTAGTATGATTAATAATTAATAGAATTTATTACATAACTGTGCTTACGGATGTATGAGTAATTATAATCGTACACTTTTTTGTATATTTTTTTATGAAATTGGTATATCATAAATAATCTATTATATATTGAATTATAAACACAATTAAAAACTTGAAAACAACTATTAAGTATGTTTTAGTAACGCATAGAGCAAAATGAAGTAAGCACAAATAGACGAGGTTGCACCCGAGCGTGGCGCCTCCTTCAAGGTCCCATTGTTCTGAATGCAATCCATTCCCACAGCGGTGAAACCAATTAACACTGGATCAAGATTACTTTTTCTCCTATGGTATTTCACAATTAATACGATACTGAACAGTTTTCATAAGGATTCTCGAACAATATCTATTATGTTTTTTACCCAAGAGTGGCATGATTAAAATGTTTTTAGGCTTGTAAAAATAAACATGATTGGGGCAGAGTAAGCGCCTATCAAGACATAATTATATGAAAAACAACGCGTTCACACCCACGGGCTTACTTTATGTTCAAAGATTGATACTGCGTGTACTGCAATCATCTCACCAAATATACAGCTATAAATATATACAAAACCAGAAATACATTAATGTGCCTTCGCAAAACAAATGGTGCTACTACGGAATATCATCTCATTGCCCACATCTTTGTTCCTTGAGCAGTACAATCTAGGAGTATTTAAGTCTAAAGTGAATAAGTCTTCTAGGCAAGCATGCTACATCTTTGGCCAGATCGCATCCCGTCAGGTGTAGTCAAATGATTGTCTATCTTGCTAATGACAAAACTAAATCTGATAGTGACGTACGAGTACCACGCAGACAGACAGTGCAGAAATTAAATTGCACTATGTAACACCCTGTAAAGCTACTTGATGTTTTCAAACATCACATTATCATGATCTATAGGAATTTGAGCAGCAATTGGCAGGTGGCTGCGGCGCCATAATGTACACCTGTCATCTCGCACCGACCGCGGGCGCCCCGACCGTGGGCAACGGCGACATGTGGCCGACACGGCCCGTTATGTCATTCCGTAATATCACTATAATGTAAGCTCTCATCAATCCCATACTCTCACGCTATCAAACCATCTATCTGTCGCAGTGTGTGAGAAAGTTTGCAGAACGGTTGTTTTATTCCTCTATTATTATTGATTGTGACTTTCAGGATAATAACTAAAATACTGCCCGTTGGCTCAGTTGGTGAGCATTCGCCTTCTGAGCAGGGTATCGGGTTCGATTCCCGGCGGGAACACAAGTTTTCTCCCCAAGAAAAATTTGTGTTTCTGGTTCTGGTTGTGATTGTGTGTGTGATGTGAATGTTTCCAGCACCCACGACACAAGTCATCGAACTTAGTGTGGGGCTGTGAGTGTGAAAGCGTTTTTATTTTATTTTAATTGTTTGAAACTTAGATTTAAGACCGATAGATATATTGGCTCTTGTTTAAATATTGCCCACTGACACAGTTTGCTACATATCGGGCAGTATCGGGTTAAATTTCCGGTGGGACCACAAGTTATCTCCCCAAAGAAATATCTGAGATGTCATGTAATTGTTTCCGACATCCACGAAACAAGTTTTCGGACTTAGAATGAGGCTCTGAGTGTGAAAGCGTTTATATTTATGTAGATAGATATGAGCTGATGGTAAAGAGTATATAGATTTTGTATCTTCATACCAATAACAAGGAAAATTTCCACTTTGAGATAGAATCGAGCTCTACCTGCCTGAATTCATCCGAATAGTTTATCTGTAACGGATTCCTTGAACATGATATAGATTATACATATTATCTAGCTGATAAGTCTACGTTTTTACGCGAATTATAATGAATCAGAACAAATATTAACTTAACTATATTTTTAATTCAAATTGAGTTACCATATACGGTTTACGGTTCAAGAATTTATTTCTCATAAAGAATAACAATTCACTAGCTTAAGAAATACAAGGTTACTTAATGAATACTAGTGAGTATACGGACTATTTTTATAAAGATTGCACGGAGAAAAAATTGGGAAAAAACATAATTATATATACTTAGCGTCCGTATTTTTTTACAATAAAAAAAATCTTAAACTTCACAATAAATAAGAAAGAACAAATTAAAACACGTAAACAAAATGATTAAATATACTATTTAGGTTAGGTTATAATAATTATAACAATTAACTTTTCACCTAAGTTTTCACTTGCAATTTGCCACAAAATAGTCAAACCTTTCCCCACATGCAGCGCCACAAGCATGTCTCTTGAACAACCATCGACCCGCATTACAGGAGAGTTTGCATGTATTAGTCCTAGGCTTAAGTTCTTTTAAAATTTTGTCAAAAAATCAAATTAAATGTTACAATAATAAGTAATTGAAATGCACTAAATAAAATAAAAACAATTAATTTGTTTTTGAATATTACTTAAGATTTTATAGCATTTCATTCAATAATGACACATTTAACTTAGTTGGTTCAGCACTTTGTCCATCCGATCTATACAAGCCAATCATTTAATATACAATGCGTAAAGCTGAGATCCAAAGCCATAAATTGCAGTTAAATTATATAAAATGGTTATGATTAAAAAGAAAATTGCAAGAACGCAACCGTTATTAAAAAAAAATATTATGGAAAATAATTATTTGGTGGGATACCAAATTCACTGTTTTAAATCTATTTCGTCCCAAGGTCTATTTAAAAAATGGCTACACATTATAGGCTTAAACTATAGCAATTAACCTCAACTTTTTTCTTGGCAAAACGTATGCGTAAGATCTTATAATTTATATAGACTCATTTATCAATGGTAAATCTGTTCAAACACCCAATTAATTGTATTTACCCAATGCATTACTATTTTGTGGAGTTGGTGCTTCCATAAAACAATCAATCTATAATAATATCTACATACGCACCTGATTTCCTAGGTCAGTCATAAAAAAGGATTAATAAGTATTTTATAATTGAATGATTTAGAACTCTAATGAAGAAGCTATGTCGTTCACGCACTACCGACGTTCATTACAAAACTTAACTTTCTCGATCATAAATTTCAACATATTAGTTATTTAATATATCTGTTACAGTCAAGACTGTATTGTAGACCCAAAAAAGAAATACGCCACTTTGCTGCAGCTATTATATTTTTTAAAGACATCACAGGAAATATGTATGTGTAATAGGGACAAAAAATTGGTGAAATTAATAAAAGATAATAATTAATTTCTTTTTTCAAAGAATCTTGAGGAGAAATAAATCTATAGAAGAATTATAACTCAATCTTCGCAAAAAATCTCTTCCTTGAGAAGGTTATGTTTTCATAAATTTTGAAGAGGAAAAGTATTTGTTGTTCAAGTACAGGACTATTATATCAAATTAAACTAAATATAATTATATATTTCCTCTGTTTTTGTATTAAAACAGAAGATGAGAAAAGTATACATAAACTAAATGCAAAAACATAACCATTAAATAATTCTCTTTGGAGCATTATGTGTATAGTTTTTAATAACATTGTCATTTAGCTAGTCAGTCGTATTGTCTAGCAATGTGTGACTGTATGGCTTATTTTAATGACCATTAAATAGTATTTTCCACATAAGTAGCACTGCTCATAAGCTATTAGCTATTCGTTTATATAGTATACGTATATGACCCACGAAAATAGGTTTATATAGGAGGTATTTAAAAATACAACATCCGAATTACCTATTCAAGCCATTGTACTAAAAGCCTGGATCCACTTCCAAGGCGAAAACAAACAATTTAAAAATCTGTTTGGGGGCGAACTCGTTCTCAGTGTTACAATATACTCGTAATAATGAAATTGAAATGCACAGTATAATAAAAAAACGTTGACATAAATAGAGCGTTTTTGATAAAAACCCAGACTAAATAGGGTTAAAAACTGGTGCCTGACAGACGAAAGGACAGATGGACGATCGGATTAATACTGTACCACATACTTAACGTAGAGACATCGCATCGCTCTGCCAATTACATCAGGAATAATTATAGGCATTAACGTATTGTTATATGCGAATCAAATAGGAAGGTCACGTTTTTTCGTGACCTTCTCTAGCAATTTTGTACAGAGGTGAACCATCAACTAATTATCATCAGGGCGTTATTTATTTTTATACCCAGCATGATTTATTAATTGTATTGTGCACGCAACATCATACTTTGATCAGTTATGTTCTTCAACGTTTGAATCATAGGATACACAATTGATTTTTATGTCGATTGCAAATTTGGAAACCTTAAAGATTGGTCACTCAGATAATAGTAACGAATCTTTAATATAAACTACCAAGAACATATTGATATGGAAGTAAAAAAAATACTTAGTACTTACTTGTATTTCAGAATAATGAGCTGTAAAGTTATTTTACATGACGGTGATAAATCAAATACCTTGAAACTCTTTGATAATATTTATCACCAAAGTATACGATGTGAATATATCAGATAATTTTAAATCCATTAAGACTTTAAGTAGAAACCTTAAGTAGAAAATACCCCCAAATCTAAAATTAAATGACATATTATTTAATATTTAACTTAATTACTAGTTAAATTTGCTCACTGTCTTGTGTCTGCGGCATATGTTCTAATTATTTATTTTAAGTTTATCCCAGTAAGTGAATTTAAACTCTTATAAGATAAGAAATAATTCTAACGACTAAGTCCAAGTACGGATAAAAAAGAGGCGAACCGATTTCTGATAGGTTATGTAGATAGCTAACGTACGAGCTGTTTTTCATAAAACATTTTTTTCAAACTTAATATTTTTAAGACGAAATTTTAAGTTTTTGTAATCCCAAAACAGTTACGATAGAATCTTTATTAAATTTAATCATCGGGTTCAAGCTGCATGCTCGACATATATGAAACACTTTCTGATCAGAGAGTAATATCTTAACACAATTAGTTATATCTAAAATAGGAATACCCCCGGGCCCCGCTTCGGATCGTTCCTGGTGCAAAGGATTGCTATCCAGCGTGGAAATGCTGCTAGCATATTGGGCACCTTTGACTTATTTGTATTTTTTTTCTTATTAATTTTGTATATATATCTATTGTTATGACAGTTAAAAAAAATATTGAACAGTTTAGTTGTTGTACTTCTGCTGATACATTTTGATTCTCTAATACACAATCCTGCAGGTATTTATTTATTCCCCATTGAACGTTTTGAATAAATCTAATAACGAAAAATATATGACGTAAAGACGTAATCGTTTGTCGTAACATAAATGGGGTTCTGAAAGCAGTACTTTGTATCGGAACTTGAAACGGTCGCTCCATTTGTGAGTCCCTCGAGTTGGCTTTATGAGCTATA
The DNA here is from genome assembly GCA_948107665.1 of Lomographa bimaculata. Taxonomy (NCBI): domain Eukaryota; kingdom Metazoa; phylum Arthropoda; class Insecta; order Lepidoptera; family Geometridae; genus Lomographa; species Lomographa bimaculata. Next base: position 10,169,659 of record OX403589.1, read on the forward strand.
AGTTAGTTAATATTCTTGCCGCACCGTGGTGGTTGCCGCCGCCGTCCGTTGTCCGCCTCGACACCGGAACTGGCTGTGGCATGCACCGCTCGTTGTCTTCTTTATTAGATACTATCGCAAAAGTACACGGCACGATTACTGAAGTACCAACGTGCTGTCACGATAAATGTAACAAAAAGATAGAACTAAACTCTATAGCTACAATAACTTATTATATATAATGTAACGGGGAAACTTCGTAATATAACATAAAATAATAAAAAATATTACAAAAAGTTTCGGGAATAAAACGACAAATTAATAAAGAAAATTGACATTGCTTTTAGGTTTTTATTCTATTGTTTGCGCAATAAAAACATAGCATTTTATATCGTCTATTTTGACGTACTTTCTTCAATTTCCACGACCAAATCATGGAATGTAATAAAAAGTTCACTGACATCAAAAATATGGAAACTATACCTTATGTATCAGTATAGCCAATAGCGTGCGTTTCGCTATTTTGAATTTCCCCCACATTTTTATCACTTTTCAACCGTCTTCAAAAAAGGAGGTTCTCAATTAGACTGTATTTTCTTTATATGTATGCTACGCTATATCTCCGTCAATTTATTAATCGATTTTGATGATTTTTTTTGTTTGGTATATTATACTTCAGAGGTGGTCCCATATAAATTTTATCGAAATCAATCCAGCCAAAACCAAAATGTAAGCGTTAAGGCCGGTTTTTTAAAGCTTTGCTTGCGTTTAATTATTATATATAAAAAATTAAAAACAAAAGTTCATACTCGTAATTTTATAGCTAAAAGGATTAAAAAAATAATACTTGACCTATATTTCAATTTCAAGAATGTTCCTCATCAGTAAAAACATAAAAATATTTTTTCCCCTACACTAACTTTTCTTACGACTGTCTTAACATTATACGGTTACATATAAACACAGCATACAACCATTACTAATCATTATTACTGCTAAATAAGACATTTAATTTATTATTGTCAATTAGAAGGACACAACTTGTACGAAATGATTGGCATGCATCACGAATACCGGTTGACGAAGACAACGCGATGTCACAAATTATATCGACGTCGTCGTTATCCTAAAAAAGAGTAACTCCTAAAAGTGTAGAAGGATGAAATTCAGAGGTCTATTGAACAATATGGGGGAAGACCTATTATTTACAGAGAATTATAAATAATTTACTTATAGTTTAACTTAAGGTAATTTGCCCGTAGACTACAAAAAATATTATTGTAACAATGACCAATAAAATTCCTTTAAACCATGTATTAGAATTTGGCGACCCAGTTTACATGGGTAAGCCTTTGCTCTCTACGCCGTGTGACCTTTGCAACTGCGAGTCTAAGGCTCGTTCTGGTCATGAGTACCTAGTGGAAACATTCACATCACACACCCAGAACCAGAAACAAAATTTCCCTTGTTGAGAAAATTTGTTAATGTGATAGTGTAATGTAGTACAAGTGGTACCATAAAGTACAGAAGTGTAAAAGTAAGAGGGCCTGTGAACACATTCTTGATTACTCTAAAAATCTAAGTTAAACTATAATTACTCATTAACCAAATAGAAGCTAGATTATACCGACTATATGGAACATGCATATATACCCTAGAAAAAATAATAATAATATATTTTTACTATTTTGCTGACAGAACCCGGATCCGGGTGGGTGGTAGAATCAGCTATGACTATACACTGGCTGTATATATAATCTGAATGACAATTAGGCCATGATGTCAATATGGGCGGAAATAAGAAACTTGAATGACTAATTAAGTAACTTACTTATGAGTTGACGTAAACATGTGCCCCATTCCAATTTTAAACTTGCTATATTCCGCTATTACTGTTGAAACAGTTGTATTGTACCGCTATCATTACTACTGGTACCGTTCGCAATGATACGCCATCCACTCACTTCATCGATTATTATCGATAATACCAGTTGATGCAATTTTCTATCGAGTTCAGAGTGCCCGTAGTAAGGCGGTTACAGCTACGCCACGGTGCGGCGCGGCGCTAACAATTGTATTGTTCTCAGTCTTTCAATGTAAGATTGACGGTGTTAATATATTTATTCATCCTCAATATAAACACAAAGATCAATGTTGCATATTTTTTTTGGCATATGTTTGATCACCATGAGTTCCAAGTCAGGTTTGTTTGTATTTTAAAACCGCTGGTAGAGCCAAAAACTTTTATGAGAGCTCTATTAGTATCCAATTACATTTTTTCCAATTAAAAATATTTAATGGGAACATTGGCAGCTTTATTTACTAAATATTATGAACGAGCTTTAATTATTTTATTGTAATGCATTATTTACTTGGTCTCACTCAATGTTGTTTGCGTTTGTCTTATAATTTAATATTCAACCTTTCGATGCAAAGTAAATTATATGGCATAGATACTGCTTATAAATGTATGTAGTGTATTCAATCTTTTAAGACGATACTTCATGATCAATGGTATGAATAATGCTCCATAGAGTTGAGATAAACAAGAGGTGCTATTCAATAAATAGTGATTGACTGTTGGACTGATAAGATGCACATATGCAGCCAGTATGGTTTCTCAAGAGAGAAACTACCTAGCTAGAGGCATTGTTTGCAGCCTACTTTCCGTGCAGGCACAGTACGGAGCGCCAGCGAGCGAACGAGACGTGAAAGTGAATGGCGCAAGCGAGCCAGCGCACTGTTGCGGACGCGTTTTACGCCCGATTTGATACCACATTCGTACACGCGAACCATATGTTCGCCGCTTGCGACTTTGCTTGTGATGTAAGGTCGAATACTGCGCGCCCATAATGACTGGTATTTTGATGATCGTGCCGATTTATCTGTTGATTTTCCTGCTTTGCGGTGATATTGGTTTCAGTTTTTCACTTTCAATCAATCGTTTTCTGGTAACGATAATAACATCAAATACTGAATGCATAGAGCCGTATTTTTTGTGTTGTTTATATGTGAAAGTAAACTTTAATTTTCAGTTAAATATTACGGATAGAATTCTATGATAATTATGTGAAGGTGAGAGTTAGTCATTCATCATGAGTCATGTCGGTTCTCATCCTTACAAAAGCGTGTTATAACCGGTCACTCACATACCTGGTTATTTTTGCAAATGAAAGCAGATAATGTAGAGCACAGGTGTAGTGCGTATACAGTCTCGAGGCTGTAGCTATTGTATCCTAATTATCCACGCTTTTATTCTTAATGAGCTCTCAATCGAGTTTTAAGCACATAGCCTGAAAAATAAATGTTATTGTTGCCTTAAATTATATTTATTTGAATGTGTTTAAGTGTGTTTAAAATGGCTTCAATTACTATAAATTAACGAAAATTTACATTACAAATAAAAAACTGTCTAGTTAATTTCTTCTAGAAGGAGCTAAACGGCTGTTACCAGGTTCCGTCAATATTCCTGCACATTCTGTATTTTTTGTTGTTTAAGAGCAAGCTTCTTAAAAATTATGATAGTTCGCAATTATATCCTGAATCGATCACTTACTTATGATATGATCAATATGTATCTAACTTTAACATATTTTTAGACATTTTTCTAACCTTACTTTTACCAGTTTAACGATTGAATGAGTTTCACTTATAGATTTTATCTTCGAAATATATGCCTTTTGGAGTTTTTTTTGGATTTTATGTTGAATTGCTATAATAAACTAGCCGCGGCTTCGCCCGCGTTAATAAAGTTAAAAAGTAGCCTATGTGTTAATCTTTAGTATAACTAAGCTATGTATATAAAAAATTTCAACCAAATCTGTTTCTCCGTTACAGCGTGAAAAGGAAAAAACATGCTTACACTCTAACAAATTTACACACAAACTTTCGGATTTCTAATATTAGTGTGATTTAATATATATGGTTAACTACGCGTTACAGTAGTTATTTCTAATTTTTTATAATGACTTATTAATAAAATTGAATTGCCCGTTGGTTTAGATGTGTGAGCAGGGGTGCTTAGAAGGCGAACTCTGACACATCTAAACCAACGGGCAGTATCGGGTTAGATTCCCGGCGGGAACACAAGTTTTCACCCCAATGAAAATTTGTGTTTCTGGTTCTGGTTGTGATTGTGTGTGTGATGTGAATGTTTCCGGCACTCACGACACTAGTCATAGAACGTAGTGTGGGGCTGTGAGTGTGAAAGCGTTTACGTTTATGTTTATATTACTATTCAGTTTACTACTCAGATACAATACAAAACTTTGCATATGAACTTTCATCCCCCATTGCACGATCTTAATGTACCCCTGCCAAAAAATATTGATAACATATTTTTTTTACTTACAATGAACAAACCAACAATTGAAATACCAATTTCCATCAGTGTGACTTTATATATAAATAACTTTAGATATGAACTTTGATCTCCCATTGCACCACCTTAATGCACCCCTGGCAAAAATTATTGATGATTTCATTTTCATTATTAAAATAAACATCATGGAAAATTGAAAATTTGTGTTTCTGGTTCTGGTTGTGATTGTGTGTGTAATGTGAATGTTTCCGGCACCCACGATACAAGTCATCGAACTTAGTGTGGGGCCGTGAGTGTGAAAACGTTTTTTTAAATACCAATTTTTCATCGCTATAAGTTAAAAAACAAAGGACTTTCGTACAAACGTTTTCATCCCATTTAACCCTCTTAGGGGTAGAATTTATATATAATAATAATTAATGTAACCTCCAAATTTCAAGCTTCTACGACCAACGGTTTAAGCTATGCTTTGTCTCTCAACAGTCAGTCAGTGAATCATTATGTCAGGACAAAGATTCTTATAGTATCAGAAGATACGCTGATTTGCCAAGATTTTAATATATGTATCTTACTCTTCGAGAATTTTACGAAAAACCATTGAAACCTAAGTATGGTGCGTGCGACCTTGCGCAACCACTATATTTTTACTTCGTTAAATGCACCCCAATGTGCATACGCTTTACAATCGCCTGTGATGAAAATCGTGCTCGGACCGAAACTCGGCTTGTTCGTAATTCAATATAATATAGTTTGCTGCGCCTTTTGAAATAAAAAATACAACATCCTATTAAATTTTCACATTATCCAAGCTAAGAGAAGAAAGCACTTTGAATATGAAATTATTATACCTACAAGCAACTAGTTCTAGATAAGAAGCAGAAATAAAAAAGAGATAAGCAGAGATAAAAAGGACAGATTCTGAGACTACTTTTAAGACTACAGGTATCGCCAAATAACAAGTTAATTTCACTTCGACAGAATTTATTTCCTCGCAAAAATTAAAATAATAAGTATTTACTAAATTCTCCTTTCGGCGAAAAAACATAACTTTTTCTTCCGCGCCGCGCGCCGTGCCTATAGGTATAATATTTTTTAAATAAAAAAAATAAAATGTTGTAAATATTACCCATGACTTTCTTTGCAAAACCGCTTTGCCGCAAATTTGTGCATTTAAATAAAACAAAACCTCCTTGAGCGAAGTTAAAGAAAAAAATTTAGTAAAAACTCTTTGGTGCCGAGCGACAGAGAGTTATACCGCGAAAATGAAAAAATGGCGCAGTGATTTTTGTATTATTTTCCAAAACTTGTGAGTATTAATGTGTGCTATAGATGGATATTAACCGTTAATAGTTCGTAAACGTGTATAGTAGGCAAAGCATATAAACTAGCAAAATATAATTTTCTTTTTCACTCCAAAACTACAATAGAACTTCTAGTATTTTTTTCCTACGACATGACTTGACTATGACTTTTTACTTTACTGTGGCTGTATGATTGGTCCAGCCGTTTTGGAGGAGTTTAGTCACATTTACATGTACAGCAAATTTATATATATAAAGATATACATAATAAAGGAGTATTTGTAGACTCGTATCGTTTGTAACACTCTTTATAAATTATAAAAACGTAGTACGCGATGTATTTTAGGAACAGATATCGTGGTATGATCTGAAAATATATAAAATGTAAACATATTATATTTTTCTATTGAATAGTATATAAAATCAATAGTATTTATGTAATGGTTCTAATCAAAGACACATAATTAAAAAGGCCACACCTAACCATTATAAGACCTAACCTTTTGGAATTTATTTTGTTTCCTAATTTCTTAGGCATTTTATATGTATCGAGTATATTTAAGTTTAAACATACGGTGCACTCGTAAATTTTTAACACGTGCACGACTAGTGCAAATGTTAAAAATAAGTAAGTAATTGTAGTTTAATTTAAATTGTTTCTCTCGCCTACTTCTGAATTCTGTTAGTAGTCTGTCATTACACTTAGTGTTAATCCGTATATGCCTTAATGGTCTCGTTATGTGCGTTATACTAATCTATTTCGTTGTTCTATTTCTCTTTGATTATTCTATTATATACTTCTTTAATCAAAAAAGATATATAAAAATTGACCGCCTACTACTACGGTTATAGCCATCATCTTAATTAAAAAGTTTTGAATGTGCGTGTAATTTAATAAAATAAATGATACATTTCCCTTTTATGTTGCCTACAATTTTATTACCCTCTCCATTCTACTCCTTCCACTAATTCGTGTAGACATAGGTTTTTGAAGCGGTGATAGTGCCGTCGTAGTAATATCGGGAGGTCGCAGTTTCGAATTTTACGACGTGCTTGAGCTTTTGATGTAGATAAATCGCAATGAAAGGCATATTGGCATTTTTCATGCTCTAGATGAGAGAGTACAAATAAATGCTTGCTAATCTATTTATTCCATCAGGTAAGATAGTGGTCAAACGCTAGCCGCTCAGAGACAAAAAAAAAGTATTCCACCCATCCCTTTGCTGGGTCATAATCATCTGATCTCTACCGTCTTGCAAATAAGTCTCAACATTTATTTCGTCTTGCGATTCCTGTGACCTGTCTCAACTTTTTTTTCCATTAGTGTTCGTAAGGGCGGAGGGTGGTAAACACGCCATAGATAGTTAGTTGATACCTATTAGTGGGCATCATATAACATGCACAATGCATGCCGAATATGTAATTGTGTATGTATTTATCTATCTTGTTAGTTTTAACTATATTAAATAGTATTTAGTACTTGCAATAATGCCTATTTAGCAACAATCACGCTCGCGAAGCGAAGTGCAGAGCGATAAAAAACAACACGCAACAAACGAACCACGCACAAACATAGAGCAAAACCAATATGAGCCTTTTACTTGGCTACTATCACAGATTACTGACGCTACCTTTGCCATTTATAACCACTTTTTATAAACTACGAGTATATAGCTCTAGGTAATTAATGTCAAGACAGAACCAGGCTGGTGGTTTTCTTTTTGTTATAAAATACAGTTCAAATTTGCGTTCGCTACATCTATCGGCTAGCAGAAAAACTTGGAAAGACTTTTGAATTAAGGTTTACAGTTCCTTATCTGTGCTAAACCCCAAGAGGATTTGTGTTTCTGCTTTTGGTTGTAATTGTATCTGTGCGTTCTTTCCGGCACCTGCGATACTAATCTTTCAACTTATAGCGGGGTTGTGAGTATGAAAGCGAAACTTAAGTATCTATAAATTGTATAAACCTACGTAGAACAGAAACGGGGTATGACAAATACCACTCAACAGGCGACCTTGCAATATAGCCTTCGCCTTTGATATTGTCAGCACTTTAATAATTAACTAGAAAAATAAACTTGACTGACAAAATAACGTCTACAACGCGTAAAAAAATTGTTAACATTTTAATCCTACTAATACTATGAATCCGAAAGTTTGTGTGTAAGTGTGTGTGTAAGTATGTTTGTTCCCTCTTGACGCTTTAACGGGTGAACGGATTTGGATGAAATTTGGAAGTACATATATACCTTGGATTAACACATAGGCTACTTTTTAACTTGATAATAGCGAGCGAAGCCACGGTGCACGGCTAGTAATAATATAAAACACAAAAAAAACAAAGTAACTGTACACATATGTGCTGTATACCTTTGTTAAAAATAAGTTAAGTAGCCCTGCCACAGCTAACGTGATTGCATAAAATTGTATGTACAAAATTATATAACAAAACTAGCAAACCCGGCGAACTCCGTTTCGCCACTATAAACCTCACGGAGCCCGAGACCTTTCCAACGAATGCAAAACCATGGAAATCGGTTCGTGCGTTCTGGAGTTATAGCGTCAGGAAGGAAAACCCGACATATTTTTATATAATAGATATATCAATAACTAACTCATACGTAGAGGTCTTCCAAACTAAAGAGGTCTTCCAAACTGATTGCTCCTCTTCCTTTATACATATTTGACACAAAATCGAGTGACAATGTTGGGGAGTTATTCTGGATTAAAGTTGGCCTTTAAATAAAATAAATTTTACCAGGTTATTGCGTATAATATATTTTCTACCGACTTCACAAAAAAGGAGGAGGTACTCAAGTCGACTGTTTTTTTTTATGTGTGTTACCTTATTACTTCTTTCCACGTGAACCGATTTAGTTTTTTTTTGTTTGAATGATGTTGCTTCCCAATTGATCCCATTTAAATTTGATCAAGATCTGATCAGTAGTTTTTGAAATATCGTCAATAATGCGTGTTTAGTACATCTAATCTGATCAAAGTTCCGAAGATAAAGCGGTGAAGGCGTTTTTTTTTAATCTTTGCTTGCGTTTAATTATGTTATAATAGGTATCTTTGGTTGATGTCTAGTTCAAGCTAGCATGCTAACGTTCCGTTTTTATTGTTTCAGAGACAATGTATATAGCCACCTTGCCGCTCGTGGTTTGGACGATCTTAGTCACAACGACACATGTGAGTAATAAATATATATTTATTTATATATTTATAAAAAACTGTTGCCGTGCGTTTGTCTTTTGTTTTTTGTTGTGATATATCACGGTAACACTTATATATTATAATATTAAGATTTTAATGTAAACTTAGTAGTTTACATTAAAATCTATAAATATTTATTTGTATATACTACGTGTTCTTTAGTATGCGTTGTACATACTTACGCAACCTTATTAAGAGGGTTTATTCCTTTTGTCTTCTCTCTCGCTCGCACATTTCAATATTTTTAATAAATACAATTGGCTACGAGTGTTTTTGAAAATGTTTTCAACCAACCTTTCGTTTTTCATATCTTTTAGTTAAACGAAGTAAGCGTGCAAATCACATTGAAATTTGGGAACTTTGTTTTTTCTCATCTCATTGAAGGATATGATAGCGAAAAGAAGTTTGAAACATCCTTGTATTAATGTCCATATAGATAGTCAAAAACATTTTCAAAAACACACGTACATAATTGTATTTATTAACAATATCGAATCGTGCGAGCGAGAGAGAGAAGACAAAAGGAATAAACCCTCTTAACAAGGTATGCTGCATAATATTATTGTATCGTTTTTTAAAATTAATTTACTGCTTATACTCTATTAACACAGAAGTTCAGTATCTGGAATTCAATGCCGCAGATATTGGGTTCGAATCCTCAGAAAGAATATTTTTGTCTTCATCAAGGGTAGTGTGTGTCAGGTTCTGAGTACAATTGTTTGTGTTGTAAATGTTCAGGCACCCGCAACAATTTTCTTTACAGAGTAGTCCCCGGCTGCTTTTATAAATTCGTTTATGTTATAATACTAGTAAATCTAAGTTATATTTCTAGGTTTATATATAAATGCTTGTTTCGTTATATTTTTGCAACCATTATATAACTTGACGTCAAAAAAACCTGTTACAGTGTATGAAAACATTATTATTTGTTCCACAGGTAGCGACACAAAGCCAATATGGAATAGGTTTAGGAATAAAACGAGAAGTATTTTTCTTAAATTTAGAAGACGGCTATTTTGGCTGTCAAGTAAACGAATCTACACAAATATTGCAATTATATGAATTATCTAAATTATGCGACGGCGTGTCAGACTGCTATAAGGCATCCGACGAACTCAAAAAAGAGTTAAAATGCACAGGTAAGAATTTACACATCCTCTATTGTTTTTCCAGTGTTCTAACAGAAAGTACCTGATGTTGGAGACGTACCTACAGTTATAGAAAAGTTATTTTTCAACGGCTTATAGAAAGCGAGCATGTCTCTCGTCTGATGGTAAGGGTTTCGCTTGCGTGTTACAGTACGGTGCCACATACAATTTTAGGGTACGGGGGTCTATTCCGGGCATCGATTATCTTTATATCGATGTCGAAATCGAACAATTTTCTTTTCCTATGAACCATCGAATTGACTTAACTTTCAACCGATCGACTGTCGTATCGAACGCCGACGTCGCATCAATTCGAACAGTTGTAGTTTAACGACCAGAATAGACCTACGGTTTAGAATTTTGGGATCATGCAAATCAAATCATGTCCTGTCTGATTGCGCAAAACATCCCGTCTGCACACGCGATTTAAAAATACATGAAATAAGAAATGTTTCGTCTTCTATATTGTTTTTACAAGTGAATCTAATCATAATGATTAGATTAACTTGTAAAAACAATTTGAATATAATATGGAATAGGTATTTAACAAGTCGTGGATTCAAAAAAACTTGTATTTTCATCTTTGCCATATCGCACGAGAATTATATTAGTAATACGAGTAATTAATAATAATTATTATGTTTGTAGATGATTGTACCAAAGAAGATGGCGCTAGGTGTATTAATGGCGCTTGTCTAAATGGAGTGTGCCATTGTAACGATGGTTTTGGTGGTTGTAACTGCCAAGAACCAGGTAACAATTAATTATATATTCTGCAATAATTATAGAACGTGTTTTATTATAAACACGAGTTTTACTTTTTACTATCTAATTTCAGATGTAAACGAATGCAAAGATCGACCATGCGATGTTTTTGCACACTGTACGAACACAGTCGGTAGTTTCCAATGTTCGTGCTTCCCAGGCTACGAGGGCGATGGTTTCACTTGCAGAGGTAACTTCATAGCACTAAGATTTATTATTTACTGGCTATTATGAATGTTAAATATTCTTGCAATATATATTTGCAACATCTTCTTGATGGCTTATTTTTACTTTTTGCTTTGGCAGAAAATAATTTAAACAGTATTTTTGTTTTGTAGTAAAAATAAATAATTTTGTGCGTTCGCGATATAAAATCTTTTATTATCTTTTATTAAACACGTATTATTCGTCTGATAGCATAATATATAATGTGAGTTAATTCCCCCTGTTACCATCTAACAACAAGACAAATCCTCAAACGTCACCCATTTATGGTTGACATGCTCCCAGCTCCTCGAAGCGATTCGCTTCTACATTTATCATACGTACGGCGAAGGAGTGGAACTCGTTGCCCACGTCTTTGTTTCCTGAACGGTATAATCTTGTTAGTCTTCAAGTCAAGAGTGAATAGGTATCTTCTGGGCATGCATGTTACATCTTCACCTTCCGTCACGTGAGATGGAGGTCAAATGCTTGTTTGTCTATATAGTATATATTTTTTTATAAAATCATAAAAATATCATATTTATACTTAAAGGTACCTTTACGTATGTAATTAATAGCACACTTTTCATGTTCACTCTTGTAAAATCTTTACTAAATTATTAACTAGCTAAAGACGAATATAGTTATCCTTGTATATGGAACACGATGCCAGCTGTCGCAATGGCTACTGCTAATAATGCGGCAGCAGGTATAGATATTATTTCAAAACAATGATAAATAATTTAGTGGTAATTGATATTTTATCCTGTGAATAAAAAAGAGTATGTATAAGGCCCTGAACAAAATATCGGTAAATTTCTAAATCACAGCTCGTAGTTCTCATAACCTACAAACTATTTGTAAATTATGTTTAAAGATCCTAGTAATACTACGATATTTAGATATAGATTTCATTATAATTAAATGTATTTTTTTTGTTTTTGACAGATATAAATGAATGTGAGGACCCGGCAGTAGCATCAAGATGCGTTGCAAACGCGGAATGTTGTAATCTGCCAGCTCATTTTATTTGCAAATGTAACAGAGGCTTTGAAGGCGATGGGGAAGAAGAGTGTAGAGGTGAGTTTTTGAGAGGGACGAGACGAGCAAATCAGTTATCTGATGGTAAGCGTCACGCTTTCCTATTACAGTTCAGTGAGACCCAGAGTTTTGAACTTTAATAATATACCAACTCAACTAGTTATTAATTATTACACAGGACACATGCGAACATATTAGAAATAAAAAAAAATTACCATTATATAATCCTTTTTTGTTCCAGATATCGACGAATGTCGACGTCCTGGCGCTTGTGGACTTAACGCTCTTTGTCAAAATCATCCCGGAAACTACACTTGTGCATGTCAAGCCGGTTATACTGGAAATCCTTTCGATGGGGTAAGAAATCTTTTGTTTTGTCTAGTGTAAGATATTTCGTGGCGTCGCAATACTTATTAACCTTCAACTTTCAGTGCGTCGACGTAGACGAGTGTGCCAACGCTGAGAGCTGCGGAGCAGGTGCCGAGTGCCGTAATCTGGAGGGCGGGTATGAGTGCAGTTGCCCACCGGGGTACGAAGGTGACCCGCGCGTGGCATGCCGTGACCACGATGAGTGCGCGCGCGCACAGTGCGGGCGCGGCGCGGTTTGCGAGAACCTGCCCGGCGCGTTCCGCTGCGTGTGCCCGCCCGGCTTCAGCGGCAACCCTGACGTGGGCTGCGACGGTAAGCCTCAACCTACAGCCGCTGGGTGTGACGATACTTAACCCTGTTTTCGTACTCTGTGGTTTAACGCTTACTTGTGGTACTGACAGATAACGTAACACAATCGCGTCGACGATTGACGCTGAAAACTACCGTACGTGGACGCTCGGTAGCTTCACGCTTCTACTAACCTAACCGATCGAAACATTTATAGACAATGGCATCCATTTTTACAGCTAATCCCAAATCAGTGACATTGGAACAGCGTTTTCAACGAAATTTTACCATCGGTTATTACTTCCGTGCTGCATCATTCGATCTCTTTAAGAAAAATAAGGATCTTGTATTTTTCGTCTATCTTCTTTTTATCTTTTGCGGCATTTAGCTCCGCTAACTATCCGCGTCGTCCGTGTCTTCCTTTCCTTCTTCGTAGTGGCTGTCGGCGTTTCTTCTGCGTATGTATCGGCATTCGATTATGAGCGCCATATGCAGTTGTAATTAGACGTGCGTTGTTTGTTGCACCAGACGTGGATGAGTGTAGAAGTAGCAAGGCGGTATGCGGCGCGCACGCGCTGTGTACCAACACGCCCGGCAGCTTCGCGTGCAGCTGCGCGCCGGAGTACACGGGAGACGCACGCGCGCCAGACGGGTGCCGCGACGTGGACGAATGTGCCGAGCTAGACCGGCCTTGCGGCATGCATGCTATCTGTGAGAACGCAGCACCAGGGTACAACTGCGTGTGCCCGCAAGGATACAGAGCTAACCCTAACCCGCAAATAGCCTGCGAACAGGTATTTAATGTACATTTGACAAAATATTATTTTGTTATGTGACAACAGACTATAACGACAAATTAATTTTTCAGATCGATGTAAATACTTTGTGTAAATCGAATTTCGACTGTACGAATAATGCAGAATGTGTTGAGAACCAATGTTATTGCAAAGAAGGCTTCGACGCTAAAGGATCGGTTTGTATTGATATCGACGAATGTACTACTAACACTTCCAAATGTGGTGAAAACGCTTTGTGTTTAAATACGCTGGGCGGGTTCAGCTGTGAATGCTCCGCTGGTTTCGTTGGCAGTCCCCCGGGTGTGGGATGTCGTGCTCCTTGTGAAGATGTCAAGTGCAGCGAGCACGCATACTGCAAGCCTGATGGAGCGGAGGCATACTGTGTTTGCGAGGAGGGCTGGACATTCGACCCCACTGATATAGCAGCAGGTTGTGTCGATGTAAACGAATGCGACACATCATTGGGACCCGTGGGCCGTTGTGGTTTATATGCACGATGTACCAACACCTTAGGAAGTTTCTCTTGTCAATGCCCCGAGGGATACACGGGAGACGCATATAAACAATGCTTGGATATTAACGAATGTCAAGTTGAAGGAGCGTGTGGCGTTGGTGCTGAATGCATAAATAAAGACGGTTCATTTAGTTGCGAATGCCCTGATAGTACTATCCCTGACCCAGATGCACGAGTAAAATGCACTGAGGTTTTAACTTGCAAAACCGATAATGAATGCCCTGGAAACGCTTTATGCGACGCGACTAAGAGGTGTCTGTGCCCTGACCCAAATGTTGGAAATGAATGTCGACGTAAGTTTCACATATTTTTGATTTTTTGCACGTATTTTGTAATCAATTACTTAGCGAGTATTGTGCTCATTTAATATACTACTTTAATATATAATATCTAAATTTTGCAGATCCCTGTGAAACGTTACAATGTGGAAGTAATGCCGAGTGCTTATTAAGTGGACAAATAGCTCAGTGTACCTGTAAGAGCGGATTTTTGGGTGATCCCGTATCTCCTAATGGATGCCAAGACGTAAATGAGTGCAACGAGAATCCTTGTGGTATGGGAGCTGTTTGTAAAAACCTCCCAGGACATTTTCAATGCGAGTGTCCCGGCAGTTTTAGTGGAGATCCTTATGTTGACGGCTGTATTCCTGGAAAAATGCCTATTGAATGCAGTGAAGTTAACCCGTGCCCTCAGGGTGAACAATGCATTTTACACGAAGGAGAAAACGTTTGCGTATGTTCACAAGGTTTTTCTCGTAGCAAAGAAACTGGGCTATGTGAAGATATCAACGAGTGCACACAGCACGGACGTTCACCTTGTGGTTTAAGTGCAATATGTAAGAATCTACCTGGCAGTTATGAATGCAAATGTCCACCAGAATATAGTGGTAACCCTTATAATTACTGTGAAATCTGTGACGATATTAGCTGCCAATGTCAACCACCGTATAAAGTAGTAGATGGGAATTGTGTATTATCTGGATGTAATAAAGAGAACAAATGTAGTAAAGGCGCCGAATGCATTGTTATATCTGACGGAGTAAGTTACTGTGCTTGTCCTGCTGGGTACTCACAGACTGTAGATGGCGCATGCGAGGATATCAACGAATGTGTTTCTGGCCGACCGGTGTGTGGTTATGGAGCCGAATGTGTTAACACCCTTGGATCATTCACTTGTAGGTGCCCTCCCGGTTACGGAAAAGATCCTACATCAGGACATTGCACTTTGAACCAAAAGCGTTGCATAAGCGATTCAGATTGTTTCCCTAATGAAAAATGCATACAACCAGGGCAATGTATCTGTCCTCCACCATTTTATTTAGATGTCTCCGATGGGCAAAAGTGCAAAAGCCCATGCGAAAGATTTACTTGCGGTATCAATGCCAAATGCACGCCCAGTGATCCACCACGATGCATGTGCACGACAGGATACGAAGGCGATCCTTACACTGGATGCACGAGCAGAAATGAATGTCACAGCGCCCCATGTGCTTACGGTGCTATATGTCATGACAAAAAGGGAGGTTACCAGTGTGACTGTCCACCTAATATGGTTGGAGATCCATACAAAACTGGATGTGAGTATATCTATTATACAAAAGGTCATATAATTATGTATCTTTGTAAATTGTATTTTGCTTGTTGCCTTGTAGACTAATGAAAGGATTTTAATGAGATTTAGAAATTTGATAGGTTATAAGTTGTTAACTTGTTTTATTGCGCTGAGTTAAAGGATTAGTGAGATGTTAAACTAAAGTTAAATATACTAGTAAACCTTAATTAAATGTTTTGCTTAGACGATAGCTATAACGCAATTATGGGTCAAACTAACGTAATCAAGCTCATTAGGAATATGCATGTTTAGAGTTTAAGTAATAAATAAGCGGCACGTCAATACGATAATTTAATAATGTAAACGGTTTTGTTGATATAATATATCTAAAAAAAATTATTATGATCTATAAAAAAATTACAGATAATAATACTACATATTTTTCCATTATTAGGTATTGCAAATGAAGGACCCACACATAAACAACTTTGCAGCACTGATAACGTCTGTCCCAATACACAAAAATGTATAAACAGCACATGTGTTTCACCGTGTAACAGTGTTTCATGCGGACCGAATGCATTCTGTGAAGTTGAAAATCACGCAGCTTGGTGCCGCTGCAGCCCAGGATACACAAAGCCTGAAGGAGGAAAATGTATTTCAGGTATCTAAAACATTGAAACTTAGATTTAATGAAAAAAGAGTATTCAATCCTATATTTTTGCAATAAATAATTGTATCATTGAATTGATTGTCGTACTTATACATCTGGTTTCGTTTCAGGATGTGACAATTACGCTTGCGCTACTGGTTCTCAATGTATTATTTCTAAAACTGGTCCAACTTGCGTTTGCCCGGAAGGCATGGTGGGAAATCCATTCCCTGGTGGTGCTTGCAGAAGGGACGTTTGTGGACCGGGTGTGCCCTGTGAAGAACCGTTGACATGTGTGGCGGGCCGTTGTCGGCAGAGATGCGAAGGCATTGTTTGTGGCGTTGGTGCATCGTGTGATCAAAACACAGGAAAATGCGTTTGCAACGCCTTTTTTGTCGGAAATCCCGATCTATTATGTATGCCCCGTAAGTATATCACGATACTTTTAATGTAAGTATAGCAATGTTCTCTTTATATTATGACTTATCTCCTTTTATTATTCTGCAGCTATATCTCCACCGGCCTGTGATCCGGAATGCGGTGAAAACTCTCATTGTGTTTATGGACAAACAAACGCATGTAAATGTAATAAAGGATTTACTGGAAACCCGTACACGAAATGCCTTCCACGTCGACTAATAACATGTGCAAGAGCTTCCTGCGGCAAAAATGCAGTATGTCAACAAACAAAATCTCACGTAGAATGTTTGTGCCCTCCTGGTTATATTGGTAATCCAAATATACAATGCACAGATGTTGATGAATGCAGCAGTAAACCTTGCGCCGAAAATGCTATTTGTATAAATACTCCTGGCAGCTTTAGTTGTATTTGCCAAAGTCGTTACGTTGGTAATCCGTACGAATTATGCTCGCAAGTATTATTTCCAAAATGTACAGATGGCAGTATTTGTACTTGTACTCATAATGGAACATGCCCGGACGGCTATATTTGCGAAAAATCTAAATGTATCGATGTTTGTCGCACGAAAATTTGTGGTCCTCAATCGGTTTGTGAAGAAGGTACATGTCATTGTTTGCCAGGTCATAGTGGCAATCCAAATGATTTGCAAAGAGGATGTATTGCTGACAACAAATGTATGGTGGATGGTGATTGCAAGGATTCTGAAATTTGTTTCCAAATAGCAAAAAATCTTCGGAAGTGTGTGGACTCTTGCAGCAAATTACAATGTGGACCAAATTCTCTGTGCATTGGTGCTAATCATCAAGCGCACTGCGTCTGCGCAGAAGGGTATTTTGGAAATCCAACCGATGTTAAAACAGGCTGTCATCTGAAACGAATATCTGATCCGAAAATAAAAGAATGCCATGAAAACAGTGACTGTTTAAAACCACAAATTTGCCTCTCTATTGAAGGCTCTTTACGTAAATGTGTAGATTTGTGTTCAACTATTGCTTGCAGTGCAAATGAACTGTGTAGAGTCGTAGATAATAGTCCACGTTGCGACTGTAAAGACGGTTTCCTATGGAATCCAGTAAGTTCAATATGTGAGCAACCTTCTACACCGAACTGTCAAAGCGATAATGATTGTGATGATAGTAAATCCTGCCTTAAAGATGTTCTGGGTGTCAACAAATGTGAAGATAGCTGTTCCTTATTTACATGTCCTCAAAACTCTAAATGTGTTACAAGAAATCACAAAAGTCAATGTGAGTGTTTATCTGGATTTTTGGGCAATCCAAATGATCGTGACGGCTGTGCCGCAATAAATAAGAACCAGTGCGCCGATGACGCACAATGTCGAGAAAGTGAACTATGCAGAAATATTGGCAGTGTAAAAAAATGCGTATCAGCATGTCAGCAAATAACATGTGGCCCAAATGCCATTTGTGTTACAAATAATCACGTAGCTAAATGCCAATGCCCATCAGGCCCATATACAGGAAATCCAGATGATTTAGAGAAGGGTTGTAAATCCGTTCCTTGTATCTATAATGACGACTGTTTATCACATGAGCTTTGTAATCGTATAACATACACATGTATTAATGCATGCTCAGAAGATGCATGCGGCGACAATGCAGTATGTATAGCAGAAAATCATAAAACTGTGTGCCAATGTCCAAGTGGATATAAAGCAGATCCCATACCTGAAGTCGGTTGCAAAAAAATTGAGGCATGTAATCCAAATCCTTGTCATCCTACGGCGGTATGCGAACCACGTCTCTCTTCATACATTTGTAGATGCCCAACTGGATACGTTGGAGACCCCAAACTTACAGGATGTAGAAAACAAAACGAATGTCAAAATGGAGATCGCGATTGTCCTCTTGAAGCAGCGTGTATTAATGGTCATTGTATTAATCCTTGTGATGGAGCCTGTGGAGTTAACTCACTTTGTAAAATAGTTGATAGAAAACCAATTTGTATTTGCCCCGAAGGTTATGAAGAAATGAATAATAATGCTTGCAAGAAAAAGCTACTTCTGTGCGCAAACGAGCAAGATTGTGATGGAGACGTTTGCTCTAATGGTCAATGCTTTACAGCGTGCATTAATTCTACACAGTGTGATCCCGATGAAACTTGTTTAAAGAATTTGTGTACAGCTCCATGTACTAAGCATTCACAATGTGGTATCGGACAAGCGTGTGTCGGCGGACAGTGCC
Source organism: Lomographa bimaculata (assembly GCA_948107665.1). NCBI lineage: Eukaryota > Metazoa > Arthropoda > Insecta > Lepidoptera > Geometridae > Lomographa > Lomographa bimaculata. The sequence continues at coordinate 10,188,427 of OX403589.1, forward strand.
TGATTGGCTGTAGAAGCAATGAAAATTGTCCAAGTGAGGACGCCTGTGTTAACAATAAATGTATAAATCAGTGTCTTTCCACAAGAGTGTGTGGTCCTAATGCGATATGTTCAAGAATAAACCATAGTACAAAATGCGAATGTCCGTTAGGTTTCCAAGGCACTCCAACAGCTCAACAAGGTTGTGTTCGTAAGCCTAGTTCGTGCGCAAGAACATCTGATTGCCCACCAGATCATATGTGCATTGGGTTACTATGTCAAGTTCCATGTCAAGATAACTCTGGATGTGCTATAGGCGAAAAATGCAGCGACAGTAAATGCCATAAAATATGTCACTCTAGTAGTAACTGCTTACATGGGGAACACTGTAGTTCAGGAGTATGTATCCCAGGGTGCAAAGCAGATTCTGATTGCCTTAACAACCAATTTTGTAAGTCAACTACTTGCCAATGTTTACCAGGATTTGATTTAAATAACGATGAGTGTATTAACATCAATGAGTGTCTCGAGAATCCATGCCATCCATCAGCACAGTGTCTTGATTCGCCAGGATCTTACAAGTGTGTTTGTCCTACTGGAGCTGTGGGCGACCCTTATAAAACCGGTTGTTTACTCCCCAACCAATGTCGAAGTGATAATCAGTGTGAAGAATCACTTGCATGTATGAGAGGAAAATGTTCAAACCCATGTCAAATTAAAACGTGTGGCTCTCATGGAGTATGCTCGGTAATAAAGCATAGAGTAACATGTGCTTGTGAAAAAGGATATTTGGGGAATCCATTTGACACTAAGATTGGTTGTTTCAAAGTTGAATGTGTGGAGGACACCGATTGTTCTAGTGACAAATACTGCAACACACAAAACAATAAATGCTCTGGTAAGAATTAAAATTTAATCTCATAATTATTTTGAAAATAAGGCATAAAGTCGTATTAATGTTAAATTTTCGTCTCGTTTTATTATTTTTTTCAGATAAATGCGAGGAATCAGTTTGTGTCGGAGGAACTTGTAGAATAGAAAATCACAAATCAATTTGCACATGCTTAACAGGATATGATTTGGTGAACAATATTTGTGAAGATTTAAATGAATGTTTCAACAACCCCTGCCCTCTTAACGCAGATTGTATAAACAATGCTGGATCCTACTCTTGCGAATGTGTCAATGGTACGGTTTTGGATGCGAAAACCGGAAACTGTAGATTACCTGGGGACTGCTTTTCGGATGATGACTGCTCTGAAAAGACCAAATGCAGCAACAATCACTGTATCAACCCTTGCGAGAAAATGTCCCCTTGCGGAATAAATGCAGAATGCATCGTTTCTAAGCATGATCCCATTTGCGAATGTCCGTCCGACAGTCAAGGCGATCCGTATAAAAAATGCACAAAATATGAATGTATTAAAGACACTGATTGCTCGCCAGAAGAAGCATGTGTCAATTTTAAATGTAAAAATCCTTGTAACCTACCGCGTGCTTGTGGAAGAAATGCTGATTGTCTGTCTAGAAGTCATATTGGACAATGTTCCTGTTCTCCTGGATATACTGGCGACGCTGTGCTTGGTTGTGTTCCAATACAGCACTGCACAGATGATGGCCAGTGTTCCTCTGGCACTAAATGCGTTGATAATTTATGCGCTGGTCAGTAGAAGTACCTATTGTTTGCTATACATTATTTTTAACCGCCTAACGCGAATCAAAAGGGAGGGTTATACATGTAACCTATGACTTATGATGACCTTTATATATAAGCATATGTATATACATATGTATGTATGTGTGTTCGTACGTTCCCTCAAAGCATCCAAACTAATAAACCGAGTGCAATACATAAGATATCGTTGAAACTATCTCAAGTCCTTGGGAGTCATAAGGCAAGGTTTTACCACAAAGTAATCTAATATGACGTCTAAGGTTTTCCATAAATCGTGGACCATATATAATTTTTATATACACATCTCATGAAGATGAGTTAAGGAGCTTTAATATACTATGAAGTAATGACGTCTTATGTAAAACATTTTTCAATATCTAGAGAGCTTTCCGAGTATATATTTTAAATTTTTCCTTTTTAGGTACAATATTTATCATAATTATTGTATTATTTTCATATATGTTTTTTTCACACTTCAATTATTACAGGTTTGTGTAAAAACTCGAGAGATTGTGTCGGGGACCAAGTTTGTGTCAAAGACACTTGTAGAATTACATGCACTTCAAACGGTACATGCCCTGATTTCCAGTTTTGCCTAAACAGAATTTGCACAAAAGAAATACAGTGCACATCCGATAACGACTGCACAGAAGATGAACGATGCTCAGTCGGTAGAAAAGGTATACCAAAATGTATTAAAGTGTGTGAAAGACATCCTTGTGGAAGACAAGCTTCGTGTATTGGCAAGAACCATCAACCTTCATGTTCTTGCGCAGAAGGATTTTTCGGCGACCCATTACAAGGTTGCAAGAAAAAAGAATGCCTCGCCGATACAGATTGCTCTGACGACAAGCTATGCGAGAATAATATGTGTAAGATAGCTTGCTTAGCTGACAATAACTGCGGGGAGAATACTATCTGCTCCTCAGAAAAACATAGACACATATGTTATTGCCAACCAGGATATACAGGAAACCCATTAAAAGGATGTACGGAGATAAATTGGTGTGCTTCTAATCCTTGCGGCAACGGTGCCGAGTGTAAAAACTTAAGAGACCGCGCGCAGTGCAGTTGTCCTGCAGGATACATTGGCGATCCTTTTCAGGAGGGATGCCATAAAGCTCAAGAGTGTCGTTTCAATAGAGACTGTCCTTCAGTTGCTCGTTGCAACGTAGTAAAAGGGACCAGAAAGTGTATAGGTAATTGATTTTGTTCGTTAGCGTGTTTATTTAGATTACAATGTTTATTATGTTGAATGATCATAAAATATTTTACTTTAACATTCATTATGATTTTTTTTTTCAGACGCTTGCGAAAATGTCAAATGCGGAGCAAATACCGAATGCAACGCAGTGCGACATACCGGTCAGTGTAAGTGCAAAGCAGGATATGTCGGCGATGCTAACAGTGACACAGGATGTCGATTACAAGAGATACGATGTGTTGGTAAAAGTAATTGTCCCACTGACTATTATTGTCATAAGAACGTTTGCAAAGGTATTTATGACAGATTTCATCCACCTGAGCTAAAATTACTAACACTAAGTAGTATTATTATTTATTTGAAAGTTAACCTCCTTATTATTTTCTAGGTTTGTGTTTAGTCGATGAAGAATGTGAATCGAATGAGAAATGTTACAATGGCCAGTGTCTTAATCCATGCAAGATGGAGAAAGCTTGTGGGCTTAATGCATTGTGTCGCACTGATAACCACATTGTGCAATGTAGTTGTCCAAACAGTTTTACAGGAAATCAAGACACGGAATGTGTTAGAAGTCAGTATTAATTTAATGAATGGTTTTATCTAATTTATACAGGTTGACTTGCATGATTATAATTATTGTAATTAAATTTTTACAGTACCTAGACTATGTGGGGCCGCAGGTGAATGTGAAGACGGACATATGTGTCAAGACTCTATGTGTGTCCCGCAATGCAACCACGATGAAAATTGTGCTTTGAACGAAAGATGTTCGAAAGGGGCTTGTTACTGTAAGTTGAACAATTATCTTTTTTAGTTGTTTAAATCAGTAAATAAGTTGATTTATTCTAATACTATTTCTATTTTACAGTGACTTGTCAAGTTGATAATGACTGTTTCTTGGGGCATATATGTTTAGAGAACAGTTGTCAATATGGCTGCAGAAACGATGAAGATTGCGGACCCAGTGAATTATGCAGGAGCAACTATTGCCAAAATCCTTGCGCTAACGACTTTAATCCCTGCGGACCTAATGCTCTATGCTCTGTAGTGGAACGAAAGGCAGTTTGCTCTTGCATGGAGGGATTGATACCAAATCCAACACCAAATATTGCTTGCGTACGCGCTCCATCCTTAGGCTGTCGTATTCATACAGATTGTGAATCTGGTTTAAGATGCGAGGACGACCGTTGTCGACCGGCTTGTACCAACGACGGAACTCAATGTTTGCAAGGAGAACGATGTGATTCAGGAGTATGCAGATACGCATGCACCGCAGATGAACACTGTTCCGACGACGAAGTTTGTGATGGACGGATATGTGTTACAGGATGTAGATCGCACTCGCATTGTTCAAACGACCTTGCATGTATATCGGGCCAGTGCATAGATCCGTGTGCAGAACCGGCTACTTGTGGCGCCAATGCATTATGTACAACAAAAGATCATGTACCAGTTTGTCAATGTCCACCAACTTTAGTTGGAGATCCAAAAGTTGCTTGCAGGAGAATACCATCGCCTTGTGATTCAAACAAAAATTGTGCTGATGGATTTAACTGCTATGGTGACACTTGTCACCCATCTTGCAGAAGGTACTTACTATTATCTATTATTGTCTTTCGTCTATAAAGTATAGATAGCCTGTTATTGAACTCAATAATCTTAAGAATTACACTAATATTATAAATTTGATAATCAACGTTTGTTGCGAGTGTATCTATGAGCTGATGATTCGAGTTAGTTGCATTTTAAGTAGATAGTCTAAACAGTAGAATAAAATATAGCCAGCTTGTTATTTTGACTAGAGGTTAAGTCTAGAATAAGCCTCGAAGTACATGAAGAACATATTACTCTAGTACTCGGAGTAGTATCCATCAGTTATACGTACTCTAAGCTTTCATATATTTAAAGTTTAAAATCTTTAATAAATTAATCGTTAATTTAACTTTCAGTGATAATATATGTTTGTCGAATGAAAAATGCATACGTGGTATATGTAGAGTTGTGTGCAACAGTGACGATGCCTGTAGCGAAGGCCATATCTGCGAAAACAGGATATGTAAACAAGGCTGTAGGGACGATAATGCCTGTGAACCAAACCAAGCGTGTATAAGAGGACAATGCAAAGGTAAGCAATACAAAGATCCATAAGTATAATAATAGGTATCTCTAGGAAAGCTTATCACATCTTCGGCCGCATCGTCACTTTCCATCAGGTGAGATGTCAAATGACTCTATATTCTGCTATATAATAAATAATAATAAATAAGTACATACAAAAACTAACGTTGAAATATGAATCGTAATTTTATCGTTATTATTTTCAGATCCATGTAAACAGAGCGGAGTTTGTGGCATCTGTTCAGAATGCCAAGTGCTAAACCACCGTGCTCAATGTACTTGCGCAGGCAATTACACCGGTAATCCACTCGTTGAGTGCAAGAAGAAGACAACTCAATGTGATGGGTTATGCCCATGTGATGATAGTGGTTATTGCGTTTCTGATTGCGACTCAAACAACGACTGTTCATGCGGTGAAAAGTGCTTCAACAGTGGTTGTAGGTCTTTATGTTCTCCAAGAAACAAATGCCCTGAAAGACAATTATGCATTAAAGGTGTATGTTTGCCGGGCTGTAATACTGACAGAGATTGTGGAGATGACATGCTTTGCTCTTCCAAACTATGTGTGAGCGCATGCACGGATAAATCTTGTGGAAAGAATGCACTCTGTTTGGCATCACGACACCGAGCTGTATGTAGTTGTCCTAGCGGATACTCGGGTGACCCCTTGTCTAAATGCATATCATATGAGTGTCTACAAAATCAAGACTGTGGTGCAGATGAAGAATGTTCTTCCGAAGGCAAATGTAGAAATGTTTGTCAAGGTGCTTGTGGAACTAATGCAATCTGCCGTTCTGTTGACCGTAGTCCGCAGTGCTCTTGTCCCCCAAATTATATTGGCAATCCAAAAGTAGAGTGTTCTAAGCCGGCAATTGGAAGTTGTTTGCGCAATCCGTGTGGAGTGAACGCTCGTTGTCGAGACCTGGAAGACGGAAGTTATGAATGCACTTGTGCTCCTAATTGTGCTGGAAACCCACTCAAACAATGTTTCTGTGGAGCAATGGAACCATGTGCTTACAAAGCTTGCGGAACTAATGCGCAATGTCAAATAAGTGTGAACGGAGATGCACAATGCTATTGTCCGCGTAATTATCCCAACGGCGACCCTAACATAGAATGTAAGTGTAAGAAACACATCATTTGATGACATATAAGTTTACCCAAAAAAGATATATAGTACGGAAGGGACGTCTTACATATTTGTTTTTCAGGTGGACAGGAACGCAGTGTTATTGATTGTAGAACAAAAGGTTGTGGCAATAATGGGGAATGTTTGCGAGAAGGAGCAGAATTTGTGTGTCGTTGTATACCTGGAACTGAAGGAAATGCCGATATTGAATGCCACACTAGTGAGTATTTCACCGTGTTACTATCTTCACACTTTGTAAAAATGCACTGTCTTGACAAAACAATTTATTCCAGCAAACTAGAACGAATTGTATAGAATTTTGTAACTGTTACTTTATTCATTGTAAAAATTATACCTACACGTGGATTTCCAACACTTCTATGTATATACAAGTGGTATTGAATGATTCCTAAACATACTTGTATATTACGGATGTATTATCTAAGGTAGGTACTTCTATAGATTCTTGAAAATATAATTTTGTTTTAGACTAAATGTGTTCATCTGCCATAACCATTACCAGATTATATTTTATTTGGAGAAGGTTTGATAAGAAACGGTATAATAACCTAAATCTGATTTATCTGATGATTCTTCTTTGAGTGAATCTTATGTTACTAAGGTATAATTGAATAAAGACATGTTAATGTGCAAATATGTTCGCTACAAAGTTTGATTGTACTAACATATCTGTACACTTATGTTATTTTATTAGTGGAAGCATTCTCACCGTTCGTGCTTAAGTTATCAAACCGTCAGTAACATTTTGTTCGGCTTCATGTACATATACGCTTGTATTATAATATTCCGTTATATACATAATATTTCTGGTCATGAACTATCAGTTTCAAAGAGCATGCACTGTCTCGTGAGAAAGTTTCCTCTTCGCGGCTAAAGGGACCGCTCTTTCGACTCTGCTTTCTTCTTTCACATCTTCCTAGGTATCGAATGCACGAGCGACAAAGACTGTCCGATGGACAGGGCATGCCTGAGTTTGCACTGCGTGGACCCTTGCACAGTCCGCGGCGTGTGCGGTGAGGATGCGCTATGTGTGCCCATGCAACACCGCGCACAGTGCGCCTGCCCACAATGTTACGTGGGTCAGCCGCGGCTGGCGTGCCGCCCTGACCCCAACTGCCAACCCACCGGCGATCACAATGCCACCTTCACATGCTCGTCCACCAAGCCCTGTCCGTCCAAGCTGGCTTGCGATCTCAACACTAACCATTGTCGCAATCCATGCGCCGGCTATCAAAATTGCAGAAGAAATCAAAAATGTCAAGTCCGGGATCATAAGCCTGTCTGTGTATGTAGAAACGGTTTCGCATTAAATGAAAGAGGAGAACTTACTTGCGCACCAGAGCACGCCGAATGCACAAGAGACGAACAGTGCCCATCCAACGCCGTCTGCCGGAATTCCAAGTGTGTGAATCCATGTCTAGCATCGAGGGATCCGGTGTGCCCGAAGGGTAAACAATGCGAAGTAGTCGAACATCGCGCTATGTGCATATGCGTTGAAGATTGCCACCCAACAGTATCAATTTGCCTGAGAGACAATGGGTGTCCCAATAATTTAGCATGCAGAGATTTCCAATGTAAAGATCCCTGCAAAGACGCCTGTGGTGGTGCCCCATGTTCAGTAGAAGATCACCACCCCGTTTGCAAGTTTTGTCCAAGTGGATTCATACATGATGAAAAACATGGCTGCGTTAAAGGTAATTGAAAGTGAATAAGAAACTAAATATTAGTGCATTTAGAATCTATATTATTAGAATCTTAAATAAATCTTTAATAATCTTTTTGTTCTTCATTATTACAGGTTTGATATTTTCTACTCTATGTCTTCATGCGGCTCTTTTTTCTGTCTATTCTTTTGTTTCTGGCATGTTGATATTTATTCTGCTCCACAGTTGAACTCCTCTTGCATCAGGTAGTTTCAGGCATGGTATTAAATATTTTGTGTACATATTATTATAAATATATAATCTTAATTATAACTTCACGGTTTCATTTGGTGGTGGGTGCGCTGGCCGACTTTACTCTTAATGCTTCCAACGCTTTGGCATTAATACGAAATGCAAGTAAAAGCCACGAGACAGTTTGCAATATTGCGCAACTACAATGCCTTCTTGATAATATATATTTAATTACCTTTACTTTCAGTATTTAACTTATACTCGACATACGAGTAAACAGTATAAGAAACATTTTATTTATGGTAATTTATAATATCTATAATTGATTTAAGTATGTTATATTATGTAGTTAGGTGCAAGTAAGTGCTTAGTACGAGTACATGTAGTGCAATACTTAAGGATTGGACAAAATGGTGTAATTTATTTTTGTATAATCTTCGAAAACGGTAAGGGAAAGGAAATAGTTTGGAAATTATGATGATATCTCGTCCTTGATTTTAAACCTTTAAATGAGCTTTGTAAACCTTCTATAATTCTAAGAAAATGGAAACATGTTAAGTTTCTAATTAGTACTTAAACAAAATATTAAACTTACGAAACCTCATGTAATAATTAAAATACGTTCATAAAATCTGTACCTATTACAGAACTTTGTTCAAAGTACAAATCGCACTTAGTGTAAGTAAAACATTGTAGATACTTACCCGTATCAATGTATTCCCGTTTAACAAACCATAAGCATCAGAATTTCAAATCTCAAGAAATACATTGCTCCTTTTTAAAATTAGTGAATGAGAAACAGAGAAGTAATTTATGTTTTTAAAGTCAAGTTTACTTTCTTAACATTTTTGAAGATATGAGAAGATTTTAAGAGACGATGTTAGTTTATGAGTCAAGCGATTCTATTAATAATTAACATAATATTATAAATAACAACATAAACAAACTTGAAAATTTTACCTCGATAATTCGAATATTTTCGGTTTTTGTACGTTATCGAGTGAAGAGACGAGCCTGTCGCTTATCTAAGGTTAGCATCATGGTTGTCGTTTATATAAGTGCCACCCAGAATTTTGAACATCAACAGTAATATAAGATCCTTCGCGACAATGCATTTCACTAATCACCTTGAGATATGACATTATTTTTTTGTAATTTCACTGGAAACATTGTCGTCCTATGCGAAACACAGTAATGTTAGTACACTATTTGGCGGTTGAATGACCGGAACTGGAGTGGGTGGTACTTTTCTAGCTCTGACAATAGAGTCCTACACTAATTTTATTGGCTAGTGTGTATTTGAAGGTATAATTGATGTGCGCAGCTGCGGAGTGTGACGGGCACGAGCAGTGCACGGCGGGGCTAGCGTGTGTCAGCGGGCGCTGCGCGGACCCATGCGCGCGCGGCGGACCTTGCGTAGCCGGCCAACACTGTGCTGTAATCGATCACCAGCCTGTTTGTTCAAAGGGTAAGAACACATAACATTTTCTAGAGCCTTCTAGACGCGAGTGAATAGGCATCTTCTAGGCAAACGTGCTCCATCAACGACAGGATCGGGAACGAGCTTATCAGACACATGATTTTAGAATGAAGCGAGTTGGATTTGACCTCAAATCTCTAAGACTTAATTAGAAGATTTTGAAAAAATGTGTGAATGAAAAATAATAACAATGCAATATAAGCATCCAAGTTCCCTGAAAATCCTCTATGATTAGTTTATCCTAAAATATTGATTTGTTACACCAATAAAACGGATACTACTGGGATTGCTGGCGGATATATTATAACTATTGCTTGTATCAGTAATATTAATCGTTTTGCTTACCATCTGTCGTTATTTGCTAAGCTTTACACATAATAGGAATAGGAAAAATTCGTTACAAATTAAATTTTACTACATAAAACATTTACTCATTATTAAAACTTGGAAGTTGGCAAAACGATTTAACTTCTGAAATGCATAAGTTTGTTTTTTTACAGTGTGCCAATGCCAAACGCCATCTGATTGTGCCAGATACCCAAACACATACTGCGATGGCTGTGCATGTATCAGCAGTAAGTCACTGATTTTAATTTTAATTAGGAATACAGTAGGCACAACATCCTTGGATATATTCATATGCCGGTTGCAGAGTTTCTTGCCAGGTTCTTCTCGAGATGACTGTAATTTCGCGAATCTGGCAGTAGTCATTAACTTTCATGAGTGCCTCTTTGGGGCCCATGTGAATAAACGATTTTTGATTTTGATATGTTTCTGAGGGAATGAGGTATGCGGTGGTTCGGTATACCCTATGAGGGTATATATTCAGAGGCGCAAATATTACTTGTCTAACTGTAATAATATTTGGTCTGTATCTTGCATTATACGTAGATGTAACACTAAAGTTGTGTTAGGCAAAAAATAAGTTATTTACAAAAAATATTTTACAATAAGAATTTCACCAACGTATTTTGTTTAGAAGATACGCCTGTGGCAAATTGTGCCCATTGCCGACCTGGGGTCCCATGCGACCCATTCTCTGGCGCCTGCATGGAAAGTAAGTCCCTGCATTTTTATGACTTTATGCTAATAAAAGCTAATATTTTTTTAATTATATCAGTGCTAATGATTTTAATTAAAAACAATAAGCTAACTTAATAACTTAGGAAAGTATACCTACCTAATTACAGGATCTGCTCATATAGAATACATTACCATAATTACCAGTACTTCATATAAAATGACGTATCGCGGACTTCTACTACTATACCAGCAAGTCTGTGAAATATATGTTATACATAATACTTGTGTGAATAGCAAAACTAACTCCAGATGAACTGGTTATTGCTATAACTCTAGCGTTATCTACATTTGTCCGATAAAACGCCACAAAAAACTGGCTACTTGTGTCTCGGCAGACCCGGCAGGCATGTACATTGTTACAATTTTATTCTTAAATAGCAATATTTATCAAACACTTTGGGACAGTGTCAGTTTTGCATTACTTTTTCAGGATATGGACTATCTTATTTCTGATTTAATTTGTATACATATCTTAATATGTGACATGTTTAGGCTTAAAGACATTTTATGGTCAGCTGAGCGTATCTACTTTTTAAGAAAAATAGCTCATGTCACGAAACGAGGAAAAATAGCTCATGTCTCCGTTCTTCTCTTCTATTAAAAAACCTAAATTTACAATTACTTTGCATGACCATGATGAAAACATTAATAAAGTCTTTAAGCCTAAATTTTTAGATACAATCTATAAGGTGGTGGTTTCTTTTATTTATGATTTCTGTCTTTAGATTTTTATTATACATGCATGACTTATAAAACGATTCTTATTAATAACATTGTTACTGTAGTTATACTAACATGAGTAGTTTTGAGTAGAGACAATTGTATCTTCATAATTTTTACCTATAGAGCCTTCTATAGGTAACCATACATGTCAAATAATAAAATTTATATTCAATATAATATAATCATATTAGCTCTACCTTAGCAACGTGTGATTAAGTTTAACAATTTGAAATGTAATGACACTGATTAACCGTTTTATTATTGCATTCCTATTAACAGATGATCAACCTAAAAATGTCCCACTAACCGAAACATACTCCGAATTCACCACCACTACGTTGGGAGGAAATAGAGAAACTTCAGATGACTTGACTTTTTCTGCTGACATGATGTCTTATACAACCGTAAATCCTGATATTATAGACAATTCCTTTAAACCAACCCTTAGGGACAGTACAACAGATAACTTAGCATCAAGTATTGATATATCTACCTTAAAAATGTTAAACACAAATCGAGATAAAGAATTTATCTATAATAAAGTTACCATACAAGGAAGTAATCAAATTGAAAGCGAATATGCTTCTACAACTCAATTAACTACTGAATATAAAACACCTATAGCAAAACCAGATTCTACCCATCATACCACTTCCGAAATGAATATAGATACAATTTCAATGCTTTCCTCCGTTAGTGAAATAAGTTCTATAAATACAGATTCTACAACAGAAAGTGTAAATTTTGATAGCACTACAAACTCATACTTTGATATCAATAATTTCAAAACGTCAAATAAAGAATATGTCACTGACACAATTTTGCCTACGTCAAATACAGCTGCAAATTATAGCGATTTTCAACCAACTTTAGATTCTGGTGAATTAGTGCAAAGTAGTAGCACTATTCATGTCGAAACAACAACTAAGCCTTTTACTCAAAAATATCATGAAGGGTCTTCAACAATAGCTTTAGAAAATAAAAACACCAAAACTCCAGAAAACCAAAGAAACTTAAACAACAAAAATTATACCGAAGTTCATATCTCTACATCTCTCAAGACAACAAGTGGCTTAACGACACCTAAGAGTAGATTAGATACTGATAATGACACAGAAAAATCCACCACAGAACAAAAGTTTACAACAAACAGCCCTAAAAAAAATATAGATAATCTCGATGATAACTGGCCACCAAATATAACAACCAAACAGAAACCAGAATTTATAACATTGGGCCATACAACTGAAGAAAATAAGCATACAGATAAACACTCTACTGATTCAAGTATGGACGACACTACAACCACTAAAACAGGAATTTCCTTAAAACAAAATGTTCCATCATTATTTACAGAAATTGAGCAAAGAAATCCAATAACCGTAAACATTGAGTCAACCGTACCAAATGCGAAAATTACAACTGAGTCTTACCAAGATAAATTATTTTCAAAAACGGCTGAAGTAGAAGCATTTTCTGGTGCAGGTATGAGAACGCAATTCGAAGGAATAAATAGTTTTACAACTCTAAATGACTACGATAACGATATGCCGTCCACCACATCAGATGTGACACTCACATCCGAAACAAAAATTAGTCACAAAACAATCGGAGAGCTAGAAGAAAATGAAGATTCAGGCTCAACTACCGAAAAAAATATTGCAACGGAAAGTAGCGGTTCTTCACTTTCAACTAATTCTTTTATTCAATCATCGTTATATGCTAGTAATGTTTTTAGCACAGAAAAAAGTATTACTAATACTGAAGTTTACCAAAAAAGTAAAAGACCAACTACAAATACTTTTGAAACACAAAAACCAACAGATTTCACTGAAAATATTTTATGGACTAAAACTGAAATAATTGACAAAAATGATGCTATTACTACTACGTCAGAATCTTCTACTACAGATACCGAAATAACTAATGGGATATTTAAACCTGAAAAAGACCTTTCGTTCAATAACACCACCAGCAATACTTCGCAGATAGATTCTACTACGGCGAAAAATATACTAATCTCAAATAACATAGTTACAGTAATAAAAACGACAAAAAGCATCCCTATTGAAGAACCAATATTGAAAAGTTCAACTGACAAAGTATTTACTGAGTCTACAAAATTTGAGATTATTAAGAGTGAAACTACAGAAACAGCAACGACAGAATTCGAAACAAAGACAGAAGCACGACTTTTGAATACCACCGCACCTGAAAGCTCTAAAGTAATTTCTAATAGAGAAAATAACACAGTGTTAGAAACTACTTCAGATATTGGTTTATCATCATCAAAGTCACCGTATATAAACATCGAAACCACGCAAAATTTTATAAAAAATACTCAAAGTGATAACATATTTGAAGAAGTTTCTACCGCTGCACGCGCTGTTTTCGAACACGCAACAGAAAAAGATTTACCTTATACGCCCTACTTTAAGAACTCTGAAAACAATATTGAAACTAGATCTGATGACAATTTTACAACACAAAGTACGCAAATGGATCCTAAAACTGAACATCAAAAACTATTAACAGGGCCAACTGCTACTAAAACAGGAACAACTCAGGATATGTTAGAAACTCAAACTTCTGATTTAGACTATTTTAAATCGTCAACAACATCGTCAAGTTCATCTTTTTCGGATTTCGTTATTACTCAAAGCATACCTGTGACCGACTCAGATTTTATGAGCACTCACAGTATGTTAGTAGAAAACTTTGAGTCTACTACAGATAATATAAAATTAGATGAAACAAATACTATTGATGATATTAACAATACACAGACGGACACTTACGGCGCAAATTACGAAACTACGACAGAATTCACTAAGGACAGAAAAGTATCGTCAGAAAAATCTGTTTATGAATCTGATATGAATCAAACCTTGGCTATAGCTAGTACCACTCAAACAATTACAAAACCGTCATCAGATACATTTGAATCTACTACCTCTGGGCGCTTAACTCTACCAGATACTACAGATTCTGAAACGCCTCAGATCACAGTTACGTCAAATACTGACTACGAATCCAGTCAAACTACGAATACCTTACCAAAACTATTGACTGACATTGTTGAATCTTATAACGCGGAACTTGAAACATCATCAATACCAGATATCAACTTAGACACTACAGCAACTTTTTATTATGTTACGCAAACTGATATAAATACTGAAAGTCATACAACAGACTCAGATTTTACAACAAAAAGACCTGCTACTACTGAATCAGATATTACTCAATCTGTGATTGCCCACTCAGACTTTACAAATAGTCATAGTAAGAATATACTAATAGACATTTTAACAAAAAGTGAACAATCTACCACAATCAGACAAATAACACCATATATATCAACGACTGGTTCTGGAAACACTCAAGATACTCAAAATAATAAGTATACCACACAAATTAATGCTATTACTAATAGTTTTAAAATATCAACAGATTCTAGTTCTCAAGAACAGATAAATCCGGTAGATAAAGCAACAACTCAATCTTTATCAACTGTATATGAAACTCTGAGCGATGCTGCACCTACCGCTGACGTCATAACTAGTCGAAGTGCAATAACTCAGTATTCAATCGAAAATATTGAATCTGGTATCACTGAACGCATCACATTTTCAGAGCCAGATAGTAGAATAGAAACTACTCGAAACATTTATGTTACACAACCGAATATATATTCAACAACAGCAAAGCCTGCGACTGATAAATCTGAAATAACTAATACCATGGTTGACAACACACACTTAACAAAGACTAAATATCCATATTTATCAAAAGATTATACAACAGAAATTTTAAACTCTATTATCACATCATCAACGCCTTATACTGATTTAGAAACATTTGATGGTGCTTATGGAATGAAAACTGACGTTGATTATGAAACCTCTAAAACATCGACTGAATCTATTACTGACGGAATGGTCCCATCTGCAAAACCAGATACTACTGAGTCTGAAATGGCTCAGTCCATGGAAACGAACAGTCAAATTTTGGTAACAAAGAATTTAGAAGTTGCTATTGAATCAACAACAGTTGAAGATGATATGATATTATCAGAGCTAATCGGTAATGTTACTATAACCACTCAAACTACAAAGGGTTTCAAACCGAATACACAAAATACACATAACCATAAAATACCATTTGAAAGCACTACAGTACAATTTGAAACAGTAACCGATTCTGAAACAATTCCTATTACTATTGATACTGAGAGTCCTGACATATTATCAGAGGGTTTAACACAAAATGTTGAATCGTCAATTATGGGAGCTACATCTACACACGCCATTGACGAAAACATTGTTACAATCACAAATATGACCTCCGTAACTAGAATCATTAGTAATACTGGTAGTCATGAAATGTCAACTCAACCTTCAGTATCTAAAATTGTACCAGGATCAGAAAAATCTGCTTCTCATCAATTCGAAACAACTCAAGACACATACGAGGATAATAATTATAAAGAAACAACCGATAAATTTAACTTAGATACTGAAAAAAATACAATTAAGAGTGTTATTTCCACGACGCCTACTATTTATGATTTTAAAACAACTAAAGACATGTTTGTAAATATTACTGACACAGAAGCAGTATCTGAAACATCTACACTGACTACAAAGTATGATTTTCATTCTCCTAAAACCAACGACGTGCTTTCAACTACCTTTAATCCTTTTGGGACCAAACAAGATATATTAATGACTGAAACAAATGCTTATACCGCTGATTTTGAAAACAACAAGCAAACACCATCTTTCGAAACGCAGAATATTGATTTAAATGCAACATTGTTGGAACCTTCGACGATAAAAGCTGAAACACCTGTAAGCATTATTGAGCGCGTGCCTCTTAAAACTAACACTGATATCGATACAGCTGCAAGCAAAACAACATCATCTGATGTTATTACTACAACCACAAGTTATGATACAACTGAACATACTATTGTTGATGACTCAGAATTCAAATCTACCGGAATAACTATTGATCCGAAATTGAAAAATATCGGTCATACCATACCGGCCAATTCTGATATAAACGATTTCACAACAACTCAAGTAATGTTTACTACAGAAACTAATAAAAATACGTTACCTCACAAAACATTGACGGATACTCGCACAATCAGTTTAGAAAAAGTCACAAATAGTGTTATAACTTATACAGAGAGTGGATATTCAGTGCTTACAACAGATCATGTAAATGAATTTGATGAACATTCTAAGTTACCGACTGACAATACGTTCGAAACAACAACGGCCAGTTTATTTACTGAAAATGAAGGTACCACTGACAGTCTTCAATTATTGCTTGAAGAATCAACATCTTATGATGTGACCACAGATACTTTATTTCCCTCCTATTATAAAACAACAAAATCTGTGTCAGCAGAAGTTTTAAAAACAACAATAGAGCCAGAGGATGTTACTCTCAAAACAACTGTACACGACTATGAAGCCGTTAAAAGAACATTAGTACCTGTCACCGAGCATTTAGAAACTATTACAGATAGTCATATTGGTATATCATTATCAAATACAGTATCTGATATTATTGATACAAATAACAAGCTATTAGTAACTTTGCCTTATTCAATAACAGAAAATAATTCTTTGGAGAAGAGTGAATCGGCAACACTAGGACTTGCTGCCAGTTCCAAATTAAATGCAGACAGACTCGACACTACAGACAATACATTTACTGAATCAGTAACAATAGAATCTACTAAATTATTAATAGCACCTGCAAAAGAATTAACAACTACTTCAGACAGTAATTTGAACCCACGAGATAACGATTCTATAATAACTAAAACAATGGAAAACAATACCTCAAAAATTCAAAACACTACAATAAGTACGTCAACTGAGAGTATAACATCGCGTAGAAAAGATATTGACATTCCTGCATGGACCAACTCTACTCTAATGACTGACTCGACTTCTACTGAAACCTATCCCTTAACAACTTTTGACCAACAAATTAACAGTCAATGTAAATTAAACTCACACTGTCCGACGACCAAAACCTGCCTAAGCGGAGTCTGCCGGAACCCATGTGAAGCGATGCGGATTCAATGCGCAGAGCACGCCACCTGTAAAGTTGTCAAACATGCCGCTGTTTGCATATGCGATAACGCCGATGGGAATAACTGCCTGAGAGGTATACATTTTAGTTATTTTGTGTACCTACCATTAATTTTATTAAATTTGTACAGAGTTTTAGTCACTTGATTATTTATAAGTGGCTGTTTTATCGGACAATGAAATATTAGATAACTTTAAGGTACCTCCATTTAACAATTTGTATATATACACTAATTTTAACATTTGATTGTAACATACTAATATTGATGTAACATACTAGAATCACCTGGGACACCCAAGACACCAGAACCTTGTCATTCTGATCGGGATTGTATAGAAACCGAAGCCTGCTTTATGGGATTATGTCAGAACCCTTGTGAATTTGACAATGTATGTGGCGTCGGAGCTAATTGTCAACCAATAAAGCAGAGGCCAATGTGTTCGTGCCCCGCCGGATACGATGGAAATCCTGCTGTTAAATGTTCACCTAAAATATGTAAGCTTTAACAAACATTAATATTATGCTTTATTTATAAATTCTTTCATTCTAATTAATTCTATTAAATGTTACGTAATTCTACATAAGTCAACTATTGGAGTTAATCTGAATAATAGTCAGGTGTTTAAATGATCGGAAAAGATAATTTCAGAAAGCGAAAATCATTTATGTTAATCATTTATCAACCTACTACGTAATGAAATACGATAAAATTATATTAAACATTTTACCTATTTATCATGCTGCAATAGTTGATTTCAAAATTTCACATTTCTAATAAATGGATTCGGCCTTTAATTGTGTATTAAAATGGAGTAACTTGTACATAAATAACGCACATATATTTTGCCACGTTACATATATAACGTATCTTACAACAAAACTAATATAGGAAAAGGAGACAATATAGCGCTCGATTCGTACACGCCTGCGTGCTATTTGTAACCCAAAAGAGTTTGGTTGTCGTCTGACTACGGATTTCGTGTACGTACCTACTCTCTTACGTAAAAATGAATAATGTAGGTAAAATTATTTAAATTAGGTTTATGGTACGATTTGTATTTTAGTTTAATACAATGAAGAAAACCTTTTGAACTGATTCGATTAGTGCGCTACATTTAAATAAATAGATTTATTTTGCACTTCTGTAATTTTTGTATAATACATTATTGTTTTAATTTGCACAGTTGGTTGCACTCGAAATGAAGACTGTCACTTGACGGAAGCTTGTATAAATAGTGCATGTCAACACCCATGTGCCATACACAACCCATGCGCACCAAATGCCGCTTGTATAAACACGAACCATGGTTCAGACTGCAGTTGTGCAGAAGGTTTCCAAGGAAATGGATACGTAGGATGTGTGTCAGGTGAGTAAATGTTCCTATGAGCAATTCATTTATAATTTTTGGTACTTTTATGATTTATGATTGATGATTCGAATAATTTATGTTTTAGTTAAAAATAATAATAATGTATGCCAATACGACGAAGACTGCCCTCCTGAATTGTTATGTGATAGACTTAACAGAGTATGCATAAGCCCTTGTGCAAGAGACAAATGTGGCGATAACGCAGAGTGCATTCCAGCTAATCACGGTATTCAGTGCAAATGTTACGCAGGATTTACAGGCAATCCTTTCTTGGAATGCATTCAAGGTATGTTTCTACTATGATTTAAATGAAACAATATTAATTTAACAAACCAAATGTATAATAATCTAGGAAGAAGCTGCAATTTACGAAAACTACGTAAGCAGTATTCATTGTTTGATTTTTTATTATTAGTTCTAGGGTGTCGATCTGACAACGAGTGCGCAAATTCGGAAGCATGTATCAACGGCAAATGTGGTTCTCCATGTCGATGCGGAATAAATGCGATCTGTGACGTTCTAAATCATCGCGCTTCTTGTAAATGCCTACCAGGATACAGCGGTAATCCGCAACTTGGTTGCGAACCACCTTTGAACCCATGTGCTCCAAATCCTTGCGGAACGAATGCACTATGTGAGATCGATAACGGCAATCCCATTTGTTTCTGTCCAAAAGGATTGACAGGCAACCCTTTCAAGAGTTGTAGTAAGTATCAAAGTACCAATACTTTTGTGTTAAAATAAAGGGTGTCTCAAAAATTACTTGAAAAATAAAAACTAAGTGATAAAATACACACAACTTTATATTGGACACGAAGTTTTATTGAAATGGTCACCAAAGCTAATCTTGCTAGTACTGGTATAATTTTCTTAAAATTTCTAAAAACGGACCGCTGCCCGCACTTCTTTTCCAAAATGTAATTTTATCCAGCGGGATTTTCAGACAATAGAGTCTAAGGTGTCAATCGAATAAAAAATAAAATATTCAAGTTCTTCTACGACGCCTTTTACCAACACGTTATATTTTTTAATGTTTCTATGTACGTAAAATTAATACATATATATATATATATAATATTATTTCAACTTTTAGTACCGGAAGGAAATGAATGTGAACCAAATCCATGTGGGCTGAATTCGGGCTGCAGGTTGATTGACAATAAACCTGCTTGCTTCTGTTTACCTAACTATGAAGGAGATCCGCCAAGACAGCAATGTAGATTACCGACAAATCCCTGCAATCCGTCACCTTGTGGACCAAATACGCAATGCACAATACTTTCAAATGGATTTGCTAAATGCACTTGCTTAGATGGTTACATAGAAAGTCCTAATACCGTAAGGGGCTGTATTGAAGCGAGGAATCCTTGTGAACCAAATACATGCGGTACTGGAGCACGTTGCGATCCCAACAGAATTCCACCCTGTTATTGTCCAGAAAGCACTATTGGAAATCCATATAAATCATGCAATAGCAATCTTTACTTACCGCCATCGCCAGTTCTTTGTAAGCCCGGTCCATGTGGGGAAAATACTGATTGTTACGTTAGTGCTAATAACGAATTATGTTTGTGTAAAAACGGATTTAGTGGAGATCCATATATCGGATGTCAACAGCAAAGAAATGCTTGTACTCCAGATCCATGCGGACCTCAAGCAATTTGTAAAGTTAACTACGATGGAGAACCAATCTGTTACTGTGCACTTGGTAGTGTCGGTGATCCCTATAGCATCGACGGATGCCACTCCAGAGAATGCGAAGTAGATGATGAGTGTCCAGCCAACAAGGCCTGTATAGGGTACAACTGCCACGACCCATGCCCTGGAGCTTGCGGATTTAATACTAAATGTCTCGTTGAATCTCATCATCCAGTTTGTCTATGCGAAGATGGTCTTGTTGGAAATCCATTTATATGCTGTTTGGCTCCTTCAGATCCAAAATATATAAGTCCTTGCAATAAAGTAAAATGTGGAATAAATGCCATGTGCCAGCATGTGGGAGACAAAGCTTTGTGTTCTTGTCCTCCAGATTTTATTGGAGATCCATCGATTGAATGCAAGCCAGAATGCGTTATGAATTCAGACTGTCCATCTAACGAAGCTTGTATGAATAAAAAATGTGTAGATCCATGTTCACTAAACAATGTATGTGGCATGAACGCAGTATGTTTATGTTCGGAACATACAGTGTCGTGCTATTGTCCAGATGGATACATCGGTGATCCTTTAACTCAGTGCATATATGAACGTAAGTATGATAACAATAATTCATGGATTTACGAGGTCGCGTTAATTGATTTACGTATGTGTTACCTACAATACGCTAGTCCGGGGATTTCATTAGGTATAAGAGCTAATCGTCAAAATAAAATTACCCAGACGCAGTAAAATATAATGTGATTTTAAAATATATAATATACTACATAATATTACAAAGAGGTAAAGTTTGTTTGTAAAAGGTAATCTCTGAAACTGATCAGATTATGAATATTCTTTGGGAACTAATTTTTTGAGCAACAGCTAAATAACTGTTTAATTGTTATTTAAATATTCGAGATGTTATTATGATCAGTTGAAAAACATATTGAGCAGTTATTTAACTTAATGACGGTTGATTAATTATTGCGACAGCAAAACATGGACAGTAATAAAAAATCTATTTGTGGGTTAGGGCGTCGTAAAGGGGGCTCAATACGACGACGAGCGAAGCGAGGAGGAGTGGTTAGGTTTCTTGTGACCACAACGCGCGAGCCGAGCGAGCGAAACGAGCGTGCCGCGGCAGCGGCCGGCGAAGCGCTAGAAAAACTTTGATTGCATATAGCGTTACCGCCCGTTTAATTATTTTCCTGCTCAATTATATATTCACTGATCCATTTAATTATTTTTTATTACTCATTTTTGTTTACTTTACTGCTTAGTTTTAACTGCTGAACTAGTTAAACGTGCCATTTATAATTTTTAACTTACCAAAACCGCTATTTACAACTGCCTCTTTAAATCAGTGCCAAACTCTTTCACTAATAGATAGCTACACTATCGCAAGTGTATCGCATTATAGGGTATATTTTATGTTATGTTATATTCGGCTTAAAACACGAAAATTTTGACTTACTTTGTAGTCAACTAGTTTCGGACAAATTAGTGTGTGTTATTAGCGTCTGACTCATCCTGATGAAGGACAACTAATTTGTCCGAAACTAGTTGACTACAAAGTAAGTCAAAATTTTCGTGTTTTAAGCCGAATATAACATAACATAATGTGTAATACTCACAATAGTTTTAACATTAAAAAAGGGTATATTTTGTTGCGATAAAGTTAGTTTTCAGTTCGAAATAATAATAATCGTAAGTATATTTTGTTGCGATAAAGTTAGTTTTCAGTTCGAAATAGTAATAAAGTTAGAGATAAATTTGTTACCTGGCCCCTTTATCGGCGTATACTGACTAAACAGTTAGACATAGGTGAATATAACGTAAATATATATATATATATATATATATACGTATATGAAAAAAATGATGACTTTCATTAGTTTTACAAAAGTCTGCGACAGCATATATCTAACACTAGCCGTGCCCCGCGGCTTCGCCCGTTAATCCTAGATATAAGCTATGTACATTCCAAATTTCATCGAAATCCGATCAGCCATTAAAGGATGAACAAACATACTTACACACTTACACACAAACTCTCGGATTTATAATGACTATGACTAGGATGTATATTTAACTCAGAAAAAAATACTTTTTATTGTTAAAAAAAAGTTTTTTCTTTACGGGTAATTTGGGTTTCCTATTCTGATTTTGATTTTAATATTATTTGTGTGATCATGTAATGTGAATGATAACGGAACCGCGACACATGTCATTGAAGTTAATGTGAGGCTGTGAGTGTGAAAGCGTTTAGTGTACGTTTTTATGTTTATATACCCGAGCGACGACGCCGCGCCGCGGGCGGTTTTTCTTTGAGCTTTGAACTGGCGTTGTAAGGTGCGCGACCGCCAAAGCGACGGGATTAGATTCCCGGTGGGAACACAAGTTTACTCCCTATGGGAATTTGTGTTTCTGGTGTGAAAATTGTGTGAGTGATCATGTGATGTGAATGTTTACGGGCTCACAACACAAATCATTAAACTTATTGTGGGGCTGTAAATGTGAAAGCGTTTATGTATTTTTTTTAATGTTTTTTAACCGGGCGACGCCGGGCATCTTTGAACTGCTCGCTGGTGTTATGCTGTGTGCGCGTTCGCATTCAAAGCAGTTGGTTCGATTCCCGGAGGGAACTGAAATTTTCTCCCCACGGAAAGTTTGTGTTTTTGGATCTGGGTGTAATGTGTGAATGTTGTGTATGTGTTTACGGCCCCACGGCATAATACACAGTACTTTGTGTGGGGCTAAGTGTAATAGCGTTTATATGTATGTTTTTCCACCCGGGCGATGACCGGCGGGTCAGCTAGTATGGTATATAGCTGTGGCATTTGTAAAAAGGAGTCTGTCCTTTTCCAGGGCCTAGATAATCTATATACCAAATTTGGTCCCAATCCTTACAGCAGTTACAAAGTTACGTTTCAAAATGACTGGCACTTACGCACAAGCCACAGAAGAAATAGTAAAAGTACAAACGCGCACACAAAAACTTGCTAAAATATGTATCATACATTGCCTAAACATTTATTCACATACCTAGTTTATAGAATGCATGATAACTTATACAAATTGTCATTAAATTATAATTAAAAAGTATTCGATGGGAAAAATATATACAATTTATAGTTACTGTTACAAATAGGTAATATATTCTATCGTTATCTCATAGTATTATAATGTATCCTTAATCTATTATTTTGTGTTTTAGCGATTGTAATAGGAGAAGATAAGAACGTTACTGCACAACCTTGTTCGCCGAATCCATGTGACACGAATGCTCCATGCGACAATTATGGAAATCAGTTTGCTATCTGCAACGCTTGTGACGCGGGAAACAGTCCGGGTTGCCGACCAGAATGCGTCCTTAACTCAGATTGTGGCTTTAATAAAGCATGTTTAAGAAATAGATGTGTAGATCCCTGTCCCGGAACTTGCGGCATTAACGCTGAATGTTCAGCATATCATCATGATCCAATCTGCCGATGTATTCATGGCTTCGAAGGAAATCCATATGAGCATTGTAAACCTTCTGTGCCACGTAAGTAAAGTTATGTTAATTTTTTTTTATTCTCGATAGGCAAGCATTTAACCTCTATCTCACCTGATGGAAAGTGACGATGTGGTCGAAGATTTAGCTTGCTTGCCTAAAAGAATTGCAAAAGGTTTGTAAGATGTTTGTTTACATCCATAGGGATACAAATAAATTAAAATAATTTAAACTAGTTCGTGTTTTTTGGATTAAACTAAATCATTTCACGAGAGGAGTTCTATATCATAATTGATTTTAATTTTATTTCCAGCTAATACACCTCAAGAACCTTGCGATACTGTTCAATGTGGTGCCAATGCCGCTTGTCAAGACCTTAATGGTGCTCTAACATGCCAGTGCTTGCCCAACTTTTATGGAAATCCTTACATGTCATGCCGACCTCAGTGTGTAGTTAACGGTGACTGCTCGCCAGAAACAGCATGTTTGAATAATAGATGCGAGAATCCCTGTAAAGATGTTTGTGGGCTTGGAGCACTCTGTTCAACAGTGAATCATCACGCTGTATGTTATTGTGATTCAGGCTACACTGGAGATCCCTATGTAAGGTGTAAGCCAACACTGCCGGGTCTACCAGTATCCGTTTGTGATCCATCTCCATGCGGACCTTACAGCAAGTGTCTCATTTCACCGATAGGATTAGCTGTTTGCTCTTGCTTACCTAGCCACCGAGGTGTAGCCCCAATGTGTCAGCCGGAATGTGTTAGTAACTCTGACTGTCTACAAACTGAGACTTGTGTAAACCAAAAATGCTCAAATCCGTGTCAAGGAAGCTGTGGTATCAGCGCTGATTGTATAGTTGTAAACCATAATCCAATATGCAGCTGCAGCTCGGGTAAAACAGGAGATCCATTTGTAGCATGTTCACAGATAGATGATGTTCCACCAACAGTAAAAAATCCATGCGTACCATCTCCTTGTGGGCCAAATTCCGTATGTGAAATAAAATCAAATCATCCAGTATGTTCCTGTCGCTCCGACTATGCTGGAACACCGCCTTACTGTCGACCAGAATGCGTGATAAGCCAAGAATGTCCATCAAATCAAGCTTGCATCCATGAGAAATGTTTGGACCCATGTATTAACGCTTGTGGAAACAACGCGAAATGTGACGTTATAAACCATATGCCATTATGTAGCTGCTTAGATGGTTACAGAGGGGATGCATTTATAGGTTGCATAGCAAATCCAATAGAAGAACCTCCAACTCCTTGTAATCCATCGCCATGTGGCGAGAATACTATATGTACAGTAATGAACGATTTTGCTCGTTGCTCATGCATTCCACCTAATATTGGAAATCCTTATGCAGGCGGATGCCGACCTGAATGCACTTCTAATTCAGATTGTCCCAATAATTTAGCATGCTTATCAAACCATTGCCGAGATCCTTGCAAGGACTTATGTGGGGTTAATGCTGAATGTATCGTCACGAATCATGTTCCAGTTTGCACATGTTTCAAAGGCTACGAAGGCGATCCATTTTCTTCCTGTCGCCATAAAACTGGTACAGGTCAGTAACGCAGCATCAGCTTATATACATTCCATCCAATTTGTGACTGGCTATACAATAATATTTATTTGCAGACCATAATGCTTGCGAGCCTTCACCGTGTGGCCCAAACAGCGAGTGTCACATTGTGAGCAATCGTGCGGCATGCTCTTGCCGACCCGGGTACTTTGGGTCGCCCCCCGCATGTCGACCGGAATGTGCTGTCAATTCAGATTGTCCCGCTGATAGAGCATGTATAAGCCAAAAGTGCAAAGATCCTTGCATTAATAGTTGTGGATTAGATGCTCGATGTCATGTTGTTGGACATAACCCAATATGTTCATGTCCTGACAATCTATCCGAGGGTGATCCTTTTATTAGGTGTTACAGAAAAAGTAAGAATATTTTATTAATATAGATATAGATTTAGATACATAGAGATAACTAACTACTTTTTTGATGTTTTATTATATATTGACTCTTTTAGTGTTATATCGTACAAATAGCTTTGATATGCGGCATTGCCCGCGTTACCACGTTAAGAAGTAACAAAGCTTTTCTCCTATTCCAGAAGACGGGGTACTTATGCCGATAAAATTTACTTAGATAAGATTGTTTTGTTGATCGTTTGATCATTATCAAAAATTTTGTTATATGATGATATGGTCGAGGATGGTAAACATGTTGGAATGTAATCCCACGTTTCAAACATAAATATTCACATACAAACATACACTAACTTTTTATTTAACCTTAGATTAGAGATGGTTCTTAGTCTTTAAGCGATATCCATAAAAGGAGAGGGTCCAGATTCAACCTAATACTGCTTTTTGTTGCATTGTTTTGGGTATGTTTTTTGTTTTCATCGCGACAAGCAAATGTTTGACTACTATCTTCTGAATTATAATCTACCAAACAAAAAAAAAACATTTAAATCGATTAATAATTGGCGGAGATATCGCGTTACATACATACAAAGAAAATAACATACAGTCGAATTGAGATCCTCCTTTTTTAAATTCGGTTGAAAAGACAGTCAAACTGTCAGTGCAAACTTACGAGGATGGTACTTTACTAAGCCATCCCAAAGATAAGAGCAGTATACCATACACAAACAGACTAATGCTTGATACAAGTTGAGCCACTGCCCCGGTGTAATTAGGTACGCTCCTACCTTGGCGAAAATTCCAAGGTTTTAAGCGACCAATTGGGCTTTTGACTCAATATAGGAACCGACATTGAATGTTAACATGTAACGTTAAGATGATACTAAGTAACTCTAGATAGGAATCAATTGTAGTTAATTTGCTCTTTTTGGCAGAGAATAGACCCGCTTTAGTCTTGGTGGCATTAAACTTGACCAGGTTGGCATCGCCCCTTTCATTAATTTCATTTATTCACTTCCCTTTAAGACTGTATGTGTGCTCCATATTGTGTGTTACCTCAAATCTCAGCCACACGGGATCCGATTTAGAGTGCAGTCTCTAATCTAAAAGGTTCACAAAAAAATAAAATCAGATGTAGAGTTACAGAAATTATGGCGTTAAAGCCGAGGTTTTTAAATATATTCATTAATATCGTACGTCATAAATGTTACATTTCAATTAACTCCAATCCAACAATGTAAAACTAGCTGAGAACAACATATTACATTTATGTATCTTTCTAATACAGCTAAATCTTACGTTTTAACTTATTAACAGGTATGCAAACACCACCACCAGAGCAGGATCCATGCATTCCGTCCCCCTGCGGTCCACATTCTTCATGCCGCAAAGAGAGCGGTCGGGCCGTGTGTGCCTGCGAGCCGGGCACGCTCGGGGCCCCGCCATCTTGCCGCCCTCAATGCGTCATAAATCAAGACTGTCCCCTTGCGCTTGCATGTCTCGCCGGTACTTGTGTCAATCCGTGCCTTGGATCCTGTGGATTCAATGCTCGGTGTACGGTGCAGAATCATCAACCCTTCTGCTCTTGTGATGAAGGATTCTCCGGTGATCCGTTTGCTGGTTGCAATCGAGTAGAAGGTAAGTTCAGTTTTATAATTACGACCATATACACTTATATGTTGCATGCATTTGTAGAGCACTAGCTTGAAATTATTGATACGATTGTATTGTGAAGCTTTTAGCATGTGTGTCGTGTATTTTCAGCTCCTAAAGAACTTCCTCATCCTTGTATCTCATCACCATGTGGACCAAATGCTATATGTCGGGAAAGGAATGGTGCTGGCTCTTGTATTTGTATTGATGATTTTTACGGTGATCCATACACTGGTTGTCGACCAGAATGTGTTATGAATACTGATTGTGCTAAAGATAAATCTTGTTTCAATAACAAGTGCGTGGATCCTTGTTCTGGCACCTGTGGACAAAACACACAATGTAGAGTTACAAACCATGTGCCTTCATGTTACTGCTTGCCTGGATATACTGGAAATTCTCTTCATGCATGTACTCCTGCTCCGAGTAAGAATTATTTTCTATTCTATATTATTATCTTATCTTTGGAAATTCTTTACTTTACTCTGTTATTCTGTATTTTCATATCTTATATTTTCTTTATAAAGCTCTTCTGGAACCTGTGGATCCTTGCCACCCTTCACCTTGTGGACCATACAGTAAATGTCGAACATATAACGGTCATGCAGTTTGCACTTGCCTGGATATATGCGTCGGCTCTCCACCAAACTGTCGACCTGAGTGTATAGTTAGTTCCGATTGTCGACCTGACAAAACTTGCGTTAGTCAAAAATGTATGGACCCGTGTCCTGGTATGTGTGGTATAAATGCCCAATGTCAAGTAATAAACCACAATCCAATATGCAGTTGTTACAACGGATATACTGGTGATCCTTTTGTAAGATGTTTCGTGGATGAAAGTAAGTTTTTAAACTTAACTGTTAATATTATAATAATATTAGGTACATGTATGGATATTTTCTAAATTCACATTTTTAATTTCCTAGGACCGATGACCCCAATCGATAATTGCGTACCAAATCCATGTGGGCCCAATTCACAGTGTAAAGAAGTTGCTAACGCACCGGTATGCTCATGTTTGAGCAACTACGTAGGTCGCCCGCCCAACTGTAGACCAGAGTGTATCATGAGTGTTGAGTGCCCAGGAAACTTGGCGTGTATATCAGAGAAATGTAGCGATCCTTGTCCTGGATCTTGTGGTTTTCATGCTTCTTGCGCTGTGGTCCAACATGTACCAATATGTACTTGTGATCATGGTTATACAGGAGATCCTTTCTCAGGATGCTCCCTTAATCCAATATGTAAGTTACCCACAAATAATAGAAAATTTTCAAATTGGTTTGAATCTACCGATTTAATGTATCATATCACCTTAATCTGTTTGTTTATAGCAATTGAACCTCAACTGGAAAACCCTTGTTCACGTTCACCTTGTGGTGTAAATGCTGCATGTAAAGAAAGACATGGTATTGGCTCATGTTCATGTCTGCCCGATTATTACGGTGATCCATATATAGAATGTCGGCCAGAATGCGTTCTTAATAGCGACTGTCCAAGAGACAGAGCATGCATAAATAATAAATGTAAAGATCCATGTCCCGGAGTGTGCGGCATGAACGCTGAGTGTCGCGTGAACAACCATGCGCCATCTTGCGCTTGTTTACCTGGTTACGAGGGAAATCCTTTTTCATCTTGTTACATAAGTAAGAGCAAATTCTTATAAAAATATAATTTGCTAGTTTGAGGCGTACGAAGCAATTGTAAACTTTTATATAAATTTTAGGTCCACTTGAAAATCCTGTTGACCCATGCTTACCATCTCCATGTGGTCCATACAGTATATGTCGCGAGAGTAGTGGCCATGCCATTTGCTCATGTCAAGAACAGTATTTCGGATCTCCTCCATTCTGTCGTCCTGAATGTATGGTTAGCAGTGATTGCATGCCAAACAAGGCTTGTATAAATAAAAAATGTGTCGACCCTTGTATTGGATCATGTGGAAGTAATGCCAAATGTATGGTAGTAAACCACAATGCGTTATGCAGCTGCCCACAAAATTATGTCGGAGATCCTTTTACGCATTGTACTTACGAAGAACGTGAGTGTTTTGCATATAATATATTTAACAAAATTACCAATAGGTATCTAAATATCTACGTATGCTATGCTTAAGCGATAACAAAATAACATAATCAAAATAGCTAAATCGGCTACTATATACAAATACAATTAATAATTCATACACTATTTTATTACATTAATAATTTATAGGACCAAAACCTAAACCTAGCGGAAACCCATGTATTCCATCACCCTGCGGGTTAAACTCTCAATGTCGTGTAATTGGAGAAACTCCAGCATGCTCTTGTCAACCAGGCTATATTGGTCGAGCACCAAATTGTCGTCCAGAATGTATTTATGACGAAGAATGCCCTAGCAATTTAGCATGTGTCCGTGAAAAGTGCTCAAATCCTTGCGCTGGATCATGTGGTTCTAACGCGGAGTGTTTAGTTATCAATCACAAAGCGATTTGTCACTGTCGAGAAAGCTATACAGGCGATCCATTCAGTGGTTGTTATTTTATTGGTAAGCATTTGACGTATTTACAAATATTTTGGATAATTGACTATTATTAATGAATAATCGACTAACAAAATTTCACGAAAAATTGTTTTTAATTTGTAGTCACGATACCAAATGAAGATGAGACAAATCCATGCAATCCATCTCCTTGTGGTCCAAATTCTGTCTGTAAAGAAAGAAATTCAGCTGCGGCATGTACTTGTCAGTCAGGATATTTTGGAGATCCATACCTAGGCTGCAGGCCCGAATGTGTTACAAACAATGACTGTCCAATCGATAAAGCATGTTCGAATAACAAATGCGTAAGTCCGTGCCAAGGAGCCTGCGGAATAAACGCGGAATGTACCGTCGCTCATCATACACCGGTGTGCTTATGCATTGAAGGTTACGAAGGAAATCCGGTAGTTTCTTGCCATCCTCAAAGACAACGTTAGTATTTTAATAGTGTCCAATTAAATTGTTAATGTTGATATATAAATATAGAAGAATTTTACTGAACTTAATTTTAACTTTTAGCGACACTCGCGGATATAAACCCTTGCGTGCCATCGCCTTGTGGACCATATAGTAACTGTAAAGTAGTGAATGACCACGGCGTCTGTTCATGTCAGGACGGCTACGTGGCTTCGCCACCTACATGCCGGCCGGAGTGTGTTATAAGTACTGACTGTCCGCAACATCAAGCCTGTATACAACAAAAATGCAGAGATCCGTGTCCAGGAACATGTGGCTTAAATGCAAGATGTCAAGTTATAAACCATAATCCTATATGTACATGTAAAGCAGGTTTTACTGGCGATCCGTTTATGACATGCCAGTTAGAGCAAAGTAAGAAAATAATTATGTTCGATAAAAATAAAATACGTCTTTGTAGTTTTTTTTTTCAAAGCAAAATCTTGTTTATATTGTTTTATATGTTAATTCTTTTATATGACGCTTTCCTACTCAATCTTTTTCTTTTTATCTTGTGGCTATCTTTTTATAACTGTTACTTAATCTATTATATTTTCTTTCTTAGAACCTCTTCTAGAGGGGCCTAGAGGAAATCCATGTGTACCTTCACCATGTGGTCCATACTCTCAGTGCAAAGTAGTGGGAGAAGCGCCTGCATGTTCATGCTTGCCAAACTATATTGGCGTCGCACCAAATTGTAGACCTGAATGCTCTATAAATGCAGAATGTCCGGGTAACCTTGCATGCCAAAATGAAAAATGTGTTGATCCATGTCCGGGTTCTTGTGGCTTTAACGCAGAATGTTCTGTAGGTAATCATGTAGCTCTGTGTAATTGTATACAAGGATATACAGGTGATCCTTTCAGTGGATGCTCTCAGATATCATGTAAGTCATCATTTTTTCATATTATAATTTTTATTATTAAAATACGGCTATCACTCACGTTATTTGTCGAAATTGTCTCCTAGGTTTCGAGCATGTACAATGCTTTTCTACGGGATGAGTTTACGCCGTAAGATCGCTACGAAGACTCTTCGAATCTTAAATTTTTCATATAATAATAAAATTATTTATTTAACAAAAAAATCAACATTCATATTATTTTCAGTTGAACCACCACCACCTTCAAACCCTTGTAATCCATCACCATGTGGTGCTAACGCCATATGCAAAGAAAGGAATAGCGTCGGGTCATGCACCTGTATACCAGAGTACTTTGGAGATCCATATACAGGCTGCAGACCGGAGTGTGTATCAAACTCCGACTGTGATCGTAACAAGGCTTGTTCAAATAATAGATGCAAGGACCCTTGCCCAGGTGCTTGTGGTATACACGCTGAATGTAGAACCGTTAACCATTCTCCGACATGCACGTGTGTTAATGGTTACTCGGGTAATCCCTTAATTAGATGTGATCTAGAAAGTAAGTTCAAACAAATAAAAAACAACTGTTTATATTCAAATGGTTTTCATTCGCTTATATATATATACATATAATATGTATTTTTTACAGAAAAAATAGATACACTTAATCCTTGTCAGCCATCGCCTTGCGGACCTAATAGTCTATGTAGAGTGGTAAATGGGCACAGTGTTTGCATATGTGAGAATGGATTTATTGGCACGCCTCCATCCTGCCGACCGGAATGCATCGTAAGCTCTGAATGCCCACAAGACAAAGCATGCGTCAACAAAAAATGTATAGACCCTTGCCCCAATACATGTGGTCTTAATGCTAGATGTCAAGTAATCACTCACAATCCCATCTGTAGTTGTTCACCAGGGTTTACTGGTGATCCCTTCACAAGATGTGACCATGAAGAAAGTTAGTACTATTTTTTAATTACTATTTTCATACTACATAATTCACTTTTTGTTTTCAATGATATTCATTTCGAACAACGTTCAAAGTGTTCAGTCTGAAGCCAATGCCCAGATATCTACAAATTCTTTGGCCTCCCTATTAAGTACTAA
The DNA here is from genome assembly GCA_948107665.1 of Lomographa bimaculata. Lineage (NCBI taxonomy): Eukaryota > Metazoa > Arthropoda > Insecta > Lepidoptera > Geometridae > Lomographa > Lomographa bimaculata. The sequence continues at coordinate 10,220,896 of OX403589.1, forward strand.
TACGCATCCTGCCCTTAGCAGGGATTTTTTTTATTAACACCGGCATTATATCCTATGTTACGTTATATAATATGTATGAGTCATAGTGTATAATATAAATAACCGCGAGTTTTTCCTTTTATTACAGTTACACCTCCTCAAACGAATCCATGTGTTCCATCGCCTTGTGGGCCAAATTCAGAGTGCCGCGTAATTGGTGATCAAGCTGCGTGTTCTTGTTTACCGAATTATATAGGAAGGGTTCCAAATTGTAGACCAGAATGTACTATCGATGCAGAGTGTCCAAGCAACGCAGCTTGCATTAATGAACGTTGCAAAGATCCTTGTCAAGGCAAATGCGGTTCGAACGCTCTATGTTTAGCAATAAATCATAAAGCGATATGTAACTGTCAGCAAGGTTATACTGGTGATGCTTCTATCAGTTGTGATCAAATAATTATGTCACGTAAGTACAACCATTCATGTATTTTGAACGCAGTATTATAGGTGCGTAATTTTATTATAGCTTTTGTATATATAATTATAATTTTAATAATATAATTATAACTTATTTCCTCCCGCGCCCCTTTTTCCTACCAAGCTCTTGCAACTCTTCTTTATTACGTTCTCCATATGATCCTTTTTGCAAGTATTTCCCTCCTTCTGACTCAAAACCCTTCGACCTCTCTCTATGATCTAAGATAAGGGATACCATTACTCGTCTGAGATTTTCACGCGATTTCATATCTTTTAGTAAAGCTATTTCAAGATTATTTGATGTCACAGCGCGTTGCGACAGTAGTTTTTAAAATATAACTGACAAGTATTCAGTTCGTTCTTGAAAATATATTTACGGTAAGAAGACGCGCCTTTGTTGTAGTTATATAACAGTATAGATTTTATTTTAGCACCGGAATTGCCACCAACGTCAAGTCCATGCATGCCATCACCATGTGGGCCTAACGCAGAATGTAGGGAGTATAATGGAGCCGGTGCCTGTGTGTGTTCTGAAGGATATGAAGGCGATCCGTACAGTGTACAAGGCTGTCGCAGAGAGTGTGAGAGCAATGACGATTGCTCTCCTAGCTTAGCGTGTACGCGTTTCAAGTGCATTGATCCATGTCCTAGATCGTGCGGTCAATTAGCGCAATGTACAGTTGAAAATCACGCGCCTGTTTGCACCTGTCCGAGAGGTTTAACTGGAGATCCATTCTTCCAATGCAGAGAAATCACAGTGACTGGTAAGATTAAATATAAAGTAATGTTTTTTATTCCATGCTTACTAACAAAGGGCAGTTAAAACAAAGTAAGCATAAAAGAATACTGATGTAAGTAATTAAAACACGAATAATTTTTATGTTTACAGGCCCACCTCTAAATCCATGTGAACCAACACCTTGCGGTCCTAACAGCCAATGCAGACAAGTAAACAATCAAGCAGTTTGTTCTTGCTTGCCAAATTACATAGGTTCACCTCCATCGTGTAGACCTCAATGCATTGTTAACAGTGAATGTGATGTATCAAAAGCGTGCATAAATCAAAAATGTGACGACCCCTGTCCAAATACCTGCGGACTGAGAGCGCATTGTCAAGTCAAGAATCATAACCCCATTTGTACTTGTCCAGCCGGCATGACCGGCGATCCCTTTACACAGTGCTATTGTAAGTAGCAGCAGATTTTTGTTTATAAATTTAATAACATCGTATGGAATAGTATATGACATTGTGACCATCGTGGTCATTCAAAGTCATTCAATAAATAATTTATCAATGCATTAAATTTCAGTAATTGAACTAACAAGTGAACGACCGCCATCTTGTACTCCTTCACCATGTGGACCTCATTCACGATGCCAACTATTATCTAGTGGGCCGGCATGTTCATGTTTGCCAGGTTATGTTGGTTCACCACCATCATGTAGACCTGAATGCAACATTAATTCTGAATGTCCAGCTTCATTGGCCTGTGTTAGACAAAAATGTGAAGATCCTTGTCCTGGCTCATGTGGAGTGGAAGCAAATTGCCATGTATTAAATCATGTAGCTGTATGTGTTTGTAACGATGGATTCACAGGAGATCCATTCTCAAGATGCTCACCTATTGTCCAAGGTAACAAAAAATATTTAACTATGTAGTCTTATTCGTTAAATTGCTGACTCAGTCGGTGCAGTGGGCAAATCTCTGCCCGTTTCCCCGAGGGTTTTGGGATCAATTCCCAGCAGGAGCACAATTTGCCTTTCAATGGACATTTGTGCTTCCGGTCTGGATGTAATTGTGTATGTGATATGTAGACGTTTATGGTACCCACGATACAAGTCTTTGAACTTATTATATTATTTGATCTTTAACTCTATTGCCACACCTGGCAATAAAGTTAAAGATCAAATACTAGTTTCATAATATGAGACACCTCAATGGACAATGTCTAATTTTATGTACCATTTCAGTCATGACTACGCCTACACCATCAGATCCATGCAATCCCTCTCCTTGTGGACCTAATGCACAATGTGATAACGGATTTTGTACATGCTTGCAAGACTACAGCGGAAATCCTTATGAATCATGTAGACCAGAATGTACTGGCAGTCAAGAATGTCCAAGAGATAAAGCGTGTTTCCGAAACAAATGCCGAGATCCTTGTCCTGGTGTTTGCGGACAAAATGCAAAATGTGACGTCATCAATCACATTCCCACTTGTTCATGCATATCAGAATACACCGGAAATCCATTTACACAGTGTAATAAAATAGAAATTAAATATAATGAGCCAAAAGACCCATGTCATCCTTCACCTTGCGGACCCAATAGTTTATGTAGACCAGCAGACAATACTGCTGTATGTGCATGTCTTGAAGGATTTCATGGATCACCACCATCGTGCCGACCGGAATGTGTCGTGAGCTCTGAATGCCCTTCAACCAAGGCTTGTGTTAACCAAAAGTGTATTAACCCCTGTATAAATGCATGTGGTGTCTCCGCTCGCTGTGAAGTCATCAATCATAGTCCAATATGCAGCTGTAATCCAGGCCAAACTGGTGATCCATTCAAAAGTTGTCATGATGTTGTAAATGAGCCTCCTGAAATCGATGCCTGTAATCCATCTCCATGTGGACCTAATTCGCAATGCTTGGAACGAAATGGCAAGGCGAACTGCAGGTGCGTCGACAATTATGTGGGTCAACCGCCAAATTGCCGACCGGAATGTGTTATTAATCCTGACTGTCCTTCTAACCAAGCATGTGTCAGAAACAAGTGCATAGATCCATGCCCCGGTTCTTGTGGAGTTAATGCTGATTGTGTTGTTGTTAGTCACACCGTTTCATGCAGTTGCAGAGAAAAATATACTGGAAATCCATTCATGCAGTGTACACCCCAAGAAGGTGCGTATTTATAATTTATTGTATTATCATGTTGCGGCATACGTTTTCTTTAAGATATGTATATTTGTATCGATACTATTAGTGATTCGGTTGACATGATTTTGCATCTGTCATACATACTCTACATATATTTTTTTTATGTTGGATAGGCAATCATTTGACTTCTATCTCGTTTTATGAAAGTGACAATTCGGCCGAAGATGGGAAATGCTTGCCTAGAAGGTACCTATTCACTCTAGACTTGAAGACACCCAGATTAAACCATTCAGGGAATAGACGCAGGCAATGAGCTCTACTCCTCGCTGTACGGATTATAAACGTAGAAGCGAAAGGATTCGTGTGAACTGGAGGTATGTCAATCATAAATGGATGACGTTTGACAGTTGTCTTGTTGTTTGATGGTAAAAAGGGTATGAAGGAATTATAACATGTAACTACATAAGTGAAAATATATAAAAAAAACATATGAAAATAATAAATTTACATTTATTATTTTAGTAGAGTATGGAAACGGATTTACAATCTTTACAATAGTAGATATAGGCAAATGTAAGACAAGCGTTTCAGCAGCACCATTACTACTTGATGTTGTTCTGACGTCATTTCTAAATTATATTTTGTGTTTAGTAATCGTTCAGGGCCTCCAACGATACAGGCCTGCCTTGGTGCAAGGACCAATAGTAACTTTTGTGATTTATTTAGATTTTATTTTAGTAAATAAATGATTTTGTAGTTATTTTTTGTCAGGCGACGAATGGATCAGATTAGTAAAAACTAAGCAGATTATATTTACCGTAACCGTAGAAGCTGGGAACTTAATAGGCTGTGATCTTGAAAGCAGTAATGTTTATTTTATGCAAATTGTTCAAATAAAATAATATCTTGAAAAATGTGGATGAAAAATGTGGATGAAACTGTGGGGTACGCGTGGTGTCATGTTATTATTTAAAACAAAATATTTTTCAGAAAAAGTGGCACAGCCATGTGATCCATCACCATGTGGTGCAAATGCGATTTGCAACCAAAGGGACGGAGCCGGCGCTTGCTCATGCTTAGAAGGATATCAGGGCAATCCATACGATGGTTGTCGTCCCGAATGTGTTCTTAGTTCAGATTGTCCAGCAGATAAATCATGCTTGAGGAATAAGTGTGCTGACCCTTGTCCAGGAATTTGTGGAACTAACGCTGAATGCACTGTTATTAATCATGTACCTAGCTGCGCATGCTACAAGGGGTACTCAGGAAATCCATTCGTTCAATGCACTAAAAATAAAATAGATATATTAGTAAGGCCTTGCCAACCATCACCGTGCGGCCCTAATAGTGTATGTAGAGAAAATGGTGGAATGGCTTCCTGTGAATGCTTGCCAGATTATCAAGGAGCTCCACCTGATTGTCGACCCGAATGTACAGTCAGTAGTGAATGTCCTTCGGATCGAGCCTGTCATAAACTAAAATGTGCTGACCCTTGTAGAGGAACTTGTGGAATAAGCGCACATTGTCAAGTAGTAAACCACAGTCCACTATGCAGCTGTCCCGTAGGAACTACAGGTGATCCATTCAAATACTGCATTTTGATTGAAAAGCAAGAACACGACCCAGAAACACCTGTGCAGCCATGCCAGCCAAATCCATGTGGGCCATATAGCGAATGTCGAGCATTCGATAGAAGTCATTCTTGTTCCTGCTTACAAGGATATTTGGGACCGCCGCCAAATTGTCACCCAGAATGTCTTGTGAACACTGACTGTGCCTCTCATCAGGCTTGTATTGCAGAAAAATGTAGGAACCCATGCGAGGGCTCATGCGGATTTAGAGCAGAGTGTCGTGTACAGGATCATATTCCTATATGCAGTTGTCCAACTGGATTTTCTGGTGATCCATTCATACAATGCTCAGAAGTGACAGGTAAGAAAATATGAAAATGTTAAATTAATTCACAAGTAATAAATAATTTAATTGGTATTCAAGCACAAAATGAGAACCAATAGGAATATTGACTAATATTCAGTATTAAAAATAAATCGTTAAGTGAAAAATTTGATTAAAAATAATAAGATATAAATAATGGAAATAATTTTGATTAATAGTTTAATTACAATTATTTACATTATTTATATCTAACGGATTTCACGGTTAAATTAATTAAGGTTGAGTAAGTTTTTAATTAGTCATATTCAATAGTTGTCAATATTTCATCAATTACAGAGATCCAACCTCTTCCGGCGGATCCTTGCAGCTTGTCTCAATGCGGAACGAATACAATTTGCGATGCTGGGGCTTGCAGTTGTGCGCCTGGATTTTTCGGAGATCCATACATCGGATGTAGACTCGAGTGCAGTACTAATGGAGAATGCTCTCCGACGAAATCTTGTCAAGGAGGAAAATGTGTAGACCCATGCCCTGGCGCATGCGGTACAAGTGCAATTTGTTCGGTCAACAATCACATTCCATCATGTACTTGTCCACCAAACTCATCAGGCGACCCTTTCACACTATGCTCAGAAGATATACCAGGTAAATTATATTGATTACTCTAAAATAAACGGCAGATACTAACAATCAACTACTGCATTTTAATACAATAAATATGTACTCTCTTCGCAGTTATTATAGAAAAGAAATCGGCATGTTCTCCATCACCATGTGGTCCATACAGCGAATGTACTGTGAGTTCCAACGGTGCAGCAGCTTGTTCTTGTAAAACGGGGCATATTGGCTCTCCACCGTCTTGTAGACCGGAATGCCTTGTCAGTTCAGAATGTAAGCTACAGCTTGCTTGCATTGATCGAAGATGCCGTGATCCATGTGAAGGCGCGTGTGGACGCGGTGCTAGATGTCAGGTCATAGCACATTCTCCAATTTGCACATGCAATGACGGTTACACCGGAGATCCATTTACTTACTGCTATGCTACTCCAGGTAACAATAAATGTTTTTATGTTGTTAAGAAGATCAGTATTACTAAACTATTTACAAAGTATTTGAATGAAACTTTTTTTTCGTAGCTACAACACCACCTCCAACCGATTTATGCCAACCATCGCCATGTGGACCCAATTCACTTTGTGTTAAATCACAAGAGACACCTGCATGTAGTTGTCAACCAGGATTCATTGGAGCTCCTCCAAATTGTCGACCGGAATGTACTATTAGCGCAGAATGTCCGGCTGCTCTTGCTTGTGTCGCCCAAAGATGTAAAAATCCGTGTGAACAAGCTTGTGGCCCTCGAGCCACTTGTTCCGTTGTCGATCACCGGGCGTCGTGTGCTTGTGAACCAGGCTTTGAAGGCGATCCCTTTCAGGGATGTTCACTAATTAAAGGTAAGAAAGTTTGCCATTCGTTGTTGACATGTTCTACTATTCTAGTACTGTCAAGCTAATTGTACAAATAAATATTGACCGTATAATGAATATTAAAAATGAATTATGAGTGAAAATCTCATAGTTTGAGATGATATCCGACTCAAAAGGTAAATAAATAAAACTGTCATCTATACTATGTCAAGAAACGTTTAGCCGATTTTTACGGTGCATAAATAACCCCTCGCTTGGCGAAGCGTGACAATTCATGCTTTAAATATGTGCTTCTTACATATAGATTCAAATAACTAGGAAGACACGCCTCACATGGTTAACTAAAATAGGCCTACAGAGATGTTTCTACTTTGGAACTATATGGTGACCATGCCCGCTGTTTTGTTCTTTGGTGATTCATCAAAATAGGATCTATTTATGCGCTTGAAAATAAAATTTAGCCTTCAGATCAAAATGGTTTTAATGTTGAAACATTAGGTAAAAAAAGCTTCAGAAGGGTCTAAATTACATTAATATTTTCATTATGTGATAATAATGCCTTGCTTTTGAACGGAGCACGCGGAGATAACATAGCACTTACAGTAAGCTTAGGCCGTTCGCCGTGATGGCCGCTTTGGACGGTGCGCTAGCGATAATGATGCTGTCGTCGGATGCGGAGGTCACTAAACGTCGCCGAGCCCAGCAAGCTTCAACTAACGCTTCGGATCAAGGAAGTGCTTCCACGGTGGCTGTTGTTACCGGTAAGTAATTTTAAGAGATTGGAATACTTTTTCAGCTCCACCAAAGGTTGAATATTTAAATCCGTGTGAGCCATCACCTTGCGGAGCCAATGCCGAGTGTAAAGTACAAGGGAGTGCCGGATCTTGCACATGTCTTCCAGACTATTTTGGAGACCCATATCAAGCTTGTAGACCGGAATGTCTTGCCGATTCTGATTGCTCCTTGATTTTGGCCTGTGAAAGGAACAAATGTATAGATCCATGTCCAGGAGTATGCGGTTATAACGCAGACTGCTATGTAACTAATCATAAGCCAGTTTGCAATTGCAAGTCAGGATACAGTGGTAATCCACTGTCCATGTGCTCTTTGATTAAGCGCGGTAAGTTCCATGTCAATGACAACTTATAATTGCAATATCTAATGCAATGTTATTAATATTCTTATCTATTTTCTTCATTTCAGAAAATGATGTTGCTGTAGTAAATGTGTGCAATCCAACGCCTTGTGGTATTAATTCTGTTTGTAGAGATATAAATGGACAGCCGGTTTGTTCATGTTTGCCTAACTATATTGGAACTCCACCAAACTGCAAACCAGAATGTATTGTTAATTCTGAATGCAAAACAAACAGAGCTTGTGTAAACCAAAAATGCGTCAATCCATGTCCAAAGCCTTGTGGTCAAAACACAGAATGTAAGGTGATCAATCACAGTCCTGTATGCACTTGCAAACCAGGATATTCAGGAAATCCTTTTACTATGTGCTCTCTTTTGTTACGTAAGTATCATCACTTACTATATTACTTACTAGCTGACCCGCCCGGCGTCGCCCGGGTATACAAAAGCTTACACATAAACGCTTTCACACTCACAGCTCCACACTAAAAGTACTATAACTTGTGTCGTGGGGCCGTAAACATTAACACCACACACAACATTCACGGTATACACAGAACCAGAAACATAAACTTCCCGTGGGGAAAACACCTGTGTTCCCACCGGGAATCAAGTTCAATGATTTCAGATTTTTAACAAAGAAAAGTATTTTTTCTGAGCTAAATATACATGTTAGATATATGCTGTCGCGGACTTTTTTGTAAAACTCATAAAGGCTAACATTTTTGCAATACATTATATTCACCTGTCTAACTATTTAGTCAGCGTACGCCGATAAAGCGGAAATTAGCAATTTTTTCTCCGACTTGTCATACGAATATTATTATTTAGAACTGATAACTAACTTTTCCAACAAAATATAGCCTATGACACTTAGTGGTAACGTAGCTATCTATTAGTGAAAGAATTTTCAGAATCGGATCAGTAGTTTCAGAGATTACCTTTTACATACAAACAAACAAACAAACTTTACCCTTTATAATATTATCCTACTAATATTGTAAAACCGAAAGTTTGTGTGTAAGTGTGTAAGTATGTTTGTTCCCTCTTCACGCTTTAACGGCTGAACGGATTTAGATGAAATTTTGAATATACATAGATTATATCTAGGACTAGCTGACCCGCCCGGCGTTGCCCGGGTAAACAAAAGCTTACATATAAACGCTTTCTCACTCACAGCCCCACTGTAAAAGTACTATAAGTTATGTCGTGGGGCCGTAAACAATTAACACCACACACACAACATTCACGTCATACCCAGAACCAGAAACATAAACTGCCCGTGGGGAAAAAATTTTGTTATTGTGTTCCCACCGATATTCGAACCCGCTGCTTTAAAGACGAACGCGCACTCATCTACGCCAGTGGGTAGTTCAAAGTTCAAAGATTCCCCACCCTGCGTCGCCCGGTTAAAAAATCTACACATAAACACTTCCACATTCACAGCCAAACACTAAGTTCAGTGACTTGTAGCGTGGGGCCGTAAACATCCAAGATTCACAACATATTAAAAACCAGGAACACAAATTTCCCGTAGGGAGAAAACCACAACACAAATTTACCACCGCGAATCGATCCCGCTGCTTTGAAGGCAAACGCGTACCCATTTACGCGAGAAGATAGTTCAAAAGATGACCCGCCCGGCGTCGCCCGGTTAAAAAATATACAAATAAACACACTTCCACATTCACATCCCCACACTAAGTTCAATGACTTGTATCGGGGGGCCGTAAACATCCAAGATTCACAAAGTATTCACAACATACTCAAAACCAGGAACACAAATTTCTCGTGGAGAGAAATTTTCTAGGTAAATTACCACCGGTAATCGAACCCGCTGCTTTGAAGGCGAACGCGCACCCATCTACGCCAGCGAGCAATTCAAAGTTCAGGAACGACCCGCCCGGCGTCGGCCGGGTAGTAAATATTAAAAAACATACCCATAAACACTTTCACATTCACAACCCCACACTTAGTTCAATGACTTGTATCAAGGGGCTGTAAACATCCAAGATTCACACAACATTCACAACATACTCAAAACCAGAAACACAAATTCCCGTGGGAAAACACCTGTGTTCCCACCGGGCATCAAACCCGGTGCTTTAAAGGCAAACGCCCACCTAACTACGCTAGCGGGCAGTTCTAAGTTCAATGATAAGACTAAACAAAAAAAAACAGTCGAATTTATATCCCCCTTCTTATGTTAGTCGGTTCAAAACATAGACGTATGCCGGATTACGCAGTAACTGTTCCATTCTGTGATCCACCGTTTTCACCCTCAAATAAACTTAACGATTTCTCCTAGACTATAGGTCCAAATTATGTGCAGTAAAGAGCAAATTGCATCTACCTGAACTACGTAAGCCGATGAAATAGGTTTTTTTGATAAGGATAATATTAAATACTTAAAAATACGAAATAGAAGCCGCTATTTTTTAATGTGTAGGAATTCGTAGTACGTGTCGGTACATTTCTGACCCGTCCCGTTCACGGGCGGGCTCCCGTGAAACTAATTTCACGATTTCTCATAGACTATTTATCCAAATCATATGCAGTAAAAAGCAAATTGTATCTACATGAACTACGTAAGACGATGAAATAGTTTATTTTGATAAGGATTAATACTGAATGTCTCAAAAAGCCAACTAAACAGAGGCCGCTTTTTTTTCAGATTTTTAACAAAGGAAAGTATTTTTTCTGATCTATACATACATGTTAGATATATGCTGTCGCGGACTTTTTTGTAAAACTCATGAAGGCCAACATTTTTGCCATACATTGTATTCAACTATGTCTTACCGTTTAGTCAGCGTACGCCGATAAAGCGGAAAGTTAGCTAATTTTTCTCCGACTTGTCTTACGAATATTATTATTTCGAACTGATAACTAACTTCTATCCCGACAAAATATAGCCTATGACACTCAGTGAAAGTGTAGCTATCTATTGGTGAAAGAATTTTCAGAATCGGATCAGTAGTTTCAGAGATTACCTTTTACATACAAACAAACAAACAAACAAACAAACAAACAAACAAACAAACAAACTTTACCTCTTTATAATATTAGTATAGAAGTATAGATAGTATAGATTAACACATAGGCTACTTTTTAACTTGATAATAGCGGGTGAAGCCGCGGGGCACGGCTAGTAGTATATATAGTTTAGATTACTTCAGTTTTTGAAGTTGTTATTGGTGGAAAATAGTACGAGATAGAAAACAGAGCGACCTAGGGCACTTTATAAATATCTTATCTTATTTTATTTTCAGAAACATATCCAAGTGTAGCAGCACCTACTGAACCGTGTACACCATCTCCATGTGGACTTTACGCAGAATGCAGAAACATTAACGGTTTAGCTTCATGCTCATGTCAGCCGTCATACATTGGATCTCCGCCGTTCTGTAAACCAGAATGTGTTGTACAATCGGACTGCCCTAGTGACCAAGCGTGTGTTGCACAGAAGTGCAGAAATCCATGCGAAGGATCTTGCGGCTTGTATGCGAAATGTTTTGTGAACAATCACATTCCCGTCTGCTTGTGTTCTGAAGGGTACACAGGAGATCCCTTTAGACAATGTATTCCCCAACCTTTCAAAGGCACGTATTAGTCTTATTTTATTGCTCATGTTTTTATCTATATACTAAGTTAATGGTGTTCGTATTTTATATTATTATCATATTATTTTTAGATTTTACACAAATATTAGGACACTACGGAATTGGTTCAAGATTTCAGCAATAGTTGTATATTATAGTGACCACTGTATGTCACACTAGGGAACCATGTGTTGTGAGATGCAGTTGCCTCCAATTGTATCGTATATTTATTTCTAATTTATTTTTCTTGATAGAACAAATAAAAAACACATATATTTATAAATCATATTTAAGCGCTGTTCCATGTTTAATACAAAATAATTGAGAATTATTGCAATTTATAGAATTCAGTTTTGTAGGACAAGTAGTCGTTTTTTATTATGAAAACTATCGCGATTGCTATTCATTATTATGGTATCGACACAATATCACGCAATCAATAGCCGGTTAGTACCATAATTATCAGTAGTAGTCTGTCTGTATTCTCTTAGTAATTTTTTTTTATCCTAGTTACTAGTTAGTATCTAAAATCAGATATAGCACTGACGGAATGTGTGTACGTCAGAACACGCTCCGGAACATTGATAATTTAAACGCCTGGATGACATAGAATTATGTGTAGAAGCTCATAATGTGTCCAAAATTTTTCTTCCAATACTTGATGAAAGTCTTGTTGGGGCCCGAAGCCAGATACCGAAATATGATATGGACAGTATTTTTATATACAGTATTGTTATACTTTTATATCTCTATTACACAAACGTACTTACTATCCTAGTTTAAATAAATATATATATTTTTAGATCCCGAACCAGCTGCTTCTGACCCATGTCAACCAAACCCATGCGGCCCTAATACTGAATGTATAAATGGAATTTGTTCGTGCATTAGAGATTATCACGGTGATCCTAGCCTTGGATGCCGACCAGAATGCGTCTATAACAGTGATTGTCCCCTGGAAAAGGGTTGTCAACAGCATAAATGCGTAAATCCTTGCATTGGAACATGTGCGGTCAACGCAATTTGTGAAGTTATGAATCACATTCCTATGTGTTCATGTCCAAGGGGTATGAGTGGTAACGCTTTCGTGGAATGCAGACCTGCTTTGGGTATGTTTATCAAATAAACAGTAACTTTAATATTATCTTCTAACTATATACAAAAAGTAATAAACTATAATAATATTCTTTTAAATTTTATTCTAATTTTAGCCGTGGTCATAAATCCATGCAATCCGTCTCCGTGTGGTCCCAATAGCAGATGCCAACAGTCAAACGGTCAGCCAGTTTGTTCCTGTGTACCTGGTTATCGTGGGAGCCCGCCCACTTGTAGGCCAGAATGCTCAGTCAGCCTCGAATGTCCTTTAAAAGAGGCTTGCAATAATCAAAGATGTGTCAATCCGTGTATCGGAGCGTGTGGATCCGGGGCAGTGTGTGAAGTTATAAATCACAATCCTATTTGTACATGCCCTCCGTCGTTTACAGGCGATCCATTTATAAGATGTGTCATTATTGGTATGTGTTTAAGGGATAAAACAGTTTGATTTTATTTAATTTTTTTAATTCTACTAACTCGTTTTATATATATATATATATATATGTTTTTATTTTAGCTGCTGTTGAAGTACAGGTAGATCCATGTGAGCCATCACCATGTGGGTCACATTCGGTTTGTAAGATAAGCGGCCAAAGTCCTCTTTGTGCTTGCTTACAAGATTTTAAAGGCTCTCCTCCAAACTGTAGACCAGAATGCATTAGCAACAGTGAATGTAACTATAACTTGGCATGCTTGAACAGAAAATGTGTTGATCCTTGTATTGGGGTGTGTGGATCTAATGCTGAATGCAGGGTCGTGAGTCACGCTCCTATGTGCATCTGTCAAACTGGATATACTGGAGATCCATTCACATACTGTAGTATTCAAGAGATAGAACCCAACGAAGTTTTAACACCTTGCAATCCAAGTCCGTGTGGTTCTAATGCGATATGTAGAGAGCAGAGAGGCGTAGGGTCATGTCAATGTTTAGATGGATACTCAGGTAATCCTTATGAAGGCTGCCGGCCGGAATGTATCGTAAACTCTGATTGTCCTCTTAACCAAGCCTGTTCAAGAATGAAATGCATAGACCCTTGCCCAGGTACATGTGGATCTAACGCCATATGCCAAGTAAATAATCACATGCCATCTTGCAACTGTCAGCCTGGATATACTGGAAATCCGTTTAGTTATTGTACAATTATGCAAGAACGTAAGTACATTATTGAGTAATATGATAAGGAAAATTATTACAAATTATAATATGTAAAAACAAATATTTATTCAATTCAGCTAATGGTAACATTGTGGTAATTTCTTAATTTATTTTTAGCACAAATTGTGGAGACAAATCCATGTAGTCCATCACCTTGTGGAGCAAATAGCCAATGTAAAGAAATAAATCGTCAAGCAATATGTTCATGCTTACCAAACTTTGTTGGTTCACCTCCCAGCTGCCGCCCAGAATGCGTAGTCAGTTCAGAATGCGCTACAAGTTTAGCCTGTATTAATCAAAAGTGCTCTAATCCCTGTGTGGGAACTTGTGGAAGTAATGCAAATTGCAATGTTATTAATCACAGCCCCATTTGCGTATGCAAACAAGGCCTTACAGGAAATCCGTTCACTAGCTGCTTCCCGATTAAAAGTAAGTATTGACTTGGCATACGAGTAATATAAACGAATTTTATGGAAATATGAATAGTCAAATGCTGTGTTTATAATAATTTCTTGCTATTATTTTCAGTTTCCCAACCACCACAGTACTTGCCATCATTAGATCCTTGTTCGTCGTCACCTTGTGGTTTGTATGCTGAATGTCGAAACGTCGGAGGATCTCCTTCATGCGCCTGCAATCCCCGCTACATAGGGAGTCCACCAAATTGTCGACCTGAATGTACCATCAATTCAGAGTGTCCTAGTAACCAAGCCTGTATGAATGAAAAATGTCGCGACCCTTGTCCGGGAGCATGTGGCCTAAACGCCTTTTGCTCCGTGTTCAATCATATTGCACAGTGCAGTTGTCTAGAACAATATATAGGAGATCCATTCTCGCAATGCCAACCTTTACCCGAAGACGGTACGTTAAGATTTGCAATTATTTTACAAGCTCTCTCAATATGGCTCTGTATGAATGGTCACACTGACTGCTCAAAAGAGAAATAATCTTTTTTTTTTCTAACTAAAACTGTTGTATTTTATTTTTAGAACCTTTTGTGCAACCAGATGCATGTAACCCATCTCCATGTGGAGCAAATGCCGACTGTAATAACGGGATATGTACATGTCAACCTGAATATCAAGGAGATCCGTATTTTGGCTGTAGACCAGAATGTATTATGAGCATAGATTGTCCACATGATAAGGCCTGCATACGAAAAAAATGTTTAGATCCTTGTACAAATACATGTGGAAGAGAAGCTATTTGCAATGTGTACAATCACGTGCCTATGTGTACATGTCCGACAGGTTACTCAGGAAATGCATTTATAGAATGTCGACCTATCAGAGCCGTAGAAATTACAAACCCGTGTAATCCTTCTCCCTGTGGACCAAATAGCCAGTGCAAGGATATTAATGGTCAAGCCATTTGTTCCTGCTTGTCGGGATACTTAGGCGCACCACCGACCTGTAGGCCAGAATGTGTATCTAGTGCAGAATGTGCTCTAAACAGAGCTTGTTCCAATCAAAAGTGTATAGATCCATGCAAAGGAAATTGTGGTATAGGCGCACAATGTCAAGTTATAAACCACAACCCGATATGCTCATGTTTGTCTGGGTATAAAGGAGATCCATTCCAAAGATGTCTCGCAGAAGGTATTATATTATTCTTATTTATTAGACTTCAAACATCATAACAATTCATATTCAATTACAATGTATCTTCATTACAGTGATCGAAGAAACGCCACTCTATGTGAACCCATGTGAACCTTCTCCTTGTGGACCTAATTCAATATGTAAAGAAATAGGCAGTTCACCGTCGTGTGCTTGTTTAGAAAGTTATCTTGGCAACCCTCCAAACTGTCGCCCAGAATGTATAGCAAACTCTGAATGTCCTAACACTTTGGCATGTATAAACCAAAAATGTAGAGATCCATGTCCTGGATCGTGTGGCACTGGAGCTGAATGTCGAGTCATAAGCCATTCGCCACAATGCATATGCCCGCCTGGATACACTGGAGATGCATTTATTAGTTGTAATGTTCTCGATATACCTCTTACACCATGCTCACCTTCACCTTGTGGTCCTAATGCCGTATGCAAAGAACAAAGAAACGCCGGTGCATGCGTATGTTTACCCGATCATGTTGGAAATCCATACGAAGGCTGTCGCCCAGAGTGTGTTGTTAATTCTGATTGCTCTACGAATCTAGCATGCATACAAAACAAATGTAAAAACCCATGCAGCAACATTTGCGGGCGGAACGCAGTATGTAATGTAATTAACCATTCTCCAACTTGCGAATGTTTCCCAGGATTAACAGGAAGCCCATACGATAATTGTTATGAAAAAGTGGCAGGTACGTCACCAAAAGTTATTTAAAGGAACTTACTTTCTTATTTATATAATTTACCATAACTAATATTACTAGTTGTCGCCCTGAACTGAGATCTCGCGTCTACATTTTACCCAAAAGAGAAAAACGCTCTGGAGGCTAATGGCTTATAACTTTTTTGTTTGTTGTTCAAGTACGGGATATACTGGATATTATACGTAGTTTCAGCTTAAAATGTGTAGTCGTTTTTATATAGACCCCAGACAAAATAGGTCTAAAAACAGTGACATTGGTGGCCTACCAATTTGTTTTATTTCAACATAGATTTTTTTTATTTGCGCTTTCGTTCTC
This sequence comes from Lomographa bimaculata, assembly GCA_948107665.1. Lineage (NCBI taxonomy): Eukaryota > Metazoa > Arthropoda > Insecta > Lepidoptera > Geometridae > Lomographa > Lomographa bimaculata. The sequence continues at coordinate 10,237,177 of OX403589.1, forward strand.
TAATTTGGTATATCCCCCAAGGGTAAAAGATATATTTTGTTCCTCATTTACTTGTATTGGTAGCCCCTTTAGTATTGTTAATTGATCTAAAAAAAAGGAGGAGGTTCTATGTTCCAATGTATTTTTTTTTTGTCTATGTTCACCGTTTTCTCCCCCATTTGTGGACCGGTCGTCAAAATTATTTTTTCGTTTGGTAGATTATACTACAGAGGTGATTCCATATAAATTTTATCGAAATAGATATTATCGATCAAGCCAAAACCAAAGTATAAGCTGTGAAGTCGGTTTTTCTACCGACTTCATAAAAAAAGGAGGAAGTACTTAAGTCGACTGTTTTTTTTTATGTGTGTTACCTCATAACTTCGCTCCACGTGATTAGTTTAGTTTTTTTTTTGTTTGAGATTTTGCTTTCTAACTGGTCACATTTAAATTTGATCAAGATCTGATCAGTAGTTCCTGAAATATCTTCAATAATGCGTGTTTAGTACATCTAATCTGATCAAAGTTCCGAAGATTAAGCGGTGAAGTCGGTTTTTTTAAGTTTTGCTTGCGTTTAATTATTTAAGATTCGCTTACGTTAAAATCATAATTTTTATAATTTAAATCTCTATTAATATCTTTATGCCATAGCTTTACATAATTTCTGAGAATTGAAAATGAATTAATGAAAAGGAAAAAAAAATATGATTTAGACGCTAAATGTCTCTGACAGATGGACGGACGGAAAGAAGGACGGGTGGACTGACAAAGGGCCAAGTTAACTTAGAGATATCGCTTCGCCTGATCAATAAATGAGTGTTTGAAAAGTATCTTTATTGATTTTTGCTTGCCATGTTTTCTCAAAACGGTAGAGCAACGTATCGACTTAATTTTTGCGAATACTCGTAGTCTATGTATCGAAGAGTAAACATTTTTTCATCTTAATTTATCAACAGTAATTTTACCCGGGACAAAGATGTTTATAACTAAGCTCTTATTGTAAATACCAATGGATAAATATTTTTTTCAGAAGTTCCTGATTTCCCGAGAGATCCGTGCACCCCCTCACCATGTGGCCCTAATAGTATTTGTAAAGTCTCAAATAATCAGGCTATTTGTACTTGTCAATCTGAATATACAGGAACACCCCCGACTTGTAGGCCGGAATGCCTCGTTAGTTCAGAATGTAGCCAAAATCAAGCCTGCATCCGAAAGAAATGTGTGAATCCCTGTGAAGGTGTTTGTGGTCAAAATACAGAATGCAAAGTCATTAATCACAGTCCCATTTGTTCGTGCAGACCCCAGTACACTGGTGATCCTTTCAGCAGATGCTATAGAGGTAATTTTAGTCGTCAAAGAAATAAAATTGTCACCAATTTTGTCTGTAGTTATAACCATTGATATTATATGATTAGTTTCAGTTCCTGAATTCGTTGCTACTCCATCGGATCCCTGCCTTCCTTCGCCTTGTGGACCATTTTCGCAATGTCGCAATATAGGCGATTTTCCATCTTGTTCCTGTTTACCTCAGTATTTTGGCAGTCCACCAAATTGTCGGCCAGAATGTACTATTAACACTGATTGCTCAAGCGACAAAGCATGTGTCAATGAGAGATGTATTGATCCCTGTCCAGGATCATGTGGCAGTTATGCCGAATGTAGAGTTCAAATACATGTATCAATTTGCACTTGCTTGGATGGATATACTGGAGATCCTTTTAATAGCTGTTCTTTAAAACCAAATATAGGTATGAAATTTAAAAATAATACATAAACTATATATATGAATTATTTCGCTTTTGTGTGTAATAACAAATTTTTATATTTTTTTACAGAAGCTGCACCTACTGACCCATGCAATCCCTCGCCATGTGGGCCAAATGCAGTTTGTAACAATGGCATTTGTACATGTGAGCCCGAATATCACGGAGATCCATATTTTGAATGTCGTCCTGAATGTACAATAAGTTCCGATTGCCCTATGGACAAAGCATGTGTAAGACAGCGCTGCGTCGATCCATGTATTAATACATGTGGAACAAATGCTATTTGTCAAGTTGTAAGCCACATGGCCGTTTGCACTTGCCCTATCAGAACAACTGGCAATGCTTTTATACAATGTAACCCTGTACGAGGTATGTATGAATCTTATTGCTCAACGTATGATTTAAAAACTTTACACGATGACATTAAAAACTCTACCCCTTCTTAAGATTAACATAAAATGATTTTTAATGTTATATTAACAGATGCGGTGATTTCAAATCCTTGCCAACCAAGCCCGTGCGGCCCACACAGTCAATGTAGAGAATTTAATGACCAAGCTGTCTGTTCGTGTTTGCGCGGTTACCGTGGTGCACCTCCATCATGTCGACCGGAGTGCGTTGCAAGCTCGGACTGTCCTCTTGACAAGGCATGCAGCAACCAAAAATGTGTAAATCCCTGTCAGGGAACGTGTGGGGTCTCAGCACAATGCCAAGTTATTAACCACAATCCTATCTGTTCGTGTCTCAATGGTTTATCAGGCGATCCTTTCACGAGATGCATTTATATACGTAAGTAACAGTATTATAATTATGTAAAAAATTAATACTGTAAATCAGTGGAGCTGTTATAAAATGCCACATGTAAAAATGTCACCAACTGTCTCATTGAAAACTAACTTACTTAGGTATTGGTATATTGTACAAGATTTTAACTATATTTTTTATTTACAGCACCTATAGCAGATGTAGTTCCTTTGAACCCATGTGAACCATCTCCTTGTGGCCCTAATTCTATATGTCAACAAACCAGTGGCGATACTCCATCTTGTCAGTGTATGCCTGAATTCATTGGGTCACCTCCATTGTGCCGTCCTGAATGCCTGGCAAACAGCGAATGTGCCCCGCAAATGGCTTGCATAAATAAGAAATGCCAAAACCCATGTACAGGTTCATGTGGTACCAATGCTGAGTGTCGCGTTGTTAGCCACTCTCCAATATGTCTGTGTCCTAATGGTTACACTGGAGATGCATCTGTCCAATGCGTCATACCTTCCATATTAAGTGAACCAATATCACCTTGCACGCCTTCTCCATGTGGTCCAAATGCAGAGTGCAAGGAACAAGCTGGAGCTGGTGCCTGCATATGCGTGAGAGGATATTTTGGAAATCCATATGAAGGATGTCGTCCTGAGTGCTTAGTCAATTCTGATTGCCCAAGTACTAGATCATGTACAAGGAACAAATGCATCGACCCCTGTCCAGGAACTTGCGCCGCAAATGCAGACTGTCAAGTGGTTAATCATTCTCCTTTATGCACATGTCGGCAAGGATATACAGGAGACCCGTTTTTCCAATGCGTATTGAGACGTAAGTTTTTTTATGCTTATCAATACTGATAAACATAGCATAATAGCAAATTCTAGAATTTATCTTTAGAATGAAGTAAATATCTCTTTGTTTTGACGAGTTACGTTCAAGTAAATGGAAATGTGTAGTGATAGGACGATTCTTCTTTTTTCCTATTCGAATTATAATATTTTTAGCGGGTAGTGCACTTCAGTGGACACTATGCGTGCAATCGGACGCGCAAATCTTATAGTTAAATTGTATTAACGTATTTTAAACTATTATACCTAGATATGTTATCCTAAAATAAGGTTTTTTAAATATATAAAACTTTGATTAAATAATTAACAAGAATTGTTCAAGGATTTGTTAAATCGCTGAAACTAAATGCGAAAGTTTGTGTGTGTGTTTGTATGTTTGTTGCCACGTTTATTCGTAACGAATAAACCGATTTCGGTGAAATTTAGAATGTAGATAGTTTAGGTTCACGAATATCATATATAAGCAAATTATAGTTTTTATGAAACACCTAGCTTTTGTCACCCGGCCAATTGACAAATTGATGTGTAGGTATACATAATTATATATACATAGGGTTACGGTGCTAAAATCATAATCATACTTTTTGCTTCGCCGTAGTAAATTACACTTATTATTATTTATTACACTTATTAGTCGTTGGATGTATACAACTAAACTCTTTGTGGAATATGCTGTACAGAGAGTATTTTGTTCGTATGTTTAGTTTATCTATTTTTAGCATAGTTCTCAGCATGTACGTAAACAACAATTTAGTATTCAGGGTTGATTTTTTAGATGTGATTGTATTAATTGTTAAATACGAAACTTAGATAAATAAATAAAAATCAAGTAGAAGCTCGAATTATAGCAAAAATAATTGCATGAGTATTTTCATGTCATTATTATCATTATACCAACAGATTTAATTTAAACGCAAGCAAAGCTTAAAAAACCGACTTCACCGCTTATATTTTGTTTTATAGATTTTCTCAAAAAGCGCTCAATTTCGATTTAGTATTTTCAAATTTATTTGCGACCACCTCTGAAGTATGATCTACCAAACAAAAAAGGAATGATTAAAATAGATTCGTAATTGGCGGAATAATCGCGTAACATACAACAAAAAAAAAAATACAGTCAAATTGTTTCTCCTCCTTTTTTGAAGTTGGTTAAAAAGGATCACTTCTGTAGAAATATAAATATACAATTTCGTTTTCTCTTAAATTGAACTCGTGATTTATTCATAATAGTTCGGATTTAAAAATACAATTCCATGTCAATAAAACCACCTTTATAGCAACAGAAATATACGTCATGCACCTATTAAAAACTTTTTTTTTTTACAGCACTAGAAGATATTCCACGTAACCCTTGTGAACCTTCACCATGTGGACCAAATAGCCAATGTCGTGTGTCAAATGGCCAAAGTGTATGTTCATGTCTGCCGGAATATAGAGGTTCCCCACCAAATTGTAGACCTGAATGCGTAGTAAGCTCTGAATGCCCATCAGATAAAACTTGCAAGGACTTAAAATGTGTTTCTCCTTGCCCTGGACCTTGTGGCCGCAATGCTGACTGCAGAGTAATAAATCATAGTCCAATTTGCACGTGTAAGAACAGATTTACAGGAGATCCATTCTCTAGTTGCTATGTTCTACAAGGTAACTTGAGTTATTTATAATTTCAGTAGTAACAATTGTAAAAAGTTAATTAACTTAACAATTTTCGATAATACTAGTGAAGTACTCATACAGTTTATTTTAATCATATTATCTATCTAACCAAGTGAAAAAAGGTTTTATTTTTGAGTATAGTTGATACAATAATAATATTATCATAGAGTGGATACATTTTTTTTTATTCCAGTAAGGGAGGCATTATATATACATAAATTAATTGAAATTATCAGTTGCAGATATGCCTATTTCGCCTGCGAAAGACCCTTGCGTACCGTCACCGTGTGGTCCTAATTCTGAATGTCACAACCTTCGCGGAACGCCATCATGCGCATGTTTACCTAACTTTGAAGGAAGCCCACCTAATTGCCGCCCTGAGTGTTCTATTAACGAAGACTGTTCTAGCAACTTGGCCTGCATTTATCAAAAATGCAAAGATCCCTGTCCTGGCTCTTGTGGGATAAATGCAAACTGCCAAGTTTTCAAGCACGTCGCAAGTTGTACCTGCATAGAAGGTTTTACCGGAAATGCGTTCACACAGTGCAATCCCATACCCCCTAAGGGTAAGTATTATTAAACCTGCGAATCGTCAATAATTGATTCCTGTAAGTTTATTTTCCAATCTATTTTTTTACTTTGATTTAACTTTTTTCTTTTTCACAGTGAATGATGACCCTTGCAATCCTTCACCTTGTGGTGACAATGCCGAATGTTTTGATGGGAAATGTAATTGTTTACCTGAATTTCAAGGAGACCCATATTCTAGCTGCCGACCTGAGTGTATCCAAAGCTCAGAGTGTGATCGTGACAAAGCTTGTATCAATAACAAATGTAAAAATCCATGCCTTGGTACTTGTGCATCGAACGCAAACTGTAATGTAGTCAATCACATTCCCATGTGCAGCTGTCCAGAGAGGATGACCGGAAATGCATTTGTAGAATGTCGTCCTATATTAGGTAAAGTATTATAATGATTTAAATATTTAAAACATTACAATACAAACTAAATGGCGGAGAATTGGTGCTAATTTAGTTCCGGTTACTATAGTAGGTTGTGCTAACTTTCAAATCCTTTCGAAAGATTTATACCTCATGCAAATCTTACTTGATACATTGCGCTATAAAAGAAGTTCATACAAACACTCCACCTTACATGTTTTAGAAATGTTAACAAAATTGAAATTACCTACTCATTTTTAATTTGCAGAAGCAATCATATCAAATCCATGCCAGCCGTCGCCCTGCGGACCAAACAGTCGATGTAGAGAAATTAACAACCAAGCTATCTGCTCATGTGCTCCTAACTACATCGGATCTCCACCTTCGTGTCGTCCTGAATGTACTATTAGTGCCGAATGTTCATTAGATCAGGCTTGCAGTAATCAATACTGTGTCAACCCATGCATTGGTGCCTGTGGTATAAATTCTGAATGCAAAGTTGTTAACCACAATCCCATATGCACATGTCCTATATCTTACTCCGGAGACCCGTTTTCACGCTGCTTCAAATTACGTAAGTATACATATATATTAGCAGAAATCTTTGGATATCTAGCTTATTGGTTAATATGAAACGATATCATTACATGAAACTACTTATTTTGCAGCTGAAAAATTACCTGAACCAGTAAACCCATGCACACCATCACCCTGTGGACCAAATTCCCAATGTAGAGAGGTCAATGAAGCGCCAACTTGTACTTGCTTGGAAGACTTCCATGGTCAACCGCCATACTGTAGACCGGAATGTAGTAGCAATGAAGAGTGTTCATCACATTTATCTTGCATAAACAAAAAATGCAAAAATCCTTGTGAAGGTGCCTGCGCTTCGAACGCTGAATGTAGAGTAGTGAGCCATTCTCCAATTTGTTTATGTCCTTACGGTTTCATTGGAGATCCATTCTTTGAGTGCAGACAAGAAATTTTGCAAATACAAATTATTACAACTCCATGCTCGCCGTCACCTTGTGGCGCCAATGCCGAATGTAAGGAGAGGTATAATGCTGGATCGTGCTCGTGTATTGAAGGATACTTGGGAAATCCTTATGAAGGTTGTCGACCAGAATGCGTAATGAACACGGACTGCCCATCCAACAGAGCATGCCGTAATAACAAATGTGGTGATCCCTGTCCGGGTAGCTGTGGTACTAACGCTGAATGTCAAGTAGTAAATCATTCACCACTTTGTACGTGCCTAAATGGATATACCGGAGATCCATTTAAATATTGCGTATATCAAGGTAATTACTTAAAACTGATTATTTGGTAAACATTCTGAAATTTCTGTACTACATTACTATAGATTTTCAGAAACCACGTTTTACGATTCCATAGTTAAAACATTTTACAGAGTATCTGAATAATTTTGAATGTTTAATTTCAGAATCACCGCTGCATATAAGTCCCATCGATGTTTGTTATCCGTCACCGTGCGGCCCTAACAGCCAATGCAAAGCTCTAAACAATCAAGCGATATGTTCTTGCCTAACTGAATATGTGGGTGCACCACCAAATTGTCGACCTGAATGTATTGTAAGTTCTGAATGTCCACAAGACAAAGCTTGTGTGAATAAAAAATGTGTGAATCCTTGTCCAAAACCATGTGGCATGAACGCAAACTGTAAGGTTATTAACCACAGTCCAATATGTTCCTGTAAAGTCACATATACAGGGGACCCATTTACAATCTGTAGACGTATTCAATGTAAGTATTTGTCATAATAATATTATAAATAACAATATATTTGCCATCATACCTTCCTCCAATTTATCTGATATATATTTATTTTTAGATGAACCGGTGCCTGATATTATAAATCCTTGTGTTCCATCGCCGTGTGGCCCGAATTCAGAATGTCGAGATATAGGAAGTTCGCCGTCATGTTCTTGCTTGTCAACATTTATAGGCAGTCCTCCGAACTGTAGACCAGAGTGTTCCATTCACTCAGACTGTGCTAGTGATCGTGCATGTATCAACTCAAAATGCCAGGATCCTTGCCCCGGTTCTTGTGGTGCCTCGGCGACATGTAACGTCCTCAATCACATTCCGATATGCACTTGCGACGAAGGATACATAGGCGATCCCTTCGTGAGTTGCAGACCAAAGCCTTTGGAAGGTACGCAATCAGTATTTAAACTTTTTCAAATTTCAGAATATTAACAATTATTATTTTTCTCCTGTCAATGGGATCATTATAATATTATTAATATAATTTTCAGTGGAAGCAAGTGTAATGGACGATTGCTCTAACATACGTTGTGGTTCAAACGCCGAATGTATTAATGGGCAATGTCAATGTCTGCTCGAGTATCACGGTGATCCTTACTTCAGTTGTCGTCCAGAATGTATCTACAGTACAGATTGTGATCCTCAAAAGGCATGTGTTCAAAGGAAATGTGTGGATCCATGTATTAGTGCATGTGGACAAAATGCACTTTGTCAAGTTATTAATCACATCCCTATGTGTAGTTGCAATAACGGCTTCACTGGAAATGCTTTTATAGTATGCAGTCCAATAAGAGGTAACATATTAGTTTATATTTTATATACGTTATAAGTAGTATTTATTATACTCGAAGGATTATATTTTCGCAGAAAGGTAATTGATATTACATTAAATTTTCAGTGCCTCACAATGAACACCCATGTAGCACAGCGATTTGCGGACCGAATAGTCAATGTCGAGAAATCAACAACCAAGCTGTTTGTTCATGTTTGCCAACTTATTTGGGTGTTCCGCCTGCATGTCGACCCGAATGCGTTGTGAGTGCAGAATGTTCGCAAAATCAAGCATGTAATAATCAAAAGTGCATCAACCCTTGCATTGGAGTATGTGGTATTAGAGCTGTGTGTGAAGTTGTGAACCACAATCCGGTATGCTCATGTCCAACGGGACATTCCGGTGATCCGTTTGTTCAATGTACTTTTATATCAAGTAAGTTAATGGCATATACCTAATATACAAGCACATTTTATTATGAATTTGAAATATTAGTTTAATTAAGGAATTAGGCAATTACAGTTATTAACTTTCATGAATGCCTCTTTGAGTTTCGTGTATATAAAGAATTTAAAGGAAACCAAACATGTTTATTACCTCAAATTTTGACAATAAGTTGTAACTTTGACCAAAAACAAAAATATAACTGACTTATACAGTGATATAAAATAAAATGAAGTCGCATGCTTATAGAGTTGAGCAATTCGCCGTTTTAAAACTGAATTAGTCCCGGAGTTTGTTTAAAAACAGCTTTTTCATATAAAGTTGTTCTTTTGCCAAAGTTTTCCCTCGCTAAAAAAAAAAAGCAATCGCGATATCTCAGTTCAGAGCGAATGACTAGTTAAATACGATTGAATAATTAGATATGTTACTACATATTTAGATATGTGACTACATTTATTAATTATGTTGTAGATGCGCCACCGATTATCGTAAATCCATGCCAACCATCACCTTGCGGTCCGAATTCAGTTTGTAAGGAAATCAATAACAGCCCGTCATGCACTTGTCTACCAGAGTTTAAGGGTCAACCACCATACTGTAAGCCAGAGTGCGTAAGCAACAGTGAATGCGCAACACATTTGGCGTGTGTGAATCAAAAATGTAAAGACCCGTGTGTTCAGGCTTGTGGCGCTAACGCAGAGTGCCGGGTGGTTAGTCATTCGGCTATGTGCGTCTGCCCACAAGGCTATATGGGCGATCCCTTCTCGCAATGCACGTTGAAAACGCAAACTGAAATTTTAACACCGTGTTCGCCTTCTCCTTGTGGTCCTAATGCAGTATGTAGAGAACAAAATAAAGTGGGATCATGCACGTGCACTGAAGGGTATTTCGGAAATCCCTATGAAGGATGTCGCCCAGAATGTGTCTCTAATTCTGATTGTCCAGGAAACAGAGCATGCGTCAGTAACAAATGTCAAGACCCATGTCCTGGAACATGCGGTGTCAATGCAGAATGTAACACTGTGAATCACGCACCGCAGTGTACTTGTATAAGTGGATACACAGGTGATGCTTATCGCCGATGCAATCTGATACAATGTAAGTGAATTATACACATAGATTAAGAGACTATAAAAATGTTATTGCTTTTAAACGTGTAGTCATATAAAACTATTATTGTTTGTAGTGCAAGCCCCGACTCCAGTGAACGTCTGCTACCCCAATCCATGTGGAGCAAATAGCCAGTGCCGCGAAATCAATGGACAAGCCATTTGTAGCTGCTTACCAAATTATGTTGGCGAGCCGCCGTCGTGTAAACCCGAATGTTTATTGAGTTCAGAATGTGATACCAAGAAAGCTTGTATAAACCAAAAATGTGTCGACCCATGTCCAGGTCCCTGTGGCCAAAAAGCTGAATGTAGAGTTTTTAATCACAATCCTATATGTAGTTGCCGGACGGGATTCACGGGTGATCCTTTTACCAGATGTTACCCTAAACCAGGTATATATTCACATATATTATTTTTTATTCATAGTGTAAATTACTATTTATTATCTCTAAACGAAACTACATGCATTTTTTCTTTTCAGTGACACAACCACAATTGGACGACACAAGAGATCCTTGCGTTCCATCACCATGCGGGCCGTTTTCTATTTGTAATAATTTCGGAAACCAGCCTTCATGTTCTTGCTCTGCCAGTTACATCGGAAGTCCACCAAACTGTCGCCCTGAATGTGTATCTAATCAAGACTGCATCAGTTCCCTAGCTTGTATTAATGAGAAATGCAAAGATCCTTGTCCAGGATCATGCGGACAAAACGCAAAATGTTCGGTTATAAATCACGTCTCAATATGCACTTGTTTTGATGGTTACAAAGGTGATCCATTTACAGCGTGTGCGCTCGAACCTATACAAGGTACATATAAATATCTGATATTTATTTTTATTATTTAGCAATTTGACACGAAGAAAATGTAAACAAATTTATATATTTTTAGATGTACCAGTAGATTTATGTAATCCCTCACCTTGCGGCTCTAATACCGAGTGCAACGATGGAGATTGCACATGTTTGCCTGAGTATCATGGAGACCCTTACGTCGGATGTCGACCAGAATGCACAGTTAGCACAGACTGCCAAAACAATCAAATATGCGTCAGGAAAAAATGTGTCAATCCGTGCCCAAACACATGTGGCAGCAACGCAATATGTGAAGTCATTAACCATATACCCATGTGCACTTGCCCAGCAGGGTATACCGGAAATTCATTCGTGTCTTGTAATGTTGTTCAAGGTAATAAACTAATTTTTTAATTGACCCTTACATATGTATATAAACTTAAACGCTTTCACACTCACAGCCAACACTAAGTTTGATGAATTATGTTGTGGGTGCCGGAAACATTAAAATTACACACAATCACATCAGAACCAGACACACAAATTTCCTTGGGGAAAAAAAATCTGTTCCCGCCGGTAACCGAACCCAATACGCTACTTAGAAGGCGGAGGCGCACTCAAGTGAGCCAACGTATATGTTTATATCGTATAAACATTTAGTGCGTAAAGAACTTATTACACCATTTGTATTTTACCAGTACCGGTTGATATTCTTTGACTCATATTTAAGACAATCGCTTTTGTAGATGACTATGTTTCGTAATCTTTTTTTTATGGTGCAATAGATTCTATTGCTTCTCACTGCATTTCAAGGATGTAACGCTCATCTTATGGTAAGCGTGACGCTTCCCATCAGGCGAGCAACTTGTTCATTTCATATCTCTAGTATATTATTTATTTTAAACTCACTTGATTTCCCACTACCACTGCTGCTGGTTGAGTAGGTACTGCTTATACAATAGTATTATTATTCTTTGCTAAATTCCACAGTTGGTGTATTGCTACAAATTGATCTCTGAAATCCATCACTGTTGTAACTGTGTCGCGCAACCCCCACAATGATTATTGCGTAGCGCAATAAATAATTCAATCATATTATTTGTTTTTCAGCGCCATTGCCAGCAAATCCCTGCAATCCTAGTCCATGCGGTCCAAATAGTCAATGCAGGCAAACGAACAATGTTGCTGTCTGCTCGTGTATACCAGGATATTCTGGAAATCCTCCGACTTGTCGAGCTGAATGTACAACCAGTTCGGAGTGTCAACTTAACAAAGCATGCAATAACTATAAATGTATTAACCCTTGTAAGGGTGCTTGCGGCATTGCAGCTTTGTGTGAAGTTGTTAACCATAATCCTATTTGTTCTTGTCCTCATGATTTTACAGGAGATCCTTTCACTAGATGCCTATCGAAACGTATGTACTGATTTTTGTATAAACGATCCATAATATTGCACCAATGTTGAATATACAGTATCGCATATCACTAAATAAATAATTTTATTTTTCAGCACTTGAAATTCCACCACAGGTGAATCCTTGTTTACCTTCACCATGTGGACCTAATTCAATTTGCCAATCTATCAATGAGTCACCATCATGTTCCTGTATGCCACAATTTATTGGATCACCTCCAAATTGCAGACCGGAGTGTTCTAGTAACAGTGAATGCCCAAATCATATGGCATGCATTAACAACAAATGCAGCGATCCCTGCATAGGTGCCTGCGGGACAAGGGCACAATGTCGCGTCGTTAGTCATACACCAAACTGCGTTTGTCCATCAGGTTACTCGGGAGATCCTTTCACATTTTGTTCTGAGCAACAGCACATAGCTGTAGTCGAGCGGCCATCACCTTGTAGTCCGTCACCATGTGGAAGCAACGCAGTTTGTAAAGAACGCAATTATATAGGTTCATGCAGTTGTACTCCTGGCTATTTTGGAAATCCTTACGAAGGTTGTCGACCAGAATGTGTAGTCAACACTGATTGCCCTTCAAACAGAGTTTGTCAACAAAACAAGTGCCAGGACCCTTGTCCAGGCACGTGTGGTGTAAATGCCGAGTGCCAGACTGTGAATCATGCTCCAATCTGCTCCTGTTTAACAGGTTACACAGGGAATCCTTTCCAGAACTGCCTTATAATTCAGCGTAAGTATTACATTTTCCTAATTTAAGTAATGTAGTAAGTGCACGTTAGAAATGTAAAAATATTGGTGTGTGGGCTTTTCGCGTTCATATTCATGATGATTTTATTGCTTATCAGGATAAAAATAACCTACGTTTTTATCGTAGGTATAAGGTAATGAGTAGATAGTGTGCACATGCCGAATTTTATCCAAATTGTTCAACCATTGTTGATGGGGGAACAAACGTACCAACTTACACAGTCTTACTTAGACACAAACATACTTTTGGATTTATAATATTAGTGTGTTAGGTATAATTACAACATAGTATTTATAATATAAATTCTGAAGTACTACTACATTTGTTACAGAAATCGAAGCACCGACGAATCCTTGTAGCCCATCACCTTGTGGTCCAAATAGTGTTTGCAAGGAAGTGAATGATCAAGCAGTGTGTTCATGTATGCCAGACTATCGAGGAGTTCCACCGAACTGTAGACCAGAATGTGTCGTCAGCGCCGAATGTTCTTACGATAAAGCTTGTATATCATTAAAGTGTAGTGATCCATGTAATGGTCAATGTGGGCTACACGCAACGTGCCACGTTATCAATCACAGCCCAATATGTTCGTGTAGAGACCGGTATACAGGAGATCCTTTTAGCCGCTGTTATCCATTTGATGCCCCAGTACATAACGAACCACCCAAAAATCCTTGCCTGCCATCTCCTTGTGGATCGTTCAGCGAATGTAAAGACATTGGCGGCATACCATCCTGCAGCTGTCTACCTAATTACATTGGAGCACCACCTGGATGCCGACCCGAATGCTCTATTAACGCAGATTGTCGTAGTAATTTGGCATGTATCAATCAAAAATGTAAAGATCCCTGCCCAGGGTCGTGTGGATTAAATGCTCAGTGCATCGTTAAGAACAACATGCCTATATGTACCTGCCTTGAAAATTACGTTGGCGACGCTTTTACACAATGTAAAATACAAGGTAAAATTGTGTTTAATTTCACAAAATGTATCAGGTACATTTTTATTAATTGCATTTATTTATTACAGAAGCAATTCAAGATTTAATCGATCCATGTAATCCATCTCCATGTGGCGCCAATGCAATTTGTAATGATGGAGAATGTTCTTGTCTACCCGAGTACCACGGAGATCCCTACTTTGAATGTCGCCCAGAATGCGTACTCAGCTCAGATTGTAGCCAAGACAAAGCATGTCTGCGAAACAAGTGCGTCAACCCATGCAATAATGGAGGTTGTGCAAGTACCGCAATTTGTGAAGTAACAAATCACATACCTATGTGTAGATGTCCAGAACGTATGACAGGAAATGCTTTTGTTCAGTGCATACTTATTGAAGGTAGGGATATTTTTAGTACCCAGATTAATAATAAAAATGATTGTATTAGTAACAGAACAGTAATGTTTCATTGTTTTCGTGACTAATACAAACATGTATCGTGAAAGTGATCATGATATAAGTTATCATGGTCACAGAAGATTATTATTATACAAATATTGTTATTTCTAATACCTTAATTTTGTTTTAGTACCGAATATACAACCCTGTCAACCAAGTCCGTGCGGACCGAACAGTCAATGTCGTGAAATTAACAATCAAGCAGTATGTTCATGTTTGATCGGGTTTATTGGCAGTCCACCCTCGTGCAGGCCTGAATGTACAGTGAGCACTGATTGTCTTCCTAACGAAGCTTGCAGCAATAGAAAATGTGTTAATCCATGCCAAGGAGCATGTGGAGTTGCAGCTAAATGTCAAGTTATCAACCACAATCCAATATGTTCTTGTTCAGCCTCATATACAGGAAATCCATTTGTGAGGTGTGTTATACAAGAATTTAACCCCGAACCAGTTAATCCATGCACGCCATCACCATGTGGGCCAAATTCAATTTGCAAAGAAATTTCTGGTTCACCCTCTTGTTCTTGCCAGAGTGGGTTTATTGGATCCCCACCTTATTGCAAGCCAGAATGTATCAGCAACTCGGAATGCTCACTACACTTGGCTTGCATAAATCAAAAATGTACCGACCCTTGTCCTGATGCTTGCGGAAACAATGCTGATTGCCACGTTATCAGTCACTCTCCTACATGCTTTTGTATATCGGACTATACGGGTAATCCGTTCATAGAATGCCACAGAATGCAAATTATACAAGAAACTGCAACACCATGCCAACCATCGCCTTGTGGAGCAAATGCAGTTTGCAAGGAATTTAATGGTGCTGGTTCTTGCACATGTTTGGCTGACTTTTTTGGTAACCCTTATGAGGGTTGCAGACCCGAGTGTATAATAAACACGGACTGTCCATCAAATAAAGCTTGTGTTCAGACAAAATGTCAAGATCCATGTCCGGGAGCTTGTGCTCCGAATGCTTTATGTCAAGTAGTTAATCATGCACCATCGTGTTCTTGTGAAAGAGGCTACACTGGCGATCCTTTCCGTTATTGTATTCCTGAACGTAAGTGTTTGTGTATATGATACCAGTACATTTTTATCACAATCTATATTTTTATATATATTTATTTTAAATATTTAATTAAAATAATGATTTTTGTTGCAACTCTTGTAGAAATAGTTCAAACTCCAGTCAATGTGTGTCAGCCATCACCATGTGGACCTAACAGTCGATGCCAGGAAGTAAATTCTCAAGCGGTATGCTCATGTTTACCAACTTACATAGGCACACCCCCAGGCTGCCATCCAGAATGTGTAACAAGTGCAGAATGTTCACGAGAAAATGCTTGCATAAATCAAAAATGCGAAAATCCATGCGTTAATGCATGTGGAGTAAACGCCGAATGTAGAGTCATCAATCATAGTCCTATTTGCCATTGTAAGCTTCGATACACTGGAGATCCATTCACGAGATGCAATCCTATACCACGTAAGTTTTAAACTGGCTATTTGATGATACGTTCTTGTGAAACTGTCGAACTGAATTGAGACCATAAAACTTACATGTTTACAGCTCCAGTCGCAAACGCAGTTATTGAACCATATAGAAACCCATGCGTGCCATCGCCGTGTGGTCCAAACTCTATTTGCCAAGAAAGAGACAATGTACCCTCTTGTAGTTGCATGCCAAACTACATTGGAACTCCGCCAAATTGTAAACCAGAGTGTACAATCAACGCCGAGTGTCCAACGTATCAAGCATGTATCCAACAAAAATGTCGTGATCCATGCCCAGGATCTTGTGGCATCGCAGCGTTGTGTACAGTGTCTCAACACACACCTATTTGCACTTGCCCAGAAGGCTATACCGGTGATGCATTTACTGTATGCATACCAAAACCACCCGGTAAGATTTTGTCAATAATTCAAATACACATAATAATTAATAAAAAAAAAACGCTAAGGTATAAAAAAAATCACCACAAAAAAAAACTTTACATATTACCATTGCGCCGGTACGACGATCCAGAAAATAAAATATCTGGCTAATTTATGTCTTGCTTTTCGTATAGGGATTTTTTTTAAAACATAACATATCTAATCAATGCATAATTATGTCTTGTTTTACAGAAGCGGATGTAATAATTGATAAATGTAATCCCTCGCCTTGTGGTACCAACGCGATATGTCGTGATGGTGAATGTTCTTGCGTAGAAGAACATCAAGGCGATCCCTATGTTGGCTGCCGACCTGAATGTGTACTAAGTACGGATTGTACAAGAGATAAAGCATGCGTCAAGAATAAGTGCGTTAATCCATGTCAAGGCACATGTTCTCTGAATGCAATCTGTGAAGTGATAAACCACGTGCCGATGTGCAGCTGTCCTCAAGGAACGACTGGAAATGCGTTCTATAATTGTGAACATATTCGAGGTATGAAATCAATTGCGATTATTTTAATATTTGTTTAAATAATAAAAATAATTGTGTGTTAAATTAAATTACTTGTACGAGTAAATTTTGTTATGTTTGAGACCGTTTTCCTTTTCTTTCAGTTCCAATCGTAACAAATCCCTGCCTCCCATCACCATGTGGTCCTAACAGCCAATGTAGAGAGATAAACGGACAAGCTGTGTGTACTTGCATTCCAAATTACAAAGGAAGTCCTCCTTTGTGCAGACCTGAATGTGTGGTCAGCTCCGATTGTGCCCCTAATAAAGCCTGTAGTAATCAAAGGTGTATTGACCCTTGCCAGGGCTCATGTGGGGTAGAAGCAAAATGTACCGTTGTCAAGCATAATCCTATCTGCACATGTCCCCCAAAATACACTGGAGATCCATTCAATAGATGTACTCCTTACAGTAAGAACCTTTTATTATTTAACGATGGAATTAAATATTTTACATAGATAATATAGACACTGTTTTTTCTTGTCTGTTCTTATCTTATTGAATTTTTCTTATATCATTTTTAGGACCACCTGCTGCAGATGTCAATCTTTGCACACCATCGCCGTGCGGTCCAAATTCTATTTGCAAAGAAATATCAGGAAGTCCTTTATGCACTTGTAAAGAAAACTTTTTTGGATCACCTCCTTATTGTAGGCCAGAATGTACAAGCAACAGCGAATGTCCAACTACTCAGGCTTGTGTCAACCAAAAGTGCAAAGACCCCTGTGTTAACACTTGCGGATTTAATGCGCAATGCCGTGCTATCAGCCATTCGCCAATGTGCTTCTGTGACCATGGTTTTACTGGTGATCCTTTCTCAAACTGCTATATACAATACGAGATAATTCCGGAGAAAGCAACACCGTGTGAACCTTCACCATGTGGGCCTAACGCTGAGTGTAAGGAATATAACAATGCTGGGTCTTGCAGTTGTTTACCAGAATATATAGGAAATCCTTATGAGGGATGCAGACCAGAATGCAGTGTCAACACGGATTGTATACAGAGCAAAGCTTGTATTCGAAACAAATGTCAAGATCCGTGCCCAGGTACTTGCGGGCCCATGGCATTGTGTCATGTTGTGAATCATTTACCATCTTGTTCATGCCCACCCGGCTACACAGGAGATCCTTACAGAAAATGTGATACTTTCAATGGTACATACATTTATTACAGCAATTCGTTATCGCATAATAGTTAATTCGATACAGTTTGCATTTTTTTAATCGAATGTTTTGTTGCTTTCAGAACCAATAATAGATAGAGTAACGCTTTGCGCACCAAACGCTTGTGGACCAAATAGCATTTGCCGCCCAGTTAATGATCAGAGTGTATGTTCATGCATGCCCAACTACATCGGCTCTCCACCAGGTTGTAGACCAGAGTGCACTGTCAGTTCAGAATGTTCTTCAGATAAAGCTTGTATTAACCAGAAATGTGCCGATCCCTGTCCTAATCACTGCGGCCTGAACACAAAATGTCGGGTGATTAATCACAGTCCAATATGTATTTGTAGTCAAGGATACATTGGAGATCCTTTCACTCGCTGTTATCTACAACGTAAGTAGTATTTTTTTCAAAGGATTTATTTTCATCAATTAATATATAATTTAAAATAAACGTGTTTGTTGCTTTATTACAGCTGCTATATCCCACACTCCAGAACCATTTAAAAATCCATGTCAACCAAGTCCATGTGGCCCAAATGCAATCTGCAGGGATATCAACGGATCTCCATCTTGTTCATGTATGCCCAACTTCCAAGGTCTTCCTCCGAATTGTCGACCAGAATGTGCCATTAATGAGGATTGCCCGGCAAACCACGCGTGCATGAATATGAAATGTCGCGATCCCTGCCCAGGCAGCTGTGGACAACAAGCTGTCTGCACAGTGTTCAACCATCTTCCATCGTGTGCTTGTTCTCCAGGATTTACAGGAGATCCATTTAATTCATGTCTCCTTTTGCAGCACATTAAAGGTATTAGAATCTAACATACATACATGACACGCGCATACGATATTGCTCTTAAGGAGACATATACATATTATTAATTCATCAAAAAACTTAAGCTTCATTAAACAGACAAATTTAAAAAAAAAAATTCACACATACTTTCGGACTTATAATATCAGGCTGAAGTATAATATTATATACAGGTATATCATATAAGGTAACATATTTGTAATTTACAGATGAAACTCCTGCAGATCCTTGTAATCCATCACCTTGTGGATTTAACGCTCAATGTAGAGATGGAATTTGCACATGTCTAAACGAATATCATGGAGATCCATACTTTGGTTGTAAGCCCGAATGCGTAAATAATATGGATTGCGCACAAGATAAAGTTTGTTCTAGAAACAAATGTATAAATCCTTGCCCAGGAACATGTGCTCCGACTGCACAATGCAATGTTTATAATCATATTCCCATATGCACATGTCCTGAAGGAACATCAGGCAATGCTTTTGTAGAGTGTCATAGTGTTCAACGTGAGTATAGTTACCAATAATCGTTTTTTCACAGAAACTTAATATTTTTTGTCTCGTATAAGCTAGCGTTAGAATACTAATATTCTAAATTTTTATAAATATTTGATACTGTTGATTGTGTCCTAGTTATATCATATAGCATGTTGGACTTTATTACAGTGATAGAAGTAACCGAGCCTTGCAGACCAAATCCATGCGGGTCGAACAGTCAATGTCGAGTATTCAACAATCAAGCAGTTTGCTCTTGCCTACCGACGTTTATAGGAACGCCACCCTCTTGCCGACCTGAATGCACTATCAGTGCCGAGTGCCCTCTAAACGAAGCGTGCAACAACCACAAATGTATTAATCCATGTTTAGGCACTTGTGGTTACGGAGCAAGATGCGAAGTGGTAAATCACAATCCGATATGTTCATGTCCAGGACAATACACAGGAGATCCTTTCACACAATGTACTCCTATAGGTATGTATACTATAATACTTTTTTTCAAAAAAACGTGGCACTGAGCCTGTAATGGAAATCTGTTCATGCTAAGGAATTTTGGAAATATAGTGTTTGTTTTTATAATTATTTATTACCTCAAAGACTGCGAACCAGAACAACAACAATACTCAGTCGAATTAAGAAACTTCTAATTTTAAAAGTCAGTCAAAAACACCTTTAAAGTAGCATCGATATGATTTTTTTAAGCAACTGACGAGATAAGAGAAAGTGACTGGAAAGTCATTCGCCTGATGTCAAGCGCCACGCTTATTTTTAGGGTTCCGTACCCAAAGGGTAAAAACGGGACCCTATTACTGAGACTTCGCTGTCCGTCCGTCCGTCCGTTTTTCACCAGGATGTATCTCAAGAACGGTGATAGCTAGACAGTTGAAATTTTCACAGACGACGTATTTCTATTGCCGCTATAACAAATACTAAAAATAAAATAAAATAAATATTTAAAGGGGGTCCCATACAACAAACTTGATTTTTTATAGATAAAGGTACGGAACCCTTCGTGCGCGAGTCCGACTCGCACTTGGCCGGTTTTATTTAATTATTACAGCTCAGTGCTACCTAGAATTTGGATATATTATTATGTACTTAAAAATAAAATGATTGCTGTATTACACGTATGAATTTATTTCAGTTTCCACACCTTTGCCACCAGTTGATCCTTGTTTACCATCACCATGTGGGCCATATTCTGTTTGTAAAGTGATAGGTGAATCGCCATCATGTACTTGTCAATCAGATTACACCGGGGCTCCACCAAACTGTCGACCAGAATGTGTCAGTAATTCCGAGTGTCCTAGTAATTTAGCTTGTGTGAACCAAAAATGTAGAGACCCTTGCCCAGGAAGTTGCGGATACAACGCGGACTGCAATGTTATCAGCCATGCCTTAGTTTGCTCGTGTCCATTTGGACAAACCGGCGATCCTCTCTCTGGTTGCAGTCCAATAAAAGGTAAAACTACAAAGGTATTTTTCTGCTTGCTGATTCTTATCTGTAATTATTTTATGTAACAACAAATGAATATGTTTTATTTCAGACACCATAATAGAATATAGTTCTCCATGCAATCCTTCACCTTGCGGTATTAATGCTGAGTGTACAGAACGAAACAGTGCTGGGTCGTGTAGATGCAAGGAATCTTATGTTGGCGATCCATACGAAGGATGTCGACCCGAATGTGTAATTAACAGCGATTGTGCACCCATGCTAGCATGTATCCAAAACAAGTGTAGAGATCCATGCCCGGGTATATGTGCACCAAATGGAGTCTGTCAAGTCATTAATCATCTACCCTCCTGTTACTGTCCACCAGGATTAACCGGCAATGCTTATGTCAACTGTATAGAAAGACTAGAAGGTATCTACCGCTTTTTCACAAATTTATATAAAATTGTAAGGTAATATAAGGTTATTTATAACTTCGCCCATTCAATTTTAATATCGCCACTACGTATAACTGACTTAAGAAATAACGATGTTTTGCATACTTTTATTTGTTAGATATAATTTATTTTATTTAAATATAATTTAGAAACTATACGAACATTTCATGTAGATCTACTGAAATGATATGGTTTTAATACAACTTATGAAATATTTATCGAATAATATTTTTATTTTTTATGATTTAACATAAAAAATAAAAATATTATTTTTTCATTTTAGTCTATACTACATTCATGTTGGTAAATTAAATACGAGTATATTATATATTGACTAGTTTAGGAAAATGTATACATACATAGATGTGATGACGAGCGTAGTAAGGAGGAGCGTTACTTGTGACCACAACGTGTGAGCCGAGCAAGCGAAGCGAGCGTCCCGCGACAGCAATGGCCTGCCAACCGCTTAATAAAGGCAATTTTTAAAGCATTTAGT
Organism: Lomographa bimaculata; assembly: GCA_948107665.1. Classification (NCBI taxonomy): domain Eukaryota; kingdom Metazoa; phylum Arthropoda; class Insecta; order Lepidoptera; family Geometridae; genus Lomographa; species Lomographa bimaculata. The sequence continues at coordinate 10,258,920 of OX403589.1, forward strand.
AGTGTCATACGTATCACTAGATATATATAAATTAGATTGGAATTTTTTTACTGTCTTGTAATATTTGATTTTTTTAATACCACATTTGTATCCTACCAAGAATATTGACTTAAATTCTATTTAATATTTTAGATATGATTTAATTGTTATATAAAATTAACATTTGGTACAACAAACGTTTGTTTTTTATATATTTTTCTTTTTACTACGTTCATATATTTCACACATAATTTACTCAGACCGTTTCAAACATATTATTTACATATTCACAAACTTCGTCTCCTCTCCAAATAGCAAAACAGTTTTTTAAATATATTTAAGGCTATACACACTTATAAACTGTTTTAATTATGTTAGTGTTCTCTTATTTTTGTCTAGGAAATTTCAACTACTTTTTCAGTAGATTATCAAAAGTGATTATTCTAATGATGAACTAAATTCGAAATTAAGAACTGCTATAAATATCTTACTTACTAATTCACCTGTATTTTTATTGTTTCAGATGTCGTTAAACCTACGCCATGTATACCTTCACCATGTGGGCCAAATAGTCAATGTCGCGAAGTGAATTCTCAAGCTGTATGTAGTTGCCAGCAAGACTTTATGGGAACCCCTCCAAATTGTCGCCCTGAATGTACCATCAATAGCGAATGTCCTAGCGATAAAGCTTGTATAAACAGAAAGTGCGTTGATCCATGTGTTGGGCAATGTGGCAGAAACGCAAACTGTAGGGTATTTGCGCACAATCCAATCTGTTCCTGTAAAGACCGATTCACTGGAGATCCTTTCACTAATTGCGTACCAAGTGAGTTGTAGTTTTACTTAGTAGAAGTAGAGAGAGGGAAAAGTATAGTTCTACTTTTAACACAACATTTATTGTTTTGTTTTTCAGTGGCTGTATCCATTCCAATGATTACACAAGAAGTAAATCCATGCGTTCCATCACCATGCGGTCCAAATTCGCAATGCCAAAATATTAATGGAAATGCTCGTTGTTCTTGCCTACCAAACTACATCAGTTCGCCACCGCGTTGCAGGCCTGAATGTTCCATTAACGCAGAATGTAATGCCATCATGGCTTGCATTAACAACAGATGTACTGATCCTTGCCCAGGAGCATGTGGAAACAATGCCCAATGTAACGTAAACAATCATTTACCGATCTGTTCTTGCTTGCCTGGGTTTACTGGCGATCCCTTCAGCAGTTGTCAAATTGTGAAACAAGGTAAATTTTATAAGTAAACTATATTTCAGTATAAACCTATTCAATTTTCAAAAAATATTAAGAAATCGATTTCTACAATAATGTTATTTTTATTTAAGAAACTGTTCCTGTAAATCTTTGTTCACCATCTCCTTGTGGCGCCAACGCAATATGTCAAGAAGGCTTGTGCACCTGTTTACCAGAGTACCAAGGCGACCCGTACTATGGTTGCAAGCCTGAATGTGTTTTAAATTCGGACTGCCCAAGGGAAAGAGCTTGTATTAATAACAAATGTGGAGACCCATGCATTGGAACATGCGGCACAGATGCTCTATGTGAGACTATCAACCATGTACCCATGTGCTCGTGTCCTCCAGGATACAGCGGGTCACCGTTCCATTACTGTACTAAAACAATAGGTATGTAATTATATACACATAATATACAATAACTATAGTTATACAAGTCATGGAAAAAATATATTTTAATAGACCATGGGGTTAATGATGAAAATTGTTTTTTGGTAACAGAGCCTCAAACACCAGCAAATCTTTGCGAACCGTCTCCTTGTGGACCGAACAGCCAATGCAAAGAAGTAAACGGACACGCCGTCTGTGTTTGTATACAAGGCTACATTGGTAGCCCTCCAAATTGCCGACCAGAATGTACAGTTAGCTCAGACTGTAAACTCAACCAGGCTTGTTCTAATCAAAAATGTATAGACCCATGTCCTGGCGCTTGCGGCCGTAACACCCATTGTATTGTGGTGAACCACAATCCTGTATGCAGTTGTCTAAATGGATATTCTGGAGACCCATTTTCTTATTGTGAATTCATTCGTAAGTATTCAATCTCATATATATTGTAACTGCCCGTTGGCTTCTTTGGGTACACGTGCGCCTTATAAATAAGGCGTACCGGGTTTAATTCCCGGAGGAAACACAAGTTCTCTCCCTAAGGGAAACTTTTGTTTCTGGTTTTGGAGGTGATTATGTGTGATGTGATTGATTCCGGCCCACGACACAAGTCATCCAGCTTAGTGTGGGGCTGTGAGGGTGAAAGCGTTTATTTATTATTTAAATGTCATTATTAATTTTAGCTGCTACGCCACCACTAAAAATAAATCCATGCCTACCATCTCCTTGTGGACCAAACTCTCAATGCACAGAAAACGGAGACAGTGCAGATTGCAGATGCCTGTCAGATTATATAGGCACACCTCCAAACTGCAGACCGGAATGTACGAGTAACACAGATTGTTCAATCAACATGGCTTGTATAAACCGAAAGTGTCGTGATCCATGCCCTGGTTCTTGTGGTCTCAACGCTGAATGTAGAGTAGTCAGCCACACACCTATATGTATTTGCCAACGAGGATATACCGGTGATCCATTCTTGCAGTGTATTCTTGAAGTAGCCCTAATTGAACAAGAACGCCTCACACCTTGTGTGCCTTCGCCATGCGGAGCTAACGCTCAATGTAGAGAACAAAATAATGCTGGGTCCTGCACTTGCCTAGAAGGCTACTTTGGAAATCCTTACGAAGCGTGCAAACCAGAATGCTTAGTGAATTCTGATTGTCCGTCTAATTTGGCATGTTACCAAAATAAGTGTCACGATCCATGCCCCGGTACGTGCGGAATAAATGCATTATGCAACGTCATCAACCACATCCCAAGCTGTTCTTGTCCAGATCAACATTATGGGGATCCATACAAAATCTGTTCATTTAAAGCAATAGGTAAGTTAAGAAAACTCTGTGAAGCTTCAATACCAGTTTTATTTAATTTCTGTTTATTAATAATAAATTTTTCTTATTTTAGATAAAACAACTGATCCATGCAATCCATCACCGTGTGGTCCAAACAGTCAATGTAAATCACAAAACGGCTTGGCAATATGCACTTGTTTGCCTGAATATCATGGATCTCCACCGATGTGTCGACCAGAATGCATCACTAGCTCCGAGTGTAATTTAGACAAAGTCTGTGAAAACTTTAAATGCGTTTCACCATGTCCAAAAGCTTGCGGTGTCAATACTGACTGCAGAGTCATCAAACATAATCCTATATGTTCCTGTAAACAGGGCTATACTGGTGACCCGTTCTCAGTTTGCTACGCAGTGATCGATCGGGAACCCGTTGTTAAAGAACCTATTGATCCTTGCATTCCGTCACCATGCGGATTGAACGCTGAATGTCGAAACATTGGTGGAATATCATCATGCTCATGTAACATTGGATACTTCGGCAGTCCACCCAACTGCAAACCGGAGTGTGTATTGAATACTGACTGTAGTAATGACAAAGCTTGCATTAATATGAAATGTCAAGACCCATGTTTGGGATCTTGTGGAGTTAACGCAGAGTGCAATGTTATAAAACATGTGCCAGTATGTTCATGTCCTACTGGCTATGAAGGAGACCCGTTCGCATTTTGTAATATCAAGCTTATTGGTAAGTTTTTTGCACCATCATATGACTACATAATATGTTTTTACATTCTTTTTCTCTATTTTATTGGCTAATGAAAAATATTTTAAGGAAAGCAATTTTATTCTTATTTCAGTACCACCTCAAAAGTCTGATCCTTGCCACCCATCACCTTGTGGTCCTAACGCGCAATGCAACAACGGAGAATGTACTTGCTTGCCAGAGTACCAAGGAGATCCATACTTCGGTTGTCGACCAGAATGTGTTCTGAGTTCTGATTGTCCACTAGATAAAGCATGTCTTCGTTCAAAATGCGTGGACCCTTGCATTAACATGTGCGGCATGAATGCTGAGTGCAACGTATACAACCACGTTGCTATTTGCAGTTGTCCAGCTGGAATGACTGGCGATGCTTTTACGCGATGCCTTAGGATAGAAAGTACGTTGAACACTTTAATTAATTATTAAAGTTTTCGTGAGAATTAAACATGATAATAATATTATTCAATTACGGCTATCACTCAACCTAGGTCGATAATATCGATCAAATGACGTGTCATTTGATCGGTATTGTCGACCTAGGTTTCGAGTATCTACGATGCTCTTCTTCGGGATGAGTTTACGCCGTAGGTCGACAATATCGATCAAATGACGTGAGGGATAGCCGTAATTTAATAACATTACTTTAATTAATATTATAATATCCGGATGACCGAGCTATGCTCGGTTTTTTTGTTTTTGGTAGAATGTGTTTGAATTTGTAGCCTCAGAAAGCTCCATCTAGTGTCGAGTAGAAACAGTTTTTTACATCGGTCATGGCCAGTTTTTCAAATGCAGTTTGGGAACCGAGCATTTCTCGGACCTGGAACGTTGATAAATCGATTCCTTGGGCCGAAAGACTCCTAATCTGTAACTTTCATGAAATCGTTGGAGCCGTTTCCGAGATCCTGATTACACACACATATATATATATACAAGAATTGCTCGTTTAAAGATATTTTATTTATATTTATGCCCTTTACAGTTAGGTGCTTTATGTTACGTCTTAAATCTCAATTATTTACAGAACCAGTTACGAGACCATGTGAGCCTTCACCCTGTGGACCAAACAGTATTTGTAGAGAAGCAAGCGGACAAGCTGTATGTGCATGTGTGCAAGGTTTTATCGGTAATCCGCCTAACTGTAGGCCAGAGTGTATTCAAAGTACCGATTGCGCTCCTTCTCAAGCATGTATAAACCGCAAATGTCAAGATCCTTGCCCTGGTTCTTGTGGGACAAACGCTCTATGTAATGTCGTTAAACACAACCCTATTTGCAGCTGTCCTTCACGATACACAGGGTCACCATTCAGCCATTGTTTCGGTAATTATTATAAATTATTAGATTGAGTAAGTAATTATGTTTGTTTACCTGTATATATAAATCTAAATTTACTTTAAATTACAGTTCAAGTTGTGGAAGAAACTCCAACAAATCCTTGCGTACCGAATCAATGTGGTCCAAACAGTATATGCAATCCATCACCCGATGGAAAATCGCACACGTGCTCATGTCAAGCAACGTTTGAAGGTTCCCCGCCGCTATGTCGTCGAGAATGTTCTACAAGTGAGGAGTGTCCTTTAGATAAAGCTTGCATGAACTACAAATGCAAAGATCCTTGCCCAGGATCATGTGGAATTAACACGGAGTGCGCTGTACGACTCCATACACCGATGTGTTCGTGCGCTAATGACTATACAGGAGATCCATTTACGGCCTGTCATCCTATACCTCAATTTATTGAGCCAAGAGATCCATGCAATCCAACTCCATGTGGACCAAACGCACGATGCCAAATTTCAAGAAATGGGGCCGCGAGTTGTATTTGTGAAGAGGGTTTCTTTGGCAACCCTTATGAATCATGTAGACCAGAATGCGTCGTAAACACGGATTGTCCGTACAATAAGGCTTGTCTCAGGAATAAATGTGAAGATCCGTGCCCAGGAGTATGTGGTTCGACTGCAACATGTCAAGTTATAAATCATGTACCATCATGCAGTTGCGTTGCTGGCTATACAGGAAACCCCTACTCATACTGTCACATTATTATTAATGAACAACGTAAGTCATTTATTAAAATTAGATATCTGCTACTGGCAATTACGTAATAGATTAACGCTTGCAATGATCATAAGTTTCTTTAAAACTATAACTGATAGCAATTTAGATGCAGTTTTTATATTTATTATAGTCTGCCTCGTTAGATTTTTTCTCGTTTTAACTTTATTTTATTAGAAGAATCATGTTTGATTTATCCTTTCTAAATTTATCAATATGTATGTATGGAGTTGTTCCTAATGTGTGGTTTGCACAACATTTACATTGCCTGTAAAAGTAAACATGAATAATGGATTCTTCACATATTAAATGTGATTAAGATTTGTCTTAAATTTTACCTGACGGGAGACATCATTAAGAACATTCGAAGAATAATAAATTCTAACAAAAAATTAATTAGATAAGTAAGAAAATATAAGTTACTACCCGACATACATAAATTGCTTTACTTACAGCTCCGTCACCTAAAGATCCATGCATTCCAAGTCCTTGTGGAAGTAACGCTGTTTGTAAAAACAATAATGGGCACGCGTCGTGCTCGTGCTTGTCTGATTTCTTTGGTTCCCCTCCAAACTGTCGACCTGAATGTACGTCCAACTCGGAATGTGAAGCGACTAAAAGCTGCGTGCGCCAGAAGTGCATCGATCCTTGCATCGGAACTTGCGGACAAAGCGCTGAATGCAGAGTCGTAAACCATGCACCGATTTGCAGCTGTAGACGAGGCTTTGAAGGCGATCCATTTATTAGATGTGTCATCATTGCAAGTAAGTTAAATTAACAATATAATAGTATTTTCATATGTATATGAAATTCGTCAATTTTATAAAATATTTTAATATTTTCAGAACCACCTACAGAAACTAATCCATGTCTACCTTCGCCATGCGGACCTAATGCTCTTTGCCAGACACAAAACAAAGTTCCCATTTGCACTTGCATGGAGAACTATGTGGGCTCACCTCCGAACTGCCGGCCAGAATGCACTGTAAACTCAGATTGTTCTAGCAGTACGGCTTGTGTCAATCAAAAATGTCGTGACCCTTGCCAAGGTTCCTGCGGGCTGCAGACTGAGTGCACAGTGTATCAGCACGCTGCAATTTGCAGCTGTAGAGAGGGATATACCGGCAATCCATTTGAAAGCTGCTATATCATAGAAAAAATTGGTAAGTACATAAGAAAGAAGAAAGAAAGAAAACACATTTATTTGGCACTATAAAAAAATAAATCATCAATACATACAATCAATACATCGATTTTAAACCGTAATTAATGATAAAATATAAAATAGTAGCTGCGCCCTGCGGCTTCACTTACATTAATGATTATATGTATACCTACTCGTATGTACATATATGCCAAATATATATATGCCAATGAAAAAATTACTTCTGATTCTTTGCTTCATTTCAACGTCTAGGAACAACAAAAATATACTTTTGAATTTATAATATTAGTACCTCTTTATCAGTATTTTTTTAAATAAATACTCTGTTATAAAATATATGGCAATTAATCGTTCTCACTTGATTTATTTGTATTGTCAACTAAAACTGCAAGTACAACTCATGATTTATTTTTTAGTGAACGTACCAACCGTATACGACAAATGCCAACCAAGTCCATGTGGTGCGAACGCTGATTGCGAAGATGGAGTGTGTACCTGTAGACCAAACTATTTCGGCAACCCTTACCTGAGCTGTCGCCCCGAATGTACCATCAATGCTGATTGCGCACCGCACTTGACTTGTGTCAATAACAAATGTATCAACCCATGTAACAACCTGTGCGGACAGGGTGCGCTGTGTGAAGTTTACAATCATATACCAATGTGTAGCTGCCCATCGAATACTACAGGAAATGCATTCTTCTCTTGTATCCCAATTTTAGGTAAATTTACGTCCAATTATATTTTTTCTCTAAGCCTTAATTATTAATTTCTATTATATAAAAATAAGTCGGGTTTTCCTTCCTGACGCTATAACTCCAGAACGCACGAACCGATTTCCACGGTTTTGCATTCGTTGGAAAGGTCTCGGGCTCCGTGAGGTTTATAGTGGCGAAACGGAGTTCGCCGGGTTTGCTAGTTTCTATTATATTTTTCTTCAAATGTATAAATAAATTTTAATATACATTTATTTCAGGTGAACCTATAAGAAGAGATCCATGCAGTCCATCTCCTTGTGGTCCTTACAGTATCTGCCGAACGATTAACGAACAAGCTATGTGCTCATGCTTAATTGGTTACATTGGAGTGGCACCTTCTTGTAGACCCGAGTGCTTAGTGGACTCTGATTGCACGACGCTCTTATCATGTTCTAATCAGAAATGCCGAGACCCATGCCAAGGATCCTGCGGATTAAGCGCAGAATGTAGAGTCAACAACCACAAGCCTATTTGTTACTGTCGAAACGGATACACTGGCGATCCATTCACTCAGTGCGTTATTATCCATAGTAAGTATTTTCAATAGTTCCACATATATTATCTACGTCGCAATTTATCATTACTACAGTCTAGTGTAATAACTGCACGTCATTGTTTGCGAATGTATACCCAGTTAATTATAACTCTATTCTATAGATGAACCTCCACCAAGGATAAATCCGTGTGACCCTTCGCCTTGCGGTTCCAACGCTGTATGCCGCGTGGCCGGTGAAGCTCCATCCTGCTCGTGTCTGCCACAGTTCTCCGGCGCTCCACCCTACTGCCGTCCTGAATGCGTTACTAACAGTGAATGCAGCTTCGATAAGGCGTGTATAAATAATAAATGCACCGACCCCTGTGTTGGTGCTTGCGGACGGAACGCAGAATGCAGAGTCATCAGTCACTCGCCAATGTGCGTTTGCCAGTCGGGATATGAAGGAGATTCTTTCGATCAATGCTTGCCAATCCAAGGTAATTTTCCCACTTATTTTGTGATAAAGTCAGGGCTAATGTCCTGTAGGCTATACTTACTTGATAAAATAGATAATACATATACATAATAATATGTCGCAATCGGTTTCAACGCAATAACACAAAGACCTTAAAACATGCTCAATTCCAGCTCCTCGACCAGTGGATACTGTGAGACCATGCGTTCCAAATCCATGCGGCCCCAATGCTGTTTGCCAAGATCGCGACGGTGTCGGTAGCTGCTCATGCACAAGCGGTTACTTCGGTAATCCCTACGAGGGCTGCAGACCCGAATGTGTCCTCAACTCGGATTGCCCAGACAACAGAGCCTGTATCAACAACAAATGTCAAGACCCTTGCCCGGGATTCTGTGGAAATAATGCGCAATGCCAAACGGTTAACCATATTCCTAAATGCACATGTGTGTTTGGTTATGTTGGAAATCCCTACGATAATTGCGTATACAGAGAAGGTAGATAATATTATACTGTTTGCATTTTTTTTAATTACTTAACTATTAAACGTTTCAATTAATTACTTATAACAATATTACAGAAACACCCACCGACCCATGCAACCCCTCACCTTGTGGACCGTATAGTACATGCAAAGCGGTAAATAATAAGGCTATGTGCACTTGCTTACAAAGTTACATCGGTAGTCCACCTAATTGCCGTCCGGAATGTCAGACGAGTCCCGAGTGTCCCTTGGACAAAGCTTGTATTAGACAGAAATGTGTAGATCCATGTGTTGGAACATGCGGCGAAAACGCACAATGCCGTGTGCATCACCATAGTCCGTATTGCACATGTCTAGTTGGATTTGAAGGAGATCCATTCCTAAGATGCACCAAAGAAAAGCAAAATATTCCACCTGTTGTAAGTCCGTGTGAGCCCAGTCCATGCGGACCTTTCTCCACATGTAGAGACGTTGGAGGTTCTGCTATATGCAGCTGCAACCAAGGCTACGTCGGTGCTCCGCCTTACTGTGCACCGGAATGTACAATTAATGAAGATTGTTCCTATGATAGAGCATGCGTCCGAGAAAAATGCGTAGACCCTTGTTTAGGGTCTTGTGGAGCGAACGCTGACTGCAAAGCAATGAACCACGTAGCAATTTGTACTTGTCGTCGCGGCTTTAGAGGAAATTCTTTTGAAAGCTGCTACGCTTACATAGGTATGTATAAGAGCAATATAACATAGAAACAAATGATTATTATAATTGTTTAAGAAGGTCCGAGGATCTTTTATGTCTTCTAATCACAATTTTAATTGCAGAACCAGAAATACCAACTCATATAGACCCGTGCGCCCTATCGCCGTGCGGTATTAACGCACTTTGTAACAATGGTACATGTTCGTGTATAACCGGCTATCACGGTAACCCAACCATCGAATGCCGTCCGGAATGTACAAGCGATAACGACTGCCAAAAACAGATGGCTTGCGTCAACTACAAATGTGTGAATCCTTGCAAGAACACTTGCGGGTTGAATGCTATCTGCAACGTCTACAACCATATCGCCATCTGCGAATGTCCTGCGCCATTGCAAGGAGACGCATTTATTGCCTGTCGACCTGTTATTATGGGTAAGTTATGAAAGTTGAAAAATACTAATATTCGTATTCTAATTAAAATAATACGTAATGAAATACGACGTCAAGTACACTGGTGTTAAACGCTATTAATTATAGTTTAAAAAAACTAATAAAAGCACGCCTATGAGCCTAAAACCAAGGGGTTTATTAAAACCATTAAAGAGTCCCGCCATCTACCTCCTGGTTCCATCATCAGACATTTGTTGCCAAGTGTCAATTGGACTCATCAAAAAGAACCAAATAAACCCAAACTCTTCAATGCCTACTACTAAACTCGAAGAGTTCACTAGAGTTCCACTATCCAACCCCTAGATCCATTATCATCGAGCTGATGGTCAATGATGCCCAATTAGTGTTGATTGACATCCCAATCATTTAAATATGCAAATATTCAAATCAATACAAGCATTACAAGATGGTTAAAATGGATTTCTTAGATTTTAGTATGAAATGCTATCGTATAAGAATTATTCATCACAACAATGTTAACCGGTGGTCACTCACACTTTACTGTCGGATTCAAGATATGTCTACCTTTTAAGCAGCGGGTATCGGATTCGATTCCGAGTGTACCCAACGGTTTTCTCTCGTAAATTTGTGTTTCTGGATCTGGATGTAATTAGGCACACCTATTATTCACATCACACATGATGTGAATGCTTTCGCCACCCCGACACAATTCCTCGAACATACTGTGGGGCTGTGGCATACAAGTAAAGCGTAAGTAAAATGAGACGTACAATAAATACCTTGTATGAAATTCACCACCATGAGACGAGTTACGGCCCGGTTAATAAAAATACCATTTATTGACATTAAATTCTGCGAATATTATTCAAATTTATAAATTTATGCAAAAAATATTTCAGCACCGAAAGAGTCAGCGGATCCATGCACACCGAATCCTTGCGGTCCGAACAGCATCTGCCGCGCGGACGGAACAGTGGCACACTGCTCGTGTCGGCCGCCACTCATGTCGGAGCCGCCAGCGTGCCGTGCCGAGTGCCGCGCCGACCCTGACTGCGCGCCGCACCTCGCCTGCCGTAATGGCAAGTGCCGCGACCCATGTCCAGGCGCCTGTGGGGCTCGCGCGCTCTGCCGCACCGTCGTTCACTCGCCAATATGCACCTGCCCGCTAAATTACGTGGGCGATCCCTTCGTGAGGTGCTTACCAGGTGAGCGCTCTGTTCGGACACGTTTGATCGATAGTCCATTGCAAAAGTAGCCACATTCACCATCGTTTTGCTTGAACTGCCCGTTGGCTCAGTTGGGTGAGCTTTCGATTCCCGGCGATAACACAAATTTTCTCCCCGAGGAAAATTTGTGTTTCTGGTTGTGATGTGAATGTTTCCGGCACCCACGACACAAGTCTTCGAACTTAGTGTAGCGCTGTGAGTGTGAAAGCGTTTATGTTTATGTTTACTCCGCAGCTATTCAATCGGAGCCGCCTATCAAATCTGCGTGTCCCGATTGCGGATCCAACGCGGATTGTGTGGATGGAAGCTGCCGTTGCCGAGCTGGATACTTCGGAGCGCCACCGTATTGCCGCTACGAATGTCTCGGTTCCAACGACTGCGACTGGAGCCTCACTTGTGTAAACAGACGCTGCGTCGACCCGTGCCCGGGCGCGTGCGGCCAAGGAGCGCTATGCTCGCCGGTCGCTCACGAGCCGCGTTGCGAGTGTCCTCCGTCTACAACCGGAAACCCGCTCATACTATGTCGACCCGTCCAAGATATTATCCGTAAGACAGACTCAAATGGAAGATTGCTATAACGATGTTGTAACACGATCGGTCCTATTGCTAGCAATTAAAACGATTAATAGGGAACTGCGCCGGCGGCGAACCTGAGTTTTCGCTTTTAAAGCTTAGGCATGGGTTTTACTTGCGAAACCGGGGGAACCGCAGCTCGCCTATCGACAACTACAGTACCGTTCGCTTAAACGAAAGCGCTTGTTTTATTTGCTTGACGATAACGTCGCGTCACCCGGTCAGCGACTTTAGAATCCGCTTAATGTTGCAGTGGAACCGAACGATCCTTGTAGTCCATCCCCGTGTGGTCCCGGGGCTCTGTGCCGTGCTAGAGGCGCTGGCGCCTCGTGCGAGTGCGAGCCGGGACTGCGAGGTGACCCATACTCGGGCTGCCGACCCGAGTGCCTCGCTGACTCCGACTGCTCACCGTCACGCGCCTGCATGCGCTCGCACTGCAGGGACCCCTGCCAAGGCACTTGCGGCGTCGGGGCTGATTGCGAGACTGTCAACCACATCCCTCTTTGCTCCTGCCCATTAGGAACTAGAGGAAACGCTTTCGAAAGATGCGAAGTAATCACATCACGTACGTACTACCACTATAATGATATGTATGATACATAAGTGAAATAAAAAAAATGTATCAGCACCAAGTGAGTTTTTCCAATTACAGCGCCACCGTGCAACCCATCCCCGTGCGGCCCCGGAGCCGTGTGCTCGGTGTCTGGCAGCAGCGCCGTGTGCACGTGCCCAACCGGCACTAGCGGCGACGCGCGCACTTCCGGCTGCCGGCCCGAGTGTGTCGTGAGCTCCGAGTGCGCCCGCGACCGCGCCTGCGTCCGCAACAAGTGCGTCGACCCTTGCGTCGGCGCCTGCGGCGACAACGCCCTGTGCCGAGTCTTCGATCATGCTCCGATATGCTCGTGCCCACCCGACACCACCGGAAATCCATTCCACGGTTGCGTACTGAGAGGTAAGCTAACACTTAAATTAACTTAATTTTTTATCACAATTTTTGCACATTCGATGTATAAATTGTGCCATTCCCTCGATTAAAGATTTGACAACGCCTACGAAGTACGATCCCTGCGACCCCAACCCCTGCGGACCTCATGGCACGTGCCGCGATGGCTTCTGCACCTACCCGGAGTGCATCGTCAACGACGACTGTCCCGGAGACCGAGCATGCATCAACAGGAAATGCACGGATCCGTGTGTGAACGCCTGCGGACTGAACGCGATCTGCACGGGCGTGAGACATTCAGCAGTTTGTTCGTGCCCAGCCGGATACACGGGCTCTCCATTCGTTCGGTGCGAGCGCACAATTGTGCCTCCGCCGCCTACACCAGAGTGCGTGCGGGACGACCAGTGCGCTGACAACGCCGCGTGCGTGGACTCGCGGTGCTCGCCCGTCTGCGGGCCGGCCAACTGCGGCCTCAACGCACGCTGCCTGGCGCGCCAACACAGAGCCCAATGCACTTGCTTGCCCGGCTACGAAGGCGACGCATACAGAGGATGTTATTCAGGTACCGCTTGTTTTTATTTATACTGAAGTATATCGAGTTAAACCCAAAGTATCAAAACATAAATGAAGGTAAAATATTTTTTTAAATATACCCGTTCAGTTAGAGATATTGTAAAAAAACTTAAATCCCCGCAATAAATGCGTCTCACTACAACTGAAATCGTTGTTACAGTACAATGTCACAGCAACAACGACTGTCCCGACGACGAGAGCTGCGAGGGAGGTTCTTGCAGCGCGGTGTGCTCACGCGTGCGGTGCGGCACAGACGCGCGGTGCGTGGCGCGCGGACACATCGCGAGCTGCGAGTGTAACGCGGGCGCGCGCGGCAACCCGTGGAGCGCGTGCCGGCGCGACGAGTGCGCCGCCGACGACGACTGCCCCGCGTGGCTGGCGTGCCGCTCGGGAGCCTGCCGCGACCCCTGCCCCGGCGCCTGCGCGCCCGCCGCCCGCTGCCTCGTGTTACGTCACACGCCCACCTGCGAGTGTCCCCGAGGGACTCAAGGCAATCCCAAGATCGAATGCAGAGAAGGTTTGTTCGGTACATTCTCAATTTAACGTTGGTCTTGTCCTTGTTTCTAATAAAATTATATCGCAACTGGGCACAAGGCCAATGATCCGAGAGAGAGATAAATAAAAAGGGAACCACGTAATATATCTTCACAGAATCATTATTGCCAGAACTGTGTAACAAAATATCTTGTAATAAAATATGCTATCAACTGTTGCCCTTTTCGGACATGCATACAATTTTATATCTAAAAATTATAACGAAAGGACAGTATTTATACTGTCCTTTCGTTGTGCTACTACTTTTTGTTTTGTGACGATTCCAACTGAGTATAAGTAAATACGAACCAAAAGAACATTGTAGGTACTTGCTGAGATATTATTTTTTATGATTTTATTTTGTGATGTTTGTTATTCAACCAGTACAATCAACGAATGCGGAATGTGAGAGCGACGCGGAGTGCGGATCGGAGCTGGCATGCCTTCAGGGCAGCTGCCGCAACCCGTGCGAGCCGACGTCGTGCGGCGCAGGTGCCGTGTGCCGTGTTGCCAACACGCTACCTTTCCGTACCATGGTTTGCGAATGCCCTAAGCCACTAGTCGGCGACGCTTCCGTGTTATGTAAACCGAGTAAGTATATCACTTCACTCTATATCATTTAAAAAAACATAATGAACAATCGCTATACTTTTTAATAGAGTCACCATTGTGCCCCTAATGTCATATTAGACTAGTTCTGTTTTAGTACAACAAGCTTATTTCAGATATAAGATGAGTAGTGCACTCAACGTCATAACTGTAGGCACAAAAACCAGAGGATTTTGGGTATGTTTGTATGGTCACTTGTTTGATTGGAACTGTACCTTCTATTACTATTTTTTCATCTACTCTATAAGTTCACTTTCTAATTGTGCATACACTCCACATTCATGTACATAAATGTGTAAATATTGCAATATTGCACAAATATATATTTATAAATACGTTTCGAGTTCGCGATACGTCTGTGTCTAGTGGTATGTAAATTTTACTACATTTTGTAGAATATATTTTTCGCCTATTCTACATATTGTAGTAAAATGTATATATTTAAAGTAGGTAGGTATACTAAGATAACCTTATAAACTTAAAGAAAAAGAAACAGAAAACTAAAACGCAATAAAGGTATGACATGCTTATGCGTATCGTGTCCATGATACTATATAACAATTAAGTAGGTATATT
This sequence comes from Lomographa bimaculata, assembly GCA_948107665.1. Classification (NCBI taxonomy): domain Eukaryota; kingdom Metazoa; phylum Arthropoda; class Insecta; order Lepidoptera; family Geometridae; genus Lomographa; species Lomographa bimaculata. Next base: position 10,274,151 of record OX403589.1, read on the forward strand.
ATGATTATTCTAAAACAACGCGTTTTATCCCATTATTACCTATTTAAATTAACAAAAATGAATATATTTGATAACTTTAAAGAGTTCCGAAGCAGCCCAATCAGCTCGTCATTTATTTATTTATATTGTAAGAAGACTAACAACTATTGTAATACAATATGGCAATTTTAGTATACAACAAAGAGTTAATTAAAGGTCTCCACTCATAGATTTTCAATAACTTAAAAAACATGTAGGATAGTCATAAAACATAAATCGTGAGCATACCACGCACAAACGGGATATCGAGCGTCACAATGTATAGACATAAAACGAGGTACTCACGTGCAGGAGGCGAGTGCAGCGCAGACAGCGAGTGCGACGATGAGGAAACGTGCGTGAACCGGCGCTGCGTGCCGGCGTGCGCGAACGCGTGCGGCGTCGGGGCCGAGTGTCGGGCCGCGAGCCATCGCGCTCACTGCTCCTGCGTGCCGCCGCTGCAAGGCAACCCCGACGTCGCCTGCACGCCCGGTACGTACCTGACGCAGTTCATTACTTCACTATATACATTAAGTAAAGTCATTTCAATAATCATATTGTGATTTCTTTTGTTATAATCATATCGTTTGAGTGTTATCTATATAATACAAACAACATTCAAACGCATTCACACTCACAGCCCTACACTACTAAGTTCAAAGACTTGTATTGTGGGTGCCGGAAACATTCACATCACACACACATTACACCCAGAACCAGAAGCACAAATATCCCTTGGGAAGGAATTTTTGCTTCTGCCGGGAATCGAACCCTGGACCCATGGCGCAGAGGGCGGAAACCCGTCCACTGCGCCAACTGGGTCGTCAATATAAGTCGTTAAAATAAACTTCTCGAGACCATGGCCAATGCAACTTGGCCGAAACGTCGAGGTAAATAAAAATAGTTTTTTAGCGCGATTAAGTCCCGAGATATTACCTAAACTATATCTATAGATATAATATAAAGTTAGATTACTATTACACTGACTCATTGACTGATTGACATAATTGTTGTCCCAGAATACTATTATAATATTGCTCAGTCTGCCTCAAGAGGGTTATATACACTAATAAAATAATGTATTATTTAGAAAGCATGTACGGTGGAAAATTGTAGCAGTGTATCAACCAGTTTGGCAGTTCATTAATAAAAAGAAATAAATAATGAAACGCAAGCAAAGCTTAAAAAAACCTACTTCAATGCTTATGTTTTGGTTTTGGATTGACCGATTTCAATAAAATTTATATGGGACCACCCCGAAGTCATCTCTGAAGTAATCTACCAAACAAATGTGGAGATATCGCGTAACATACAAAATAAAATAAAAAACAGTCGAATTGAGAACCTCCTTTTTTGAAGTCGGCTTTGTGCGGTCGCCTTTTAATCAGGAGATAGAAACACAAGTTTTCTCCCCAAGGGAAATCTGTGTTTCTAGTTCTGGGTGTGATTATGTGTTTCATGTGAATGTTTCCGGCACAAGTCATCGAACTTAGTGTGAGGCTTTGAGTGTGAAAGCGTTTGTTTATTATTTTAATATTAAGAGTAAGAGTATTGTAGGTAACTTAGTATATAAAGTTATTTGCTGTACATAGTTTTAGGACATATAGGCAATTGGCCCGTAGTTAGTTTGGTAAATTAAATATGTAAGAAATAAGATGTTCACCAACCACACGCATCATCTTATTATCGCTTTGATTATTCATTTACGAGTAGATATAACATCATCAAATACCATCACATGATATAGTAGTCAAACGCTAGCTATATGGAGAAGAAAAAAAATATTTAGCATAGATGGTATTATTATATAGTTCGGTTACACTAGATAGTTATAATAGTGAAATCAATGTATGTTTTTATTATGCACACTAAATATTATTATTTTATTAAATGTGTGACAGTATCAACCGACGATCGCGATTGCGCGTCTGACAGCGAATGTGGCGCAGCCGAGGCTTGTGTGAACCGGCGCTGTGTGTCGGCGTGCGCAGGCGCATGCGGTGCCGGCGCGCTATGTGAGGCCGCCGCACACCGCGCGCGCTGCCGCTGCCCGCCCGGCACCGCCGGCGACCCCGCCACCTACTGCTATACCAGTGAGTGCTCAACTATACTTACACGTGTACCTACATAAAACATTATCTATTACTAGGTACATAAGGAACCGACATAAGTCCAGAACCCCTAGCCAAGATAGAATGGAAGTGTTCTTTATCTTCACGATCGTCTTGACGATCAGCTAGCTTATTTCAAATAATTAAAGTACTTAGCGATCAGCTAGAAAATAAAGAAACTTTATACCCGAATTATAAAATAATGTCAATTTCAGCCGAATGTACATCTGATGACGACTGCCCATTCGACAAGAGCTGCATAAACGGGTATTGTCAAGACCCGTGCACGTTGGGCACACCATGCGGACGCGACGCCACTTGTGAGGTAGTCGCGCACGTCGCCACCTGCCGTTGCCCGCCGGGCACGCAGGGTGACGCACGTCGCGCTTGTATCTCTGCCGTCTGCCACTACAACGAGGACTGCGACGACGCGCAGGTGTGCAACCGCCTGAACCGCGTGTGCCAACCCGCGTGCGACGAGAGCGCGTGCGCCCCAGGTGCGCTTTGCACGGGCCGTGGCCACCGCGCCACGTGCTCGTGCTCACCTGGCACAGTGGGCGACGCCTATGGCCGCGGCTGCTCCACTCAAATGACGCCCATTGAACAGTGCACGTCCGATTCCGAGTGCCCAGCGCCGCTAGCGTGCGTAAACGCGCGCTGTGTAGATCTGTGCGCGGGCGCTCCGTGCGAAGCCGGTCTTCTATGCCGCACTGTCGATGCGCTGCCGCTGCGCGCAGTGGCATGCGTGTGCCCCGACGGCGGCCGTGCCGCGCCCGATGCCGGTTGCCGCGCGCCTCCCGAAGGTGAATGCTCGGCCGACGCCGACTGCGCGCTCTCGCAGGCTTGCCGCCGCGGCACCTGCGTGGAGGCATGCCGCGCCGACCCTTGCGGACAGAACGCGCTCTGCGAATCCATCGACCACACTTCGCAATGCACTTGTCCACCCGGATATGTTGGAAACCCGAGAATCGAATGCAACTCAGGTATGTATCACGATCGTCTCGTAAGCAATCTAAATACAGTGAATAAATAATTATATTCTCTAATCATCTCTATGTGTTTAGTACCCCGGACCCCTACGATATGGGAGTGCTACAGTGACGATGAGTGCGGCGTCGAGCGCGCGTGCATCGACCGCGCGTGCGTGAACCCTTGCGCGGAGGCTTGCGGCGTCGGTGCGCTTTGCCGTGTCATTGATCACAAGCCGCAGTGTTCCTGTCCCAAGGGCTACTCCGGCGTGGCTACCTTGCGTTGTATACCACGTGAGTAGCTATCAATATATTTCAATAGATTTATATAGGTACTATTATGATTTCAGTGTACGAATCTCAATGTTCCGCTTATACAATGACATATAATTTTTATTTCAGCGTCGGGTGGCTCAGTAATACCAGTAGGCTGCAAAGCAAACTCCGAATGTCCACTGTCACAGGCATGCGTCAACGGCGCGTGCGCAGATCCATGCGCGTGCGGAACTAACGCCGAATGCACAGTAGTAAGGCACCACCCAGTGTGTTTCTGTGAACGTGGATTTTCTGGCAACCCTTACACTGGATGTACTAAAGGTAAAAACTGATTATTTACCTTATTTTTTATATTTTATGGACTGTTATGCTAAAAAGCTATGTCATACTTTCAGTGGGGTGCTCATCGGACTCTGAGTGCGGCGATGCCGACACATGTTACAACGGCGCGTGCGTCAACCCGTGCGTAGTAGACGCACCTTGCGCCATCAGCGCTGAGTGCTACGGCCGCGGTCACCGACCCAACTGCCGCTGCCCTCCTGGAACTATGGGCAATCCTTTCTCTAAATGTCAGCCAGCCGAATGTGAGATTGACAACGATTGTAACGATGACAGCGTGTGCGTAAAGGGCATTTGTAGACACGCCTGTTCGCTTGAAGGAAGAAATCCGTGCGGCACAAACGCCGAATGTTTTGCGCGAAACCACGCCGCAGCTTGTAAGTGCCCTTCTGCCCTTCCACGGGGAGACCCTCTGGTGCAATGTCAGAAAATCACAGTGGTCAGCGGACCGGAATGTAGATACGATAGCGATTGCCCCAGCGGCCATGCTTGTCTCAAAGACGAATGTCGCGAAGCTTGTACCGAACTCAAGCCCTGTACTGGAAATGCCCGCTGCTCTGTTTCCGACAGTGTGCCGTTCCGCACATTGATTTGTCGCTGCCCCGAAGGATTCATACCAGAGGAAGGAGGCTCTTGCGTACCAGCACAACTACCAACGCCCAGTTGCTCTTCAGATCAGGACTGTAGCGATGAAGAATCTTGCGTGAATAGGATTTGCCGAAACCCTTGCAACTGCGGAGACAACGCTGAATGTTTCGTCAGAGATCACAGGCCCGTTTGCTCGTGCCGCGAAGGCTACGAGGGCGATCCGTACCGAGTATGTCGCGTCGTCGGATGCCGAACCAACTCAGAGTGTGAGTCTTTTGAAGCGTGCGTCAACGGCAACTGCATCAGCCCATGCTTATTAAACAACACTTGTGGCCCGAATGCAGAATGTTACGTAGAGAGAAATCAACATTTATGCCGATGCCCTCCTGGATTCGAAGGTGACGCTTTCACCGGCTGTAATACTATAGAATGTAGATCGAACGGAGACTGTCCCGAAGACAAACAATGTCGAGCCCACAGATGCATCAACCCATGCCTCAGTGGTAATCCATGCGGTCAACGCGCCACTTGCCTCGTACGAAATCACATAGCCGTCTGTAAGTGTGAGTCTGGATATTCCGGCAGTCCATATGTGGAATGTAGACCGATAAAGAGCGCCCAATGTTACGTCGATGCCGACTGTCAACCCAAATCTGCCTGCCTCTTTAATAGATGCCTCAATCCGTGCACAGAGCTACGTCCATGCGCCAGTCCAGCGACCTGCGAAGTGTCGCCCACTCTACCAGTACGAACGATGCTGTGCACTTGCCCACCCGGGTACGTCAGTAGCGGCGGCGGAATCTGCCGTCCTGCGACGCCCATCTTTGACGCCGTTTGCGAAACTGACAACAACTGCACCGCCAACCACGCCTGCATATCATCCGTTTGCAAAAAACCATGCCAATGCGGTCCGAACACCGATTGTCAGACAAAAGATCATAAACCGGTATGCGCATGTCGACCAGGTTTCGTAGGCGATGCACGAACCGGATGCTACGAAATATTGTGCCGATCCGACTCCCAGTGCTCGGATGACGACACTTGCATCAACAACCGCTGTGTACCCGCATGTTCCGTTGAAGCGGACGTCTGCGGAGAATCCGCGGAGTGTTATGGCGTAGAACACCGCGCATCATGTCGCTGCAGAATCGGCACCGCCGGCAATCCGTCCATCGCCTGCACACCGGTCGGCTGCCGCGTGGACTCCGACTGCCCCAATGATAAGTCTTGTATCAACAGCAAATGTGTGAGCCCTTGTACGGTCTCCACGTGTAACGAACCGGCAGACTGCCGCGTGTACGCGCACGAGGCACACTGCGTGTGCCCACCCGAGTACCGCAGCACGAGCACCGGGTGTGAGGAGCTCCAGCGGCCGCAATGTGCAAGCGACGTGGACTGTCCTTCAGGCTCGGCGTGCCTTAACGCTAGGTGCGTCAACCCGTGCCTCGCCCCCTCACCCTGCGGACCAAACGCCACGTGCACGGTCGTCGATACGCTGCCCGTTAGGACCATGATCTGCGAATGCAAGCCCGGCTATAGAGGCAACGCGCTCATTGAATGCACTCCCAATATACGTACGTATTTGAAAGTTACATAAGTTAGCTTATTTATGTAACGATGGTAAAATATTTTTCGATTTTAGTTATACTCCAACCTAAAAAAAAATTTATTAATGATATCGGGTTTCATTAAAGCTATTATTGGAATCGGGTTCGATTCCCGATGAGGACTCAAGTTTTACCCCAAAAGAAATCTGAGTTTCTAGTGCTGGGTGTGGTTGTGTGTGTAATGTGAATGTTTAGGTTGATTTTTTAAGTACATTTGTAGGGTGACAATTTTTTTTAAATTAAGAATTATTTATTACCGGCCAAGCAAAGCGAGGTCTCTAAGTTGACTTCAGCACATTGTCCGTCGGTCTTTTCGTCCGTCCGTCCATCTGTCATAAGCATATAGCTTCTAAATCAATCAAGCGAATAAATCCAATTTTTTTTTTGTCCTATCATTGAAAAGAGAATATAAAGAAGAATATGAAACTATAAAAATCGACATGCAGCAAAGTAAAAGGTACCTATTTTTAACCGACTTAAAAAAGGAGGAGGTTCTCAATTCCACTGTATTTATTTTTAGTATGTATGTTACGCGATCATTCCTCCAATTGTGAATCGATTTTGATGATTCTTTTTTGTTTGGTAAATCATACTTCCTCATGAGCACACCTCTGAAGGTTTTATCGAAATTAATTTAGCACTTTTCGAGAAAATCAACAACAAACAAAAAATAATGACGGTGAAGTCGGATTTACTTGCGTTTAAATAATTTAATTTCCGTGGTCTACCTCAAAGACGCCTTCCTGTCCAAGATTGTACTTATGTACAATTTTACTTTACGATTATACTGAACTTAACAGCAAATACTAAAAACAAACAATTATTAATTAGAAAAAGTTATACGATTTATCAAATGAGTTAAAACAAATATAAAATTAGTAATTTAAGCCGCCACTGGATGCCAACACACAGATAAAATGAACGCTTGCCAGCGTTTACGATATATCGGCACAAATGATAAATATTTTTTTAAAAGTTTTGTCGGTTATTTACTAGTTAATTGGTCTCAGTTCGGGGCTAGTTACTATTAATAGATGTATATTTTAAATTAATTTATAATGTAATTTATAAATGCAATCATTCTCTATGTCCTGTTTTCTGTCACAGAACCCACAGCCAAGTGTGTAGAAGGACAAGGACTCGACGAAAACGGCGAATGCACGCCGTGCCAAGCGTCCGAGGGGCGCACAGTTGACGCTCGCGGCAGATGCGTGTGCGACGCGCGACGCGGGTTCTCGGCGCGAGGCGGCGAGTGCGCGGCGGGCGGCTGCCGCTCCGACGGCGACTGTGACGACCGCTCGCGCTGCCTCACCGGCGTGTGCGTGGACGCGTGCAAGGCGGACCCGTGCGGCATGTTCGCCACGTGCGAGCCCTCGGGCCACCGCTCGCACTGCACCTGCATCCCCGGCTACACCGGCAACCCGAGGATACACTGCAGCGCATACCGGACCGATTTCCCCATACCCGATATGCAGGTAACCTACCGTGAAGTCCATAACAAATTCATTCCTTCGACTGACATACTCCGATGAACGATCGTGGATTATCCAGTATAATTAGTATTTAGCTTTATTCATAAGAACCGTAACACCAATGACAACTGTGTACAGGTTCGATGCAAGGCGGACGGAGTAAGCGTCGAGCTCACTATCAAGAATTTCACCGGAGTGTTGTACGTGAAGAGCTACAGCAAGGACGAGCGCTGCCGCCTGGCCGTCGACACTTCGCACGAAGCGGAGAGCTTCGTCGACTTCACGGTGCACTTCGGCGACTGCGGACTAGTGCACGTCAATGTAAGTTCATCAGCATAATTATCATCAGTTATCGATCCTACGGCATACACCTAATTAGATCAAACTTAGACTGTTGGACATTTAAATATATGGAAAATATATAGAATCTATAAGAAGAATCGGCATGTCGAACAGGGGCGAATTCAATCGAGAACTTATTACGGCCACCAACTTGCTAATGGGACAGCATGGGAGATTGTAGGTCCAGCCTTTCTCTGGAAGAGTGTCCGTTACAATCGAATTGTCGATATATCATCTCAAACTTACTAATTTTTATAACAGGGCCTGGCGAGCTTCGTGCTCGTAATGCAGAACCACCCGAAACTGGTGACGTCTAACGCTAAGGCGTTCCACATCAAGTGTATCTACCAGACGGGCGAAAAGAACGTGACGCTGGCGTTCAACGTATCGATGCTGACGACGGCCGGCACCATCGCCAACACCGGCCCGCCGCCCACTTGCTCTATGCGCATAGTGTCGCGCAGCGGCGACGAGGTCAGCTCCGCAGAGATCGGAGAGAACCTCGTCTTGCAAGTTGACGTACAACCTTCCAGTAAGTTTCCCTCGAATTGTGAATGTTTTTCCACAATTAATGTTTGACGAGTCCATACGCTGTTACATAACATTGTTTAGAGTTCTTATTCTGTAAATGAATTCTATTCTGTAATAATCAATATACTAAGGCGAAAATAAGTTAATCACAAGTAAACGTTGCTGCCGTGGATTTAATAGTTGGATGCGCAAAATAGACTACAGCGCCGATGCCGACTGCCCACCAATCAGCGGTCTTTCGGCCCACCAACCGCGTTTGCCCCTTTACTATCTATGTCGATCACATACGTAATTTGGTACTTAAAAACTTACCTACTTAAATACTTGTAATATTAATTAGTTATAATCCAGAAAAATGCACTTTCTTTTCGCCAACACTTAAGAAGCTGTTTCACTGCCTGCGGACATCCTTTTCCTTTGTGCCTATAGTTGGCAGACGAGACGCTTAAATGATATGTACACCATAAGATTTATCGACCTACAAGACTACAAGCATATGGAATTTAAGGAAGATTAGTCGTGGTACTGTCAAAAATCATTGACCTTCATTTATTGTACCTAATAGAGAAATAAACAATTTTAACTAGCACCGCCCACGCATTATTGTATGCAGGAAATGCTGTTACCAGGTTTCTGACATATATTTTACATTGCCGGTGCGCTGCTCTGCCTACCCTTTGCTGAGAGGTATCTCAGAAATTATCAGAATTTTTTATTGCACAATAAAATAAAATAACAAATGACAAAATATGTGTTTTATCTTCAGGCATATACGGCGGCTTCGCACGTAGCTGTATCGCCAAGACCAGCGAAGCGTCGACTAACGTGGAAAACGAGTATCGAGTGACGGACGCGGACGGGTGCGCCACGGACACCGCCATCTTCGGCGAGTGGGAGCGGAGCGAGGACGGCAGCGCGCTGCGAGCCTCCTTCAACGCTTTCAAGTTCCCCAGCAGCGATAACATCAGATTCCAGTGCAACATACGTGTTTGCTTCGGAAAATGTCAACCCGTGAGTTGGACTCTTCATTATTTAAAGTAAAAAGGGTGTTCCAGCATCCTTCAGACTCATTTCGCGTTATCGGCTTTACGCCGTAAAGAGAAAACTATACTTTTTTTATTTATTATTTACAGAATTACACACAAACTTTCGCATTTATAATATTAATGTGAAAAATAACCTTACAGACTAATATTATAAATGCGAAAGCTTATAGTCAGGACTTAACAAAAAAGCATGTTTTAATTTAATTTATGCGGGTGCGCATCACCCACAGCTAGTCAGATATAAAAAAAAGCTAATTCGACGAAAATAATACGACGCGGCGTCTCATATTCCACCCACTATTACAGGTAAACTGTCGCGGCGCGGATGCGTTCGGTAAACGCAGAAAACGAGAAGTAATCGAAAACGATCGCAACTTGCTCCCCGCAATGGAGGGGCAACTACGAGAGGAGGTGAAAGTGGAATCCAACCAGATCCTGACGCTGGAGCGGCGCGACCCGTCGCGCGTGGCGCGCCAGCGGGACGGCTGGTCGGAGGGCGCGGCGGGCGGCGGCGCGGGCTCGGTGTGCGTGTCGGCGGCGGGGCTGGCCGTGGCGCTGGTGCTGACGGCGCTGCTGGCGCTGGTGGCAGTGGCGGCGGCCGTGGCGTGCTGGCTGGTGGCGTGGCGGCGCGCTCGCCCGCCCCCCGCGCCCCTGCCGCACCCGCCCGAGTTCCCCAACCCCCTGTTCCAGCGCTGAGCTGCTAGTCGCGCCCCGCTCCTCCGCCGGCGCCGGGCGGTGTCGGCTCCTTCTTCTACTCACTCAGCTTTAATCTGACGCGCCGCTGGAGGACCGCCGGGCGAGGATGCCGCGAGCGCCCCCCCTCGCTGCGCTCGCGGCTTCCTCTCTGTTACTTTAATTATAAATAATTTTAATTTGTATTTTTATATTAACGTGGAATCGTCGCCTCCTTCAAATTTTGTGATATTCATAATATAAATGTTCGAAATCACCATAACTTTTATGTAAAATATTGATTTTAAGCAAGTAAATGATTAAATTATAATAATAATAAAACGACATCTTTTATTCCATGCAAATCTAAATTGTTAAATGTTCAACCAAATTCATTTTTAGAGAAGAAAGTCATCACGAAAAAAGAAGTCGCTATTAGCACGGGAAAATCGACGCCCTTTCCCAATCTACACATATAGAAGGAGAAGACAGTTTGTTAATATCACCCGGTATTAACTAACCAGTACCATACGAAAATATAGCGAAATATATATGGACAAAACATAAACCGATTTTGACACCCATGTGTATCCATCCACCTTCACTATCACCAATAACCATACGATATTATATATTCAATTTATAAATTAAACCAAAACAGTTTTAAACTACTAAGGCTAACGAATCTAACATTGGATATAAAATAGAAACTGAAAATAAAACACACAAAAACTTGCAGAGAATGAAACAAAAACTGAAACTCCTGAAAATAAACAGTAACCAAAACTAAAACAGGTAAAAAAACAGACAAACTAAAACAGCAACGGACCCAGAAGAACAGAAATAAAAATGTAAACAAACACACACACACACACAGAAACTGAAACAGCAAAAGAAACTGAAATTGAAACACACACTAAATCAGAATCAGAGACATCAGAAGCTCTTGAAAAGAGAAGCCGAAACTAAATGATAATATATATTTTTTTTTTATTTGTGACAGGCTAGTGTTTGACCACTATCTCACCTGATGGTAAGTGACGATGTGATCGAAGCTGGTAAACACACTAGACCTGGAATACGCAGGCTCTCAAGGATAACTGCCGGAACACCGTATTTGGCTTGGCGGCAGACTTTCAACTTGATGGTAATATAAACAGAAACTGAAATTAAAAGACATTTTTAGTTTTTCCTTCCATGGCTAATGCTATAAGAACAAAATCAATACTATAGTGATAAATTTAATAATATATAATTAAATATATATATTATTAAATATATTAATAATAAGGGTAGGTTAATTTCGTCGCTTCAGGCGGGGCTTGAGTAGCTCAGCGGTTAGAGCAATAGGGCATGAGACCCTATGGCCGCGGGTTCAAATCCCGCCTCAAGCGATAATTTTTCCTTTCTAAATTTATCACTATAGTTCTGCCTAGCATGGCTAATGCTATATAAATAAAAATCAATTGGGTAGTAGACGTTATCAACACAACGTTGAGCTAACTGCAATGTTAGACTCGTTGGCCGTAGTAGTTTCTATAAACTGTTTCGGTAGATGACGTCACACGTCCCCGTAAGACGTTAATAATAAGGGAAGGTTAATTTCGTCGCTTCAGGCGGGGCTTGAGTAGCTCAGCGGTTAGAGCAATAGGGCATGAAACCCTATGGCCGCGGGTTCAAATCCCGCCTCAAGCGATAATTTTTCCTTTCTAAATTTATCACTATAGTTCTGCCTAGCATGGCTAATGCTATATAAATAAAAATCAAAATCAATACTGGCTAAGTGAGACTGAGTTCCACAACACAGGTCGTCCTAGTGTGGGACCCAGGGATCTAAAGGTTTTTTAACATGTTATTTTTTTGTGCAAATATTATTTTTTTTAATTATTTATTTAAATTCCAATAGTATACTATATTGCCTTCAGAACCAGAAAAGTGCGCAAAATATCAGTGGAATTGGTTTAAAATTCAGCTTGCAAGATTTAACTTTACTAGGCTTAGTAAAATAAACACTTTTACTTATAGATACTTTCATATAAATTGTAATAAAACAACGAAAAGGTTTTGGGCCATATTTGACTAGAGCTGTCATGCTATAACTTATACGGTCTTTACCTATCACTGCATATTAAGGACATACAAAAAACGACAGTCACACTCACAGACCTACATTAAGTTCAAAGACTGGTAGGTCACACACACAATCACACCTAGAACCAGCAGCACATATGTCTCTTGGGAAAGAAAATTGTGCTTCCGCAGGGAATCGAACCCAGGACCCATGGCGTAGAGGGCAGACACATCGTCAAAAACCAGTTAACAAAATAACCAGTTGACTGCTCTTTTCCACCTCACGAATACAACGTGCCTAATCTATGTGTATGTATTAAATTAGTTATGATTGGACTTTCCACAACTGTGGCATCGGCCAATCACAAGCATACATTTACCGCGATCTCTTCTCTTTGGTTAATTTTATTGTTAAGAACAATTAAACGCCAGCAAAGCTTAAAAAACTGACTTCACCGCTTATATTTTGGTTGATTGATCGATTTCGATAAATTTTGTATGGGACCACCTCTGAAGTATAATCTACCAAATAAAAATAATCATCAAAATCGATTAATAATTGGCAGAGATATCGCATAACATACATACAAAAAAAACATACAGTCTAATTGAGAACCTCCTGTTTTGAAAATTTGCCTCAAGCGTAATGAACTGGTTTTATCATCTTTGGTTGAGATGGATAAGATTTTATTTAGGTTTCCTTACACAAATAGGACTATAATTAATAAGCCACGCCCGCCTGTATGTCGTAATATTTACCTTTATAATGTTTGAATCTTAATATGTAGAGCCAGTTGTAATTACCTATTGCCTATAGGCTCGATGTCTTGTAGGTAACTTGGTTCTTTGCTGTATATAGTTTTAGTTTAGTTTTAGGAAATATAGGCAATTGGCCCGTAGATAAATATGGAAAAAAAAAGTTGTAATTGTCACAAAATAATTTATATAATACTAGCTGTGCCCCGCGGCTTCGCCTCCGTTAATTAAGTTAAAAAGTAGTCTATGTGTTATTCCGGAACCTAAACTATCTACAATCTAGATTTCATCAAAATAGGTTTATTCGTTACGGAGATACGTAGTAACAAACATTCACACACACAAACTTTCGGATTTATAATATTAATAGGATAGGATGTTGTATAACATCCTATCCTACTAATATTATTAAGGTAGGTATCTACCTATATAATTTTTTTTTTATGTTTTATATATATTAAAAACTTGACAAAGGTTTTATATTTGTGCATTAGAAATTTTCAAAGATTTGTATAAGAGACTGATTGATTCGGCACATGACCAAAATGCTGGGTTGTATTTGGGGCAGAGGATAAGCCTTGCTTTACAGCGTGGTAATGTAACAAGCATTTTGGGAACTTTGCCGAACATTAAAGATCGTCTAAACCATCTTTAACCTTTTTATAAGCTAAATATTTATATTGCAAAACTAGGACTTGATTACATAAATATACCTTCGACTGTATAATATGTTTATGAGAATTCATAACATAGAATGAAGGGGATTCGCCGTACAAGACGCTTCTTTTATCCAATGCTTTTTTTGCTCTATCGTAAAAAATATACATGCATAAACATAAACGCTGTCACACTCACAGCTCCACACTTATTCGATGACTTGTGTTGTGGGTGCCGGAGACATTCAGATTACACACATAATCACAACCAGATCCAGAAACATAAATTGTCTTTAGGGAGAAAACTTGTGTTCCACCAAGAAAGCCACAAATTTAAAAACATACATACAAACACACATATACATACGCTTATAAACACAATACTCTCCTTTGCGTCGCGCAGTCAAGTAAAAACTGGCTAAGAGTCCGACTGGTGCATAAGTCAACTTAGCCAGTTTTATTTAGCTGCTCAACTAACTTAAATTAGTGCTTGTTTAATTACTAATTAAATGCATTTTAAAATCTTAAAATGAAGGCATGAAAAATCCACGTATGATAGGTACTAGGTAGGTAAAACTAACTTCATTGTAAAAGCACACAGAATAAGGATAATGTTCGCTCGTGATAACAGCTTGCTACATATATTGTAATCTGTGGTGATAACTAAGTTCGTAGTTATCGAAATCACTAATACATTATGAATAAACAAACAAACAATTTAAGTACTGGAGGTGTGACACTTGTGACTCCACGTAACATTGTTTATGTAAATAATTATATCATCAAGTGTTAATAAAGCAGAAACGAATATCTGCAGGGGACAATAAACAGCGTTACGACGACAATGCCTTTCGCGACGGATATCTGTCATTCAGCCAAAATCAGTGTTACAGTTCAGAACACACTCCCTAATACTTAAAACATTATATAAGTATAGAATCTGCTAGTGCGTAAATGTCCAAAATTGTGGAGAAGTCGGAAAAACAATATATGCTGATGTGGTAAGTAACTGTGTACTGAACTACCTCAACTTATTAAAATTTTCTCTCCAGGATCTTAGACCACTATTAGTGTTTAGTTTTGATTCAGGATTATCAAGACTTTAATACTTATAATCGTTAACCGAAAACTATGGTTTATGTTATCTTTATATTATATATATATATAATTCTTCTGTGTCTGTACTTCTGACTTCCTCCTAAACGGCTGGAACCATTTTGATGAAGATTTTTGTGTGTTCAAATGGATTCAAGAATGGTTTAGATTCACAATTCAATCCAATAACATCACAATTTCTGAAATGGCATAAGAGCTCTTTCATTTGAAACCCGTATCGAACGTATATGGTCATTCTTACAATAGGGATGTACCACGGACGCCGTATTGTTTATTTGAAGTAAAAACCCAGCCCGCAACACTCAGACTAATTCAACGATAGTAGAATACTCCACCTACCATACGGCGCTAAAATCATAACCTTCCTTTTTGCTCTGCCATAGTCGGCTAAAGAGGTAGCCATGTAGATATTTGTAATTATTATTGCCTATCGTTTTCCTCGAACATCATTGAAGTTTGCCTTAGAAATGAACTTGCATCCGAGGAAGGTAACAGTTGTAGGTAGAATAAAAATGCGTTATTGAATTTGTATGTAAAAGCCATACACCTATTTGCATTGAATATTTAAATTAAATGCTTGCACTATCCTGTCTGCAGCACCTAAAAAGATTTTTGTATACATGATAGGTAAAATTTGACTTCTGTCTCACCTGGTGGTAATTGGCTATATTATTTGACTGTCTGGTAGTCCTATAATAAAAAAATGGATGTGGGAATTGGATGACGCGTTTCTGTAGTAGCTTTTTTAAAATAAATATACATGAAAAATAATACAAGTAATAGAGAACTCTGTACAGTCTCACTATCAATTGACTATTTACCAAGATTTGGTTTTACTTGACTGATTTGTTTTGACTTTATACCTCTACGTTACACTTGCTGCATAATAATTTTCTACTAAAAGCATGAACATTTGAGCATTATGAATCGTAGGTATACGACAGTACCGCTGTGTAATATTATAATGCATTCATTTTAACTGTATGAGGTAGGCAAATCAAGTAATCAAGCATACAGATGCAAACGTAGTCTCGGTTGGGGCGATGCAACCTGGCCAAAGTTACGTGCCGTTTGCCTATTTTGGTTGTCTGGAAGAAATCGCATTAAGCGATAAGACCGTCCATTGTACTAGCCTTTGAGTTGGTGTACAATAAAGAGTTCATCTATCTATCTACTTCTTCTTCTTTACAAAACCGATCAATTCAAATAGATTTTGGATCTTTAGTTAGTACTTTACTAGTAATCACATTAATTTCGACGTTCAATTTATTTTTATTTTGGCAACTCAACAAGTAGACTCAACTCCTAACTGAAGAGCTAAATCTATCTTTTCAAAGAAAAGATGAAACTTGCTTTTATCTCATTTTAGTGTTGGTAAACACTGGTTTGTCTTTCGGTCGGTTCAACAAAAATGGCAATGAGTTGTTAGCTATAACATCTGATGGAATTGTTTAGCTTTAGCAGAGTGAAAAATATTGTCATATAATATGCAGGTTTGTTGGTCTTTTATCGAATACATCGTACCCACCCTTATCCCACTATCGAAAACATATACTATTAACATATTCACATATACAGTGTCAGACTTCTAAGTCTTATATTTCTTGTACCGGAATTAATCAAATACCCTTTGGAGAAATTTAAGCCGTAAATCGATACTGCACATGTAGTATTACCATAGTAAGCAGACAAAGTAGAGTCAACTGTACCTCAGGGCTGTTTCTTATGCTACCGAGATGCGCAATTTTTTTGTTATATTTTATTCAAGATAAGCTAACATTTGACCACTGCCTCACCTGATGGTAAGCGACGATGCGGCCGACGATGGAGCACGTTTGCCTAGAAAATGCCTATTCGAAAATACTCCCATACTGTACTTATCAGATAACACAGACTCAGGTAAGGAGTTCCATTCCTTTGCGGTTCGCATAAGAATGTGGAAGCAATGCGTCACGCTTGCCCATTACAGTTCAGTGCCACCCAGAATATTAAACATAAAGAGTTATATATTATTATTTAAAAGGCAGTTATACTTAAATTGTATTGAAATAAACAATGAGAGAGGACAGACAATGCTTTCATCTAAATTAATTCTTAAGATTTCGTAAAGGAAAATGAACTACGTAAACGCCCTTGTACTATTAATACCTATCCCTTACAATATGTGTAAATAATAAGATCTGTTTTCTTCACATCAAACCACCTGGAATTTGGATTTTTTTCGATATATTTTTTTTTTTTTTTTTTTTTTTATTTGGTCCACAAAACTGGATACACTCTTTATGCTTAATCTGAGAAACAAAAACAAAAACATGTGTAGGGCGAGTGTCACCTTCTCGAAGTGGACACAGCATGCAAAATGAAGAAACTTGAAAAAATCACACTTAATAAATTTATAAATTAGGAAGACTTGGTATATCAGCCTTTCGGGCCCTATCCCAAGAATCTACTAATTCTTGAAGTTTCCGTTTGAAACTAGGGACCGAGAGGTCAAATATGTCCAAGTCCTGACATATGATATTGTATGAATTACAAATGCGATACAGTGATGAGTGCTGACCATAGTTTGTGCGAGTTTTAGGTAGGCTGAACGTTTTTCTATTTTTGAGACGGCTACAAGAACGTGGAATAGCTAATTTTATACGTTCTAGCAGCAGAGAACTATCGATAAATCCGTTAACTAGTTTATGTAGAAACATTATATCCGCAATATCTCTTCGCTGTTGGAGCGGAGACATATTGAAATGTGCCAATCTTGATTCATAACTATCAAGTATACGACAGAGATTGTTTGAGTATGAAAGATGGTACAAAAATCTAGATTGAAGTTTTTCCAACCTCTCTATATGTCCTTTGTAGGACGGGTTCCAAACCGGGCTACAGTACTCCATTAGACTACAGTACTCAAGGAGACCCACTGGACGCATCTAGATTGAATGTTTCTAAGATAAAAATCATTGGGTATTTTGCGATAAGTGCTATTTTAATTATTTACTAGGTACACTCTTGTATAATCATGAGATAAAACGCAAGCGCAGAGCGACACTTCATGGCCACCACCACGCATGCGCAGCCGCCCCCCACTTCCCTTGTGATATGCCCCACCACATACTAGAATCGCACTTTGTTTACCAATTGCTCGGCTCCGATTGACGAACCAGTCAGGGCAGTCGGTCGACCAGCTACCGACACCGCTCCGCTCGCTCCCGCGGCTCTCGCGCCGTCACCCGTCACCTCAGTACCATAGTCGCGCGTCGCCAGCGACGCACGCGACACACATTTACCGCGCGATGACCCTGTGACGCGATAGTTATGAGTAAAACAGAAATTTCGACGGATGCCGCCGCGCCCAGCGTGGCCATCCACGTGGACCATTATGACGATCAGGACAAAGAGAACTCCACGCTTCTTAACGTAAACGCCCCCACACCAACCCTATCGCCAACTGGACAAATACGCAAAGTCAAGAGTTTCAGCGACACACAGAGAATTCGTGATGTGACCGCGGCTTCTGGTGCAGCTTCCGCACGGAGCCTCCGTCCTTACGAACATGTGACTCCTTACCCGGAGGGATCGGACAGCTATACCACTAACTATGGAGGACCATCGTCTGTTCGGTCTCTGGCATCGATAGGCATGGGATGCACGGATGGACGCAAAATGGTTATCAAGAGAGTGCCAACATCGCCGACGGAATTGTTCCATCTAGTGCGTCCTCCTACGTAAGTACCTTGGCGGATGAAGCATCCTCTGCCTTGTTATTATCCAATTGACCTAACTATAGCTACCGACCGCATAACCGTCTCTACATTATAGGTCTCTCAATCTCCCTGTAACCTGTAGCTTCACAAATGCATAACGATTAATTGAAGTAACCACAAATATAAACTATAGGTTATTAGTATTGTACAAAATATATCCATCACCTTACGTCAGATAACCAATAAAAAACTGTAAACTCTTTTTGATATTTTATCGAAATAACACGTAGATATAAGGTGTAGAGTGACTGACACCTAGAGAATATAAATAACTCGCAAATTAGTTTCTCGTATTTTTTTCTGAATTGTATGTCGAGCCAATTGTTGCTTTCGTATTCAAACTTTGAAATTATATAGGCACCTACTTATTTATATTTGCTGACATTACGCATTTAAACTGAAAGGTGCACTGATTTAAACTTGTAAAATTCGTTTACCGTTTAAATATTAGTGCCATTTATTAGTTCAAAATAGTATCTATGAGAAATTGTATAACAAAATATTATAACCATGACTGATACTGTAACGCTACGTAATTGATGATAATACTCATATAATACATTTATTATATTCACACACACATACCTATTTTTATTATGAAATTTGATACCGATTGATAAATAAATAATTCAGATTGTATTCGATACTTCCATAAGAGGGTCAAAAGCCATACCGCCACAAGCCATGACAGTCTTATAATGCAAAAGTTATATTTACTGTTGTACTAAAGCTATATGTGTTGAACCCACTATATGGTTTTTATGATGCTCGGGCTAATTCAATATCTTAACTTAAAAACTAACTTACTATCCCAAAACTACATCAGAAACGTGACAGCAGTTTTCGAGTATATAGATAACACAAATATACGATAATAAACAATCAAACAAACTGACAAAAATTATAAATATCACTAATTCCTGTTCAGTTGCCGACAAAAAGACATTTCCAGTTAGTGTATATTTATGTCAAATGACTCTCTTATAGTTTTTAAACGTCTTACATAAGCTTCACTAGCCGGTGAGAACAATAGTTTTCTCCCCAAGTTTGTGTTTCTGTTTCTGAGTATATGATGTAAATGTTGTGCGTGTGGTGTTAATGTTAACGGCCCAACGACACAAGTATTTGTACTTTTAGTGTGGGGCTGTGAGTGTTTTCAGCATTTACGTGATTGTTTCTTTACCCGCGGTGACGCCGCACGGATCAGCTAGTAATTCTATAATTTTGCTTGAATTGAACGAGATACTTCCATACGTTAACCTGCATATTATACGACGCAATCATCGCTGATAATTAGCACAAAGGATGCATGCTCTTCTTTTTGGCAATCCGCATCCTCCTTCGAAGACAATTTCCACACGAGCGCACACCCGCGCTGTACACCGTCGCGTCGTCGTTAATTCAAAATTGGACTGATTGTATCGTTCCCCTTGCGACACCACTATTACACCATCCGTTCCGTCCAATCAGTTTGACTTACAATAACTCTATACAAATAATTTATAATGATTAGTGTCTTTTCCTTTTTTAGGGTAGCCTTTAAAGGGTTTCACTATCCACCTCTGGGTTCTATCATCAGACATCTCTCTCCAAGTAACACTTGGACTCCTCAAAACAAACCAAATGAGCCTCGAGTAATTTTCTAGTAGAAATTGTAGAATTTTACTATCCACTACCTGGCTCCGTCATCAGATCAGATTGATGGCACCAAATTATTGTATTGTCAACCAATCAGATCAGATTGATTGCACCAAATTATTGTATATTATTGTACATGAAAAGCTCATCATGGAGCAGATCACTATTTCATGAAATAATGGCAAATGATCTAAATTACATTTAACTAACAAGAGTCTAATTATAAATAGTAGAACGATGTCTGATAAGAAAGGTCCTGAACAAGTCACGCTCGGCTCATGCTTTGTTTTTCACCAGTAACTATACGCTTCTACGTCAAATTCTCGCTACAATTCGACCTTCGAACGAGTGCTCTGACTTTCTCTGAGCTTTGTTTCTTTTTTGTAATCGAATTTTTTTGCTTATATGGCAGACCTTATAATTTTTAATCACATAGTGGATAGATAAATCCTCACACGTTAAAGAATTGTTCATCTACCACATCATTATTACTAGACTACACTACGATATAAGTAACCTCATCTTTTTTTGATGTTGAATAAGAAACCCTTATCACTGCGTCGTCGTCGACATTGCTTACGTTTGTTTCAATCTCTCCCTATTCAATAAAATTAACACATAAATGTTCCTTCTTTCTCACACCATTACCAGTATTGAAGTAGACGTTATAATATTTTCATTGTTTCCCAGCTCGTAGGTGGCGTCATTTTTGCTAAATCGTGATGTTCAGTTGTCAGTAAATTGAACTTGAACTTATTTAACATAGAGCTATATCATTTAGTTCGTATTATTTTGTTGGTATAATTGGTGCACTTTGTTGAAAACAACGAGCATAGCCGTGTTTGGAAATCTTTTCACACAGCTAAACCGACCATAACCTAAGTAAAATAACTGTTACGTTTTAAAGCTCTACATTGCATTAACATACAATATATGATGCGCTCAGTAATCAAAATGTGATCCTGTTAGGAGTAATTCTACTAATATTATAAATGCGAAATTTTGTGTATGTGTGTGAATGAGAGAGAATGTATGTTACCATATATCTCCGTAACGAATTTACCGATTTTGGTGAATATTTGAATGTGGATAGTTTAGGTTCCGGAATAACACATAGTCCATTTTTTATTTAATTATCACGGGCGAGGCATTGTGAAATATTATTTATTAATATCTTTAATAAATAATGTTTAACAATACTCCAATAGTCACTTATTACAGAAGTGCCTGGATGACCGAGCTTTGTTCGTTAAAACGACGTTTTTTAAAAATGAAGCCTAGCTAGAGCGATTTACCGCACCCGAAACCCCCTGCATACTAAATTTCATTATTCATCATCATAATTTCTCACAAGAATTGCTCATTAATAGGCAACATTTATAATGGCTGCACATACATAGTAATTATATATCGTTGAGTTTGCGTATGTACCTTTAATTTTGTTTGTGGAGTTCATAACTTGCTATCTGTAAAATACTTAATCAAATCTGATTGAAAAATCTATTCTGATTATCATATTATAACCACCAGTATCACAGATAATCATAGCGCAACTCTACGTCAAATAGAAACGCAATTTCGTATACCTATATTCCTATAATATTTTAATCGGGAGGAGGATTTGGGGGCTGAGTCACCCACGTCCGTAGGAGGATACCCCTTAAGTCTGACTCCCTACACGTGGTCCCCGGGTGGTGCTAATCAGGTGACATTTGAGAGGTGGTAGAGCATTTTGTGAGTTGCTCGCCTGGCTTGCTACCAAAGTAGCTTACCACCATCAAGTTGAAAGTCTGCCGCCAAGCCAAATACGGTGTTCCCGCAGTTATCCTTGAGAGCCTGCGTATTCCAGGTCTAGTGTGTTTACCAGCTTCGATCACATCGTCACTTACCATCAGGTGAGATAGTGGTCAAACACTAGTCTGTCACAAATAAAAAAAAAAAAAAAAAAAAAAAAAAAAAAAGGAAATGGCCGTTCTTGAACATCAGATAGCATAGCGTTGGGCCACTATCTCATCCGTTGGTAAATTGTTGCCTAGAATGGGAACTAGTTCTCAGAGACAGCTTCCAGAATTTCTGATTGTAAAAACATTCATCCATGTGCAAAGGATTTGAATTTCCGGAAAATTACTGACAAGAGACGTCTTCATCTGATCCAAAAATCTTTTTAGGATTATGTATACAGAGAGTTTTGGTCTCATGACCTTCAAGGCTAAGCCGATAACACTGCAACGACACTATCTAGTTATAGTGCTAGCACATACGGACATATCTTGCGAACACAGACTGAGCAGTAGTTACTGCGTAGACCATGTACGTCAGGGTTGTCGGTGATTCGACAGTGTAATATTTTTTTGATCCGCCTTGATTTTTTTCCACAAGAAGCTGGAGAACTTTTTAAAGCGGATTGCATCTTGATAACACATCAAAATCGACCACATAATTAACTTTGTTAAAGTTTAAAGTTAAGCAACGACGATATTTCGTAGTTTTTGTGTGGTCGGTGCTGTATTTCGCAGCGCATGTTTTAAAGTAGCTGCCCCATAGCTTGGCAACCAGATTAATAATTTATACATTAATTTTGCTTTAGTGTTGGATTGCTACCGAAATCCCACGAACCGGCCGACTGGTAGGGAAAAACATTTTTTTTTTCTCGAAATCTCCACTGATACGCGTTCCTTATATTCATTTATTTCTCCACTGCTAAACGTACCTCACATTCATTTATTTCTCCACTGCTAAACGTACCTTATATTCATTTATTTTTGAGTATGACTTTAAGTGAGTGTGGATAATTATTCCGTATATATAACGTTGATAATGGGTCTAATCTAATATACGGGTAATAAGTTTTAAAATTAACAAAACTTCCTTCAAATTAGCATTAGTACCGCAAATCGCAAGTAAGCCACGGCGCAAAAACCAGTACATTAATCAATTAACGCAACCCTACGTAGCGAATGGATGATTGTACACGATTGATCGTGCGCCCGCGCCGCTCAACCTTATCGCTGCCTACTTGTTATTGATTTTAAAATACGTTTTCGTACTTACGCTATGACAGCACCGGATTAGCTATTTCTCTTATGTCGTCTTTGAGTGTCTTTTACAGATAACTCTCAAGTAAAATAATGATGATTTATGCAGAACACACGTTTTTCGTTCTATAAACATTCAGGGCAATTTTAATGAGTTGTTGAATAAAACCGTCGTAAAGGAACTTATAATAAAAATATGTGTAAAAATATTTTATTCCTCGCCAATAAAAATAAACATCGGCTAAGTTATTTTTATGAATTTGTTATAATTATATGCATTGGCCATTTATGAACATGAGAGTGCAGTGTCCACGCAAAGTTGATCCGCGCGGTATTTTTCGCATCGTCAGGTCGCAGTCGTCAATCTATGCCTAGCGTGCTTATTACATACTTGACCACATCCTCACAGGTAAGACCACTATCTTACCGGTTGATTAGTGAGGATGTGGTAAACGCTAGCAGATAAAAATAATATCCTATAACTATAACCGCTATTCTACCAAATAAGTACATAACAAGAACCGTTTCTCAACTTAGGTACCTTGTTCCAAACATAATACACAATACCTGGATGACCGAGCTTTGCTCTAGTGTTGTGTAGGACATGAAATTAAAATGAGTTTGTAAGAGTTGCCTCTTTTTTGTACTGAGCCAGTACAATGTCTCACTTCAAAAGAGGCGAGGCATAGCGCCTCATAGCGGTATATTTGAAGTAACGAGTAATGGTGTTATTTCGTACTGGAGCGTTTATTATGTACCTTACAAAGTGTGATTGACGTAGTACTAATCACTAACTCCACAACGATATATGAATCGAATTGATAAATGACAACTGAATATATTATCGTAAAATTTGAACAGTCTATGTAGGCACTGTTACTATTTTACGAAATACGCAATAAAACAAATTTATTATAATAAATGTATGATGTAATAAAAAAAATTACATATTAACATTTAAAAATAATATTTGCGACACTTTTTTTTTGCAACCGTGCAACAAACTGTTAACACACTATATTATTAATTACAAACTAATCAAAACAACATGCACTCGTAATTGTTATGGTACGCGCCAAAATTCAAATTATCCAAATGACATCAACATTTGCCGCATTTTGACACGCGCCACTTGCGATGCCCAACTCCGTTTATTTTCTAGCATAAACTTGTCGACGAATGTGAACTAAAGCGTAATATTGTTGTCTCACTCCGTGACATATAAAGCTGGTGAAAAAGAAGACGCATTGTACTGAAGTGTAGCATACATACAGCAACGAGACGAGGTACGGTACGACGCGTTTTCTCTCACTCACTCAATGCTAAAGCTTATACACGACGAGCGTGACATACAATTTGAAGTAGTACATGTAAAAAATTTGAACCGCTCTTACAATAGTACGTCTTGTACGGGACAAATGTCATGCCTCATGTATGTCCTACTCAACACTACTTTGCTCGTTAAATCGAAGTTTTCTTAAAATTAAACCTAGCTAGATCGATTTATTGCCCCCGAAACCCCCCGCATACTAAATTTAATGAAAATCGTTGGAGCCGTTTCCGAGGTTATATATATATATCAATATATACAAAAATTGCACGTTTAAATATATTAGATACTAGCTGACCCGCCCGGCGTTGCCCGGGTAAACAAAAGCTTACATATAAACGCTTTCTCACTCACAGCCTCACTGTAAAAGTACTATAAGTTGTGTCGTGGGGCCGTAAACAATTAACACCACACACACAACATTCATGTCATACCCAGAACCAGAAATATAAACTGCCCGTGGGGAATAAACTTTTGTTATTGTGTTCCCACCGAGATTCGAACCCGCTGCTTTAAAGACGAACGCGCTCTCATCTACGCCAGTGGGTAGTTCAAAGTTCAAAGATTCCCCACTCTGCGTCGCCCGGTTAAAAAATCTACACATAAACACTTCCACATTCACAGCCCCACACTAAGTTCAGTGACTTGTAACGTGGGGCCGTAAACATCCAAGATTCACAACATATTAAAAACCAGGAACACAAATTTCCCGTAGGGAGAAAACTTCTGTTACCACCGCGAATCGATCCCGCTGCTTTGAAGGCAAACGCCATTTACGCGAGTAGATAGTTCAATGTTCAAAAGATGACCCGCCCGGCGTCGCCCGGTTAAAAAATATGCAAAGAAACACACTTCCACATTCACAGCCCCACCCTAAGTTCAATGACTTGTATCGGGGGCCGTAAACATCCAAGATTAACAAAGTATTCACAACATACTCAAAACCAGGAACACAAATTTCCCGTGGAGAGAAATTTTCTAGGTAAATTACCACCGGTAATTGAACCCGCTGCTTTGAAGGCGAACGCGCACCCATCTACGCCAGCGAGCAATTCAAAGTTCAGGAACGACCCGCCCGGCGTCGGCCGGGTAGTAAATATTAAAAAACATACCCATAAACGCTTTCACATTCACAACCCCACACTAAGTTCAATGACTTGTATCAAGGGGCAGTAAACATCCAAGATTCACACAACATTCACAACATACTCAAAACCAGAAACACAAATTCCCGTGGGAAAACACCTGTGTTCCCACCGGGCATCAAACCCGGTGCTTTAAAGGCAAACGCCCACGTAACTACGCTAGCGGGCAGTTCAAAGTTTAATGATAAGACTAAACAAAAAAAAACAGTCGAATTTATATCCTCCTTCTTATGTTAGTCGGTTCAAAACATAGACATGCCGGATTACGCAGTAACTGTTTCATTCTGTGATCCACCGTTTTCACCCTCAAATAAACTTAACGATTTCTCCTAGACTATAGGTCCAAATTATGTGCAGTATAGAGCAAATTACATCTACCTGAACTACGTAAGCCGATGAAATAGGTTTTTATGATAAGGATTAATATTAAATACTTAAAAAAAGCCAACGAAATAGAAGCCGCTATTTTTTAATGTGCAGGAATTCGTAGTACGTGGCGGTACATTTCTGACCCGTCCCGTTCACGGGCGGGCTCCCGTGAAACTAATTTCACGATTTCTCATAGACTATTTATCCAAATCATATGCAGTAAAAAGCAAAATGTATCTACATGAACTACGTAAGACGATGAAATAGTTTATTTTGATAAGGATTAATACTGAATGTCTCAAAAAGCCAACTAAACATAGGCCGCTTTTTTTTCAGATTTTTAACAAAGAAAAGTATTTTTTCTGAGCTATACATACATGTTAGATATATGCTGTCGCGGACTTTTTTGTAAAACTCATGAAGGCCAACATTTTTGCCATACATTGTATTCAACTATGTCTTACCGTTTAGTCAGCGTACGCCGATAAAGCGGAAAGTTAGCAAATTTTTCTCCGACTTGTCTTACGAATATTATTATTTCGAACTGATAACTAACTTCTATCCCGACAAAACTTAGCCTATGACACTCAGTGATAGTTTAGCTATCTATTGGTGAAAGAATTTTCAGAATCGGATCAGTAGTTTCAGAGATTACCTTTTACATACAAACAAACAAACAAACAAACAAACAAACAAACAAACAAACTTTACCTCTTTATAATATTAGTATAGATAGTATATATAGTATATAGTATAGATAGTTTTACATTTTTTCCTAAACATCAGTCACGGTGGGATTTATTTAACTCAAGGTGCAAGTTACACTTTATCTTACACTAATTCTAACTTTACCTCTCGTCGCGCTCTTCGGATCAGCTATTTAAGATTTAATATAAAAAAAAGAAGAAATATTCAAAGGAGGTTAAGATACTATTCAAACCATAAATAGTTAACTCGTTATATTTATATTCACTGAGAAGGTATAAAATTTGACGGAATAGAGTTTAAATATAAAATTGTAAATGTGTAAAGATTAAATTTTTTGTCATCATTTCTGAGTGCATGACATCACACAGATTTACTCTAGGAAAAAGGATTAAAACTAAAAATGGGTTTTTGGATAAATCCACCTTTATGTCTTGGCAACAAAGGATCATAATCGTGTTGCACAGAACCGGAAGATAGGGCTATGTCTATGCCTCAGTGTGCTAAAATAATGCTGTTGATAGTTTCTAATGTTCCATACACTACAACAACATACACCATTTGCAGCGAAAACATTATTTTAATGCAAATTTATCAAGGTCTGATAACCCAATGTAGTTATATTTAAAGTTTTGAATTTCATTCGAACTACGTAAACTACAGATCCGCAGTTATAACGGAACTCGGCTTTATTATTTTCCTTTCACTAATTCAAAGCAGCAACTGTGGTAGGTTAAGCCTTTGAGCTAGCTGACGTCACGTTAATCTGCCTCATTGTAGATCATTCATCATTAATCCAAACAACTCCGTCAAGGCCACGCCATGGCTGCAAAAACCTACATCAATAATGGAATTTTTACCAGTAAGGTACCAAAATCCCTTAAGTAAAAAAACTGCTTCATCAATATCGCTACCAAATATGTGAGAATATATACGTGCATGTTATCTGTACCTACACTTGTTTGAGTATTTCACTTGTAAACATGTCATCTGAAACTCGACAGGTAATCTCCGTACGGGAATTATTATCTTAGACAAGTTAAATCTCATTTAAGAACATAACATTGCATATTTTTTATTATATTTCAAACATTTGTATTTGTTTCATTAAAATGTTTAACAAGAGATAAGCATTCTTTGTCTACACTTATATTATGTAGAGGTAATGTTTGTTTGTAAGTTCGTAGGTCTCCGGAACTACAGATTCGATTCAGAAAAATATTTTGCTAATAGGAAGCTACATTATCCTCAAATGCTATATTCTGATAAAGTTTCGTTTCTCATAAAATATCATTACATATGTAATTTATAGAACAAAACTTAAAATACAATTTTAAGTTTAGTTCGGTGGAGCCCAGTGAATTCAAAGTATAGATATATTCAATCGTCTGAGAGCAACAGCCTTGGGGCGCAGTGACATAACCCAAACCTATGTCTTATCCAATAGTTCATATTTGTCCACCTGGGCCAAGTCGGGGCGGGACTCATCAATAAACATTACAGTCCAAACCATGCTGCACTATAACAACTCGTAGATTAATAATTATCATGGAACAGTAAATCTTTCAATCTTATCTGAGGAGTTAAGGTGAAATAAATTAATCTGACTTAATGTTTAGTTTAATCTGGAAATAGAATTAATTTTTTTATTATTATATTATTTAGATATACCAAGATATATTAGCTGTTTGTTGGGTTTTTTATATGACGGTTTGCGTTGGAGTTTATAGGTATATCTGTGCATGTTTCCTAAAAGATAACTCAGCAGCAGTTCATCTGGTTATTAGGTAATATCTTGTGCATTACTCTAAGAAATATTATATACTAGCTGTGTCCCGCGGCTTCACCCGCGTGAGTTAAAAGTTTTGGTTGAACTTTTTCAGAGTTTATAATTTTGGATTGGTATAATTGTGGTTTGAATTCGCAGTCTCGTCTATCGTCTTAATCTAGTAGACCATGATACAAAACTGAATAAAAAAAGAATTGTATGAATTTACCCCTAATATATGTCATTCATCATTTAGTTTAAAGTTTATTTGTACCGAGTTTTAAGTAAATCGAGGCAAGAAATAAGATTTTCCATACTAACTTTAGAACCACCTTGCTCACACCCTAGGGGTAGTTTTAGAAAAATAAAATATACGTGTTTCATTATTTAATTTAATGTTTATATGTACCGAGCTTTGAGTGAATCAAAGCGAGGAAAAATTTTTCTATGTGTTATTACGGAACTTGAACTACTTATATTCAAAATTTCATCAAAATCGGTTCATTCGTTACGGAGATACGTGGTAACAAACATCCACACACACACACAAACTTTCGGATTTATATTATTAATAAGTAAGATATTAAATTTCGCATATAGAGTAAAACATTTGTTTTTAATAGTTTAATAAATACAACTCAGCTATCTCTAGAGCAGATCGGCAAAATAAGATCCAAGAACAGGACATAAGTTGCCCACGTAGTTGCCAAAGTTATTTACAGGTTTGCATTTTACGCTGCCTGGTTTGATTCCCGAAGGGAACACATATAATTTCTCCATGTTAAATTTGTGTTTCTGGATTTGATCAAAATTGTGTATATGTGTGATGTAAACATTTTCGGCACCCGCAGTTAATACAAGTATTTGATTCATTTCAGAGGTCAAAAGGGTTTTGTTTGTTTACCAGAGGACTTCTAAAGTATTTAAATTTTTGGAGTGTTCATCATCATCGTCATATCGTAAGAAGTCCACTGCTGGACATAGGCTTCCCCCATACACTTCCAAACTGAACGATTGAAAGCTTGAATGTTCGATTGTTTGAAATTGCGTATTTCTAGGCCTCCAGATGAAGAAACTGCATCTCATGAAAGCGAATGCGAAGAAGAAGAAGAGGACACCACCGTACATCTAAAGCCAAGAAGACCGTTCTGGGCTAACAAAATACAGTTCGTGCTAGCATGTGTCGGCTACTCTGTCGGTCTCGGCAACGTCTGGCGGTTTCCGTATCTCTGCTATAAAAGCGGAGGAGGTGAGTGAAAATCCTCAATTCCTAATACTAGTGATTTATAAGATTAATGGGAGATTGTATTTAATTTTCAACGACAAAAAATATTTCTAAGTGAACTAAAAAATTGAAAAAAATACTTCCATATCGTATTTTTCCACCAAAATACAGACTCCATAAATATCTATTGGCACTTAACGATCGGATCGCTACGTTCGTCGCGTCGCGGTCTAATAAGCTGTAGGCCTAAGTAAACAAGCATTACTTTAAAAAGTTTTTAAAATCAAGCTTTTATCTGTTGTAAATAAAAAAGGATTACAAAGGTAACATAACCAGATATCTAGATCAAACTAGATGTGGTAATCTTGTTTAGTTCAGAATTCCATGGCCACCTTCCGTCTCCATTATCAAACCAGCTACATGGTACCATATCACTGTAAATTGTCACCGAAGATATTTAAGCACACCATTGAGCACACAGCATTTGAGTCCAATCGGACATTGGGCAGTGGGTCTAATTTAGCTTGCAAGATTTGATTACAGATAGATTGATGCAAGATAGACAACGGGACAGGTAAACTTAATACAAGCTTGTAAAAAGGTTAAGAGTTGGAATAAATCAATGGTTTTGATATATTTGTAAAGTACGCATCGCATTTCATATTGTAGGCCTGAAAGTGTGCGATTATGTTCGAAACGAGGTCACTCTGTAACGACTGTACGGATTTGAAGGATTTGGTATTTAATAGTCTAGATAGACCCTTATAGTATTTCTAACTAGTTAATGCGGACATAGCGCTGGGCATTATTATTATTATTAAGCGATTACGTCCGTGATCATTTTGTAAAAACTTAAAATAAGGAAAATTTAAGTTTATAACATAAAAAGTCATGTTTTTTATTATTTTTCAAGCTTATAATAATTTAATCGTATTCCTCTATACTATTGTTTTTATTTCTTTCTACACTGGTTTTGATGTGCATAACTGTGTTCAGAGTTTTAAGCCAACAAAAATAAATACAGCAACAACAATGACTCTTTAAAAAAAACTGTTATTTAATAAGTATTCCGAAGTTACTACATTTTTCTAATACTTTAAAAATACGTAAGGAAAGGACACACCCAGAAACTGACATACACCATACGATAAGTGACACTATTTAAACCGTGTTCAGGTATCATATTATTATTATCTTGTAGATATGACACATGTATTATTGCCGTTTATTTGCGCTGGCCACGTACTATTAAGACGTTGACTCCGTCGGTGTAAATCAACTCATTAAGACGACAAAAAGACATCGTGTTTGTCGTGACATTGCCTTTCGTGTCCTCTTTGTACTTTTCGAAACGTATTTTTGGTCCCTGCTTTGTAACAATTACATAAACACGTTCAAAAACCTAAATACACATGACCATGAAGACATTGATTATATTTTGTCACATTTTAACGTAACACCTCTAAATATTGTCCTTTAATCGTGACCACATTATTATACCAGGAATAGAAAAAAACGTTAATTTAAGAATCATGCAAATCAAACCGACAAAGTGCAAACGCGAATAATCAGGGACGTGTGTAGGAATCTTACTATTTACGAATATATTTCTGATAAACATTAAACAATTTGTAATTTAATATATTTTTCCTTGCTACTCTACTTTTATATATTTTTTCTATTTTTCGATCGGTTCACCCGCAGTACACCCGCTTGTACGGGGCTCGTTAGATTCGCCAACAATAATATTGTATAAGCCTTGAAATGGTTAAATAATTTTAGTAATGATGTTATCTACTACACGTTGTTGTTGCTTGCCATACTGTTCTACAAGTATTTTTTTATATGATTTAGTATTTATGCTGTATAGAAGCATGATGTCTATTGAAACAAAAAAATATTATGCAAAGTAAAATTGTATATATATATTTTTTTTATATCTGATACATTCACAAGCATTATTAATACAGATATATTTTCATAAAAAAAATATGATATTGCGTTTGACTAAAACTATCGAAAAACAAGTAATATAAAACTTTATGTGGCTTTTTATATTGTTATAATGTTTCTCAATCGTACATTTTAAGTTATTGTTTTAATTACATTTTTAACTTTACCGTTGGCTTAGTTGATTGGCGTACGCCTTCTAAGCAGGGGGCTCGTTTCCCTGCGGGAACACAAGTTTTCTCCCCAAGGAAAATTTGTGTTCCTGGTTCTAGTTGTGATTGTGTGTGTGATATGAATGTTTCCGGAACCCACGACACAAGCCATCGAACTTAGTGTGGGGCTGTGAGTGTGAAAAAAAACTTGACAATAATAAATTGATACTACGTCAGTGTAAAGGTTAACAAAGTATCAACAAAGTAACATTATAGGACAACTAAACTACTAGCTACAAAAACATAACAGAGCGAGCTCTACCTATCCGAAACAGAAAAAAGATGATAATAATATTTATATTTTGAACTGCCCGTTGGCTTAGTTGGGTGGCGTTCGCCTTCTAAGCAGGGGTATCGGGTTCGATTCCCGGCAGGAACACAAGTTTTCTCCCCATGGAAAATTTGTGTTTCTGGTTCTGGTTGTGATTGTGTGTGTGATGTGAATGTTTCCGGCACCCACGACACAAGTCATCGAGCTTAGTGTGGGGCTGTGAGTGTGAAAGCGTTTATGTTTATGTTTATACTGGGGTCAACGATTTTGCAGCTAAAGTAGTCTCGATGAACGCTTAGTTTGTTTCATAAACATTATATAACACGAGACAAAGATGTTACAAATAGAAATGTGCGTATGTAAAACTGGACCAAAGTTTAAGTGGTCTCAGGACTATGTCGCACTAAGTTTATCTCATCCACGGTTCTTAAATCTTGATATATAACGCCATCATACTTGCAGTTACATCAAGAACCCTTTGGCACCTAGTTTGATATCTAGGTTAACTTTCATGCATTTTACATATTATGGAATAGAATAGAATATTATTATTATTTGATTAACTTACTTGTTAGCCGGAGATTTTTAGAGAATGCCGAGTTGTCCTTCAGTCCCATCCGAGGATCTCAAGAATGCGAAAAACTATACAAAATTTACTTAGCTGACCTACAAAAAGATCGCTGGGGCTAAAAAGCAAAATAAATTTGAGTTCAAATTCTTAGACGTCAAGCTCGTAATACCGAGCCCGTACTTGATGTGGATATTTAGAGACAGATTGTGAATCTATATTTCGCATTGTAAATACAGAAGACAGAGCAAGAGTTCAAACTTAAAGTGGTATCTGATTACAGAGTTAGGACTCTAGGACTTATACAGGTGTAGAGCGACTCCGCTTGCACCGATCAAAATACTAGGTGTTTTATTTTTTTGAACAGATCGTTTAGATGTTGTAGGTAGAATCTTAAGATATTGTAGATTCAGTTATGGGAATAGCACTGTATGGCGTGTGCTGAAAAACCGGCGATGAGCCTAGTTCGGCAGCAGATACTCTAGAACGATATTGCTAACTTAGCCTTTAAGTACACTATTGTGAAATATTGTATATACTTAAAAAAAAAGGTTTATTATTATTATCTGGATGACCGAGCTTTGCTCTTTAAAACAACGTTTTCTAAAAATGAAACCTAGCTAGATCGATTTATCGCCCCCGAAACCCCCTGCATACAAAATTTCATGAAAATCGTTGGAGCCGTTTCCTAGATTCAGATTATTTTTATAAGAATTGCTCGTTTAAAGGTATTAGATTTTAGAAGTGAAGTATGGAGCGAGTATTATGCACCTGCTCTAAAATATATCCACTACGACCCATGTCTTGTTCCAAATATTTAAGGCAAACATACATTCGTGACTAATACAGTGTTTGTGTCACCTGGCGCTAACGCGCTCGTTGCCGCTGGAGTTGTAATCGACACGACAAAGCGGTGTGAATTACAGCTGATTACTACTGTAAACCAACACGGGTGCATAGTTTAGTAGATAGTCACTGTATCCAACACTCTAATCACAGTTTGCAGACGTATTTCTCAAGATATCAAATGATTTATTACTTCTTCCCAGATATATTTAGAAATTGATATTAAGACGACAGAATACACTCGTACATTGTTTACATAGAGAAAATGTGACGTACCGTTGCGTTGATAACACGACAAAATAGTGGATTCTATGAGTAAAACGGCGCGTGAGAGTGATCTTTACAGCTAGCTCGTTTTTTATATTGTAAAGAAGAAAATATGAGTATAATCTTAACAAGTCAATTTTCTACAAAATCAAAAAACCCGTGTAACTTCTCTTTTTATTTTACACTTTAAGACCTAGACTAATAAGATCTATTATGATATTATATAAGAACCTTATCACAGCTTTATAATAAGTTATTAAATATTTAAGTGGATATTGTTGGTATGGTTATAGATCTTGAATGGTCATTCAAAATAAAACATGGTAAAAGAAACCTGAACAAATTTTAACACCTATTCAATGATATCCCAAGTGACGCAGTTCGTCCAATTCATTTTTTCATAATATGGCGTCTGGGGGTCGCCATATTGAATTATGATTACTGTCATGTCTTCAGTGACACTTAAGAAATAAGGACAAATCGATTGACGCAAAGAATTTTCAATATCGGCCAACGCGTTTGGTCGCCACAAATATATACATAAGCTGATAAACACATTTCCCTACATTACGTCTCGCATTTGGGTAAAAATGGAAATGTATTCTTTTACGTTATAATTTTGTGGAAAACTATAATGTCTCAAATGCCCAGTAATTTCAATGGCAACTAATATACTTTCTTTTATATACTAGTCGTTCGCGTCGAACTGAGATCTCCTGCTGAACGACCCAAATCGCTCGATCAATAAAAACTCAATAATTAATTATTTTTTTTCCTTAGTTTTGACTTCGCAATCTTATGCATTTAGCCAGTGTCAAGTGATAATATATTTCTTATAATATAATTTTCTTATAATATATTTCAAGTGTATTTCATATTATAGGTCCTAGTCACAAGTCACAGTCAAAGTCAAGTAAGAGAGTCAAGGTCCAGTCGTAGTCAAGTCATGCCCTAGTAAAGTGGTAGAAACTTTACTAGAACTTCTATTGGAGTTTTGGAGCGAAGGTGAAAATCACGTTTTTCAACTTTGTATGATTTGCCTACACTTATGCACGTTCACTAAGTATTAACGGTTAATAATCCACCATTATTACACATTAACACTCGAAGAATCACAGGTTTTGGAAAATTTTACAAAATCAACAACGCCATTTTTCCACTTTCGCGGCAAAACTCCAATTATTTATTTGGCTTGATGCTGACCATGCTGGTCATGCCGGATGGTAATCGAAACACCCTTTAAACTTATGACTTAAACCGAACTTTAAAACTTTCTACTGCAATCTAATGCAAAGGAGAGGAACACTCTCCTTGAGACTTATGTTATGTGTAAGAAAATGTTATGTCATATGTCCATTAATTACACTCGCATCGGCAGCTCGCTCTTTCAGCCAGAACCAGACCTGCTGTGCGGCTGTTCAGCAAAGAGATGTATGGTAAGTAGGACTCGCAAGACGTTCTACTTGCTCGATCGTAAACTGAGTTTCATATTTTTGGGCATATGGTTCGTGGGAGGTCCTATTTCATTTCTCTGGTAACAATGGGAGTCTAACCTCCCAAAGAAAGTTCTGCTATCTACAACCAGGAGACGCGGTTTCTAGTGAACCTAGCTTTCCTAGAAATCAATCGTCTCTTATTTTAGTTTTTTTAAGAATATAATCACACGTCAATGCACTGTAAATATGCTTTCTATTTTAAAACAGGCACGTAAATAAATAAATCACCACGAGAAGTGTAGCATTTGGTTTAATTTAGCGGCCAACTTAATTTGCTTATAATTTATTGAAAAACAAACCACATGAAAGCTAAACAATTTTTATGAATCCAGTCTAAGCTAAGTTATTTTAAAATAAGTTATAATTAAAAGTTATTTATTAAAAATCAATGTTTCCACTGTAAATCTTTAAAATAATATGTTTTTACCTGACCACTTTGCCGAATTTCTTTGACCAATCGTGTTTATTTTAAAGCAATAATTTGTACGTTAATTAAAAGTAACGAAATGTTTGGTAGTTAAACTTTCGATTCTCCTCCATCCCATATTTTGCAATTAGTTGGTATAGAATGTATTGTGGCTTCTATGTCTCCGCAATCTGGACTTAATATCGCCTGAAGGCTTCCGACATGGTTAACGACTGTTGTATAACAAACAACCGACTGCGAACAATGGTATAACGTTTATAAAGTTACCGCGCCGAGACAATCCATGCTGGTATTGCTCAGATTAGTATACATACCTATTTGTCTCTCAAGTTGAGATATTTCGTCAAATCTTCCGGCCCCAAGGCCAAGACTTTTTTATCATCATAAATCTTAAAATTGTCACCCCATCCATCCGCTTACGCTGATTCGACAAGTGTTATTATTTACTGTTAGTGTTATGTTAGTGTTACTATCCTACTAATATTATAAACCCGAAAGTTTGTGTGTAAGTATGTTTGTTCCCTTTTCACGCTTTAACGACTGAACGGATATGGATGAAATTTGGAATGTATATATAGCTTATACCCATGATTAACACATAGGCTACTTTTTAACTTGATAATAGCGGGCGAAGCCGCGGGGCACGACTTGTTTTAAAATAAAGATATGTTAAATTAGTATGTACGAAGCGAATGCAAAATTGACATTTCTTACAAGAGATTACATAATCAAGGACGACTTATTATATTGCATAGTTCAGGCATATTTAGTCTGAGAGTTCTGGTAACAATACTGGCTAAATGGAGCCCGATTCGCTTATGATGTATATTTTCGTCGCAAGTAACAAAAACAAAAACTCTTCAAACAAGCGTCTCGTACATATTAATTCAGACTCCACTTTCCAGGTATTGGACACCCTGTTTTATAGTTGGTGTTTATTAGGAATACTTGCATTATTAGAATTGATTTTCTTACTGTGGTGGTAAAGTTGTGTGTTCTACGCGCGTTTAAAGTTATTTCTTTCTCGTGTTTCAATTCCAGAATGCTTCGCTTGCTCTGGATTCAAAGTTAGCATTCGTAGCTAAAATCGAATTAGCTCTTTTTTTGAACAAAATAACTATTTCACTCGTTAGCGTCTGATTACAAGCGAAAACACATGCAGCTATCTAGTTCTAATGTCTTATCAGGTCTTTGGATAAATTGCCTTAAGTTAATTATTATATTTATTTAGAATTTGGGCACATTGCATCGTGGTCGCCCTACTTCATAATTATTTTTATCATTACTTATATCGGCAATCTAGAACTGTGTAACCTAGCGTTTACGTATTATTTACTTAGGGATACATCAGTTTAAGTTCATTTACTTTATTCTTAAAATGTCATGCACCTTTTTAATATATATAAGTCTATCTTTATTTGGGTTTATTTATTCGTACGGTGGAAGTGGAATTTACCGGAATTTTGTTAAATACTAACAAACACTTATATTTATGGTTAAGAATTGAATCATCAACTCAGTTATCGCCAGCCCGAATCCCTTTATCTTGCTATAGAGAGATAGTGGTCAAACGCTGGCCTATAAGAGATAAACAAATATTAGTAGGTATTCTTAAATAACGTTGGTGCCAAGTCGGAAGGTTTTATTTTAAGTAATTGTATGGAATTTACAAGCCTAAGCACGCTACAACATATCATACGATGACCATAACAATATCGCCGTGTGCAACCAAAGTCCTTAAAAAGAAGAGAAATAAAACACCTCCCGCGGATCACAACAGCAGTAAAGACATAAATAAATAAAGGTGGTAGAACTTCTTGCGAGTCCGCTTGGCGTGATTCCACCCCTTTGCCTTTAAATTACAGGGGATTTTTAATGGAGAAATGATGGTGATTCGTAAAGATGCAATCATAGATAAAGCATGCTTGCCTAAAAGATACCTATTCATTCTCGATATTAATGGGAGTATTATATGATCAAAGACTCAGGCAATGAGATTTAATTCTACGGTTTCATGCCTTTGCTGTACGCATATTGAATGTAGAAGTCCTTCGAGCGTAAATACGGTATAATATATTATGTATATGTCAACAATTTATGAATAAACAGACGTTAGATTGTCAATTATGACAATAAGAAAAAAATATTTATAAAATCAGTAGGATCTGTTTTGGTCAAAGTAACGACACAGCAGATGTTACAGGCACGCATAACGCTTACCATGAGGCGAATGATATGCTTGTCTCCTGTTTTAATATTTTTTAAATACCAACGCTAACCAGAGCTTACAAACAGCAAAATCATATCATAACAAGAATATTTGTCCAGGTGCCGGTATGTTCCGTGCACGGCACAATACGTTCATAGTACGGTCATAGTCATAGTATAGTATCGTTGTAGTAGACAAAGTCTTTGAAGAGAAGTTGCACTGTATTTAACCCGCATCATTTCTTTACATTATAGGAACTAGTCTTAATAGTAACGAATACTTAGGTATTTTTGGCAAGACATGAATCATCAAATCGCTTATCGCTTTATCATGGTAGAAAATTCTAGCTAGATAAAGAGCCAGTCCAGCGCCTCCTGACTAACCAACCTGATAGTTTTTGCTAATATAATGTTGAATGTAAAATGCCATGACTGTTCAATCTTTCATAAGCATTAGTAACATAATAATATACAATATCGATGCATTTGCTAAGAGTTCAGTTTACAAACTCGTACATTTCTTAAATTGACCGAAACTGTCAATAGAATTGAATCACCAACACGTTTAACCAGACCTAAACAATTTATCTAGCTACAAGCAAGAATCCTAAAAATATTTAGTGCTTCGGATGAAGAAAACATCTTTATTTTAGAAATTGTATTAGCGTTTATTCATCTATCTATATATATATAAATCAATCGACGTTTGTTAGTCTCACAAAAACTCGAGAACCGCAGAACAGATTTGCCTCATTTTGGTTTTAAAATATTTGCAGAAGTCCAAAGGTTTAAAAGGTGAGAAAATATAAAGAAATAACAAGGAAAGTAGTAAAAACACTATTTTATTTTCCCGTACAAACTCTTCGTAACTGTCAAAGATTAGACACAAAATTAATTTCTGAACGCACTATAAATATTTGGCCACAAACAAATGTGACTATATATATGTGAAGTACGCAGAAACTTTATTTACTATACCAAGGAGCTGACAACCTTTAAAGCTTTCTTCCAAAATTGTTTTTTATTTATATAAATAAATTCAGACAACTTTAATTAGCGGGTCAGCTAGTTATATTTGAAAATAAAATTAGCACTTCATTGACGTGAGCGAAAAAAAAGGGCATTGCCCTTACACAAAAACTTAATCTATGATTTTTAAATGTTAAAATAAATAAACTTTCTTTCAAACCTACTTAGGTTCAGGTTTGTAGTAAGAAACAAAATAGAATCGCGAACAATTCTAATAAATTATCGTAATTACTTAGTATGACTTCAAAAAAGAGGTTCTAAATTCGACTGTATTTTTTTGTTTGTTTGTATGTTACGCGATATCTCCGCCAAAAAGTATCTCAAAAAGAGCCAATAAGTTTATATCAAATTAAATATGTCAATAAGTATATTGCAAATGGGTTGACTTTAAAAATTCAAAAATTCAGTCCAGAATATGATTAATTAACATTTTTTTTTTTTACATTTTAGTTTTGGTTAATAGACAAATTCCATACCAATCGGAAGTATGGAAAGAATAAAACGGACTAAAAAGTTATATAACCAGAAACTTGTCAAGACGAATCAAACGAGCCCAAACACGATGGGTTTATCTTGTTCAGAAGTTCCTAAAGCCATCCTCCGTATCCATCATCAGACCAGCTTTATGGTATCATATCATTGTATTGTCACCCAAGATACATAAGTATACCAAATTTGAGTCTAATTGGCCATCAGGAAGTTGATCTAATTTAGCTTGCAAGATTATATTACGGACCGACACGCAGACAACGGGACAGGTAAAGCTGAAACTAAATAAAAGCTTGTCAAAACAATAATTTTACTTTTAGTTATTGTTGTAGTAACTACATATGTGTTGTGAATATTTCCTAAAAACCATTAAATTTAGGAAATACATAATTAGCTAACGCTCGCCCGGTCACTTTTAGACTCTGTCTTCGGGTAGAGCAATCCATTTCAATGTCTATTTAAGGTTATGATGAGCAAATGACTACGCTAATTACACTGGTTCCTGTAGGTTAACTCGTATCAAGGATACAATTGGCCTAATACAATAATAGACCCGAACAATCAAATTTGTTTGGAAAAGGTCTGTATGAAATCCATGACAAAAATATACATGTATAGGAATATGATACCTATATGTATATATAGCTTAGGTATACTTATATCAATGAATACAGAACTGTTTACTCGGGCGAATTTGCTCGCGTTCATCGAGGAGGAATTCTCACATACAAAATTACAAACACACTCACTCTTGCAAACTTTCGGATTTATTATATTAGTGTGAATATATGGTACGCAGGAAATAAAATTCCTTCCGCGGCTCTTAAGTAAGCGTGATTCCCTAGAGACCGTATCCCCGGGTGACAGATAGAGGAACGCCCATTGGGATGTATAACTCACCATGATAATAGGGGGAAATGGAATACTGCCGCATTCCATAGAACCGGAGTTAGGGAATTCTTGCGGGTCGGCTTAGGGCCGGCCGTACCGAATTGCCAGACAGTACGATAGCAGCATTACGGAATAAGGCCTGGTTCTAACTGAAAGAACGAGTTTCCAATGAACTGGACATAATGAGACATACTCGAAACATCTTAAGTCTCAGGAAAAGCGCACTTTTGTGCTACGCAGGACTTCCTTATTTAAAAAAAATCTTACCTTCTTGACGTAGGACGACGTTTGCAATAATATCCGAAAGTACACGAAAAGATGTCATTTATTAACTCTGATAAGCTAGTGTTCGATCACTATAATAACATTTTTTATTTGTTTCAGGTGCATTTCTCATTCCTTACTTCATAATACTCCTAATATGTGGTGTGCCAATGCTTTTCATGGAGCTCGCTATAGGGCAATACACTGCTCACGGGCCGATAGGGGCATTGTCACAGATATGCCCACTTTTCAAAGGTAATTTCCACCACGCCTTTATCATAACTATGTTTAGCTCACCAAACACTTACTAGGTACAACTAAATACAAATTTGTGTTTACAGGCGCAGGTCTGGCTAGCGTGGTGATCTCATTTCTTATGTCCACTTACTATGCGGTGATAATTGCGTGGGCTATCTATTACTTTTTCACGTCGTTCAAGACCGAAGTGCCATGGGCTAGCTGTTCAAACCGTTGGAACACTCCGCAATGCTGGGTGCCTAATCACAATATGACCAAACCGAATGGATCGCAAACACCCACCGAACAGTTTTTCGAGTAAGTCAACTCATAAAAAGTTAGTTAATGTGTGTTAGTGCACACACAACTAAACATTTAGTACCTATTATGACATTACTTTTCTCTTCGGATGGATAAATGCAAGTCCTGGTCACATGATGTATGTATAACGTGACGGGGACGCAGGATTAATTTATGATTATTTGTATGAACAATAGCAACACTTCCTGTACCGTTTCGTACAACCGAGACCATAACTCATTTATCTATATCCGCTTTGTCGCGGAAAAATGCAAACATACGTATGACTAATACTAATACTTTCGTCTGAAACACTTCTACATTTAACAATGTATATTTCATGACAGTTTAACTTTTATTTGAATAAGAATAAACTTTTTAACTATAATTTATATTATTCTTACATACATAATATTTTAATTATTTTGGTACAAATTATTAATATTATATTATAGTTACTTCATTATAAAAAATAATCCTCTATATCTTCCTATCGTAATGAGTCTTTTGTATATTTGCAGAAAAAAGGTATTGAGCATGAGTGAGGGTATTGAGTTTCCTGGTGGCATGCGGTGGGAGCTAGCGGCTTGTTTGGTCTGCGCTTGGGTGCTGGTTTACTTCGCCATATGGAAGAGTATCAAATCTTCCGCTAAAGTCCGTTACATCACCACTACACTACCTTTTCTACTAATCATAGTTTTCCTCGGTCGATCACTGACTCTCGATGGAGCAGATAAAGGATTAAGATTTTTCTTTAAACCTGATTGGGAGCTGCTGAAACAATCGAAACCCTGGGTGAACGCAGCATCTCAAATCTTCAACTCGATCGGCATCGCGTTCGGATCGATGATCATGTTTGCCTCTTACAATCGATTCGATAACAATTTCCTCCACGACACTGTAGCAGTATCGCTAGTCAACGCAATCACTAGTTTGATTGTTGGAATATTTACATTTGCTACAATTGGGAACATTGCGTTCGAGCAGAATACTTCAGTGAAGAATGTCATCGCTGATAGTAAGTACTTCAGGCAATCATTACTTTGCTTGGCTTACACTAAAATATAACACAATGTGATAAGCGGATGATATAATATTTTAATTATTATAATCTTATTTGGGTTTCAGGTCCCGGCTTACTTTTCGTAGTGTATCCTCAAGCTATAGCAAAGATGCCAGCCTCACAATTATGGGCGGTACTATTCTTCTTCATGTTCCTGTGTCTTGGCCTTAACAGTCAGGTAAAGGCAGTTTTTCGTGTAAATATTCACCACATTAATACTTATAAATATCTCTTGGTATAACAATATTTCTCTTTTAATTCTAGTTCGCGATTGTCGAAGTTGTGGTGACCTCAATCCAAGATGGTTTCCCAGATATGATCCGAAAAAGACTTGTTTACCATGAGCTGTTGGTACTCTGTGTGTGCGCTGTATCTTTGGTGTTCGGTCTACCGCACATCATACAAAGCGGCATATATGTATTCCAGTTAATGGATTACTATGCTGCATCACTCAGCATTACATATCTGGCATTCTTTGAGGTAGTGGGCATAGCGTGGTTCTATGGAGTCGGTAGATTATCCCGAAACATAAAACAAATGACAGGTAAGGCAGTACTAGTTCTCTCTAAGGCATTTTTATTGAATTTTTGTACCAAAACATTCTATCTAAAATGCAAATATGTTATTCTTAGAATTTTTAACTAGTTTCCAAAAAAATAACATTTGCAGCCCTAAACGATTTTGAACCACTGATAACGGCGCAAATTTGTATATAAAAGTTAGATAATATTTGATAAAGGTGGTAATGACATTTGATGATCCACCTTAGGTCATTAGTGCATTCCTCTTTTAAAGTTGTATTTCTTCTTTATATTATGACATTCTGCAAGCCGGTAATGTCGAATAGGTAATCACATGAACAAAATCAAATATTATTTATAAAAATAAAATAAGAATAATACCTACCTATGGGACGAGTTATAATTTTTTGAAATATATAGTTAAAGCATAAAGTAACCTTGAACTTACGTCATTATTTCGTTCATTCGTACTTACATATTTGAATACAAATGAACGTCCGCTTTATGTAGTAAAACAAGAGTGATAATTATCAATTGGCATTACGTTTGGAGCTTATTCATTCGGCTACAATAGTAAAACAGTCACACTACAATGTTATCATAAATTACATGCTCTGAAACTATTCTTATCTTTATTGGTGTTAGCGTTTTCATTATTTAGGTTTGTTTGACCTGTAAAAGCCCATAATCACATTTGCAAGAATTGCACGCCAGTATAATATACATATAAGTAATAATATATTAGGGGAAATCAGTCAACAACATCTTAGTTTCCAGGTAGGTATGACTTATTATAATTAGTCCTCTATTGTGTTTATTTCCTCATCATACGAAACAAGTTTCAAAAAGGGTTTATTGAATTGTCTGCTTTAGCTTGCTTGTATAATATAATTAATTACTGAGAAAATGCTATATATATATATTCATCTATTAAAATGAAAAAAGTGACGAAGAAGTAGTGAAAGAAAAACGTTAATGTTCAAGTTTTCACTTCTGCCGGCACTCCCGGAGTGCAAAACTTGCCACTTTTTTAATTAATAGATGCACTTTGTTCAATTTCTATATTTTAAACACTTTATATACACGAATTTTACAAGTAGAAATAACAATGAACAATACCATCGTCACCACAGAAACGCGGTAGAAAGAGAGGGGTGTATTACTTCCTCTCCTACGCCGCGCCCGGCGGCGGTCTACTCTCCCTTCCTCTTACGAATTTTCTATCAGGTCACGTGTCCTGACGCGAGTTTAACATTTTTTACCCATCCCAAGTACACAAAGCCAAAATACTGCTTTTACAAGCGTAATAAAGGCGAATCATTAAAGAGACGACCTTGAAAAAACTGTATAAAGAAATGTTTAGCTGAAAGTCTCGACTTTTGTCAGAGGAAAGGAGGCGGAAAAATATAATATATATATACATATACAGTTTTAGAAAACATAGGCAATTGGTCCGTAGATACCATAAAAGAACCTTAGACATTCTTCAAATGTTCAATTCAATCTAAATTCGGTTAAAGTACGCTTAACTATTCATGTCCGTTTTTCCGCCTACCCATGGAACGGAATTATAATTTTAATTTTTTTTTACCTATTTAGGTATTTTGCAGAAGCAATTGGCTATACTTCCATGAAAGGCATCGATATAATAACCTTTTGAAACATTTCAGGTCGGTACCCGTCTCTTTACTTTCGGTTCTGTTGGCTGGTCGCGGCGCCAGCGTTGTTGTTGGCCCTGTGGGTGGTATCCCTGGTGGACTACACGACTCCTGGGTACAGAGACTACGAGTACCCTATTTGGGCTCAAGTCCTCGGGTGGATCATCGCCTCGCTATCACTACTCTGTATTCCAGTCTATGCGATC
This sequence comes from Lomographa bimaculata, assembly GCA_948107665.1. Lineage (NCBI taxonomy): Eukaryota > Metazoa > Arthropoda > Insecta > Lepidoptera > Geometridae > Lomographa > Lomographa bimaculata. The sequence continues at coordinate 10,318,598 of OX403589.1, forward strand.
ATCACGGTCGTCAGAGCGCCAGGGGATACCATAAGAGAGGTAATACTCGTCAATCACGCAGAATGCAAGAAATGAGAAAAAAAATCCAATTGCAATGCATCAAGATTACGGCACGTTTCGTTTTGTCGTATCAGTACACGCGTAACAAGATTGCCCGATCAGTTCGAGTAGATAATTTAAATTCAATATACCAGTTGTAGGTGCAGGTATAAGTAGTTCCTATTTGTAGCGAAATTATCGAACAATAAATTCTTTATCAGGTATATTAGTTGATATAGTTTTACTATGTAACGTATATATTGATTAAAATTAGTATTAAATTAGTCATCATTTTCAGAATTATCAAATTCTTATGTACATTGTTTGTTGCTTACAGAAATTTCGTCACTCGATACGTCCAAACTCGTTATGCGAATGTGGCATCGATGGTTGTGATATTTGCTGCTCTGAGTCTGAACATTCCGAAGACAAATCCGCAGTAAACTAGTCGTGGGAAAATAATATTAAATATTGTAAGATAAATAAGTCCTATCTACTTGAACATCCTAGTTACCGAGTAGGTACTTGTGATATGCAGAATAAACAGTGCAATAAGATAATAAGAAGGTATTCTATTATAATTATCATTAATTTACGATGAGGCTGAGATCGCACTCGACATAAATGTATATCTAACGATGAAGTATGTAAGTGGAGGTGACTTTGGATTCCACACTCGAATAAGCGTATCGCACGTAGCATCTATCTTACCTGTTTGATAACCGCAATAAAATTACCATTCCTTCGAGCCTCGTCATTAAAGAGATATGTATCTTATTTGATAATCAAACTTATCTTTTAGGTCCAATGATTCAAACCGTAGGACCGCCTCTAACGGAGTCGTAACGTGTAGATTAAACGCATCGCGAACTATGTCACTAGAACAATGTAATTATTGCGCGCCCACTTAACAATGATAACCAGATGTTTCTCAAATGAATGTATGAACTAGAATGTTCGATATTTTATGCAATTAAATATTTATAATTAGTTTTAAAAAATTTCGTAAGCAAAGCTTATTTAAAATATTTAGTCAATAACAATTGTTCAGATAGTAGGTTAAATTATTCTAAAGTTCTTTTATCTATAAAAAAACATGTCAAGTACAACTTTGTGTTCAGTATAAGTACTACAAAGGAGCATGGGAAGAAATTGAGATTAACCAGTATTAATTTGTGAAAATTTGTGAATAGTATACCAAATCATAGATTTATTAGCTTCAAACTAAACCCTTGTGATCTAGTACATTCCACAAATTATATTATAGAATAGCATATAAGACACCTAATATTATATTTTAAGTACAATAAATGTTCATAATGATTTATTTCAAAATAAAAAGTATGTCAATAGTTCTACATATATTCATATTGTGTGAATACACCAGTGAAATGTATTTATCTAAATAATTTATACATTATTCACCCATCGTTGAACAAGTTACTGTTCATATATTAGAATGCGATCAATAAGTAGGCCTTGAAAATAGGACAATAACTTTTTGAATTATGTATGAACGAGGCAAAATATGTAAATAAATAAGTATTTGTTAATACATCTAGTTGCATAAGGATGAAACCAATAAAAAGTACTGCAACAATAAATCTTTCAGTAAAATATTTCCCGTTGACAGAACATTTTTGATTGATTGAAGAAGTTCTATTGAATTAGCCAGTGTGATGAATCCTACTAATATTATAAATCCGAAAGTTTGTGTGTAAGTGTGTAAGTACGTTTGTTCCCTCTTCACGCTTTAACGGCTGAACGGATTTGGATGAAATTTGGAATGTACATAGCTTATACCTAGGATTAACACATAGGCTACTTTTTAACTTGATAATAGCGGGCGAAGCCGCGTGGCACGGCTAGTGTTAGATAAAGTTATCAAAAATAATAATTTCTTCGGTTTTGCTACTGTTATTTGTTGCATTAAACCATTTCAACAGATTTTATGCATATACTTGTATCTATTATATGTCACAGTGCCCCCAGCATTACAAGACGATGCTACCCTGGAGATAGTAAGAGACCACCATAAAGTTGCCAATATGTTTGCTAAACAGTTTGAAAAATCATATGTAAGGGAAGCCCTTGATATTCCTATACCGCCAATACAAGTTCCTAGAGTTTATAATAGTGTAGAAAGCGTAGACTTTACTCCAGATCGGGTGCACAAAACTCTCATGTCTTTCAAAGACGAAACTGCAATGGGCCCAGATGGAATTCCTGCAATACTATTAAAAAAATGTGCTGGGAATGTTAGCTCCCACTTATCAAGCATAATGACCCTCTCTCTTAATCAAGGTACATTACCACTGGAATGGAAGGAAGCAATAGTGACTCCAATTTATAAAAAAGGTAACAAGCGAATGGCAGTCAACTATCGCCCCATCAGTTTAACTAGTATCATATGCAAAACTATGGAGAAAATTGTTACAAATGAAATTAGACGACATTTGGCAGAAGAGTAGTCATTGAAGAACAACACGGCTTTATTCCTGGGCGATCAACAGTGACCAATCTCCTTTGCTGTATGGAAATGTGGACGAAAAGCTGGGACAAACGCGAACCTACTGACATAATATACCTAGACTATGAAAAGGCCTTCGATCGAGTACCCATAAAAAGACTTATTGCAAAACTTGAACACTTTGGGATAAGAGGCAAACTTCTAAAATGGATAGAAGACTTCCTGACAGGCAGAAAGTTTAGAGTAAGGGTTGGTGAAGCAGTTTCTGAACTACATGATGTACATAGTGGTGTACCGCAAGGATCGGTGTTAGGACCAATACTATTTGGGCTCTTCCTCACAGACTTGAGGCAAACTGTACAATCACCACTATCACTTTTTGCAGATGATACCAAAATTATGGGAAATCCACTGCTGAGCCACAATATTATCCAGAAAGATCTTGACCAGATTTATCAATGGACTCAAGACTGGCTCATTACCTTGAATGAAACAAAATGTACTGTTCTGCATGTAGGTAGTAAAAACCCAAAATTACCATACTTCATTAACCAGAGCCCACTAGAAGTGGCTGACAGCCAAAAGGACCTGGGAGTTACCATTACTGCCAATCTCAAATGGGAAACCCACATAGTACAAATAACTAAAAAAACAAACAGCATTCTCTATATAATACGCAAAGCATTCCTACACATTGATAAAGAACTGTTTTTGAAACTGTATAAAACCTATGTGCGACCATTGCTGGAATATGCATTTCAGATATGGAATCCCTACTTCAAAAAGGACATTGATTTACTGGAGAGAGTACAGCGAAGAGCTACTAAAATGATCCCAGGTCTCAAAAATCACCCCTATGAATATAGACTCCAACAACTTGGTTTAACAACCTTGGAACAGCGCAGACAAAGGGGTGACCTAATAGAGACATACAAGATTTTAACCGAGCATTATAACATAGACCTCTCCAGTAAACTCTTTCAGTTGGATACAAACAATGTACTGAGAGGGCATTCCAGGAAACTGATCAAACATGCAAGTGCAAGCAATCCCCGAAAACACTTCCTGCCGAACCGCATAGCTAGAGTGTGGAATATGCTACCAGAGACAGTGATAAGTGCTCCCTCAATAAACTCTTTCAAAAATAGATTGGACAAACATTTAAAAAAAAAAAGTGCACAAAAGTGATATACACGTATCAGCTTAATAAGCTGCTCAGTGTATCAACAATAATAATAATAACTTTTTAGTAATTAGTGGTTGAAAATCAAGAGTAAAGATAATGAAATATATTGTGATACAATCTGTTAATATATAAATACATTATAAAAAGGAGAGGTAGTTCTTATTAAAACTAAATACTTTATCCTCCTTTTTCTGTGTATTTTTGTGAAGTAACCTCATAACATAACTAGGTTACATTGTTTGAGTACAAAACTCAAAATGTAAACTGCAATTTCTAAAGTACTAGTACTTGGTCTTATAAATACCCATTCTGGAACCTAATACTAAACTCTATCTACAGTCTAAGTTAAAGAAGGTTCTAAAGAATCTAAATACCAAGTTTGAAAGTCAATTTCCTTTATAATCACTTACAACAAAAGTAACAGGATGGAAATAGTAGCTATTTCTTTCGCTTCTTAGGAGAAACACAAAAATCTTCTTCATCATCATCACTGTCACCAGTTTCTTCTTCTACAAGGCAATCACCTGAAACAAACATCAAATATTAATATATTATTTGATTATAATAGATTTGTATGCAAGTGGGATAGTAAAGCTTAAGTTGAAATACTTTTATTTGCTAGATAGGCGAGCATTCTACCACTATCTCACCACTAAATGCGTCCAAAGATGTAACATCCTTGATAGAAGAAATATATATATAAACACAATAGCTTCTTCATCTGCATTTATAATTTGCATAGCAACATCCAGATATAAAGATTTCAAAACAAAGTACTGAGGGGTACTGTTAATGCCCCATGGTACATTTGAAATTATGATTTTGTCGGAACCTAAAAATGGAACTCGTAACTAGTGTTATAAAAAGTCTCACTGAAGCTCATGAACAAAGACTTCATGTGAATGTTGAGGCTATACAGCTCCTTGACAACAGAGACTTAGTGAGAAGACTCAAGAGAACTAAACCTTTTGAGTTTGTGTAATGATATGACCGTGTAATATAGCAACTGCTATTAACAAAGAACACACAGAGACAGAAAGAAAAGTGTTATTGGACACATTCTTAGTATACTATTCTACTTAGCAGCTTAGGTCAAAATTAAATTACTTATTAGTCTTAAGGCTAGATCAATTATATATCGATTCCAATGGTGTGCCAAAAGTAATTGATATGTCATAATAAGAAAAAAAAGCTGCATTTATGATCACTATGAAAAAAGTAATTTACATTCTGCTAATGATTACTTATACTATCTATTCTGTTGAAAAGTGGTCACAATATATATATTTAAATTATCTGTTAGGTGAGTTACAAACTCCTTACAAAAGAAGAAAACAATATGGTGATGTTAAAAACTAGAGTACACATTTATAAAAGGAGAGAATATAACAAACATTTTCTCACATAATTTTTTTTTTGCTGTTAAGGGTAGCATTTGACCACCTTCTCTTACTACCTACCAACCTGATTCCAATGTATTTCTTTATAACCTCATCAAATTGAACTAGCCATTTTTAAGGATATATTCTCATTTTGATTAGATTTCTATGGTCATCCAGGGACCTAACAATCTATGTGAAAATGATTGTTCATTTAAAATGCTAGTTTGACCACTGTCTCAGCAGTTGGTTGTTGGTGTGATTCAGATGGTAAGCACACTATGAATGCGGGCTTTAAAGAACTGCTACTATAAGAGATGGTAAACTGACTACAGCTACAGTTTGTTTACCTTGTACGTGTAGATTGTATTATATATCTACTATACATAGTATATGTGGAATATGTAGGTTAAATAGGCTAGCTAGCCTAGTGAAACTAGTGGTGCCTCCTGCCTTCTGATATCATCCTTGTGCTTCTGATGCTCTGGCTTCCTTATACCTGTTCTGATGGCATCCGCGGTGTTGAAAGAGATGACACATTAAATCGCACACAAATTAAACGACGACAAAAACACAATCACAATAGCAGCAGTCTTACCTGCGCCACCCGAGGCTTCAATCAATTTGGTCATAGTTGCATTAGCATTAACTTGAAAGTCCTCAATTGCCTTCACTAATCCCTGCTCGCTTATCTGTTTAGTAACAGTCTCAATTACTTTGTCGTTAAAAGAAATAACAAGTTTTATTTCAGGTAGCATAGTTATTAATTAAAAGAATTGGCAAAATTTGTCTATATAGTTCCTCATGGATTTTCTTACCGTACCTAATTGAAAATGTAAACAAACAATAGCATGCCGACTGTAAGAGTGTGACACTTGACAGATTGACAGAGGACAGTGGCATTCACAAGTAAAAAGAAACAATCTCATTTCATCAATCCAAATTCATCATGATCCAACCTCCTGTAGATCCCGCCAAGGCTACGCAAGCACTACGCACGATATACTATCGGTGAAATTGAATATTTTTCCGAAATGTATGTACTCAGACCATGCTTTAGAATCGATCTGTACGGTAAAATAAAAATAATATTTTTATAAAACATTTGCCAAAAAACAGAAATGTAAATTTCACGCTACTGCACTGGTGGCGCGCGACATGAATAGACCTACGCGTAGCATATCCTCGTCCTAATGAAAGATTATTTATTCATTATAATTAATAATATAAGATCATTTTTGACAATTTGCTAATTTCACTTATAATTTACTAACATTAAAAATGCATTGATTCCATGTGACATATTATTATGACTATGAATTTATTAGCGTTTGATAGCTTTATTAAAATTAGTTCTAAACCTAGTGTTTTGACTGTGGCCCCACACTAGGTTCAAGGCGTGTGTCGTGGAAACCTACTGTTACGATATATTATATATAAAATATTTTTTATTTTACATGTGAGATATCCAAATATTCTTAATTCTGAAGTATAAAAATCTAATAATGATTTAAAGGAATATGTTAGTGTGTTTGTTTGAGTGTGCGATGTATATGTGTAATGGTATATCATAGTTTCCGTTTCGCTATGCGATAGAGTAAGTAGCCATTTTTTCACTATTAGCTTAACGTTATAGGACACCTGTTAGGTGTGACTAATGTGTATGCGTGTTCTAGCGCAAAAGGTGTCTACATTTGTAGGAAATGAAATCCGTTTGTAAGGTTAAGTACGTGTGCTTTATCGGAGCACCAGCCGATGACTTCTTGCGGTCCTGAATGGAACTGTTCATAATCTAGAGCTTTATAACATTGCTATTATAGTACAGCTGGCGCTTAGTTTATGAATAATTACACTGAAAGCTAGCTGGATAGCGTCAGGCGCTACAACGTTATGAATATTTTTGTTTATTATGTCGCATTTCTTTAAAATTTTACTATATAGCCGGGGAAGTACTGCTCTTGGGTGACTTGCGAAGGTGAAATAATGTAAGATTAATTTGAAAAGTTTACTATTAATTTAAGGAAATGCACTTATTTAAGTACCTAGAGAGATTTTTTTTGAAATATAATTACACATTAAAGTGTGTTCTCTTTTCACGAATTTTTAATGAGTGTGAAAAAATTCGACTGACTTACGTCGATAATTACTAGTGGCTCTGTGAGATATAGCGTATTTTTTTAAATGGCTGGAATATGCTTTTTTTTATTCTACGCTATTTTGAAAAGAAACCAAAATCTTAATCCACAAAAAAACCTTATAATTATGTCACAAGAATCGGTTGAGAACTGCGACCTGTAGAAGAGAACAGAACAGCCGGACATCTGTACATTTAAAAGCATTTTATCCCAAGCTGAAATGGAAACGCTTCGCGCTCGCTCATTCAATATATCTTATTTTGACGTGAAAATGACATGTGTCGTCGATTTTGTATTATGTTCCATAACTTATCAATCTTCGAGTGTTAATGTGTAATAGTTTATAGTGATTATTTTTGCACATAGATAGCGGAGCCAGAACTATAAAAAATATCTTCTTGGATTTAGAAGAGGGCGTTTTTGCATACAGCGGGTATACCAATACGGTTCATTCCCCCGTGCATGCCAGTGAATAAATCATTTTAATTTAGAGCAAATTTCCAAAAAAACAACCAAAGCACCAGCTGGGCAATTTAGATAGGCAATGCCGCCAATATGCTAGACTTAGCACTATACTTATTGGTTAGGCATTTGATTTTTTTCAATTTTGTAATAGCTTTAACTTAAAGTATTTCCAGTTTTATTCTGTCTGTTCCAGTTTTAACTGCAGAAGAGGATGGATAATTAATTAGCGATAGACGCTTTATCCGACTACGGATATTTAGCATTACGTCACTGTCAAAATTGTCAATGTGTAGTAGAAAACTAAGTCAAAATGTTCTGTTCTTAGTTCTTATCTGTGGTAAAAATTGTTCATGCATGGGTCAGCTGATTTTATTAATTTCTCATTGAATTGAAAATAATAAAAAATAAAATGTAATTAAGTCGACTTACAATGAGAGAGTACGGCAAATTCGGCCCATTAATAGGAGCCATTGATGAGGGGACATCTAATGTAAAATTTTTGGTATGTTACGTTATTGAAAAGGCAAACTAAGTCTACTATTTCAAAAACACTGGCTTCATGAGATTTGATGAGATGCTAACGATAGGTACTTCCCTAATTATTATTTGTTTAAAAATGTGTTATAGATATAACACATTTTTTCAAATCAATCAAGATCATAAAGATAGTTCTTTATGAGCTTGAACACGCCCGTGACTTAAAATTCAAAAACTGAAGTTTTATATGTGTACACATTACACATTTGCATGCAAGTTTCAACTAAAAGTAATTATTAGTTATGTATGTCTGCTTGTTACATGAAACCACCCGATCTTGATGAATTTTGGCACACAGAATGTTTAACTCATGGAGTAGTAAATTGGTTACTTTTTATCCTGATTCTGAATCACGAATGCGAGCAACGCCGCCGCAGGGTATAGCTAGTCGGTAATAATCTAATCATACGTTTCCATATTGTTAAGGTACTGCTAGACTCTAAAATTGGTGGACAAAAATAAAATTTAACTATTGATATAGTTTTGTTTTACATTCTTACTTTTTTTTAAATTGAGATAGGCATACTTTTGACCACCATCTTAGGTGATTGTAAATGACGTTGTGGCCGTCGATGGATATACTGACACGACAGTAATTAATTTTGTGTAATAAAATTGAACTCCTTTACCATGGGTTAACATTTTTATGCAAATTTAGTCACACCTGTATGTAAAGGGTTGATACCCACCCTATTCATTCAATTGTTTTTAAGTTGTAAATAATTTCTAGGTGTTTGCTGCAAATACATCAGAAGTTCTTACATATCATCAAATATCTCTGAGACGTTTTAGTCCTCAAGAAGGATGGGTTGAACAAGATGCATTGGAAATACTTAACGCCGTTCTGGAATGTATTGAGGTATAATACATTCCATATAATAAATTAATATTATTAATATACAACTTTATCTTCTCTTATAAAGTTTTTTATATATTATGTGGAAAAACAAACAGAACCCATAATCTTACTCCATTGTAATTATTGCAAATAGGGTACTATGTTTGCAAATATCTAGGTGTGTGCGTAACATAATACTATTTTTGAAAAATATGTACTTCTGAGTTTGACTGAAGTTTTATAAATTAATCTTAAACATAATTTATCACCCTCTGCTTTCTATGACAAACTATTCTTTGTTTATTAATTCTGCTCTAATGCAGAGGAAGGCATTTTTACTGAGCATTCTCATGTGGACATGATGTGGTTTCCAACTCAGACCTGTGTGACTGATTCTTGACATGTTTTGTTTATTTATAAATCTGACATAAATAAAACAATCATGACTATTAACCCTGATAAAAAAAACACGAAATTTTAAATTTGTATAGTAGCAAAATATTATCACTAATTCATTACTTTACTGAAGTTTATTCTAAAATTAAAATATATAGATTAAGTACTTAAATAAACAATGTTCTGATTTCAGGTGACAGTAGATAATTTAAGAAAATTGGATATCAATCCTGATGATGTCGTTGGGATTGGTGTGACAAACCAAAGAGAAACTACAATTGTGTGGAACTCCGTCACAGGACAACCACTTTATAGTGCCATTGGTAAGACATACATCATAACTTTGAAGGGAAAGGAAACATTAAAAACTTTACCACCAATACCTTTATGCAAGTTTGCAATCAACCTATATAACATATACAATGATAAAACATTAATTAAGCTGTCTGTATATAGTAAAAAAAGTCTTGGTTTTGAAAAAAAATTAAGATACTTTTCATAATTCAAAGTCATTAGAAATCTGTAATCGTTGAGTTTGTAATTTTGTTGGGTACTTGAGCACGCAAAACTAAAACAAAGGATTGAGTGAAAAAGGGAAAAAGTGTGATATTTCAGTTTTCCGAGTTCAACTGGTTAGTTTTTTATGGTATATATTGATTAAAAAGTTATCAAGTTAAAAAGTAGCCTATGTGTTAATCCTAGGTATAATCTATGTATATTCCAAATTTCATCCAAATCCATTCAGCCGTTAATGCGTGAAGAGGGAACAAACATACTTACACAGAAACTTTCGGATTTACAATATTAGTAAGATTTGTCAATTAAATTTTATCACCTCATTTAGAGTTGGTAAAAAAAAATGCTTACATATTTTTAGTTATTTATAATGTGATTTTCATTGGGTTCAAATATTGAGAATATGGTGATATTTTGTATATGTCCCATTGTACTGTGCGCCATGCAATAGGACCTTTAAAACTAAATTTGGATTTGCCAGCCATCTTTGTTCTCATGTTAGAAGGTAACAAGGTTCGCTGTTGATGGATATATCAATGAGGACATCATCATCTATTTAATTACACTATGAAGCCTGCAAATCAGTCTTTTAAAATTATACAATACAATATTTCATTATTGAACCCCAATAAGTAATTAAAAACAATGACAATAAAAATACGAAAATCAATAATCAAAATCAATAATTCTTGTATAATGGGTGGCCTTATCACATTGAGCAATTTCTTATAGGCAACCTTTGGATAGGATAGTAAGGATAGTAAAAATATTTTGCTGTAGGTGGTGTTCTCAACGAATACAACAAAGCAACGCATTATACATCCTTAAACAAGTAATGCTACAGATAATTGTTGTTGATTTCAGTATGGTTAGATGTAAGGACTTCCAAAATAGTTGATGATTTATTGAAGAACAAAGGAGCACAATGTATAAATGCAGTGTCACAAACCAGTGGTCTTCCACTTTCTACATACTTTTCGTCAGTTAAGCTCAAATGGTTGTTAAAAAATGTGACAGCTATCAAAGAAGCAGTAGCACATGGGGAGTGCATGGCTGGCACTGTAGATTCCTGGCTGATATGGGTAAGCAAAATATTAAATATAAGTATAGTGCAACACTACTGATACATAAAATTTCAACGCAAGCAAAGCTCAAAAAACCGACTTCACAGCTTTATCTTCGGAACCCATGATAATACTCAATTAATGAAATACGCGATATTGTGGATAACTCAAAAACTATTGGTCAGATCTTGATCAAATTTAAATGGGACCACATGGAAAGCACCAACTTACAAATAAAAATTCAAAACACAAAAAAAATACAGTAAAATTGAGAATGTCCTCCTTTTTTGTGAAGCCAGTTAAAAAGATACTTTATCTCCTAATCTATCACTTGAATGTATACTACTGTGACTATTTTTATATACAATCTAAGCCTCTAGATATTACTACTTACTACTTTTTTATATTATTTAAGCCAGGATCAAGTAATAAATGTTTAAAGTTTTGTTATTTATTTATGAAACTAGTCATAGTCAAGTGAAAAAGTCATGGTCTTGTCATAATATAGTCAAGTCATGCCCTAGTACAGTGGTAGAAGCTTTACTAGAACTTTATTATAGTTGTGGGGTGAAAAAAACAACTTTGTTTAATTTGCATGCTCATTCATTCACGATAACTATATATTAACAGTTCACCATCCACCATTATTACACATTAACACTCTAAGAAACAAAAGTTTTTGAAAATAATAATCTCATTTCTAATTTTTAATATATATAAATTTATTTGTACTGCCCATTGGATTAGTTGGTTGAGAGTTTACCTTCTAAGCAGGGGTATCGGGTTCGATACCCGACGGGAACACAAGTTTTGTGTTGTTTTGAAAATTGGTGTTTCTGGTTCTGGTTGTGATTGTGTGTGTGTGATGTGAATATTTCGGGCACCCACGACACTGAATTTAGTGTGGGGCTGTGAGTGTGACAGCGTTATGTTTATTCCAGAACCTGACAGGCGGCAGTCGTGGGGGCATCCACGTGACAGACGTTACCAACGCTTCGCGCACACAGCTCATGTCACTGCGGAGTTTAAAATGGGACAAAGGACTATTACGATTCTTCGAAATACCCAAAGAAATATTACCACAAATCAAGAGCTCCGCTGAGATATATGGATATATCGCTACAGGATCACTTTTAGGTGTCCCAATTGCTGGAGTAAGCTATTAGTTTAAGAAGTTTAAGATTATAAAATAAGAATAGAGTGGTTTATTAACTTATACATAATACTTTATACTATATAAATAATATAAACACAATAACTAACATTGGCATTGAGATGAGTACTAGCATACAGGTACAGTTGAATGCATTAATATGTAAACATTTCCATATTTTCTAATTTATTTGACTACTAATCTGATTTCAAATCATCATAACAATAAAAAGATCACTGTGAATTCAATTTATCTCACATACACATTCAGTTTATCTAAACTCAAATGAGTAATTAGATAAAAATTGCGATGTGTATGCAGCCGACTGTACATTATATATTGCAAGCGCAGGTCGAGTCCATGTCGATCTGTTTTGTTTGCGGTCTTTGTTTTGCAACTGAGTCAACAAAGACCTATGTCATAATCATGTTTTTTAACTCCGGTAGGTTTGCGTTAAGACTGTCTTACCTATAATGTGGTCGAGGGTGGTTAATACGCTGTGCCTAGAATGAACAAAAATATTTAAACGCAAGCAAAGCTTAAAAAGACCGACTTCACCGCTTTATCTTTGGAACCTTGATCAGATTTAATGTATTAAACACGCATAATTGACAATAACTCAAAAACTAGTGATCAGATATTGATCTCAAATTTAAATGGGACCACATGAAAAGCACCAGCTTTCAAATAAAAAAATAATCATCAAAATCGGCACACAATGAAAGAAGTTATGAGGTAACTTTTGAGAGAACATCGTCAATGTAGGACAGTCAACAGAATACGCATTATTGAGGATAACTCAAAAACTACTAGTCAGATCTTGATCAAATTTAAATGGGACCAATTGGAAAGCAACATCAATCAAACAAAAAAACAGTATTGTTTGAATATTTGAAGATAAAGATTATATTTTTTCCTCTTTATTCTAGTGTTTGGGGGATCAGCAAGCAGCACTAGTTGGTCAGGGTTGTATGAAGTTTGGACAAGTGAAATGCACTTTTGGAACCGGATGCTTCCTCTTATATAATACAGGTAGGTGTGTACCACTTGGCAATCTATATATTAATAAACATAAAACGCGTGTTTGTTTCAACACGCTTTCACACTTACAGCCCCACACTAATTTCGATGGATTGTGTTCGAGGTTTTCCGGAAGCATTTATTACACAGTTTCTGCAATAAATATATTTCATTTCATTTCATATTTCATTTCATTTCATTTCAACATTTACATCACACACACAATCATGAACAATAATGTTTCACTTTGCATGTCAGTTCGGTATTCAGTTATTATAACTACATTTATCAAAATAATTTTGTTTAAGGTGAGTTTCATTTGGTTTTTAACCGAATACGAATGGAGCGGATTCGATTTCGAATTGATGAAAAATATATCAAATTAATATTATATCATTAAAATATTAGCACAGCCGTTTATATATAACTTGTTATTAAAATTACAAAATTAGACTAGGCTATGTACAAAACGTTGTTAATCTAAATGAAATCTATCTTATACCTTTAAACGAGCAATTCTTGTATAAATGTATATATATAATCTGAATCTCGGAAACGGTTCCAACTATTATATTCATGAAATTTAGTATGCAGGGGGTTTCGGGGGCGTTTCATTTTTTCAATACGTCATTTAAAATTTTTTAAAAACCTGTCATCAAGGTACTTATATTAAAGATAGTACAAATCAAGGTAGAACTATTCATAATTGTGAGTTCTGTAGTCCTAAATAGCATAATACTTTTGCAGGTGATTCAATAGTGCATTCACAAAATGGATTGCTATCAACAGTAGCATACCAATTGGGACCTGATTCGCCTCCAGTTTATGCATTAGAAGGATCTGTTGCCATAGCAGGTAATTATGCAACAGATAATAAAACCGCCCAATTGTGGATCGCTCGATTTTGTTGTGGTACGAAAGCGAGAGCAAGTAGCACTCGTGCATCAGTGCACGAGTTCTACTTGCTCTTGGCCGATTTTTTTTAAACTTAACAGCATTGCTTTGATCCAGGACATCGTTAAGTAGAACAGTTACGTTTTGTAAATATTTACACTGAGTTTGTAAGTCCCTCCCCTACAACGACTCCCTACGTGATATAAAAATTTGCGATATCGAACACGGGGCCATTGAAATAAAACGAGAAGCACGCTACATCGAAAGCTTAAAGTAACAGTAACCGTAAAACCCAAGCTATGAAATACGGAAACATTGCGTTCTTTATTATATATTATCTTCTGTACGTGTGATTAAACTCTCCCCTGAGATATTAGATGTTAAAACTCTTTATGCCATCTATTTTCACTGGAAACATTGCCCTTTAATCTAAAATACAGTATGCACACTACTTCTAGGTGGTTGCATGTCTGGTAATGTGGTGCTGCAGAATAGTACTACCACAAAAGATTTTAAATATAAAAAGATTTCTAAAATATAAGCACGATGAGGCGACTTATTTAAATGACTGTAAGTATATTTTATTTAGGTGACACGTTACAGTGGCTGCGCGAAGGGCTCCAGATTATAAGTGACGTGCGTGAATCTGAGGCTCTGGCTGCGGCGGTCGACGAAGGCGATGAAGGCAGCGTTTGCTTCGTGCCCGCGTTCAACGGACTTTACTCGCCGTATTGGAGGAAGGATGCAAGAGGGTAGGCAACAGATTACCTATTAATTACTTGGTACGACTATCTTATCAATCTTTGTATTACTTGAAAGTAGACTTTGCTCAGTGTTATCAATGATATCTGATATTTCCAGACTATAGTATGTGAAATATGAATAAGGAAGAGATGATACACGCGTTATAAATATGTACAATTAGCTTGCACATCTATTATCAGTTATTAGTAGTTTTAATGGTGGTAGGGCGTTCTGTCATGCTTGTCTAGCTTGCTACTATACCCTGTACTGAATAAGTCAATGTTCACCCACCACCCTCAAGTCGAAAAACTGTCGCCAAAATCATATAAAATAGGTAAAGAGGACGTAACACGCTAGAAGATGTCGTGTTCATTCGATTATTACGTCAGGCACCCTCATAAGACGTTCATAATAAGGGATAAATCCGTTTTTAAGAAATTTTGTCTCTTAGGAAGTAACCTTGAGCTCCTGCTCTGGTAATTGTGCTCAAGACTCCCGGCACTGAAGGATTTACTCCAACAGATCGTGCGCTTAGCGCGGCAGCCTCGCGCTGGCCTCAGCAACAGGGCATGCCACCCTATGGCCGCGAAATAAAACCCCGCCTCAAGCGATAATTTTTCCTTTCTAAATTTATCAATATAGTTCTGCCTATTATGGCTAATGCTACATTTTTTAAATGCTTAATAGGCAAGCCTTTGACCACTATCTCACCTGATGGAAAGTAATGATGCGGCCGAAGATGTGAAATGCTTGCCTAGAAGATACCTATTCACTCTTGACTTAAAGACTCCCAGATTATACCGTTCGGGGAACAATGACGCAGGCAATGAAATCCACTCCTTCGCTGTACGAAAAAATAAAAAAATGATTATTCACGCTTGACTCGAAGACTCCCAAATTATACCGTTATTATTCACGCTTGACTCGAAGACTCCCAGATTATACCGTTATTATTCACGCTTGACTCGAAGACTCCCAGATTATACCGTTCGGGGAACAAAGACGCGGGCAATGAGTTACGATAAGAACGAGTTATAATGCGAGCGGTCCGTACCCGTAGGATCCTGTGCGGGTTGAGCAGCATGACGCGGCGGCGGCACGTGGCGCGCGCGGCGCTGGAGGCGGTGTGCCAGCAGACGCGCGTGGTGGCGGCGGCCGTGGCGGCGGACTGCGCGCCGCTGCGCCGCCTGCTCGCCGACGGCGGCATGGCGCAGAACGCGCTGCTCATGCAGATGCACGCCGACGTGCTCGCCATACCTGTGGTCAGTGCCCGAACACAGCCAGGTGCATAAACGCTTTCACACTCCCGGCCCCAAGTTCGATGACTTGTGTCGTGGGTACCGGAAATATTCCCGTCACACACAATCACACCCTGAACCAGAAACACAAATTTTCCTTGGGGTGAAAACTTGTGTTCCAGCCGGGTATCGAACCCGATGGTGATCGAACTCCTACTTAGAAGGTGAAAGTTCACCCAACTAAGCCAACGGGCAATTAAACGTTTTTTTTTTGTATTTCATCAGTTGACGCGAAAGGCAGGTCTCCCTTCTGCGCCGTGGGTGTTGTGTCCGATTCCCACTTTCCTTTCCAGCGGACTGTGCTTCGTATTTTAAACGCGGTCATTTTGACGTTCTATCTGTGAAGTCCGCGACCCAATCATGGCTGCCGTGAAGGAAACTTAACTAATCATTGATAACAAAAATGTATGAACTGACGTCACGAATCAAGTCTAGCCAATAGCATGTGTTTTACTATTTTAAATTTTCCCTGCATTTTTGTTCATTATTATTTATCAATTAGATAATAAAATAAAGTTATAGGTGACATTCTTTAGCAAAAAAATATACTTAACCTATATTTAAATCTCATACGTATTCCCTATTCACACATCAAAGCTGATATTTTTAAGCAATTATAATCAAGATTATAATTATAAATTCGCCACTCTCACTAACAACTCGGCAAAATAATGTCAATATAATAATAAAATAAAAAAAAAACTACCATTGTATCTGATTGTTGGTGATCACGTCGGGATCACCAATGTAGGTGGTTGTGTATCTAATAATAATAATATACTGGCGATGGATTTAAGACTCCGGGGTGTATTAATCCTAATGTCAGAACGTCTAATTAGTATATAATAATTTCCAGATACGTCCCCTGATGATGGAGAGCACGGCGCTGGGAGCGGCTATGGTGGCGGGGCGGGCGCTCCGTGTATGGCCCACGTCCACGCCCAGCCCTCCTGCAGACACCTTCCTGCCCTCGATAACTAGTGAAGGTACATTATTTTAGTTCCTTAAGATTCATAAGAGGAGACTGTGACATATCTGTATTTCCTCCGCGTGATTGGTACTCCTTTTTTACTAAACAGGCGCGGAAAATATAGAAATTATAATTCAGTACCTAACTTCAATGACATAATATTCCATACAATATTTCTATGCTCAGTTACTTGTTGATATGGTGAACTCAAAGCGTTTGGCTTCTGCATTTGTCGTCCATACTGCGAAGGAGTGGAATTCATTGCCTGCGTCTTTGTTCCCTGAACGGTATAATCTGGGAGTCTTCAAGTCATGAGTGAATAGGTATCTTCTAGGCAAGCGTGCTACATCTTCGGCCGCATCATCACTTTCCATCAGGTGAGATAGTGGTCAAATGCTTGCCTATCGAGTATAAAAAAATATATCTATCTTGTAGCTTGTACAAGAGGCAAATTTAAAGTTTTGAAAAATACCCCCGAAGGTTTATGCGTTAATAGGCTGCACCGATTTTCACCAAAAATAGCTAAGAACACTCGATCAAGTCGCCTTTCAGACAAAAAAATAACTATATCAAAACTGGTCACAGTTACACACTACAAATTTATTCTCCTCTTATTAGACGGGGGTTAATAAAATTAATTATTAGCAAACCGTTAAGAGGCCGGGGAGTCTGTGAATCGAGTCTATAAGCAGACTCTGTTTAACTGAAAAACTGTGCCCATGCTTGATGCGATAGCACTACCGACCGAACAAATTATTATAGGTGCCGTAATACCAAAAATTATGAATGAATTTGTAATCTTTAGCCATTGTTTTTTGCATTAATAGTACCTTCAAATGATAATCTATGATCCTGTTGTAATGACAAAAGAAATGTGTTAGTTTTTAATACAAAACGAATAAGTTAAAGATGCGACATTTACGTTGTAATAATGTGTGAAAATCAATTGGTTTATATTTCGTTTTAGGTAATTATTTTGGAATAAAAACTATCCAGGAACCTAGATTGATATGTTTTAAATCTGAATAACAGCACCGTATGGTGGTAATATGCTTGAATTATAAATAATTTCGGTATTACAATTGTATGGGCAAACCACCCTCCGCAGGCCCCTTAATCATTTATTTGTTGATTTTGCTTGAGGTTAGACGTGTAATATCGTTAGTAAATTCAATCAACGACGTATTGTATTATATAAGCCTATTGCTTTGTTCTGGAAATGTTTGTGGCACATTTACGTAAACATTTCTCCTCAGAAAACAAAAAAAGTCTAAACGTGTCAGATCATTCAATAAATTCTTTGCCAACGAAATTAGTCGTAAGTAATAGACATTGAAAAAAATATCTAAGTAGTAATTATAGCGATTTAATTGTCATTTTTTTAAAACTATACCACATTCAATTGAATTTTTGGTATGAAAGTGGGCGACTCTAAGCAAAAAACCCCTTTTTAATATTTATAATAATTGTTCTGCGACAGAAAGAGACATACGTCGGGTCAGGTGGGAGGAAGCACTGAACAGGTGTATGGGCTGGGTTACTGATGTGAATGAAGAAAAACACAAGGTTATGCCTGGTAAGTTTATAATATACTTAGTGAATGCATAAAACCAATTTACTCATTATTTTTTATTCGGGATAGGTAAACATTTGACCACTATCTCACCTAATGGTAAGTGACGATGCGGTCGACGATAAAGTATGTTTGCCAAGAAGATACCTGTTCATACCTTGAATACATTATTAATATCTAACGGTATGTTACCTCATCTGATTGGCTAGCATTTGTTACTTGGCTATGAAGATTTTCTACTTAAAAGTAGTAAACTACAACTGTACTGGTAGTGGTTGCAAGCCAAATGAGTATTAGAAAATAATAATACCCGATCTCCACGAATTTCATCACGAAGTCTTCACCAATTAGGATAGAATTCTAAACCACAAGCCACCGGGGTCAGCCTCCACTGAGCTATCATCACTTTCAAACAACTTAAATGCAATTCATTCATATTGAAAAAATGTATAGCTATATTATTTGACACTAAATATAATTTCTATCGAAACAATAATGTAAAAAGCTGTAAAGTAACCCATCGCCGCTAAATTGTTTAAAATGAATGGTAGAAGACCCTGTTACTCGAAACAGAGCTACACTATTTCGGGAACTAAATACTTCAAGATCTAAATATAATCTTAAAAATGAAAAATATGTTATGAAAAATGTTAAATATTTTTCCATTGTCAATATAAAATATTGATATTTTTTATTGACTTCAATCAAATGAAAAAGACTCTAAATTTAGCGAATTTCGGTAACAGGCAAGCTTGTGATTTATTCAGATGGACAGACTGTCTAGTCACTACCACTCCTCTCCTCCAATTGTATGAACGTTCGCTAACTGCAATCATATTTTATGAGGAAAGCGACTCTTCTCTCTTCCTTCGACTCATCTCTTGTGACCACAGCAACTCCATAAGTTGTCAAAATAATGTAATTTTAAAGATGAAAACGCCAAGACACGAAGACAGACACGCTTTTTAATAAAAACATATTTTAGGAAAATCTAACGCAGCTTTGCTTTCTTATTTCAGAAGAGATAGACCGGACCACTACAGTTTTACCATCAGGCTTGTTCTTCCTCGGGACCGCGCTTCTTGTCATCTTAGCAGATAAATTAAAAGTCTTGTAGAGTTGTTGCAGCTAAGATATGGCCAAGATAGTCATTACTTGCTGATTATTAGTCGCTTACTAATTGTTAGAACAATGTGTACCTCAGATACTAGATCATTTTGAAAGTATTAATTTATTTCTAAATAAAATTGTTGACTGTTGTAGTAGATATAAATCATAATTATTACAAGCAGTGATTTTCATTTAAAACCAAACCTTTGTAGTAGTAGGGCTCCCTCGCAGAGTCCACCTGGGGCAGTAGCATACCATTACTACATTCAACCGCCAAGCAGTAGTATGTAAACATTGCTGTATTCATCGGATTGAAGGGCAATGTTTCCAAACTATCCAGTGAAATTATAAAGGTTAAAGCTAATATCTCAGGGTGATGAGTGTAGTGCTTTCGAATGCTTTGCCGCACTCAACACGGAACTAAAAAATCTTTTTATTTGGACAAAAACTTAACTAATTTGTAACACTCCATGTACTCATAACTAGCTATAGTAATAGTAGGAACACTATTGTGTGTCAATACAGCATCTTATATTTAAACTTGGCTCATACAGGTGATTAATAAATAAACTAAACTAATCGGTTAGTAGGTATTTGTCGTGTACATGGATAAACCCTAACTCCTAACTGGGTCGCCCTGTGTGTAGGATATCAGTGCTCTCCCGCCATCCCACATAGGTACTTTAATGTATAATTTAGTGTAGACTAGTTGAGCCCCGCGGCTTCGCCCGCTGATGATTAAAGTAGCCTATGTCCTAATCCAGAGTATAAGCTACCTATATTCCAAATTTCGTTTAAATCGGTTAAGTAGTTACGGAGATACCTGGTAACAAACATTCACACACACACACAAACTTTCGCATTTATAAGTAGGATTGTACAAACAATTGAATTGGTAATCAAATTCTGCTGAATGTAGTTTTATTCTAATTCGAAATAAGTTCAAAACCGGGTAGCACTAAACTGTAATGGGCGAGCCTGACGCTTCGCTTAATAGCAGGCGAGAGATGTGATCGTCTCGTCTCTCAAAGGCATAAAGAAATAATTATATAGACAGTATCAAATATATTTACTTAAAATAAACCTTACAATAAATACAGAAAAGATTTGAAATGAGATGAGAAACATTAGTCTTTTGGTAAACTTGATTCAATCAACATCATGTTACAAAAATCAGCCCTTAATTACCGCTATAGGTCTTAACTTGACAGTCTTCTTGCTGATACCGGCAGCGTGGCACGTATTGACGACATCCGTCACGTTCTTGTACGACTCCGGTGCTTCTTCCATGACTAGTTTAGGTGACGCAACTCTGATGGAAATGCCCATCGTCTCTAACTTGGTCAGCACCTCTTTGTAGTCGATGTTCCGCCTAGATTTGGCTCGAGATAACGCTCTCCCCTGCGAAATTCATAGGAAACGTGAGTTTTACAATGAAACAATTTTATTAACTGTCGCGAACTGCTATCATAAATACAAGAATTTATTTAAAACAGCAAGTGCGAATAAATCAAGGTTAAAAAGACACCAGCATAGATTCGTGCTTAAAGACGCACCAAGATAGACAGGTTTTTAATAGTCATTTTGCTCGGTGTGTACGAATTTATAATAAAAGCCGAAAGATAAATAAAATAAAAATACTTAAAATAAAATAGTAATGATAATTAAACTAATAAACACGCTAGCCACAATGACCGATTAAATGCTGATTCAGCCGCAGACCATAAATATATATTTTCACATAATGTTTACGAATTCAAATTATACAAAAATACGAGTCAAATTGTAGTTAATTAATATTGTAGTTGTCAATTATTTACTAATTAAACACTGTTTAATGACAACCTCCAGAATGCCCAATGATACAGACTCACAATAGAGCAGATATTATTTTTAAAGCATCTGTAAAATCTATATAAAACATAATTAAATGCAAGCAAAGCTTTAAAAACCCCGACTTCAATGCTCTATCTCCGGAACCATGATCAGATTAAATGTATTAAACACGCATTATTGACGATAAATCAAAAACCACTGATCAGATCTTAATTAAATTTAAATGGGACCAAGGGAAGGCACCAGCTTTCAAACAAAAAGAATATAATCAAAATCACAAGGAAAGAAGGTATGAGGCAACACACAAAAATACTGTCGAATTGAGTACCTCCTTCTTTTTTGTTAAGTCAGTAAAATATACAATTTAGTTTTTAGATTATAATGGAAATGTGCATATTTACAATATTTACATATTATGTAACTATATGAACTTACCGCTCCATGGCAAGTAGATCCAAAGGTTTCAGTCATTCCTTGGTGAGTGCCAGTAAGAACATAGCTGCAGGTACCCATGGTGCCTCCTATGAGCACTGGCTGCCCAGTCAACTGGTAGTCTACTGGGATCAAAGGATGGTGTGGAGGGAATGCCCTAGTAGAACCCTGTAAGAACATATTTTAGAATAGAACACCAAATAAATTAACTAACAGAGATAGTCTTAAAAAAACTAAAGAATAATTGGTGACTATTCGCTTAGAGTTATCACATTTTTACTTCCAAAATTACCACTTTGGCATGTCTGCTCTATGACTGGACTCTTTTTACTTGTTTAGTACTTGAATAAATACTTATTATTATAAAAATAACATTACCACTAATATACCTTTGCTGTAAAAAATTCAGCCACCTTTATATTATATTTCAAGAGATGAAACCGTTTAAATATTAGGACATACAGACTTAGTAATGGAGATTAGTAACAGAGGTCTATACCTCTAGAGAGATACTGGAAATTGGTTTAAGAATCTCAATTACCAGCATCATTGAAGACATAATAAGCAATTATTATTACAATTATGGATACGAAATCCTGAAAATGGTACCTGTTTTAGCACATACCTTCCTATGCACCAGTAAAGTCTTCTGTTTACCATCAACTATGTGCTCTTCAATTTTAGCAATGTTATGAGACACATCATAAATAACATGCATATCAAGATCATCTGGAGCCATCTTGAACTGCTTCGCAAATGCCTGACGAGTCAAGAAAGTCATCGAACTCCGGTTCACCCAAGCAAAGTTGGCTGCTGCTGCCATAGCCTTTAAGTAATCTTGGCCCTCAACAGAATTGATTCTAGCACAGGCCAACTGCCGATCATTGGTATCTATCTGATCCCTCTTCATTGCTTTCTCCATCTGAACCAATGCATCAGTTGCCACCTGATGCCCAAATCCACGGCTCCCTGAATGTATCATTACACAAACTTGGCCAACTCTCTCAATCCCCATTTTTCCGGCCGCATACTTGTCATAGATTTCATCAACTACTTGAATTTCAGCATAGTGGTTTCCAGCCCCTAGAGTTCCGAGTTGGGGCAAGCCTCTTTTCTTAGCTCTGAGGCTGACCTTCGAGGGATCGGCATTTAACATACGCCCATACTCCTCACAATGCTCTTTGTCTTCAGCCCACACATAACCCTCTCGAAGAGACCAGTCCATACCCATTTCTAAAGCTTCTTCCAAATCTCTGGCATTCATGGGAATGATTCCCTTTGAACCTACTCCCACAGGGATGTGGTCAAAAAGGCTCTGTGCCAATTGTTCCTGTAAAAATGTATAATATCCATTGCACATGTTATTATAATTTGCATTGGGGCGATTAGACCTATAGAATTGTGCAATTCCTCCTGTCAGCACATTAATATCATCAAATAAATTTAATTTAAATGTAAAGAAGGATTAATGCTAAAAAACACTTTCACAGCCCCACACTAAGTTCGATGACTTGTGTCGTGGGTGCCGGAAACATTCAAATCACACACACAATCACAACTAGAACCAAATACACAAATAATTGTCCATGGGGAGAAAACTTGTGTTCCTACTGGGAATCGAACCCAATACCCCTGCTCAGAAGGCAAACGCCACCAAACTTAGCCAACGGGCAGTTCATTAAATTTACTTAATTTTATAATTTCAATTTAGGATTAAATTTACTAAGCAAACAGCATTGCCCTATGGCTTCGCCTGCGTTAATCGGGGTAACAAATAACATTACACAATAACAATTTAACATTATAAACGCAAATATTTTTGTAAGCATGTAAAGAGTAAGTTTGTTTTCTCTTTACTCCATAAAGGCTGAACTTAGGAAGCTTATACCCAAGATTAACACATATGCTTCTTTTTAAACTAATTAATGGAGGTATATCTGTGGTGCACAACAAGTTATCCAACATTAAACTACCCATCTGCAAAATAAAATCTATGCAGCCTTTTCAATACAACTGAGTTATACAAACAAACACATTCACACTCAGTGTGTTATACCTTAATTGGCTGAACATCCTTCTCACTAAGGTTGGTTCTCAGCAGCCTCACTCCACAATTGATGTCGAAGCCTACTCCACCAGGGGAAACAATGGACTTTGGATCAGACATATCAAACGCAGCCATGTTTCCTGTAAAAAATTTGAAAACTCCAATACATAACAAATATTGGAATGTTGTGACTACCAACATACAATAACATGATGCAATCAATATACAAAATTAATTTTTTGATTTGATGGTTAAGTACATACATTTCATTAAAACATATTAGAATGTGATAAGTAGCTATAAGATAATTTAATTCTTTTACATTATTTATCAATTGAATATGAATAGAAAGTTCTCAATTACATCAAATTTTTTTTACTTGTAAAGCAAATGCGCTTGAAATTAAACACTGCGATGGACATTTCCCATGAGTCTATAAGAAACTAGTTTAATTATCTTAATACCTACAATATAGAAAACAACGAAGAGAGCAAATAATTATTATTTAGGCATTTTTACAAGAATATGGTTAACCAGACTAGATATTCGATAATCAGTTATCACAGTTTAACATTACCTATGGCAAATCCATAGCCAGAGTGTACATCTGGAAGGCCGACGGAGCGCCCCACGATACCCGGCAGCGCTGCGACATTAGCAATCTGTTTCACGCCAGGAAGGAAGCCTCCCGTCATACCGGGTCTGCACGAGTTTCGCAGCTCGTCTAACATCAATTTTTCCAGCGTACTATTTACGTAAAATACACCCTCGACGTTCATGTTAGGTTGGAATCCTTTCTTGATCCTCCAGCAATATGGATTCAGTTTCTCCAAGTACTTTAACTCCTCATTGTACTGCCTAACAACCATTTTCGTTTTTGCTTATTGTATCGAATGCACAAACACAAATAGGTAGGTAAAGATATAATATTCAAAAATTAGAAATGAATTCGCACTACACAGAATTGAAAACGCCAAATCACAGATTACTACCGACCGGCAAATCGGCAATCAATCAACAAAGAGCATATAACTAGTCACAGACCACAGAGTGTAACTAGTTAATCATTCAAAGCTTACATTTTTTTGGCCGACCCTATTTATAGTCAGTGCTGCCATTTTTAGGAAATTTATAGATTTAGTTTCGAACATTCGTAGAAATTGGGATTCAATAGTCTGGCAAACCTAACTCTGCGGTGGAGAGTTTTGCCGCGAAAGTGGAAAAATGGCGTTGTTGACTTTCTATAATTTTCCAAAACCAATTTTCATTTTCATTTTCATTTTCAATTTGTAATTTTTGTTTAATATTTGACTGAAGGACAAAAAACGGACTCGA
Source organism: Lomographa bimaculata (assembly GCA_948107665.1). Lineage (NCBI taxonomy): Eukaryota > Metazoa > Arthropoda > Insecta > Lepidoptera > Geometridae > Lomographa > Lomographa bimaculata. The sequence goes on from OX403589.1 coordinate 10,344,035, forward strand.
TACTTATTATTTTTTTATTAGAAAACTATTATGTACCTTTGTTAAACATGCAATAAATAATAATGATAAGCATAATAGACTTCTTCTTCTTAGTTATGGCTTCGCAATCTTTGCATTCAGCCAGTGTCAAGTTATAATATAATATTTCAAGTGTACTTCATATTATAAGTCCTAGTCAAAGCATAATAGACATAATGATTACTACCGCGTGTGACATTTGACAGCCATGACATATGAAATGTCATGGCTGTCAAATGTCTAAGAACCTAATGTTCGCTGTTTTTCTTGATTTCGTAATCGGTTATCTAGGATTTTAGAATTTTTTGATCCAATAAAAGAATCAAAATAACGAGAAAGCACGATGGCTGCTTTAATGAAGCTCCGTCACATGCCTGTTATGCAAAAGTGCCTTTGGAACCACCTCAATGCTGTCAGCCGTACCATAGCCACTTCCAAGAAAAATAGCGATGCTGTTGCTGCTTCAGGTGCTGAAACTAGCGAGAACAAGAACTGGGTGAGCTATGGATTCGACTACAAAAATCAGAGTGAAGATACGAACGCGCATCACGCCTCATTCTTTTTTTCAATAACCCTATGCATAGTGTTCGGTGGATTTGCTTGGGCATACGCTCCCGATGTTAATATGAGGGACTGGGCTCAGCGTGAAGCTTTCCTAGAACTACGTCGTCGTGAAAAATCGGGCCAGCCTGCTGTAAGCCCTAATTACATTGACCCTAAGTTAATCAAGCTGCCATCCGAATCAGAATTATGTGATGTTGAGATCATTATATAAATTATAACCTTTTCATCTGTACTGTGTAGTAATAAAATTATTTATAAAGACTATTTTCGTTATTGATTCTTTTCATTGCAAAAATCTCCCAATAGATTTTTTGTAACTTCTTCAAATCAACACTTGGGCATGGCATGATAATAATGTAAACAAATCACTATTTAAAATATGTAGGGTTTTTTAATAAAAAACTTTACTCAGTTTTTTTATGTCAGAAAGGCAAGCATTTGTTCGCTATCTCATGTGATGGAAAGTGATGATGTGAAAAATATTGGAAATAAAGATGGAAACTGGCACCGACAAAGGCAATAAAACACAACATATTATTATAAGATTGTTCTAGTGACCACAAGCAAGTTTATTTGGCATAAGACTTGTGTGTATATACCAAAGATTTTGAACAAAGCCCGACTCAATATTTGTAGTAATAACAGTAATGTAATAAATAGTTGCAGCTGGATTTCATATTATACTATTCTTAATATTAAAGTGGCCATTCAAAATTTCTTGATCTTTTTATAAGTTCTTGTTGGTTTGATAATGCAACTCTCATGTCATTGAATTTTATATGTAAATACATTTGGCTATGCATTAAGTACAGAAATAAATAAAATAAATATGATTTTTGGCAATACATATATTATAGTTATACTCTTACCTATCTAAATAGTTGAAAAATCTATCCACAATAAATAAAGAACTTATGTATACATTGAAATACACTTCACAATTGTTATTATTTATATCCCTTAATATGTACAAGTTTTCCCCCTGTTACAGCAGCATAAACACTATCAGTTGTTGCGGCGAGTGCATTAACACAAGCTCCCAAATTGATGTCTCCAGCTGATTCCAGCTGGTCATTAGCTAATTTCCATCTTCGAATGTGGCCATCCCATCCTCCTGTCCAGACGTACTCACCGTCAGTGCTCACCACCACGCTTGTAATTATCATGTCACTCACCTAGAAACGGATACAATTGTACTAATATAATAAATAAGGCAGCTTGTTCATGTTTCACACAAGATGTCTTTAATATAGACCTTTTTTTTATGCTAGATAGGTAAGCATTTGGCTGCTATCTCACCTGATAGATAGTGATGATGTGGCCGAAGATGGTTAATGAAAAATTAAATAATAATATAATATGAAAAAATTAATAATAATACAAACTTTACACGTGTTGTAAAAACATGAATGAAATTTGCTACCTATTTACAGGTAAATAGACCCTGGAATAGAATAGAAGTAGGTTATAAATGAAGGTGATGCTGCGAGTGAGGCGAGTGTGAAATAAACAAGCCCTATCCTATGGCACAGATCACCATCCCATAATGGTGTAGACATGTTTTGCAGTATAGGTCTATAATAGGGCTACCATCATATTTTTTATAGCTGATGGGGTAGAATTTGAACACAATCTCACCTATTGATGAGTGAATTAGTGGTTAAGGGTGCTAAGCATGCAAGGCCTAGAATGAATTGCTGCTGGAACTTCATATGATGGTTGGGACCAGATTATGTACTTGAAATTGGTAAACTACTACTACTCGCAACGAGTAGTCGCTATAGCTAGGCTGCTTTACACAATTGGTTTTTTATTAGTCTAGTCTGCTGCCCTTTTTTACACGCTTTATGTTAGGTTAATGTTTGTAACCGACTCCTTTGGGCGCAATTTTGACCCACTTTAAACTGTCCGATTTCATTCAAACTTTGTAGATTTATCGAGGACCGATGACAATAGACTAATTTGATAAGACTATTCCATTATTCAATTTGCAAAAAAACTAAAAATTTAAAATTTGTTTTCTATTAGTTTGGTTTTCTATATAAAGCGTGTTTTTTAGTTTTTTTTATACTATTATTTATTAGTAGGTAGAAAGAACATTTTGCAGTGAACTTATGTAGGTATCCAAAGATGCGCTGAGTAGGCCACCCGAGCTTGTTATGCAGTTTTCACCTTTTTATCCTGTAGTGCGACATGGCAATGAGAAGCCAGCGCTTTGTATTTCGGATGGCACCCACAGGATAAGGAAGTCACACCCACAGTCCACACCCAGTGATCCACAAAAAGGAATTGGTAATAAGTATGAATTGCTAAATTTTTAATAGGATCGAAACATGATTCATACCTTCACCTCATGCAACTGCTTGAACTCCTTATCAACGGTCGCATAATGTAGTTTAAGATTGTTGCCGCCCCTGGCTGTTACGAGGAGTTTATCACCCACTACCCTCAGCGGACCGCAGCCTTCCATAGTGTGTCTCGTTACGAAGCTAGTTTTAGATTCATCTGAAAAAAAATTGTTCCACCAATCACGAGTTCCGAAAACCCAGTGGTATACAGTTAATTAATACATTCAGTTAATTGGGATACTTACATTACTATCTACATATACTTACGTAATTAATGTAATATAATAATAATTATTGTTATGTTAGATATCTCGATGAACTTCGTACCACGCCATCTATTGAAAATAATCCGAAGTAGCAATTACCGTACCAAATGATCAATTTCGATTTCTCAGCTGGTATTTGGGTTTTTCCATATTTTCTTATTTCCTAAACCACATTGTTATGTAATTTTAACTGGTATTTAGAATCTCATCAATTTTGTTTTTTAGAATAATATATATCTCATCAATTTTGTTTTTTAAAATAATATATATCTCATCAATTTTGTTTTTTAAAATAATATATATCTCATCAATTTTGATTTCATTTCTTTAATAGCAAAGTAACATAATCGTGAGTTAACGTGATATACTCACCAGGCTTTATTTCCGTTACCGTTACGTAGGAATTACGAGCAGTGAACAAAAATGGTTGGCGGAACTGTAGGGCTTTTACTTCCTCCAAGACACTGTACTGGGCCTTAACGACATTGTTTTCAAACACGGTAACCTGTGGAAGAAACATCCATGTTTGGCATGTTCCGAATACTTAAAGACTTACCTACTGACTTCTATCCACTGTTACGCAGGCGCTTTACTGACTCAAGTCACCCAAGTAAGAGCGTGTGGTAGAGATGTACTTCACCCATGACCACAGTTTAAATAATAGTTACATTGCTTTTTGATGACAGCGCAGTGGTAATGTTTGTAACCGACGGAACTCGGCGTCCGATCGGGCGGTCGCGGTTTCGAAACCTACCACTGCAACTGGCTTGAACTTTTGATAATTTGGATAAAAGCAACATCGTAATGAAATCCATTCTCTCGTAATGGTGTACCGGCAGCTACCCTTGAGAGCCAGTAACATTCTAGTCCAGCGTATTTAAGTACTAACCTAGTGTGAGATAGTGGCGATACCCTAACCAGTCAAAGATAAAAAAAAGAATGTGGTATTTTTAACTGTCAAGCATTTATAAATATAACCAAATATCTAGTATCTGATATATAAAGTCTTTGGGACCAAGCCACAGCAAATAAACTTACAATTCCCACATCATCGCCAATGATGACAATCTTGCCATAAACATGAAGAGCTTCAATATCGCCTTCACTCTGAGGGAAATTGCATATTTTATCTCCTCCGGCGCTCCAGACCCTGACGCCTCCATCGTTGGAAGCCGAGTAGACCTTTCCATCTGCTGCATCTAAAGAGAACGCCTGTACAGCATGCGCCGCCCAGGACGCTTCCAATGATAATTTGTCATCGTACGACTGTAGAGATATAAATTAATTAATATGGTATGCACAAACAGAGACCTGTCTACCTACTTAACCATCTCTTTACCAAAAACGCAGTCAGTAATCTAAAATGAATAAAAAATAATCACTATCACGTGAGTGTAATAGAGATGTCGATGCTTCTCCGCTCCATGAATCGTTATGTCCACATCACTTTACGAGCATAATATTCTTGGGTACTTATTTTGATATTGTAAATATTTTAGCCTGCAATACCTACTATTAATATGCGTACTACCTATAATAACGTGTCGATGTCAATCATGAAACATTCGGTGAAGGGACGTTCAGTTTGAGTTTGGAAGATACCTACTGGGGTGTGAGATTAAAAAGGAATAAATGCGGTAATGTTTGGTTTCTTGTTAATCAAAAACCTACTGTTATGAACTTACTTTTATAGAGCCATCTTCCGTACCAACAAAAAGTTTACCATCCCAAGCAAGAACACAGGGTTCAGAATCTATGTTTACTTCGCTTTCGAGTTTTAGCGACATTGTTTTTAATAATAAATAATATGAAAGCAATCCGTCCACTACAATCAGAATATCTCCACCTACTGCCAGAAGCGAGAGAGCGATTGGAATAAAAATAGAACGCACGAACGTCCAATGAACTTTACGAACTACGAAAATAAACTACGTTTTCTAGATTGGCCTGGACTGGACTCCCGAGATGGATTTGGAATTCTTATGCCTAAGAAAATGTACCTATTAGAATTAAATTCGAAATTCAAGTCAAATTCTAATAGTTATATACATTACAACAATAATACAAGGTATTATAACTAAAAGATATTGTATAAGTAAATTGTTATTATAGGCACCTATGTACTAAGACACAACTTAGCCTTGTGAGACCTTTATAAAATTAAACACAGTTAACCAAAAATAAGGACATACTCTAACTACGTACTAACAGTTGAAACGATATAGGAATAAGTAGGTAATAACATAAGAAACCTAACTAATATTACAAATTCATAATGGATTCTAAGAGGTTTAGACTATCTACTTATATACGATTTCATCCAAATCCGTCTTGGTCCAGCCGCAACTGCGGCCGTTAGAGCTCGTTTCTAACATATTCGTAGGCACGTATTGCGAAGACCGGTACAATTTGGAATTTCTAGCCGTTCGCTCTGAACTGAGATCACGCGCCTACATTTTGCCTAATAATAAGTCTTACCAAAATGTTATTTTCCATAGTATAGATTTCGTACTCTACTTGCAAAACTTTTATCAGCGGCGTACCCACACGGGTAGATCATAACATTTTTTACCCCTTAACATTTTCGTTTAGGTCCTATATCATTTTAAATCCCATTTTTGGGTTTAAAGGTTTAGGTTTACATATTCTTTGGAGTCGTATGCTTGAATACTTCAGACGCTAAATGCCTCTGGTGGACGGACGGACAAAGTGCTGTAACACCCAAGTTGATCAGCTCAGTTACCTTATAATCGTTTGAAACAGTAATAATATGAATGATTGATATTTATATGATTTTAATTATCTCCCCCATTTAATTTAGTACCTACCACGGTCATATGATATTTAATAGTACATAATATTTACTAATATAGACAACACACAGGTGTTTTTAATTAACGATGGAAATTTCTAAGGTCAGTTGCTGGTCTCTATGTAGAGTAAAAGTTGTATGAGCTCTGTCAGGTAGTAGGTAGAGCAGACCCTCGTTTGTTACATAACTGGCAAAGTAATGGTTCTTGTATCGAAAAAACTAGGCTGTAAAAATACATACACGCAAGTATTCAAATAGTTCAAAACAACTCTTCAATGGACAAGTGGCGTGGTTATGTAACAATAATTAAACCTTCTAATATATAACTAATGGTTACCTACACATGCTAGCTGGAAACTTACGAGATTTTTAGAAATTAAATTATTTTTATATTGTATCTATGTTGTTTTTACCGACTTCACAAAAAAGGAGGAGGTACTCAAGTCGACTGTATTTTTTTTATGTATGTTACCTCATAACTTCTTTCCACGTGAACCGATAAAATTTTTTTTTGTTTGTTTGATGTTGCTTTCCAATTGGTCCCATTTAAATTTAATCAAGATATGACTAGTAGTTTTTGAGTTATCCTCAATGATGCGTATTCTGTGGACTACATCGACGATCTCGTTTTAAACCGACTTCAAAAGGTAGCTCATAACTTCTTTCTTGAAAGCTGGTGCTTACCATGTGGTCCCATTTAAATTTGGTCAAGATAGTAAGCACTAGTTTTTTAGTTATTGTCAATAATGCGTGTTTAATACATTAAATCTGATTAAGGTTCCAAAGATAAAGCGGTGAAGTCGGCTTTTTTAAGCTTTGCTTCCGTTTCATTATGTTATGCTGTGTAGACAAACATTTGACTACTATCTCACCTGATGGAAAGTGACGATGCGGCTGAAAATATGGTACTTACTGTAAGTCAATTTTAATAAATGACTGCCCGTTAGCTTAATTAGGTAGGTGCGCGTTCTCCTATTAGGGTTATGGATTCAATTCCCGGCTGGAACACAAGTTCTCTCACCAAGGAAAATTGGTGTTTCTGGTTATGATTGTGTATTAATGTGAATATTTTCAGTACCCACGACACAAGTCATTGAACTTATTGTGGGGCTGTTAGTATGAAAGCGTTTATGTGTTATGATTTTTCTAATATATTTCATGTTGGAGGGCAAAGGCGGACAATTTAAAGTTCGAGAATATACCATACCAATAAACTAAAAATGAAAAAAAATTATAAAAAAACCAGTATATGTGTACATATAGTTGATATCCCGGCACCTCTTTCCGTAGACAGATTCTATTGAACTGAATCTATGAATCTGGAAATTGTAAAAAGAAATTAAATAATTATGTGTCTCCCCATTTCATAGATATTTTCTTCACGTTTTCCTGGTAGCCCAATAGCTGCTACTTTCATAAATATCACACACAAAATCACTACAATATATTTTTTTATCATTTTAACCACCGCAGAAGCAGCCTGCGTATTCCAGGTCTAGTGTGTTTACCAGCTTCGGTCACATCGTCACTTACCATCAGAGAGATTGTGGTCAAACACTAGCCTGTCACAAATAAATAAATAAAGAAGCAATCCTAACTAGATAAGTACTATAGCTGTACTTGGCATGCGCTGCAATGCCTATATAAAAAATACCTTTTCCACGCTCATGGTCGCCTAGTACTTTAATAGTTACCATACTAAAAACTTTTTGATGTTATTCATACAAAAATACTAAAATCACGATAAAAATGGAGGAGGAAGGTGAAGAATACTTTACGACTTATTCTCATATACAAAAAAAAACATTAAAATCGGTCGAGCCGTTTCGGAGGAGTTCGACCCCAAGCATCGGTATACGAGATTTTTTTAATTAGATAAATATCAAGCAAAAAACTAAAGTAATATCCTATGTGGTAATCCTATAGGTATATAAGCTATGTAAATTCCAAATTTCATCCAAATCCGTCAAAGAAAAGAAAACATACTTACACACAAACTTTCGGATTTATAATATTAGAGTGATGTTCTCTTTTCTAATTAAGAACATTTACTTATGTTCTTAATTACTGTGTGTGAGGTTTTTTTTAAGGATTTGACATATATATGTATATTTATCTGTACGAGAAAATAGCACGATAGCAGATATTAACTCGTAGCAAATAAATTATCCATTAAGTTAGCAAGTAGGACCAAAATTAGTAATCAGGACGAGTGCGTTAGATGGTTGGAGTTTCTTAATTCGGTAAGCCCTCACTGGAACAATGGGCTGCATGCCCTTTTACACTTAGCCGAATATTGACTACCATGTTGCATAATGCAAGGCTGCAGAAATACTGATGCCACAATTACATCTTCACGGCGGTCCTGGATGGCGGAAGAGTCCATTCATTCAAGGCCCGAGAAAGTGAAAATGTTCAATTGCCGTTTTATTATAATAGTGTCGTGCCGTGAGACATTTTTTACTATTGTAGCGATTGTTCGCGTTACATCACTATCCTCAGGCACACATTATGACTACAATGCGTATGTTCTGTTGTTGTCTTCTTTCCGGCCACATATGTACCCTACATTAATGCAGTCCAACGCCTACATAACTATGTGAAAATCCTCATATAGCTACTACACAGGACGCATTTGGTTTGAGCGGACGTCGGCGTGAGGAAACGCAGACGGACGCGGTCGCCTACCCTGCATCGGTGCCAGCATCCACTGCACGCCATCCGCTCGAGCCGAAAGCGTAGTTTCACTTAGTTATAGTGAAAAGCCTCAGGCAGTCTAGAAACATCTCCATACGATCGTTGTCTTATAACTAACGACTGGATGTTGATTGTGTTTACTAATTTACTTTTAGCGACATTTTTTTTGTATTGTAGCCTATTTAATTATGTTGTGTGTTTGATTATAATCTATATACTTAGGACAGTTGCATCATTATTAGTACCTACCACCTACCATCTGTTAGAGAACAGTCTCTTTTTTGGTCTACTTTTCACCTCAATAATATTTCTCAGCCAGTAGGTACGCTCTAGAGAAGTGGTTCACAGATTAGTTTTTCCAACTTACCACTCAAGGAATTAGTTGGTTACGTAGTTACCGGGGTTCCGTACCAATAAACAATTGCGCGAGCTTTATATTCTCGCATTTGGCCCTTTGTATATTTTTTTTGTTATAATTTAGACTTTACAGTTAGGAACAAAACGAATAGGGGAACAGAACTCTGTCAACAAACGAGGTGGTGAGACTTATATTTTCTACCGACTTCACAAAAAAGGAAATTTAGTATGCAGGGTGTTTCGGGGGCGATCAAGGAGGTACTCAAGTCGACTGTATTTTTTTTTTAAATCTGATCAAGGTTCCGAAGGTAAAGCGGTGAAGTCGGTTTTTTTAAGCTTTGCTTGCGTTCAATTATTGTGAGTCTACTTAAATGGGTAAACTTTACCATTTATGTAGACCAAAGGTATGTATGTGTGTTTAGGTGTTTACCCTTATGGTTAGCTTTTGTTTATACTATCTGACCACGGAACAGGGGCAGGTAATATGCATGCATACAGCACACATGTCTGTATACAGAAACAGACATTCTGTGCTAACCCATCAAATCTGAAAGTGATAAACACGCTACACCTTTACATTGGATCAGATAAGGTTCAAATGCATGCCTATCAAGCCAAAATAAAATGTGCTTGGTTCTTAAGAACACCTGCGGAAGACCATTACAGCTTGGCTACATATTTTTCTTTTTTTATATTTTGAGGGTAGTGAACTAAGTACTCCTGTGTTTTCGTACAGGGTAGCTATAGTGGTATGTGAAAATACCCTACCATCATGAATATTGTGTAACCCTCCCAATTTGTTCTTTTACCCTTCTACCTACCTACCTATCTTAACTTATTGATAACGGATGATATAGGGACATATTGGAAGATATTGATTGGAAAATAACTGAGAATTGGCCAAATGATCGTCTAGTGGAAAAGGGACCTAACATTATGAACCGCGTGTTGTAACCTAGAGTCTTTTCAGTATAGATGGGAATTATAAAACCTAAATAATTTATCCTAAGCATAGATATAGACTTTAAAAATCTCTAAGATGATAATGTAATTATAATAATACTATAAGATACTTAGGTAATGGTACATTTATTGTAAAGGCAATGTCAAGGAAAGTTAAATGAAAGGTTAAATGAAATCCAAAATTTGGGATAGTTTTCATGAATAGTTAATCGGGCGAATAAGCATCTGTCAACCTTTTATTGATTATAGATATTAATGTATAAATGTTATCAACTGAAAATTGGGTATTTACTTTATGTTATACAAGCAGTTACAGTAGAATTGAGATTTCTCAAGTCTGGAGTGAATATATTATTAGGGGAAGTAAATACTACCCTTGGTAGATTGGTGCGACTCCCCTCCCCGAGCCACACTATGAACTTCGACTAAACCTTACTGGATATTCTCTATCGTTCTTTCAACGACAATTTACCAAGGGAATTATGATTTACTTCATAATATTGTTTAAGTTTGTAAGGTCAGTGTCAGTAACTAGTTTTAAAATGTAAAGAGACAAGAGGACATTATTTTTTATCAAATAGTTTTAGTAAGTATGTCAGTAACATACATCAACTTTCACTCAAGGGAAATTTACTTTAAAGTTCTAAAACAATCATCTCACTTTTAAGGTAAGCTCTAAAAGCTGTATCTCACCTTAAATAGTGCATTCATCACACCTGTTTATTGCGGGATTAAACTGTACCTCTTTATTTTAGGAACAGTAAAATTCCTTTCGGATCTTCCTGCCTATTAATATTATTATAGTCGTCCTAAAATAATTCTCATCCTATTATAGTACTAATATTTATTATTGCAATTCACTTAGCTTAGTCATTCATTATTATTTATACCGGCTCTCTCGAGCTTAATACGCTGTATAATAGAAAACTATTTTAGTACTTTATTTAATCATAAGTTCAGCATAGGTTGGCGAAGACATATTCCACATTATTTATTTTGTGTAAATATAATATGAGAAATCTATCAGTGACTGTGGTCTCTTCTTAGCTTTATCTTTTTAGCCTCGAGATTGAGAACCAGGGTCTACTTTTCACCCAAGTATGATAGAGTTTGTCACATTAAAATTGCATCTTTACTTTCAAGAATACAATTAGTAAATTATACGTAGTCAGAAATTATCTCAACCAACTCATACTTTAGTTATGATGTAAGATATTAGATTTATTGAATGATTTAACATTCCTGATACTTTAATTTAGTATTTGTAAATATAACACAACCAATGTTATTGAGTTGTTTTGTTGATGAGTCCTCTTGGACTTGGATCTTTTGTTTTTAGACATAAATTTAGCATAGAATAGCCAAAATATGGCTAGCATAATTTACTTTGCAGGAATATAATAATGTGAGATTATCAGTGATTATGATCTCTTCTCTATCCATATTTATGTTGAATGTAGTTTTATAGAAGTCTATTTTAGATGCATAAATCCTTACTATTGGAATTGCTTTTCAAATTTAGAAAATACTTTTGTGTATCTAGTTTACTTTGTATAACCCTTCTTGATAAATGTACACTATCCATTTCTATTATGATTTAGTCTTCAAAGAAGATTGTTAACATATTGGTTTACAAATAAATATTTCCACATTGCTGAATTTAATTAAACATCCACGAATGATAAATAGTTGCGTAAAACGCCATCTACGGTATAATAGTTGAAACTCTGATAATTAGAACTTTTTGCTCATATTGATGAAAGCCTAAACGTTGACTCTTGTGGTAGTCAGATGGCGCTGTAATGAAGTCATTAACGATACCTAACCAAAATGGCTGACACGATTTCCTAACAACTAATGATTTATTTTGCTGATACCCATTGCATCGTTTCCTAAAAGGTCTTCTTACCTCCCTAACATAAATGCCTATTGAGCGACTACCATGCCTATATTCTCCTAACAATTTTCGAACTAAGGGACTTCAAGCTAGAGATCCGTATCTCATATTTACTTTTAAACGTGTGGGATGGTTTGTCTCATCTCCTAGCAAAGAGAATATTGACCCTACAAGGAGTTGCTGGTCCCCAGCAACCCCGCTAAGCTGGTTTCCCTATGAGAAGGTGAGTCGGGCTGGGTGAACCCTTCTACTAACACTAGACCCGGTGTGTAAGTCCCTAAGGGATTCGGGGGTGATATAATTGGGACTTGGACATCTCCCCCTAGTCCAAAACGCTGAATGCCTAACGTTGTAGGAGTATATAAATATATAGATAATTGGGGACCGTACGAATCCGCCTTAACAATGAAGTCATCTGGTGCCGATCCACAGCGCGGGCAGACCCTAAGGAATCCCTCCAGATCACAAACAAAGAAGTCGAATAAGCAGGGAGGTTGGAAAAGTTGCTTGCCGAGCAAGGATACAACTCTCAGGACCACCTCAAAGTCCTGACATAAGAGAGCGAAAAGGAAGTAATGTAGTTTGTATTCCAAAACTCGCATAACCTCCCCAAATCTAATTCAGATTTGTTAGACCAGTAAAACCACGGTAGATTTTGAATGAAACAAACCCCAACTACTAAATTACTAACTCGAGACCTTCACTAATAAATTTTGAGGTTAATAAAAACCGCGTGGGAACCAAGGTCAACTAAGGAATGCTCTTCCTAAATCTTTTCTCAATTACCGTTTAATAAATTGCAACACTGTTACTAATGGATTCGCAAGATCACTCAATTTAATATTTTAACACACTAGAAATGAATTAAATATCAATCGTCTCGAAGTAGCAAAGCAAAGTCACTAATAATTAAGAATTTCCCTCCCAGCAAGTACCTAGCCTCACTACCGGAGTGTTACGTGGTGCTTCGTCGAGCTCTCGATCCAGACTGTCCCCTCTCTTCCCCTCTCGTGAGCTTTTATAGCCTCCGTGTGTCGTCGGGTGCATTTGTGGTTTTATCTATAACTTAAATCGTCTCTACATTGACGTCGGGTGCATCTTTATGGTTTTCTTTGTGGTTCTAACTGTACCTTACTTGATTTAGCAATGTCGTCGGGTCCATTTGTGGTTTTATTTGTTGTTCTAACTGTACCTTACTTGGTTTAGCAATGTCTTCGGGTGCATTTATGATTTATTTGTGGTTCTAACTGTACCTTACTTGATTTAGCAATGTCTTCGGGTGCATTTAAGGTTTATTTGTGATTCTAACTGTACCTTAGTTGATTCTGAAATGTCTTCGGGTGTAATTATAAATGTTGTGATTTATAACCTCTGTTTAACAAAATGAAGATCAATAACTTTAATAACTATACCTTCCTATATTATTTGACTACCTTGAGCAAAAGATTCCTAAGTCCAAACTACTTTACAGTTATTGTTATTATCAGTTTATCATTCCTTTATTTAGTATTTTGTATGATCGCATAATAATTCCTATATTTGTGAACATAACGAGCTTTGGTTCCGTTACAATTGTCAATAACAGAATAGAGAAATATTTATCGTTCTTAATAGGCCGCGTCGACACAGCTAGTATAAAATTGTTAGTTAAAAAAATATTATTGCATAGTGATTTTTGACCTGTTTATTACTATGCCATGAAGATAAATAGAACCAAGGTCGTTCTTGCAATATTTAATTGACGTTAGATTTTTGGTATCTATAATGTACCTACACCAATTTACATTCTATCTATCTAATCTTATACCTTTAAATGAGCAATTCTAGTATATATATATAAATATATATGTATATATGTATATATAATATCTGAATCTCGGAAACGGTTCGAACAATTTTCATGAAATTTAGTATGCAGGGTGTTTCGGGGGCGATCAATCGATCTAACTAGGTTTCATTTTTAGAAAACGTCATTTACCAAAATAAAAACCGAGCAAAGCTCAGTCATCCAGGTACTATTATTTACAAGGTTACATCATAGTACGATTATGTGGTATTGGGAGCATACTACCTACATACTAATAAGTTTTAAGGTGGATAGGCCTGCGCAATAAGTAATACATATTTCACATCCGTATTACGCAGTATGGTAGGTATGTAGGTACCTCCAGGAATGTTCTAAATCCATTAACCCCATTCCAAATGTTCATATTTGCAATGAAGACACAGGCTGTATTATGTAATCGGACCTGCGGCGGCCCATACAATTGTGTAACTACAATTACTATTTAAAATGTGATTTACATGTTTTCGCTTTTAGCGCGACACTAATCAGCATCCCTGTTGGAAACATGGTTAGCACCTTTCGTAACACTTCAACTGAAAATGTTATCTTACCGCAATGACTCATTTGCGTTTCTCATACTTTTTGGTTTTAATTTTTCTTGCTCTCAAATAATTAAACTACCGATTTTTTTAGATAGTTAGATGAAGCTTTTAAAGCATTACCTAAGTTCAGTGGTGATAGTGTAGTCAGATCCTAGACAGACGAAAAGCGTGTTGGACTCGCTATCACTAGGGTTTAGGCTTCAATGGAGGTAAAATCGTAATGATATTAATGTAGGTAGGGTATTTTCTTATGCCTAGCCATTTTACTGTAACACTACTTTACTGCAGCCATAGTTTCGGGCCTCGTGGAGATAAATCTGTTGCCAAGCTGTACATGATGTTCCAGTACCAATAAATACCCTTATCCTTGACAGTCAATCCCATTGACACATACCCCTTACATTACCACCGTCGATCTCATCATCACTTACCAACAAGTAACTTATTCATTGTGCCCAAGCGCTAGCCTAGAAATAAAAAGGTTCAAATGGACTACTCCCCTAAATAAAACCACGATTTTATATTAATTATAAAACATTTAATTCATATAAAAATAATAAGTATATTTACAAACATTCACATCAATTTGATGTATGATAATAACGTACACGATGCAGTACAGTTAGTTTGGCTTTATGCCAGCTGACACCTCTGACTGCACTTGCGTACCCATTCCAGAACTTACGATATGATAAGTATTTATTTTAAAAGCATAACACTTGTCCTTGTATTTTCGAAACTGACTCGGCATTATTACATAACGTAATTCCAATCACTGTTGCTTTAAACTTTGGCTTGGTTTTCACATGAATGACCGATGTCATCGTGGTCACATTAGGTCCACGTTCATGGACGTTATTGTCGAAACAACCAGTCGGAATTAGTTCAACTGGACCGCTATTTTGCTGCTAATGGCATCACATTAGCAGCAAAATAAGTGTCCATTGAACTGATTTCAATCGTCTCCCTTGACATATTTAGGTTTCTTTTCAAGCGGATATTTTTAATTCTCCATGTAGCCATCGGTATACTGGAGGTTCTGTATTGGGGAGGCTAGCGCAGTCAGGGTCAGCTGGAGTGGTGGTCGGAGGGACGCCTTAAGGAGCGCCGTACTCTGAGGAAGGCGCAGAAGCGGGGGGTCCATATTCGGGCGCTGGGGGCGCGGCAGCTGGGTAACCTTCCTGCTTCTGTAAATTAAGTTTGCAATTATTAGTTAGTAATTATTCTACAGGTTAGGGGGTACAAGGCCCTGTTGTATGTTTAGATTTATGAATTTTGTTTTTTTACATAAACATTTTCCCGTGACAATGGAAGGAAGCTCAAGCCAACCAAATTAGTCAGTAAAGTAAAGTATCTTCATGTACATGTCGTTGTCTTTATCTGCATAATAACTAAATACAGACATTGGCTGCTTTGCCGGCTACTAATGATTGTAGAGCTCGGTAATATCGAATATTTTGTTGGCTTCCTCTTCACTAGCAAATTTATTATTTATTTATTCATGTAGTTTTTGACGAGTAGCTCATGCTGCTACAGGATATGCTGATAGGTCTATATCATTTATATACAGTCACAAGTCTACGGTTCATAATATGTTCACATTTCTATCAAATAAAGTTTTTTGTTCGTAACCAGTGTTCTCGAGTTCGTTTTCATAAGAATTCACTGAGGTTGTAGTAACTTCTTCGGGTAACTTATTTGAATAAAAAAATATAAATTAAGATCTTAAATAGTATTCCGTTCCAAACGAATTGTCGAAATAGAAATGTTTGTAGAAAATATATATGTATATTTTTATATTCATTCTTTGTATGCTAATTAAGTAATTTACATATTATAACTACCAACGTAGATTTTTGACCTCTTGAATGAACATGACATTTTATATAGAAATATGAAAGCGTACTATTATTAATTTTATAAATTGTATTATATAGATCTACGCACCACATTAGTATGTAATTAAATATTCTTATAACGCCTGCTTATCTATGCAAATACACCAGTCACCAGTCAATAAATAGCCTGTTATTATAATAATCATGTTGTATGACCTACAAGTGTCAAATCTGAAGCGGACTGGAGGTTACGTAGAAAAGCTATTGCAACGCTATGTAACATTAAAGCCGTCTTCATTTAAGATGCCTTCCTCCTATCCCGGTTATAGTTTGTGTAGAACACAAAACTTTTTTGCGATGTTTGTCAGCATGTGAATGAGCTTAACCGAATAATAAACCGTCGAGAAATGACGTCAGAAGTCTGCGATACCTAGCGTTATGATCCGACCACACAGTCCACTTTCGTTTGCGGCTTCATTTAAAATTCAGAATGACCTGGCAATTATAATCATATTTGCATGAAACTACTGTTATTACGATGTTATTTTAACATTACGCATATTTACTGTGTAATAAACAAATTCAAGCAACTTTTGAGATTGAACATGTAAATGCAGCCTCTGAACTGTTTTGTTTTATGAAGTGCGATTAAGTAATATTGGCCGTTGAATAATAATACAGGTAATTTTAAGGTAATTTAGATTAGTAAGGTTTTAGTTAATTTAAATCGAAGGAAATTATTGTAACAGCTACTCGTATGTATGTTGCAAAAACGTCCGATTTGTCAATAACAACAATAATTTGCTAAATGGTGCCCAGTAGCTGAAG
Organism: Lomographa bimaculata; assembly: GCA_948107665.1. Taxonomy (NCBI): domain Eukaryota; kingdom Metazoa; phylum Arthropoda; class Insecta; order Lepidoptera; family Geometridae; genus Lomographa; species Lomographa bimaculata. The sequence goes on from OX403589.1 coordinate 10,361,011, forward strand.
TAAAAATAAAAACTGGTATGTAGACAGATTTGTTACATAAAATACATTCAAATATTACATTAACAAACTCGACATTTATTTATACTTGTGTGTAATTGTTTTTATATTTTCTTCATACCGCAACGGTTATGGATGGATTTTAAAATAACATTTATATTACCGGTTATTGTATCTTTTATAGTACATTACTTTATTATGATACAAAAAACATCTAAGTATTGAGTTACACGCAATTATGGCTAGTATTATAGGTAAATAGTCTGAGGTAGCATCCTCTGTTGCGTCAGTATAATGATGATGGCAGGCGCTCCGAGTGGTAGGCCATGCAGATAATGCCTAGTGCTTCCTAGTTTGTGTCCCAGGAAACAGTTTATAAGAGTACTTTCACGCAGCAGCGTGCGAGCGCATCGCACCACCATAACGAGCCTCGGGGTACTCATGCCTATTAAATGATATTTATATATTTGATAAAAAAATCATCGTGAAAATAAAATTATATAGGTACTCGTATGTAGCATGTGTAGCAAGTAATCATTAATAACTTGATTTCTGTAATGTTGCAATCCTTGCTGGAAGGATCATTTTACTTATTGACGAGCTGGCGCAAAGGGCAATTCTTTGCTTTCGACACCGCGGGTCCTAGTTTGTTTCCCGGCAGGAGCACATTTTTCCTTTTTACGAGATATATTGAGTGTTTCTGGTTTTGCATGTGTGTGAATGTTTCGATACACGATACAACTTTTTGAAAATTTTATGGGGCTGTGAATGGTCAGGTGTTCGTGTTTGTTTGTATGGGGTAACTAAACTATATGATTTAAATAATTTAAATTATAAGTAGGTATTTATGATTTTTTAAGAAAATGCTGTTAGTGCTGTTGTTTGTCGAAGCTTACCTGGGTCTTGTATCTGATGAAGTAAACCTCCGGCTTGGCGGGCTGCGTGGGCGCGGGCGTGGGGATAACAATATCGGGCTGCTCCTCGGGCTTCTTCACCAGCACGTATACGAGGGTCTTCTCCTCGTTCTGAGGCTGTACCGGGATGATGGGCGCGGTGGGCGTAGGCGGGGTCGGCGCCTTGATGAACACTATTTTATAGTGCTTCTGTGGCGGGGGCACGTAGATCTGCTTGCGGGGCGCGGGCAGGTCGTTATCCGGGGGTGGTACGTGAACGTACACGTGTTTGTGGACGATGGGCTGCTGAGGAGGGCCGTACTGAGGAGCGGGCGCTCCGTACGACGTGGAAGGAGGCCCGTACGAGCTGGGGGGCTCCGGCCGCGCGGCCGCCACCGCCATCACCGCCGCCACGAACAACGATCTCAGCACCTGCACACACGAAACTACAAATTAAACTTCACAGAAGAATTTTTAATACTTCTCAATCACACTTCAGCACTTTTCCTGTAGCTGTGGAACGGTCATTCAATCAGATATTGATGAGAGCAAGTCACCAGATCACTAGGTCGAAGAGTTCACTGTGTCACGGGCACCTACCGTTTTGTCACACATCCTGGGCACGTTACACACGAGTTTAGATAGAACAGTGTCCAGCAACCGGGCGCCCCCTGTGTTTATAAGAGATGTGCGCTCTATATCCGGGGAGGGGGCACTTTCGATGGTTCTCATACCTTGCGCAATGCTGTGTGATGGTGCTTGCGCCGCCCCTACCGACGAGCGCTCGCTACGACGACGGCGGCGGCGGGGGCGATGCGACGCGGCGCAGGCGATACGCACGCGCCTCGAAGAACTCAAGTAGCATAACCCATCATAATATGGATGGTACAAGTAATTAGATTATACATATTATTGTATTCAATATATTACCATTTGGTACATATGTATAGACGAAAGATACTTCGCGATATTGGCTGTCAAACACCTATCCCGAAATATAGTTCGCTCGCTGACCTACCCAATGATGTTGCTCTTGCCTCCCTGACACAAAATATTTTAACTTTGCTAAAACTAAGGGCGCTCTTTCTGGAATACCTAAATCATCTCGTTTAGCCATCTAAATAAATCATGAAATGATATGTGGCGTAAATTACATTTCAATCCCGATAAAATCTAGTTTAGGTAGGTAGTGTAGGTACCTATGTACTTCTCTATAGCCAATTGTCATGCATGATAAACTTGATTCGATATATGATTACGATTGAAATATCAATTTGTACGCTCGTTAGCTTAGGAAAACTACGTCAAATTCAAAACGTTCGTCGTATGCAGGTTATTTGGTTTTAGATTGATTGGCGCACGCGCAGTCTCCACAATTACGTTTAACAATACCATTGACTAGGTGCATGTTGCACGAAAGTGATTGGATTTTTTAAACAAGTGAAAAAAATTATCGCCTTGTTTATAAACAAAACTAGTTGAATGTAGGTAGAAGCTCGATGATTCCTTTCAAGTCCGTCATTATCAACTGCAGCAGAAGGTACTCGCGAAATACAAACACTCTTTCTTTCTGTACATATAGAATAGAATTGAAGCTTGATGTCAGTTAGATGATGCGTATTGTGATCGACGTTTCCTGAGTTCGATTCCGTAATTCGAATTGATATCTCTTTGCGGCCATCTAACAAAACAATAGCGCTTTATTAAAAACCTTTAGAAGTTAATGTGCGTGTGTGTCTTTCTTGAATTGCTGCCGGAGTGACAATAAATAGGAGTGCTCACATATTAGTGTTTACAGTTTGCTACGATGCGGGAATAATTGACCCTCGACTGACCCGACTCGAGCCTATCATGTGGAAATACTAGGAAGGTATACTATCCAAGTAATGGTGCCCATTTCTATTTGAAACCGGTTGATTCATACTATAAAATATTTTATAACCATTTACCAACCACTCGTACAGATTAGGATGAAATCCTCATCTTCGCAACCTTCCTCGATAAGATGTATGCTATGCTCCTACTTAGGTGTATACGTAACGAAAATGTATGTAATTAGGTGCAGTAGGTTAGATATATCATTATCCGGCAAGTTCCGCGTTGGCTGCAGATTAAACTTTTGAATTATTTCACTTGCCAAATAATTTTATACTGTTCATGAGACTAATCCTTCGAATTTCAGTGACGAGCAATGCAGTATCACGTAGGTTGGTACGATTGCGAGAGGTTCGCGGCGTGCTGCAATCAAAATAGGCAGGGGTCACAGCTTACCACCAATCAACATGATTGCTTGCTAACATATACAAATCCTTTCTATAGACATAATTCTCAACATGACGTTTATTACCTAGATAAATGGATTTCTGATGTTCATTTTTGATTTGCGTACAATTAATTATCCGTAATTTTACTAAAACCTAATGATGTTGATGTTCGATCCCGCCATGCAGGATTAAACTGTTGCTGCGATGGCTATGCCATTCATCACCTGACCTTGGCAGCTAGGCTTCGGATCTGGAATTATGTGATGTTTGATCTCGCCATGCAGGACTAAAAAATTTGCCGGGGTGACCTGTCGTCGCAAACATAGCAACTGGCGAGATAGTGGTCAAACGCTGGCCTATCGGATATTAGTATGAAAAAAATTGTGTAAGGGTAAGGCAAGGGTAAGGTAAGGTAACCCATATTAAAATAAATCGTGTTATTTTCAGGTGAATAAATACCTACGAAGTTTTGTTATTGTGACAGCTTGGTACCTACGCTACTAACATGGTCTCTAATACAAAAGCTCCATATATGACGGTTTGTTTATACGTGCAGCGTTAGTCACATCACAATCTCAATAATTAACGGAGACCCGAGACCGATGTCCGCATCTCAAGTCCTCAGTACGATTCCGACGGGTTCGTCAATCGCTAGTTATTGCATCCTGAGCTGATGGGAGCGATGGAACGCGAGGAATCGACTGGAAGAGCAGACATTGACAAAACAAAGATGCCGCTTTCATCAAGAAAAGTCGCGGTCAAACCGAAACTTCAGAAGGTGAGCAAGAGTAACCTTAATTAGTTTTACCTCGTAATCTTTTCATTAAAAGATCGCTGTCAGCTATAAGATCGTCTATGCTATCGTCTTGCACAATTTTCCTTATTTTGTTATTCTTTCCGGTTCTGTTACAACTAAGGTGTTCAAAAGAGTTCGAAGTAATGGCCGACTAATGTAATTCGTCTAAACTACAAGAAATTTTTGGGCCATACCCCGTGCACACAGGTTACATCCACCAGAGGCTTTAGGAGGAATGCACATTACCCGTGCACCCACGTGGGTGGATGGAGAATAATTGATTACCGCTACTTGACTATATAATTATAGTAAATTTCTTTAGACATAGCTTGACAGTTATATATTTTAAATTGAACGGCTGATTATGGTCGCGAGTTTACCCGTCACGTGACCTCTAGCAGGGATATCAGGTTGAGCTTCACCTAAAAATATGTGATAACTGATATACTTATGCAATAACAATTATCAAATAATTTTAGGGCTACTTATTCTTTATTTGTTAAATAATTATTTCGATAGAATAATATAATTTATTTCCATGTAAAACGTATTTGTACCTACTAATCACATGATAAGTAAAAATGAAAATAGTACCTATTTTTGGGCAATATACAACTGCTATTCAACTAATATTTAGTCTATTTCTACATAATTAAACGCTCAATATCGAAACAACATTAAATTACTTTCAATTAGACAAATAAATTATATCTATTTGCAGTGTTGTCTAGAAGGGAAAATAGGTATTTACCAAATAAATGTGATTTTGTATACATGTGGTTTCTAATAAAGTAAAAATAATTTCTGCTAATACTTAGTGTACTTTTTTACTTTTACCTGACTACGGCGAAACAAAAGAAGGGTTAAGATTTTAGCACCGTATATAATATGTATGTGCTATTTTTCCCTCACAGCGTCCAAACTGATAAACCGATTGTAACGAATAGGATAACGTTTTATAAAAAAAACAAAATGGCATCCTTGGTACTCCATAGTAGTAGGAAACACAAATAAAAAATAATAATACAGTCATTATTACAGAATTGAGTACCTCTTCCATGTGAAGTCGGTAGAAAAATTTCATCGTGATGTTTTTTTGGTGTCAATCACAGGCTGCTAGTATGTTAGTATTTAGTACTTACGCATTTTTTTTTTGTACATTGTTTTATTTTTATATTTGTGACAGGCTAGTGTTTGACCACTATCTCACCTGATGGTAAGTGACGATATGATCGAAGCTGGTAAACACACTAGACCTGGAATACGCAGGCTCTCAACTACTTTTCTACTTATTTATTTAGTATATTTAGTACTTACGTATTTTTTTTGTACATTGTGTTATTTTTCCTAACTAGTGTAAAGCATTCCTTTATAATACATTCCAATTTCATTTATGAGCTAAGGTTGTCTAGAAGCAAATGCTTACACTATAAGACCGCGGATATACATTATTGCTAAAAATAGTTGTACTCTTTGTACATTGATTATCCAATAAAGAGTTTTGTATTGTATTGTACATGCAGCCATTTCGTTAATAGTTGGGTTTTAGTATTTAAACCTTAATCATTCTACGTTTGAAACTTGTTTGTGTGTGCTGAAAATACTACCATACCTTCAAAGTAATAAGCTGTATAGTAGTTACCAGTTTTTTAGGAATTGTGGCAACTGTTACTGTCAGTCTAAAGTTTAGTATTAGCTGAGGCAAGAATTATATAATACTAACACAATATGACGAAATTGCATGTATTGATTGATATTGTTAAATGTGAATATAATTCTCACAGTAGGATTTTCGTTCCGATAATTTTGACGTTGCTAGACTGTTAGAGGAATTGTTCAGAAGTAAAACTATGGTAATGATTGAAAGGGCTTGCTGGGCTTTGATATGTACCTATTGCTTAAATATGCACAGTAGGTACCTACATAATATAAAAATAAGATATAGTTTGCAATAATCTCACTATCGTTCACAATTCTACAGAATTCCACTACTTCCACTAAGTCTGAAATGAGTTCATTCATCTACTCATATTTATTAGTGATTGTATAAAATTTAATTATTCCGTTGTTAAGACACGAGTGCTAGAGCAATTAATAATTAATATTCATAATACTTACACCACTTACTTTCGTAAGTTTTCAAGGATAAAGTTGTATTATATCGCAACTAAGAACCAAAAAATAAGTTTTTTTCTTTGCGTTGGTATAATTAGCCACTCCACGAAATCACCTTTGACACGTTGCTTGCTTCGTTTCGAATAGTATGTAATCAATCAACTTAAATTAAAAATAATAAAAAAACTAGCGAGCAAAAGTTTCAATGAAATAATGTTGTTAATATTTAGTTAGGTAAGTAAAATGTTGAACAGTTTTGCTTTCATAATGCGTGAAGTGTTTTTTAAAGACGAGCAATAGGTCACGGTTCATGTCTAGCGTTGCTTTTAAGTAATAGTTAGTTACCTCAAGTCTAGATTTATTTATACCTATAAGTGAAAAAATTACGTTGTTGATTTTGTATCATATTCCAAAACCTGTGTTTCTTCGAGTATTAATGTGTAATAATGGTGGACTAACCGTTAATACTTAGTATAAACGTTCATAAATGTAGGCAAATCATACAATTTTGAAAAACTTGATTTTCGCTTTGGCTACAAAACTACAATAGAAGTTCTAGTAAAGTTTCTACCACTTTTCTAGGGCATGACATACGTATATAACTTTTACTGTGACTTGTGACTAGGATTTTCAGTATGAAATACACTTGAAATATGTTATTACTAGACACTGGCTAAATCCACAGGATTGCGAAGCCAAAATTAAAAGAAAAAAAAAGGATATCGTAAAAATCATCTCAAGTCTCCGGGTGACCTAGGCTCGGTTTTATTTACAAAATCAAAATGGTTTCCGAGTGTGACCAAAACATTAAAGGACCAAAACAATAAAAAATAATGAATACAATCAAGATGGATATATAACTACCTAAAATTTTAAACTATTAATACACGTGTTTAACTAAGTATAACGTAGATAATTTACCATCCAGTAAAATAATAATTATTAGTAATCAAATTCTTCTCTTTCATGCTCGTAAAAGGTTAATTATACAAATGAAATCATTTTTATTCAGAGCTACTTGATGGCGTTGAGTTTCTAAAAATGAAACCTATTTCGATTTATCCCCCCCAAAATCCCTGCATACTTAATTTCATGAAATCGTTGGAGCCGTTTCCGAGATTCAGATCTAATATATATATATATTTAGGAAACATGCTTCATTTTCGACTGCATCCGCACTTCCCATTATGTGATATATTAGTCAAACGCTTGCCTGTTTTTCCTAAAAACCAGTTCACATCTCTTTGGCATAGTTTGTCTATGTTATATACTGTACCTATCTATTATATACCTATACTCAATGCTTACATTGTAAGTACTTTAGATATAAACAAATTATTATAAAAACGAAACATTACTATTATAGTTATGTATCACATTAAGTATATTCCGCATTATCGCTTTCTATCAGAATTATGGTCTATGCTAACCACTAACATATATACCCATTATATTATATTGTATTGAACATGTATAGTTTGATAAAAAAATACTTTGGTACTTACAAAAAACACGACTACTTAATGGATTTATTTGTAAAATCACTGTTAGATTTACGACAGGCTTTACGTGTGCGGATGTCCGAATGTGATTGATCAAACAAAATGGTGAGTTTGGTTATCTATTCATTTGGAACGGGTGATAAGGGTCAGATGGTGGTGAAAAATGGATATATGACTTATAGCAGATTTTTTGAGCTCAAAGTGATCCTACTCGAAGCCGTAATGATGAATTGCACGTAAAATAAACCTGCTCTTAACAAAGTACATTAACGTTCTATGAAGGTTTATAAAAATAATTTGTAAAATTATAATTAATCAAGGAGTCAAAACCGCTGATTTCAAACTACCTAGGTGTATTATCTTTATTCACCCACGGAAGGTAAGTTACGAAAAATAAATCAATGAGAATGTAATTATAATTGAAATAAATTTCACAAACAAATATAGGTCGCCATAAATTAATAAATTAATAGTTTATATAGCAAATTATTCAAAGGTAAAATTCGCAATATTAGTACTGCAGAGCAAATATGCATTGCTTTGAGCGTTGCAATGGAAATACAACTTTGACTTGGACGACATAGGGTTTGGACTTAATATATTTAGAACTTTTATGCATTCTACGTTTGAATATTGACCAAGACTAAAATATGTTTAAGTTGTTTTTCTATACCAAGTTGACAGAGATGAATTCTTTAACAATTTATTAATATCTTGCATAGTATTGTACAATCTAGTAATTGACCCTAATAACAGTTTTTACGACAGTTCGATTTGCGGTTCATCTCAATAATGTTGTACATTCACCGAAAATCGCAATAACAGCCTTGACTGATCCGTCAGCGGTTTAGTTACACAGATACGAATACCATGTTAAATAATAGTTCGTGTCATAAATTACACGAAACCATATAGGTCACTTTCCCTGGTTATCATTATTTAAGCTAACGTTGCGTATGATTGTGGCGAGATGACAAATAGCCCACGTACCACAGATCAGGCTCTTGAGGTCGGAGTATAATTATTACAATCGCTGGCGTGCTTCTTACAAAACATAAACACGATTATTAACAGCTATTCCTAATTGGGTGGAATGCGATCTGTCACGCAGTCGCCGAGTCGGTCGGTCCCATGGCTGCGATGACTCCGGAGCCATCCGGCTCGAGGAAGTTCTGTCGTGGTTTGAACCGGATCGTTCCGCCCGATGCTGCCCGCAGCCGCCGGTTATCGCTTGCCTCGAGCCCTAACATTATGGCATTCCATTTTACATTATTATTATTATGTATGAAAGTATGTCTAAGTAAGCAGGTAATTGGTTCACAAACAATACACTTTATGTAAATTATATCGCATATATTTTGAAAAGTAGGTATATGCCTGAAAAATCTTATGAATATTGGATGTTATAATTAACAGCCCTCAAGTTTGAAATTCCGGCATTTATTTCAAACAATCCTTTTTAACAGTCAGTAGCTACATAGTAAACCTAGTTGTTGTGCAGAAACTATATCTACGAGAAATAGGACACGCAGTACAACAAATGAACCGACAACGCCTCTTAACCACTTACAAGGCAATTGAAGTGTGGTTTTCTAATTAATAAAAGAGCAAAACATCGGAATAAGCGAAACTGCCCACGCTACAATTAAACGATTAGGTATCCTCCATCCATGTGACACCATCCTAAGACATTAATGGCTCGGTTTTCCGATGAGCATTCAATGAAAATGTTTGAAACAATGCTTTCCAAAAATATGACCCTTTTGTACCTTTCAGATATTAGTCATTTGGATATCATCATGTTGGACCGCAAGTTTGCTATCATTTGCATCAGCTACGCCCAATTTATCGACGTTAACCACAGACAGGACTATAGTTAACGCTACCGATGATATTTTGACGAGCGATCTCTTCCACTGGGAGGATTACAGCGTCCTGGCCGCTATGCTTCTCATATCCTGTGGAATTGGCGTATTCTACGGGTATTTCGGCGAAAAAGCCACTACTGGTGATGATTTTCTACTAGGAGGTTCATCTATGGGCACGTTTCCAACGGCTTTAAGTCTCGCTGCAAGGTAAACTTCAAATAACATTTTATTGTTCCACACATTTATGCCGTGTTCGTCCCTTTAGTTTTGTGTGTTTTTCTCTGTTTTCAGTTTTGTTACTGCGATAGAACTATTGGGAAACCCAGCGGAGATGTACATGGCAGGCGCTCAGTTCTGGATGATTTGTGTAGCCTTTGTGATTGTTGTGCCTATTTCCAGTCAACTTTATCTGCCTGTATTCATGCGTTTGCGGCTAACATCTTGCTATGAATATTTGGTAACGTACTTACGCAATAAATATATTTGCAAGTTTTTTTTTATAGAAAGTTAAAATGATATAGCAAAATTTTTGACAGATATTAATGTATTTTTTATGAATTGTGTCATTAGCGCTTTTTGATAATATTAAACATTTACAGGAAATCCGTTTTTGCAAATCTGCTAGAGTGTATGCGAGTTCATTGTATATGCTTCAAATGATACTGTACACGGCTGTTGCAGTTTATGCACCGGCGCTGGCGCTATCTGATGGTAAGGCAACGTAACGCTTTTCGTAATTTCACTTTAATAACTCTATCTGTGTAATGACCTCAGAGACACCGCGCTTATTAGTAGAACCACATTCGTTTGACACGGATGTAATGACCAATAGATGCGATGGAGATTGGGAAATTCTGAGTATTGTTATTGGAGAACGGTAGGTGTTCATTAAAATATGGATTCTTGGAATAACAATGATATTATACAATCGTTACGAATCCTCATTCGAATATTGTGTATATAAATACATACACTATTTTAGTTAAAAGTTCCTTCAATGCGAGTAGATATCGCAACTCGCAAGTGGGCATCAACAATTGACGGTAATAAAATTAAAGTATAGTAGGTGTATTTACTATTAAAACAGCGCTGAAACAGTTTTATGATGCGTTAAAATGCGAATAGCTACGATGATTAACGGTCTCAATTAGACATAAGTAAATGCCGTTTTCGATATGATAATATACACTAATATAATGGTTAACGATATCACTTTATCTAATAGAGGCGTACAGTCCCAGAGCAAAAAAATAAATAAACTCGCACATATTAAAGTACGTATTGACACTACTTTTTGCAATTCCACTGAAGAAGACTACACTATTAATCATTACAAGGCTATCTTAATTGGCAAATTAAATAATAATAGAAAGGACATTGTTATTCTCGAGGAATTCGATAGTCGAATGTTATGAAAGCGATGCGGCGTTTTTGTATTCTAAATTCATTTGCATAGTCAATGTCAATAGGAATTTTGCAACAGAAGCGTGACCAAATATGTGAACAATTTAAAGGTATGCTGTATGCCTGAGTTACACTTGTTATTCAATGTCATCGATAGTGCCCAACGGCAGCATATTAAAATATAAATAGAACTTTCTCGAAGGATAATACTCTCTGATAGGCCAGCGTTTTACTTCTATCTCACCTGATGGTAAGAGATGATGCCATCGGTTAGTAAACAAGCTAGGTTTACAATGAATGCATGGCTCCTGGATCCAGTGATGGATTTACCAGCAGGCTGAGTAGGCTGGAGCCTAGGGCGGCAGATTTTAGGGGCGGCAAATTTGGGACCAATTTTTTTTGACTAGTTTGCATTCATACTAATTACGGGCAAAAGATGGTGTAATATACACTATCATCCTATTACACTAACCTTTTAGTGAAATTGCAACATTATGATTTGGGAATCATAATATTTCATTGACGAAAACATTGCAATTAATATGATTGTGCACTAAGAAATTGAATTGTAGAGGTTGGTAAGAGCGGCAAAATTATATACCCTACTGGCGGCAATTGTGTAAATCCGCCACTGCCTGGAACATCATCTTGGGTGGTGAAATACGACTGTATTAAGAACTGTCCTATATGAGAAAATGCCCTATGTTACCTTCACCGGAATCTCAAGCCCGTTGTAGGATTCGAAACCACGATCCCCGATGATACGATAGCGTCATCACGGCTTTAATTGGCTTGAACATCTTCTCTAAGATTTGAGGATTGAACCAGATTTAACCAACATATGATGAGAGCAATGTCACAAAGCGGGCTTGGAGTTGGAATTTGGTTCGATTTTGATTTCACAATTAAATTGAGTTTTATATAATGCTATATACTACTAGTATTTAATTATGAACATGCTCACGATTCGATAGTAAAGACGTAGATATACCCACTGAACAATTTTTAGTTGCATCCAAAACGTCACACAAAATATGTTTATTATTCGGGTCACATCACATGTCACAGTTACCACATACCTATCCCAATATTTTTGTTTTAATGCCTACTAAAATTAGAATATCCCTCTTCTTCCTCCCTTCCTGTCCCTAATAATTTTAATAAAAGTATTAACAAAATAACAGTTACATAATATGAATGAACTTGTATTTGCACCTTTCACCAATGTATTTCAACTTGATTTCAACGCATGTCAGTTTCCATCAATTTATTAACACGAAAAAATATGTATAAAACAATTGTAAATCTAGCAGACACTAGATAATTTTTTGATTTACTGTATAATAATACAAAAAAATATCTACATACAAAATACCTAAAGATGACTAACCTACAACCTACACAACAATCAAATAACAATAATATTGTGCAACTATCCAAGAACGGAGTCAAAAGGTTATAGTTAAATAATCAATATAATTATAAATAATATATAGATGAAAGGCACATTCTTGAAGGTACTTTTTATGTAACCTAAAACATTATTGACCAACAACAATCCAATACAAAGTTATCGAAAGTAAATTATAGGTTTGGAAATTGAGTCTATAAACTATTATTCCGTAACATTAGACAAATAAGATATGAGCCGGCCTTCTACAGCATATACATTTAAATAATAATAAAAAGTAATTTGCATTAACAAGTGTATAGATGTACCTATATAATTTTTAGGAAATATACGCAATTGGCCCGTAGATAGAGGTTCGTCATAACAACTGTATATGATACTAGACGTGCCCCGCGGCTTCGCTCGCTATTATCAAGTTAAAAAGTAGCCTTTATTTTAATCGTAGGTATAAGATATGTACATTTCGAATTTCATCCATATCCGTTCAGCCGTTTAAGCGTGAAGAGGGAACAAATACTTACATACTTACACATAAACTATCGGATTTATAATATTAGTAGAATCTATATACTATGTCTAAAACAAAGTGAGATGACCTCAGTATACATATTATGGTCACCTATCGTTCGTAGAATTACATATTATAATTTAAATCACCTGCCAATAAAATATTCGATGCAGATTTTTATTACCTACGTGAATTTTATTGTTTTATATTTCATAATCAATGTACTTAGGTATTCAGTGTCGGTTCGTATTGCTTAAGATGCCATCAATAGTTTACGATTATGGCTAAACTTGCAGCAGTAACGGCAGAGCGCGTGCCTGCTGGAACTGGCCATAGGCTATCGAGCTCTACAATCGATGCACTCATGCATTGCTATGCAGTGAACCAAGTGATGAAACCTAAGAACGCCTTCAAATCATGCCCTTAAGTCATACGATTTTATTCGTGACCCCTATAATCTCTGTCTCTCATACATAGATTACGTCATAACGATCTCGTGCATGATTTAGATCTTGAAATCTAAGTAGTGCTGTATTTCGTCATATATTTAAATTTCACAATAGAACAAACGAACAGACCTATCGTACCTACTTTCAATTTAAGACGATAGTGAAACAACAGTCTAGGAAGGAATAAATTCAAAAAACCTAAGGCCGAAGGAATGTTTAAGTGTGACAACTAGACTTGTGTTATTTTAATAATAAACCGTAGATTTGTTTCCTATATCGATAATTTTAATTTATACTTCGAATTTCAACATCCAGTGCATATTTTTTTGTTTTGGCTCCGCAATCTTGTGCACTTAGCCAGTGTCAAATAATAAAATATTTCAAGTAGGACATAATTTTTCTTAATCAAAGTCATAGTCAAGCAAAAATATCAAGGTCCCGTCAAAGTCAAGTCATGCCCTAATGAAGTGGTAGAAACTTTACAAGAACTTCTATAATTATTGGAGTTTTGTAGCGAAAGCAAACATCAAGTTTTATAATTTTGTATGATTTGCCTACATCCAAGCACGGTCACTAAGCATTAACGGTTAATAATCCACATAATTTTTACACATGAATACTCGAAGACTCACAGGTTTTGAAAAATAATACAAAATCAACTACTTTAGTTTTTTTTTTAATTTTTGCGCCAAATATTCTTTCAGCGTATTAATCAGTTAATCTTCGATGTTTTCTTATAACTTTGGGTGTACACACCTATAGCATTTTGAGATACATTATATTATCATTTGTGTTTCATTTTATTATCAATGTTTTTTTTGGCAGTGACTGGATTGAATACATATCTCGCAGTATCATTGGTGTATGTTGTCTGCATTTTCTACGCTTCACAGGTGAGAAATTATCTCTCAGAGTCAGTATTTAAATAATAATATGATGAAATAAATATGACCAAGTGTAATATAAAAAAATATCAAATATCTGCCTTTAACCAACACCTATATTGTGTTGTATATTATCACAATAAATTTCAAACATATAAATTATGTCTGAAATTATCGAGGCTTGAATAGCGATACGTAGCAAATTGGATAATCGATTTCATACGTATGTTCCTCAGGGAGGCATGAAGGCGGTGATAATGACGGACACGTTCCAATCGGCGGTGCTCGTGGGTTCCCTGGTCGTGGTGCTGGTGATGGGAGCCGCACAAGTTGGTGGCCTGGACGCTGTGTGGGACCACGCACGGAAAACTGACAGATTACACTTCTTCGAGTAATATTTTCATCTTATTCGAAACGATAACGATATAGCTATTACCACGTGGTTTATTATAGTTCGATAAATTGGATTAGGTATTTAACGAAAAACGATGGATAATATTCGTTTATTTCGGTAGATTTGATTCCAGTATGAAACCACGCAAGCAACAGCACTACTAAATTGTTTGACAACAATGATTTGCTGTACAAAAAACAAGTCAACCTTAAACTAACTAAAACGTATTAGTAATCAAATGAATGAAAGATAAAATTCATGACAAAAAAATACAGAATAGATAGAGAGAAAAGTAAAAAATCTTATTTGATTTTCCGTTAAATACTTATTAGATTTTTCCGACTTAATTTTATAAATCCTACTAGGTGAGCCGCCCGGCGTCGCCCGGGTAAAAAGACATACACGTAAACGTATTCACACTCACAGCCCCACCTTAAAAGTACAACTTGAGTAGCGGGGCCGCGCTGTAAACATTAACACCACACACGACATTAACATAGACCAGAAATAGGAACACAAACTTCTTGTGGGGAGAAAACTTTTGTTCCCACCGGCATTTGAATGCTATTTTGAAGGCGAACGTGCACCCATCTACGCCAGCAGGCAGTTCAAAGTTCAAGATAACATATATATAAAATAGTTTATTTTAATAAGGATAAATATTGAATGCCTCAAAAAGCAAAAAAAAAAACAGAAGGCACTATTTTTCAGATGTATAACAAACTGAAGCATTTTTTACCGACTTCCCAAAAAAGGAGGAGGTACTCAAGTCGACGGTTTTTTTATATGTGTTACCTCATAACATATATTTTTTATTTTGAAGAATGTTGCTTTCTAATTGGTCCCATTTAAATTTGATCAAGATCTGATCAGTAGTTCTTGAAATATCGTCAATAATGTTTATTTTGTGACGAATAATGCGTACTTTGACGATGTTCTCGTTTACCCGACTTTAAAAGTTACCTCATAACTTCTTTCGTTGTGAGCCGATTTTGATGATTCATTTTTTATTTGAAAGCTGGTGCTTTTTATGTAGTCCCATCGAAATTTGATCAAGGTCTGGTCTCTAGTTTTTTATTTATAGTCAATAATGTGTGTTTATACATTAAATCTGATCAAGGTTTCGATGATAAAGCGGTGAAGTCGGTTTTTTTAAAGCTTTGCTTATGTTTAATTATTTCTGAGTTAAATATACACGTTAGATATATGCTGTCGCGGACTATTTTATAACACTAATGAAGGCATTTTTTTTTTCCATACATTGTATTTACCTATGTCTAACTGTTTAGTCAGAGTCAGCGTACGCCGATAAAGCGACCAAAAGCTAAATTTTCTCCGACTTGTCTTACAAATATTATTATTTCGAACTGAAAATTAACTTTTATCCCAACAAAATATAGTCTAAGAAACTTAGGGATAGTGTAGCTATCTATTAGTGAAAAAATTTTCAGAATCGGATCAGTAGTTTCAGAAATTACCTTTTACAAACAAACATTTACCTCTTTATAATATTAGTTTGGATTTAGTTTTATCCTTTAACTTAGTTTTTTTTTATTTGAATAGAATTCGTGATTAATCTTGTATTGAAACTTATTATACTTAACTTTGTAAAAAAAAAAGTTTTTATAGACTCTCACTTTAATTTGAAAAGGGTTCACGTGGTCTAAACAATCGAACTACCGGCCTAAACCAAACAAACAGTGTCTCTTAACTCCAACACAAACTGCTAAAATTGGCAATCCAAACATATCCACTTTCGCCTAGGTGCAAATAAGTAGTGCGCTAATGCACAAGTACAACCCATTTCATGGAATGCGATACTACTATCATCTATACGACGCCAAAATAACAATATGCTAATACAATTTCGTTATCTACTACTCTTACATTGCCTTGAGCATAACATTGTAAACTAGAGAGGTTACATTTACTTACGTAAATCTAAATTGACCCGCAACCCCATTTCGGTATGTTTCTCCACGCCCATCTATTACGAGTACGTTATAATATAATCTGCCGTAGCTAATTACTAATCATTCTCGTTTATATCTTTCAAAACGCGAAGGGCACATCATACCAGAAACTTTAGAAACAATCATATGAATTAGTTTAATAAAAATTTTGTTTATCAGTATCTAAAATACTTTGTAATTCAAAGCGGAATATTACGAATACATCATTGAAAAACGCAATACTTTTCAAATATAATTGAAATTAATTATCTTTTAATAGCTTTAATAGTGCTATTACGTTTCTGTTATTTTATTACCAGTCTGCTAACGGTAGTATTCTAAAGTGTTGGTAATATAAAAATGACCTGAATTAAAATAATTTAAGTTACATATTTGTTTTATCTTACGTTTCCAGTAACTCAGATTACGCATTTACATATCTGTGATTTAAAAAAAAATGTGCTAAACTTTTTACTTTGACCTCAATGTATTGTCATGTATCTATCACATGCTCATATTCTGTAGAATGTTTGGCCTAGCACAAAAGTCGGAACTCTCATTCAGAGTTTAAATGTCGATTGAAAGAATAAACCAGCAGGTATATCATAAATTGTTTAACTTTACAGCATACAATTGAGCTTCATCTTAGGGACATGATATACAAAGCGCCCGAAGCGCGCGCCCCGGGCGCTGTGAAGATAAAATATATGACGACGTTTCCCCCAACGCTGCGGTTTTGTATACTGGCGCCATAACGAAAAAAGACATATCTGCATTTTAGGCAAAATTGAGTTATAAACATCATCGGAATCAGGAAAAATAGACGCATCTAATAATATATTTTCATTTTTAAATATTGAAATGCATACTAAAATATACTAAATACACTTTTAGTTTAGACGCTTCTGCTGCAAGTCAACGTTTACTAAATAGTAAAGACATTTCTGATCTATTAACTAATTTTTTTTACATAAATGTCAGATACGTCTTTTTTCCTTCACCCCAGAACAAAATGTACAGGTTCGTACAGGTTCGTAACGCCCGAGGCGCGCGTACGGAGCGCGTGCCTAGGTCGCTTTGTATATGAAGTCGCTTAGGGACATTATCATTATAATATACAAAGCGCCATAGGCGCGCGCCCTGGGCTTTGTAAAGGTAAAATGTATGACGCCTAAGGGACCTTTATGCAAAAGCTGATACCTAACCTACTTTGATCGATTAAACAAAGGGTAAATTTTTTTTTGTCTGAAATTCTCGAGTTTTTCACTATGTCACCTAAGTGACGATGTGATCGAAGGCGGTAAACACACTATGCATATTTGTTCGAATACTGTTAGTTTATATATTTGAGTTGAATTTTTACTAATATTTTGTTTTTTATTTTAGCATGAATCCCGATCCTACAGTGCGGCATTCGTTCTGGTCCGTGGTGGTCGGAGGAACTATGTACTGGACCAGCATGTTCTGCGCCAACCAGGCGTCAGTACAGAAGTACCTGTCTGTAGAGAGGATCGGACAGGTCCGGGTGGCGCTGTGGGTCTCGGCCTTCGGTCTCATCGCCGTGTACTCCGTGAATTTCATCACCGGCGCCGTGTTAGCCTTGCATTATGCCGATTGTGATCCGATTCAGGTAAACGCGTAGGCGTTTATTCTAATAGGTACATTATACTGCGTTGTAGTCTAATGTCGTCTGATGTTGCAATTTGCGTATCCGGATTCTTTCGTTTAATATTGGTTTAAGACGCACTTGGTCGTTTGCTGCATTTTAATTAGTAAACATCTTTTAACTGCGCGACGCAAAACTGTTTAGCAGCCATGTATGTATGTACCTTTGTGGCGCCTAAGAGACTAAACGCGAGAGCAGATTTTGGTTATTCTTACGTCAATTGATCTTTCTTAATCTTGCGAGCGTCACTATAAAGACATTACAGTGATCAAAATGACAGACAATTCAATATGGCGACAACCAGACCCGATTTAGTGTTAAGTGGGATCATTGAATAGGTATTTGGAAATTATTATTTTTTTGGTGTCTTTTACCCTATTTCATTTTAAATGACCACACTGCCACGGCTTAAAGTAGAGCTGTTATAAAGTTCTATATAATCGCACTAGCTGCGCCTCGCGGTTTTTACCCGCGTAAGTTCCAGACCCATTGGAATTCCGGGATAAAAAGAAGCCTATGTTCTTTCCCAAGCTCTAGACTATCTGTGTACCAAATTTCATTTAAATCGGTTCAGTAGTTTTGGCGTGAAAGCGTGACAGACATACAGATAGACAGACAGACAGAGTTATTTTCGCATTTATAATATTAGTAAGGATAGCAATTAATAGTTCTTATTGATGAAAAAGTGTAAAATAAGTTCGCTTTGTATGCAGTTGGGTTTTTGAATTTGTAGCACATTGACTTGCTATGAATATATCGGCAAAATGAATGTAAATCTTAATTACCCCAGGCTGGGATGATTAACGCATCCGATCGTCTTCTGCCGTTGTACGTGGTGCGACAGTTGAGCCACGCGCGTGGAGTACCAGGCTTCTTCGTCGCTGGAATATTTGCAGCAAGTCTTGGGTAAGTAAACATTAACTCATCAGAGCTTTTAGACAAATATTGGATACACAAGTTGAACTCAAGTATTATTTGAAACAGTTAATGTCCGTTATCTTTACCACTGAATTGGTTGGTTGAATTGGTTTTATTGGATTAGATAGATTTGCAACTGCTAGATCATATTACTTTGTTGTCTCTGATATATTTTGTTAGCACTACAATATAAAATAATGTTAAAATAATTAGTCACATGTTGCGAAAATTTTGAACAATATTCTCAATCCGCAATGCTTGAAAGCAGGCTCAGGACTGGCTCAGATCATAACTTCATAATAAATTGGGACCTAACTAGTAAAGTCCAGTTGGAATACTGGTTTCAATTTAAAGAACATCATTTTCGATTCTGATTTCAATGTTTGCTCTCTTGCTGATGAAGCAGCGCATACTGGATACAGATTAGCCTGATATACCTACAGAATCATGATACCAAAGGCTGTCTAATATGTATTAATAGTAACTTTGTGCCACGATATATCGATAATTGTATAATGGCGTTCGTTTTAGATATTTGGAAGGTATTTTTTAACGAACACATTTACCTACAAGTTTAAACACTTGTCGCTTGCGTGTTCGCCTTTTAAGAAACGGGGACCGGGTTCGTTTCCCGGTTGGAACACAAGTTTTCTCGCGAAGGTAAATTTGTGTTTCTGGTTGTGAGGTGAAATTTTCCGGCACCCACGACAAGCGTCACTTGAAGCACATATTATATGCCTTGGGAAAGAAAACTGCTCCTACCAGAAATCGAACCCAAGGACCCGAGGCGTAGAAAGCAAGTGGGTCATCTTAAACTTCAAATATTGTTTTAAACAGGACGGTGGCTGCAGCTTTAAATTCCTTAGCAGCCATTGCTTGCACTGACCTGGCGAGCGGACTTCTTGGTATTACGTTACCGGAAAACAAAGGAGCTTTGGTAAGGCAACAACAATTCTATCGGCCTAGTTTAAATACTTAGATATAAAAATTATGTAATATAATTTATTTTGATTTTTGCCGACGTCACATCCTTGGGTTTTTTTTAAATTACTTATTAGTAAATTAAAGTATTTATTTTATGTAACTCAGACGTGGTAAGATAATCAACACAGACCATCTTTTCATATATATCTAATCATTGTACTCTGGCACAAGCAGTAGCATAATAATATGACCATATTATTATGCTACTGCTTGATAAGTATTCGCTTTAAATGTGTTGCCGTCTTTGAGATAGACCACGGGACAAAATAGGTCTAAAACAGTGACATTGGTGGCTTACCAAATTATTATTCTTTAACAAAGTTTTTTTAAGACGGTTCCGTAATCTATTTGCAAAGTTTTTTTAACGATACTCCAAATGATATAACGATAAATGCCTATAACAAACGGACGGACGGACAAAGTGCTGAACCTCCCAAAGCAACTTAGAGACCTCGCTTCGTTCTATCAAATCTTAATAAATGTCAAAGTTACCAAAGCTACACAAGCAGGTAAATAAAAACTTTATTTATATGTACATAAAATAACTTATCAGTCACAATAGCCCATTATACTGCAGTAACCCTTACTTAATTTACTTTTATTAGAACTATCTTCATTTAATATTAAATATACATTAAACATATATTAAATTACCTGACATTAAACATATTGTTTGTTATTAGTAACAGTGATATCTTTTATTGAAAACAAAAAACATATCACAAAAGAGGTATAATTAATTTGATCCAAATGACCTTTTCGTAATATTAATGGATGGACTAATGAATACTAAAGAATTTTAAAAAACAATAGATTTTGTTGGCCCCGGTGCCTCTTACTATTATATATATTCCAAGGACGTAGACATTATATTTTAATACACATCTAACATATAATATATTTATCATGCAAAAAACATTTTTTAGATTAATTTCAGTTTTAGTAAAATGTATAGGTATTCGGAAATTTTTACGTATGTACATAAAAATTACCTCAACTAAATAAAGAATCTATTACGAACCCATAAGCTCAGACTAAATGACTTCTTATTAATTATTCTGAGCCCATAAGGGGGTCGCCATAGTTTCAGTTAAACTAATAGGTTAAATTTCCTGAATTATTTGGGTGACATAATCGAATAATTACAAATTCGTCAATAGACTGGTGAAAGGCTTTCGAAGATATAGAAAATTAAGAAGACGAATGAAAGTAATCTCTTGGAATACTAGTTCCAAGAGAAATAGGGTTATAGTAACTAGAACATTATTATTTGTTTATAGATAGCCAGATGGGTATGCTTGGCGTGTGGAGCGATATCCTTTGGTCTAGTGTTTGTCATAGAACATCTTGGACCAGTCCTGCAACTAGCATTATCCTTCAATGGTATGGCTGGAGGCGTTTCTCTCGGACTATTTTCGCTGGGTATGCTGTTCCCATGGGCTAACGCTAAGGTCAGTTGATGTTTTATTACAATCGATATCTATCTATAAGAATCCAAGTCCTGACTTACTGGCTGACAGACAGACAACGCAATGCCTAAGCCGCTGGTTGTTGAGACTTGAAATTTGGAGGGTGTATTTGTCTAGGTGGGCAGAGGTGTAGTAAGAAAGGATTTTTTGAAATTCAACCCCTGTAAGTGGGTACAATTGGATCAAAACGTTTGTCCTTTCTTTTTGAACTTGAAAATATAAAAGAAGTGTTTTCAGTATATTAATGCGAACAGTTTAATGTTTGTATGAATGTTGGTTACTCAATAAAGTCGAAACCACCGCGCCAGTTATTGCTATAAATTAGTTAGCAACAATATCATGCAATATAAATATTAGTACCTACCTACCATGTATAGGTTATATATATACGTTATTACATATAATACGTATAAGAATTTTACCACAGAATGATTAATTACACTTTGTTATGTAATCGTAAATCTTAGGTTTTTATTACAACAAGTTGCAGTAAAGAAATTGTTTATATCCATATTTTGGCAGCATTTGACAATTTATCAGCTGTACATACCGAAGGTCGCGTTGGCCGCCACGCGCTTGTCCTGCTACTAATACCCTGATGGCTTGCCGGAAACCGATACGATCCCATTATTTATGACTGTTAACACACACGGGTTCACACACGGGTGACAAAATACAATTTATTACTTTTGTCTTCTCTCTCGCTCGCACATTTCGATATTTTTAATAAATACAATTAGCTACGTGTGTTTTTTACCGACTTCCCAAAAAAAGAGGAGGTACTAAAGTCGATTGTATTTTTTTTTTATATGTGTTACCTCATAACTTCTATCGACGTGAACCGATTTCGAAATTATTTTTTTTTAGTTTGAAAGATGTTGCTTTCCAATTGCTCCCATTTCAATTTGATCAAAATTTGATCAGTAGTTCTTGAAATATCGTCAATAATGCGTATTCTGTGGACTTTATTGACGATGTTCTCGTTTTTAACCGACTTCAAAAGTTACCTCATAACTTCTTTCTTTGTGAGCCGATGTTGATGATTATTTTTTTATTTCAAAGCTGGTGCTTTTCATGTGGTCCCTTTGAAATTTGGTCAAGATCTGATCTCTAGTTTTTGAGTTATCGTCAATAATGCGTGTGCAATACATTAAATCTAATCAAGGTTCCGAAGATAAAGCGGTGAAGTCGGCATTTTAAGCTTTGCTTGCGTTTAATTATTTAACTTACATATACCCCAGGGTGCAGTATCTGGCGGAGTGGCTGGTCTGCTGCTCGTGGTGGCGGCGGGCGGAGGGGCCCAACTAGCGCAGGTGCCGGTCCACCGCCTGCCGCCCTCCACAGCGGGCTGCAACCTCTCTAACACCACGCTGATTAGCCCTGTGTAAGAACAGTTTCATTGCTGAAGTCCGAACAAGGAGCAAAAATAATTACGAACCTACCTATACTTTCACTAAAACCCACGCACATTTAAATTTTGAAATTTAAATAAAAACAGGAATTAGCGTGACTTACCTACGTGTTGTCGAAATCTAGATCAACAATAATTGTCACCCCGAAGAAGGCCGAATCAAAACAATTTTATTGTCAATCTTGACTTCTACAACGCGTAAGTCACGTTAATTCCCGTTTTAATAACGTACCTACCTGTTATTTATTATTATATCTTTATATACATATTTATAACTTTGATGTACGTGTGTAAGTACTCCTCCTAAACGGCTGGACAGATTTTGATGAAAATTTTTATGTGTTCAGGTGGTTTCAAGAATGGTTTAGATTTACAATTCGATCTGATAAATATATATGTTTTTTTAAATAATTTATTTAATAACGGGACCGCTAATACTATATATATATACTAGTGGCGTCCCGAGGCTTCGCCCGCTATTATTAAGTTAAAAAGTAGCCTATGATTACATCCAAATCCGTGCAGCCATTAAAGCGTGAAGAGGGAACAAACATACTCACAAACTTATACACACACTTGCACACAAACTTTTGGATTTATAATATTAGTAGGATTTATTTATTATATGTAAACGCCCTATCACAATGGACTTAATGAAGATATTACCTTCATCAGAAATTCGACCGCCTCGTAGGATTCAAAACCGCGGCTGCTTGATGGAGACGCTCTCTCTCTACCACTTCGCCTTCACCGCTTTAATGCGATTTTCCTTTTTTTGAGCTGATGTGCTAACAGAGACAGTGTCATTCATAAAAACCACAAGATACCATTCTTTGTACGTTGCATAGGAGTTATTGCGGAGCGTGCAGATTAGTCTTTTAGGGAGCCCACTCACGATCTCTCCATCGCGTGGAATGGTGTAATTCTGTTCGTGAATGCCAAAAAAATTGTGTAAGGATTTGGCACTCATTTGGGCGTCAGGTATATCATGCATCATTTTTAACCGACTTCAAAAAGCAGAAGGTTTTCAAGTCATCTGAATATTGCTGTTTATCTTTTTCTATAACTGGTTTAGGGTACCTACATCTAGTACCTATTAGATACGTATGTAAAATCGCTATCTCCATAAATGAATATTGAATAAATTATTAATCAATTGTTTGAAAGTATATCACAGCTACTTGATGTAATGTCGATACGTTTCACTTTACTTAAACAATAGATTGTGTGCGTTTGTTTTCCTTTCCATAATTATGCTAGACGTTGTGCAGTGTTTATTTTTTCGTGCGCGACGTCACTTGCCGTTCTCAACGAAAGACCAGCGATGGTTTTGGAACCGGCAATATGCCGAGTTGGTGCCGGCTTGTGGTAAAAGTAATAAAAAACTTAAAATAACTTGTAGTGTTGTTGTTTTTAGTTTTAATGTTCCTCACGTACTTAAAAATACATATTAATCGCATCGAATTGTGAATCTAAACCATTATTGAATTCACCTGAACAACACACAAAAAATGTCATCATAATCGGTCCAGCCTTTTAGGTGTTCAGTCACATACTCACGTAGAGAAGAATTAATATAAAGATATATAATTCTGTTTTTCTGCTATAAATAAAATGATGTATATGTCTATTATATCTATAGCTGGTCCCATATAAAACCAATAATATTTAATAAATATTTAACTTAACCAGCTGGATCATGTACCTTGATAACGTCATAGTCAGTCACGCGGTTGATAAAATTGTGAAAAGTGGTCAAGAAGACAAGACAAAATATTTCAAAATATTATATGGGGATAAATAATGCAAAAAAATTGATTTAAAAAAATGTAAATCACTGGAAATTATCCACCAGCTTGAAAGCCAATCCGCTTCGGACATCATTTACCATCAAGTAAGAGTAGGTACTTCTACATCATTGAAGTACCTATTAGGTTTATATCTACTACCTGTTCTAGTAGTTGTAAAATGCAAACCTGTAGTAGTATTAATTATTTAGCCGATATTTGATTTTTGTTTAAAACATTTTAGAGAAGCCCACGACGAGGCAGTGTTTTGGTTGTTCCGCGTGTCGTACCTCTGGTACTCCGGACTGGGGTGTATGTCCACAATGCTTGTGGGACTGATTGTGTCCTTCGCAACCGGAGCCACTGACCCTGCCAATGTACCCATCGACCTCATATCCCCGCCTGTCATCGCGCTACTCAACAACTTGCCCTTTAGTATAAAGGTATTATTATTGTATGTAACTACCAAAGGTCTCTAGTTAGATAATCGGGATATCGGGATTCTAGGCAAGCATGCTACATCTTTAACCGCTTTATTGGTTTCGATCAGGTGTGAGTTGCTTAGAGGTGGTAGAGCATTTTGTGAGTTGCTCGCCTGGCTTGCTACCAAAGTAGCTTACCACCATCAAGTTGAAAGTCTGCCGCCAAGCCAAATACGGTGTTCCGGCAGTTATCCTTGAGAGCCTGCATATTCCAGGTCTAGTTTGTTTACCAGCTTCGATCGCATCGTCACTTACTATCAGGTGAGATAGTGGTCAAACACTAACCTGTCACAAATAAAAAAAAAAGGGTGAGATTCGTAGGATACGAAACCGTGACCACCTGATCAGTAGGCATGCTGCTGTACTTCGACGGCGCTGTCACGTGTTTACAGAAACGCAAAGATATCTACTCAGCCTGGTGGAAAATATCTGCTTAGGCCACGGCTGCCACACATTATTACTCGTAAGAACTATTTGCTTATTGTGATGAATAAAACATGTTGTTAAAAAAAACGCGTCCTTCACCTAAAATTTGCGATACCTTTGGGATGCGTAGAACTATGCACGGTATACGTCATCAAGCACGTCATTAGTCTACTGCATAGTGCATAATTATGCAAAGCTCTTTACACGTGACGCTCGACCTATAAGTATTGCGTTTCTACCGCCAACCGCATGTTTTTTCTACAGAAAAGGTTACGAATACCCACCAGACTCGGGTCCGAGCGGCGACGCAGCTCCAGTGTCCGACCACCTAGCGTGGCCAACGACAAGGACACGCGACGCCGGCGCCGGCTCTCCGAGCTCGCCGGCGGAGTCTTCTACAGCGAGCCGCCAATCACGAGCGGCCTCGACAACCCGGCCCTCGGCCTCGACTCCGAGAAACCTCCTCCAGACGATTACAGCCCCGAGGCCTGCATCAAACTAGAACCGACGTTCTACAATCATTCCCACAGTCATTGTTAGTTATTAAAACTGTGCGCACCTTATCGTGCTTATCAGCCGAGTAAAACAGATGGACGTCGCGTCGTGATTAAGTGTTACGATTACGAACTCCATCTTAACAATCTTTTGGCGATATACGAAAATCAATTACAAAAACATAATTTACAAGATTTTATGCCTCGGGCTTTTTTCGCAATTAAACATTTTTTTATAAGAAACCAAAGTTTAGGGTAATTCCATTGCGATAAGTTAAATACCTAGTTAAGTCTTATTTATTTATAACGCTACAGAACCTACTAAAATACTTTTATATGTGATAAAATTTAACAATCAAAAACGACGCCGACTATACAGTAGCAAGCTTTATAGCTAAAGCTACCTACTTATGAATGTGTACTTATTAAAACTAGCTAAGTCAATGTTAATTAAAAACGTGTAAACTAAACGAAGTGGTTACAATTACTTTGGTTTAATGTTACATAATTTTAATTTATAAATATGGTACATTAAACCACAATTGCAATGTCTAAATGTATTTATACAAAAAATAAAAACATGAAAAAGGTGTGAACATTGTACAATCCTGAGGTGGAAAATTGCATGATTCGAGCACATCTTTACCTACTTCATGACGCGCGACGTCGTCGTGTAAATCAATGTTTTCGCTTTTAGTGTATTCTCGTGCAACATTTTTGACAAAAAGTATCCGCTGGGAGATCGTTTCCCCATCGGAAAGTGTTTTTCGTAAATGTCTCAACAAAATTTGGACACACACATATAACATTCACAGACAAATTGTCAACTGACGACGTTCGACGTCCCACTATTTTCAAAAAGATTTGTCAATTAAGAATGTATACTTACAAACATACATCTGTATTACACCACGTAAAAATCCTTATCTCGAAATTTATTGCGCTACATACATATTGTTTTTGCTTTCTTATATAAATGTTTTACTAACACGCCTGAAAAATATAGCTGCTTATCAAGTGGACACAAAACAATAGACGTTTTTGTAAACATTCATACTATAATTCATATTATATTCATACATAATAGGTACTTGCATATAACTTTTAATTTGTCGTACTTCATTTATTTTAATATTTTAAGATAAGTTTTTTATATAGTTTCTATCAAAATATCGTCCGGCATCAATGAAGAGTCCAAACTACAGATGGGTCAATGCTGTTGAGTGAGGAACTTCTTTACTATGCCTATACTGCTTTCTTCAAGAGTATGTACTTTCTTCTGTATCTGACCAACTACCGAGCTTAAGCTGTTATGATAAAGAATAATATAGTTTTATTAAGTTGTATACCTACCAAGTATTATTTTGTAACCATTGGTTATTATAAAAAGTAATAAATAGCATAAGTATTTCCATGATTAAAAGTAAATACCAAAATAGTTCTTATAATTTTATTTATCATTTTAAATTTATACTTACAATAACATAAGAAGGCAGCTTAAGGGAACCATCAATAAAATACCAAATGGGTATGTCAACGTCAAGGCGATAGAGAAAATAATTTATAGATAATTACTAGTGGACTTACTAATTGCATCACATATCATAACAACCCAAGCTGCCTTCAATTACACATGGGTTTGAACATAAAATTAAATAATATTTGCGAAAAATAAGAAAATTCAATTAACAATAATTTCAAAGGCATAGATTATATTATAATTTAATTACAATCAATATTATTTCACGACAGTAGGTCCTGCTGTTGTAATGTTTGCTGCTGATGGATTTCTTGCATGGTTGAGACAGGTAATGTTGCACTGACTGTTATAGGAGGCATTCCCGGTAGAGACACAGGAGTCACTAGCGACAGGCTGGTGGAAATTGGTGGAGGCTGAATGGGTGCTTGGGCAAAGCTACTCATATCAAATGTTGGAACTAGATTTGGTGCAGTCTGGGGAAAGGCAGCAGTTGGTGGTGGTACTTGAGACTGGGTGTAGTTTGGCATCATTGGTATATAAGGCTGAGGCTGGTTCATTGGAATGCCTGGTAAACTTGGTAGTGGCGCTGGAGGCTGCATATTCGATACAGATGGTATGCTTCCCAAGTTTGTTAGAGTTGCATCTGCGAAATCTGAAAGAATTGGAATCATTACTAGCTTTAAAATAATGGTACAGTACAACGCCATTTACTAATCAAAGCGAAGGATATAAACTTCCCCTTGGTTTAGTTGGGTGTTTGCCTTCAAGCAGGGATATCAGGTTTGATTCACAGTGGGAACACAAGTTATCTCCCCAAGGAAATTCTGTGTTTCTGGTTTTGGTTGTGATTGTGTATGATGTTTCTGGCACCCAAGACACAAGTCATCGAGCTCAGTGTGGGCTGTGAGTGTAAATGCCTTTATTTATTATTATATTCTATAATAACAAGACTACACCTGCTGCTTCAGAACTTTTCAATGAGTGCCCATTGAAAAGTTAGGAATGGCATTTCTATAGAAATATGTATAGATAGGTTATTGTTCTATGGTAGCTTTTGTCTACATTCAGCTACATATGTAAAGTAATACCTATGTATAACTATTAGCTGAACACATAATATAAGTTATTTATTGCTACAATGTTAGACAATTTTATTTACACTGGCTCTTTCATTTTACACAACATTTTGCAATGTAATGAACATTGGCAATGGACTTACTTCGTTTATCTGGTTCTGGTTACCATACTTATGTTAGGCACTTATTGCTAGAATTTCGGCTAACTAGGTGTAATGATAAAACATAAAATATTTATATATCAATTGATTTATTTTTACATGACTACTTTGAATCCCAATCTCTTCTTAAGTTTTCATCAAATCTTGATCTAAATATTTCAATATGTCTGACTAGAGTTCAACCCTAGTAAAAGTAAATTATATTTTAAATTGGTTCTAACATGTTCAATATATAACTTACATTGAAATTATTTAAATCCTTGAACCCACTTCAAAGATTTTATGTAACAATCGTTATTTTTACCTCAATAGCTTGGGAAATAAACATTTCTTGCTTGAAAACAGTGAGATAGATCTCAGATTGAGTAAACATTTATTTATGTCAACAAGTGGTAAAATATTTTTTTTTTATATAGCCCGACACTCAATCTGGAACATGGCTGTGTTGATTTACACCATCAAAAAAAAAAAATCTGAATTGGTCCAGCCATTTGACATAAAACCACTCTTTTTGTGTGGAGTAAATAATAGAACATTTGATGAAACATTCAAGTTTTATTTTTGTCTATTACCCATAAAACTGAATCATTCTAAAAAACACTCATTCTTTTTAAGTTTCAGTTCTCACAAATAATTAACATCCCGCTATTTGATCACAGTTATTTCAACTATAATCATCCATTAATAGTGTTCATTCATAAGAAATAAAGGTATAAGACTTCTCTTTCCTAGGTTTCAACCATGACTAAGTGGAGACAAGGTAAACACAAGATTGAAAACTTAACTCAATTTGATTGCATTTACATTTCCACATTATAAGCTGATATGACAATAGGAAAAAACAAAATTGTGCCTACCATGATGTCTCATATCCAGGAGTTAAACAAAATATACTCACTGCTGGAATACGTAGCCATGTGGGAAACAACTGACTGCGCCTGCGACAATTGCGGTTGTTGTGATGGTAACTGTGAGGATTGCTCAAGTGGAGCATTACTAGGGGACCCAAAGCTACCGGGTGTCACTAGCGGAATGCCTGATAAGAAGGGAGGTGGAGAGCTTTGCTGCTCTGAATTTGATGCCTGAGGAGCAGTTATAAGTGGAGCTTGCTCATCATTGATGTTTAAGTTTTGTATACCAGCAGTTATGTTCTGCTGTACTCTCAAAGATGGCTGATCAACTGTCGGTGTTGGTGCCTGCAAATATCCAAATTTTCAATAAGAGTTTGCTTAATTCCATTTTCATAAGTTCTATTTTACAATATACACATTTTAATACATGTTTCAATTATTGAAAAATCAAACATAGCTCTATTCAAATTTGGTTATTTATATCACATGAGATCAAGAACAAGTACAAGTATTACATAATAATTTCAAGTGTTCACAACTAACTATGAATTATTCATTTTTGCTTCTAATTTTAAGCATAAACATTTATAAATTGGTAGGATAGTCAACATACCATAGGCGCATAAGGTTGTTGCTGTGCTGGAGCAGGAATGGTATTTCTAACTGGAATCCTATGGAGGTAACCATAACCAATACCACAGCCGAGGCTTCCATCTCCACCCCAGGTGTGATTTGGTATTATATGTATCTCTCTACAAGTATCATCATTGGCATTGTAGACATACAGCTTAAGAGATCTGCCTTCATGAGCTTCTATGAGCGTGAATAAATCTTCACTCTCATGCATGATAGAATCTGCTCCAATGATGTAGTCAGAAAATGGGCGCAAGCCAGCTGCTTCAGCTGGAGATGACGGGTGAACCTCCTGCAAATGACATTAATTAGAGAAAAAAAAACATAATAAAATGAAAGTAACTACATTTAAAATATTACTCCTATATATGTTTACTTACCAATATATGCCAAACATTTTCATTTGCACCTTCAAATGAACAGAATTTAATGCTCACACCCAGTAGTCCTTGGCCTCCCCAGCTCTCACTAGGTGTGACCATCACTTCCCTTACCGATTGAGTTTTACTACTGTACACTAGCATTTTAATTGTTTTGTTGATATTTGTCCTGAGTAGTTCCTTGAGCGTGTCATTGTCCTGATCTAATCTAACGTTTTCTATTGCAACTATAAAATCAAAGAATGCCTGGAGGTTCGCTAACTGGCCAGGAGAACCATCTTGCACCTGTAGATAGAATTTGAGACATTAAATTGCAATAATTTTGAGTATTCAAGGAAATACCGAATGTAACCATAACACAAACCCGTAATACGTGGTAGCCTTCTGAGCCGCCTCCTGGCACTCCTGTACTTTGGGAAGAACCCATCGAGAGACTGCGTTTGCAGCAGTTAACGAAAAAGTTTCGTAATTTTATTGAATTTCAGATAAATTTTTTCTATTTCTGAAGAATCACAAATTCATTCCGACAGCAACACAATTTTTGACATTTGACGTTTAAATGACGTGGCACTCAAGATGAAGACGGATATTTTTTACCATAGAAAAAAAATAAAAAAATGTTAAACTCACCTAACCTACCACAGAATAACAAGTATGTACATTATGGTACCTTACATGTAAAACCCAAGGATGTTGTAGCTAAAGTAATAGGATGGATAACTGACAAACTTACAGTGCCGAATATCAAACATGCATGGAATCTTATCACAACTGACTTAGAGCGTATTTACAATGTCAAATTGTTTTATCAATCGCATAAAGAACCAATCGTGGTTGCGGTCCCGACGAAATCTGGTGAAAGGTTAGAAAAGACCCCTGTGTCCCTCTCGCACAGAGCGACTAGTTTTAAAAAAGTTTCCCAGTGGTAGAAATTGTAGTCTGTACCAATAACAAGATCTTATCTGTCGTAATTATTTTTTTAATCGAAACCTTACAGAATGTTTTTAAATGCCCTACCTACTTACTATCAAACCATTCTCAATAAACCGTTTTTTTTTTCCTAATAGTATTAGATTTTATGATATTATTTTTGATATATGGGTATACAAGCCAAGCTACACAACTACATCCGCCATTTATAAAAATATTTTGTAAAAACAAAATAAAGTTATCCTGCTATCATACTGCTACTAATATTATCAAGGCAAAAGTTTGTGAGTGTGTTTGTAGTTTGTTCCTTCTTGAGGCTCAATTATGATTATATTAATGAATACGTTTGTGAATATGGAATATGAATGCATTTATTCGATTGTTGCCGTTAATACATATCGAAATAAATAGGCATTGGGAAATGCTATCAGGTCTTTTTTTTATTCAAGTAGGCAAACTTTTGACCACTATCTCACCTGATGGTAAGCGATGATGTGGTCGACGATGGAGCAAGCTTGCCTAGAAGATACCTATTCACTCGCAACTTGAAGACTCCCATATTGTACTGATCAGGAAACACTCAGGTAAGGAGTTCTATTCCTTTGCGGTTCGCACAATGAATGTGGAGGCAAAACGCTTAGTGCGCATTTTTGGAATGTCCACCATATAGCGGTGTCGCTTAGCAGTTTGTCTGCTTGTCCGATGATAGAACGGGGATGGGGGAACTAGATCGTGCAGTTCCTTAGCACACTCTCCAAAATGTATCCGATAAAAAACCGAGAGACCAAGCTCTGAAGCTTTGAATTAGTCAGCTGCTCGCTACTAATGTGTCTCTTGGGTCTCCACTCAATGATGTCAAGAGTCTCAAGCTGGTACTTAGCTGAACCGTCCCAAAGATGAGAACAGTACTCCATACATGATTGGACTTGTGCTTGATACAAATTGAGCAACTGTCCCGGTGTGAAGTATCGTCTCACCTTTGCAAGGATTCCAAGCTTTTTTGCAGCTAGTTGGGCTTTTAACTCGATGGAAGTACCAAAATTGAGTTTTGAAGTTAGAGTAAAACCGAGTAACTCGAGATGGTCAGTTACTGGTAGGGATATATTTCGGAAAGTTGGAGTCAGTTCAAATTGACTCCGTATAGCGGAGAAAAAAAGTTTAGCAAATTTAAACACAGCGATTTTGAAAAAACAATTAGAATTAAAGGAAAGTTGACCAATCAGTGACCTCAAAAATGTGTAACTTAGTCACGATCAGCTTAGCCAATAGCGAGCGTTTTGCTATTTTGAAATTCCCATACATTTTATTTATTAAAATTCCTAATAAAAAGCAATTAAAGTAGAAAATCATAATATGGGTGTAATTTTATAAAAATACAGATTTTAAAAAAATACTTGACCTGCATGTAAATTGTATGCTTATTTCCTATTGATAATTTATAGCGTTGTTATATTATTCTTATATAACTATTATAGGCCAAAATGTATGGCATATATTTCATTCTTAAAATTTTGTGTTAGCGGTGACTTGAAGAATTTAGTAATTTTTCATTGGGTCACACTCTTCGACAAAAATTTGAACACGAAAATTTGTGTCAGTTAGGTGTCATAAAAGTTAGGCTTTACCTTCATTGGATTTTTTATGGATATACTGATGATCTAGCCGTGCCGCCCCGCAGCTATGCCTGCGTTTATCAAGTTAAATAGCAGCCTATTTGTTAATCCTAGGCATAAGCTGTGTACATTCCAAATTTATCCAAATTCATTCAGCCGTTGCCGCGTGAAGAGAAAATAGACTTACTTAAATAATGCCACAATTACACACAAACTTTAGGATGAATAAATTAGTTTGATATAAGTATGTAATAGTAATATTTACCAAGATTCTGACATAATAATGTAGTAATAATATCTGTCATCGATTTATGGATTATCTTTATTCGAGGATATAAATTTAAACATGGGTTGTAAATGTATCTAGATTAATATAGAAGCTTATTACAACAATTTAACAGCACATATCTCCGCCATTTTGAAAAATATCGAACCTGCTCACAAAATATCATTAGAATCGGTTGAGAAATGCGACCTGTAGAGGAGAACAACTGAAAATCCGGACATACGAAAGCAATTTTGCCCCAGCTGAAATGAAATCGCTTCGTTCCCGCTTTGCTCTCGTTCGGTCATTTAAACCGAAAGTAACTTAGTCTTTCATAATAGTTAATAGCTGACCTAACTGGCGTTCGCCTGGGTATAAAAACAAACACATATACGCATATATTTTTAAAGTCGGATAAGCGGACGAAGCCGCGGATAGATGCTAGTAAATATATATAATGTTAATTAAATTTAAATGCATTTTGAATCATCAGTGTGGATTTTAATTACGCATATAGTATATTTTAGTTTATCTTTATGAATGACATAATAATATTTTTATTAGATATCATATTGTAGTATGATTACACAGTTAAATATCATTCAAGTAGAACATTATTCAAAAGGTTATCCCACAAATCTTAAAATCAGGGTTACCCTAAAGAAAAGGGACACGGAGGTTCTTTGTGACCTCTCACTAGGACACAGATTTTCGGCGGAGTCGTCCCTCCTTTTACAAACCGTAGGTTTGTTTCCTATCTCGATGGTAAAACCATCGAGATAGGAAACAAACCTACGGTTTTAGCTACAAAATCCTTGCGTAAAACGCAGTGATTTCATTTTTTTATCTTGTCTTCGCAATCATGTGTATTTAGCCAGTGTCAAGTTATAATGTATTTCAAGTGTATTTCATATTATAAGTCCTAATTACAAGTCATATTCAAAGTCAAGGTCCAGTCCTAGTCAAGTCATGCCCTATTAAAGCGGTAGAAACTTTACTAGAACTTCTATTGGAGTTTTGGAGCAAAGCCGAAACCACGTTTTTTAACTTTGTACGATTTGCCTACACTTATGCACGTTTACTAAGTATTAAAGGTTGATAATCCACCATTATTACACATGAACACTTGAAGAATCTCAGATTTTAGAAAATTATACAAAATCAACAACGCCATTTTTTCACTTACGCGGCAAAACTCCAGTGTTTACATTATCTTTGTATTGTATTATGTTTATATTCTTTGGTATATTGTTTTTCGGTCAAAGTCAAATTTAAACGGAGTGATTACGTTATCTTTGGTCAAATTTATTCCTTAATTTAATTAAATTAAACCATACGAATGTAATAAATAAGTAAATAACAAGACTCCATAAAACTCTTAGATATATTAATCAGAATTTAAACAGTTAATGCCTTTACATAATTGAGTTAATGTATAAATTTTTTGATAGTATGACTAGAAATATTTAGTGATTAACTTCGTGGCCTTCTCATTGTAAGTACGAGTAAATGCCTACAAACATCATAAATTCAACAATTTTTAAATTCACAATACCTTTGAAAAGTAGCTGAGTAATAGCTGACATCAATAGTTTGAAAATTAGTTTACTCAAATGGTCCAATTCCAAAAGGAGTTTTCTTCCACGATAATGTTACTGTCATACAAAACGACAGAAACTTGAATATTTAATTGACAAATTATTAATATTATATTGTTACAGTGAGCCTTGTTTAAAAATAGAAAAAATGTCTGAGTGGAAGCAGTTAATCGCAGAATGGTTGAATGAGTATGCATCGTTACAAGATAATGAAATCAAGAGTTTTGCTGCAGAACATGAACACAATCATGAGATAGCTACAACTATATTCAATCTGCTCTACAGTGGGAGTGATGATGATCCCAGTACCTCCAACAAGGGAGATAATAGAGCTGAATTAGAGCAGGTAGGCGGTTTACTGTAATACTTTAAATAAATCCTTTCATTTGGGTAAAACTTTTTTATGTCATTGAAAGACAAGACAAGCATGTCGCTTAATACTTTTCACAGACATATTATTATAATTTTCACAATATTTTCTTAAATTCTGCATACTTGTAGTTGTTGCTGCGACCTCTTATGGGTCCATACCAATGTCATCTCTGTCTTATGAGACAGAGATGACATTGGTATGGACCCATGGATAACACATAATGGATAGTAAGTTTATAAAAAAAACTTAATGGTTTATGTTTTTTATATTGTTGTAAGTTATATGTGTATTAATTAGTATTAGATTCTTATTGCATTACCTAATATTTCCAATGGTTTGGTATGTATATTATTGTATATACTATTATTTTATCAATTAAATGTTTTTACGTCATTCAGATGTAACCTCGGCGTTAATGTTGTGCTTTCACCAGGTCATTAAGCAAAAGTTAAAGAATAGTATTTAGTTAAAGTAGGTACTGAAACTATGAGACCTCTAAGACTGTGTTATCACCGATGCACCACTTCATGTATCAGACAGTTATGACCTGTAAAGTCATATTATTCAATTAGAAGACTGATACAATTTTTCCTATATTACAGATGCTGGAGAATGTTTGTACGCAGCTGTTCAGTTTCTACAGGTCTAAAGAGGCACAGCTCCAAAGATTTGCTCTGCAGTTTGTGCCTATCCTCATTTTCAACTACTTGAGTACAGTAGCCCAGAGCAATAAAAAGACATATAGATGTATAGAAACATTACTCATTGGTAAGTTTTAGAGTAATAGTAATACAGTATGACATATTAAGAGGCCTGCGGAGGTTGATTTGCCCATACAATCGTAATTCCGAAATTATTTATAATTCAAGCTTATTACCACCATACTGTGCTGTTATTCAGATTAGAAACATATTAATCTAGGTTCCTGGATAGTTTTTATTCCAAAATAATTACCTAAAACGAAATATAAACCAATTGATTTTCACACATTATTACGACGTAAACGTCGCATTTTTAACTTATTCGTTTTGTATTAAAAACTAACACATTTCTTTTGTCATTACAACAGGAACATAGATTATAAATTCAAGGTACTCTTAATGCAAAAAACAATGGCTAAACATTACATTTTCATTCATAATTTTTGGTATTACGGCACCTATCATAATTTGTTTGGTCGGTAGTGCTATCGCATCAAGCATGGGCACAGTTTGCCAGTTAAACAGAGACAGCCTATAGACTTTTTTCACAGACTCGCCGGCCTCTTAACTAGTGCTCTTTGCTGTTCTCTCTATAATTTTTCGCCAAAAAGAAGTTGTTCTATGCGAAAAATTATGTATAATATTAAAGCCTTATGGCTAGATAATGTAGCTTATAAATATATCCTTTTCCGCAAACATAAACATCAACTCCTAGCTTGCTACAACATCTTTTAGATTATAGCTTTTCTTGATCCTTCAAATTAAAAAATCAAATGAAGTTAGTAGAAGTGTCTCCTTTTCATCTTGGGCATTGTTCTCCTCTACAAGTCACATTTCTTACACCCAATTTCCACGAAGTATTGT
This sequence comes from Lomographa bimaculata, assembly GCA_948107665.1. Taxonomy (NCBI): domain Eukaryota; kingdom Metazoa; phylum Arthropoda; class Insecta; order Lepidoptera; family Geometridae; genus Lomographa; species Lomographa bimaculata. The sequence continues at coordinate 10,398,010 of OX403589.1, forward strand.
GAGCAGGTTCAATAATTATAAAGAACTTATTGTCACTTGTATATGTGGAAATAAAGAAAAATGCCTGTAATTGATAATGTAAAAACCGGCCAAGTGCGAGTCGGACTCTCGCACGAAGGGTTCCGTACCATTATCTATAAAAAATCAAGTTTGTTGTATGGGAGCCCCCCTTAAATATATATTTTATTTTATTTTTAGTATTTGTTATTATAGCAGCAATAGAAATACATCATCTGTGAAAATTTCAACTGTCTAGCTATCACCATTCTTGAGATACAGCCTGGTAACAGATGGACGGACGGACAGCGAAGTCTCAGTAATATGGTCCCGTTTTTACCCTTTGGATACGGAACCCAAAAAAATACATATTTCAGCCATTTCGAAAAATACGCGAGGTCTTGAAATCATAGAGCCACTAGTATTCATAATAATATATATATTATTATAGGATAGGTGTCAAGTCAAGGGTGAATAGGTATCTTCTAGATTAAAATCGCTGGATTAAATCTCCGCTCGCATTATCACTTTCCATCAGATGAGATAGTGGTAAATTGCTCGATACCTTGCAAAACAAAATAACTGTTATCCTAGGGTACATCACTTAGTGGCAGACTGGTAGCCTTAATTAATTGTGTATTTGTTTCTTCTTACAGGTCTGTATAATTATGAAGTAGTGGACGAGACTGGAAAACCAAAGGTTGTCTCCTTTAGACTTCCTTCTTTGGCTCAATCTTCTATTTATCATGAGGTGAAGAAAATTATATACATTGGAGTTTTTCTCAGTCCGTTGATGCTTTAGTATTACTTTATTTAACCAATACTTATAATTACAGCCATTATCGCTTGGGCCCCAGTTTTTAACAGAGAGTGCCCTGAGACGATGGGAAGATTGCAATACAAAGCTTGTAAGCTGGGGGCCAATGGCTCAGGTGGATATACTCAATGCACAGAATCGTTTGAAAGTTATGTCAGCCCTCTTTTTCATTTACAACCGCCAACTGAGTCTATTGCCGAAACTTGCTCTTAGACATTTATGTATAGCAGCATCCAGGTAAATATTTAAACACTATTGAGTGTGAAAGTGTTTGTGTGTGTTTGTGTTTGTGTATTAAAATACTTAAAGTTATTACATCAAAATTACAAATCTTATTACAAATGCTTTGCTCGTGGACAGAGGTGAGAAGGAAAGCCAATTTTTGTTATACATATGCTCTATATTTTTTTACATATATATCCTACTAATATTATAAATCCGAAAGTTTGTGTGTAAGTGTGTAAGTATGTTTGTTCCCTCTTCACGCTTTAACGGCTGAACGTATTTAGATGAAATTTGGAATGTACATAGATTATACCTAGGATTAACACATAGGCTACTTTTTAACTTGATAATAGCGGGCGAAGCCGCGGGGCACGGCTAGTATGTATATATGCATCCTACTAATATTATAAATCCGAAAGTTTGTGTGTAAGTATGTTTGTTCCCTCTTCACGCTTTAACGGCTGAACGGATTTGGATGAAATTTGGAACATACATAGATTATACCTAGGATTAACACATAGGCTACTTTTTAGCTGATAATAGCGGGCGAAGCCGCGGGGCACGGCTAGTAATCTATAATTCTTTTGCACTCTCATATATTATATGTTGCCTATTTTAACACAGGTAAGATAACTTATAAACGGTACAGTAAGGTGTTTTTAATCTTCAGGATAGTGACTCAAGGATTTCAAAAGAAATGTTGTAAAAAGACAGCAAGAATTCCAGTATCCTCGAACTTGCTACTAGAAATGATAGAGGGTGCTTATTACTCAATGTTCAATGAGTTCTACACTCTCGCGTTGCAAGCCGTTAAGGACATAGACAAGAGGGCGCAGTATGAACTATATCCTGATGTAATGCTGGTTACAAGTGCTGTAATGAACTCATTAAAAGATAATCCCTCAGGTAAGTACAGAGATAATTATGTAAAAATAATTAACTTTATTCACATAAATGATGGCTGGGTTCCACTAAGAATTTCCATAACACATACAGGCTAATGGAAAACCAAAGACACAAACATAAATGATGCATTCCATTTATTGAACAACAGAGTGAACCACCGAAACAGATTACTGTCAATGAATTTTAAAACAAGAGTTGTCTAACTGGCTTCGAATTAACAAAAATATTTTATTTTGTTACAAAAGTGAACTCTGAATGTATTTCAACACTAAAACATTCTGCTGCTCGTCTTTTAATTCATAGTCTACACGACAAAGCAAGTACCATGGTTAACGTGGGTCCTTTAACAGTGTGAGAGAGAGAATGAGAACAATAATTAAGGCTTGTCTCTAATTTAAGACAAAGTTGTACTCGCTTCTCCTGATGCTGCATATCATCTTTTATAGATGGAAAACTCAATAGTGATATCACTGATGAAGATAATGTTCACTACACAGTTTCTTTCACACATACCCAATATGGAATGGAGAAGGAGTGTGCAATTGGGATAAAAATTGTTAGTTTGAGATTCTGTCTGTCCATTACGTCCAATGTCATTGAAGGTACAATCCTACACTTGTTTGGTTCCAATCCATCATGAGAAAATTAAGTAGTTATAAGCAGCCATAGCTCATATTGATTAGGGTCTTATTTCAATTCAAGATCCAGATTATATGTTAAATGAAAGTTATTGGTGATTCAATGAGCAGCTCTATTTTTACAGCCGTGATATTTATTCTACTCTGCGAGATCTGTCGTTGTTATAGAACAAAAAATAAGTCGCACCAAAAACTAGGGCTAGTGTCAGAATTTTTTCTTACACTAGTAAGAAACATTTCTCACTTATTTTGTTATTATTAATATCAGTAAGTAGTTCACTTAGAAATTGTATCTGTTTCAGGACAACCATGTGACGGTCCCATGGGTATAAGCGTCGCTTTATCTCCCGCTACCACGACGGTCACTATGTCCAAATCTATGATTACCAATGCATCATTCCGGACGAAAAAATTGCCAGGTGAGATACACTTGGCAGATATAAATTATTATTTTAGTTAGTAGGTAAGGAGACAATAGGGAATATGCATGAGGTTAAAATATAGGTCAAGTATTATTATATAAAATCTTTATGGCCATAGAATTACACGTATAAAATAATTTTCCAAGTTATACCAATCAATAAATTAGTATAAAATGCATCGAAAAAAAATTTATATAGCGAACGCATGCTATTGGCTAGGCTGATCGTGTCGTCAGTTTACAGATTTTTGATGTCAATGATTGGACCTATTGAGATTATGGCACCCATAATTGGGATGTCACTGAAACAGCTTCAAAATGGCCGCGTTTAAAATTGCCTGAACCGAATTATTTTGATATGAAATGCAATGCTTTGATGAATGATTCTTTTACAAGCAATGTATTAGCGTAAACAATCGAATAAAAACGTTAAAATATGCATATTCCTTATTAATTTAATTGCCAATGATAAGCGTCACAACCGATAATCTATAACATCTGCATTACTGCCTATAATGTTGAGAAGAAAGTCTCTCATATATGCCTATTGATATTGCTGACAACTCAGTCCTTCCAACCAAAAGCAGTGAGCCTGTGTAAATGGGGTTATGGTACCACCCCTAGCAGAATCCTAATCACATTTGATATAGTTAAATTAAGATATTTGAGTGTCATAATATCGTAATCTAGACGTTCATGGAGATTATCTTCAATTTAAACCTTTGTTACATGTACTTACGATTTAAAATAAATTAGCAAGACAAGACATTTATAACTCGATAATACTATGTTGTATACCAATATCAAATGCTTCTTTCCGTTTATATACAGATGAGTTGAATTGCATGCTGCCTAACTCGTGCTCTTCGCGTCATTGTTTGGATAATAGTTCTTGGACTAACGGTATTTTTGTTAGCAATGATGGTAGAAAATATTCAAAAACATTAACGGATAACGCATTTTCTCAATGGATGCATGAAACATATGACAGAAATTACGGTAAAAGAGACTTTAAAAGAAAACACGATGATACCGACACGTGTGAATGCCAGTAAAGTTATCCTTTATGGTTAAAATAAAGTAGATTAATTACAGGTAGGAACTAGATTCAAAAATCAAATCCACGCAATGCTCTCATAGCAAAAATGTTTCTTGTTGATCATAAAGCACTGTTAACATATGTCACGCTGAAGACACAGGTTCTTTACAGTTAAATTACAAGTACAAGTTTTGATACGTATCTACTTATAGTGCAACCAACAATATTAAGTACATTCTGCACAGTTCTGTCACAAATTCATACCAATCAAACGCCATTGATTTGTATTATCAATTCTGGATTTTTTAGTTGATGCAATTTTATACTATTCACACAAACAAGTGATTACGTTGGATTGTATTTTGCTCAGCAATTAAGTCTCGCTGTACAACGCGGTAACCTAGACAGCATTTTAATGGTTATTACAACAAGTGGTTATTATTTATACAATATTTATATCAGACAAAAATAAATCATAAAGCTGATTAAAAAAAAAATTGTGTACAATTTTTACTTAAAATAAATAATCTTGTTTATGGAAATTGGAAATAATAATATCTATATGTTATTGGACAAAGCCCGCGTAAAATATATGTACATTTATTTGTTAACTTTAATTCGTACTTACTTAAACAAGCGGCATATTTTTTTTTCAAGTGGTGTATTTCCCCGCCCTTCAAACGGCACAACTGATATTCACCAAGTATAGCTATGATACCTCCCAATAAAACCGCTTTAAAAAGGGATCCGTTTGGTAGTTATGTTCCTATTGCCACAGACAGACAAAGGACTGAAACTTAAAATATACTCTTCTTAAAGGTCAAGGATCATAAAAAGCAAATGAGCACCGAGTTTTAATATTACCAAACAGACACGCTTTGGTTGTAACGCAGTTCCATCACAAATCTTGAAAAGAACTTCAAAAAGCATTGTTTTTATTGTATCTGTTCGTTTTAGTAAATACAATATAAATCTTTATTTATCGATCCGCACTTTAGCACAAATCAACAATAGATGCAACAGGAGCCATGACATAAGAACCACATACTTTATATGGATGTTTTGTTTCCAGATGACATTCCTATTCAAGTCGGACAGATCGCACCTAACGAGTCAGCAGATATGCTCACTTCCATCACAGAAGAGGGAGAAGCAGACGCAGCGCCAATGCAACGCGGCGGCAACGTCCGAACCTCCAAGCCGAAACTTAGCGCATTCCCCGTACTGGGCAAAAAAACAAAGGACGCCAAAGACAAAACGGGAGCATCGAACGAGAAAAAAGTGACTTTGAAAGAATCCACGAAAGGCATATGGAACTCTCTCAGCAGCGGTGGGGGCGATATGGTAGATGCAACCCAGAAAATGAGCACACTTGATAGTTCTTCGGATGCGAACAGTATGAAAGACGAAAAGATGTCCATGTCTTCCATGTTGAATAGCACGGAAAATTCGGACACTCGATCGCAAGTGACCACAGACTCTATGGATCTAGAGACGACACCTCGATTCGCTGCAATGCAAGTCAGTTCTGTTTAAGTGTGACACAATATTTCTTCCAATGTTACGTTATATGCATGGTAGGGGTAGAAAAACTAGTCGGTATTGTCGTTGTGGTCGGTTTGTAAGCGTCTTTTCTGGTGATAACCACTCTTCTCATTAATAGTTTCATATACCGATCTATTACTAAATTCCTTTATCTACGGTGATAATGTGTTTAAGTTTGTTCCATTGAAATTATAACGTTGTTATATTTATCTTAATCTTAAAGTGTATTAATTTATATAAAGATATGGTAATAATAAATAGAAATGTTAAATTCAGTATTACATTCATGTGTTATATTATTCCTTGTAAATATATATGAGCCATTTTTTTGTGAGATAGGCTACTTTTGGCGTCTTTTTCACATAATGGAAAATGACGATGCGGCCGAGGATGTAGCATGCTTGTACCTATTTACTCTTTATCTTGAAGATTCAAATCATTCGGGGAACAAAGACGCATGTAGTTAGTTTCACTCCTTTGCAATCCGGATGAGGATTGTACATTGCGAAAATTATGAAGACCTAATCATATACTTATACCATATTTAATAAAACCTTCGGTAAACCTTTAAAATATGCTAAATGAGACTGCAGCTTACTGGAGGTAACTAGATAATCAATTGAAAGATATTGTGCATTCATTGTGCGAACTGCAAAGGAATGGAACTCCTTGCCCCAGTCGGTGTTTCCTAATGAGTACAATATGGGAGTCATAAAGTCGCGAGTGAATAGGTATCATCTAGGCAAGTTTGCTTCATCGTCGACCATATCGTCGCTTACCATCAGGTGATATTGTGGTCAGAAGATTGAATATCTTGATTAAAAAAAAAATAGAGAATTATTATTTTGTAATTTGTGCATATGATGGATTCTATCGAACGATATGCGTTATTGTCTATCATTGCATATTGTTATAAACAGAGTCTCACTTAAGGGTTACAAGGTTATCTATTAGACTCGTCCGCGTCTTTGGGATGGTTGGACACCACTAATTAAGCCTCTTACGTAGGATTGTTTTGTTTTTATCAACTACAATTTATCGTCGATATTTGACCTCCCGGGTTCTTGTTATCAAAATAGTATGACCTATACTTGGTATCATATCGACATTCTGCTGGAGAATTATATCACTAAAGCTGTATAATTTCACTCAAACAGTGCTTAGTAATTTTAGTAAAATGAAATTGGTATTTGTGATGAGTTTCGTGGCTCTCTGCTGCATATCGTCTAGCGTGGCTAGCGATCTAATCGTGGGAACCAGCTACAACGGCCGCTTAATTTGGCAACAGAAGGTTGAATATATGTCCATACCTTTCAAGAAGCGCGTGAAGGAAGTTTTCTTTTCGGATCCCGGTATGAATGTTATTAAAGTGAGTTTTTTTCTATTTAATTATATATCTATATTAATACATATATACCTAACAGAGCGCCTGGTTGAGGCGACGCGTAATCAAAATACTGGTACTTATTTGGCTCCATGTATTAGCATTGCTATTCAGAGAGGCAATGCCGAAAGCATGATGGGAACGCTACCCACTGTTAGTGGGCTTGAGCACTTGAGCTACCTATAAGCTCGACTTGTAGGTAACTTGGGTCTTTGCTGTATAGTTGTATATAATTTTAGTTTCGTTTTAAAAATATATAGGCAATTGGCCCGTAGATAGTACAGGATATAATCGATATTTCATGAAATAAGAAAAAAAAAATTGTTCATCATCTTTTATTATTATCAATATTTTCGAAACACTGCTAGATAAGCATTCGGTTTGAATGCTAATTAACTTAGTCTCATGACCAATGTCATCCAGATTCGAATCGAAATTTAACCTAATAAAAGTTGACGACATGTCTTCGACCCTTTCTTTAGATTAAAGATATTTCATAAATCCATTGTTTTGTGTATAATGCTGGATGAAAATCGAAGTACAAAGAGGCATTCATGATAGCTCGGCTCTATTCATTGCTGTCAAAGTGCAGCGGTCATCACATTACAATTCTTTGCATTGCCTTGGATTCCTTGGATGCCCCGTTGTGTACCAAAGATTTGGAGTCGGAACTGCGTTGTATACACATTCATAATTGTTATACCTATTCCTTTGTCAAAACATCATAACTATTATATACAAACCAGAAGGTAACTCTGTCTATACATATATCATTGTTATATTTTAGCAGCTAAACCATTGGATTTTGCAGACACTCGTCAAATCCTTGTTTGGTCATATCCCATACAAGTCAAGCTTAATTAGTCAATTATGTGGGCCGGTGTCAATGAAATTTGGTAGGGTTATACTTTTTAGGTTTTTATCCTGATTCATGATCATCAATAATTCGAGTAAATCTGCCACAGATGGTGGGCCCAAAAGGTTACAGTTGCATTTTTTTACACACAGAACTCGCTGCGATTTAGTCTGACTGGCTAGTTTCTGGACACTTAAGATGCTCGTTATTATAATTGTATTATAGTGGTCATAACATACATAATGATTGCCTTCCAGGGAATCATAGTACGAGAAACGCCACAGACTCAAGGCAGCGCCACCATCACGGCAGGTGGCGTCGGGTTCACTTACGTTAACATTCGTTTCAAGAGTGAACGCGGCATTGGACTCTACTACATTACCGAAATCTACGTTTAATCGTACCCTACATATTATAAAATGCATATTTTATAGGATGTATCTAAGGTACGATTAAACTAGGTTCCTCTCTAGTTAATATTTCTTTCACTGGTTTGTTTTAACGTTGAACAGTGTATTATTTACAATGCTCTAACGTAAGAAAGTTAATACACTCACTAAAAGCTTTTTATTTTTATCTACGAAATCTGTTTGGATGGTATCTCATAATCATTTATATTTTTTTGTTTCTTACAATCCAAAAAAAAAATGTTTACTCATAAAAGCTTTATTATATAAATGTATAGCTGCTTATTTATTTGTTTTTTTTATGAGTTTAGAACGAAACATATTTTTTTAACTATCACTTTTTTCCATGTTGCTAAAGTTATTTGTACCATAAACTTTTTTATTTATAAGCGCCCGATATTTCAATGCACTGCAGCTTGCACCACGATCGAGAGAAAACAAGCGAAGCGAGCGGCTTTTAAAAATAACTACGGACAGACGACTGGTCTACCTTCTTTTTCAATCCTTTCCTACGAGTAGGTACTACCGGAACCCTCAATAGTGACAAGTTGCAATAAATAAAATACTCGAACTCAAACTCGATGGCAAATTTTGACAAAATACACTCAGAATATCACTGTTTGTTTATTTGAATCACTATTACTTGAATTTGCAATGTTTCTTATAGCATCCAATATTGGCTTCCACGTAGGTTCTAGATAGTTTATCCATCTTCACGGAGCATCGTGCATTTCGTTATTATAATCACTTTCTTGAGGATTCCTTGGAACGTTTAAAGAAATTAGAATCATTAACTTTCATGAATGAATGAGTTTGTATGTTGTTACACTAAAATCCCGTGGGTAGATAAGAAATAACTTAATTGATAAAAAAATATTACTTACATGTATAATCTGTGGTAGTATCTACTTAAAAGTTGATAGGTTCCTGACATACCCAAATAACGACAAACAGCAACATATAGTAGTCGAATTGAAAATACGGTACTAAATAGCATGTTTTATTAATTCGTTGTTACTAAACATCAAAATAATAAAATAAATAAACAGGTGAGATAGAGATCATATCAAAAAAATACTCTGACAAATAAAACGATACTATTCTTCTCTTCTGGGAGTTTAGTAACAGGCGCAGGCGAACAGCCTGCGCTAAAATATTGTTATGGCAACGTTCCTTGAGAGGTGTCTTAATAAGGATGGCGTTTACCAACCTTAAGTAACCATGAGAACCTAGTGATAATCGCTAGTAACTGATACCCTATATCACTAAAATGTACTTAATTATATTTACAATAAAACGATTCTGATTAACTTGTGTTACCAGCTACCTACATCAAACATATTGAAAGTTACCCTTGATAGGTACAATTCCTATAATAATATTGATGCATTCTTTTTATTTAATAGGGTACAGGGATTCTGGAACGATGCACAATTGACCTTTCTAAAGCTTTATTTTTATTGGAGACTATAAATACATCTCTGATAAAAGTTGGGTCCTCGGCCCCGTTCCGATAGTGGTCGAACCCTCGTCTCTGCTTCTGGTTGGTATTTAAAAGTTGTTGCATCTTGGCTATTGTAGCCGCCTGCTCGTCGCGTTCCATCTCGTTTATAAGGATTGGTAAATTTGCAGCGCACACCCATAGGTAAAACATTCCCACTGAAATTATAATGAAACATATTATAATAATATAGGAACAGGACAGGATCGATGATTTGTTAGCTAATTTTACCCTAAATCAAATCATTTTCCTCAAATAAATATATTTAAAAACATGTTATAATTATTATTGTTTTGTAATATATTAATATATTAGCATAATATTTACTAGTCGTTCGCCCCGAACTAAAATACCTATCGAGCTTGTATTTTGCCTAATAGAGACCTTTTTTTCTTAACAACAATTGTTTGATTTTTGTATTCGTTATTCAAGTACAGGATATAACGGATATTTAATGTTAGTTTCAGTTTTAAATGTGTAGCCGTTTTTTGAGAGAGACCTCGGATCAAAATAGGTCTAAAACAATCACTTAGGTGGAGTACCAAATCATTATGTTCAAACATAGATATTTATAAAAAAGTGTTCCATGTTCTACTTCCAAAGATCTTTTCAGCATTGCGAAACCACCTAAGTGAACTGAGAGAACTAGCTGCCGGTCAATAACTTACGGAGAAAAAATCCTCCAACAACACTGGCGCCGATAAGAGATCCAATATCCATAGTATTCTGTTTGAGTAGCAACAACCCTGTGGCGACCATTGCTGATATGAACATTAGACGAACCAACTCCAGTGTGATGTAGAACAACATTAAGATGTTATGGAACTGTAAATACAACAAAAGAATTAAAAAGGGAATAACACTGTCGATTATGTATAAACGCTTTCACACCTTCATTAATTTTGATGATTTGTGTCGTGGGTGCCGAAAACTAAGGTAATTAAAAATTTTCCAAAATTTTCTTCGAGAAAACTTGTATTTCTACCAAGAATTGAACCCGATGCCCGCTGCGTAGAAGGCGAACGTTGAACCAACTGCTCCAGCGGACAGTACAATAGCAGCTTTTAATAAAAAAAATAGTTAAACATTACAACACAGGCATGAAACTTACTTAGTTACCTTCGTATTTCGACGTTCAGTAGAACGGTTAAAAATATTCTTGTCATCACCAACCAACCAACTATACAATATAACTAAACTGGTTTATGTCGAATATAGGTATGAAGTACCTACCTAACATTCATTACACTATTATTTATTAGAGTTAAAAAGAAACAAAACAACGCTGTTCTTGTAAATGCTTACAATGTATGCTCCATAGATGTATAGTGCACATGCAATCACATAAATACACGTAGATAATATTGTTAGAGATATGAACTTCTGCGGATCTGTAAACATAAAGAACATCGTAAAAACATGATGAATATCAGAAGGTAAGGCGCTAAGGAACAATTGAAAGAAGTTCTAACTCGATGGCTTTGATAGAGCTCCACGCATTATCTGAACCACGTTATAAATAGTGTCTTTGACCAATTAAAATGAACGAAACAAGCATAAACTCTGGGGCTTATTAGTAGCCATTAAAGAGTTCCACAATGCATCTTCTAGCTCCAAAATCAGTAGGTATGCATCAGACACTCGTTATTAAGTGTAATAATTAGACTCGTTAAACAAACCAAATGATTTCTTATTCGAGTGGTTTACTAGTAGTAGTAGCCATTGAAACGTTCCACTATACACTTCCTCGAGCCATCATCAGATAGTCGTTACCAAGTGTAATGTTTTAGACTCGTCAAAACAAACCAAATGCAAATATTACGGGACTTACTCAGCAATTGAAAAGTTCCACTGTCCACCTCCCGGCTTTATCATTAAACCCTCATCATCAATTGTATGTAACGTATTGGACTCGTCAAAACAAAGGAATTGTATTCAAACTTTGATGGGTTTATTATATACTAGGAATTTAATAGTTCTCTTTACATGAGGATTAGATGTCCAGCCCGCCGCCGCCGGGAGGTGGACTACATAGAGTGTTATGTACTGAACTCGTCAAAACAAACTAGACAAGCCTACGAGTATAGTGGGGTATCATGCAATGGTATAATAATCATTAATCATTTAATATTACCGATTAGTTCTAGACTAATGGACTAATTTTAGTTGTCTATTTAGTTAATTATTTAATTAAAGTTCATGTTTCAAGCGGTCGGGCTTAATGATATGACTTCTACCTGTTATAAAAAGAGATGATGATTCACTTGCAGACTTTTTTAAATTTATGAAAGCGCTAGGTACTTTTTTTAAATTTGATAAATAACATAATTATTATTATATTTACCGTTCAGTATCTTTTCCATCAAGTCTTGTGAATAAATTAGATCGTATTGGTCGCTCCATTCAGTAAATTGTTCTTTCATAGTATCAACGTGTGTGTATGCTACGCAACAGCTGATCAAAAACACTATTGACTGAAACTAAAACATAGTTCAATTATTTATACGACATAAATACTTACTTAAAGCTATTGAGTTTATTGGGTATTATTTTTATAATCGTAGACTAATAAGTTTACGGACCAACTTGTCTTTATTATATTTCCATAAACAAAATTGTGCTGGATTATATTATATATGTGTAATTTTATTTAAGTAAGAAAACAGCTTACTTAATACCACTAAGGTAATAAGAGCTCAAACCTAGTAGTAAGCGTGCCAGTCATGTCGGCGTATTAGCATAGAAACCCAAGTACAAGCAAGTACCCGCATTCTGATCACTCGTTTTTTTTTTTTTTTTTTTTTTTTTTTATTTGTGACAGGCTAGTGTTTGACCACTATCTGGTACCTGATGGTAAGTGACGATGTGATCGAAGCTAGTAAACACACTAGACCTGGAATACGCAGGCTCTCAAGGATAACTGCCGGAACACCGTATTTGGCTTGGCGGCAGACTTTCAACTTGACTCGTATCAAAAAATGCCCTTACTACCTACGTAGGTAAGTATCTAGTACGTATATTTGTTGTGAGCGGTTTCTGTATGAATTAAACAAAAAATTATCTTAATTCTTTGGAGTTTTGAAACTGTTCGAAACAGAGATATGTAATAGGGGGTTAGGTGCAAAGCTAATTTTTCATGAGTAGTTTCTAGTTTTAGCACTTTGTCCGTCCTTCTGCCCATCATACAGGCAAATTATCTTAGGATACAGGCTTAGGTAGGTACTTAACTACTGCGTCATAGCCGAAAACGGCACTTAAAATTATATTTAAGTAAGTATAATAAGTAACACTTCATTAAAATATGATAGAGATTCCCATACATATGGATATACCAATTGTTAAAAATGGTTGGTATTACATTAATGGAAAAGCGCATTTAAAATAAATGTACATACTAAAAACAAACTAAATATTTTTATGAATCTTTATAGCTACTTATAGAATAACACTTTTGAATTATTTTTTATTTAACTGCTTTTCAATAATTAAGAATATTATTGAATAAACGTTTTATAATGCAAGGGAAATACAAAATTACAAAACGCCTGCTATTAACAAAACTGATTCGTGACGTCAGTTCACACGTTTTGTATGTCAATGATTAGTCAACTTTCCTATGGTAGAGTAGGTATGGCAGCCATGATTGGATTGTGGATGTCAAAGAAAGAACGAAAAAATAGTTTAGACGAGTTTCAATTTGCTCGAAATTGAAATTTTGTTTTCGGCAATGTATTCACGTAAACAATCTAGCATAAAAACACACATGCATATTCCCTATCAGTTTGTTTTTTTATATGTATAAGTAGGATATATATATCCTACCTATTACAATTTTTAATAACTACCTAGGTAATTAGGTATCACTAAAAAAGTAATAAATATAATCCAAAAGTGCAAAAACTTAAAAAAATTCTGTATGAGTACTTACTATTGAAAACAGACCTATAAGAATTCCCCCTAATCTAAGAGAAAACCAGAAGCAACAACTGTAAACTAATGCCATTTTTATAGTTAATAATAAAGTAATGTAAGCTTTCTGATATTCGTTTTCAAAGCATGAATAAGCTCTGACTTTTTAACGATTATCTACGCCGATATGTCACGCTATTATAATAGCTTCGCTATCTACTCACGATCTACTCTAATGGATTTAGTTAATGTCCAGAGACTGTCCCGAGGCTTAATAACTGATTTTTTGGGCCAACAAAATGAAACTAAAATATGTCTTGATAAATGCTGGGAAGAACTATGTAAGCCTGCCGTTTGGCTTTTCCTAGACATCCTAGACAGAAAAATAGGGCAAAACACATTGAGAAAGGAAAAATATCGTATTTAGCGGGCTAAAGCCCGTTACATCTTCAACGCAATGCATATGAAAAGACAATCTATAATATAGATATAACCAATCGCCATAGCAGTAAAAATATTTACTACATAAAAAAATAACCTGACTGCGAACATAACAAAAAAGAGGTAGGTAAACAAGCTTGACATACTGTATTTCATAATAGCTGCTGGTACATAACATTAAGTGATTTTAGGTGTGTCTAAAGATTTTTCTGCTTGAGGGTGAGCAAAGACTGTATTTCGGTATAGTAGCAAGCCAATCGAACACGAGAATATATGCCTGAATTTCACCGCCATGTGACCTTCATCGGAGGCATAAGTCTGCGCATTGAGAGTGTAGAATTGAACCTGTACTGAAGAACTAGAAGAACTTCTAGAACTGAAAGTACCTACTCGATTCTTAGATACAAATTGAACTGAACTGCCCGTTAGCTTAGTTGGGTGCGCGTCCGCCTTCTAAGCAGGGGTATCGAGTTCGATTCCAGGTGGTAACACAAGTTTTCTTCCCAAGGAAAATTTGTGTTTCTAGTCCTGAATGTGTGTGTAATTTGAACGTTTACGATACCATCGATTCAAGTCTTGGAACTTAGTGTGGGGCTGTGAGTGTGAAACTACATCATTACAACAGAAAAAAAACCCAATTCACACTACTTCTGTGCCAAACTGGCAACTGGAAGCAAAACCGATGCAGTCCTATATAGTCCTCTTGTATGAACAAGAGTGAATCTCCAGCTCCACTAACGCTGTGACCCGAGCTTGTGACGAGCCCTGTAAAAGTCATTATTAGCCTACCGTAACCGCTTGAGGGAATGGAATTATTTTGATATTAAAGCATTGTGTGCTGATAATTGCTTTGGAAATATACAATTATTATAGGTTATCCTACTAATACCTACTGCAACTCCGAAAGTTTGTCTGTACCTCAGTGTGTAAGTGTGTAATTTGTTTCCTCTTCACGCTTTAACGAATGAACGGATTTAGATGAAATTTGGAATGTCTTATACCTAGGATAACACAAAGGCTACTTTTAACTTGATAATAGCGGTTGAAGCCACGGCTAGTAAACGATAAACCATAAAATAATTAATTGACGAATTTAAATGTGCGACTTAGGGCCATGAATAAAATGTGTAGGTATGATGTGTATCTACTGTTTTACCAAAAATGATTCAATATTTTCGATTGTTGCAAGAAAAGGGCAGGTGCGGACGCCAAGTGCTTGCTCCTCTCTGATTTTTACTTCTCATAATGCTCAGTAAATATTACATTGGCTGTACGCTCTGTCAGCCGGAACTAGTCATGTTAGCTCAGTGCTTCTGTTAGGTGGTACCACCTCAGGTGGAAGTTTTATTTGTTTCATTAATAGTTTAGCACAAAACCGTATAAGTATCCGAACAAGGAATAAACTAAGAATTGGAGTTTCGTCACGTTTTGCATCCCAACGGGCATTGGTACATACACCACCTCTTGCTTTTGCATGAGTACCTAATTATATTTGTATGACTAAGTTTTTTCTTTGAACGTGTTTAAATTGTTTTGCGGACTGAGTATCGGTTTTGTTTTCCCTATTTTCATTATGTATCAGAAGACTTTTAACATACTGGGCGGAGAGATTGCGGCAAAGGCGGATCGCGCTACACCGCAGCGCGGTGCGCCTTTGCCGTTTGCCTGTTCAAGAGAGACAGAGATAGGCAACGCTGCCAAATTGGGGACTATACCATTTGAATCGTCGTCTACGATTTGAATAGTAGTTAAGGGGGCTTTCATACTTGTGAGTGAAAAGCAAAATAATAATGTTTTTTGGGCAGAAAAGAACTTTGAAAGCCTCTGCTTGAAACCATTAAAAATAAGAAACAATTCGGTATGACAGCAAAAACAGTATTTAGACCTTTATTGTCACTGGATCTATCTCAAAAACGGCTACACTTTTAAAGCTGAATTGTATGTATAATATCCGTTATAATTATCCTGTACTTAAACAACACACACATAAATCAAACATTTATTAAAAAAGAGAATAAGTAAATTTTAAATGTATGAACGGGGTCTCAGTTCGGGACGCCATGTAACATCATTGGTTAATGCAGAAGTTATCAACACAAGAAGGCCTGTTTTTAGTAATTGAAACGCATCTTTTTGAGGTGATAACGTCTTATAAATCTATGAACACAGGCTGCATGCACGAAAAAGTGTCATGTTCCGACTGAGCCTGAGCGTGCAAGCGAGAGCGCGGAACAAGGACTTTTAATATGAAACACACTTGAAATTTATTATTACTTGACACTGGCTAAATGCACGAGATTGCGAAGCTAAAATTAAATAGAAAAAAAGACATTGATCTCAATGGTTGGAATGATGTCCCATGAGGTTTCTGAGGTATTCTACCAATTACCCTAAATCTAGTTCGATTTTTTAGATCAATTTGTTGAAACTGGTTTTCTGTCCCGGTATTTTATTTTCACGTTGTGTAAATAAGGATGGCCTGCGTGCCACAAGATGTGGCACTGCACTATATGTCACTGTCCAGTCCCGGTAGTGATTAGTATTTTGTGGTGTTGACATTGTAATCTCGGGTAGGGTGTATTTTTTTCGTATTTCTTATTCAAACTCGGTAATATGTCAGTGTCAATTATCAAAATGCCTTGTGTACGTATAGCACACTATCAAAGTTTCGAATTAACCAGTAGCTAAGACCCCTATCGTAGAGAAAAAAGACCGATAGGAAGGCTTATGATATACTGTTACGTAGTTAGAATAAGGTAAACAAACCGAAACTCAGTGCACACATAGACAAAAAGTTAAACCTATTGAAAGAAAACACGCACACATACAAACTTTTCTGCCTTAATGTTGCCAGCCATGGATAAATCCACTAAAATGGTGGATTCCGCAAATGCAGTTGGAAGGTAAAATAGTCCAGGATAAGTGGGAAATAATATTTAAAAAAATAAGATATTCATGAATAAATGATTGATTGATTCATTAATTTATCTCTTTCGGAACACGAGGCCGCAGAGATGAAATTCTGTTAAGAGGACAGTTGGAAGACTTCGTGTGGCGGTTCCAACCCTATGCCGGGCACTGTCAATGCAATGCTGAACGAGCAGGACTTGTTCCGGCTATTAGAGTGAATAGCCAATATAATAACTTTATATTTGCAATTTAAGAGCGCATTGCAGTGTAGCGGAACTTTATTATTCAAAGTTTTGGTTGGCACTAGATGTATACAGGCGGGCGTGTTACTTACCGTAAGGCAAGCATTTGACCACTATAAGAACATAATAGCATGCTTGCCTAGAAGATGACTATTTACTCTTGACTTGAAGACTCCTAGATTACATCTTCGGAGCTAAGACGTGGGCAATGAATTCCACTCCTTCGCAGTACAGATGATAAACGTAGAAGCGAAACGCTTCGAGCGAACTGGAGGTACCTATGTCTTATCATAGATTAAGAATGACATCCTAACTAACCGCGACAGGAGGTTTTTTATGCTAGTTAGAAAATAGACGAGCTAGATGCAGTTTTGATGGTTAGCATAAGCAAGACCCTTGCTTCCGTAAAGATGCAGTTATTATCTTAACTTTAAATACTTAACAAATATTCCACGAAAATTAAACATTTATTATCAAAATATGCGAATAGAGGAAGTAGAGACATGCAAGTTCTTGGGAATCACAATTGACAAGAACTGTAATTGGAAGAGCCATGTGGAAAATGTGTGCGACAGGCTGGATCGGTTTGTCTACGCTATACAAACAAACAACAAAACAAACAAACAAACACATTCACACTCACAGTCCCACACTAAGTTCAAAGACTTGTATCGCGGGTGCCGGAAACATTCAATCACACACATATTACACCCAGAACCAGAAGCACAAATATCTCTTGGGAAGGAATTTGTGCTCCTGTCGGGAATCGAACCCAGGACCCACGGAAATACGACAATCACGGAGTTCAGTGTCAAGGGACTCTGCCTTGTGCGCATACCACGGTTATGTATCTTCGATTTTGTCATACGGGCTACTATTATTAGGCAACTCTGTCGAAATTTTACGACCATTTAAAGTACAAAATAAAGTGTACGAGCTATTTGCGGCGCCTGGTCAACCGATTGTTGTAGGCCAAAGTTGACAAGCTATATTTTCCTACATGTAGACTCGATATTTTAAAAAAAAGCGTATGTTATGGCGATAAAGGTTTACAATAAATTGCCCAAAGAAATTAAGGTGCGTAATAGAAATCAATTTAAAAATGCATTGAAGTCCTGGCATTTGAATAATTGTTATATATATATTGTTATAGCTTAAATGAATATTTTCAATTTAAATAAATGACTATGATATGATATTAAAATAACTTGACCTAAAGTGAATGATAACTTAAATATTTATTGTAATAATTGGATATAATTGACACTTTTTTTATTTTAATTAATGATTTATAATAATTGAATTGACATAATCATTTTTTTTTTACTCAAATGGCATTGTAAACTTTGTTATATTTAAAAACTAAATAGAAGAAACATGTTATGACGTTGCACACCCATGTATAAAGGGTACATTGTATGGGAATTATTATTAATTTAAAAGCTTGTATTATCAACCTACATTCTATGCAATAAATGAATTATGATTATGAAGTTTAATTAGTACGATCTTGTTTTCTGTTCAGGTATTATTACTTGTCACGTAGTGTAAATAAGGCTTGCCGCATTCTATTGTTATTACGTAGTACTCTCTGTGGTCTGTGATTGTTATGGCTTAAAATCTCGTAATTATCCAAGTAATTGTATTTATATATTTCTTGGTACAAATGGCTGTGGAGTGATGTGTTTTCATTGGAAGGATACAAAGTAGACAGCTCATTAACTTAAATGAGACGGCTGAAAAGTGGAATAATTTGTGGACAAGAAAGAGGAAAAACAGTCATGGAGTCCCTCCCATATGATATGATTATTAACATTCTTAATTACACCTCGCTTAACGATGTCATAAGTTTCAGTAAAACTTGTAAACAATTTAACGAAATGGTAAACAGTAGCCAGGCTCTGTGGAGATCGAAATTGAGAACAATGTAAGTTCATATAGCATATAATATAGTCATGCCCCGCGGCTTTGCCCGTCTTAATCAAGTTGGAAGTAGCCTATGAGTTAATTTTCGGTATAAGCTATGTACATTCCAAATTTCATCCAATTCAGTTTAGCTGTTATAGCAAATAAACATACTACATAAAAATATAAACAAATTTTCTTATGAATTAACTTTGGAATTTATGAGTAACGTGTGATATTTGATCGAGCGAAGCGAGATCTCTAAGTTGACTTGGGTGATTCGGCACTTTGTCCGTCCGTCCGTCCATCAGAGGCATCTACACTGTAAAAGTAAATAACTTCAAATTATCAGAGAATATGTAAAACTTTAGCCAAAAGCTAGAAATGACAAATAAAATTATATAAATGATAAATAATAATAAAATAAATGAAGGGGGCATCATACTTGTAAGCAAAATTAATTTTATTTTTTATATACCCTTGAGGGGTATCGTTGAAAAGAGCTTTTCAAGTAGAGTACCAAACCGGTTTTAGAAAAAAATCTTTGTTGCTAAAAATAATAATTTGGTAGGCCACCAAAGTCCCTGTTTTTAGACCTATTTTGTCCCGAGGTCTCAAAAACAGCTTTACATTTAAAACTGAAACTTACGTGATTATCAGGATTTGTGTTATTATCATTGTATTACAACCCTAGAAAAAATGGTGTAAATTGGCTGATATGCTTTTCTATATGGTTTGTGTAATAGCTACATTGTATGGAGCTAACAACAAAGGTCTTACGTTTCAGTGTGCCAGGAAAGCAAACAAGAAAGATAAACCTATTCGATGTCTGACATTCTACTACTAACTATGCCCAAAATTCAGATGCTAGTCTGTTGCATAAGACTATAAAATATTTAGTGGCATTGATATCATCCATACTAGCAAATGTAGTCTTTAACAGGAGTTTAGTAAAATCCTTAATAAGGATAAAAATGGTGGCTAAATCAGATTGAAACCAAACTTATACATTCTTTGTTATATAGTGATTGGTGTGTTTTTCCATCAATCAGTTTTACCATAATTATATAAATTGCTATACATTTCAACTTTGACTATGTCATTTTGTTTCGTAGTTAAGTTTAACATAAGTCATGAGGTGGGGTTGCTATAATTGGGTTCACACTCATTGTAAAAGTGTGAGTCAATAGAATGTAAAGTGCTGTATATATCTGGTGCAAATCCATAGTTCCAAATAAATAAAAAAGTTTTATGTGTACTAATTTTAAGAGCTATGATTTGTTTGAATATATAGTTGACCTGTTGATTGTTGTCCTGATTAGTCTTATATTTTCCAGTGTAAATGAAGTTATCTTTAGAGAGATTGAAAAGAGATGTAATGGGAACTGGTACAATAAATTCAGAGATTATATGAAATTAAAATCTGAAGTAATTGATCGCATAAACGACATGTCTGTGTATTATTTCAAGTGAGTATAAGTAATCTTATTTTTTGGACTGGCTTTAAGTTTCTATAGTTCTTGTGGGAAAAATATGTATGCATGGAAATATTAAGGCGGTGCCATACTTGTACCCAGAGAACAACACGTATTTTAACTGCCCGCCATGGGAATAAATGAAAAAAAGTTTTAAAGCGAACATGTAACTATTTAACCTTTTGGCCTTTTTGCCAAGGCACAAAGTACAAAAATGTTAAAAAAAAATATTGTAATAGTCCTGCCAAAAATCGAAATATACTTATAATAATATGGACTTGTTTTTTATATTCACATGTTGTTGGGATATTCTATTTTGAATATAAATAGCAGTAATAATTTTTTAAGTTTTTAATTTAATATTTTGTGGGTGCGTTTTTTGTCGTCTATAGACGTTGTTGGGGCGCTGGGCTCGCAAGCGCTTGTCAAGTATACGTGACTTTGGTGTCCAAAAGTTTAAAGTAGAAATCTATGTTGGAAAATCACAATTCGGTACAGCAAATTTACTGGTTTAAGACATTTTTTTCCAGGATCTATCTCAAATATGGCTTTATGTCCAAAGTTGTTACTTATTTATCATTTTACTTATGTAACAAATCTAGCTTCACGAAGGCTTCGTCACAGTAAACATAACTCTGTATATCTACTGAGGTTTCATCTATACTAAAATTATAAAGAGGTAAAGTTTGTTTGTATGTTAAAGATAATCTCTGAAACTACTGATCCGATTCTGAAAATTATTTTACTAATAGCCACAATATCCCTTAACCCGCGAACGGTGACGTTGATTTGACTTACATTTTCGGTGACCCCGGTGTCACGCACCGGGGTTTTCAATGAAATGTTTTTCAAAATCTTTAGTTTACTGACCATTTTTTTAATTAATTATAAGTTATTTGACATTAAAACAACGATATTATATTAATCACAACCTCGTTTATTGCTATTTTTTATTACTAATCATCTTCACTTATAACCTTTAAAACTAGTTGGTTTTTACACAGGTTTATATAAAGTTCAAAAACATAAAAATATACATACTTTATTTAAACAATGCAGTCTTTTTAGTTTCTAGACTCTATAAAGATATTCAAAATAAACAAAAAATGGCATCCTGCCAACAAAAATAAACAAAATAAATTTTTCGGTTTCGGTGACCCCGGTCTACCGCACCGGGTTGGCGCCAAAACTCAGAAACGTGCGCCCGCTCCGACGTCGTGGAGTCAACTGACGGTGGGGGAGGGGAAATGAGGCAGCTACTCGAAATAACGGCAAAAATCATCGGCGGGGGAAAAAGTTATTCGATTTTTTCAAGTCACCCGGTCCCACAGACATATAGGTCACCGTTCCCGGGTTAATGTCATAGGCTATATTTTGTTGGGATAAATGTTAGTTTTTGCGTGGTATGCAAACTACTTTACCAGCTCGTAAGAATTTCGGCTTCTATAATATTATATAGAAGCGAAACCACTATAAGGTGAGTTAATAGCTTTGGAGGGGTTAAGTTCCCAAGCAATATAATCGGAATATCCTCTTTCATAATGATGATAGTGGAGAGTCCGGTTGCAGGAAGAGAGTTAAGAAACTCTACCAGATGAGTGGTAGCATCGGTTCGGTCTAGAACTACATGTGTATGGACTGGTTTATCACCTCGTCGCCTCTAACTTCTTCCAAAATACTGTGATTTATGGCAGCTGTGAATGACGTTGTTTCTTGAGATACATTTTCAATAAAGAAATTAATAAGTTTCTCCATTACAGAAATAATCTTCAAAATATATTCTGGTAGAGTAACTAACTTGATTGGGGATATAAATAAACCTTCTCCTATTTTTTTTTAAAGTCTGAGATTTTTGTTGCTCGGGTGTTGCCACCTAGTGAGCCCTCATGTTCCTTTGCTCAATCCTATCCTATGTGTTAATTTAGTATTAAGTTGAAACTTCATTAAATTAATTGTGTTCTTACAAAAAATAAGCTCCAAAATTCGCTACTGAACAGCTGTCTTGGCGACTTATCAATGATCTATAAATGAAGTTTTTTTTTCATGTACCCAATTGTAATGATATGAAGTTTATTTATTGCTTCAGTCGAAGTTTAATCGACTTGTAAAAACAAATTTAGTATAAACTAGCCGTGCCCCTTGGCTTTGCCCGCTATTATCAAGTTAATAAGTAGCCTAAGTTGTTATCATAGGTATAAGCTATGTACATTCCAAATTTCATCCAAATCCATTCTGCCATTAAAGCGTGAAGAGGATACAAACTTCCGGATTTATAATATTAGAAGAATTAATAGGATTTAATTAATGTATGTATTTAGTACAGCAAAACGTCTTATTCTTCTTATTCTCCTTTCAGGTGTAAGAAGGAGATAACTCTTTTTGATATACGGATGATATTTAACAAATACTTTTGCAGTGGCTTTGAATACTATTGCGTTATTCACATCCTCCAGGAATTATTTGCGAAAGGGAATAAAAACACAGGCGCATCAAAAGTTAAACCGTAAGTATATTTAGACCTTACATATATTTATGACTTAAGGATGTATCTATATAACACCTGGAACAATTTGGATGAAATTTAGTGTGTCTAGAACACTAGAGTATACGGTCTATCGCTCAGCCAAGGGTCTATCGGTAAGAGATAGATTGTCTTATACAAGTATAAGACAATCTATATTTTACCCTGCTAATAATCCGAGTGATGCTACAGGGTAAATCAAGAAGAATATAAAATAGGTAATGCAAATAATTGAGTATAGAATAAATCTTTTTAGAAATAAAATTAGGGTAGTAGCTTTATAGCAACAGTGTATATATATATCTATATATATATATATATATATATCTATATATATATATATATATATATATATATATATATATATATATAATAGCAATATATGTATGGCAATCTATATACACATATTTATGTATAGCCACAGCCTATAATATTATATATTTTTAGGCTGATCAATGTTTTTTGAGTTAAGCTTTGTTGACATACATGGTACTAGATAATATAGATGTCAAAATTTTTAAATAAACAAATACTATAAAAATAAAGCTTGCTGTGGATATAATTTACCCTCTTTTTTTACTCATGACGCAAGAAGACGTCTGTTAAAATTTGAATGTGTGTTTCTGTTTGTCTGTCTGTGACATCATAGCTCCCAAATGGTTGAATCGGTATCGTTTAAAAAGCGACTTGATTATGAGTGCACTGACTGTCCGTTGCAGCCGTTTTCCATAATATATCATTATCCGTCTTAGTGTATTACATGTTTTATTTTTGCCACTTGTGATGTCAAGGAAGTCCTTCAAAATAAAAATCAATCAAAATCAAAATTTTTATTCATATGGGCCCTAAAGAGGCACTCAAAATCAAAATCAATATTTTTTCGAACATGCATAATATTTTCAAAGATGTAAAGCGAAGGCATGGTAAGTATGCCTGTTTCTTTAAAGAATTCCCTGAGAAATTCGCGCGAACCCATATCATAGATTGCTAGAACCGCTCTCTTTTGTAGAATAAAAATAGTTTCGACATTGGCAGCAGATCCCCATAATAAGATTCCGTAACTCATCAAACTATGAAAATATGCTATGTAAACCACTTGCCGTTGCTACATTAGTCAATTGTCTAATTTTACGGCTCGCAAAAGCATCGGAACTCAAGCTACCTGCAAGCACATCAATATGAGGACCCCACTGCAGTTTTGAGTCCATAGTCAGACCTAAGAAAATAGTTTTCTATACAAGATCTTATTTGTGTTTTTCAAGTGTGTCATTTGCATCTACCAAAGGAACATTAGTGAGGGAAACCTTTGGTTTTGCTAGCATTTAACAATAAGTTATTAGAAGCAAACCATTTCGGGACTTTATCTAATTCATAATTTGTTAATTAAATTCCACTCGTTTCAAAAATAAGTGACGTGTCATCAGCAGATAAAACAATATCTAATGCTAGCGTAGTTGTCATATAAGGTAAATCATTTACATATACTAAAAAAAAGAGTATGTTTACAACATGATTTGAAAATTGGAGTATATTTCCTGTGCTTCATGAGATCAGAAAATACTTCTTGATCGACCGAGAGATTAAATATAATGACAACCGTGTCACTCTCTAGACTGCCCGAAACCCTCGGCATCAAAGAAGCATTAAGGATCGGCAATGTCCATCCATGATCTCTATTGAATTTCGGGTTGCGTTCTATCTCGATAGCCTCACGTACTTTTCGGGGCACGAAAAACTTCTCCCTCGCCAGCACGGAGGTTTTATCAAAGCGAATGAAGTGATTTGTGCCCGAGAGATGCTCGTGTCACTCACGTGCTCGAGCTCGGCCTGTATCTATTGGTCTCTATGTAGGGTTACACAATTTGAGAGCCCGGTTGATTAGCGATCTTGGTACAGAGGACAAATGGGCAGGATGGTGATGTTAGTTGGCAAGGTGTTGGTTTTTTATGAACCGTATACTTCAGACTACCATCTGGTCTCCGGATAACGCGTACATCTAAAAACGGCAACACACTATTACTCTCCTCTTCCACTGTGATGCTAATATTACGATGTTGACCATGTAAGTGATCCGTAAACTCTGTCAAATCGTCTTTAGTGATAACCGTGAAAATATCATCTACATATCGCCACCAGTATCGCGGTTTTTTTGAAGCAGTATTCAATGCCATGCCTTCATATCGTTCCATAAAAATCTAAGCCACTAATGGGCACAAACAAGAACCCATAGCCACTCATCGTACACTTGTAAGTAGAACTCCCCTTTCCACGTGAAGTAACCATTTTTTAGACAGAGCTCTGTTCACTCAATGTATTCCGCTGGTAAAGCTGAGTTTCGTATAATTGTGCTGATAATATCAATAGTTTCCTCTACGGGAACATTGGTAAACAGTAACGCAACGTCGGAGAGCATCGTACGTGCTCGAAACCTAGGTCGACAATATCGATCAAATGACGTGAGTGATAGCCGTATTTTAATAATATTATAATAATTAGGGTCATCAAGGTATGAGCTATGTCCATTCTTAATTTCATCCAAATCCGTTCAGCCATTAAAGCGTGAATAGGGAACAAACATACTTACACACAAACTTGCGAATTTATATTATTAGTAGGATAAATAAAGTATGGTGTTACTGTTTTCAGACCGTACACATTAACAGACATGTACTATTCAAAAGGGGTTGTTCGGCACTTGCTTCACTCCTACTTGGCTATTAAATGGATGCAAGAACGTAAGGCAAACAATTTGCCTCCAGAAAGGGTCCTAAACTTTTTCATACAATGGGTGGATCCGCTAAACATGCATACCGATGAAGAAGTTAACGACGCGGTCAGTCTTATAATCTTAATCTATAATTATACTTACATAAATATCAATTGCCGCGTGTATGAAAGATCATCAGTTGAGAACTGCTCGACCGATTTCTCTAATTCTGTTTTTGTTATGTTCTTAATTGTCAGGACAAGGTTTGTATGAACGAACATTTCAGGGAATTTAACCAGATTCAGATATTATTTGCAGAAATTGTAATCTATAATTCTAAGTTCGGATCGCTAGTAGGCAAATAATTAGTATAGATAGCTTTTATTCACCAATTTACATTAAAAGATATCATGTTGTTCATGCTATATCTGTGACACCATACGGATGTTCATTCTGAACTATACTGATCACTGACTTATAGCCATCCAGAAATCAGCATCATCTCGTCAGTCGGTCTTACAGTAAGATTTTTTTTTTTCAATTTACATGTTTGTCTAATCCTGGTTTATATAGAAAAAAAATATTATACATAATTCATTTATCATATGCAGAACTCTGGATCACGAACGCCAACCAGGCGGATGGTAGTCATACAATAATAACTTTTAATGATATTGATATATTTCAAATATATTCAAAATTTTAATTGTACAGAAACAGCAATCGCAATTTAATTAACATTTAAAATAGAAATTATCCCTTGAAAATATTGTATCTAAAGATTTTGATTCATAATATTATTTTATATCACCCACAAATCGAATATATAAATTTGCTTAGATTATAATCATATCTTATAATCTGTCCGATGTCTTCTTTGTAATTGTATTGTTAATTATTGCCATATATGTCATCATTATTTATAGTGTAGCAGTTTGTTGTTCCATAATAAATAAAATAAAAAATAACATGGAACATATAATTCCTTACTAACCTTAGACTATGAGAGAATGGAAGAATTAGTCACGATACAGAAATAGAAGATAATCATGATATAATACCTACAAACACATGTTTAATTACTATATATTAAAATACACAACACATTGATACTCAAAGTCACAAACACACGCACACAAAAACATGTACACAAGATTTAAGAAAAATACTTTAAAAAATCAGGTAAAGACATAGGCTGTCTTAGTTTGTGGAAGAAAGATACTATTGACTGTGAGAATGATTTTAATAGCATTAAGTTTCAAAGTTAGATTAGAATATATTTCTAATATTCAAGAAAAAGAAAAAATAAAACAAGTTTAGTGCTAAAATCGCAGCTATTTAGAATTATTGCTTTTAGTCTGTTGGTAGTTGTAGGTTAAAGTTGTAACCAATGTAGCTTACCTCAAAATAAATACGCTTTCACACTCACGCCCCTAAGTTCGATGAATATTGTCGTGGGTGCCGGAAGCATTCACATCACGCACAATCACAACCAGAACCCGAAACAAATGAAAATGAAGATTGTGTTTTACAGAAATATGTTGGATTTTTTAACCGACTTCAAAAAAGGAAGTTCTCAATTCGACGGTATGTTTTTTTTGTATGTATGTACGTATGTATGTATAACGCGATAATTCCACCAATTATAAATCGATTTTGATGATTTTTTTTTGTTTGGTAGATTGTACTTCGGAGGTGGTCCCATATAAATTTTAACGAAATCGATTCTTTTAAGCTTTGCTTGCGTTTAAATTATTAGGTAATGATAAGCTGCACCACACCCTAAATTCAGATTATCGTTCAATTTTGGGACAACATGTATGTTTGTTTTTAATGACGAATAAAATCCTGCAATTTTTCATGGAAACTAAATGAATAACATCATTATTTAAACGAATGAAATTAACAATACATTAACTGTTCAACAGATAAACTCGCTGGTCACTTTGGTTGAAGCAGAACTTGTAAAAAACTATCCAGTAGCTAATGTACCCGCTCAAAATATGTTGGCCAGCGGAATCGTCACAAGAGTGAATATAGTTGAGGTGATATCACACGTTCTATACAAAGATAAACGATTGGCTACATTATCAGTTGCAAATCTTGCAACACTTGATATTTTGAAGGTATGTACATTTAATGTATGTTTTGTGTTTATATAGTAATTTTGTATGTTTATTAAGTAGTTATGCATATAATTTAGTTTCCTGGAACCCATCATGTATCATAACTAATATCGCAGGGTGACAAGCGCAGTGAATTGCCGCGCATGATTTTGACCTATATAAGTTCAAAAAACTCTGGGTCACTCTGAACTGTAAAGGGCAAGCCGTGAAACTTACCATCAGGCGAGTGATGTGCGCTCGTTCGTCTCTCAATTTTATAAAATATCGGGTCGAAAAGTAGCCTGTGCTAATGCTGAGTAAAAAATGACCTGTTGTATATATCATCGAAACTCCAAATTAGCTCAGCAGCGGTATGAACGTGAAGAGAAAACAAACAAACAAGTACTTTCACATTTATAATATTAAAGTGGTTATTTTAATGAATATTTTCTCACGGAGACGTGTATTATCTGTACTTCGAAGGAATGTAACTCATTGGCCTCGTCTTTTTTTCCTGAACGCTATAATCTGGGAGTCTTCAAGTCAATGGTGAATAGTTATCTTCTTGGCAAGCATACTACATCTTCGGCCGCATCATCACTCTCTATCAAGTGAGCTAGTGGTCAAATGCTTGCCTGTCGATCGTTAAAATCGCTACAATTGCAAGGGGTGAGTAAGGGGGACTAAGTGACTTACTGATAGAAATATATCGACGTAAATATTCCACTCCAATTCCTTATACTCTTCACAATGCGTGCGGTATCGCAGGTAGGCGGTTATTTCAAACAACTGCCAACGAACCCAATGTCACCTGTAGGGTACTTACTTCCTGTAGATGTAGAATCATGAAATTTGGCAAGAAGCAAGGTCTCACACCACAATTAACGAAACCAATTCGAACATCATTGTAAGAAAAATCTATGAGACTCGAATGCTGTGATGGACAAAATCAATAAAATCAAAGTAAAATCGTTTATTCACATGGGCCCCGAAGAGGCACTCATGTTCGCTCATAAATCGTTCCTTAACACTAATACATAATTATATTAACCTAGGTATATCTATATTATGTAGTCGCTAGAAAGCGCTTGTGCAGTTTGCCTCCATGCATCCTTGTCATTAATATAGTCGATCGTTTTATAGTAAGCTTTCTTAATAAATGCCCGTTTTATTACAGATTTAAACTTTCCCAATGGTAATTCAGTTACTATTTTTTGAATTCTATTGTAAAATCTAACCCCATTTGCCATAAAAGATTTATTAGTTTTGCTTAATCTAAATGCGCGCACTGTAATTTTATGCTTATATCTAGGATTAAGATTGTGTGCGTCGCTTCTTAATTTATATTTACCAATATTTTTGCGAACATGCATAACATTTTCAAAGATGTAAAGCGAGGGCATGGTAAGTATGCCTGATTCTTTAAAGAATTCCCTGAGAGATTCGCGCGGACCCATATTTATATCTACATAGAAGTTTGTACAGAACCCTTAGTGCGTGTCAGACTTCTACTTTCCTGTTTTTTTTATCTCTGATGAAGCTACCATCGTCTGACCTGTTTATAATTGATGATAATGTCTAAATTGTGACTGGCTCCATGGGAGCAATCATGGGCCTTGCCCAAATGAGAGCTGCCGTAACATCATTTATGGAGCTTGGCAACAGATTTTTCTACTTGAGGTGGTAAACTATAACTGCTATTCGGTACAGAAGCAAGTCCTACCACCATGGACATGTCATTTGAAGATTTACCCATTTTATTTTCCGTTGATTGCAGGTTCTAGATATGCGTTGTGGGAATGATGTGGTTATCGCAACCATATTTCACGCAGTGGCGAAGAAATTTGGTGTTAATTGCGAACTGTTGGCTTTTCCAAACCACTTGATATTGCAGGTGTGCAATACACAAGGTCCAATTTATAAGATTCAGTTGGATACTGGAATGTTAGTACCGAAGGTCAATTGCCCATTCAGGTTGAACGATGGAAGGTCAAATGGACATAAATACGACCCGGATCAATTCCTTCACTATGTCATTGCAGTATTCCTTATGCCTTTGGGAAGCTATAAGACATGGTATGTACCTATATTATGATTTGACATTTAGAAAATAGCTTTACAGTTACACTACGATAAGATAATTGACACAGCCCGCAAAGACTCACATTGACAATCATACCCGAAGCTAATTTCAATCTTTTATAACCGACGATCCAGTTGGCGCAGTGGACAGGTGTCCGCCCTCTGCGCCGTGGGTCCTGGGTTCGATTCCCGGCAGG
Source organism: Lomographa bimaculata (assembly GCA_948107665.1). Taxonomy (NCBI): domain Eukaryota; kingdom Metazoa; phylum Arthropoda; class Insecta; order Lepidoptera; family Geometridae; genus Lomographa; species Lomographa bimaculata. The sequence continues at coordinate 10,428,240 of OX403589.1, forward strand.
AGCACAAATTCCTTTCCAAGGGATATTTGTGCTTCTGGTTCTGGGTGTAATGTGTGTGTGATGTGAATGTATTCCGGTACCCACGATACAGGTATTTGTACTTAGTGTGGGGCTGTGAGTGTGAATGCGTTTGTTGATTGTTTGTTTGTTTTATTGCATTCAGTAAGAGTATTTAATTAGATTGTATAATGTAAATGTTTATAGTTACATTACAGCCCTTGTTGAGCACAGCAACAGTTTAAAGAGAAGGAAACTCGTATATAACTAATCATTATATTTTATACAGTTAGGTTACATGAGGACAATTAATAAATATAATGTTCAAAATTAAAAGTGATTTAATGTCAATGAAATTTCATAAAGATTTAATTTAATGAAACGGGATTATACTCTTAATTATCTTCATTGTCCTTTTTTACAACTTTTATGATATTTTGCAATTTTTATATTTATTGTTGTTTAATCCGCTATATTAGTGTTTTGTCATTGAGGCATTCAGTAATATTATATGCATTGTAAATCAGTTCTTTTAAAATGTTGTTTAATTCATTATCATTGGTTCAATTTTTTATGGAATCGGATAGATTACTTTATAGTAATCTATACGATTCCATTAGTCATGTCTATTAGAATTTATATTCTATGACTAATGGTCCTTTCGAATGAAGTTCCAGGCGGTAAGTAGGCATTACACTGTTATTATGACGAATCTTTTCTTATGATTTAGTTTATCTTTTCGCGCTGTATAGAATTTTAAATATTTTCTTACATAACTAACAAATGCATGGACAGTCTGAATCTAGAGCTCGACGGAGCACCACGTAACACTTCGGTAGTGCGGCCTAGGTACATCTGCTAAGAGGAAAATTATTAAAAACTAGTCTGCATACAAACATACTGACACACAAGTTTTCGGATTTATAATATTACTAGCCGTGCCCCGGGGCTTTGCCCGCGTTTATCAAGTTGTACTCTATGTGTTAATTCTAGGTATAGGTATAAGAGATGATACAAACCACTTAACACGTAAAGGAAATGTGAGATACGGATCTCTAGCTTAGAAGTCCTTTAGAAAATTGTTAAGGGAATATAGGCATGGTAGTCGTTCAATAGGCATTTAAATATTAGGAAGGTAAGACGAGTCTTAGAAACGATGCTAAGGGGTATTTAATATTTTAACAAGCGTGAAAGTAGGAAAACTCGAATCAAAAGTAGAAACGAACGAAACATAGGCATCGATCGGCTAGATATATTATTATTTGTAATGAACCTATTTTTAAGTCTAAGGAAATAAAACACAAACTGTTTTACGCCAAAAACTACTATTTTAACATAAATGGTCGAAAATAAACTTTTAGTATTACATTGTCAGTACCACAAAAATGGTATTTATTATATGCTAATTTCCATTGCAGGTACATGCAAAATGCTGATTATTTAATGGAATTCCTGAACTCTAATCCAAACAGTGACCACCAATATAGAAAATACTTGCCATATTTGTTTGAGCATGCCCATTTTCCTGGGCTGTCTACGCCGATAAACATCAAATGTGTGAGTATAACTCATACATAAACAAAACTTGGCGCACATGTAGTTAGATAGATAGATAAACTCTTTATTGAACTCTTTATTGTTATTATTTATGTAGGTTTTTGTATGTATATTATGTATGTAATATTAATAAGTATGTATAAGTACATTTATTAATTTAAATACGTGTCGAGGTACACCACCGTCCCTGTTTGTAATATTTTTATCATCTCCCTTTGGTTGTCTGGAAGAAATCGCTTTGAGCGATAAGACCGCCCTTTGTGCTCCTATGTTATATTTAAGATTTCTATGTAAGTGTTATTTATTTTGGTGTGCAAATAAAGAATTTATCTATCTATCTATTGAACAACAAAAACCAGAAAGGAGAATAATTACTTACAAAATAAGTGTAACAATAGGCGGTCTTATCGATCCTCTAGAAAAATCTTTGGATGGAAAGGAATAACGCAATAAAGTTGGACGTCGGCGTTTTAAGAATACAACATTTTAAAAAGTGCAGGAATGGAATTAAATATAACGATTACTATTAAAAATAACGATAAATATCATATATAATACATATTAATACACATATACTACATAATATAAGTACATAAATATTAATACCAATGTCATGAATAAAGAATAGATTTTATAGGACAAATGACAACATAATTATTATTTTTTGTACAAGATAGTAAGCTTTGTCGCGTTCTTTAATATGGGCAGCGACTGAGCTGGCTTTATTTTTATGGGAAGCGCATTCCACTGTCAAACGGCTTTAACAGTGAATGAGTTGTCGTAAAAGCAAAAGAAGGTGTGTTGTGGCATTTCGAGTTTGAGGTTCTCTGACGACCTCAACACTAGCGAGTTAGAAAGGTCAAAAAATTTGGAACGTTCCTGAAGGTACATCCTCGATGTACGATGTATGTAGTGTAGACAAATAAAAGCGCACGAGACAAAACGATAATTATACTAGCTAGCGACCGGCCCTGGCTAGCAAGTGCAATTTTCGTTGGATATTCCTCAAAAATCTTTCATACAAACCATGTCCTGCATTTACGAACACAACAAAAACATCAACAAAACGGTATCGAGTGATGATCTTTCATATATTCCGGCAATTAAAATAAACGCTTTCACACTCAATTCAATGTTATTTGATTTTATTCAATTGATTGTTATTAGGTATTATGACCTGACAATTATGAATATACAGGAAAATAATTAAACGCAAACAAAGCTTAATTAACCGACTTCACCGTGTATTAAACACGCATTATTGACGATAACTCAAAAACTATTGATCAGATCTTGATCAAATTTAAATGGGACCAATGGGAAAGCAACAGGTTTCAAATAAAAACAAATTTTCAAAATCGGTACACGTGGAAAGAAGTTACGAGGTAACACGCAAAAAAAATATATATATACAGATAATTATTATGTACTTATGGCTAAGTTAACTATTTTGGGTGTTTTATTTTAGCATTTGGCTACTACTGGTTATCCTTTCAATTATAAAAAAAATCCTCTTTATTAGCTAAGAAAGATTTTGTATTGACCACGAACACGCATTATATTTTTTATGTGCTTGTTAGGCATGCTTTTGACCTCTATCTCTCCTGATTGAAAGTGATGATGCGGACGAAGATGCAGCATGCCTTGAAGTAACCTATTCACTCTTGACTTAAAGACTGCCAAATCATACTGTTCGGGAAACAAAAACGAGGGCAATAAGTTCCACTCCTCCGTAATAATGATGATAAACGTAGAAGTGAAATGTTCGACGACCCAGTTGGCGCAGCGGACAGGTGTCAGCCCTCTGCGCCGTGGGTCCTGGGTGCGATTCCCGGTAGGAGCACAAATTCCTTGCCAAGGGATATTTGTGCTTCTGGTTCTGGGTGTAATATGTGTGTGTGATGTGAATGTTTCCGGCACCCACGATACAAGTCTTTGAACTTAGTGTGGGGTTGTGAGTGTAAATGCGTTTGTTTGTTTGTTTGTTGTTTCGAGCGAACTTAAGGTATGTCAACCGTAAATGGAATTGAATGAAGTTTGATAGTTTGTTTCTATATATTCTGTGCCATCCGGAAATACTTGCGTGGCAGTCCTATAAACCTTCCTTATCAACTTCTCTTCAAACTCCTACTCCAGACATGGCAACTTTCATAAAATACTTGTGGCATCAGCCAATATTCCCAAGAGAAATTAATCCTCCAAGAAGTCCTTGACATTTTATATGCATTAAAAATAAGACTTTTTTGTATTTATAGATAACCGATGACCATTTGAAGATAATAGTACTGTTATCATATTTGACAAATTCTTCATTGCCGCCGCCTTTCAAGATATCTGAGGAAGAGGTAAGATTATGATTATTCAACACATTGACATTCATACACAACACATAGACAAGGAATTCATATTGATTTCATGTCAATCTAAATCAAAAACATTTTTTCTATAAAATAATGAGTCCACAATTTCATTGATTAAAAAAGACTGATGCCTGCGATAAGTTCAAAAACTACTTGTAGTACAGATCACCAGGGTTTTCCCGCGGTTGAACTTAATGTTATGGTTTAATGATACATTACAAACTAAATTAAAACCTCATTTGGCGAGTATACCATACGCCGCCGGCTGAATAATGCGGTGTGATTAGAGCGCATTATAAAGCCGATGGCGCCTGTCACCTCGGCCGCCGCGTCGTAGTAAGCCCGCCTCCCAAACTGGACTGCGGTTTAGAGTCCTACGACGAAGAGTTTCCAGTGAAGGTAGCATCGTGGTGAAATCCTCTCAAAATAGTAAAACCCACGCTATTGACTAGACTGACTCGTGACAATAGTTTCTAGATTTTGTATCAAGTTAATGATAAGTCTCTTATGTTGTTAACTCTCCTTCACGGCAGGGCTGCGTTCAGTGCCTACGCTCTGGTTGCAACGTTTCACCCTAGCCCGTTCAGTGCTTCGGTTATTCACAACCAAACAACTACCTTGAGAAAAGGTGGTAAAGGAGGCAAAAAGGAGGAGTTTTATGAGTTTATCGGGTGTATTTGTGTGTCTGTCTGTGTCATCGTAGCTCCCAAATGGGTGGACCTATGTCGATTTAGTTTTTTTTGTTAGAAAGGTGACTTGATGGAGAGTTCTTAGCTATATGTTTGGTGAAAATCGGTGCAGCCGTTATTTCACATAGAGCGTTGGGGGTATTTCCAAAATGTATATATTGATACTAGTTTTAGGAGTCTAAAACAAGTGTCAAAATCTATATAGTAAAATATTTTCTTATATAACTACTGTTTTAGATGGGAGTGAGGCGGCGTGTCGGCAGCGTGAAGTTCGCAGTGGGCATGATATTGCAGCACAAGGTGTACGAGTATAGGTGCGTTGTCCGCGACTGGGATCGGCATTGCAGCGATGACGCCGCCGACGGCCAGCCGAGCGCGCGGCAGCCCTTCTACAACGTCGTCGCGATGGACCAGTCCGTCAGATACGTTGCGCAAGGTAACACTGCATGTTAGCTGCATATTATTTCTCCTACTTTTTGGTTGCGGGTGGGAGCGGGCGTGCCTCGCAGATATTAGCCGCCTGCCGCCATTCGACCAGTCCGGCATGGCGCAAGATACTCACTTTCTATTATATTGCTGCATGTTCTCTACCTCTTTCTAGTTTTTATTGCAGGTGGTAGACGTGTGCCGTGCGGAAGCGGCAAGTATCAACGAACACTTTTTAGTGCTTCTTCATCTTCCTATAGCCCGATTGCTAATTTATTATAAATAAGGATTATGATTTGATATAACTTATTTTCTTTCCACCGTTCGCAAATAAATAAATTATGTACTGTTGTGTACCCAGAACACCTCATGGAAGTCCCGCGGCCGGTTCGCCTGTACCACTTGGAGGATATGATCGCTAAGGATTTTACTCACTTCAACGGGTTCGCCTACGTGCTCAACTCATTGAAACGTGCAGAGTACCCGGACGACCAAGCCGCGAGCGACCAGTACCGCACCCGCGCCGGAGCGCTTTACGGACGCAAACATAAATAACTCGCCAACATCTCTTCTTCGCCGCCAATTGTCAATAAGTGAACTTTTGTGTTAAGATACCAGGCGGCTTGCCTATGAAAGACAGAATTATAGAGGATGTAAAATAAACTATTTGTAGTACCCTAGTAAGAAATTTCTTAAGAAAATATTTGAAATTAGAAAAAAATATATAATAATATTTATTAATATTTGCGTGTCTGCAGGAGAATACTTTGTCATGTTTAAGATCCTTTGTTAACTTGTATTGTTGCAAATAAATTATTGTAATAGATAGTCTGAACAGATTTTTCATAAACGAAGTGTAGCCGGTGCACGGACCGAAGGGAACAACTACTTCTGTAAAGTTAGGCCGTGTCATTGTCCTTCAGGCCCGGGAAGTTGCATTTACCAAAGTGTTGTATTCTTATAACGTTGAACATTTCATGTGGGAATACTATAAAACACACATTATTTAATATAAGCATCTTGTTTTCCTAATGTATATCACTCAAGATTATTCATGAGTGGTACATTTGACAGAAATGTTTTGAAAGAACTCTGTTAAAATTTTGTGATGAAGAATTTTCGCTATGTAAACGTGACGATTTAGATTTTTGTATTTGTTTAGTCAGAGTAATACAATTGTACTGTTCGGTTTACTTTACATGGCTGGTATGCATTTATTACAGAGACGTAGTAATTTATACTTTTTGAACATAAAATGCCATGCTTATGGTATGCCTGTGCTTATTTTTTCAGGTTCCTTGGTATTGAGTACCACCGTTGTTGTGATACTGTGACACAATTATATTTTAGTTCAGTTCAACTATTAAACAGCATACAGTTGTTTAATAATTATTTCTACTATAATTTATACATAAACACTAAGTAAGAGACTGGTCATTAAAAATGTGTAAACTGTCGGCTATGAAGATAACCCCATAAAAATATTATTTATATTTTACGTATAAGCACAATAATATATAAGTTTAAATTAAAATTTTATAGTTATTTTTACTTTAATTTATACATAAACCCAAGAGTAGGAGACGTGTCATTAAAAATTCATAAACTGTCGGTTATGAAGATAGCCCAATGAAAAATTATTAATATTTTACCTTTAAGCACAATATTATAAAAGTTAAAATTCGCCTATCTCTGAAACTTGAACAGTTAAAGATACAGGTCAATATGTATTTTTAGAACTTAGAAATAAACATGTAATTATATTTATGGAAGTAATAATAATAATCTAATTCAGAATACTGGATTTCTTGTAAAACTATTGTATAAGCTGAAGGGAATTAATTAAAAACATAGTTACAAATTAAGTTTTATTTCATTCCACTTGCAGTGCTCTAATAGTTGACAATTTATGAAACGAGATCTTGTAAATGTTCGCTAGGTGCGCAGAGTTGCGTTTTTCGATTTCATAAAGGCACGACACACTCGATGTGGGCTCAGTGCTATAATTATTTTAGTTTTAGGTACTATCGGTATGTATCGTAGTGCACGAAACGGATTAAGTACATACATATCAACAGCATAGCCAAAATGTTAACATTAGAAATGTGAAGAATTGCTATTGCGCAATTTGCTACTACAATAATTACATTTAATTTTGTTTACATGACTCTATGTACCTAAATTACAATACATGAAAAAAACTTATCTTATCAAGCAATATTTGGCAAAGGTTTCAAAAACGGCACAAAAAATACAAGTTAAAATATTACTTTTTCAATATGTAAGTATACAAAAATTAAGTTCAGGAATGATGAATTTTAATAATCACTGCCACGTCACAGTAGGCTAAAATAAAAGCATTGCATATTCAAAATTTGACAGAACATATTTATATAGGTTTTGTATAAGTTAACTTTTAACGATGTCAGAATGTATACAAGGGTAACTATTATATCAATAGATCATGCAGTCAGTAAGAGGTATTCTTGCGTATAGGACATGTTACGTATTTGACACTTAGCGTCGAGACCTTCTTGCCAACACAGCCGCTACTTGCGAGAATACATTGTAAGCCCTGACATTGTTTTGAAACATTTCGTTGTCGTGTATTTAGTCTCAGGACAACTAAGTCGTTCTAGAACTAGATATAACCACAGTTATATGCCTACTAGCGCCGCGTTTCGTGGACTTTAATTTAAGTCACCGAAACGCGCTCTAGTTTGCTGTGTCCTGTACACAGTACAAAACTCTAATAATTGACTTCTCGCAAGTGGCGGATGAACGTGATCAGCAGATCAACATTAAAGGAAATCGAAGGACTATAGGTGGTCAACTTGTTTTAACAGTATTAAGTTGCGGACTAATTTCAAAAGGACATCTTTTGATCATAGACAAAGCGACCAATCAAACTAAATATCTTGACAATTATTAAAGCTTCTCATTACAAATTGAATGATGATAAACTAAGCATTTAAAATTAAACTGATGTGACTTTACAATTTTGTAATCGAGAACCAGTCAAAACTCGCTAAGAAATTGCAATACCAGTTGCATGTTAATATGACTAAAATAAATGTGATTATATGATGCTAAATAGTAATTCGCTAAGTATAAACTAAAATTGGCAGCAAAATATTATCGACGCAACACACTTCAAATGAAAGGTGACAGAAGTGAACATAGGATGCACTATAAACATACTCGTTACAATTAGGTACGAGATCAACGTGTGAGCGACGATACACCGAACACAAAATTCTTATTGACTTATAAACGAGTCCCTCATTTAAAATTTAATCTAACTGAATTTGTTTAAAATGTTTTCAAAAAGCATAAGTAACATAAAAATATTAACTAAAATTAGACGTTTGTAGTTAAAAATATTCCATCACTAAAATTTACTAGTGTATGGAGTTTAAATAAAGCGAAAATTATAACAAATATTGGAACTCATCACGCTTTTTGCCGAGTACAATTAACATTTGGATCGTGTTTGGTTTAAAGGCTAGTGTTAGTAAATTTAACTGTATGTTAGTGATTGAGGTACGCCATTGACAGTCTTTGATTTGAGGACCCCGTTTTCGTAAGACATTACCGTTTCTCGGCCATTCTCCGTAATTCTGTGGACAATTGATAAATATTACAATATAGAACGATTATGTTGCTCCAAAATGGCAAAATTTGATACTAACTATAAACGTTTTAATAGTTAGTATCAAATTTTGTATAACATTTTTCCCAGATTTATCTTGTCCCCGAAGATCGACAGTCGACACAAATATTAGTCATGCACGAAACTATTTAATTTGGGTGTAGTTAATACCTATTGTATATTTTTATTCAAATTTTATTTAAAACTCATTACTACTCATCTTTTTATCTATGTTTTACCCGCATCATGAACAAACATTGACCTACATACTCATTGTTCTGTGAACAATTCGAAATAATGTTATTTATTATCAGGGCAAATTATTATGAAAATGAGGATATTATGCAGAACTTACTACAGGAGAAATGCATGAATTATACAGTTATGCATAAAAATTACAATTGTGCGATATACATTTTTGAACTCCATATTAATGTAATTATTGTTGCTTTTAATATAGTTTCTTAATAAGGCAATCAATATTTGATTTTAAGTAAACTAAATTCTATAATTCCACGACTAAATAAATGGTCGAAATTAATGAAAATTAATTGTTTAATAGATCGCATTGATCACAGTTCTTGTGTAACATTGGATTGTAACATTTGCATGGTCTGGTGTGAGCTAACATTTACTATAATAGACAACTACATAGGAAGCTGCCTCTCGGGAATCAGGATATTTTTCTGTCATGGGCTAGCGATGGCTCGCCCCTACTATCTCACCTGATGTTAACATGTAAACACAAGAGCCTACAATAACTCTTGGACCTAGGTATGCAGGATAGTGGAGCGACTCACTTCTTGGTGGTGATCTTCTTGCCGTTGAGGTTTCGCGTGGTGGTGGTGGTGCTACGCATGTTGGCGGACCCGGGGCCGGCCAGCGAGCTGTTAAACGTCGAGAACGACGTGAACGCGTTGCCGTTAGAAGCCGCGTGTGCAAAGATGTCGTCCAGACCCTGCGTGGAAAAATGTTACAAAAATTTTGGTAAAAATTAAAATAAAAACGATGATAAACATGCAAAATTCCCGTGACGGACGAGCTACATACATATTTGTACTCATACAAATTTGTACTTGTGAAGGTTACAATATTGTATGTAGATTACATACAATAATAATATTGTAACCTTCGGAGCGCGAGTCAGACTCGCAATAGTCAGATTTGTTTATTTTTATTTTGGCTTCGTAAACACAGCCAGTGTCAATGCAAGTTGCTATAAATATTTTGAATTCTTTTTATAAAACGTGTCGGTAGTCGCAGTCGAGTAAAGAGTCATCGGTACGAGTATTAATCGTTTGAGAAAACACGATTGTTTTGTTTCATATTTAAACAAACACTTTCACACTCACAGCCCCACACTAAGTTCTATGACTTGTGTCGTGGGTGCCTGAAACAAACATCACACACAATCACAACCAGTACCAAAAACAAAAAAAAATCTTGGGGAGAAAACTTGTATTCCCACCGGGAATCGAACCTGATACCCCTGATTAGAAGGTGAAAGCTCACCCAACTAAGCCAACGGGCAGTTCAATTTATACCACCCGGCAAGGTATACGAAACGAAACGAAATCAAGTTGAAAATGATTGTCTCTCGTATCGAAGAGATATCTCAGACCTTAAGGTACAGTCATCAAAACCTAGTAATATAGTGGAGACCTTCCCAAAAAGTTTCTAATGGAGATTGACAGAGAAAACGAGAATTACCTAATTTACATCTTTGTACGATTTGTCTTCAGCCTTCAGTCATGCACGTTAACGGACAATTAACGGTTAATAGTCCACAATTATTAGACACGAGTACTCCAAGAAACACAAGTTATGGTAAGTAAGTAATACAAAATCGACAACGCTACGCTACTTTATCAATTTAATCAGCATAACTTTACAACAGTATTAAACCTAAAAAACTTTATTGCCACAGTTTGTAGTTGGGTATAATTTGCCAATGGCATTTATATATGCACATATATGTATACGGTAAGGCAACCCAACACATTTTTCCGTTCGTAATACAAATAATTTTATTGCATGTATTAACTCCGTATAAGACGTTCGTCAGTATTTTTAACCGACTTCAAAAAAGGAGGTTCTCAAATCGTCACATTTTGTTGTATATTACATGATTACTTATAGACAGATGGACCGACTTTTTTATTTGACAGAGGTGTCAAGTTAGTCACATATAAAAATTGACATGATTATGGATTCCGCAGATAGGTATATCGGTGAAATCGATTTTTAAAGATAATTGCTTGCGCTTAAATTATATATGTGCTATAGGACTGCTAGTTGGTCAACTAGTAATTATATACTTTTTAAAGTTTGTGATTTTATGCTTTGTGTTTCTGTACTTGGTAATGTTATGCTTCGTATGTACTTTGTGATTTTGAATTTTGTATATACCTTAACTTACTTACGTATAACTTTGTGTTTATATATTTCACAGTGAGGTTACGCACCTGCATGCCAAATCCGAACGGGGAAAACAGCGAGGAGGTGAGGGAGGTGCTCGGGTGGCTGCGGCGGGCGTGCCTGTGGTGCCCGTGACCGTTAATTTCTGGAATAAACACAATATCGCTTGAGCAAACCAGTTCCAGTAATATCTACTGACTGAAACTGCAGGGCATAAAGTACTGCAATCAACAACACAATCCTTTATTCACAATATAACTTTAGTTTGATTTTTGAAAGTGCGCTAATACCACGAAAGAAATCAAAAGGATCTCTGGGTTAATTTCGGAGAAATCTAAAGATGCATCATTCGATTTTTAATTGCCTAGTCGGGAACAGGACCCTTTGATTTTTTTTAAAACAAAAGACGGTAAGTTTACGAGCTGTGCCCTGTGTTTTGATGATTAATTAGGACAATAATGCGTATAAGCTACCGTGAATCGTCTCTGTGAAACATTTATATCAAACACACTATCGCACTACCAGTACTTAGGAACCAGAAGCACAAATATCCCTTGGGAAGGAAAATTGTGCTCCTGTCAGGTATCGAACCCAGATTCCGCGGCGTAGAAAGCGACGACATGCCCACTGCGTTTAACACTACTAACAGGGAAGAAAGAAAAAATGATTTGTATACGAACCAGCAAAAAGATCGCCAAAAGGTGAGCCGCCAAAGAACTCTCTGAACACCTCCTCTGGATCGCGGAATGTGAAGGGGAAGCCGCCGTAGGCGAAGTCGTAGTCCTCATCGGGTGCGCGCCTACCGCGCCCGCTGTTCAGGCCCTCCTTGCCATACTGGTCGTACACGCGCCGCTTCCTCTCTGCGGATGAAACGGACCACACTCTGAACTCTAATGTCAACTCTCAGCCGTAAACATCGTGAGCTAGCTTTGAGTGATCCTTAGTCTGGCGTGAGGTATGAGAGGAGGGCGGGGAGAATAACTGCATAAAGCGCGCGCTATGGCTTGAGACTTTACGTAGGTAACGCGTAAATCTAAATTGTATTAAACAGCATATTCAATTATTTTAGAGACTAACCGTTATGCTATGACAGACAAAAATTGCGATGAGTTAGCAGCATAAATACAGATGTGGTATAAACATTTCTCGAATATCTATACCACGGTTCTCACGAGACCTAAGCCACTCAGACCGCGCAAGCTCACGTGTTTGGACAGCTTTATTTTACAGTAAGCCAAGCCTAGATAACAGACGCTTTAGAACAAAGATTTCGATTCTGAATTTCGTTCCAAGATACAAAATCTTTGCTTTGGAAAGTGTGAAGGCAGTTCACACGTCTGAAACATCTTTTGATTATGTGTGATTTTTGCACACCACCCAAGTATTAGTTCAGGTTATCGGTTATAATATTCACTGGATTAATTTGTAAATATCAACAAACCTTAGTATAGGTATAATAATTAACGTTTTGTTGATGGGATGATATCATAAAAACCAAAGAAATGCGTAAGTGTTCATAACTCGAAGCAATTACGTTACACAAGACATTGTAAAAACTCTTATGAAATAAGTGCGCAACAGATATCAATTTTCTTCAAACTGCTTATATCACAATTAATAAATCATAAATTTGATGGTTAATGTTCTGTAAGAAATTAATAACGCAACACCACATTACCATTGGAAGTTGAAAATAATTTAATTAATATTACACAAGCCAACCGAAGCAATCAAAATCTAAATGGATTTGTAAGTAAATATATGTAACAGCAGCGATTACGTTATGAAACGCTTTAAAAAATATAAAGGTTATATATAACATAAAGTTTGTTAGGTTCCTAACTATATTATTATTATGCACAGCAATTTTATTATTATTGTTACATAAACTTTGATAGTCTATAATGAATACATTAATGAATTACTAATTGTTTAGTTGCTTCATAATGCTGCAGCATCGTAAAGATTAAAGGATTCCAAGATACTGGTTTACAGAATTACGACATCGGATTCAGTTAACATGCAAACAAAACACAGTAATCGGTCGTAAAGTTAAAACGAGGCGGAACCTTGACCTCTTAATAGACTCGTCTATGTTGCAAAATTAGCTGTAGCGTTTAATTCACGCTAGTTTACAACTTTCGATGACACTGAATGCCTACAGACGGTAACTTGAGTCAACGAAGTATACCATAACTACATCATACATATTTAAATATAGATGAATCATTCCTTGCGAAGGATTTCCATAAACCGATTTCCGTATGTCAATTTCTTAAAAAACGTGTTACGCGATGCATTTAAATTAGGTACGGGATTTTACGACTTGGGACATCTCAAGTATTTTATATATAAAAACGCACATCCAGTTGTAGTTAACTCGGTTTGGATTGGACTACCTACGTATAAAATGTTACTCACACAAAACTCAACCGGTTAGTTATGGCAATGTAAAAGCACTTAATAAAAACCAACTCAAAAATACGGTTTATGTGTTCTGAATATTATCATAGACGCATAAAAAATGCACTAAAGACGTGAATAACGTGTTCGCTTACGAATATCTTTAAATAGGAATGATAATATTCATAACTGCTGAACCAAAATCCAATCCTACGTGAAATGGACAGCTACCAAAAAAGCGGTGGAATGGTGTCTCTCCGAAAAACCCTTTGAAGCTAAAGTGCCGATGGCCATTGACTCCATTCTTGCTTTGATATCTGTGACTGTGATGACTGCTGCCCCGAGCGTCATACACTTTCCGCTTGGTTTCTACCCAACAATAAAATCATACTTTATATATCTAATGCCTAGCTTAACGGAGAAAGCACAATACATTTGTAACACAAAGGCTACATATAGATAAGTGAACAGGAAGAACAAGGCTATGCCAAATTAATAATTCTTCGTCATATCTCTGATAACGATTTCATTCTCAAAGAATGTTAAATGTTTTCTGAACTTGATCCACATATGTTATGAGCACCAAAAAGTTGTGTATACCAATTATTCAAACATCTTTGGTTGACACAAAAATCGAAGACTACCTAAAATTGCAAATTGACACCATGTTTTCAGACAACATTCTTTAGAATCATCTTCATTAGTCAGAAATGACGAATATCACATGCCAATTAATCAATTTAATCTAATTGAAGAAATAACAAAACAATTACATGATTCAATTACACGACATATTGAGAATATAGTGTAAAATTAAAACGACAGCCATTGAATCATACAGTTATTAAATAAATACAGGTTCAATAACTTAAAATGTTACATACCATCTGATAGTACTTCATACGCTTCAGATATTTCTTTGAATTTTCTGTTTGCTTCGTCTGCATTGTCTGGATTTTTATCGGGATGCCATTTCAGAGCTAATTTTCTGTAACTGTCAAAAACAAATACACATTAAACACCAGCGGAAATAAGTTCATACCCTTGTGATAACTGACAGATAACAAACGGCCTCATTTATAAATTAGGTATGCTATGTTATTATATCGTTTAATTTTGTTCAAAAATACATTGTATGTAGGCGAGACAAGAATCTAATTATGTACGTTTTGATAACAACGGCACCTAGGCTGTGGTTACTAACAATTTACCGTGTTTCAACCATGTGGTCGAAGACTGTGTATTTCACAGGGCAGAGCAAATTCTGCTCTATGGTGTATGTAATCGACTACATTATTATCTTAGTATACAATATCTTATATTTACCTACTATCTTTTAACAGAAATCCAAAAATGAACACACAGTTCGACTCGATATTGGTTTTCCTCCCTATGTATTTTCTCATCATCACAGTTTATACATACAGATTTTACATTTAAATCAATTTTAATTTAATATATTCAGTTATGTTATTTTAGGTCAGGGAAACTTTGTCAAGTATACAATGACATGTACATGAACTTGTTATCAAATCTTTTAAGTTTGTATGTAGTTAGTTTTTATACCACTACAAGCTGAGATTATAATAAAATAATATATACACACAATAATTAAATTCAGAACCACAAAAGTTGCTCGGAAAGGAAAATTGTGCTCCTGTTGAGAATCGAACCTAGGGCCTGCGGCGTAGATAGCATAGACTTGCCAACTGTGCTAATAGGGTCGGCATATGTCAGGTCCATATGAACGAAGCAAATAAATTAAAAGCTTGTAAAAACTAGTAACCTCCTACTTTTATATTGTCTAAGTCAGTTAAAAACATATCTTTCGCAATTTTTCCTTGCGGTGAAACTATTTTGCCAAAATTAGATTGGCCACGACGAATTATTACATTTTCTCTTGAGCATACTAATTGAAAATATGATACATAATAATATATTATGCATTTTGTATCTCTTGCCATGGGTCATCTATCAAAAATAAGTGTTGCTACGGAAAATAGGAAAAACAAATGAAAACCGAGAAAAACAAATAAAAAGTAGGGAACCCATTCACACGAAATAAGAATAATTTAATATAGACCAAAAATATACAGGAATATAACCTACCCTTGAAAATAAAATTCTATTTACTACAAATTGAGAACGTTCTCCTTTTCAGACGTTAGTCAAAAATGCAAGACACTTTATCAATTTATTGTAGCTATTTATCGCTTTCTTTCAGGTAAGATAGTGGCCTAATGCTTGCCCGTTAAAATAATTAAACGCAAGCAAAGCTTAAAAAAACCGACTTCACCGCTTTATCTTCGGAACCTTGATCAGATTTAATGTATTAAACACGCATTAATGACTATAACTCAAAAATTAAAGATCAGATCTTGATAAAATTTTAATAGGACCACATGAAAAGCACCACCTTTAAAATAAAAATATAATCATCAAAATCGGCTCACAACGAAAGAAGTTATGAGGTAACTTTTGAAGTCGGTTAAACGAGAACACCGTCAAAGTAGTCCACAAAATAGGCATTATTGTCGATATTTCAAGAACTACTGATGAGATCTTGATAAAAAAATACAGTCGACTCGAGAACCTCCTTTTTTGGGAAGTCAGTAAAAAAAATAATAGTCAATATACTATTTTACATATTTAGAAAAAGTGGATTTAAAGTGGATATTAAAAGATTTGAGTTGTAGTGATTCTTATTTTCGATTCTCACACAAGCTATAGAGAGTGGTGAAACTTGGCTAAGTATGATACAAGATGATGTAGTAATTATGTATGGTGGGATTGGAAAGTTCATCAACAGAAACAGGTATTTAGCCAGACCACAATAATTTAACCACTGAGATAATAAATCGAGATGCTAGGCTGGGAAGTGTTGATGCATCTATCATATACACATATAACCCTGACCTTGCAACTTCGACTATTTTACTATGTAAGTGTGTGAATCACATAAGAATTCTTGTATTTGTTGGCTGCCTGGTAGGTATCGCTTTTGTGAAATTTAACACATGAGTATGGTCGTTATCTTTTTAATTTATAAAGTCAAACATGTATCTATCTTGAAGCATAAGGTTGACGTCAAAATACTAGACCGCAACTCCAGACGGTGGATATGGAATGGCCCCCATTGGAAGGTAATTCAAAGAAGTAACATAGCTCTACCGAACCAAAACATGGAAGAGATAAAACTCCACCAAATAAAGTACAACTTGTTGCAAGTTCACTTGGACAGAACCAAAACCTAGATTATTTTGGGCCCAGACAGTAAAGTTTATTAATTTGTGAAATAAAATTAAACTGTTCCATTCTCTCTCTACATCCTTAAGAATATAATAGTAACATCTGTTTTATCACATCTTATAATATTACTGAGAAATATGACAGTTAAAACTGTTGTCGTACTTGTTCATTAAAATTCACATTTTAACTACTGTATTTCTCAGTATTGGATGATGATGATGATGCACTTGTAACTAGTATTACTAGTGTATCTTATGATGATGGTTCTAATCTCATGGTTAGACAACAGATTAACCATTCAAACAAACTCTAAATGGTCTTAGGCACCTGAACTGCTCGTTAGCTTAGTTGGGTGTGTTCGCCTTCTAAGCAGGGGTATCGGGTCGATTCCCAGCGGGAACACAAGTTTTCTCCCCTAGAAAAATTTGTGTTTCTGGTTCTGGTTGTGATTGTGTGTGTGATGTGAATGTTACCGGCACCCACGACACAAGTCATCGAACTTAGTGTGGGGCTGTGAGTGTGAAAGTGTTAATGTTTTTTTATGTTTATGTTAGGCACCTATACTTGAGAGCCCGTCACATTCTAGGCTGAGTGTGTTTATCACCATCAGCCACATCATCAGTTGAGATAGTAGTAAAACGCAAGCCTATCACAAAAAAGATAAGGAATATAAATGTCATTTAATTATGTACATGTGATAATTAAAAGTAGTTTAACTAATACAAGTTTTTTTTTATGCTCTATAGGCAAGCATTTGACCTGATGGAAAGTGACGATGTGGCCGAAGATGGAACATGCTTGGCTAGAAGGTACCTATTCACTCTAGACTTGAAGACACCCAAATTGTACCGTTCAGGGAACAAAGACGCAGGCAATAAGATCCTCTTCGCTGTATGGTTGATAAACGTAGAAGCAAAACGCTTTGAGCAAACTGGAGGTTTGTTAACCATAAATGGATGACAGTAAGTCTTGTTTTTTGATGGTAAAATGGGCATGAAGGAGTTATATCATGTATTCATGTATTCCTTGCCAATTAGTTGAAACTTTAATGATAATAAAATTTTATACTTACGCCTTTTTGATTTCTCCATCTGTGGCAGTCCGAGAAACTCCCAGCACCCTGTAGTAGTCCACCATCGCTGGTCCACCTTAAAAGGTGTGATGTATTCTGAAATAGAATACATTGATGGGTCAATGCCTATAATTAATACTACAAAATCAACACAAATTAAACCTCTGATCCCATATATGGAGAACTTTTTATACAATAAAATGTTTGTTAGCGAGTCATTTGTAGTCTTTCCTTGATTGGGTAAATTTGTGTGGGAGGGAAATTATTTTGCAGTTCTAGAAAAAGTTGTTTAACTAGTTGGGTACTTATTGTAATAATTTTAAGTGGATTTTTGAGACCTTATATGTCTTTTGAGTCTTAAAAAAATTTACCGACTCTGCATACAAAGTCATGCTACAACATTCTAATAAACATTTGCCCATTCTAACTGGGGGGCGATAAGGCCTGCACTGACGTCCTGCTGGGGGGTGTATTGTGCATACATTTGCCTATCTATATAAATATTAATGCTGCATGTATGACAGATCACTTGAGAATGGCTTGAATCGATTTGGCAGACTTTGTTTTGTGTACGTAATATTTTCAGGACAAGGTTTGTGTTGTTTGTATAAAATATATATTTTTTAAAGCCATTATGCAATAATTCATTTAATTATATGGTAGCTTCATAAACTAATAAGTTTAGTTTTGGCTAATAGTACCTAAAATGAGTATATTTATTTAACATTTTTAACATAATAACTAATTTATTGGATTAATAATGCGCATAAGTGATAAAACAGGCACAATACTAAATTCGATGAAAAAATAAAAACTATAACATTAATTCTCTAAGATGTTTAGTACAAAAATGTTATAGGTATATTGTGACCAACATATCTAAACTATGTCAATGTAAAATGTAATTGTGTGTGAAAATCCCTACAATAACAGTAGTTACACAGTAGTACAGTCCCTACATGACTGTAATCTAAGGTCTTAAGCTTATCAATTATAATTTATTGGTAAAATAGATTTTACTAGTATCTCACCATTTACAAACAAACCATTTCACGTACACTTGCTTGCTTGTTTAGCATATAGACTTGGATTTTTTTGACTGGTGTTTTTTCAGGTCGCCGGAAAGGCATCCTACATTGGTTCCAAACGGAGTTCAAAGACTTGTGAATAAACATTCACTTCACATGCATAACTAGACATAAATTACCAGTCCCACACTAGGTTCAAAGACCTCCATGTGTGCCAGAAACATTCATATCACATATACATCCAAACTAATAAACCAACTTCATGTGGTGTGGAAAATTATGTTTCTGCAGGAATAAAACCTAAACCCTCTACCCTAATACAGAAGTCTAGAGATTCCTACATAGGTAAATAATAAGACATACTATCTAGTACCTGAAAGGTATCAATGAAGTGTTATAATTGGTCCTAGTTAGAAGCATACTCAGTAGAAATGACTCGAAGTCTCATTTGTACTCAAAAAGCAAAAATTGAATTGAAATTATTAAAATCACTTTTGCTCACAAGCATGATACTCCGAGAACTATTCTAATCTAACTGTTACTTATGACACCACTTAACATTTTGACCTATCCTTGCATTACAGATATAACTAGCTCTCATCGTTATATGTCTAGAATAAATATATGTCTGGTATTCAGTTTTAATTATGTAGCAAAATATTTAAGTCTAACACTTTTAAGTGAGACGGTGAAGTGTTTGACTGTATTTCGTTAAATGTCTAATTAACATAATAATCTTATCCTTAAGTGGTTGAAATTACATATTATTGTAGGTGTTTCTAAATTTTGGATGTCTAAAGCTGAATCAGAACACTTCCATAGTGCATTTTTCTTTTTGTCAGTAGAACATTTTCAAAATTTGATATACAAAGCAATTTAAAGAATATTATATTAGTTTAGTTGGTAACTCTTGTAGAAGTATGTAATTATATAGAAACCACATGGTAAAAACTGAGGTTTTTGTTATCAATATATTTTATGACACTTCACAAATTTTTCGACAATATTTGAGACTAATTATAATGTAGGAAATATAGGTAATCACTGATTAGTTATCATTGATTGTTGCAGTGGTGAAAATACTTTGTAAATATTATTTGTCAGAACAGAAATAAGCCATAACTATTAGAAGAAGTTGGTATGTGGTCTAAGTCATTGTTACAAGCAATACAGTTTCAACTTCTAACCTACCTATTTAGTAATATTCAAGTGGCACTTTTAAGTTACAGTAACTAAGTCTTGATCCCAAGAGATATAGCCAAAATTTTGCGTAGATCACCAATTTTGATGTCCATGAACTGTCAGGAATACAGCAGTCACTGTAACTGGTTTACCTTTTCCTTGAAATCTCCTCACTCAATTTGAACAGCCATCGATTGTGTATGATATTTATGGAGTCATATTAAAACTATCAATATCACCAACGACCATTGTCAAAACAAACAAGATTCATTACATACTTACGGTTACACGGTTTAGCCTTTAATTTAACAGGTTTTTCTAGAAAATGCGGGAAATTGAGAAATTCAAGAATTGAAGCTTGTTATCCGTTGTATTTTTTTGTCTTTGATGCAATCAATCAATCAAAATAATTCAGAAAAAGAAAAATGATTCAATTTGCAGACTGCGCTGCGCGTTATTGAAAACGTCAACTGTCAAGTACCTATCGACTGACAAAACTAACGACAGTCAGCTGTCGTAAAATGCTGTCAACTGCCATTTTAGATTGTATTCTCTTTGCTGCCATAGTTTATGCTTGGAATAGCATGGAACTAGGAGTATGGACGTATTACCATCGAGATAGGAAACAAACCTAAGATTACTTTAGCTACAACATCCTTGCGTATTATCCAAAAGGACGAAACATTCTCAAGAGATATACCGGTCAGAGCGAAAGGCGCCTTAGTTAACCCTTTGTCACTCTCTAGTAGTGTAACCACAGTATTATTGACAGAATCATGGACAGTTTGCCATTTCCCATTCATTGTCGAGAATATTTTAGCATTGTTTGTTGATTTTATTTCGGTGACTTATCTACTAATTTGGCTATATACTATATTTATTTATTTACTAGTGATTCACCCCGAAACGGAGACTTCGCGACCATTGCCCGACAAACACTTTAGAATATGTTTTGACTATTTATTCCAACATAACTTGGTAATATTATTTTCTAATTTATAATCGTCTGATTTTAGTATTTGTTGTTTAAAAAAATGTTGCCCTGCACTAACATGTATTACCCTACTTAATATTTTAATTTTTATAATTTTTGTTAGTATTTTTGCCTTGAGACTAAAGCTTTACATACTGTGGGAGAATTTGAATATATCTTTACGTTAGACGGACGAACGGAAAAAATACCCAAGTTAACAAAGATCTCGCTTTGCTCGGTCAATTTTTGTCAGCAGATGAACAAAAATGTAAGGATATAACTATCCATACTCTCTACGAAGTCATTTTTGCCGTTCCAATTTTGGTGTGGCACTGTAGCTGGTTATTTGTTTTGAGGCGTTAGTGATGGCAACATAATATTTGAGATTAGGGGTATTGGAGTTTTGCCGCGAAAGTGAAAAAATGGCGTTGTTGATTTTGTGTAATTTTCCAAAACCTGTGATTCTTCGAGTGTTAATGTGTAATAATGGTGGATTATTAACCGTTAATACTTAGTAAATGTGCATAAGTGTAGGCAAGTCATACAAAGTTGAAAAACGTGATTTTCGCCTTCGCTCCAAAACTCCAATAGAAGTTCTAGTAAAGTTTCTACCACTTTACTAGGGCATGACTTGACTATGGCTGACTACTTGACTTTGACTGTGACTAAGACTTTTATTATAAAGAAAATAAATTGTTAATATTTGTTTAATATTTCGACTGAAGGACTATGCATCCATGGTCATGAAATAATAATAAAAAAAAAGATTAGGGGTATTCCATTAATTACGTGAGGTGATTTTAGCGATTTTTCGACCCCCGCTCTCGCCTTGATGAGATGTCGTGAGAAGTTGCTTGACCACCTCCCCCCACCCCTAAACTCACGTGAGATTTTTCGAAATGCGTATATTTAATGTAAATAAGTTAATATGTGCTTGTTTGCGTTGAATTTATTTAACACTCTTTTTATTCAAGGCTAACCCCTACTAACTAACTATATTAATTATGATTTAGCCATAAATTCAGTAGTTTTTTTTACTTCATTAAACCCAGTTTTCTCGCAATTTTACACTGTATCTTGCAAAAAAAAAGTAATATTTGCTGATACTGCCCCTCCCCCCACGTGAGATTGGGTGAGTTTCGGCTCGAACCCCTCCCCCCTCCCTTAAACGCCTCTCTGCCTTCTAAGGCATTTTCGGGCTGAAACACACACCAAGTATTAAATATTAATAAATTATTTAGGTTGTATACCTGAATAGTAATAAAGGTATCCCTACAGGATCACTTCATTGCCCTTATGTCTGCCTGCATCTTAAGAAAGGCCTTTTTATCTCTTATGGCGTGGCATTTGACCAGTATCTTGCGCAATTATGCATATTGTATTCATTAGTGATGGTATTTCAAAAGCACAACTGTTTTTTAACATCATTCTTTAAAAATCTAAACATAGAATAAATATATCAGACGGAAAATTCATGTTGTAAATAATATCATGGTCATCCTTTTTGTTTCTTCATGCTAAAACATTCGAAACGAAATTAAGATTCTGCCACTTTTGTCGTTTACCGTAATTTTGGTTTTATTTTGGGTAGTCGGTACATTTTGACGTGATAATGTCTTATAAATCGATGAACACCGGCTGCACGCACGAAAATGTGTCACGTTCCGCCTGAGCCTGAGCGTGCAAGCGAGAGCGCGGAACAAGCGATAGAGAGGCACGATCGGCCCAAGCGTTCGTCTTATGACGTTATCACGTAAAATTATCGTCCTTAAACAGACTTTACAGACAACCATATTTTTTTTATCCTGTATAGTCAAGAATTTTGATACTTTCTGACCCTATGGAAAGTGATGATGCATACCATGCTTGTCTGTAATGAAATGTGTTGTAAATATCATATTGCACATTTTGTGACTGGTATGACATACCTATATAATTTTGATATTTATTTTACTACTTTTGTTTTAGGTTTTGATATTGTTTAAATGTTTTATTTTTTAATTTAGGTATACAATTATAAATGAGACTGGAATTATTCTAATGTAATCCCTATAGGTATTCATATATTTTCGTGTTTAATTGTGTATATCTAAATACTAGCTGACCCGCCCGGCGTTGCCCGGGTAAACAAAAGCTTACATATAAACGCTTTCTCACTCACAGCCCCACTGTAAAAGTACTATAAGTTGTGTCGTGGGGCCATAAACAATTAACACCACACACACAACATTCACGTCATACCCAGAACCAGAAACATAAACTGCCCGTGGGGAAAAAACTTTTGTTATTGTGTTCCCACCGAGATTCGAACCCGCTGCTTTAAAGACGAACGCGCACTCATCTACGCCAGTGGGTAGTTCAAAGTTCAAAGATTCCCCACCCTGCGTCGCCCGGTTAAAAAATCTACACATAAACACTTCCACATTCACAGCCACACACTAAGTTCAGTGACTTGTAGCGTGGGGCCGTAAACATCCAAGATTCACAACATATTAAAAACCAGGAACACAAATTTCCCGTAGGGAGAAAACTTCTGTTACCACCGCGAATCGATCCCGCTGCTTTGAAGGCAAACGCGCACCCATTTACGCGAGTAGATAGTTCAAAAGATGACCCGCCCGGCGTCGCCCGGTTAAATAATAATAATACAAATAAACACACTTCCACATTCACAGCCCAACACTAAGTTCAATGACTTGTATCGGGGGGCCGTAAACATCCAAGATTCACAAAGTATTCACAACATACTCAAAACCAGGAACACAAATTTATCGTGGAGATAAATTTTCTAGGTAAATTATCACCGGTAATCGAACCCGCTGCTTTGAAGGCGAACGCGCACCCATCTACGCCAGCGAGCAATTCAAAGTTCAGGAACGACCCGCCCGGCGGGGCGTCGGCCGGGTAGTAAATATTAAAAAACATACCCATAAACGCTTTCACATTCACAACCCCACAATAAGTTCAATGACTTGTATCAAAGGGCTGTAAACATCCAAGATTCACACAACATTCACAACATACTCAAAACCAGAAACACAAATTCCCGTGGGAAAACACCTGTGTTCCCACCGGGCATCAAACCCGGTGCTTTAAAGGCAAACGCCCACCTAACTACGCTAGCGGGCAGTTCAAACTTCAATGATAAGACTAAACAAAAAAAAAACAGTCGAATTTATATCCCCCTTCTTATGTTAGTCGGTTCAAAACATAGACGTATCCACCGTTTTCACCCTCAAATAAACTTAACGATTTCTCCTAGACTATGGGTTCAAATTATGTGCAGTAAAAAGCAAATTGCATCTACCTGAACTAAGTAAGCCGATGAAATAGGTTTTTTTGATAAGAATTAATATTAAATACTTAAAAATGCCAACGAAATAGAAGCCGCTATTTTTTAGTGCAGGAATTCGTAGTACGTTTCTGTACATTTCTGACCCGTCCCGTTCACGGGCGGGCTCCCGTGAAATTAATTTCACGATTTCTCATAGACTATTTATCCAAAGCATATGCAGTAAAAAGCAAAATGTATCTACATGAACTACGTAAGACGATGAAATAGTTTATTTTGATAAGGATTAATACTGAATGTCTCAAAAAGCCAACTAAACAGAGGCCGCTTTTTTTTCAGATTTTTAACAAAGAAAAGTATATTTTCTGAGCTATACATACATGTTAGATATATGCTGTTGCGGACTTTTTTGTAAAACTCATGAAGGCCAACATTTTTGCCATACATTGTATTCAACTATGTCTTACCGTTTAGTCAGCGTACGCCGATAAAGCGGAGAGTTAGCAAATTTTTCTCCGACTTGTCTTACGAATATTATTATTTCGAACTGATAACTAACTTCTATCCCGACAAAACATAGCCTATGACACTCAGTGATAGTGTAGCTATCTATTGGTGAAAGAATTTTCAGAATCGGATCAGTAGTTTCAGAGATTACCTTTTACATACAAACAAACAAACAAACAAACAAACAAACTTTACCTCTTTATAATATTAGTATAGATATATAACTAAAAGGTGACTGACTGACATAGTGATCTATCAACGCACAGCCCAAACCACTGGAAGGATCGGGCTGAAATTTGGCATGCAGGTAGATGTTATGGCGTAGGCATCCGCTAAGAAAGAGGATTTTGATTAATTCTACCCCAAGGGGATAAAATAGGGGATGAAAGTTTGTTGTACTTCTTAACGCGAGCGAAGCCGCGGGCAAAAGCTAGTTGGATATATACATATAACAATGAAAGTCTGCTCAACATTTTATTGATCGAGCTTAAGTCGTTCAGCACTTTGTCCGTTCGTCCGTCGGTCTGTCAGAGGCATCTAGCGTCTAAATCATATAAGCGTATGACTTCAAATTCTTATATAAATTGTAAAACTACGGCCCAAAGCCAGAAATCAAATTTAAAATTACATGAATGAAAATATTAAGGGGGCTCCCATACATGTATGTGGCAAACAAAATATTTTTTATTTTTTTATTTGCCCTTGTGAGGCGTATCGTTAAAAAGGGCTTGACAAGTAGAGTACGAAACCTGTTCAAAAAAAATATATGTTAGAAAATAACGATTAGGTAGGCCACCAAAGTCACTGTTTTCAGAGCTATTTTGACCCGGGGTCAATCTCAAAAACGGCTTCACACTGAATGCTGAAACTTACGTATAATATCTGTTATATCCTGCACTTGATCAACAAGTACAGAAATCAAGCAATTATTATATAGAAAAAAGCTATAAGCAAGTAACCTCAAAAAAAAATCTCCGTGAGGCAAAATGTAGGCGCGAGATCTCAGTTCGGCGCGAACGACTAGTGTAAAAATCTTTACATTACGACGAGTAACCAAAGTTTATCAATAAATTACCTTTGAAGAATGTCTAAAATCTTTAGATTACAATTATAGGCACTCAAACTATATAATCAAAATCTAGGTGTCCAGCTATGTCGTCCTCTTTTTTTAATATAAATGCATGACCAGAACATAGAACTAGTAGTTGACCGCGTGCTAAGACTCCACGCCTGTATTTTGCCTGGTGGAAAAAATTATAAGGCAAATAGCTCATTATTTCTTTTCTTTATTTGTTACTGTTCGTTTTGGTTTTTTTTAAATACATGACGTTATAACTGATATAATACCTAAATACGTAAGCATCAACTTTAAGTGTAAAGCTGTTTTTTAAGGTCCCGGGGGCAAAAGCGTTCGTCATTCTAGTCAGAATTAATGGATTAAATTTAGTAAAACAATCATTTGAACCGTCGCGACCGACGCGACGCGCGACGGTCCAAGAGATGTCCAAACGACGCGAGCGACTTAGAACATATTTAAAGCAAGCATACATAAATATTAATAATATTAATATTCTTTATAGCATCTTCTAGGCAAGCATGTCACATCTTCGGCCGCATCTTCACTTTCCATCAGTTGAGATAGTGGTCAAATGCTTGCCTACCTATCATAAAAAAAAGCTATGGCCCAAAGCCAGAAATTGCAATTAAAATGATACCTTTAGATAAAAATATTCAGGGGGCACCCAATGTCAGTGGTGAGCTAAAAAGAACTTGACAAGTATAGAATAAAAGCATTATCATCAAAAGCATCAGCTCTGTTATATCCTGTACTTGAACAACAAATAAAAAAACCAAACAATTAAGTTTTTCCCTATAAGACGAAATCGAGATCGCGAAGCGAACCAAATCGAGATCGAGGGCGCGAGATCTCTGTTCGTTTTGAACGACTAGTATTATCATTGAAATTTAGAATCATTTTAATTGCCATTTTTGGCTATGGTCTATGGCTTTACATATTCTCTGAGTTTGAAGTTATTCGCTATGGTTTATAGATACTTCTAACAGACATCTTATTTATCTCTGAGACGGACGGGCGGGCAAAGTGCTGAACCACCCAAGTCTAATTAGAAATCATGTTTGGTTCGATCATAAATCACTTTATGACAACTCCTCTTGCGATAGGATATACGTAGACTTTTAAGCAAATTGTGATTGGTAAGGGAAAATTTACCCTTTGAATGTTCGTTGCCGACAAATGCTGATATTAAACTTGAAAATAATAAATTAGACATTAAAATAATTTAAACGCAAGCAAAGCTTAAAAATACCGACTCCAGTCTTCGGAACCCAATAAATGAATTAAATACGCATTATTGAGAATAATTCAAAACTACTGGTCAGATCTTGATCAAATTTAAATAGGACAACATTGGAAGCACCAGCTTTCAAATAAAAATAAGTTATGAGGTAACACATAAAAAAAATACAGTCGAATCTTTTTAGTTGGTTGAAAAAAGCCTTCTTATGTAGGTAGACTTAAAACTGCAGTGCAGTCCACTGTGCTTGAGCTTTACTGCTTTGCAGTCCGTAATATTACACCATTGACTGATGTAGCGACTAGCAACTTTTGAATTTCATTGCTTAATAATTGTTTTTAATTTGGAAATGTACATTACCCGAAATAACACACGTAATATGTATAGGCGGTATAGCTTAGGCTACTCTAGATCCAGATAAACGCGGGCAAAGCCGCAAGGAACAGTTAATGGGAAATAAAGGATTTATATATATAAATATAATCTGAATGATGATAAATCGATATAGCTAGGTCTCATTTTTAGAAAACGTCGTTTTTACGAGCTAAGCTCGGTCATCCAGGTACTTATATTTATTTGTGATATATACTGGTTCTGCCAAGGTTCTATCTATTACATTATTAAAAACAAACAGAGACGCTTAATTAAACAACAATAAATACTTTAAAAAGTTTTTTAAAATTAAGTTTTTGCCAGTTGTAAATAAAAAAGGACTAAAAATAGAACCAGAGAACTTGTCAAGACGAATCAAACGAGCCCAAACTCGATGGGTTTATCTTGTTTAGTTCAGATGTTCCTATGGTCATCTTCCGTCACCATTATCAGACCAGCTTCATGGTACCATATCATTGTATTATCACCAAAGATACATACCTAAGTACACCAAATTTAAGTCCAATCGGACCTAAGGAACGGGCTCTAATTTAGCAAACGAGATTAGATTACAGACCGACAGATAACGAGTAAGGTGAAACGAAATAAAAGCTTGTAAAAATATAAATATTACATGCGTTCTTAAAACTGCGACTTTGCATTATAGGTAAGTAACGTATATCCAAGTTAAAAAGCAGCCTACGTATTAATCATGGGTATTAGCCAAGTATTTTTCAAATTTAATCCGTTTAGTCTTAACAAAGTAAAGAGAAAAAAACATACACATTTAGGTACAATCAAACATTTTGATATTAATGTCAGTAGCGGATTCAGGGAAAGGGGGTTAAGGGGCTCAAGCACCCCCAAACGTATAAACATAAACGCTTTCACACTCAAAGCCCCACACAAGTTCGATCACTTGTGTCGTGGGTCGTGGGTGCCGACAACATTCACATCACAACACAAATGTTCGTTGAGGAGAAAACTTATATTTCAGTGGGGAATCGAACCCCTACTTAGTAGGCGAACGCCACCCAACTAAGCCAACGAGCAGTCAAACCTACCCTCAGCGGGGTTAAGCCCCTATCAATAGTAGTAGACAATTCTGGATCTGCCACTGATTAGTGTGATAGGCCTTAGGCCAAAACTTGACATAATTTGGTCCTTATATTAGAGATGTTGCTTCGTAAAATCAGTTAGTTGTTGTGTCAAAAAAGTACCTATCTGTAGAAGGTTGTATGAGTGAGAGTCCCTAACAGATGTATTAAATATTTTCTTGGTGTGCTTCTTGTTTTCGAACAACATCGAACTTCACTTATTGTTTTATGTTTTACTAGCCGTGCCCCGCGACTTCGCCCGCTATTATAAAGTTAATAAGTAGCCTACGTGTTAATCATAGGTATAAGCTATGTACATTCCAAATTTCATCCAAATCCGTTCAGCCGTTAAAGCGTTAAGCTTTTGGGAACCAATACACTTACACACACACACAAACTTTCGGATTTATAATATTATTAGGAATTTACGAGTACATGTGACAACTACTACGTGCCTAGTGTCTAAATTTCATGTTAAAATGCTGAAAATCTGAAATATACCTGGTTTTTACTCGTTGAGTCAGACTTATAATATACTATATAATATACTTATATATACGGTAAGCATAAATCAGTTATTTTTGTAAATAGCTTTTGCTGCAATAGATAGAGACATTGAAATTTTAATTAATATTTCGATGATGAGAACCTTACAATTTATACGTTGTACTTAGGTATAAGGGTTTTTATGGACCATATTTTGTTTTAAAATTATGTGATTTTTCGCTCTATCTCATTCATTACCTTGTTACGAGGTGCAGCTTATTGATGCTCCACCTCGTACACACAGTGTAATCCGCCAAAACCATGTATAGGTGACATTTTTAAGAACACGTTTGTTACTTACCTTCTATAAAAAAATATATTTATTAATGCTTACACACTTACAGCCCTACACTAAGTTCAAAGACTTGTATAATGGGTGCCGGAAACATTTAGAACACACACAATCACACCTAGAACCAGAATTTATATTCTTTGGAGAGAAAATTTGTGCTCCTACCGGCAATCGAACCAGGACCAGATGCGCAGAGGTCAGAGACCTCCCTACTGCGCCAACTGGGTCGTCGGATAAATATAATTATATTCGAACGACCAGTAAGGGTGCGTTCGCCTTCTTAGCAGTGGGCATAGGGTTTGAATCCCGATGGGAACACAATTTTTTCCCCTTGGGAAATTTGTGTGTGTGTGATGTGCACGTTTCCGCCATCATGACACAAGTCATCGAAATTAGTGGGGGGTTGTGAGTCTGAAATCGTTTTATGCGTTAACGTTTATATATAAAAGATTTACCAACACTATCCCTGCCTAGATAATTAGGTTTCTAGTCTCTCAAGCATCGATGAAATGTAGGTAATGGTTACGTACCTTAAAATAACATTTGGCTCTTCCGGTGACTCTAGCGTGCCAATCACGGCCAGCAAAACAATCCACGGTTTACCAAGATTGAAATCCAGAAATATCCACAAGATTTTTTCTCACTGATTGAATTATCCAATCTTTTTCACACGATCACTACTATTTTGATTATAACACTAAACTATAACTCTTATTACACAACATACAAATTCACGTTGTTCTTGTTAATTGATATGGTACATGTACACTCATCTACTTAATTTATCTGAAGTCAACACTTGTTTCAAGACCTATATGGATGTCTGGTTTATCAAATGTGTTTCCAAGTCAATAAAGTCCAATGACAATTGTATCGATTTACATTAGCAAATAAGTATTCGATCAATAACACTTTGATTAAAACATTGCGCCGTCCGTGAAACGAATGGAAATTTCTTGCTCACAAAATCAATAAAACATGCGTGGTTTAGGAGTTGTGTGGGTTCGATAAGACGGAGCGTAGGCAGCAGGATACGTAACCGCACCTTCTGTCTGTACAAGCGGCTCGAGCGCGCGTTTTCTATTGACTGACATTCGAATTCAAAGACCGTGAAGTTGAGCGAGAATGGAGCTACGATAATGTGACGTGACGACGTGAGCACGTCACTATCACAACAAATTAGAGCTGGTGAACTAGCACCCATAGGCCGCCCGGCAGCAATCACACAATGTGAAGAGTAAACATGCTTGTTGATGATAATCTCAGTGATATCTCTGTCCCTGGTATTAATTTCCGTACCTGAAAATAGCACATAATATCTTAATAGAATTCTTAAGATCTATTCTCTATTCTCGCAGGAAGATTCCATGCAACGATTTATCATTCCATGTTATATACGATCCATCTTGGACATAGCTAATGTATTCGGTATGACAAAAATAAAATGTACCCTAAATTATATTTCGCCTGTCGCTGTTAGAAAACTATACTTCAACAATAGATATCATTGACCTACATAGATAATATGAGATTGTACAGGTAGTATATCTAGGTTCTTATTTATACCTACCTCTACAATAATGTAATGTAGGGTAAAGTATAAAAGAGAGTTATGTAGAAATAGGTTTGAAGAACTTTTTTATTAGCTTTTTTTTATCCTAAATAGACAAGCGTTTGACCTATTTCAAGGTTAGCGATCTTTTTCTAGTCGCTTCTATACCAATGACCTCTACCTTTAGTTTTCTTCATCATTAATATTACACACATATGTATGTCAGTCAAAAATTCAGCAAATAAGGACATGATGGAACAACATTATCATTTTCCGCTATCAAGATAATTATAAGAAATAAATTACACTATAAAATAGACTATCTAAACATTAGTAATTAAACAATATAATTAGTAATAAAAAAATACATATTTACTAAAAAGTGATTTGACTAAAATGTTAAAAAAAGATATATTACATTATTATCCTAATTATTACTTACATAACAATTCATTATTGTGTTCATTACTTTAGTATTTTTGTACGTTTATGTATACAACATATAGATGTTATTTTCATTTAATTCAATAATTTATCACCTGTGATTAACTACCTATCATCGAGATAGGAAACAAACCTACGTTTATTACTTTAGCTCAAACATCCTTGCTACCTATAACAATAAATACATTCCATGATACCTTCTTAAACGAAGACACCTACTTCATTATTCCTGGCCACTTACAAAACCTACGTATATACAATTTGGCCTTCGCCGGTCACCGCCGCAATATGCAAGTCAAGTAGAGTAGACAGTAAGCTCAAAGAAGCCTACATAATTACGTCATTTTATGCTAATAACACTCACGAGTGACGATAGCGCGACTCATTGGGCCGCTATAATTTAATTTAAGCACTATTCAATGCATTTAATGAAAAAAATATATATATAATAATAGTATTATAAACTGTAATCTTAATAGGCTACTTATTAAAGGATTGTCGGCACCAGTTATTTCAAAAAAATAGTAACAAAGTCAGAGCATAAAATGTAACGGTGTCCATTGAAACTGGTACCTAATTTTATTAAGTGCTGACTGCTGTTTAAATGGTTATAGAAAGAATCTGAATAAAATTAACTTGCACTACCCCAAATAGCAATACAATATAGCATAGATCGATGTAGATATAAGTTGCGAATAATATTAGGTTGCTGATGTGCTGTCTCGGATATTTTTCGTACATCAAATATGTATTTCTTTATGTACCCTAGCAATATAAACATACTTTGGTTCACTTAAAGCTTAATCGTCTATATAATATATCACAGTTTAAAGAAACTTCCATAAGCTGTGTTTATAGCGACATACATACTTTTATATCTGGGCAAAAGTAGATATTAGATAGTATGACAATATATGAAATACACCGAAGCCGCGAATTAACGAAGCCGAAACCGCGGGGCACGGCTACTAATTCATAAATATGTTAGTCCTTTCTAATACTTTACGTAAATAAGCTTTAACTGCGGTCTACGATGATGTCACTCTTGTGCATACATGGGCTGTGCAATTATGTAGGTGGCCCACAGGCCACACGGCAATCCTATTAAGAACTTCTTACTTTTTTGCTATTGATTTGCTTTTGGACATTATACGTGTATTAAGGATAGACTTAAAATAAATAAAAAGAATCACACTCACAGCCCCACATTAAGTTCGAAGGCTTTTTATTTATGCGAAACATTCTCAACAGTCAGACGACCACACCAAGAAACAGAAACACATTTTTTTCGGGATGAAATCGTGTGTTCCTATTGGAAATGGAACCCGATACCTTCTGCTTAGTAAGCAGTAGCGAAACTTACTACGCCAGCGGGCAGTCCGGTCTTTCTCATGCACCTACCTACTATCTATTTTGCAAACTATAGATTTGCTTTATAGAAGAGTAGTGAAGTCTACTTGTTAATATCACATTTTCACACAGTTTTTTTAAATCTGCAAATGATTAATATCACATTTAATCACACAGTTTTTTTTAAATCTGCAAGTTTATGTAAATGTACGTTTAAAACTAGTGGATATCTCTGTAACGGCTGGACGGATAAGAATGTTTGATACTATGTAGGTAGTGGACCTAGAAAGTACTTCAATTTAATAAAGACAGTAGTAAACTATATGTACATGTTAATTACTGGGATAGCTCAGTTATAGCTACTTTTACCAAGTTAAAACGCACAAGCGATAGGTCGTCACGTCACGGATAAGGTAATTAGAGTAAACGTATTTAAGTGAACCATGTAGTAGAGTAACAACAAACTCTGCCAATTTGTCCAGCGCCAGTCCGGGGTGGGTAAGTATAAGCTATTAAAATTATATACCTAGTAGAGTAGGTTTCAAAGTACGTAAATTGAAATGAAACCAGTCTCGGTCGCATCGTGTCGTGATCCAGTGAAATTAAAAAGTTTCTCACATTCAGCCAGTAACCAATAATTACGTCCTAAGTATAAATCATTATAAATATTCTAATTTGCATAAAATGAACATTATAAAAGTAAGAATCAAAATAATCATTATATCGAAGGCACTTACGAAATTTGGAGAAAGTAGAGTAGTCTAGAATCGAGTTGTCTCATAGATTAAAAAAGTTGTGTGTATTTTTAACACTAGATATATCTGTAAAGGCTGAATGAATTTTGATGGGGTCTGAAGAGATAGTCTGAAATAGGTGTTTTTTTATTCGAAGCCTACTGCTACTTTGGCCTACGTTTAAATACAATTTGTTATATGTGTATATTATAAACTCACTATATAACGATAAACTGGTGTAAGGTATTAACTATTAACTGGGTATTGATTGTTTTATATAATATATATATTATATTAAGCAAGTTTTTGTAAACTATTATGTTTATATGTATGTATATAGATAGGTATGTACTACAACAGTACCTAATACCTATCTACCATCTATCTATATGGTCACAGAACAAGTAATATTATATAGTGCTACGATATGGTACTAAATATACAAACATAAGAAGAAAGATGTATTTTTTCTTTAAACATAAACGCTTTTACATTCACAGCCCCATACTTAGTTCGATGACTTGTGTCGTGGGAGCCGGAAACATTCACATCACACACACAATGACAACCCGAACCAGAAACACAAATTTTCCTTGGGGATAAAACTTGTGTTCCCGCCGGGAATCGAACCCGATACCCTTGCTAAGAAGGCGAACCCTCACCTAACTGAGCCAATGGGCAGTTCAATTTTAATATTTATATTGTATTAAGTACATTATTTTATTTCCTGGGACTAGTAACTACGATTCCTTGTCGTATTCATACAAGTAAACCAAAACCACATAACGTTAGGGCTACAATAGGTTCGAGGCTTTTGTATTTATTCACGTCCATCCAAACAGTTGGCTGAGTAACGAGGTCAACGTAACTGGCTTAAATTAATACATAAAGGCCAGTTACTTTGTTGTGAAGTTGGATATACTGAATACTTGTGATATGCAAAAGTGTAGCAAAAAATTGCATACACTTCCTTCATGCATTGTTTAAAGTTTAAAGGTACCTCTGGCCTACGCTATTCAAAATACTTCTGCGGTCTAGATTTGTACAAATCTTATCGAATGGGCAATACCTACATTTTTTTAGAAAGATCGTAACTATGAGTAATTATGGTGAATATCTTGTTATCTGGCTAATGTACAAGATAATCGTTCCGGAAGATTCGGAATCTTATATACACAAAATACGAATATTCAAATGTGGGAAGGACGGAAATCTCTAAATTATTCACCAAGCAAACACACCGGATTATTTGATTACTTCCTATTTCTAAATCTTTCAATTTATATAAATACTAGCCGTGGCCCGCGGCTTTGCCCGCTATTATCAAGTTAAATAGTAGCCTATGTGTTAATCCTATGTATAAGCTATGTACATTCCAAATTTCATCCAAATCCGTTCAGCCGTTAAAGCGTGAAGAGGGAACAAACATACTTACACACAAAATTTCAGATTTACAGTATTAGTAGTATCAATTTAAATACTTAGTCCGAAGAAATGATATAGAGACAATATAACATACAAACTCGAACCAAACAACCCATGGAACTAACAAGTACTATCGTGGACATCATACCTACCAAATTGTTAGTCCCCTAGTAAATTCTCGCTTTAAACTCATGTATGATATGATCATTAGGCAATTAGGTCACTAATTAAGCAGATCAATCGTGGAATCGCGTAAAAAATATGAAAGTGTAAACCTCTGATATTACTATTTGCGTTTACCATGAAATTAGCAACGATTAAGAACGAATAGCACCTATTGATTATTAATGAAACCAATATTTTAATACAAACTAAAAACCATTATATTGTATTAATTTACTATTGGTACGAGCGGTTTCTCTGAACCTCACGTAAAAATTAAATTTTTCGTTCCACGGTTGTACGATATTTTAGCTGTTGGGCATAAAAATAAAATCTCTGTGGCGATCTATTTAAATCATTGGAGAGCGCAAATAGCGCCGCGGCTCTGTCGTTGTGGGCGATGAAACGTGATTTTTTATACAACTATGTAAGTATCAGATATTGGTTAAATTAACTTTTGCCTGAGGTAACTGTTGTAAAATTGTATTTTGACGTTTTCACTTAGACAACTTTTATCCTTCTATCCTCAACTCTAAGCAAAAAGTTCGAAAAGTCATTTGACGTTCTTAAGTAGTCATGTAGAGTCATAGAAACTTCTACGATAGTAGTTTTAAATCAAAATACCCGAAACGCCTCTATAACGTGAAAAATAAGAATACCTACCTACCTATCTTACTAGTAATAGATAAGTCAATTAATCACGTAAATTGTGTTGTAATAAATATGCAATGTCTGCAAAATTTTAGCTAGGTTGGACTTAATTCAATACATAAATAATAATCAATAATACCTACTCATTAGGTTTATAGGTCTGTGGTTCATTGGTTCCTAGTATCTAATTCACCAAAATCGACCTACAAAGATAGATAGCATAGTAGAGAGTAAATATTAACCAAAGTGAAACCAAATAAAAGGTTGTAAAAAACAGTCGTGCAATTTAAAAAGTATAGGTCAGCTTATTAAGGCGGATGATATGGTACATGTTGTTAGGTTAGAAAAACAAAATAGCAGCATGTATCTTCTAGCGCGTGGAGTAGATAGGTACCTAGAGAACGAATTTATAGAATCACTATATAGTGCAATAAAATAATCAGTAATGTATCTTACTAGTTGAGATTAAAAACTGAAGGAAAGGAAACTTTCAGATTAGATGTATAAAATTGACAAATATTAGTACTTAAATCAAATATATTATATAAGTTTTTTAAAATAGCAGTTTTAAATAATTAGGTAAAATGTATCTGGTCTTATTTTTATTTTACGAAAAGAAGCTATGCCGCTATTGTGAGCTGAATCACTTATAACAGTACTGTCTTAAAAACAATCACTATCTGAGTATAGATAAAAACGTGTGCGTGTAGGCGTGAGCGGTATTAAATTTTTAGGAAAAATAGCAATACTAAATATTTCAAATAAGTACGAACCTGTCGTATGAAACGTAGAGACACATTGGATGCTATTTTTGAACTTCGCATGAGATGTTATAATTATAGAAGTAGACAAATATACGTAAGTACCGTTTCCAAAAATAATGCACGGACGTAGCGTCAATTTCTGTTTATGATATCCACGAACGTTAGGTAACATACGCGGAATATTTTAACACTACCGGTTTACGAAATAATAGTGAATTAATGTACGTTAAACATGACCTAGCCTTGAACTAGGAATTTATTTTGTGAAAAACACTAAAAGACAGGATGTCGGTACTTTTAACTACTTACTAGATACCTACTTAGGTAGATACCTAATTATATTAATTTTTGACGCCCGTCGCGTCGGCCAACAATAATATTAGCTTAAATACTTAATAGTGATAAGTACTTATTTGTTTCTTTTATGCTATTATCTCGTGGTTCACATCGATATCTATAATTCCCTAAAACATCGAATAACACTATGGTTAGGTGCTCATCATAATGTAAATTCGTGGAGTAAGGTCTTGGTGACCAGTACAGGTTTTTTTAAAACCTGCAGTAGGCCTAGTCTCACACAAAACGGATTTAACTTAAGTAGTTTAACGTTATTTGTTAATTAGCAGGTAAGAATATAATTGTGACAAAAAATAAAGCTTTCGCATTTATGGGATGAGGACCTATTTTCCCATTCAATAAGAATTCTTGAAATTTCGGTCATCTCTTGAACGAATGGGTCATCTGTTTAAACGAATGACGTTTTTCTAAGGAAACATATATCAGCATGGAGCATACGATTTAATTAAATAGGTATTAAGTGACCTATGTAGTGTATAGATGCGTATACTTAATCAGGTATACTTTTTGCGTCACATTTTTCAATAACCGACGTCTTCAAATGATTCATGTATGCGTGATTGAGGCCAGTGAAAAGGTTTTAGAAGATTGGTTTCATGCATGCTCATAGTAAAAAATACACTTCCGTTAGGTAAATCTCTCGGATGACATTCATCTAAGATTGAGCATTATAAGACAGATCATGCAAGCCATTAGATAGAAGCACACTCTCTACAAAAAAGCGTGTCAATTTAAGAGAAATTGCACATAATTATTGTTGCTTCTTGACACGACATCATGGTTAGAATATCCAACTGTGGCCTTTACAATTCAAGCTCTGAGAATAGCAGCATCAACTATTAAACTTGACTGACCGGATTATGACTTCTAAAGAAAACGCTTTTCACTTTCTAGTAAGTAAACGTGCTATATTTACCTACGGCTATTTTGTTAGTTAACTTTCAGCATTTGGACTAGAAAGTTAAGAGATATGTAGGTACTAGCCAGTACAACTTCTACATCTAAAGAAGATAATTCAGAGAGGCAATGCCGCCAGCATGATGGGAACGCTACCCACTGGTAGTGGGCTTGAGCACTTGAGTTACCTATAAGCTCGATGTCTTGTAGGTAACTTAGTTTTTTGCTGTACATAGTTTTAGTTTAGTTTTAGGAAATATAGGCAATTGGCCCGTTGTTAGGCAAGAAAAAAATAAAAATAAAAAGAAGATAATGATGTTAAACAATTTCTCAAGATTTTGAAATCTATTAAATCTAAAGATAAAAATAAATTGAATTTACTGAGTTTTTTGGTAATAAATACCAGGAAACTATAACATCTTTTTAAAAGCTTTTATTTATGTTCAAATAACTGTTATGTTACTTATATAATAGCAAAGATCTGCTTCAAAGCATTTATCTACAGTTAGGTGCTTTCGATACAATTAACAATTCCATCATTTGAAAAGCTTTAGAAAGTGTTCGGTAGGTATTGACATCCTAATAGTGAGTATTTTAATTCAAATAAAAAATAAATAGATACTTACAAAATAATAACAGGCTGGATGACACATTACGTGGTTACTCGTAGGAGTTGTAGGTACATATATAAATTCAGAGTCAGCTACAAAAAATCTATGAGTCAAATAGAAAACTTTCTCTCCTTACAGTGGCACTTAAAATAGTCTAGAGGTTTTTGTCCATATTGTTTTGTACCTAATTATCTCGTGAATAATAATAATGTCTACCTACGCTCTGCTACGTATGCAAATACGTAGGCAGTCATTAGGTTGACCATGCATTCCTTGTTTGGTTTTAAGAATATATATAAAGATATTATAGGAAAACCAACTGCACAGTTTAGCTACATTATAGAAAACAGCAACACACGCACGCACACATACACGCACACTATCTATCATTGCCTGCCTCTTTGTTCCCCAAAGTGTTATCAAAGAGCTATCAAATAATGAGTAAATAGGTCTTAAATATAATCTTCTTGGCAAGCACATGACGACTTTGGCCGCATCATCACTTTCCATCAGGTGAGATAGCTGTTTTGTTTTTAAAGTAAAAAACTTCATCTTGCATTTATTATTAAAAAAGGCCTAGGTACCTACTAAGCAAACTTAAAAATCGTAAATTAGATATTCTGAATGCCTTAAATTACAATATCTACGAATCAATGTATCTGTAACTTGGAAGTTTAGTGGATGACCAGAGTTCGCACGGTAAAAAAAAACCGCATCGCTGAAGAATAATAAATGACCTATGCCTAAATTCGCATCTACCTAACTATCTGTTACATTTCCACTGTTCAAGGCAGGACGGCTTTTCAGTTTTAATAATATGAAGATTGTTTAAATAAGTTTAGGTCAGAGTTCAAAGCAAAGATAGGAATGGCATACTAATTTTACCATTACGGATGAAGACGCGGGATATATGTAATTCCGATTAATCCCTAGAAAAAATTTAAAATGGTGTTCACAGCATCCAGTCAGCTCGCTCATTGACGACACGTTCGCCCGCTTGAATGAATCATCAGGTGCATACATATGTCTTTGTTTGGCAAACGGTGACCACTTCATGGCAAAATGATAAAGTTTTACTCACAGATAGATACTTGCTATGAATCAGTTCTTGTTGTTCATAAGATTAGAAATGTTTCACTGTTGGTTTATGCACACTACTTACACGAGTTAAAGTCAACAAAAATATTGACTACACATCCTTATTTCCTTAGAAATAAATTATAGGTACTCTTACCTACTTTATTGATAGTTCTCCTCGGTTATGTGTGTTACCTCATAACTTCTCTCCACGTGAACCAATTCGATTTTATTTTTTAGTTTGAAAGATGTTGCTTTCCAATTGGTCCCATTTAAATTTGATCAAGATCGGATCAGTAGTTCTTGAAATATCGCCAATAATGTCTATTTTGTGACGAATAATGCGTACTTTGACGATGTTCTGGTTTACTCGACTTCAAAAGTTACCTCATAACTTCTTTCGTTGTGAGCCGATTTTGATGGTTCTTTTTTTATTTGAAAGCTGATGCTTTTCATGTGGTCCCATTGAAATTAGATTAAGATCTGATCTGTATTTCTTAAAATATGGTCATTAATGCGTGTTTAGTACGTCTAATTTGGTCAAGTTCCGAAGATAAAGCGGTGCAGTTGGTTTTTTTAAGCTTTGCTTGCGTTTAATTATTATGGAGTACTTACTCCATTCGAACTATTACTATTGATGATATAATAGTTTTATGAAGACTGGCCCTATCTTATTTTTAACGGTAGGTAAATATAGGTATACAAACTAAGAATTCCTATATAGCAGAAACGAAAATCATCGTTTATATTTATATTTTACATACAATTCCTGATCTTCCTGATACGGGAGATAGTTTAATTCATAGAATAAGAACATAAGAACTTGAGGCAATTTTTTATGCAAGTGGCTGTTTGCCTGTAGCAACGTTTGGCAAACCTAAGTGGCTGAACCGATTTTAATTTAGTTTTTTGTTTAAATGATGACTTGATCAAGAGTGCTTTTAGTTATATTTGGTATTTATAAATGTTGATAGTCATCCTTGAACAAAAACATTAATTTTGTCATACGAATATGCTAATAAGTAGTGGAGTGGTAGGCTATCCGCTTTTTGGATTCACTACACGTCCCGTGGATGGTACCTGTATTTTATACTAGATCGATATTCGCTACAG
The DNA here is from genome assembly GCA_948107665.1 of Lomographa bimaculata. NCBI lineage: Eukaryota > Metazoa > Arthropoda > Insecta > Lepidoptera > Geometridae > Lomographa > Lomographa bimaculata. Next base: position 10,468,804 of record OX403589.1, read on the forward strand.
CTATTTAAGCAAAACATTTTTATCATGTGCAAAAACATCAGTGTAGATGTGTACTCGTATGACTGGACATACAAGAAACAACGTATCTTTTTTTCAAGTAATATTGGTGATGCGCTTTCATTCGTCAATACTTGTTTATACTTACGGAATTCTGTACGTCTGTGCGGGACATACAGTCCCGCACTATGGTCAGAAATTCGTAGAACCTTTACTGCCTACCTATAGAGTGACTCAAATAAAGGAAAAAGCGAGTAAACCTGTTGTGTAAAGGTACTTGGACTATAAATTATTCTGTGGTAGGTAAAGGTTACTTGTTCACATTACTGAATCAACTAGAATACCGACGGTTGAATAATTATGTAGGTACCCAATTATATTTTTGTTTTTATTAAATATAGTAAAATATCGATACTTTTTTGCCAATAAAATGGCCGTGACTTAAACTGTAGGGTAGACAATGATATATATCTATCTAATACATTTAAACGAGCTATTCTTTTATATAATCTGAAACGGCTCCAACGATTTTCATGAAATTTTGTATGCAGGGAGTTCCGGCAGCGATAAATCGATCTGGCTAGGTTTAATTTTCAGTAAACGTCATTTAGAAAAAAAAAACCTGGTCATCCAGGTACTAATAATAATAAAAGAATAAAAGTTGATTGTAACACGTATATTTGGCTTCAATTAATAAGAGATAAATTTGGAAGACATGATTTAGGCATAATAAGCAATTTATAGCTTACTTTAACATTATATCTACAGAACTAACGTTTACATATTATTATGACTAATTTAAGTATTTAACATATAATAAATCTAATATTGCTTAAAAAATAAAAATACGTAATACTGAAAATTAGGAAAAAGTTGTAAAGGATCTTATGTTTTGGTTAAAATTCTTTCAAGGTCTTCCTTAGAATGTCCAAGTAAATGTTGGCGTGTTTTGGTTCGAACACTAGCGCAGGTCGCAGACGTATGGCGTCTACTCCACATGAGCCACTCAGCACACCTAAAACAAATATAATTTAACGTAAAAGTACCTAAACTAATTGTAAATATAACACTTGTAATAAATTGTATAATAGTTTATATAATAATACAAACGCATTCACACTCACAGCCCCACAATAAGTTCTTGTATTTTGCCGGAAACATTTACATATTACACTTCTATAATAATACATATTATATGATTAAAAATTCAATATAAATATGGAAATGTTTTCTGATACAATACACTTTCTTCAGGTTCATGACTAAATTATTTTCTCATACATTGCAATTTCTTCAAGGTACCACACTAATACCACAAATAAATAAACACTCGGCTTTGGTAGGAAATGCAAACTGTAATTTACTTTTGACAAGTAATACACATGTTTTGGTAGTACTTCCCCAGATGTATGGATGAGTGGTCGAATTAGGAAAATCATCCAAAGGTTATCCGCCGGGGGCTGTGTGGATGTGTGGTCGAATGGGAAAAATTAGCCCAAGCTTATCCACTAGAGGGTTCTCAGTGGATGGATAGCCAAATGTGAAAGATTTGCCCAAGCTTATCCATTCGAGAGCTTTGTGTGCCGGCCAAAAGTAATTTACAGTTTGAATTCTCCTATATAATTTCTCCTTTACTGTATATCTGAAGGTTAAAATTAATGTTCTCACCATTTTTATTTAATTTCCCGTTAATTTTGTCCCTCATCTCAGCGTTGCGGGCATTATAAGCGAGGAACGTGCCGCGTCCTCTCACGCTGTGAATTAGACCTCCGAACTCATTTTCTATTTCGTGAAGTCCATCCTTCAGAACCTTGCCACTTTTGTTTACCAAGTCGAGCAGGTTATCTTTTTTTATGACGTTCAGTACGCGCTCAAGGAGAATCAGCTTGCTCGGATCTCCCATCCAAGTGTTGAAGATACGGTATGGGTGAGGGGCCCTGTAAGACAAACAAGGTCATCTAGTAATCAGTGTATATATCGTCGATAAGCAATTAAGAAATACTCAAATATTTCAGATACAATTCGAAATCCGAACTCTATAATGAAGCGACTCATTCGACTGCAGTAAGCAGAAGATTCTATGAAACAGTCGTGACAAAAGTTTTTGATATTAAATATTAGTAGCTCCTACGTCAATCGATAGACTTCTTATATAGATTATTTAAAATACACTTAATTTACCTACTTGTAGAATTAAAAGTTATTTAAGTTCTCGTGGTATTGCCATAGGGAAATATACAACTTTTTAAACCGTAACTAGACTTATACAAATTTCTTTATTTGCTTGAATATGGGTAGGTTAATACAAAAATAGTTTTCCATATTCCTCCATTGCGGCTTGCAAAAATTAGATTGATACAAATTACGCTAAAATTAGCAGCGTATATATTAATTAGATTGATGATAAATTAAATTAAATTATTTAATTTACTCTCCGTTTTTTCGGTAGCCAGGTAAAAGTAGTACATACTTAAATTCGGTATTGAAGTAGAATCCTCCGGTTAACATCTTCTTGCTGAACGTGACGAGGTCCGGCGGCGATGGGAGGTCGAAGTGTTCGTGGCACCACATCTTGCCGGTGGGCCCGCACCCGGTCTGCACCTCATCTATGATTAGCGCCACTCCTTTCTACAATAACAAACGAACGCTTTTAAACTCACAGCCCCGCGCTAAGATCTAAGATTTGTATAATTTATTTATTTATTAATACGGACCTACCAATTACATTAATTAACAACAGTGAAATAATAAAATTATAAAAAATCGATAGAATGAGTCAATATATTAAGATACTCTTCTGAGTCACCCACGTCCGTAGGAGGATACCCCTCAAGTCTGACTCCCTACACGTAGTCCCCGGGTGGTGCTAATCAGGTGACATTTGAGAGGTGGTAGAGCATTTTGTGAGTTGCTCGCCTGGCTTGCTACCAAAGAAGCTTACCACCATGAAGTTGAAAGTCTGCCGCCAAGCCAAATACGGTGTTCCGGCAGTTATCCTTGAGAGCCTGCGTATTCCAGGTCTAGTGTGTTTACCAGCTTCGATCACATCGTCACTTACCATCAGGTGAGATAGTGGTCAAACACTAGCCTGTCACAAATAATAAAAAAAAAATACACATAGTACAAACATAATAAATCAGTGTCAACAACAAAAATACGTCTTGGGTGCCAGAAACTGTTTAAGGTGTGGGATTGAAATTTCTACAGGAATCTTTAGGTCGCAAGTGCCTCCTAGGCACACGTGCTCAATCGTTCACTTGTACATATACGTATTTGTACTATTTCATTATGCTATTATGTACATCAGGTGAAAGTAGATAGTTGTCTAACGTCTTTCTAAACTAGATAAAAAAAATGTTCCGAGCTCGAATTGAACTTCCAAATGGCAAAATAAGCTTTCTATGCCTCGTTGTACTATTACGTTTTTGGATTTAATCGAACCTATGGAAAAAACGTGCACATAGCTTATTACAGATGGCGCCAAAAAACATTCTGTATTAGTATTTCAATGATATTTAGTTACAATTACACAGTTATTTTCATTTGTGTTTTATTAATCAGTCGTATTTTTTGCTGATTAATAAGGACGAATCTAGGTCAATAATTGATGCCACGATTAGCTGCTTATCGTACAACCATTATCTTACCAATACGGAGGAGTAGAACATGATCAAACTATACACTACTATAATGTACAATGACAGGTACTTCTGTCTTTTTTTATTTCGCCAAAAATGTGTGAATTCAAGAAAATCCTGGATGCGATCAGCGCTGAAAAAGGCATGTTACAAAGGAATGGAAGACATCCAGCAGTGGTCGATGTACAAGCTGAGATAAAGTGGTAAATATCCTACAAAGGTTTCACAATAATACCAACCTGCTTGCACAGCTTCTGGAGGCCCTGGAAGAACGCTGGCGAGGCCTCGTGGTCTCCACCCTCCGCTTGTATCGGTTCAACGATCATACCCGCCACAGGGCTTATCTTCTCATACTCATCTATGATTTCGGCAGTCCTTGCGAGACATCTAACGAGAAAATTGCAAATTTAAAAACTAAGGTACTTGTACCTACTATTGCGAAGAAGCGGCGACACCTATAAAACACTTTGGAGAGCTTCTATTGGGGCTTCAGGATAGAATAATCCAAATGTGTGAAATACTGCAAGAAGAACACAGAAAATTCTTCCTCATTTCGATTACTAAGCTAATATTTTGTAATTATTGTTAGATAGGTATCTCGGTAGGTAATCCGCGTTCGCTTCGCTCGCGTCCTTTGCTGTTAATATTTATTTATGTTCTGCCAAACAAATTTTCGCGACCGTTCATTTCATAGAAAAGAAGTCGTTCGCCTATAAATAAAGTGAGGATATGCCTCACTAATAGTACAATTCCGTAAGTTCGTGATTGTGCCAGTACAAAATGCAAAATACGACGCATAGAATCTACTATATATTTTTTTATTTAAAACATTCAACGCAACCTACTAAATATTACTTTTAATTTAGACGCATCTGCTACAAATCATACAAAAGACATTTCTGATGTAAATAACTCAATTTTGTCAAAAATATACTTACATCTTTTTTCCTTATCTAGGATGTTAAACACACATAATATATATAGCTATATATGTTGTACAACTTTACGGGAATGCGTTGAATTCCCAATAATCCTCAATACTTATAATTATACGCCATAACTAAATCTCGCTCCAACCTCAAAAAGTTATAGTCTCGGGCCGACTTTGAATAAATTTCAACTAGTAAGACAAGAAATTTACGTAAACAGAATAGAGTTTAAAATACATACAGATACATGATATCTAAAGGACGTAAGGAAAGTACGAAGTACTAATAGAATACATTTAGAACTACAGTGAATGAAACAATGCAACATACATTAAACCTTCCACTGCATTACACCATTTTAGCACAAAATCTTAATTATAGTACAGATCCATTATTATCGTACATACCGGACAGTCAGGATTACTGACACTAGTAAGTGTTGTACAAATCATAACAATAATAATTAAGACTTTGGCCTTGTGTAAATATACTAGGTATATGCAAGAAATAGCACACAACAAGACTACGCTTAAGCATTACATGAAGTCAGAAGAAAAGCAGTGCATATAAAAACAAGAAAAACAGGCTAAATACCAAAAGGTACATAAAGGTTTTCATGCAGAGAAAAATAAATCGTACTACACCGAAGCACTGCGTTCTTGCTTCAATTCCTCGAACGCATTCAAAGACTGTAAGGTTCCAAGTGTTGGTCGAACATATCAAATGAAAACATAAACAGCCTGAAATAAAGAGCAAAACATAATAAATAGAAAGTAGAGTTACCATGCAAAACATTGGAGAATCGATTAAATGCAACTGAAATCTGGCAATTTTATCTTTGCAGTACATACAATGAAATCGTAATAAATGTGAATACGACCGTAGCTGCACGACTAGTTTTATAAAAACAAACTTTAAACATGAACTACTTGACACTGGCTTAATGCACTTAATTTGCGGAGCCAGACTCAGTTGACCAATATTTAGAGCATTTTTTTTATATAAAGTGGTATTTAGTCGTGATCATACGTGTACGTATTTTATTAGTTTATTACACAATCATCGAATGCACGTCGGTCTTATTTGTTTTTGCACAACTCAAAGAACAGTAAGGCATAAAAAACTACGTATGTTTTTTGACGTAGCAGCAGTTCTAAAGGCTTCGCCACACGTGACGCACGTAGCTCGAAAGGATGACTTACGGGGACGCGGGCGCAGTCGATTACCATACAGAGCCGACACCCGCACGCCCGTTCTGTTCGAGCCAGGTGCATCATATGTGGCGGAGGCTTAATAAAAAAAGTAAGATATCAAATCTTTTATGCGTTTCATACCACACAGAGATGTTGCCATATACGACATTTTAAAATAATTTACTGCAGGTTAGCATGCCCAGCTAGAAGTATGTAGTTACATCCATTTGGTTTGGCCTTTGTTTTGAATATTAAATTTTTACCGACTATAAATCTTGGCTTAGGAATCTAATTTTAACAAACCTTTTATCTTCCTGGTCATTTTCACGTTGGAACTGGTTCAGGGGATATTTGTATCTTGGGAAAGGCGCCACTGGCCAGTCGAATGCGGGACAGTCCAGTTTATGTATCGGTTTCGACCGCGTTGTGGACAGCGCACCAAATGTGCGACCATGGAACCCACCCTGGAAGACAATGGGACTAGATTTACAAATAAATTAGAAAAGATATCACCAAAATGTCACAATGTCTGCACAGATTTTAAACATTCTTTTATAATTACTATGAAACTGCATCTACATACATATAGTCACGCTTCTTTCCCATAGGGGTAGGCAGAGATAACATCTCTCCACCTGCTACGACACACACACATCTTTCGCTTCTCCTACATTCATGAGTCTTTTCATACATGCTCGTTAGTTGCGGGTCCTTTGACCTGGCCTTTCTTTAAACGTTTTTGACCTGGTCGAGATAAGTTCGCCTTTAGTTTTTTTTGTAGGGGGAAAATTCCTCCCACTTCCCTTCCTTCCCAGGGGTGAAGAAAAGAGGTGTATGGGGCGCGAACTCACTAAAACCCTCGTGACAAGTCCCTCGCCGAGGTGTATAGGCCCGGATAAAAACTCTTCCGGGTCACTGCACTAATAGAGGGGTGACCTTGCTCACCAAGGCCACCCAGACGTGAGGGGTTCAAGGGGTTCCGTTCAAGCTCGTACGTTCCCCTGACTTTCCAAAAGACACGTTCGCCTAGGTCGACCCTCACCAACTTGCTCATTTACACTCGCCTTATAAATCTGCTTCGTCAATCTATTTCTGTCCATACTCTCTGAACTGCATCTGTATGCTGTATACAGATTATCTTTGTGGATAATCTGTAGAACATTTTATACTCACCTCAAAAGACATGATCGACAAATTAGGCGAACCGGGGGCCATATTGGACATGCACGACGACATCTCTTCTGGAGTGAATTCGATCGATCCACCACGTTGCTTCGTGCGGTACCACATGAATATCGCTTTATAAGCGTTCTCATTGGAGCAAGACCCACACATCATTGTAGCTATATGTGTCATTCCTTTTGGTGCAACAGGTAGCAAGACATTCTTTACTTTAGCTGGCCAATCAACCGATGGAAATACCCCAATAGCAGGGCGATTCACTATGGATTTCTGAAAAAAGAAACGTTATTATTTCTTTACTAAATATACCTGGTATTTTGTATGTACTGCGGTAGGTATGTACATTGAGCACGAAAAGTAGCTGAACAATGGAATAAGCAATAATAATTTTGAATCAGCTAAAACATTTAAGTATTAAAAAACAATAAGCACAGTTTCTCAAAACATTGGCACAGATATTTAACTAAGTACCAGTTGCTACTTCTGATGATATTATAAAAAGTGTTAACTTTTAAAACCAGGAACATCCCGGGGGGGTGGTTCCAACCACCGAGGATAACATCGTCCGCGGCAACGCTATTGCTTATTCCGTATAATGATTGTTCTAAATATTCACCTACTAGTTGTTTATTAATAACAGTTCATAATTAAATGTTAGATGAAATGCTGCCCATTGGTTCACCATCTAAGCAACGGGTATCAAGTCCGATTGCCATTGGACATACAAGTTTTACTTAACTTACTAAGAAAATTGTGGTTTCTGGTTCTGGGTGTGATTGCGTGTATGATGTGAACCTTTCTGACACCCAAACATAAATCGTTAATGTCTATTTTAATTTTGTTATGCATTTTAATATGACACTTCTTATTGTAGCCAATTCTAATGTGTGCATTAGTAATTAGCATATTATCTGATATATAATAATCAGTATTTGAGGATCTTATTGATAAAGCTAGCTATTACGATAGCAATAAATAAACTATAGGTAAACACAGCGACTACATACTAAAATATAGCAAATTTGCTAGCGAGTTCCTATCAAAGACATTATTTTAAAATATCGAGACGAAATCTTATCTCTGTATTGAACAAATATCACTATCTCTCATATGAACAATAAAAATCTACAAGTGGTATTAGAGTACCTGCACTATCAGATTTATAATAAGAAGTCATATTAAATAACATTGCGAACAATTAGTAGCTAACCAGATTGCTTTGATCCTCGAAGGCTTTGAAGAGCTCAGGGTGATTGTATCCAATAGGCACAGATGATATTTGAGTATAAGAATCCAGTAATATGTTTCCATCCGCATCCACAAAATAATTGCCAGCACACTTGTCATAGTCCGCAAACAGTTGGACGGCTCCTGCTTGCTAAAAAATGCATACACAAGTTAAAAAGAGAACTATATGGACTAATTATTGATTAGGGTTAGTCCTTTCGTCCAAGTTCGTAGCTGAACTTCCATAACCAGCTACGAACGTGTTTTTTTTCCTCGTTTGATAACCAGCTACAAAAGCAGAATTAAATTGTAGTTTTGTAACAGATTTACATAACCAGCTACGAAAATGTTGTTATAGAGTAAATGCTAAAATCTTTTTTTTATTTTTGTATGATTTGTAGCTTACTATTCGAATGTGGTGTCTACATATTATTTACGTTACTAAAAATGGATATAATTCCGTTTTGATAACCAGTTATGAACGGAGATAAATACATCCATTTTCGTAGCTGGTTATGAAAATCGGTTAAAAAACTACAGTTAAATTCTGCTTTCGTAGCTGGTTATCAAACGAGGAAAAATATCCACGTTCGTAGCTGGTTATGAAACATTAGTTCGAACGTGGACGAAAGGGGGTTAGTTGGGTACGCGTTCGCCTTCTAAGCATAAGGGTAACGGGGTCGAATGCATGCGGGAACAGAAGTTTACTCCTCGAGAAAAATTGTGTTTCTGGTACTGGTAGTGATTGTGTGTGTGAGATGTGAATGTTTTCGGCACCCACGACACAAGTCATCGAACTTGTGTGGGGCTGTGAGTGTAAAAGCGTTTATGTGTTAAACCTTAACTTACATGCCTGAAACTAGTAGAAAAATCCGACTAAAACCGCCTCGAGACACAGCCGGTAAGTAAGCAAATATGAATATCACTCGCTATAGTTTTCAAACTCTAACAGGAGCATTTCGTGATTCAAGAAATCTTAATAAATTAGACAGAATCCCGCCATCACCAACGGTAGCGGAGGAAATTTTTGGCAATCTACAAAACTTATATGGAAAGAGAGAAGTGATCAAAAATGTTTAGCATAATCACAAATGACTCTCTTATTTATTTCTATTTAGAGTTGGCTGTTTTTTTTATCTCTCATAGGCGAGAATTTGATCACTAAATCACCTGATAGTAAGTGATGATGTGGTCGAGGGTGGTACACATGCTAGGACTAGAACTGACTTTAAATTCTAATCATTAGCAGTGAGACAGAGGGTAAAATATTAAAAAAATATTATATATTTTGTAGTGGCAATATAAAGAACAGTTTATTTTGGTCAATACTGGTATTTACCTGAATGGAGTTTAGTTCCTTGGCCAGTTCCTTTGTCTTTGGGCCAGGAATATCAGTTTTAATAGTTGGCTTAGAGGGCTCATTTAGAACAGCAGTGGCCAGACCTTTTGAATCTGAAAATTATGAAATAAAACAGTTTATTGCCGGTTTAAAGTTCGGTGCCATATATTTGTAACAAGAACACAAACTCCTGCCCACACACAGCCCTCTGCGTCGTGGGTTCTGGGTTCGATTCCCGGCAGGAGCACAAATTCCTTCCCAAGGGATGTTTGTGCTTCTGGTTCTGGGTGTAATGTGTGTGTTATGTAAATATTTCTGGCACCCACGATACAAGTCTTTGAACTTAGTGTAGTGGGGGTGTGAGTGTGAAAGCATAAAAAAAAAAACTACCCTTTGCAATAATATATTTGGCTAATGCTTATAAATAAAATTTATTTTATTCAGGTAAATCAACCCATAAATACTTAACTACATAACTACATAAATTACTTATGACTGCCATCACCTAATTTGCTGACACCAGATAATGACTTCAAATACCCCAGACATTTGAGTGAAATTGTTTTTTCCCCAGACACCATGGCAAAAATATTTTTACGATTCAAATTAAACATCTTTTAATTTTAGTATTTTTACTATTTTAAATGCCTGGGTTGTTATTCTATGATGAAAATGTAAAAAATCAAATTTAGTAGTACTTATAAAAGTCGCAGCAACTCGGCGGGTCCTTAAAATTATACATGGTTTTGATCAACAAATAAATACATATCAATTATTTTTGATGTTGATTATGATGATAAATCCTTTATGTAACTGAGACTCGTAATTATAGTTTACTCCTTTTATATATTTTTTCTGGATAACAAGTAATGTAAGTGTGTTTAATAATCAAATGTGGCTTGTTATTCAATAAATTTTCATGCCAATAACAAAGGCAAATCACTTGATTGCATACATTCAAAGTCGAAACAAGTTCTTGGTTACATTTTAAATGTAATGACAAACTGGTAAGGTAGCAATAAAATCACATATGTATATTACATATATATATATATATACATATACCAGATAGGCTTGTTTTAAACTACTATTTCACTTATTGTTATTATAGTTAGTGATAATATGGCAGGAGGATAGTGTGCATTCCAGGTCTAGACAAGTTTTCAAGGATAGCTTGCCTGGAAGAACATTTTGAACGTTTTGAGCTTGGCAGCACATTTTGTTTCTTGCACTTCCTATTCGTGCTCGCCGAAATGCTCATATCCTGTCTTTACTTTACAACTTTTCAATTCTTCGACTCTTCTAATTCTCTATCATTAAGGTCGTCAGAGAATCTTAAGCTTAAAATTCCCCAACACACAACCACATTCTATGACAGCTCCTTCACTGTCGAAGCTGTTCGACTGTGGAATAAGCTTCCTATTGAAATTAAAAAAGCTCAATCATTGGCAATATTTAAAGACTCCGTCAAAATACATTATCTTGCAGGTCAAACATAATAATACAAATTTACTTTGTTGTCGTGATTTGAAGGTGAACATTCTATTCGTCACGCAAATATGTATAATAGTTATGTATTACGTTTATGTATTCTATATCATAGTTTAATTTAGGTATATTATTGTTTATGTATGTTTATTGTATTTTCTATATTATTATATTTATATAAAACACCGACGTCCAATTTCATTGCTTACTCCTCTCCATCCAAAGGTTGTCTGGAAGAGATCGCTCTTAGCGATAAGACCGCCTGTTGTTACACTTATTTTCTAGATTATTATTCCTTGTCATGTATTTGTTAAGGTGTTCAATAAAGTGTTTATCTATCTATCTATCTATCTTTGTTGCATATGTGTGCTATAAAATAGGGTGGTCAGCTACTAGGTTTTCAGCCTAATCAGGTCAACTGTTGCAACTGTTACCTGTGCTATCATCATTTAAAATTATTGTATTTCCTCATATGCATGATTAAAAATCATATGGTGACCTAAGTGAAGGGAAGGTCACCATTTACTTCATTTTGAATTATAAGTAAATAAAAAAAAAATTAGTTACATAGACTCATATGTGGTTCAACAAAATATAAAAATAATAAGTGTTTATTTCAGATGTTGACTCAGCTACGTGTTAACTATTTTCTACTATTATAGCCTTACATATTATAGACTAGAATAAATAACTGTAGTCATGTGCTTGATGAGGTTCCTTATTAGCTAATTAAATAAATATATGATGACACTGCATCATACTGACAGACTCCTTTCTTGAATTCCGTGATATTCTCAATATTTTTTCCTTATGAATTTTATGTTTAATTTAAAAAATTATGTTTGAAATAATTAATCAGACAGATGTTTTTAGGTCACAAATAATTCAAAATAATTGCCCCATTTAAACATTTTGCTCATATTAAAATTTGTCTGTATTAGTATTGTGATTAAGAGGCAATGTCTCCAGAATAATAGTTACACTATCCACTGGTAGCGAATTTAAGCATGAGAGTTAACTATAAATTTGGTTTGGCTTAGTTGTGCTGTCAAAAATATAAGCAACGGGTGTAAAGTACATATGTATAAATTGGTTAAAAACTCAGATTTTTCTTTGTATGAGGTTATTGAAAGTAGGCATTCATAATACTAACATATTTATATCTGATAAACTCTAGACATTGAAATAATTTAAAATCGCCGTTCACGTATTCCTGTACAATGTAACGACTACGAAGTCACATCGACCCTATTGAGTATCCTGATTGAAATTGAGGGCTTCAATTGCCCTGTCTACAAACCAGTATTAACCAGTAGTATTTTATTAATATGACCTTACCTTTTAGTTAAGAGAGAATACTAAAAGCTATATGAATCTGATATTTATTATTATGAGTTAGATGATAAAATTTAACATAAATGCTGTGAAGGTGAACAAAATCACATCTGGGTAATCTTTTTCTAACTCGTGAGCGATAAATGTATGTATTATCAGCAGCAATAAACTATGAACTGTAGTTATACTTACAATTTGAATAAAGGCTCCATGAAAAATTTCTGCTTATTGATCGCAACACAGACATCATTTATGTGGAAGGTTATCCTCCCTGCAAACTGCAATTAGTAATTACGTATAACTGTAAACAAAAGCAATAGTTTATGTAATAATATATTTGATTTGTTACAAAAAGGTTACCAACACTCCGTTATCAATTACTGTAATCAGCTGCTGCAATGTTCCTCTATGAATGCTGAGCAATTACTGAAAACCGACTCTTTTAACTTCAACTTCTTCTTTAAATGGCGACTATAGACTCTTTTAAAAAGAATGCCACTTCAAGTCTTCAACTTATATTCTTGACAGACTTTGTTTCTTCTTTTAATTTTGGCTTCGCAATCTTGTGTATTTAGCCAGTGTCAAATAATATATTTCAAGAGTAGGTATTTCCTATTAAAAGTCCTAGTAGCAGTCAACGTCAAGTAAAACTGTCAAGGTCCAGTCATAGTCAAGTCATAGTAAAGTGGTAGAAACTTTACTAGAAAATCTATTGGAGTTTTGGAGCAACAGCGAAAATCACGTTTTTTAAATTTGTTTGATTTGCCTACACTTATGCACGTTTACTTAGTATTAACGATTAATAATCCACCATTATTACACATTAACACTCGAAGAATCACAGGTTTTGGAAAATTATACAAAATCAACAACACCATTTTTTCACTTCTTTCGCGGCAAAAACTCCTTTGACAGATTTTCTAGGCAGCGAACGTGACTGAAATTAGGGCGAGTTGGAGTTGTTGGAGTTGGCGTTGTTGTAGTTTTACCGCTAAAATTAGCTCCGAGTCAGACTTAGTGGGAGTGTGTCTCTTACAGTCTAAGTTCTATCTTATGCAAGGATGTTGTAGCTAAAGTAATAGGATGGATAACTGACAAACTTACAGTGCCGAATATCAAACATGCATGGAATCTTATCACAACTGATTTAGAGCGTATTTACAATGTCAAATCGTTTTATCAATTGCATAAAGAACCAACCGTGGTTGCGGTCCCGACGAAATCGGGTGAAAGGTACGAAAAGACCCCTGTGTCCCTCTCGCACAGAGCGACTACTTTTAAAAAAGTTTCCAAGTGGTAGAAATTGTAGTCTGTAGTAATAATAAGATATATCTGTCGTAATTATTTGTTTAATCGAAACCTTACAGAATATGTTTCTAAATGCCTTACCTACTTTCAAACTATTCTCAATAAACCGTTTTTTTCCCTAATAGTATTAGGTTTTATGATATTATTTTTGTTATATGGGTATACAAGCCAAGCTACACAACTACATCCGCCATTTATAAACATATTTTGTAAAAACAAAATAAAGTTATCCTACTATCATACTTCCTACTAATATTATCAAGGCAAAGGTTTGTGAGTGTGTTTGTAGTTTGTTCCTTCTTGATGCTCAATTATGATTATATTAATGAATACTTTTGTGAATATGGAATATGCATACATTTTTATTCGATTGTTGCCGTTAATACATTGCCGGAAAGAAAATTTTCTTTCATAACAATACATCTCATATCGAAATAAATAGGCATTGGGAAATGCAATCAGGTTTTTTTTTATTCAAGTAGGCAAGCTTTTGAACACTATCTCACCTTATGGTAAGCGACGATGTGGTCGACGATGGAGTAAGCTGGGGAACTAGATCGTGCAGTTCCTTAGCACACTCACCAAAATGTATCCGATAAAAACCGAGAGACTAGCAACCATGCGGCGCGGCGATGACCCAAGCTCTGAAACTTTGAATTAGTCAGCTGCTCGCTACCAATGTGTCTCTTGGGTCTCCACTCAATGGTGTCAAGAGTCTCAAGCTGGTACTTAGCTGAACCATCCCAAAGATGAGAACAGTACTCCATACATGATCGGACTTGTGCTTGATACAAATTGAGCAACTGTCCCGGTCTAAAGTACCGTCTCACCTTTGCAAGGATTTCCAGCTTTTTTGTAGCTAGTTGGATTTTTGACTCGATGGAAAGTATCAAAATTGAGCTTTGAAGTTAGAGTCAAACCGAGTAACTCGAGATGGTCAGTTACTGGTAGGGATACATTTCGGAAAGTTGGAGTCAGTTCAAATTGACTCCGTATAGCGGAGAAAAAAAGTTTAGCAAATTTAAACACAGCGATTTTGAAAAAACAAATAGAATTAATGGAAAGTTGACCAATCAGTAACCTCAAAAATGTGTAACTTAGTCACGATCACCTTAACCAATAGCGAGCGTTTTGCTATTTTGAAATTCCCATCCATTTTATTTATTAAAACTCCTAATAAAAAGCAATTAAAGAAGAAAATCATATTATGGGTGTAATTTCATAAAAAATAAAGATTAAAAAAAAATACTTGACCTGTATGTAAATTGTATGCTTATTTCCTATTGATAATTTATAACGTTGTTATATTTTTCTTGTATAACTATTATAGGCCAAAATGTTTGCTTGAAGATGAGTTGATTGGCTTGAAGAATTTAGTAATTTTTAATTTTGCATTGGGTCACACTCTTCGAAAATAATTTGTACACAACAATTTGTGTCAGTTAGGTGTCATAAAAGTTAGGGTTTACCTTTATTGGATTTTTATGGATATATTGATGATCAAGCCGTGCCGCCCCGCAGCTTTGTCTGTGTTTATCTAGTTAAATAGCAGCCTATTTTTTAATCCTAGGCATAAGCTACGTACATTCCAAATTTATTAAAATTAATTCAGCCGTTGCCGCGTGAAGAGTAAATAGACATACTTAAATTATGCCACAATTACACACAAACTTTCGGATGAATAAATTAGTTTGATATAAGTAGGTATGTAATAATAATATTTACCAAGATTCTGACATATCAATGTAGTAATAATATCTGTAATCGATTTATGGATTATCTTTATTCTAGGATACAAATTTAAAGATGGGTTGTAAATGTATCTAGAAGCTTATTACAAAAATTTTACAGCACATATCTCCGCCATTTTGCTCCGAACCTGCTCTTATAGTCGGATAAGCGGACGAAGCCGCGGATAGATACTAGTAAATATATATAATGTTAATTAAATTTAAATGCATTTTGAAACATCAGTGTGGATTTTAATCACGCATATAGTATATTTTAGTTTATCTTTATGAATGACATAATAATATTTTTATTAGATATCATATTGTAGCATGATTAAATATCACACACAGACACAGTTAAATATCATTCAAGTAGAACATAATTCAAATGGCTCAAAAGGTTATCCTACAAATCTCAAAATCAAGGTTACCCTAAAGAAAAGGGACACAGGGGTTTTTTGTGACCTCTCACTAGGACACAGATTTTCGACAGAGTCAGCTCTCCTTTTACAAACCGTAGGTTTGTTTCCTATCTCGATGATCTTATGTCAGTCAAACTAATGTCAATCTATAGACGTCAATCAAAATTAATCCGTCTTTAATCTGACATTCGCCAAATATAGACAAATCTGCTTGAAAATAAAACCAAAAAATAAATTGCGCGTAGGTATTGTAAAACATCGCAGAAGGTGGTTATTTTGCTTAATCTCATCGGATCAAAATGTTTGCCACATTACGAAAAAAAATTAAATGGGGTCCAATTGCACAATTTGACATTAAGGAAAACAAAAAATCACATCTATTACTATTATTTGCTGGATTATTAGAAGAAGTTTTATTTTGGAGAACAATATGGCTTTCTTCATTGTTTATTGTCTTTTTACATGTTATCATATTGTAAGTATTGTTTTAGTGAAGTAGGTATGTTCTAAGTGTTAAAAACATTTATTTTCAACAGGTGTACAGAATATACATACAATCTTGTATAAAGCTTAAAAGCTATATACATTGTTTACCGACTGTTACTACTTATGTAAGAGATTTAATAACTCAAGCTGGCTAGACATCTAGGTTCCATTCCGAGGTTGCCTCCACCTCCAGACTTAATCACTCTGGACTTCTTGTGCTGGGGTTGCCTGGAGGAGAGGGTATATTCTAATCCCATATCATTGCAGAATGCTGCTATCCTAGAATCTCCTAAGCTGAGGACAATTTGAAACATTAAAAGATCATTTTTAAAATGTTACTATGCCAGTTGTAAACAATTTAAAAATTTGCTGTAATTGACCACCATTGCATTATGGGAAAAATTGCATTTATATGTCCAGATGTCTGGATTTCCAGTTCTGCTTCTCTAAGGGTTGCATTTCTCAGTCAATTCTCCTCAAATTTTGTTGAATGGTACAATCTGGGTGTATTCAAGTCTAGATTAAATAGGTATCTTCTAGGCAAGCATGTTGTTACATCTTCGGCTGCATCTTCACTTTCCATCAGGTGAGATAGTGGCCAAATGCTTGCCTATAAAGCATAAAGGAAAAAAATCTCGTCAGATTAGGTCAGTTTAATTAACTTATTGTGTGTTTGTCTTTCAGAATCTGTGTGCAAAAGCAAATCAGCTTACTACAATTCATTATATGTTTTTCCATAACACTACTGATATTGGATGGGTTTGAAGCATGGCTGAAATACAAGCACAGGACAACATTTTTGAAAAAAATTTCCAATGTTGAATCCTCAAAACTCAATTCAACAGTGACTAAATTTAACAGTTGGGTAAACAGACGTTGGATTGACTTTGTTTTTATAAGGGAAACCAATCACACAAAAGTAAGTACCATAGTATAATTTTTCCAAATATGAATAACTATAAAAACAGCTGTAGTCTTATCATTATTATATTTGAATTACAAAATACATTTTTCTATTTTATTGTAGCTAGGAAAAACAATTATTTATCACTATAATT
Source organism: Lomographa bimaculata (assembly GCA_948107665.1). Lineage (NCBI taxonomy): Eukaryota > Metazoa > Arthropoda > Insecta > Lepidoptera > Geometridae > Lomographa > Lomographa bimaculata. The sequence goes on from OX403589.1 coordinate 10,486,136, forward strand.
ATTAGCATTTTAAGTGGTGGCTAGGCAGGCGATTATTACTATGAAACATCTTCAGGATTCAAAACAGCAATTGACCAATGATCAGGCCTCTGAGCTATTAACATGATGTTTTATTTCTCAACTATTTGGGCAACAAAATTCCAATCAAGAGTGAATAGGTATCTTCTAGGCAGGCATGTCACATCTTTGACCGCATCATCACTTTCCATCAGGTGAGATAGTGGTCAAATGCTTGCCTATTTAGCATTAAAAAAAATTTTTATTAGTTTCTATGGGTCTATATTTTACCAAATTATCTAAATAAATACTATTACAAATGATATGTTTTACCTTTAATTTGTTAACACCCTGTGACTGTACCTAGAATGGCAATAAATTTGACAAAGTTTTGAAAACCCTAGTTTGTAAATGTTGCTATGAGTCATTTTTGAAATGTCTATGAAATTTTAATAAAATGAGTTGCTTTTTATTTCAGGCATTCATATTGGTCAACATTGTTATGGGAACACTATTTTTCCTTGGAAAGTACATCAATGGCTACTTACTTATATATTTCTTGTGCATGTTTATCTGCATTTCTTACAAACTTACCCCACCAGTTATTAAACTATTCAGAAATGTTATGCAAGACATTGGTAAGTTCTAAACAAATACCTATATTATATAAAATATGCATAAATATAATATTATTCATGATACAGTTACAGTCATGCTGATGTGCCTTGTCTGCCAAATCTGTGATTTTCAGCACAGAGTTAGAAGTTGATAGACTTACTTCTCTATACTTACTAATACTACATTCCTCTTTTTTATGCTGGCTCGAGAATTATTTGACCACTATCTCACTCGATGGAATGTGACGATACAGCCAAAGATGGAACATCCATGATAATATTTACTGAGTAGTAATATAGGTCACACTCGAGATCTTTGATTACATGCATGGCACTCAAAATCAATACTTAGATTTTAAATGAAGACCTAAAGTGTATTTGTGTTAACAGTTCAATTTGCTGGAAATAGTTAACTTCAGGTTTGCATTGCTAGGTACAAAATATTGATGTATTACCCAATAATTAATTAGGTACCTATAGGAAATTGGTACACATACATAATCATTATTGGGTACCTATAGTAAATTTTACATACAAGATTTTCCATTCAATATTTTATGCACAAAAAAAAATACAAGGCCCATCCGTGGATGTTAAGTCTAGCTTATTCGAGACTGTCAAAACTAGTAACAGAGCAGTCCCCAACTAGAACAAAATACCAGAAGATGTCATGTCAACCACTACAAAAATAATCCACCTGGAAAAAATCATTTCTGCAACATGTAACTTTAATCTAACACTTCAGTGAAGTATACATACCAGCATGGTGCTGTTCATCTATCTATAGACAAATAATAATTATTATTATTCCTTGTTTCAGAGTCTGACACTGAGTTGGAAGGTCTCATGCCTGAGGTGTCAGATATTGATATTAAACTGCTCAATATTGAACCAGAAAAGAACCCATTAATTGATGATCGGCAAAGCCTGGGTAAAAAAAATGCCAGTACATATTATAAGTACTATTTCTGTGAATGTTATAAATGCAATTTGTGAGTATGTGTGTATGTTTGACATAGGTGTCATATCTATAAAAGTTAGATATGAAATTAGATGAAATTACTATACACTGAAAATTAGTGACATACATTTCTTGTAGGTCAGAGTCAAAGATTATCTATCCACTGGTTATAGAGTTTATATCATTATTTAATTACACGCATTCGGTTCAGCGTCCAGGGACGCCGATGCGCTCTCATCGCCGCTCGCCGCGCGAACCAAATGCTTATGCACCATATTTTTTAAGTCTGATTATGGTTTCAATTATTTTTATCCTGATTAAAGTGAGTCGATAAATGCTTCTCTATCGTAGTTCTTTATTACAAAATAGGAGCTGTTCCCATTGAGCTAACATTACTACCTAGTAATATTAGCTCAGTGGCTGTTCCTTAAGTCTCTCGAGAAAGAAATACTTATTTGCTTTTACTTTGTTTTAAATACTAAAGTCAGTTACACCAACATTATAAATCTGAACAAGTAGGAATATAAACAGATAATTTAAAAATGGTATAAATGATACATCTTGTTTAAATTAACCCACGATGTAGAAAGTGTTATAAGTTAAGATTAATCAGAAAAGTTGTATGTATATTATCACCAGTCCAAATACTTAGTAAGCGGTAGCGGCGATACTTAGTAATTACAAAACCACAAATACCTACTTACAACAGCACACTACAATGTTTTATTTGCTTTACAGATTATTGGAAACCAGATGATTTGCCGATTGAAGAAGCAAGTGACAGTTCTGACAATAGCAGCTCACTAGTAACTAATTTTTCTATGGAAAAAGTGGGTACATTTCAAAAAGATGTAGAGACATCCGACTCCAGTGAAGACGAATACATACCTCTTGGTAGGTGTTTAAGTAGACCATATCATGAGAAAATAACACCATAGTCATATGCCATTTTGATTCATCTATCTTCCTAATATTAATTTTAAATTTTGGTGAGTAACAAGTCCAATAAATGAATTGTATTCTAAATATTGATAACAAATTAAAAACTTTTATCCTTATTTCATATTCTATAGAGGTCTCATTATATGCTGTAATGCCTGCTCTGATATCCTTCTCGTAAACTTTACATCCCTTTGTACCTACTAATTAAGATATAATTACTTTCAGTTCAACAGAAAGAACAGTTACAGTCTACTTTAGAAGAAGCAGACCCTTCCAGTACTTGGGGAAGCAGTGCTTACAATGCGTTTTGGAATATAACAGGTGCTGTTGCCAACATGGTGCAGTCAGACAAGGACAAAGATAACAAAAGAAAACGCATATCCAGCATAGATTCATCAGATGGCTTTGAAATTATTGATAAAAATGAACTAAATTAAACATATCAATATTATTGGTTTTCCCAGTTTGCGTGATAATGTCGTAACTTAATACAATTAGTCATGTATTTATTTTGATGATATTTATTCATAATTAAACATAAACACTTTGAATCAGTATATTTTATTCTAAATATTACAAGCCATGTCTTCCAACTTTGCCATAAGCTGTTTGTGCTGCATTTTCAAAGCTTTTAGCCTTAATGTGTTTAACGTGTTTCTTGCTACTAGTGCTTCCAACATTGGCCTTGACATCTGTAAAAATATTACACTTCTCAATATTTTGTATCCTGAGTTGGGTAAGAATAAATCACTGATCAGTTATGCTTTATTATAAACTGAGATGGATATTAAGGGTATTTCGATAGTATAGGACTATACTACTAGTGGCTTTAGGTGATGTTTTGGTTTTAGATAGGGCCACGCTGTCTACAAGAAATTATTCCATTGTCCAATGACTAAGGCATCTTTCTGAAACATTTTGTTGACTTGTGCGATGATGGGAGATCTAGAAATAATTAACGGTGTTGAGATACTGGAGATTAGCTGATTAGCTTTTTTTTTTAATATCTATACACCGGGTTGCGGCGACTCTTGGTACTTATTTGGCTCAATGTATTAGCATTGCAATTTAATAGCAATGCCTCCAGCACGATAGGAACGCAATGCAGTAATAGTGGGCTTGAGCACTGAGTTACCAGGTTACTTGACTTGTAGTGAGCTTATAGGTAACTTATGTCTTTTATTGTATAGATGTATAAAATTTAAAAAAATATAGTCAATTAGCTCATAGATCTACTAACTGTCACTGATAAAGTAGTATTTCCACCTGGATATAAAAAAAAACTTTTTATAATTTAATTAAATAATACCTTATCAACAATGTGCCCTATGGCAATGGTCCTGACTGCAGCATTGTGTTGCTTGTTAATTATGTCATCCATATCACTTTGACTTGTTTCAATATTAAATGCTTCATCTTCTTCCTCTTTTAATATTGCTGGTAGTTGAGTTAGGGTCTAAAAATATTAAATTTTAAAATAAACATTTATATTTTTTTTCAAATATTAAACTACTTTTTTTCTCCAGTAATCCAGCAAATGAAGAGTAGAAGTTATTTTTACCTCAAAATTGTTAGTCATGAGGGAGTCACTTTTATAGATGATTTCCATTTCTATTTCCTTTCTGCTCTGTGTGGCACCTTCATTAACTGATTGAAAACAAGTGATTTGAACCTGAAAAAAAAAAATTTAAGGAAAATTAAAATTATTTTTTTACACAAGGGGTTGGGTAGGTCAGCGGTTAGAGCACAAATATAATATTTTAGTCCTGCCTAGCATAGTTAATGCTATAGAAACAAATATCATTAGATATCTGGGTGGATGTTATCAACACAGTGGTAAAGTTTGTTTGTAAAAGGTAATCTCTGAAACTACAAATCCTATTCTGAAAATTCTTTCACTAATAGATAGCTACACTATTGCCGAGTGTCATTGGCTATGTTTTATTGGGATGAAAGTTAGTTTTCAGTTCGAAATAATAATATTCGTAATGCATGTCAGTAAAAAAATTTGCTAACTGGCTGCTTTATCAGCATACGCTAACTTAACAGTTAGACATAGGTGAATACAATGTATGGCGATAATGCTGGCCTTCATGAGTTTTACATAAAAGTTTGCATGTTAGCAACTGCATGTTAGCTTAGTTAGGTGCCAGTTCGTCTTTTAAACTGGTGTATGGGATTCAATTCCCAGTGGGAACAAAGTTTTTTTTCATGGGGAAATTTGTATTTCTGGTTGTGATTGTGTATGTTATGTCAATGTTTCAGGCACCCATGACACAAGTCATCAGGCGTAGTGTGGGGTTGTGAGTGTGAAAGCATTAATGTTTCTAAAATTTACAACTACAGGATCACTCAGCAACAGGGGAGATATTACAATAAAATGACATAAATGCTCAACATAGAAATTAATATAGCAATAGAATTCATACCGAAGGTGCTTTCGTTGTTTGGTCAGTAAGAAACACTGCAAATATGATTCCTACAAAACTAGCATCCATTCTCTGGTACATAAATTGTGTGGCTAGATCTGAAAAACAAGATAATGTTTATGTAATAATATAGAATAATATTTATTATTAAAAATGGATTATTATATATTATATATGTAAAGATATGGATAAAATGTACTATTAAAATCTATTATCTAGACTTTTGCTACTAATAGAAAAATGGACACAGCTGTATTTTACTGACTTGTTAAATCTTAAACACTGCCATAACATAAAGCTTTACCCACTTTGCTACTAACTCTGGCTAATTTGCTAATGGGTGGCCATGAGGAAAAGATTTATTTATTTAATACTTTATTATAGAATAAGAGCACTAATGCTCAAAAGCATTCTCTTCTAGACATCCAAATTGGTCTAGCTGTTATCAAGTGATTTTTATTTATTCATAGATTTTATGAATGGTACCGGTAGTTGTAGTACCCTTAGAAAAAGTGATATAGTAGGTAGGTATGCAGATATTAATTAATATGATAGTCACAGTAGTATACTAACCCACATGTGATGGCCAAACTGTGATGTGTGGGTGAGAGTGATACCAGCCCACAACACGTAATGGTCTCCCCAACTCAGAAGCTAATTCTTCTGCTTTTAGAGTGGCTTGAACTAACTGCTCTTCAGATATTTCCACACGGTCTGGTTTTTTATCAAGACGACGCAAGATTACAGAAGATACAATCGATACTAAAGAACCATCGTTGTGAACCTGCAACATTAGTAAATAGTTATGGACTTACCTACTTGGTTCATGTAGCTTCATAGTTGGTAACTTATAATTTTAAGAAATCACATCATGATTTCCTAGGATGGGGATGAAATTTCAATGAAGTTTGATAAAAGCAAATTCCCTCGCATGTACAAATGCATGTGGCAAATTCATTACATGAGGAATAATGTTACGAGAGTTACCTCGCCAATAAGGAGTCCCATTATTTCTTCTTTTTCAGTTGACAAAGCATGCTGCACACACACAAGGGCCACATCTGAAGCAAGTTCTACTTTATTTAACATATCTATGTAGTAGAAGCAACGAAATTGGTAAATAATCGAAAAATACGTCCAGCGTATCCCAATTTCCAACACAAAACAACAACCAAAGATAATACTGTAATCACTCCGTTTAACAACAACCAAAGATAATCACTCCGTAACAACAATGAAAATTAAGTGTCAAAATTCAAATGTAAATCTGACTGTGACAAATAGTTGACAATTGTACAACAAAATAAATGTACCTTTACGATGTACGATACTATGTAACCTACATATGACGGCTACGTTCCACTTGAAACCTCACAGCGCAATTTCTATTAAATCTATGACTGTAACTAGGTGACCAATGTTGTTTATTGGTTTGATAGTTAATGCCTCTGAGTTCATCCCATAGAAATGAATGGAGTGTAAAAATGGCGTTGTTGATTTTGTAAAATTTTCCAAAACCTGATATTCTTCGAGTGTTAATGTATAATAATGGTGGATTATTAACCGTTGATACTAAGTGCACGTGCATAAGTGTAGGCAAATTATACAAAGTTGAACAACATGATTTTCGCCTTCGCTCCAAAACTCCAATAGAAGTTCTAGTAAAGTTTCCACCACTTTACTAGGGCATGACTTTACTATGACTGGACCTTGACTCTTTTACTTGACTTTGACTGTGACTCGTGACTAAGACTTATAATATGAAATACACTTGAAATATTATATTATCACTTGACACTGGCTAAATGCACAAGATTGCGAAGCCATAGCTAAGAAGAAGAAGAAGAATAGAAATGAATAAATATACTCGTTCATCCTGTAAATAATATGTACTTTTGTGAAACTTTCATTGAATGTGTGATCTCTACTCGACTTCACTCCACTAATGTACCAATAGACAGCGTTCAACGTTAAGAAGCTAGTGGTCAAATGCATGCCTATGTAAAATTTAAAAAAATGCGAATTCTCGTTCCCCATGAGCATTTCGATGGCTCGGTGGCTAACTGCTGCATACTTCTCTGTCAATATTTTGTAATTTATTAGCGTAGCAACGCTTTCTTAGTAAGCTTTAGCGTAAAAAGTGTGTTCTGTGGATTAATATCTAAAGAATAAAAATTGTGTACTCTGTGATTTGATTGAAGATGATTGACGTATAATAATTATTTATCTATGATTTAAGCATAGAGTAGTGAGTACTGAGTTTATTGATGTGTTGTTGAAGTAATTTCTGTTTGTATTTACTTTTGTTTTAAAATTGCTTTTATTTCACAAAATATACCAGTGGTCCGAGTTATTATAATGAATTCCTTTGACCGACCTGCAAACAAAGATGGATCACGCACGTATAAATGTTATGATTATACGAACAAAATATCATTACATTTACTACATCTAAAACGAGATGGGAGGTTTTGCGATGTAGAATTAATATCAGGAAATACAAGAATTAAGGTACTACTACATTTATATCGCATATTTTTTCTGTATTTTTGTAATGTATATATACTTCTATAAAGTTAAAAAAATACATTCACTTTTTCAGTGTTGAGTCATACCTTTCCCCTCTGCACATATGGAAACAAGGAAAAACTATTTGATTTACTGACCACAACAATAGAACGATAAAGCCTGCCTTGACATGTTACCAAAATTTGACTTGACATCCCTCTGAATCCAATATGATTATGAATAGCTGTATGCATACTACGTTTCTAGCAAGGTCCCTTAATACAATTGCAATCTAACCTACATAATTGTTATCTATAACTTGTGCCAACTACAAGTTGCAAGGCTTGTTGGACCACACCTTATTACTTAAAAAAAAAATTACCTTTTAGGTGACAACATTTATTTTATGATATATATATGACCTAATATATAGGAATTAAAACCATTCATTGCATATATTATTATCTATGGTCTATATATAATATTGGTATTCTACCATTTACATTTTAGAGAGTCTGCGCAAGAATTACACGAGTTGAATCCCCCATTTATGTTTACCAACTAACTACAAGACGAACTGTCAAAGTTTATCCATTTATAGTTGTTATATCTCCAAACTGCTTGTAGAGTTTTGCTTCTATGTTTATCATCTGTACTGCAAAGGAGTGGAACTCATTGCCCTCGTCTTTGTTCCCCAGTATAATCTGGGAATCTACAATTCAAGAGTGAATATGTATCTTCTAGGCTAGCATGTTACATCTTCAGCTGCATCATCATTTTGCAGGTGAGATAGTGGTCAAATGCTTGCTTATAGAGCATAAAAGAAACCTTAATTCATATTGCCTATACTTGGTCTTATAAGCAATGATCGAATTAACATACATAGCATACTAAATATGTTTTTAGTTCAAAGCAAGGAGTTTCTCTAACTGAGTACAGTATATATATATATATATATATATATATATATACTGTACTCAGAGAAACTCCTTGCTTTGAACTAAAAACATATTATACTGCAATGTTACTTAATTTCTCTTTTTATAAATTTGAATAAAAAAAACTGATTTGGATAATATTTTTTTTGTTTGTGACGGTATTATATCTAGTTGGTCCCATATGAATAGTCATAGAGATCAATTCAATTGTAGGTGGCAATGTTGTCTATTTTAAAATTAACATTGTTATTATAATAATTTCAGGCACATCGCGTAGTACTCGCCGCTAGCAGTGAATATTTTAATGCCATGTTTAGTGTAGGGCTAGAAGAGAGTCTCAAAGGATATGTAGCATTGCCCACAGTGCCTCCTGACATATTGCCAAAGATTATAGATTTTATATATACAGGTAATGTGACCACCAAGTTTACTTACCTTAATAATATAATAATAATTCAAATGTTTTTGTGCGCATGTGTAAATTTGCTGAGCAGATATAAAAACCAGATGGATTGATTGAGATGAAGTTAAGTATTTCTATAGACTAGACTCTGGAAATACTTGAACTGCCATTTAGCGCGTAGTTGGTTGCATATTTGCCTTCTAAGCAGTGGGTTTTGGGTTCGATTTCTAGCAGGAACACATAATTTCTTCCAAGGGAATCGGTGCTTCTGATTCTGTGTGTGATGTTAATATTTTTTGGTATCCGTAACCCAAGTCATGGATAAGAAAAACTTTCAATTCAAGAAGAAAAGTATTTCCCATACAAACTTGAGCACACTTTTTTCCCCTTTTTGGTAGTTGTTTCGGGAATTTCTGATAAGTTGTGAATAATGATTTGACCACTACCTCACCTGATGGTAAGTAAGAGATGTTTTTTATTACCATGTAAGTGCCATTTGATACTAATATTATAAAGAGGTAAATATATGTAAAAGGTAATCTCTGAAACTAGTGATCCGATTTTGAAAATTCTTTCACTAATAAATAGCTACAGTATCCCGTATCCCTGAGTGTCATAGGCTATGTTTTGTTAGGATAAAAGTAAGTTATTCGTTTGAAATAATAATATTTGTAAGACAAGTTAGAGAAAACTATCTATACTAATCTATACTATATATATATATATATATATATATAATAGATAATGTATAGTAAGTATATAATATAACATGTATATTTAGCTCAGAAAAAATACTTTTCTTAGTTGCTGCTATTTTTTAAGATTTTAAAAAATAGCAGCTTCTGTTTTATTGGCTTTTTTAAGCATTCAATATTAATCCTTATCAAAATAAAATATTTTATCGTCTTACGTAGTTCACGTAGATACAATTTTTACTGCATATAATTTACCCTTTACTGCATACAATTTGGACCTATAGGAGAAATCGTGATATCTTATAATTGAGGGTAAAAAACGATGGGTCACAGAATGAGTAACAGTTACTGCATAATCCGGCATACTTCTACGTTTTTAACCAACTTACATAAGAAGGAGGATATAAAATCGTTTTTTTTTTGTTGGTTATAATTTATCATTGAACTTTGAACTGCCCGCTGGCGTAGTTATGTGGGCGTTTGCCTTTAAAGCGCGATTCCCGATGGGTACACAAGTTTTTTCCCGACGGGAATTTTGGATGTTTACGGCCCCACGATACAAGTCATTGAACTTAATGTGGGGCTGTGAATGTGAAAGCGTTTATGGGTATGTTTTTAGGGTTCCGTACCCAAAGGGTAAAACGGGACCCTATTACTCCGCTGTCTGTCCGTCTGTCTATCCGTCTATCACCAGGCTGTATCTCATGAACCGTGATGGTTAGACAGTTGAAATTTTTACAGATGATGTATTTCTGTTGTCTATTATTTTCTACTCGGCCGACGCCGGGCTGGTCGTTTTTGAACTTTGAACTTTTATTGTGAGGCTGTGAGTGTGAAGCGTTTACGTGTGTGCTTTTATTTATCAGGGTGACGTCGGGCGGGTCAGCTAGTAAATAATAAAAGTATTTCTTAATAGAATTGTTCTAATTACATTTTCAGGGGAAGTGGTGATTGACAAACAAATTGTACAACATTTATTAATAGCAGCCGACATGCTGCAGCTTAGTGAACTGGTCTCGGGATGCGGAGAATTCTTAAAGAGAGAACTACATCCGTCTAATTGCTTAGGAATTTTTAGGTGAGGCACAAAAAAATTAATCAATTAACATATTTATTTCTCTTGCAAGATCAAACAGAGCATGAGCATGTTGTTTTAATATTAGAAACATGCATAATATGATTCCTCACATTATCTCTATAGCAATAACATCTCGATACAAGTATTTGCTAAAGTCAAAAGATTGGCAGAACCATTTTAGACTGCCATTAACCATAAAAATATGATCCTGTCATAAGAGCACTGAACCACAATTCACATGGTATTGACAGATTTGCTGAAGCACACAACTGCACCGAGCTTATAAAAGAATCATTGGAGCATGCGCAAGTGAATTGGAATGTAGTGGCACATGGAGATGAGTTACTGGAACTGCCATTACCACAGCTGACTACACTGTTGTCTTCGGAACAACTGAAAGTCGATACAGAGTCTCAGGTGAGATGTTTTTCAGACAAACATCAACTTTTTCTGGATGTACAACATCATCTGATGTCATAAAGTAATTGTTATTTTTTCTTCTTTATCAACGTATTTGATTAGGCTAAGAGAGCAGATAAATAAGCGAGTAGTTTATTCGTAAGCGTCACGCAACAGATAAAACTAAGGTTGTTTTGTTTCTCTTGTTTCCTAAAGATAATAATCCCATGTTCTAGAATTCGTCCGCAACTATCGCTACGCTTACGGAGTCTTTCCACTGTTGGGCGGATTTCGGTGTGATCTTGAACCCCTGTCGTCTATCGGCTATAGGAAAATATAAATTATCGTTCCATTTAGATCAAACGTGTCAACGCGCACGCCTTTTGAATACGCAAAATGGGCGTTGTGAGCGTGAATGATACGATTACTCACGAGCTAATTTTGAAAGTGGAGAAACGCGGAAAAGTGCGGCCTAGAGCGAGTGACGGAACTCTGGTCACCCCTGTAAACTGATGTAATAAGTTGCATCTGTAGTGCCACACCTGCTATGAATAATAAATTCTCTCCCCCGGGGAGAGCTTAAAATATTTTGTTAATTTATGTAATAATTACATGAATTCATATTTCATTATTAGAGTTTGATAATTAAAGGGTGAATTATAGGGCCCGTATGTGTTGAGTATTCTGTTTATATAAAGATAGCAACTATGCACATAACATTTGTATAAATTGTAGTGTTAGGACTTTTGCGGAGTCCACATAGGGCAATGGTGCCGATTCTGTTGTCCAGAATTAGACTAAACTAGCCTAAAATTAGTTTTAGTCCTGCTTTAGTCCAAAACCTATTCAGAAAATGCAAGATTAGACTAAAATTAAGTTTGACAGGACTAAGTTAGTTTAGTTACTATTTAGTGAAAATGACCAAATTCTTATTCTGATGTACATGTTTTACGTCAAATTAAGACTAAAAATAAAAAAATTTAACTCGAATTAGTCTGCATGAAAAGGATCTGGATTATTTTTAATGTGATCTTATACTTGAAAGAATAGCGTTTAGGTATTCTTTGACTAAAATTAGTTCATTTTTAGTTTAGTTTAGGTTAGTTCGGTGCTTAAAATTAGTTTATTTTTAGTTTAGTTTAGGTTAGTTCGGTTTATTTTTAGTTTAGTTTAGGTTAGTTCGGTGCTCAACAGAATTAGCACCATTACCACACTATTGCCAGATATACAATTAACCGTCAAGCAGTAGTGTGCAAACAATACTGTATTCCGGATCGAAGGGCAATGTTTCCAGTGATGTAATTACAGAGCTTAAAGAGTTAACATCTCGGGGTGACGAGTGAAGTGCTTTGCGGCACAGAATTTTGACCTATTTACGTTCAAAACATTAGGTGGCACTGTACTGTGCAAGCGCCACTCTTACCATCAGGCGAGCGGGTTGCTAGTCTCGTCTCTCAATTATATAAAAAAAAAACCTTGCCCGTGGTCAAATTCCCTGTTATTTGATTGACGACCGAGAAAGACAAAACTGAGCTACCAGTCAAATTATTAAATATATACAGTAGGTACTTATGTAGGTTCTAATTATATTCCATATTTATTTTTAGGTATTATATCCTGCCCTCAGATGGCTGGAGCACGACTCGATAGGGCGCCGGCGGCATTGTTTTGAAGTGTTAAGTCACGTGAGGCTGCCTCTGATTCCACCTGATATATTGGATGAGGCTATCAAAGGGGTTAAGGATCCATCATTAGCTGTTGCTTTAAAAACCGTCAGGGTAGATATGGTAAGTTGATTTTTAAATTTAAATATAGGGTGATTCGTGATGCAAACATCAAACGAAGTGGGGAGGTTCAAAGTACATCGATATTACATGTTAAAAAGAAAATGAAAAATTATAATTTTTCATTTTTAGAACTTTTGCCAATGGTCTTTTTGTTGCATATTATATAGTATTTTTACATATTCTATAATGCTCCTTTTTAATTCACATAGTTAAACGGTAAACCTAACCAATGACACTAATATTGAAATTACAGTCACAAGACATTTACCTCGCCCGCTCCCCCCGCTGCAGGCTGGTGAATTTTGTTATGTAGATCTTTTTTTTAGTGTGTTTTTACTTAGTGTACTCACACTAAGTTCGATAACTTGTGTCGTGGGCGGTGGAAAAATTAACATCACACACACAATCACAACTAGAACCAGAAACACAATTTTTCCGTCCAAACCTGTGTTCCCGCCGAGAATCGAACCCGATGCCCTGGGGGTGTATTCCGTCATAGATTATTTTTATATCGACGTCGAATACGAACGATTTTATTTTCTTATGAACATCGAATCAACTGAAAATTTCAACCAATCGACTATCGTATCGACGCGACGTCGCATCAATTCGAACAATCGTATTTTGACGACCAGAATAGACCTAAGAGGCGAACGCTGTGAGTGTGAAAGCGTTCAATTAGTTGTGTAATGTTGTGTGACGCGACAGAAGTCGGGTCGCGGGGCGCTGGTCCCCCTGGGCGCGGAGCCGCGGGCACGCGCGCGCCGCGTGCTGCTGGTGTTGGGAGGCTCGTGCCGCGACAAGGTGCACCCGCCGCTCACCTCCGACAGCTACCTCTCCTCCGTGCTCAAGTACGACCTGCATAAGAAGTGAGTCCAACACTATCTGCCGTACGCAGACTCGCGCTTCATAGAAAATATGCATGTTTTTTAAATATAATTCAAGTATTCCTTTTTAGCTATAGAATTACACTAGACAATTGTTTTCTTATTTTAAAGATATTTAATTAAGGTTTTTATTAAATAAAAAAAATAAATTATTGGTTAAAAAAATATTTTTTTATTCAAAATAGTAAAACGCACGCGATTGGCTAAACTGGCCGTGACGTCAGTTAAACTGTCAAAATGGTCGTTTTAAATTAATAATTAAACGCAAGCAAAGCTTAAAAAATACCGACTTCACCGCTTTATCTTCGGAACCTTGATCAGATCAGATGCCTGTAGTTAAGATACCTATACATAATCTGAAATAATAACAATATATACCTTATATAGTTCAACTGAAAAGGATTACTTAGGCGAACTTAGTATGCATTCCTGCAATGCGCAGGGAATGGGAAGAGTTGGCGCCGATGACGATAGAGCGGATCCAGCCGGGCGTGGCCATGATGGGCGGGCGGATTTACGCTGTGGGCGGCGAGCAGGGCAGCCAGATACTCGCCAACGGAGAGTGCTACGACCCGCAGGTATACGACACAATACATTATCTTATCACAAACAGAAGAGTTGATACCTCTGTGGTAGTGAAGGTGGGTTGTCGAGGTTTCAATGGAACTTATCATGGGCTCGAGCTTTCAGTGAAGGTACATCCTGATGTAATATATTGTGGTACACCACAGTATGTATTACGGTCGTAGTACCTGCAAGTTTAAACTTCACGCAAGTCACTCGGGCCATCAGGTAAGATAATGGTGCTAATTCTGTTGAGCACCGAACTAACCTAAACTAAACTAAAAATAAACTAATTTTAGTCAAAGAATACCTAAACGCTATTCTGATTTTACGTTGAACTTAATTTAAAAGTTGAAATGACAGGACTTTTTCAAGTATAAGATCACATTAAAAATAATCCAGACCTTTTTCATACAGACTAATTTGAGTTTAAAATTTCTATTTTTAGTCTTAATTTGAACGAAAACATGTACATCAGAATAAGAATTTGGTCATTTTCACTAAATAGAGTAACTAAACTAATTTAGTCCTGTCAAACTTAATTTTAGTCTAATCTTGCATTTTCTGAATATGTTTTGGACTAAAGCAGGACTAAAACTAATTTTAGGCTAGTTTAGTCTAATTCTGGACAACAGAATCGGCACCAATGTATACTGGAGTTGAACGACGTATATCTATTAATATCTGATAAAATATCTTCACGCCCTTTCTGAGTTAGAACCCTTATTCGCCATTTATAATATCTCTCCAGAGGGCTCTGTGTTTTTACAATCAATAAGTAATTACGAGTTTTGCCGCGAAAGTGAAAAAATGGCGTTGTTGTTAATGTGAAGTAATGGTGGGTTATTAGCCGTTAATACTAAGTAAATTAGTGTAGAAAAATCATACAAAGTTGTTAAAGTAAAACCTGATTTTCGCCTTCGCTCCAGAACTCCAAAGAATGTTCAGGTAAAGGTTCTACCACTTTACTGGGGCACGACTTGACTATGACTGGACCTTGATTCTTTTGCTCGACTTTGACTGAGACTGGGACTTTTAATTTAAAATGTAATTGAAATATATTGTTACTTGACACTGGCTAAATGCACAAGATTGCAAAGCCAAATAAAAAAAAAACAGTAATTAACCGTATTCATCCCTATTGCAGACAGACAAATGGAGCAATATAGCGTCATTGAACGAGGCGCGGTGCGAGTTCGGCATGACGAGTTGGAATGGCAGTCTATACGCGTTCGGCGGCTGGGTGGGCGCCGACATGGGAGCCTCCGTGGAGGCCTACGATCCCTTCACGGACGAGTGGACCGTCTGCGGCCGCATGCCCGAGCCCAGGTTCGGGATGGGCGTTGTTAACTACGAAGGTACAAACACTGATCACGTCATTTCGGTCTTAATACCTGTAGCTCAAGCATTTGCCGAGGGTTCATATCGTTATTGCGTAAACGATTTGTATGAGAAAATTTGATTTCTTTTCTGAATTTCTTTTAGAAATATTAGGTAATAGTAGTATAGTATAACATACTATTTATTCTGATGATTACAATAATTGAGGAAATTAAGGACTTGCCTGTTTTTCTTTATGGCCTAGGTTCAAAAGTGGACCGGTATATGAGCGGAATTGATATGGACGATCACTAAAAACCCTTTTCTGGTTAATTCAAATTATTACAATTTGTTTAGAATTTCATTTTTAGCGGAGTATAGACGTGATCGAAAAGGGCTTGTATAATAAAGTTACATCATATCTTTGTCCCTTTAGTTACGATGTCGGCACAAACAATACCCGCTTGTGAATCAGTGTTGTAATACATATTTGGCCACATGATGTAATGGCAGATTAGGTACACCTCAAACGGGACACGGTTCATCCATGGAATGTTTTAAAATAACAATAATTTTTTTTTTTTACCTGTTGTGCGTCTCGTATCGTCATTGGAACGCTAGCAGCGTGCAGCGTCAAGCGTCATTGTACGGCTGTATAATAGTAACTGTGTGGTGGAGTTTTGCCGCGAAAGCGAAAAAATTTCGCTTTTGTATTTGTATAATTTTCCTAAATCTGTGATTCTTCGAGTGTCAATGTGTAATAATGGTGGATTATTAACTGTCAATACATAGTAAATGTGCATAAGTGTAGGCAAATCATACAAAGTCGAAAAACGTGAATTTCCTCTTCCCTCCAAAACTCCATTAGATGTTCTACCACTTTACTAGGGCATGACTTGACTATACTTGACTTGACTATGAATCTTTTACTTGACTTGGGTCTAGGACTATGATTTGTGACTAGGACTTTTAAACATGAAAAATACACTTGAAATATGTTATTACTCGACACTGGCAAAATGCACAAGATTGCGAAGCCAAAATTAGAAGGAAAAATAAATAGTGTGTGGTGCGGGCAGGGCTGGTGTACGTGGTGGGCGGCTGCACGCCGGCGTGGCGGCACACGCGCGACCTGCTGTGCTACAGCCCGGCGGCGCGCAAGTGGCGCGCGCTCACCTCCATGCGCCAGGAGCGCAGCCAGCTCGCCGCCGTCGTGCTCGACAACCACCTGTACGCCATCGGAGGGAACGCGCCGCGCCGCAACGTGCTCGCCTCCGTCGAGCGGTACAGCTTCGACGACGTGAGTACCCATGCGCCAGGAGCGCAGTCGGCTGCGAGAGCGCGGTGACTTTTTTAGGGCTCCATACAAAAAGGGTAAAAACGGGACCCTATTACTGAGACTTCGCTGTCCGTCCGTCCGTCCGTCTGTCACCAGGCTGTATCTCAAGAACGGTAGCTAGACGGTTGACATTATCACAGATTATGTATTTCTATTGCCGCTATAACAACAAAAAAATATAAAACTAAATATAAAAACGCTATAACAATAAAAATAAAATAAAAATTTAAGGGGAGCTCCCATACTACTACTTGATTTTTTTACCGTTTCTTGCTCGATACTAATAACGGTGACAGGTAGACGCTTTAACTTTTCACAGAAAATTTAGTTTTATGTTCTCTTTAAATATTATAATTAAAACAATAACGATAATGGTACGGAACCCTTCGTGCGCGAGTCGCACTCGCACTTGGCCGGTTTTTATTAAACATTTGTATTTGGCAACTAATATATACTAAAATATCATGTTTATGTTTTAAATTGTTGATGTAGTGAATTGTTATCTGACAAACCGTTGACGTAGCGAAACGATACGAGTCGAACTGGTGAACTATTTATCGACTCGTTTAGGGGAGAACGGTAGACTAATTTAATTTATTGAGTGGTGTACATGTTTTATCTGTTGATCTAGGTTATCGCTCCCGGTGGA
Source organism: Lomographa bimaculata (assembly GCA_948107665.1). Taxonomy (NCBI): domain Eukaryota; kingdom Metazoa; phylum Arthropoda; class Insecta; order Lepidoptera; family Geometridae; genus Lomographa; species Lomographa bimaculata. The sequence goes on from OX403589.1 coordinate 10,503,649, forward strand.
GGGGTGGGGGAGTTTAGTAGGGAAAGGTATTTATGATTAGTATTGTGTCAGGACTCGTGGGAGGAGGTGGCGGCGATGCGCGAGCCGCGCGCCGGCATGGCGGCGGGCGCGGCCGACGGCATGCTGGTCGTGGCCGGCGGCGACAGCGAGTCCGGCGGGGAGGTCAGTGCACATCTACATAATCGAGCAGTACACGCTTTTGCCTCAAATTCAGCGAGCATGCTGCCTAGCGTGAAGCGCTGGGAATGTCTCTCTTGAGGGTTATTAACTACAAGTTTAAACTCTTAATCCCGTGATACAATAATGGTGTGTGTGAATGTCGTCAGGTGGCGTTCTACCGCGCGCGCACGACGCTGGCCAGCGTGGAGGTGTACTGTCCGCGCGACAACACGTGGCGCGCCGGCCCGCCGCTGCCGCACTCGCGCGCCGAGGCCGGCTCCGCTATGCTCTGACGCACGTGCCGCGCTCCAAAAGGTAGCGCGTCGGTCCGCTCTGACGCACATGCCGTGCTCCAAAAAGTAGCGCGTTGGCCCGCTCTGACGCAAGTGCCGCGCTACATAAAGTGGCGCGCCGGCCTGCCGCTGCCGCACTCGCGCGCCGAGGCCGGCTGCGCTATGCTCTTACGCACGTGCCGCGCTCCAAAAGGTAGCGCGTCGGTCTGCTCTGACGCACATGCCGCGCTCCAAAAAGTAGCGCGTCGGCCCGCTTTGACGCAAGTGCCGCGCTACATAAAGTGGCGCGCAAGCCCGCCGATATTTTATAACCGTAACACACGCTCGTAGCTGAGAGTCGATGTCAACATGCGTGATAGAGCCCGATCTATCTTTGATTTGTAGAAACCTCGAGGGACTAAGTATACTATACCGATAATTAATATCTTAATTTCATTAGTCTGTGTAAATAACTCGAATAAAACCGTAAGTCTAAAGTGTGAGACCTAGAGTAATTTTGATTTACCTATGTAAGTCAACTTTTTATAATGAGGTATCCATAATATTGCGAAAAAACTACTTTTCGTAAACTGGACCAAACGCTTCCGCGTCCTTAATGTGACCAATGTGCAGTGTAAAGTGGTATATTTGATCGTTTTGTGCTCGTGTTATCTGGTAACTGACCCGTGTTATGTAGTGTGATAATTGCATTTTATTAGATTTATACTAATTGATAAGATTATGATGTACACAAATAGTTTATAAAAATGAAACAATGATGAGATTGATACCTGATATTTTTGATTCAATTGCGTCTTACATACTCTTAAGGAATGTTTTCATTCCTTTTTGACAAATATAATGCGGCAAGTTTTTTTTTATCAGATTAGTTTTCGTCTACCAATTTCATCTCTATTTACGATTCTATATTGTATTAGTTTGAAATGATATTAATATCGTGTTAGTTAGTGTTTTGTGATGTTTATATAAATGATGATAACGCATTTTACATGCTATGTATAAGTACTTGTTTTACCATTTAACTAACATACCTAAGTATTTGTATCCAATACATGTTGTCAGATTCTTATTTTGTCTTTATATTGGTGTTATAAACATACTGTTCAGATTTATACTATGACATATCGCCTATGTTTTCCATTAACACGCTGAATGTTAGTTTGATTTATAAATCAAAGATTTAATAAATAATACTAATATTGTAACACTGTTTTATTATAATTTTGAAATGATATCTATAAATAAACCTTTTCTATGATTACGAGAACTATACATTATAAATAATTCTAATTCTAATAATGATCAAACATATTTAAGACAATGCAACACTATATGTTTATTACAAGATTGGATGAAGATAACAGATACCGATTTAAATAATTCATAAAAAAAATATGAAATTAAGTTGTTAAAACAGTCCTGATGTAGTCCTAAATAAATCGCACGCTAAAGCATGTTTATTTCTTCACTAATTTATAAATACTTTGCATTCACTAATGTATAAATATCGCTTTTGAGATTTTTTACAAAAGAAAAAATAGACCTCAATTTGCCATTTGCTAAGACTTTACCAATAATTATGTAATTGTCAGGAAACGGGATAAAATTTGCCAGTATGCAACGATTTCTTACAAAATAGTCTGGCGTAACGTAAAACTAAACAAAACATACTTATACAAACAATTTAAATTATCACAACATTTTCTCCCTTTATATAGTTATATTCACACGAGATGTCATTAAATCACTTCGATCTCTACCTTATTATCAAACAGAAGGCAGGGAATATGGCGTTGTAATTGTTTATTAGGGTTTGGGCCAGGTGCAACATGTTAACATTTTTTTAACAATAGAAACGATTATCAGACGTTATAAAAAATCCGCAAACTAGCAATAAATCTAGCTTTGGAAACGTTAATCAGGTCTTGCGCCAGATACAAATAGCCAAATATTTCAGCAAACTGTACACATTTGAAACTGTTTCAATGTATGAAATAAAAAATAAACTAAAAATCCTCAAAAAAACAAATCACTTCCGCGCCAGTTTTTCTGCAAACAAAATGCAGGGAATCTGGCACGGAAAAATTTAAGCCGGTCTTGAGCCAAAATGACTTCTAATACTACACAAATCGAACTATTCCAAATGTAACATAAAATCCTTTAAAACAGTATTTGCAAAAATTGTACATTGGCTTCTATTCTTAAAAATAGAAAAAAGGAAAAGTAGAATTCTGGCAACGGAAACGTTAAGCAGGTCTTGAGCCAGTACAAGCTGCGAAAAAGTCTTCGAATATACATAAACTATACCAAATCTAATAACAGAAAAACATTTTAAAACAGTTCTTGCAATAAAACCACCTTCATTATATTGTAATAAAAACAAAAAGCAGAGAATCTGGAAACTTATTAGTTCTTGAGCCACGTACATCCGGCAATACAAAATGTATAAAATAATAAATGTTACTGCGAGGAGGGACGCAACGATGAACGTACTCATCCTGAAGATGGCTTCCGAATAAAACCGAAACAATTGTCAATCTAAACATCGACAACGCGTAAGTCACGCTAATTCTCGTTATAATTTAATGAAATAATTCTAATTGTGCCTGAGTTTCTTTTTATATAAAATAATAATAAATCTAATAATTTAAAAGTCTTGGTTACTATCGTTTTACAAACTAAAAGCAGGGAATTTGGCATCGGAGATGTTAAGCAGGTCTTGAGCCAGGTACAGCCTGCCTAAGATTCCTTCGAACAGGGAGGCAGGCCTATCAGGGTGGTGCAGCTCAGTGCCAGGCCGCTCCACCGCGCACCATTCCATGAAGCAGCTGGCGCGGTATAGGTGCGAGGGGTTCTAAAATTATTACATTTCTTTAGTTATTCATTAACATAAAAAGTGCCGGAAACATTCATATCACTCATCATCCAGAACAAGAAACACAAATTACCCAAATATATATTAGGAGCGTGAAAACTTGTGTCCCCAAGGGAATCGAACCCGATACTATTTAACCAAAACAATGGACAAAAAACACAAGATTCTAATTAGTCCGTCAGTTAGATTATCAAAAAATACTCGTGACGGTAATCTTTGGTAAAAAGCGTACTCAGTAACCGAGTCGTGTGTCACACGGAGTTTTATCTCTCTAAATCTTTGTGATTGAATGTGAAAATGACAAAAGAAAAAATACGAGTCCAATATTTTTTAATAATTTAACTGACTGACTAATTAGAATTTTTCAGGCATCTAGTCTATTGCTAAGTGTGAATATCGAGTAACACGCGAGATCGAACAATAGGATATGCTGAAAACCAGCCCCACACAAACCCTACTTAGTACGTGCTGTTTTAGGTGACCATATATAATAGCCAAAATAAATTTATTTCATTTTGTATTTTGTGCAAAAGTTACTGTGGTAAAAAAAAAATTGCCAAGCATCAAATAGTGCTTCGATAGTGGCTAAGGATCTAAGCTGCTACAATCTGGATGCATTTGGTTCGAACGGCAGCGATGAAGAGATCGCTTCCCGTGCAGCAGTGCCCAAATGCGACCAGCAGTTATTAGAGCCAGATCCTATTCTTAATCTAACTTGCTGACCTTACCACACTAGGCGGTATCATAATATATTATGATCATTTTATACGTGATAATCAAGCACATAGCCACTACCTCACCTGATGAAAAACATAGTAGTAACACTCACACGTCTCATCGACTAATCAGAACTTAATTATATACATAACATAATAAATTAAACGGATATTTATATAAAATCAATAGTATATATATAGCTAGGTTTACATCCAGAAGGATATGTGATGCTCTTCATATAATTAAGGAGATTTTTATGTAAGAATCAGTCATTGTATCTCTGCCGTCACATGGTAAAAAGACGTAATTGAAATTTTTGTCAAAATTGACAGTAAAGACATTTTTTTATGTATATAACATAATAAAAATGTCTTTACTATTTAGTATATGTCATTGTTATGACTTGTAACAGATGCGTCTAAATTAAAAGTGAGATTTAGAAGTTTGCGTTCAAATATTGTAATATAAAAAAAATTATAGTAGCGTCTATTTTTCCTGATTCCGGTATAAAACTAAATTTTGACAATAATGCAGAGTCGACTGTATTTTTTACCGACTTCCCAAAAAAGGAGGAGGTACTCAAGTCGAATGTATTTTTATTTTTTTTATATGTGTTTTACCTCATAACTTCTCGCCACGTGAGCAGATTTCGAATTTTTTTTATAGTTTGAAAGATGTTGCTTTCTAATTGGTCCCATTTAAATCTGATCAACATCTGATCAGTAGTTTTTGAAATATCGTCACTAATGCCTATTTTGTACGCCTAGTTTGACGATGTTCTCGTTTAACCGACTTCAAAGGTTACCTCATAACTTCTTTCGTTGTGAGTCGATTTTGATGATTATTTTTTTATTTGAAAGCTGGTGTTTTTATGTGGTCCCATTTAAATTTGATCATGATCTGACTACTAGTTTTTGAGTTATTGTCATTAATCCGTGATTAATACGTTAAATCTGATCACGGTTCCGAAGATAAAAAGGTGAAGTCGGTTTTTTTAAGCTTTGCTTGCGTTTAATTATTTTTCCTTATGACGGCAGATGTAGGTTTATGGTCATTCAACAATAAATAAATAAAAATTTACCTATATCGAAAAGTAGGACTTCAAACCCGAGCGCGGCTTTATATTTTTTTAAGACCTCTTACCAAGACAGATAAAGACATTAATAATAATAGAACTTGCCTTAGTCGCTTGATAAAGCTGAATAAATGTATAAGCATTGCCGCTGACGCCATGGCATATGCTATATCCTTTCGTGCTGAGGCCGCGCTCCCAAACTACGTCGCCTAGTTGTACTGCCATTTTCATGTATTTGTCGTCTTCAAATAACTGCAAATCAAATTAATTAGTTAAAACGGGAATTGGCGCGACTTACTTGTTGTAGAAGTAAAGATCAACAATTGTTTTGGATTCATTCGGAAGCCTGTTCTATTAATTACCTTGTAGTTTACAAATGAAGTATTTTTTGGCACTGGTTTTGACTGCATTTTTACGATAATACTATGTAATAATATGCCAATATTATGAATGTTGTTACGCAAGGCTAATATATGGAAACCGCTGCGCATGCACCGGCCTACTTGGACCGCGTGACCCCACGTGCCGCGGTGTCAGCAGAACGTGCCTCATTGACGTCAATCGACGTTTCCGGAGCCGGCCACATTACCTACTTGCTTCACTTTGTTTCCAGCATCGAAACTTGTCGTTTTAATTTAGAATATTTTTACATTGTAATTTTGTCTTAAGTAAATTTAATTAAATAAAATTGATTTTTTTGCATCCTCCGGTTGCTGCAAACTTAAGTGGCGCAGTCGGTAGGATATTCCAGTAAATTCCGTGAATCGATCTCGGTTAGGGGATATCCTGAACCTACGGGAGCAGCAGTCCAGAGGGAATCCAGACATCGATTCGGCAAAAAGAAATGTTGTAAGTGCTCTGAATCTTTCTTAGTCCTTGCCTTCCTTGCGTTATCCTATTCCGTATTTTAATTTACTGTATATTGTGTATTTTATACTTTTTGTGTGCCGAATTTTATTCGCGCGTGTTTCTTTAAGTATAGTAAATTTTTAGTAGTCAAGATTTTTCATCCGAGAGAATCGCGATTTGCTAGGTTAGAGCGTAGTGGTAGAAATAGATTATTAGACGAACGTAGACAGTTAGAACCGATACCAGAGATGGCTGAAGTAGACACGATCTATAAGTCGCTGAGATTAGTGCCGGAATTTGATGGGAACCCACATGTTTTAACGCGTTTTATAAGCCTATGTGATCAGCTTGTGTTAACTTATTTTAAAACCACTCCAGGGTATGAACTACAAAATTTAGCCCTTATTAACGGTATTTTGAATAAAGTGACGGGTTCCGCCGCTAGGTTGATTAATGCTAACGGGATACCAGACACATGGCAGGGCATTAAGAGTGCCTTAGTAAATAACTTTGCCGACCACCGCGACGAGACTGCGTTGTATAGCGATTTGTCCCTACAGACTCAAGGGTCCAGCACCCCGCAAGAATTTTACGAGCGTTGCCAAAACCTCTTTAGCACAATTATGACCTACGTGTCATTGCACGAGACCCTTCCTACCACTATTACCGCTAAACGCGATCTGTATAAAAAACTTACCCTTCAAGCTTATTTGCGAGGTTTGAAGGATCCCTTAGGTTGTAGAATACGTTGTATGCGACCCGAATCTATGGAAAAGGCATTAGAATATGTCCAGGACGAGCTCAATACTTTATATTTGCAACAAAGAAACGAAGGTGGTCCTAATAAAAGAGAGTCGCATCAGCCACCTCCTCATCATCAGGTGTTACCCCTAAATAATTTTGTGCCGAAACCAACCCCGTTCAATTTCCCAATTAGGCAACCAGCTTTTAACATGCCTATGCCTGGTCCATCGCGTCCACCACCGATCCAGCCTTTTCAAGGGTGGAGACCAGCTTTCCAACCCCAGATGCAACCGCCTCGAGGACCGACGCGTACTCAACAAATAATGCGCGCCCCTCCACAGAATTATAATCCGCAGCATAATACATTTAGAATGCCTAGTAACCCTCAGCCTCAAGGTAATGTTAATAACTACCCCCGTCCAATGAGTGGCGTCAGTCACTTTGTCCCTAAGACACTACCAATAACCCCACAACGCACTTTACATGATTGGCAAAAATTCGGGAATCCACCCCCAAGCAATTATTTCAAGACGCGCGAAGTAAACTTTAACGAGTATTGTGACTATGACTATAACGACTACTACAGCTATGATAGCTATGCCGATTTTGACCAAGGCTACTACGCGTATGACACTGATAACTCCTGCTACCAGGAACAGTATCCGTATACCGAGACCGCAATAGTAGAGGAGGTTGACCAAACCACCCCTCTATGTGATGAAAATTTTCCGAAGGACTCGAGGTCCGAAAAGCCAAAATAGAGGTCGATTTTCACATACAGAGACAGCTGGGGTATATTCAAACATCTAACCCCCCTTTAAAATTTCTTATAGACACAGGGGCTAATCAATCTTTTATTAGTCCAGAGGCTGTCCAGAAATACTTTTACAACATCCCTTTAAATTATGACCCCTTTGAAGTGACAAATGTACATGCGACTAGTAAGAATGACTATTCCATCACTCTCCCTTGCTTCCCTGAATTCTGCGAACAAGGTGACATTACATTATTCGTATACAAGTTCCACAACTACTTTGACGGACTTCTTGGATTTGACTTATTAGACGTTTGGGGTTCCAATATTGACCTTAGGAACAAATTGCTCGTGACTCGTAGCGCCCAGATACCTATTCAGATGTACGATTCGCGGAATGCTAATCTTTATGAGGAGATTATCCCAGCCAATTCCTCCAAGTTAGTTAAGTTACCGGTGAACTCGCGAGATGGTGACGTGGTTGTTGAAACCCAAACGATTTGTAATTGTCTTATTTCAAATTGTTTAACCAAGGTTATTAATAATCGCGGGTGGGTTGAAGTCACTAACCCTACATGTAATGACGTCATATTTTCTATGGATAGACCGGTTGAAGCTGAACTGTTTAACATTGAATGCGAACGTACTTCAGTACGTTCGCATTCGTTCGCGATCCGACAAAGTTTCAACTTTGTCGGATCGCGCTAGAGAAGTCATCTCCCGCCTCCGGACAGATCATTTAAACCCGGAAGAACGCGCTAACTTAATTCGTCTTTGCGAAAATTATGCTGACGTGTTTTATCTAGAAGGCGAATCACTTACGTTCACCAACAAGATAAAACATAAGATCCGTACAACCGATGAAGTTCCAGTACATACTAAAACGTACAGGTATCCCTACATTCATCGACAAGAGGTCAGAGACCAAATAAATAAGATGCTTGATCAGAACATCATAAGACCTTCAGATTCTGCATGGAGCTCCCCTATCTGGATTGTTCCTAAAAAGGCCGACGCTTCAGGCAAAGTCAAGTGGCGTCTTGTCGTTAATTTTAGGAAAGTCAATGAGAAAACGGTTGATGACAAGTATCCCATCCCGAACATAACTGATGTACTTGACAAACTAGGTAAATGTCAATATTTCACGACACTCGATTTAGCTAGTGGATTTTATCAGGTAGAAATGGACCCTGACGATATACACAAGACCGCTTTTAATGTAGAAAACGGGCACTATGAGTTTTTAAGGATGCCAATGGGACTTAAAGGCTCTCCGTCTACTTTTCAACGCGTTATGGACAATGTTCTTAAAGATCTTCAGAACGAAGTGTGCCTTGTGTATCTTGACGATATTATTGTCTTTAGTACCTCCCTTCAGGAGCACATTTTGAATTTGGAAAAGGTTCTAAAAAAATTACGGGAATCAAATTTTAAAATCCAGATGGATAAATCAGAATTCCTTAAATTGGAAACTGAGTTTTTAGGACATGTTATCTGCAATGAAGGTGTCAAACCTAACCCTAATAAGATCCACGCTATTCAAAAGTACCCCTTACCTAAAACTACCACCGAAATTAAGCGTTTTCTGGGACTCATTGGATATTACCGTAAATTCATACCGGACTTTGCACGTGTGACTAAACCACTAACTCAGTGTCTCAAAAAGGGTTCTAAAATTACTTTAGACCAGAAATATGTAGAATGCTTTGAACATTGCAAAACACTTTTGACCAATGATCCTATTCTACAGTACCCGGACTTCACGAAAGAGTTTATACTCACTACAGACGCGTCAAATGTTGCTATAGGCGCCATTTTATCTCAAGGCACTGTAGGATCGGATAAACCGATTGCCTACGCATCTAGAACTCTCAATTCGAGCGAATGCAATTATAGCACCATCGAAAAAGAGCTTTTAGCTATCGTGTGGGCCACTAAATATTTTAGACCGTATTTGTTTGGCCGTAAATTCAAAATTATTACAGATCATAAGCCCTTACAATGGGTTATGAACCTGAAAGAGCCCAATTCGCGTCTTACAAGATGGAGGTTAAAACTCAGCGAGTATGATTTCACGGTCATTTATAAACAAGGCAAAAATAACACAAACGCTGACGCCCTTTCGCGACTAGAAGTTAATAATGAGGAGCTTATGTCGATTGTCGTGAACCCATCCGAAAAAGCTCCTACGTTAGACGAGTCTAGAACTCTAACAGCTGCAGACGTTGATGATGACTCAAGAACAGCTACGGTACATACTGATAATGAGAATCCTATCTTAGAGGTCCCTATCTCCGATGACCCTTTAAACAGATTTACTAAACAGCTAATTTTCAATGTTGTGGGTGACATCAAGGGTAGGCCCGTAATTACAAAGCCTTTTGAAACACACACGCGTATTTCCATTCAAATCTCTGAGTCTAATTTGGAAGAGGATGTAATTAACGCTATTAAAGAATATGTTCACCCTAAAATTAAAACTAGCTTACTAATTAATCCACCTTTAACTATGTACACTATCATACCTATCATACAGAAAACATTTAAAAACTCATCCATGAACGTAACGCTTACTAAAAAGGAACTCGAGAATGTAAGGGAATATCTTAGGCAGCAGGAAATAATTAATAAATATCACGATGGCAAAACGAACCACCGGGGTATTAACGAATGCTACCTAGCGCTGTCTCATAAATACTTTTGGCCGAAAATGAGGGAAAACATAACTAAATTCATAAATGAATGCACCATATGTGGGGAAGCGAAATACGATCGCAATCCCATAAAACAACAATTTAAGATTGTACCACCTGCAACTAGGCCCTTTGAATTAGTTCACCTCGACTTGTTAACTATCGAAAGCGAGAAGTTCTTAACCATAGTAGATGCATTCTCTAAATACGCCCAGGCCTACCATTTAAGAGATGGAACAGCAGTTAGCGTAATTCAAGCGTTACTTAATTTCAGCACTCACCATTCCATTCCCATGACCATAGTTACAGATAACGGGACTGAATTCACCAACCAGTTAATAGCTGAATTTGTAAGGGTTCATAAAATTCATCATCATAGGGTTGCCCCTCATGCACCTAACGAAAACGGAATAGTTGAAAGGTTCCACTCAACTATTTTAGAACATCTTCGTATTCTGAAACTCAGCCAAAAATCAGAGTCCGTTATTAACCTCATGCCCTACGCCCTTTTGGCGTACAATAGTAGTATTCACAGCTTTACTAAATGTAAGCCCATTGAAGTTATTACAAGACACTTCGACCCTCGCGACCCCTTTGACATAGATATTTCCTGCCAGTTATTACAACAATACACTGTCAATCATAAAGACAAAATGACCTTAGCATACAATGCAATTCATGAACTCTCTAACACCTTACGTAAGGATTTGACGGACAACCGAAACAAGAACCGGGAACCCGAAGCTGAGTACTCACCTGAGCAACAGATTTTCGTTAAAAATCCGTTTGCTTCGCGTCAGAAGTTAGCTCCCCGTTATACTCATGACGTAGTGATGGCTAACCTCCCTATTCATATATATACAAAGAAAAAGAGAGGCCCTATTGCCAAGAGTAGGTTGAAGAGAGTCCCTAAATCCACCCAATTGTTGCAGAACGCTCCTGATCCTTCATCTCATCATGCATCCAGCTATAACGCAGGAGATAAGACTTGAAAGTCTCAACGACGGACCAGGGGTTTTGCCATTTAAATTAGGATCGGCTAAGATCATAACTCACTACCATTCCTTTTTACAATATGTTAATCTACAAGACTTAGAAGATAAGATAGTTTCTGTTAATAGTCAACTAGAAAGTATTAGTCCGGACCTTCATTATAAAACTAACTTACTATTCGAACCACATATCAATTACCTCAGAAATAAGCTTGATAACGTATTAAAGCTATTAGAAACATTTGAGACTAATCGTGTTAAACGAGGACTCGTAGATGGTCTAGGATCCGTAATAAAAAGTATAACCGGAAACCTTGACTATACAGACGCCGAACATTATAACCAAATAATAAAATCTTTACAGGATAACGAAAATAAATTAACTACTGAATTTAATAACCATGTTAGTTTATCTAAGGAGTGGACCGATAAATATTCTAAAGTTATAGATAGCATTGTAGATAATCAGAACAAACTAACTATATTAACGACTAAAATAAATGAAAGTATGGCTACTAGGGATTATGACTTAATTAAATATGCACATCTAGCTCAAGTACTCGCGATACTTAGCGATAACGTTGACTCCATCTCTCAAGAACTATCTAACTTGCAGAATGCCTTAGCTTTCATAAGGACTTCTACGGTGCATCATTCGGTCTTAGATTTGTATGCGATACGCGCTATGATCAGCAAGTTGAGCACGCTATATAGCAGAGAAAGGGTAGTAGATTTAGATTTTAGGGAATACTTTGATATAATTAGATTAGGTTCATACTATGTAGGTAATCAGATAGTTATAGTTTATAAATTCCCTATAGTCCTGCCCTCTACATATGATATGTATAAGTTATCTATAGTTCCAAACCAAAACCAAGAAATCCTATCACCCCCTTCACCCTTCCTAGCCCTTCTAGAGAAAGATATCAAGTACATAGAGGCTGAATGCCCGAAGACCAGTAAATGGTATCTCTGTAAAAAGAACCGTAGCCTGCAGAGCCGAACAACGAAAGACTGCATCATGAAGCTCATCACCACCCAGCAGAGGAACGCCGCCGCCTGCAACCCGATCCGAGTTTCCCTTCAGACGCCAGCTTATGAAGAATTGGACGAAAAACACTACACGATCAGCTTGCCTGTAGCTACAAAGGTTCATCTCTCGTGCGAACAAGATCACTACACTACTCTACAGGGTAGTTATCTCGCTGTCATCCCTCATCGATGCTACATAGAGACATCCCACTTTACTATCTCTAACATACATGACCGTCTCAAAGGCCACGTATTGAAGTTAATGGCCCTGCCCAATGACACTGCTGTGACGACATCTATAGTTCCTGCCTTGGAGCTAAATTCCATCAACTTAGATAGCCTGCATGAAATTAATAAGAAGATATCTCTCCAGCCACCCGTACAACTGAACAATGACGTCAACTACAGCCTGTATCACACAACTATACCAGTCTACATAGTACTAATAAGTGCATGTGCACTCGCTAGTGGTCTGTACTATCGCAAGTGCTACTCAATGACTACGAAGAAAACACCTGAAAATCCAGAAAAGGACACAGCAGAACTTCAAGCAATATATACCATCCCAGACGCCAGAAGGGTTGATTCCAATCAACCCCCAGCTCAATTTACGACGAATGTCTTCAATAATCGCTGTTCTTCGGGGGGAGGTGTTACGCAAGGCTAATATATGGAAACCGCTGCGCATGCACCGGCCTACTTGGACCGCGTGACCCCACGTGCCGCGGTGTTGCAGAACGTGCCTCATTGACGTCAATCGACGTTTCCGGAGCCGGCCACATTACCTACTTGCTTCACTTTGTTTCCAGCATCGAAACTTGTCGTTTTAATTTAGAATATTTTTACATTGTAATTTTGTCTTAAGTAAATTTAATTAAATAAAATTGTTTTTTTTGCATCCTCCGGTTGCTGCAAACTTAAGTATGTAAAGAAAAAAGAAATAAACAAAATAAATTTATTCGTGACAACACGCAACGTTACATTATATAATATATGGATAGACATCGACAAACGTTGAGATTTAATCAATATACCTACAGTCTAGTTGTCATGTAACATTTATTTTTTTCATCAAGCTACATCATCGCTTTCCATCAGGTGAGATTTTGATCAAATGCTTGCCTATCGTTATTGATATAAAGATACGCTTTTTTTTCCTTATTACTGCAGAATAGGTTTTAGAGATATATTTCGCCCGCCCTACCCACATTTTTTCCCTGGGTCTTAAAGTCTTTAAACCTATTAAAAGACTTTGGCTTGTCAAAAACTTTCGCGAGTTGCACTATTCATGTTAAGTTCTAAGTTAAATTCTCTTCTTCTGCGGGCGAGAGTCAGTGGCGGATTTACCAGCAGGCTGAGTAGGCTGGAGCCTAGGGCGGCAGATTTTAAGGGCGGCAATTCATGCTAATTACGGGCAAAAGGGGGTGTAATATAGTGCCCACACTATCGTCCTAGTTGCACCAACTTTTTTAATGAAATTGTAACTTTATAATATAGGAGTACATAATATTTCATTGACAATTTTTTTTTAATTAATGTGATTTTGCACCAAAGATTCGAATTGTAGAGGTCGATAAGGGCGTTAATAAGGCAAAACTTGAATAGCCTACTGGCGGCAAATGTGTAAATCCGCCACTGGCGAGAGTTATATAATTTCGACCAAAATATACAATATGGCATTTGGGTGAGAAATCCTAAATGTTCGATTTCCTCTCTCTGCAACGCGTTAGATGAACCAGAATACCGTACGGTGAATCAATGGAATGCTAAGGGGGCGTCCATTAATTACATGAGGCGTTTTGGGAGAGGGCGAGGGAGTCGAGCCAAAGCTCACCCCTCATAAATTCAACGCAATCAAGCGCATATTAACTTATTTACATTAAATGTACGCATCTTGAAAAATCTCACGTGAGTTTAGAGGAGGGGAGAGGGTCGAAAAATCGCCAAAAGTCACCTCACGTAATTGATAGATGCCCCCTAACAAGTTCGTCTCAACCGGGTCTGCGAGGCTCTCTCATACTTCTTTTTTACTCTTTTCAGAATCCTACTAATATTATAAATGCGAAAGTTTGTGTGTAAGTATGTTTGTTTCCTCTTCACGCTTTAACGGCTGAACGGATTTGGATGAAATTTGGAAAGTGGTTTCAATGTTATAATATACGGCTTAAAACACTAAAATGTTTCGGACAAATTAGTTGTCTTTTATCAGGATGAGTCTGATTCGTCCTGATGAAGTCTAAATATTTTACGTATTTTAAGACAATACAACATATATAACATTGAAACAATGTATAATACTCACGATAGTTTTAGCTTTAGGAATTTGGAATATACATAGCTTAGGTATAAATATATAAAGGATTAACACATAGGCTACTTTTTAACTTGATAATAGCGGGCGAAGCCGAGGGGCACGGCTAGTATGCAATATAAAGCTAATTTTACAAATACCTGACTGGCAAAAATGCATAGTGGTACAAATCCAGGAGCTCCATGACACCACTGTACTAATCTGTCTCCAGCATTGGTTGTTAATGAAGACGGAAAATTTCCACTTGAATACTGTTGGCATAACAACCAATCTATACTAGGTTTTACGTAGTTCCTCATGTCAGTGGTACTTATGTGAACACGAGCCTGAAAATGTAAAAAGTATTAAAATGTATACTTCGTGAACCTCAGGAGGTTCCTCGCTCTGCAGCATTGACCTACCGGTAGCTTGAGCCCTGCCCCGCTGCCGGCGGCAAACTTGGTTTAGGTTTTTCTTACAGACCTGTCTAAGAGCTTGGTGGATGACACATGTTCAGGAATTTTTCGTGTTCTTGGACATGCCGTTTTTTCAAAATGTTTGCCTTCACTGTTATTAGAGCGAGTGCTTAGAGAGTATATATTTTATGGCTTCTGTTCCACGCTTCTACTATAGCGCGTTAATCTCTCTTCCCAGTCTCACCTGTATCAATAACTTTTCCAAGATATATTACTTGAAAACATTTAAAAAGTAATACATGCAACTAATGAACAAGACAATCTGGGTGTCTTCAAGTCAAGAGTGAATAGGTATATTCTAGGCAAGCATGTCACATCTTCAGCCGCATCTTCACTTTCCATCAGGTGAGATAGTGGTCAAATGCTTGCCTATCTACCATAAAAAAAAGAGCTACATTAATTTAAAGCTAATAAATTATGACATACTTGTAATAGCATGTACAAAATGCCAGCCATCCCATGTGCAGCTCCCAAGTAAACTTTATCATGCCATTCCCACATCAGAGGACTACTTGATTTCATTGATGTCGATAGATTTCTCCCAGATTTTATAATTGCACTGACAACCTTCTCAATGTGAGAAGCAGGTATCACTTCTTTGCCATTTATGTATTTATTTACAAACAGTAAAGCATATAAATATCCAGCTTTGCCATACAACAGCTCATCCGGTGAATCATTTAATAGTGTTATCAAAGATATCAGCCTGGAATAAAAAAATATTATTTTTATTTACAATTACTTCCTTACTCTTTAGGTAATTAATTTCAAGCAATCCTGACGCAAAATCTTGAAGTTCTGTTTGAACTATGGACATGGTGAAAAAAAAAACCTTCTCAAAGATAGGATAGAGACCCTACCCCATTTAATATACTATTACTCCTAATAATTTCTGATATAAAAAATAAAGTAGTGCTTTTTCTACTGGTCCAATTGTTTACGACCTTCACGACGTTTTTGGTTACCATTTGAAAAAACACGCGCCTTTCTGCTTCTGCTGTTCATATTTTAATTGATAAACTAGCGTGACAGCACTAAAATGTATGCTAGTAGTGTAGGATAGTTTAAATTCAATTTAGTGAGTGTACATCAGAATCGAGGCCAATAGCTTGTTTTTAAATTTTTAATTTTCTATTATTTCTTATCTATATGTATATATATAAAAGACGTGTGGCACTCGGAGACTGCCGCGGTAAAGCTATTGCATAGCATTTTTTATCAACTTATGCAATTATAACTATTTATTTATTTTATTTATGCAGTATTTTTTTTCCTGCCACCTAGAGGCGAGTTGCTGATCTAAAGAGACAAGCGTGATATTTCAAAAAAGTCTTTAAAAGTTCTGCTATTCATCGATAGATGGCAAAACTAAAAAGTATCACCGCTGTGCCGGTCGGAGTGGGGAGTGTTAGGTTATTTTCGTTACGGAATTTCTGGATTCAGTCTCCATGCTCAAGGCCCGCGTATAAGCTTAAAATCTATTGTACTGCGTTAGTATCACCAAAACACAAGAATGGCTCGACCAATTTGGCTAATTCTTTTTTGTTGTGTTCGTAATGGTCAGGGCAAGGTTTGTTTTAACTTTTTTTAATCCACCGAAAATTACACCCGAGTGAAGCTGGGGCGGATCGCTAGTGAATTAAATAGAAATAAAAAAAAAACATTTTTGTAATTAAATCATTTGATAGTTTTATATAGCAATAAATATTTAAAAACATTTTGCACTAACCTTTATTTGACCTACCTATATATGTATATTTAAATTTCATGCATATTTCTTTAAATTCCGAAATATTTTTTTAAAGATCTTTTGGTTTTGGTATTGGGTAATAATACAGAATTACACAAATCATGTTTCTCTACAAACCTTTGAGCAAGTGTCTTGCAGTCAGGTAAATTGTTAGGACGCTTAGATCCCAGTTTGGATGACACAACAGTTGCAATAGCAAGTGGGCCGGCATCACCACACAGAAAACTTATTCGTTTGTCTTTTAGCTGATCTATTTTAATGTAATCTGATGATTTCTAGAAATTAAAAAAAATTTGAACATCAATATAGATTATAGTGGTGGATATGATACCAAGCCTCTATCCATCATACTCACTCGGCCAATAAGAAAAGTGTTAATGTTCATATTCTTGGATATTTTGAATCTAGCAGAATAAGTTAAATTTAAGTTGCTGACAGCTGAAGTCTGACAAAAATAGGAAACACACTTCTGTGACCTATAATAGTTTGAGTTTGAGAAAGGGACATACTGCGAATGAGACATATTAAGAATGGAACGATCTGCAAATGGGGGTGACCTTTTAGTGGGATTTCTAATTGAGTGTAACTGATGTTAGCTACTATTTAATTATTATATAGCTAGTTATAACTTATGACTAGCAGCATCATGAAATTTCACTCGCATTGATGGTGAAAATATCTTGTGTTACTTTAAGTTACTAGCTAAATTGCTTGTAATTTTGCTGTGTATTAATAAAAAGTTTAATTTATATACCTTAAGCATGGCCACACTATTTTCGTGCTTCAGTGATGATATCAAGTAAAATAAAGCTAATCCAGCTGACCCAGTATAAACTGTTCCATCATGATATATGTCAGTTTCCATATCCTTAATTAACATTCCAAGTTTAGTTTTTAAAAAACATTCCAATTTTAAATGAAATTTTTCAGATATCTGGAAGAAAATAATAGGATATTATATCTCACTACAATTCACTTAATTTTCATGTTTATTTCTTGATACGAAGATAATAATTTTTTTCCTTTGATAACACTGCTAATTAAACTGAGAATGAAACAAACCAAAAAAAATTGGTTGTCTGTAAAGTCGGTTTACGGATGATAGTTTTACGTCATAAAGAAACATTGATGAAAAATGCATACTTTTATGAATTGAATTGAATTATTATCTCTGAATTATCATTATTTTGTATACTAAATACAAAGGAGTTAATTGAAAATTATTTTTTTTCCATAAATTATAATTTATTAACACTTGTAATGACTCGCCGACACTTGGGCCGATTGTGCTTCTCTATCGCTTGTTTCGCACTCTCGCTTGCACACTCAGGCTCAGGCGGAATGTGACACTTTTTCGTGCGTGTGGCCGGTGTTCATCAATTTATAAGACTTTATCACGTCAAAACTCTCACTACCTCCACTGCTGAAACCTGACGGTGCACTGGCACATACGGCTAAAGAGAAAGCAAATTTGTTCGCTAACCTCTTTGCTGATTCTTCGCGTCTGGATGCAGCAGGCGAGGAACCGCCGAGTTTGTCGGCAAGCGAAACATTTATGTCAGAAATTCGCATCCGACAAACCGAAGTTCGAAAAACGCTGCTGAATCTAGATGTGAACAAAGCCAGTGGTCCTGATGGGATTCCAGCCATAGTGCTCAAAACATGTGGGCCTGAGCTTGCTCCTGTTTTAACACGCCTGTTTCGACTCTCTTTGAAAACTGGAAATGTGCCGAAATCATGGAAGCTTGCTAACGTACAGCCGGTACCAAAAAAAGGTAGTCGTGCCGACCCTGCCAACTACAGGCCAATCTCAGTCACGTCCATACTCTGCAAGACTATGGAACGTGTTCTGAACAACAGGCTCCTGGCATACCTAGAAGCTAACGACCTTCTCAGTGACCGACAGTACGGTTTTCGCCAAAACCGGTCAACTGGTGATCTTCTAGCGTATGCCACACACATCTGGAGTGAGGCCATCGAGAAACACGGAGAAGCGCTCGCTGTTTCTCTCGACATCTCGAAGGCCTTTGACAGGGTTTGGCATGATAGCCTTATAGGTAAGCTTCCATCATACGGTTTGCCCACTAGTCTCTGTGTGTGGATATCAGATTTCTTGAGGGACCGGTCAATTCGAGTAGTCATTGATGGCTGCTCGTCTGACCAATTGGCTATCAATGCCGGGGTCCCTCAGGGGTCGGTTCTCTCTGCAACACTCTTCCTGCTGCATATAAATAACCTGCTTAAACCCGGAATATTTGGGTATGCAGATGACAGCACGGTTGTTGAGAGTTATATATCCAACGCACGTGCTAGTGGTGCACAAATCCAATCACAAAGGGAGGCAATGGTTGAGCGTCTAAACTTGTCCTTAAAAGCAGTCTCCGATTGGGGCGATGCTAACCTGGTAAAGTTTAACGCTTCCAAAACACAGGCGTGTTTATTCTCCGCTAAAAGGAGTCTTTTCGATCAGACTCCAACTTTTCGAGATGTATCCATACCAGTAACTGACCATCTTGAGTTACTTGGTATGTCGTTAACCTCAAAACTCAATTTTGGGTCTTACATTGAGACAAAAGCCCAACTAGCCGCCAAAAAACTGGGAATCCTTGCAAAGGTGAGACGGTACTTCACTCCGGAGCAATTGCTTGACTTGTACCAAGCGCAGGTGCGTTCATGTATGGAGTATTGTTCTCATCTTTGGGACGGTTCAGCTAAATACCAACTTGAGGCTCTTGAAATCATTGAGCGTAGAGCCAAGAGACTTATCAACAGCGACCAGTTGACTGATGCAAAACTTCAGAGCTTGGGGCATCGTCGCATGGTGGCGAGTCTCTCGGTATTTTATCGGATACATTTCGGAGAGTGTGCAACGGAATTACACAAGCTAATTCCCCCATCCCCATTCTATCATCGGACATCGAGACAGACTCCTAAGCGACACCGCTATATGGTTGATATTCCACAAATGCGAACCAAGCGTTTTGCCTCCACTTGCGTGGGTTTAGGTACTTAACACAATATTATTACAGTATATTTTTGAAAGTCTGAAAAATAATAGTTTAAATATTTACCCCATTTTTTAGTTCATTGAGGATGCTGTTTGGTGCTACTAATTCAAAACATTCATATTGATTTTCAAATGAGCCTTTCCGAGCCATGATACATAGGACGCCTGTATCTAATAAGTTTGTGGGATACCTTTGAATGGAATATTTCAGTTTAATATTAATTAAAATAATCGATTTGTTACGGTAATTTTTTTTTAGGCTCTTGTTTTGTTTGTTTTCGAAAACAACAAAGATAATACAAACAATTTCTCCGGTAACAACTCCGTAAAACAACTTTAGAATTGACATTTGACTTTGACAACTATAGAGAACTTCTTTCCATGGGACAGGGCCGCAGCCGGGTCCAGCAACTGCAAATATGTAGAATCGTGGAATAATAATTATGTATCATAATTTTATTGCACCATCACTATGACTCACAGTAATATTGACATGATCATAACGCATTAACGTTACTGAAGCTTTCTTGTTTCAAGTCGAAAATTCATAGATTTAGAGATCCATAGAAAATTATTACTCTACCGATTTAAACTTCATCTACTATCAAGTCTGTGAGATACTTATTGTCAGGCTAGTCTACGGTCTATGGCTTCCGGTTTCAAATATTGACAGTTCTTAAATGTCACTGTCACAAGAGGACCCAACAAGGCAAAAAGCTGGAGGAGTGGGAGGAAAACGTAAAAATAATAGAAAAGAGCGCATGCGTCTGACAAATTTCGGCCATATTGTTATGACGCATACAAGATCAGAGGTCTCCGCCAGTGACGAGTCTTCTCGCAGTTGACGTGGCTACTACGTACCATCCCGTTCACCCACTCCGGACGCAGCATAGACGGTGACGAGGAATACGTAACTGGTGAGTGCTTGTGAAGACAAAACTTCCAACTCGTCACGGTCGTATCTATTTGGATTCACAACCGAATGTTACATGATAATGGAATACACGAGATCTCTACAAAAGCTTTACTATAACATCTCGTACATACCTCACCGTAAAAGCAAAGACGCAATAGGAATTTCCGCGTCCAGAGTATACCGCGGTGACATTTTAGGACTTCTCTGACAACATAACACTCACGGAGGGAACGAGCAATATTTAGAATTCATGAGTTTTAATCTAAAGAATGTGTTTATTAAAATACACAGAAGGATGACCTTGAATTTTAGGTGACCTAAGTAGTCATGGAGGGAATGGTGGAAGAGAACGGCACGTCGGGCGGTTCTGGCGCCACGGACCCGCTGGCGGGAGCGAGCTCCTCGGGCGGCGCCCCCCCGCACGTCGTGGCCGTCACCAGCATCATGCAGCTAGCATTACCAACACAAGCCCCCTCCGCTCAGGTATTTATTTTCTACCACTTGTGTACATAACAGGACTGCATGGTAACCTCACTCAACCATTGAGACCAATCATTAGCTAATATAATAAATTTATTGAATGTTATGACTGACATTAACATCAACATTGCTGCATCAATTATTATTATACTGATAAGGTATATAATAGTGAGTGCTACTGATAACCATTTGATTTCAGGTGCAATCAGTGATACAACCCAACCAGCAGTCTGTGATCCAGACAGCATCCAATATACAATCGGTCCAGTTACCAAAAGGCAATGTGATACTTGTCAGTAAACCGAGTTCAGTCATACACACTACACAAGGAACTTTGCAGACATTGCAGGTGTGTTAGTTATCAATCAAATTTCTAATATTTATTCCTGTTTTGGCCTTTTGCTTACCTTAGACCACAATTAATTTACTACCAGCTGAGATAGTGATCAAATATCAGATTAGACTTTATTTTTTTTGCGAATGGTATACAATTTATAGTTCCTACCGTGAAAATATTTTTATAACAACTAGTTTTGTTATTGTTTACTGACCTTGAGAGAGGAAAGAATTGTATACCATCCCTATTGATATTGTAAATCAAAAAGTTTGTGAGATATGATAATGTAAAAGGTTTATATCAACAATAATAGTGGATTTATTGTATTTTTTATGAAGTTTGTGAACTTCTCAGGTATAGCTCTATCTTAAATTTTATTTCCTCTTGCTACAATGATTTTGAATTTATATACATTTTATATTATACTATAATAATTATTAAAATGTTGATGTGCCAACCATCTATGAAACATGAAACCATCAGGTCAATGGCCAAATGTTTGCCTATCATCACACTAATATTATAAAACTTGAAAGTTTGTGTGTATGTTTGCTTTCTCTTCATAATGTAACGGCTAATAGATTTGGATGAAATTTATAATGAACATAGCTTTACTGAGGATTAACCCATACACTGCTAGTGAAATATAAGAAACAATGTTTGTTCATATTTAATGGGTTGCCATATCATTTATCCAATTGTGATAAAACTTTGTAGACTTATTGGTTGCATTTTTGCAAAGATTATAGACACAGCACTATTAACTTAGACACCCAGGTGACTTGGGGCAGGTCTGTTAGTCATTAATAAAAACAACACTTATTTACTAGTTTTGAGTCATTGATCAATCTCTAGGAATAAACCTCTGTAGTTTTGTTTATGAATAAATCTAACTATTAAATCAGAAATATTCGTTTCAGATTAAGCCAGAGCCAACCACAATGATGAGTGCACCAGGACAATCATGCAGTGATGACAGTGATGATGATGATGAAAGTCCAAAGAGGAAATACAGAGAAATGCTCACTCGACGCCCATCCTACAGAAAAATCCTCAACGACCTAGGAGGAGCAGAAATAGCGGGTAAGTTGAAAACAACTGCATTCCTATACTCTTAAAGATCCCAACTCATCTCGTTGTATTTAAAAAGTGCCACGATGTGTTACAAATTCGTTGAAGACATTATTGATGTGACTTTAACATTGTCTTCTCTTTGCTGGGTTGAGTTATTTATATTTTATTTAGATGAGTAAAATCATTCCCAAGTGGCGCAACGCAAATTATTTTAACGTAATCACCACGCTGATGTGTCCAAAATACGCGAATTTGGGATGGTGGGAAATAACAGAAGAAATACTCATTAGTATAAGAGCATGATAATATTACAGACAGTCGCATGGGGTCTAAACCGGGATGCGAGAATGAAGTGTCGCTGTCATCTTCTTTGTCGTTTGCACCAGGTCAGTTAAATGTGCAGCTGTTGACACTCTTTGTTTCTGTGTGCAACATGTGTCACTAACCTGTTAAAATGCATCATTCATAACTACACCGTGGCCTCATACGGATCATAAACCACCAGCTTTAGAAGTACCATCATTCTGTGTTTCACATTGGACTAGAATCCAAAGACAGATAACATTCAAGAGATTCTTCAGCTATTGATATGCCAAAATCCTTTTCTTTTCCGTATGTATTTGCTAGTGTCACGGTTTCACGTCCAAGTTAATCACGGTGTTCGAGTTTGCACAGTAGTTATTCCATACTTTCAACAACATTTCGAAAACTAATTTGGCAACAATCTAAATTGATATTCATTATTAATCAACATTTCCATAATAATACCTACACAATATCTTATGGTATATAATCGTCTATAAGTTAAACTAAGCTAAAAAGTAGGGCTTGTCATATTTTTGTGGAATTAAAAAGCATTATAATATTAGCCTCGTGACTCAATCTTGTTACATCTCCCAATAATGGTGTTGGTTTTAAACTCATTTTCAATCATTAAATGCAAAGAGTTAAAGGCTAATAAATCTAGACTTATTTAGCAAAGCGCGCCAACTGATACCACAAAAAATAATTTTACATTATGGCATCTGGTGGTTGCCATATTAAATTATGATTACTGTCATTTCTTTAGTTTCACAAGATGAAGAGAAATCGATTGACGTATGAATCATCAAAATCGACCACGCCTTTGGTCTCTAAAACGCCACAAAGGACTCATAGACTGATAAACAAAAAAAAGACTATGTTAAGTTTCTAGGAAATACAATCCCATTTGGTATTTTATGTAGGTAACAATTTCTTGTACACTCATTAGTTTCCTCAAGGATTTTATTAATAAAACAAATTATGACAACACGATGATGTGCGAAAACGAAATCGGTGCATTCAAGAACAACACCATTTCAAGGATTACACCTACACTCTGACTATTCTGGGTACCTTATCTTCAATGATGGGCTCCAAAGAGATTTATGATTGTAATACAATTTTAAACCTGATGTTTCTCTTACTGACTGTACCATACTTAAATATCTATGAATGTAGATCGTAATAACTTAATGTATGGTTTCTACAAATGCAGCCCTTCATTCTCCATGTCATAAAACCACCCTGTAGTTATATTGCTGGCCCCATGAAGTCAATTTTATATTTAATTTATAATAAGTATATATAATTATACAAGGATTTAAATGAATGTGGTGTGTAAAGAAAATATAAACATTATCTCTGCAGATCACATTCATTGGAGTAATATATCTTGATAGATATAGTGAATATAATATTATTTATATTATATTCAATCTAAAATCTCAAGATGGGAGTGTCATCTCCACATTGATAGTGGGTAGGTACTGATTTTGCCCTGTTGAAAAGCAAGAAGCTATGATACAGAATCCTAATGCTATTCAATCTCTTCCTGAACCACAGTACTTGTATTCCGGCTTAATAATTAGAGAATAGCATGTTTTGTTTTAGCATAAAAAGGAATTTCATAAACAGGAAGATTGTAGCTTAGAATAATACATAAAACTTAACTGGTAAATTGTGGTCGGTAGCGATGACGTCATTAGCGAATGAGCGTGATTAGTATTCCATACGATGACGTAATCCGGCGCGAGGAGGTCAGTTGACGTCATGCGATGAACACTTGCCGCTGTTATTTTGAATACATTTATTGCGGCGAATTATTAAAGTTCTTTTGTTTCTTATTTTTAATATTTGTGGTTTATGTTCACTTATTTTGTTAAATTCGGATTTCCACCTGTTTGAAATGTTCGTGCTTGGCTTACAAAGTCACCTTATTATTAATAGCATCTAATTGTACTATTTGTACACGATTTTTTATAAATTATTATGTTTCTCATTCTGAAGGTATCGCTAAGGCTTGTTTATAAATAAAATTAGTCATACATTACAAAAATAAAACTATAATTATAATCGAATAATTTAAATCATTATGTGATATATAGTACTGTCGAAATAATTGTAGAATGAATGTATGATGTATTCTAATCTTCAAACACATATTACTATATACACATCATTAAATTGAAATTTGGAATGCTTATTTAAAGTGGTACCAATGTTTTTAAACTAAACAACTCTATCGTTGTGTTTTAAAAGTATATGAACAAATACCAACTGCATTCTGAGTTGAATGGTTTTATATTACATAGACACTTTAAATAACAAAGCAGCCTTATTAACGCCGGTAAATTCAAAAAATTCTATGTAAAAAAATAATTACATTCGATATTTAGGAGTTGCAGCGACAGGCAACAATGCTCGGAGTGTTAAAGTTATGTACGCGTCTTGGTTTCGTTACCGAGGACATAGAAAATTAAATAGCACATTACAGAATTTCCATTTCGCGATGACAATTAAATAAATAGCCACCCTTGTTACGACGCAATAAAGTGTAAATCAGCCTGCACAGCGCTGCCTGCCTAAAATGTATGTTCTCTATTTCTGGGTGGGTACGGTTAGGCTGGTGCGCCAATGTACTTGTAGCTGCGCTCCTAAACTGCACCGGGTCTGCTAAGAAAAGTACCATTGATGTCACAACGCACACGGTGCGCGGTAAATATCGTTGTCTAACGGTGTGGGTCGGTTTAGTGATTCCAGCGGGGGCGCTGCAGACGGAGAGCGGGCTTCACACGCTGGCCGTTTCTGGCGGAGGAGCCGGCGGAGCCATCGTACAGTACACCACCAACCAGGATGGGCAGTTCTACGTGCCGGGTTGGTATTGATACGCAACACACATTTTCGTACGACTTGCATCACGACTCTCTAAACTCCGCTTAAATATGTATCTTATGAATATATACGAGTCTTTGAATTGTTCTGTGTGACATTTTGTTTATTTTTGCAATTTCCAATATTTTGTGAGTCGTGGTGCTAGTAGCCGTTTATGATGATTTATGCTTAACCATGCCGAGAGCCTCGCAAAAGTTATTCTTTTTTAATTTACTTCGCACTAGAATCCCTGGGCAAGAAGTACAAGAAGTCTCTGAAGTAGGAGAGCAATACAGTACGCTTTGTTATTAGTTGACTGATGCTATTGGTACTAAGTAAGTGCTTGACGCTTACCTAGAACAAATGTTGAGGGGTTTATGCGAGCTTTTCGCGAACACATGGCATGGTTTAGCACAAATCTTTTTATAAGCCGGTGACAGACTGACGAGAAGGTACGCATATTTAAGAAGCCTTGCCAAGTTTCCACTGCGCTGCGGTATATACATTTTATAATTCACTTGCAAGTGTGCTTAGTCATGAGTCTGTCACCGGCATAAGGTGGATTTTGGGAGCAGATACAACACAGATGAAACCCAGATGCTACACCAGCATGCTCAGAACGGGTATTGACGAATCGAAGTGCTTACAAACAGGAATCCCTAATCAGCGCTCAAAGGGCTTAGGCAACATCCTAATGAACCCGTCTGTAATCATTAGAACAATCGATCAATATAAAAGGTCTAATAGCAACTTGTTTATTTAAATGGGCTAAAGTAACATTTAATGCGCTTTGTTAACCGACTCTATTAGATATTTAAAATAGTGCTTGCCACAGATAGTATACATT
Source organism: Lomographa bimaculata (assembly GCA_948107665.1). Taxonomy (NCBI): domain Eukaryota; kingdom Metazoa; phylum Arthropoda; class Insecta; order Lepidoptera; family Geometridae; genus Lomographa; species Lomographa bimaculata. The sequence continues at coordinate 10,530,183 of OX403589.1, forward strand.
TCCGGATCATATAGTATATCATATAATATTTTTATCATTAATAGCTTGAGCATAATGAATGATAAGTACATTTAAGTAAAGAGTAGAAAATGGGATTGTCCATATCTGGCAACCTGTGTTGGAAGAACTATTTCTGTCATGAGGGCATAACTTTCATAATAACTTTTTGAATAAAATTAATCGAAAATACACATTTTGTTTTGGCCATCTAATTCAAAAGGAAAGCACTTATTTTCAGTCAATGTCAAAAACAATGCTACCGTGTTTTTTTTTACTATAGATATCTAAAACATTGGTTAAAACAATTTTTTTCTACATTCAAATATTAAATCGAGAACATTATCCACTACTAGACTGGGCTCTGCTGTCGCTATCATATGCTCCCAAAGTCCACCTATAACCCAAAATTGCTTTGTCAAAAGAATGAACATTTCGTACTATACTTACAGGACCTATGCTAGAAGACCAAACTCGCAAACGGGAATTGCGGTTGCTGAAAAATCGGGAAGCCGCGAGAGAATGCCGCCGCAAAAAGAAGGAATATATCAAATGCCTAGAGAACAGAGTCGCAGTGCTCGAAAATCAAAACAAGGCGCTCATCGAGGAACTGAAATCTTTGAAGGAACTCTATTGTCAGCAAAAGACGGAATGAGGTCCAGCCGGGTAGCGGCGCCCGACCCCCGGCTGAGAGCCGTCGCGGCCGTGTGTCTCGCACTCCGGAACCGAATGCCGACGGACTTTCCGTGTTATAAAGATGCTCTCGAAAGCGAACGATTGCTGAACTGTTTTAACTAATACCACTATTTTGCAATATTCTACTCGTGACGAGTTTTTCGTCCTACGGTTTAGGCGTTCAATGTCCCGTAATTTAAGAATTAATTCTCCCTAAAGTATTGTTAGATGGTATGTTGAATTGTTAATGTATTTTATGATAATATTCTGTTATTGTTTATATTTCGGTTGTTTTGATTTTATGCAATAGACTTATGAGTCTCTCAATTTGATGCTGGACTACGATTTTATCGCTTCATTCGATGCCCAAAGAACTTCTGATTTTGCTTTGCCATTCCAAAATATTTTTTTACCAATTGTAATGAAGTGACCTTGTGCCATGTATGGAGCCGAAGATTGTAATAACATATGGAAGCTCCGTAAGCGCGGTGAACCTTCTTCTTTGGTTTAGTCGTATTGTCCTTTACAAATGTTCTGGTTTTGGGTAGTACATAGTTAATCACACGACGGGTCTGTGATCGAGGATGCAGAAGTGATAGAAGATGTAAGTTCATTAGTATATTGGACACCACACAGGGTGTTTGTATTGGATAAGCCAAAGTTAATATTCTTAGTTTTGTTGTGCAATAGCCATATTGCAATGTACAGTTTTATCTATCTTTTCTACACTAATTAACGAAGATATAAAACACAAATATTTTCTTTGTACATTGTATATATTATATAATATATTTAAAGTAATTTAAAAGATGTATAAAAGTAACTTTGTAAATACGATTTTTGATGTAAAATTAAGTGGATGAAATAAGAGTTGTCAATAGGAGGGTTATCTATTGATTCATAGATGTTTTAATTATTTTGTGAATGTCACGTTTTTATGTAAAGTATGTAATAATACGTTATGAAGTATTGTCCTTCCAACTGTGCACTTACGCAGAGAAAGAGCTAATCTCCATCACTTTGAGTTATCCTTATAAGTAAATATGTCAAAGGGTAATTTTAGTTGACTACAATTCATCAGAGTTAAGTTTAAGATATTACAATATAAATACTGTTTGCCATGGTTGACATGATAGTGAATTGTGTTAAAATATATTATGTAAAAAGTTGCATAATCGTTACAATAAAATTGTTAATTTTAACAATGATGAATTATATTTATAATTACTGTCCTAAGCGTGACGATTTAACATTATTGTTATGATATAAATTATTTTTGTACACATATCAATCATGGCAAGTGACCTAGGGTTAAAGATAGACATTATGGAAAGTGCCTTTAAAATTAGAATGATTAAAGTTTATACCAACAACATAGCTCTTTATGTTAATGCTATTTATAAAAATAATAAATATTAACTGTTTGATGTAAAATATTGTTTCCTTGTTGAGGCCGCAGCTTTTGAAGATATTCATCAATTAAGTAACACCAGACACATTATCCAATACTTGAGTTTGATAACACGACCTCGGCAGTAGATAAGCGGAAGCTACATCGGATTTTATTATTTATGTATACAGAAATTTCACATCTATAAATAGTGGGAACTTTATAGCCCTATATCAATATTTTTGCCATTAAATCATAAGCCCTGGGACACCTTTACTTAGTATACCAGGATGTAAAACGTGAGACACCCCGCTAGGGGAGGGGCGGGGGTTGAAGTTTTCTCACGCCCGCCGCCACGCTCTATTTTTATTATTATATCTTCTAACTTATAGCCACGAGGCCAAGTGTACCTGCCCATGCAGATTAATAATAAATTAGTGACCATATGGATTTGACTAAAGCATGACATAGCAGGTCTCATACTTTAATGACAAGAATGTTAGTTCCCATACAAAATGTGGCTATACAGCTCCCAATAAGATTATAATTTAATGTGATGTATATCTGTTAAAAACTGACTCGGCAAGCCTCTTGTCGTCACTAAATAAATATCTTGTCTCTTCCCTCGAAATAATATTATGGTTTCAAGTATATTTCTACTTAGCTCAACCACCCCAAAGATTAGAGCAGGGGGTCTAGTACGAATATAATTAATAGTATAATAGTTTGCATAAACTAGGTTTTGTTTCCATTCATACATCGTTGAGAGTAGATGTATGAAACGAAACTAGATACAGTTTTCGCAAACGAAGCTGAACCATCCAAAAGATTGTAGCAAAGTCTAGTACGAGCTATGACGTATGCAATAACTATATATCGTTTGGTTGCCTTCCATACGTTGTTCAGAGAAGTGTATGGAATGAAATTAAATGAAATTCAGCTTTCCAAATGAACAAATCTCTAATTCACCTTCTCCATACACAAACGAACTTACCTACAACCACTTTATTTGTGAAGTAGCTCAGGTTATTTGAACCTCTACGAAAAGAAGTGTAATGTTCCTTAAAAGGAACACTGAAGAATTCCCCTTCTAAACTTCTGATTCTTGTAGTCGGATTCCATGTTAATGCTGACAACCTTTGTGTTTTAGTGACACCCTCCCCCGCGGAATGAGAAGGAATTATGAAGGACAGAAAAAATAATTCGGCCTAGCGATGCCAATATCGCACTGACGACATCGCAGAGGGCGTGGCTTACTTCAGTCTTGTTACTCTTTTTCGAATGCTCGCATTATACACACGCGTTTCGGGGTTGAGAAATCAGAAAAACCAGTTACACCAAGTATATATTGTCGAAACGAGTTACAAAGGTTGCCGGCAGTATCACATATCACACATCTCTATATTTTAGGCGTTTCACTAATAGTTACGATTCAAATGGGTACCAGCTAAGTAGCCAAAAATACTTTTACACTACTACCCGATACGGGGTCACTTCGATCCGAATGCTTAATTCTATGTAGTACACTAACAAAACACGCCCAGTTATCTTTCATATTGCTTAGTTAACTCATTTCATAATTGTATCATCTATAATTAAAATTTATTTTAGCAATAAAGCACGCCATCTACATAATCACGTAGCAAGATAATAAGAATAAATTTATTGTATATAAATGGTACATAGTGGATGTTACAATAATTATTTTGTACCAACAGTTTGTCCATTTCGGACGTACAATATTATTATTATTAGAGCTATGGTTAGACTCAGTTCAGAAAATAACGGCTAAACGAGTTTCTATAGCAATGAATATTATTTAAATTATTCGTTTTATCGACTTAGATCTTATGCATATTTTACAAAAAAAAAACAGAATAAACGTAGGCACTTCAACAGTTATTTCAAAAGTGCTTACCTTAAAAGATGTGTGACGACGGTAACCTATCAAAGGTTCTAAATTTTGAGTTCGAAAAATACCTCTTATTTTAATATTAATATCATACCCCTCCCTCCATATTATTAATTATTACCACCCAATTTCACCCGGGCTGCACCGATTTCCATGAAACAAGTCACCGTTTTATCAAAAAAATAAATCGGATTCGCCGTTTGAGATCTACGAAGCCACATACAAACACACTAATACACTATATATTCCCAGTCGCCCCCACATGGATTGCCACAAGGTGGTAAATGGGAATAAGATTCCCAGTTGCCGCCGGGTGGCAACCTAGGAAGTTATTGCTTCCATATCAAATCGCTGTACACTGCTGTGTGGATGCGGTCAAGAGCAGTGAAACTGTCTTTTACTCTTATGTACTTCGCTTAAGAGCGCTGTGCTTAGAGATCTTTTTTATAACTTTACAAATAAATAAAATGCCGCTTTCATGAATTCTCAGGGTGACGAGCACAGTGCTTTACGCGCAGGATTTTGAACTATTCTTGAGTGGCAAACATTGAACTAAAAAGGGTAAGCGTGTTTACCATCAGCTAGAGACTACGTCCATACTTACCATATAAATGCATCTGCATCAATACTGAACCTTCATGTAAAAAATCAACTCGGTAGGATAACAGGAATTCTACTTGTAAGATTTGACCTAAACATACAAACCTCTGCCAGACTACAAGGATGGCGAATTGCTGGGGGTGTAGTACTTTCAAGTTTAGATCGTTTGCGAAAACTCGATTCCGTTTAGTTTTTACCGACTTCCCAAAAAAGGAGGAGGTACTCAAGTCGACTGTTTTTTTTTTATGTGTGTTACCTCATTACTTCTCTCCACGTGAGCCGATTTCGAAACTTTTTTTTTAGGTTGAAAGATGTTGCTTTCTAATTGGTCCCATTTAAATTTGATCTAGATCTGATCAGTAGTTCTTGAAATATCGTCAATAATGTCTATTTTGTGACGATTATTGCGTACTTTGACAATGTTCTCGTTTACCCGACTTCAAAAGTTACCTCGTAACTTCTTTCGTTGTGAGCCGATTTTGATGATTCTTTTTTTATTTGAAAGCTGGGGCTTTTCATGTGGTCAAGATAAAGTGGTGAAGTCGGTTTTTTTAAGCATTGCTTGCGTTTAATTATGTTCCATAAATGTTATTCTTGGCAATGTATTTATTTGTGACAGGCTAGTGTTTGACTACTATCTCACCTGATGGTAAGTGACGATGTGATCGAAGCTGGTAAACACACTAGACCTGGAATACATTTGAAAGATGTTGCTTTCCAATTGGTCCCATTTAAATTTGATCAAGACCTGATCCACAGATCAATTAGCCAGTTGATAGCTCGTGAACATAGTTTCTCTTACAAAACCAAGTCACCGGCGCGGGCAGCGGGCGAGGTAACAGCGATGGTACTATTACCTATTCTGTCGCAACATTCTAAGATTGCTATTGGCCGATCGTTTGGATGACGCAATCTGAGTTATGAGCATAGTGAAGTGACACGACGCGAAGTGTAATGAACAAAGTAGCTAACATATCGATACAATTTTACACCTTCTAACGTATTCTTAATTCACTAATCTACTATTACTAATCAAATTAATAACTTATAGTAAGATAGTAATCCATATAGGATTACACAAATTAGTACAAAATTCACTCACTTTACCTATTTTTTCTCTTTATCTGCTATGAAATGAAATAAATAACATTAATCTTAGAGACTACATATTTTGTGATTTGGGAAAAAAAAGACTAGGACTGCAAAACTTATTTTTTATGTTAATTTAACTTTTGATTAAGGCATTTAAAAATACAAATTCTTAATTTTAAATTTAATATTAAATTAAAAAACATGAATCTTAGAGACTACACATTTTGTAATTTGGGAAAAAAACGATTAGGATTGGGTATGCATAAAGTATTTTTTATGTTAATTTAACTTTTACTTAAGGCATTTAAAAAGCTTATTTCTTAATTTTAATAAAAATCTTACAAATGGTCCAAAAATACACTTTTGCATACTCCTGAATGGAAATAATATCAACATAAGATTTCTATTTTTTATTCATTCAAATAACGGACGATCTCGTCGCGCGTCGATCTTCTGAAGGGTGACCGTGAGTGGATTTACAATAAAGTATTTTATTGGTTTTTAAAATGAATTAATTTCGTATATGTCTTACGAATGAACGTTTTTGGATCTTGACATTTTTTTGTAAAGAATGACAACCGAACACATATTCCACATATTTTTTAATGACGCATCTTGCTAAATCAATCAAATGGTTTGATGTTTCTATTTCAAATTGATGTTACGTTATATCGGGAAACAAATCATACCCGATCAATGATTTTAAAATTGACTGAATGAAGTAGTCGGTGTTATATTTGTTATATTTTTTAAGTCGGTGCTCAATAGATGCAGAAATTTGTGATCAGAAATAAAAATACATAAAGTCGAACAAAGAACCTCCTCCTTTTTGAAGTCGGTTAACCATTCCAAATCCTTCATTCTACAATACTGACATAATATTTTATAGTCAAAGTTGAATGACGATAATATAGGTATAACTCTGAGCTGAACATCACTAATTCCTCGCGAGCGTTAACACGGGCCGAGTAAACGAGACAGAGTTATACAAAACTACACATAACAAAGCAGGATGGAACGAAAGACATCAACGGGTTGTCGTTTGTTTTTTTTTTAATGTTCGTTTTTAATTTCGAAATATATGTACTATATTTTCTTTAATTACTACTAGAAAATAACGTATTTGTGGAAAGATATGCCGTCCCTTGCATGGCTGGATGTTTTACTATTCTTTCCGCAAGATTTCACCCAACAATAACTCATTTTTAAGTACGTTTTTAATTTTTTCGTTAGCAAGTTATCCGTCCAAATCCAAAACCGAACTGACGTACTGGCAGTGGCCGACAGTGTATTTCAACAACAAGTTGGCGCCCGAGGGGAAGTTGTACCATCAGTCAATAGGGTATATAGTCTTTGACCTGATCAGTAGTTCTTGAAATATCGTCAATAATGCGTGTTTAGTACATCTAATCTGTTCAAAGTTCCGAAGATAAAGCGGTGAAGTCGGTTTTTTTTTCAGCTATGCATTCGTTTAATTATTTTGCAAAATATCGTCACTCGTACTAGACCGCCTGAACACCCCTCGCTTTCCTTTGCAAATTTTATACCCTAAGGGTAGTTAGGTAGCAAGCACAAACTAGACAGGGATATTTCTACCACAATAATTCCTGCTATAAACCCTAGGATGACAGAAACATTATTTTTTCATGAAGTCTGACAAAGAATGCTTCTTTTTCTTTGTTATTATTAAAGGCACTTGAGAGTACTTAGTCGTAAAAGTGCGTCGTCATTATTGGAAACGTACCAAAAAACTGTTTTGATTACATACAACAAATTGAATTATTTTTACAGTAGGTCACTGATGATGATGGATATGAAATGATCGGGAAATAGTTAACAATTGCATTTTTATATCAGGAATGCAATATGCATGGTAATAAATTACCATGATTCACCTTTACAATATCTCTTATGCCTGAACCACATCACATACATAATGGGAGTTTTGGTTATCTTTGGCTTTTTATATGACAGTTAAAAAAAGAAAAGTTTTACATATTCAGCAACAGAAATGATGTTGTATGTTGATTTTACTACATATTTACAGCACTTCCATTATTATGGGATTAATGCGCTGAATGCTTATGAGCTTTGAAATGACTGTTGAATGCTGCAACGCAGTTGCTCTTGACACCAGGACTACCTACTGACCTCGCAGCAAGTTATTAACAAATAAAATAAAAACCAGGTTGTCTTTTAACAATAAGTAATTTATTTGAAATCATGACAAAAACTTTGCAATTTTGTGTAAAAATACACATGCAATACAAGCAGTAAAATATTAAGCTATTGACAAAGTTGTTTTATTAAATTAATGCACTTCTATACTTTTGTGTATTTTCACTTTACCATTTTGATAGAAAATTAATCAGTCATCAAAACTTTGTGACAGTAAAAAATTGGCTGCCAGGTTTTCATTTTTCTCACAAGCAAAGTAAGCTTGAATTACCATGTGTTCAGGGAAACCAAGAGCTTTTAATCTTTCGATTGCCTCTTTGTCCTGTGGGGAAACTTGAATAATGTTTTGAGGTGTCACAGCTTCAGCACTATCCTCAGAGCCATCGGCAGCAGCAGCAGCTCCACCGGATGCTGATAAATTGGGTGGTTCATTTAACATCCTCACAAAAGCATTCTGGTGCTGACTAATAGCTTGCAATAAGGCCGGGTTTGTTTGGCCGATTTGTTGAAGTACAGCATTTAACAGAGTAGGATCTTGTTGAATTACTGATCTCATCTGCTGGAATTGCGGCTGATCACGTAGAAATGCTAAGGGATCTTCATCAGTACCTTCTTCTCCTTCTTGTTCTTGCAATAATTCTTCAGGAATGCCTGTAATAAGGTACTCCACTGCCCTTTCTCGGTTGTTGTAAGAAGCCCGCAAAGCTTGCTCGACTTGCTGCCGGTTGTATCCCATGTCCATAATGCTTTGTATAGTCGCTTCGGCTTCGGGGTCACTAGGGGCTTCTTGACCGTCGGGCGTGCGCTCAGCCTCGGCGGCGGCGGGAGCCGCAGGCGCCGGCTTCGGAACTTCTTCAACAGACGGTTTAGCGTCGCCGCTTTCTGTAGAAGCGCTTTCACCGTGACACTGAGGAGCGGATGTTGATGGCGGTTGTTGTGGAATATCCACAAGTTTCGGTTTCGTCACCATGATAACGATGAACTTCTTTTCATCTATATTATAGGTGCTCAGCTTATTTTCATCGATGAGGATTTTTCCTGCATAAATAAGTCTTTGATGGTCCGCCGCATAGTCTTTGCCCTTTTCGACTTCGATTTTGAGCTTGAGAGCTTTGACAGTTTCCTCAGGATCAATTTCTATTTGGAATGTTTGCTGCTGCAGAGTTTTAAATGTCAATAACATCTTGATACGCTTTTACTGCACTGATGCAGTAACTTGCTGAAATTAGAAATCCACCGACACTATTCTGACTCGACAAAAATATGCAGTAAACATAACCTCCAAGTTAATGTTGCCAAATTATCATATAAATTTACCAAAAATAACAATAATAATAAATCGTATATTTTCTCTCACAACAAGTATAACTAAACTAATACAAAGGTATTATATATTTAGTAGGTATATATATATATATACAATGAAAATAACTCTAAAATTAAAACAACTCCGATATATTTTTTAAAATCTAGAATACTAAAGCTTAGAACTGATGCTATTAAAAACCTAAGATGTCAAAAGTCCATGGGTTGTCAGATTCTGATAAATCATGAGATTCCAGCATTCCACAGCACATATGCACCTCAAAATATTAGCGAAATGACAATATTCACCACTAATATGTTGTGGGAATTACAAGCCCATCTTCTTTCTTTTTCTACTTCTTTCATAAGCAGTAGTATGGAATGTGTAATCAACGGTAGGCTTTTGGCGCGCCTTTAAAATATTTACATAATGAGTATGGTACAAATTTGGTAAAAATCGATCGACGCAATAAAATTACGATGCATGGAAAGTGAGACACACGGCCGCCGCGTCTTTTCACTGGATATCTCTAAAGATTTTGGCACGCGACTGGCTAATGTCTCTTTAGTAAGCTACCATCATAAGGATTGCCTCCTAGCTTATAAAACCACAATTCATCTCGCACTTCCTGAGGCGACTGACATAAATAATTAACAACAATTTTAAATGTACTTTGATAGCTTGAAGCATATACTCGTAGTGTACTTGCCTATTGAAGATGACAAGGTATAGATATTTTTATATAAAATTGGGGAGTTCCAAAAGATTTTTTAAATTTTTGCTCCGCAATCTTTGTGCATCTAGCCAGTGTCAAGCGATAGTTCTTATAATAGAGTACTTCATAAATAGTCCTAGTCACAATTCAAGTAAAAGAGTCTTGGTCCAGTCATAATCAAGTCATGTCATGCCCAGATTCAACTAGAATTAATAATTAATCTACCATTATTAAACAAAAAATCACAAGTTATGAAAATTAATACTTATCGAAAACGCTTTTTTTTAGCTTTCGCGGCGAAACTACTTTTTTTATAATTAATTGTCATCGATTTACCAATATTAACCATTTATCTTTTACATGTGGTAACATTATGCCGCGCTCCGCCATCATGGAATCCAGAGACAATCAATCTTCAATATTAAATTGTCAATGTCAGAAAGATGAACGTTTTTCTTACTTTTTAAAATTGGTTTCGCAAACTTTGTGCATTTAACCAGTGTCATGTAATACATATTCGAAAATTACTAAATAAAATATATTCATACATATTAGTACTCACATTCAAGTAAGTCATGATTCAGTTCACTTTTGCGGTTTAATCAAATGTAAGAATATTTTATCCTCTATGGGTAGATGAATTATCATAAACTACATAGTTACATACGTTAGTAACTATAGGTCTTGTTCTCAAAAGACAAAAAACACCAAACCAAACAACTGATGAACTAGCTCTAAAAGCGTTCGTGCGAATACTTTCATTCATTTCCAAATTTGGCGCTTAGCGCGCAGTTTTAAATGGAGCGCGGACAACAAACGTCGAGCGAATAAGTTTTTTCTATGCTAGATAGACAAGCATTTGATCCCCATCTCGTAATCATAACGGTCATCTATTTATGTTACATTTGTAGTCGCTCGAAGCGTTTCCGTTCTATGTTTATCATCCGTACAGTGAAGGAGTAGAACTCTTGTCTGTCTCTCACCTGAACAGACTGTACCTCACCAGCTCATGCATCGGATGTATATATATATATATATATATATGTACCTATATATATTCGTATATGCCTACGAGCGCACACTCAGAAGTCCTATGAAAAATATGCCTCCGCGAGAGGAATTTTATTTATCTCCAACCACGGATAGTTTTACTTCGCAATGGGGCCAGGGGTCTCCAGATGACGCAACAGGGTAAAGGTGATAGCACACATATCAACTCGGAAAGGGATCGTCACCGTCTCGCCTTTCGCCTCGCCCCGTCAACCTAACGTAAGCACATAACCTAAGCGGATCTGCACCTCCGGAACGTCGACTGTGCTACGGCTAGTCGACGACAACGCCGCGCTTACGGCTCCAAAGATATTGTAATCACTCCGTTTATACGGCTCGACGACCGCTGCTGACGGCTAGACGGCACCAGTTCAAACAGTTCTGCCACGGGACGGGTGAGAGGGGCGAGGGTTAACAATCCCTTTCCGAGTTGATATGCGTGCTATGACCTAAAAAGTCACGCAGGCGATATCGAACCAGCTACCAGAAGGGAAATTGGTCAAATAAGTCCTTGCGTCATCAAAAGGAATGTTTTTACATAGTGATTTGTATCAATACTATTGCATGGTTCTAGTATACATGGTGTATTCACCATGGTATCCATCCACCATCTGCTAGTTTAACATACCTTCACATCATGCGATTATTTTGTACTATTACATTCCGTGTTGAGGGGCGTGCGTCGGTAATTGTTTTTCTAATATGCATATTATTATAAAAAATGCCATAGGCAAATGTAGCGAATATTTGCTATCAGATCCGAACGATTTAAATGCGGTATTTTGCCTCATCTTTCTATGACGTCCACGACCCAATCATGGCTGCCTTACAGGAGAGCGGGCCTATCACTGACATCAGAAAACTGGCGTCACATAACCGTCCCGCTAATAGAATTCCCCAGGCACCTTTCACTTTTTATTCATTCGTATTTCTAAAAGCATTTAAATTAGAAGATGTATCCATGTAAACCTATAAATATGTCAAAAAATAATACTTGGAACTATATTTAAGCATCTTGCATATTACCCATTGAACTATTTAATAATTAAACGCAAGTAAAGCTTTAAAAAAATACGACTTCACTGCTTTATCTTCGGAACTTAGATCAGATTAGATGTACTAAATACGCACTATTGAAGATATTTCAAGAACTACTGATCAGACCTTGAACAAACTTAAATGGGAACAATTGGAAAGCAAAACCTTTCAAACAATTTTTTTTTTCGAAATCTGTTCATGTGGAATGAAATAATGAGGTACACTTAAACACAAGTACAAGTACAAAAAAAAATAGAGTCGACTTGAGTACCTCCTCATTTTTTTGTGAAGTCGGTAGAAAAACCGCTTATATTTTGGTTTTGGCTGAACCGATTTCGATAAAAAAATTTATGGGACCACCTCTGAAGTATAATCTACCAAACAAAAAAAACATCAAAATCGATTCATAATTGGCGGAGATATAGCTTTACATACATTAAAAAAACAGTCGAATTGAGAACCTCCTATTTTGAAGTCGAAAATACCTAGATATACCTAGGCAGGACCTACAACCGCCGGCCCAAATAATTTAAATAGAACAGGTTAATGATTCAACATGCCACACACTTTTCAACAGTTTTAATGGTATTCAATTCTAATAAGCCTTCGAATGTACCTTTTGAAATAAATATGCAAAGGCAATACTGAGATGCATGTTATTAAAAATTTATTCCTTACATACAATAGGTTTTGTCTTAAACTATATATCTACTTATTACTACTAAGCTAAAGGAGCTAATTAATATTAGCTAACATAATAATAATTCACAAAATGTATAGGTACATAACTTAATAATTCCTTTTCATTCTAACGAGTGTCAGCTTTGCAAAGGTTAACATTTTAAGAAGCACATAATATACAATAAATACTAAAATTTATCTTAAATGTAACCAAAACTGACAAACTCTTTAGACATACTGAGAGATGAACATAATATAAATTAATTTCTTTGAAAAACTCCTCACATACTTTACAATTTACAAACAGATCATACAAACTTCAAATGTTTTTACACCAGAATATCACTTTAGTCCTTTGTACACTGGCACTTTTATTATTGTGTAGATTCTAATAATTTTTCACGAAAGTACTTTATTTTTTGTGCGAAAAATGCTTCCAGACCATCTGCACACCTATAAAACTCGGAGTCTTTTGGATTGAAGTATCGACAATTGTCAAATATTTTTGTCATGTCACCAATAAATTCACTCAATGTACTATAATTCTGTTCAGTCACTTTCCTTTCGATGGTTTGCAAATCTGTAAAGAATAACATATACACATATTAAAAGACAAATATTAAATGTATTATCACCTTTAAAAACTCCTGTTGCTGGGATATGTATTATTGTAAGATAAAAGGGATTGCAGGCTTGTGGTATTCCATTGTTTCAGGGTGGCATTCTATCTACTACGTATGCTATCACACTATGCTTGGGCTTTTAGTCAAGAGCTATATCTGCTTTCTTGTAAAGCTCACTTCTTGACACTGTTGTTAAAATTATGCTACATTTAAAAATCAACAGGCTGTGCTCCGCATAGACACGTTTTTAGAGATATTTTAATGTGTTATTCCAGGGCTTTAAACTATCTACATACCAAATTGTGGACAGATCGGTCCAGCCGTTATATATAGGCAAACATTTGACTACTATCTTGCCTGATGACAATGGAGCATGTTTACCTAGAAGATACCTCATAAGTGAAATTGTGTGGGTTTGAACACACACAAATTCAAGATCTTTAAAACTTATAATAATTAGTAGAAATTAATGATGAGTAGAAGGGACGACTGACAGAGATATATTTCACCCAGCTTGACTTGCTTTGTCGAGAGTTTCATCAAAGAACTTGTATAATCAGTCATTAGAATCATCTTTATTAGAATGTGTACTACAATCAATTGATGACAGAAGATATTAGCAATTACAAATGCTTGCACACTCTCAACCCCGCTATAAATCCAAAGACTATACTGATGTATTGTGGGTGCCGGTAACATTCACATCACACATAATTTCAACCAGATCCAGAAACAAACACCCCTTGGAGGGAAAATATGTGGCCTCACCGGAAATCTATACCGGCGCATGCAGTATAGGATGAAGACATGTTCTCAAGTTAAGAATCTTAACTACACAAGCAGGTAGTTTAATAAGAATAGGATTAAGGATGCTTAGAAAAAAAATTCTTACCCATTGGCTCCTTGATAACTTTATAATACGTTGGAGCTTCTCTAGGATCCACAGGTTCCATGAAAGGCCATGCGTTTTTATGTAACTGTATTTGTTTCACAAGCCTCTTTAGGTTCTCAAAGTCTTTAACAGTCAGTTCTTTCATATTTGCAAAGTTGTAAGAATTGTTCTTTTGGCAATTTGGACAAGTGTACTCATCAATATTGTCTGCTTCGGATTGTAGAATGCCGACACACCGACCGTGGAACCAGTCCTGGCAGCGGTCGCAACAAATGTAAAATCTGGAAGACAAACACAGTTATGTCATACTGTTCTGGTAAGACTCTTTTGCAGTTGGTTTGGGCCACACAATTGTCAACAGTAGTATGCAAATATCACTGTATTTCAAATTGAACGGCAATGTATCGAATGAAATTATAGAGCATAAAGAGATTTAAGATCTAATATCTGTGTGACGAGCGGCAGTGTCTTGCCGCGTAGGAGTTTGGACTATTTAAGTTTAAAGCTCTGGGTGCACTGTAATGGACAATCGTGATTTTTACCATCATGCGAGCGATTTGCTTGTTTCACCACTAAGTTACATTAAAAAAAATTACAATAAAAACAGCAAATAAAATTGCTATGTGTGAAAACAGAAAAGTCAAAGTATGTTGCTTATAAAGTAGCAAGATGACGAATTAGTTATATTTTACTACTTGACTAAACAGCAACAAGCCATTTTAGTGATTCTGATTTCACCAAAAAGCTAGAAATATTCAGCCTACCCTGAGACATCACCGCAGTGCACGTCAATGTGAGAGGGATAATCTGAATAAACTGATGATAGAGGAACGATTCCTCCCGATTTTTTTTCTGATAAACGAGTTTCATTGGATGTAAATAATTTTAAAGAGAAAGCAATGCATCAATGACACAATAATTGTTATAGATGTCTATAGACATAGGTGACCGCTCAGCACCAGGTGGACTGTCATCCTACTTTTCCTTTTTTACTTAAATCTCTGACACTCTAGCGTTTAACCACTTTCTCATCTGATAAATGATTATGTAACTTAAAAAAAATTAAAACATACTGTGAATTATCATAAGGTTGCCGACAAAGGCAGTATAGCTCTTGTGTTTCTTCAGCGTGTCTACAATCGCGGCAGATGTATTCCTCCATCGTCTTGCTCATTTCTTCCGTAACTCCCACACAGTCGCCATGGAACCAATTACTGCAATGCTCGCAACCAACATAAAACCTGAAATACGAAGAATAACTATTAATAAACGACTAGCTGCGGTTTCGTACGTATTGGTCAAGGCAACAGTAGCCATATATGTTGCGCGGCATAGATGGCCATATTTTTTGATAGCGAATTTTACTTAAAGGACTGAATTACAGTAAAGACCTAGGCTAGGTATTTGATATTCATTTCAACTTTTTTTTTAATGCTAAATAGGCAAGCGTTCGACTACTATCTCACCTGATGGAAAGTGACGATGCGGCCGAAGATGTGACATGCTTGCCTAGAAGATACCCCTCGGGGAACAATGACGCAGGCAATGAATTCCACTCTTTCGCTGTAGGGATGATGAATGTAGAAGCAAAACGCTTCGAGCGAAATGGAGGTATGTCAACCATAAATAGATCCTGCGCACACTCTCCAAAATGTAAACGATCGTCCAAAATACCGACCATACGTCTGTGACCGAGGCTCTGCAATCTGGACTCAACTAGCTTATTATCGCCAATGAGTCTTTTTGCTCGTCGATCAATAGACTCAAGACCTTCGAGCTGGTACTTAGCAGATCCATCCCAGAGATGGCCGCAGTACTCCATACACGATCGGACTTGCACTTGATATAAATTGAGAAGCTGGCCGTGAAGTACTGTCGGACCTTGGCGAGGATACCCAGCTTTTTAGCGGCCAGTCGAGTTCTGGTTTCAATGTAAGCCAAAGTTAAGATTTGACGATAGGGTAACGCCAAGAAGCTCGAGTTTGTTCGCTATAGGTATTTGGCCTATCTCCGTCCTTCCAAGTTTGCATAACTTGGAAGGACGGAGATAGGTCGAACGGTCTCCGTTTAGCAAAGAAGAGACACGCCTGTGTTTTGGACGCATTAAATCGTACCAAGTTGGCATCGCCCCAATCGGACACCGCCAGCAAACTCGAATTCAAGCGCCCAATCATTGCCTCTCTTAAAGACTTGACTTGTACCTCATCGGCTCGTGCATTGGATATATATCTCTCGACAACGGTACCCCGGCATTAATTGCTATTAGATGGGACGAGCAGCCGTCAACGACAGCTCGAATCGATCATTCCCTCAAAAAATCCGAGATCCAACGACATAAACCGGGATGTAAACCATAAGCTGGAAGCTTGCCAATAAGGCTGTCGTGCTATTACCTGTCAAAGGCCTTGGAAACAACTTGATATCACTGCAGGAGTTCTTGAGGATAAGATTCTTAAAAGACAGACAGGCAACGAAGTTCTATAAGGGATATTGTTTTCCTTTTTGAGGCGAACCTAAAAAGGAAGACAAAAGTAGTATATAAAGTAGAGGTAGCAGTACTGACTTGGTGTTATCATAGGGAGTCCGACATATGCACAGTAGCTTCTCCTTCTTGCCGGCTCGCTTGTTGGGTCGCGGAGCGGCGGGGGCGGGCGCGGGCGCGGAGGGCGGGTGCCGCCGCTTGCCGCCGCGGACTTCTTCCTGCTTCGTGCGCTCGGCGCGCGTGCGCAGCGCCAGCTCCGCCGATAGCTCCTTCTGTAGCGTACAACAATACCATCATTTAACATTCTAGTACAGCTTGCACCCTTGTCATTATATTTCGGTAGGCCATAAAAGATGTGATATGAAAGTTCGTGCCATCAGGAAAGCGTCGACTCGAATTAGAAATTAACAATTTGGGGCGTTGAAAGGGAATGGATCGATAATTATATTATATATAAACGCACAATCCCAACCCTACATATATAAGGAAAACTTGTGTCACGGGTGCCGAAAAAATTCACATCACACACACCAGACATAAAATTACCGCCTCGTGCCGGAAATCAAACCCGAACACCACAGCGCTAAGTCATAATAAACGTACACCAACCTGTATTTCGACACCGAGCTCCTTTTCGAGCAGCCCCCGTTTCTTGATGATGTCCTTTTTGAGGATCTCCTTGTGTTTGAAGAGCAACATCTGCAAGCGGGACTGGTTGGTTGCGGCGCGGCGTCTCTCTTCGAGCACCGAGGCCTGCGGCGGCGGCGGCGCGGGCGCGGCGGTCGGCGCGGGAGCGGGCGGCGGCGCGACGGGCGGCGGGGGCGGCGCTCGCGGCGCGGACGGCGGGGCGGCGCGCGGCGCGGGCGGCGGCGGCGGGGCGGGCGGCGGAGTGGAGCCGCGCGCGGCGCCGGCGCGGTTCCGCTTGCGCGGGCTGCTGTCGACCCACTCGTCGTCGTCGTCGTGCCGCGAGGACTGCGCGCGGCGGCGCGGCGGCGGCGGCGACGGCGACCGCGGCGCCACCGGCACCGCCACCGCGCGCACCTCCCGCTCGGGCACCGCCTCCGGCTTCATCCTCTTCTCCTGGTATCGTTGCAGCTGCAGTAGCTTCTCTTCGATCTCAGGGTTCAGGTTTTCCTGCTTTAGCGCGCTTTTGATAGCTGCGAAATTATTATCGTTACGTTTTGTATTACATCGACTAACTTTATCTGTATTTCATTTTATCTTGTTAGAATGTTAATTTTGTTTGTTTTACTTACTTTGTTGAATGTAATCCGGTGTGAGCACGAATTTATTACCCGGCGGACCCTCCGGGCCCGCATTGACTATGTCTGTCTTAGTACTGTTCTCTTTGACGTCCTCTAATTTGGAAGGCGTAGCTTCTTTGTGACTGGCGGCTTCGGCGACATTGTCTTCGCCGTTTAATAACGGCTGCCGTTTTATCTTATCTTCCTCATTAGCGCCCTATAAGTAAAATTTTAATGTGCCATGAAGCTTGCGTACCCGGCGGGTATAAAATAGCTTTCTTATCTTCCTCTCTTACATAATAGAATAATAAGACTGGTTATCAAAATAAATAAAAATAACATAACGAAAACAAATTAAAACATTCGTTTGTGGGAATATATTAGTTCATATTTTAAAACAACCAGCAATAATATTTTTTCATTGATATAAATGATTAAGATTCTTTCGGAACACCTATGAACAGTTAATGTAATATTCTATTAGAATAATTATATTGCCCATACACCCCCACAAAACGTTTGTAAGAAAAATAAAATAAAATTACAGAAAAAAATGGGACTTTAATAAATAAAAGTCAACGATTATTGTAATAATTTATTCATGCATGGTACCTGGAATATCTTATAAACGTTATCAATTGAAATTGTTTAGCTTATGAATATGCAGTACATTTTTATAGGTGGTGTATGAGCAATTCTGACTCTATTTGGTTACCAATTTCATAAAATAATAAAGGTTATATTCTAACAATCGATTTTGGCCTACAAAAATACTGGTTAGAGCATAAGAGTATGTTTAGCGTAAACTTTAAACTCGCTTTATCAGCGAATGCAAGCTCAAAGTTTATCCTAAATAGTGAATGTGTGACTAGTATAAAAGTATTGCTGGCATTATCTGCCTGAATAAGGAAAACGATTATTTAAAAAAAAACGTTTACTCCATAAAAATAAATATAAGACAGTCGAAGACTATTTATTGCAGGACACAGACCACATTAGGCACCGAATTCGGCCAAAGGGCAAGATTTCTTCAACATTTTAATTACTTCGCCTGTATTCAAATTATCACTTAATAATTATATAGTGCCTATATAAAATATTAATAAATTACTAAAAGTATACTTATTATAATTTGTAACTAAACAAAACGAAGTAACAATCATTACGTTCTGAATTTCTTTGGTTCATTGTAGTTTTAGGCCCTACTATTTTACTTTTTCTGGAATTGTTTCTTACGAAGATCTAATCTAATAATTGGCCTTATTATTTACATAATAGATTTGTGTACATTGAAATTAAACCAGATCTAAAGTCCGATAGATATATCTTTTCCAAGCAATCTGTAATAAGTATACTAAATATTTTAGATATGTACTATATTATAAATACTTACTACTATTGTACATTACTTATTGTTTTGACATAATAAAGAAAAAGTATTATTGCTGATCATGTTGTTGAATTGATGGAGTCATCCAGTCTTATTTACATTATGTAATAGGTATATAATAAATTACATGGTTTCACATAAAATGCAGTTTTTTAGCTTAGGGTCCGACCATATCGAGTGCGTCGAATTGATTAAAGGAGTGCAAGTTTATTACAATTAAATAATTGATTGATTGAAGTATAAAATCTATTAGTCATTGTATAAATAGTAACTATAATGTAATAATAAAGGATATGAGTTAAAAATGAAAAGAAGAATATTAAAATGAAATATGCGCTCGGTTTGATCCTACCCCTGTTTTATGGAACTGACAACTATACAAAATCAGTTCTATAACTAAGTAAGTAATAAGACACATAACAGACTAATAGTATAAATACACCATATTTAACATTACCAATATTTGACTAAGTTTAAAATTATCTACAATATTGACTCTAGTCTATATACGAATGTAGATTTTTCTAAACCGATGTATTGTTTTTTGAGTAAAGTTCCGAGCGCAATGAAAGTGTCGCTGCGACTTGGTATGCATATTCTTTTGCAATAGTTGATATATATTTTAGTTAAAATTCACAGCGCCTTTGCACTAGCTTTATAAAGATTCCTGGAATAGCAAAATCGAAAACTTTTAGCTAGGGGTATTACTGAAATATTTAAATTTCAAAAAAGATTTTTACATTAGGAATAGCTTACATGTTGCCAGTTATGTTTGTATAAATTTGGTGGATAATATTGTTATGGTAATTGTCATAAAAGTTATTTTTTTTAATGTAGGCATGACTTGTTTGTAAATACTGCTTTTTGTCATCGCGGCGATACTAACCGTAGCTCGGAACGTACAAGACTGCTTTTTTAGAATAGACATGTCATAGAATATGGAAACAACTAGAAAATGATTATACATTTAGAGCATCGTTATTATTATTTATAGCCTTGAAAATGTAAGAACATATAGATACCTTGGATACCAAGTGATCCAAAAATAAATTACAATATATTTTTGAGCTTTTGGGGAGAATAATACAATTTTGTGTAACATGCCTATAAATTGACTACGCGCGTAAATCTGTTCTAAGTAGCTGAAAACTCATAAATCATTTACGGTTTAAACTGCCTTCCGAAGCACGCAACACTAATAAACCAACACCTATCCAAAAACTGGACCAACCGGACGGTTGTTTAACTCGATGGATTACGATTGACTTGGCGTGCGACGAGCTATCTTTATATGAGCATGAGTTAAATGAAGCGCTTTTTGTTTTAAAAGTTAATAATGACGTGACCCGGATCAGTTGTTTCAAGGTATCCGTATGTTCAGTAGGCACAACGCATGCATGACCCTCGAATACTAGACATTTTCTCGTAGTATCACTCTCCTGTCGCCATTTACGAACTATGAGGCCCACAATTCACGCTGAATATAGCGTTTTAGCGGCTATGTTGTTGCGGTTTTTTAGGGGCATGAAATAGTGAATTTTATTTGCAAATAATACTAAGAAATAATATTTTTCAAATCTTTTTTCCAATAATTTCACTTGGCAAAAAGAACCGCAACAACAAAGTCGCCTAAGAGGTGGCCTTTCTAATCTTCTTGAATAAAAAAATACCACTTCAGGTACTCTCCAAACAACACTTATAATCTGAGATGGTGTCCAGAAACTAATTAAATGGCTTCGTATACCAAAACTCAAGGCAGTGATTTAAAGAAAAAATCGTCCGCCTGGTGATAATATAAATTTTTTCGTACCCGAAAAGTTTTCGTTACAAAATTAAAGTATGTATGTAAATCAGACGGATGGTGTCTTATTTATAACCGAAACGCTGGGCAGGCTTAAACAAATATTGTTTGTTTACGAAAATATTACCAGATATTAATATTTACACAAGCTTTAGAGGGGCTGAGATCAGTTGTGCCTACTGTGGCTATGTTCCGAATTAAGACCATGAGTGATCACAGCCGTCGATGGCGTTCGATAAGTTTAACGTGGTCCTCGTAGACTTAACAACAGAGAAAATACTTTGAAATGTATATTTTGTCAGACGGCTAGTCTACGGCGCCGGAATATTTTTTACCCGCGTGCGTCGCGGTCGCGGCGTGAGCTGTATGACATCATAAGGATGAGAAAGTGGGTCAAAATGCGAGTGGAATGACTACACTGTTAAAAAGTTATATAAGTAAAAAAAAAGTTATTTCAATAAGTTTTAAGGAGAACAACACATAGTGTATCAATAGTACATACATTGAGTGAGGTTTATTTCAGTCTATGGAACTTCAAATGTTTAAGTAACTTAGTGCACAGGGGCCATCGGTATCGTCAATCGGAACATAGCCAGCGTTGCATAGTTAGACGGTGATCGCTCGGTAGTCGGTAGAGGGCGCGCGGCGTCTAGTAGTAGTATATTACCTGATGCGCGGGCATGGCAAGCGCGGGCAGCGGTTGGAGCGCCTGCAGCGGCTGCGGCGCGACGGGCGCCAGGGGCGGAGGAGCGCCGGCCGCCGCCGGCTGTACCGCGAGGTACATCTTACGCGGCCCCAGCATGCCCTGCTTGCCGGTCGACTCTTGCGCTGTCGACAATCATCAGTATCTTTACTCGTCCTACATATATAATTCGCGCGCGATGACAAATGAGATGGAACCATGTCAAAGTAAATCGATAATGACAGTTCTCAAGTACCGTTAGTAAAAATGTTCTGAATATTATTTATAAATAAGTTATTTCTACGATCTATCATAGGGTTATGAAAATACACAAAAATGTTTCACTGTTGTAATCCTTTTATAATAATGTTTAGGTACGTATATTATTTGTATTTTTGAACAAACTCATGGCGTCGTCAAAACTATCTTGACCATATAATTCCTGAATCACTAGACTTGTTATCAATAGCCAACTGTGGCATCATTTAAGATGCGTTAATTCAGAACTGCCCCGTGGCTTAGTCGAGTTAGCGTTCACCTTCTAAGCAGGGGGGCATCTTGTTCGATTCCCGGCGGGAACACAAGTTTTCTCCTCAAGGAAAATTAGTGTTTTTGGTTCTGGTTGTGATTGTGTGTGATCTGAATGCTTCCGGCTCCCACGACACAAGTCATTGAACTTTGTGTGGGGCTGTGTGATGTTAGAACTAGCATATGCGAGCTTCGGCGCGAGTTTGCCGACGCGTCTCAGTTCCCAAAGGTCGCATCCCATTCCAATCGCGCGCAAATAACATTTAAATCCTTTCACAGCCCCATACATTTAACCTGGGTCGTGGGTGCCGGAAACATTCACATCACACACACAATCACAACCAGAACCAAAAACACAAATTTTACATAAAGCTTGTATTGGTACCATAGATTACAAAGCATGAGGATTAATGCGCAGAACCTATTTTTATAATGTTACTCAAATACTCAAATACTCATTTATTGATAAACATTGTTTACACGTCTTATAGTTATATTTTTACAATTGTAATATGAGTAGGATTTGTATAAATCATTAAAATATTAAAATTAATGTCAGAACAATAAAAATAAAATAAAAAAACTATATAAAAATAAAAAATATGTCATACCACAGTGTGCTTTATATTAACAATTATCAACTAATAATGAAATTATGGTCACTTAAACACTAGATATGAATTCATCATAAGAGTAGAACGTTTGCTCGATTAGCCAGCGCTTTAGTCTCACTTTAAAGCATGCCATGCTCGTAGCGGATACAATTGTATCGGGCAGCTTATTGTATACGGTTGGGCCCATCACGTGAGTTAGCTTAGTGGATTTGGCAAGAGTGCGCGATATTCCTACTAGTTTATTAGCACGACGCGTATTAAAATTGTGGATGTCACTGTGTTTTTTGTATATTTCGGGATTCGCCCTCACATAAACAGCTACCTGAAATATAACAATGGCTGGCAGAGTTAAGATCCCGAGTTTTTTGAAATGAGGTCTCACTGAGGTTTGCTGTGATACTCTAACTATTGCTCTAACGGCGCGTTTCTGCAAACGGAAGGCGCGTTCCCAGTCAGAACTGCGCCCCCACAGCTCTGCACCGTACTGGAGGAGGGAGTGTACCGTGGCAAAATAACAAGCTCTCGTCACGTCCGCTGCTACTACCCGAGATATTCGACTCAGCGCATAACACGCACTTCCAAGCTTTGCGCAGAGCTTTTGGATATGTTTTTCCCACGTCAATCCTCGGTCGATCTCGAATCCCAGAAATGTTGTACTCACCGCCTGTTCTAACGCAATTCCATCTATCGACACTGACAGTGGTTTTGATGCCCTTCCTGATAGGTTGAATTGAATAAAATGCGTTTTACTCAGGTTAAGTACTGTTATATGGCCCTTATAGACCTAGCCATACAAAATCTTATGAATATGCAATTGCTAACGACTACGTCACATATGTTAAACTAAAAATGATTCTTTTTTTCTTCTTGAAAGATCTGAATGTTTCTTTACTGTGATTGGTAAATGTATCTGCGGCTAGATATATTAATAGTTATGGGGTGTTTTTTTGTTTTTGTCTTTTGCTCTTATATTATGCTTAAGATATTTAAACCTTGCAGCTTGAAAATAAGATGTTTTTTAAATAAAACCAATTGGAACTCCAACGTGAAGGTCTAGAGTCTAGAACATCGTTGGTTATATCAAATATGTTTAGAAAATTGTGCAAAGTATGTGCAGTTTGTGATGCAATATGTTTAATAAATCGTCACCTTTTAACAGTTGTTGTTTCACTTGGTGCTGGACGAGCGAAAGTTGTTGTGGCGTTAACGAATATCCATGTAGACCCTGCAGTACGATACTCGGACCAGTGCCCGTTTGCATCACCTGTAAATTATATGTTTAAGTTAAGGCAAGTGAATTAACTCATACATAAGTCAGATGTTCTTAGTGTTATGTGCCGTTTAATATGCATATCTGCATCCATGCCATGAATTCTATAATACATCAGACACACAACATGAACAATATTTGCTTGCTAAAAAAAAACAATTATTACCACCAGCACCACTGACTTTTTTTCTTGCGATTGGAACGGGGTTTTGATGATATTTCGAAAATTAACGCGGGCAAAGCCGCGGGGAACAACTAGTAAATAATTTAAATAAAGAAAACTAAATTATTCACCTGCGCCGTAACAGTCTTTATAACAGTTCCAGGAGGTTGGCCGACGAGAAGGCGTTTCTCCACGAGTTCGTCCTCCGTCAGCTGCTGTTGCTGCGGTTGCGGCTGCAGCGGCGCCACGACGGGGGCGGGCGCGGGCGGCGGCGGCGGGGCGGGGCGCGGCGCGGGCGCGGGGGACGCCGACACCACGCCCATCGCGCCCGTCACCGGGCTCTGCCCGATGTGGGCCACTATCTGCGCCTGGTTGTTGCCGGTGGGGCGGATCAACACTTGCTGGCCGTTGACGGTCGCGAGCTGGATCTTGCCGGCGGCGATCTGCTGCACGAGCGCCGGGTTGTTGACGACGATCTGCTGCGTGGAGGCGGGGCGCGGGCGCGGCGGCGGCGGCGCGGGCGCGGGCGGGCGCTGCACGAGCTGCCCCTGCACCAGCACGGTCTGCAGGCGCGGCGCCAGCGCCGGCCGCGCGCCCGCGCCCGCCTGCACCACCACCTGCTGCGCCGGCTGCACCACCACCTGCGGCGCCACCACCACCTGCTGCGCCGGCTGCACCACCACCTGCCTGCCGCCCTGGCCTGCTATCTGTTGGTTTGGCGCGGGAACTCGCTGCGCGGGCTTCGGCTCCTCGGTGGTCTTCGTTTCGGCCTGGGCGCCGGCGGCCTCCGCCGCCTTCTGCCCCTGGGTGGTGGCGACCAGCTGCCCGGCTACCCCCTGTTGCCCGGCCATCACTATGTGTAGTTTCCCGTCGGCCATCTGAATCAACTGCTGGCCGGGAAGAAGGCCTCGGACCGAAACTTTTCCGTCCGGCGTCCTTATTATTTGAACCTTCTGGGGCCCGTCTTTTTGCGGCGTCGCGGCCGCCTTGACCGCCACCGGCTCCGCAGATTTCGGTCCCCCGGATACGGATTGGCTGATGACTCTGGTCGTGCCGTCGGCGCCTTTGGTCATGATGATTCTTCGGCTTCCGATTACAGTTTTCTGACCGGTGGGCGTAGCAGAGTTGCCCGTTAACAGCGACGTCAATGTGCTCTTGCCGGAATACTGATTCGGTGTAGCTTTACCCTTCTCTGTAATAAAAATCGAATGAGAATTATAGGATAATAAATATAAAAGTAAAAAAAAAACTAAAAAGCACGCTTCTAAATAAAAAAAATACATATTTTTGTATTGTCTGCATCGGTCCTCGATAAGTCTACGAAGTTTAAATAAAATATGACGGTTTGAAGTGGGTCAAAATCAAGTCCAATGGAGTCAGTTACAAACGTCAGTAAGAGATATAAGTACACGTGGGTGTACCTTGTGTGAGCTCGAGAGCCCGCTTCTGTTGGTGCGCGGCGCGCTGCTCGCGCAGCTGCTGCTCCATCTTGTCCTTGAGGTCGGCGGCGTTGGGCGGCGGCAGCGGCGCGCCGCGCGGCGGCAGCTTGCCGGTGGACGTGCGCGTCACGGGCGTGGCGCGCTCCGTCCGCTCGCCGTACTGACGAACCTCCCACAACTCCAGTTTATCTTCGTCTACCCATTCCTCGGATACCTATAAATTATTGGTTAACGACGGTCAATAGCTGTAGAATATAAGTCTACAAATAGCCTTCGATAGCGAGATCTGATATTTACCTGCGGCTCGGTGTTTTGAGGCGATTCTGCCCGCTTCCTCTTTCTCAATCCGCTACGGATCGAGGTCACTTCTCGGACAGTTTTCGGTAGCTCCAGGGGAATGACGACTCGGCGCCGAAGATACTGCGTTCTTTCCGAGAACTGACCGATGTGCCGGTGTTTTAATAATTCTAGAGACACTATTTCGGTGTCGGTCGTCAGCTGATGTTTACCGTCGGCGGTCGCCGGCTTGGCGGCCATATCGTCCCATCGTAAACATGCCCACATAATGCGAAGTTGTAATGCGGCACTCGCTAACCATTGCAGATTTACGGTGCGATATAACCAACAAGTTTTAAAGAGAGGCCTAGCGCAAGGATAAGGCCAAACGGCTTGGTTCGGCTTTGCATTGTGGCTAAATCCGACGACGGGGCTGTGGCCGCCCTGCCTTGATAATTTCTTTAGTTCATGGTGAGGCAATACCATGATAGTTTTGGCTTTACTTCTTGTATGGAATGTGGAACACAAGGGATATTTCACCGGTGTTCTTTTCTTTTTCTTTTCTACTGCCGAAGTTTGTACTCTCTTTAAGTAAACTTTACCATTAGGCATTTCGGTTGAATATACTCTGATAACTCCATCTACCTTTTCTTCTTTGATTTCTTTGTCCTCCCGTTTAATTGACCTAGAGGGACCGAACCTTCGATTGACAGTAGCACGATATTTGGTTTTTTCTTCATTTTTTGTTACAGAGCATTTGTAGGCTGCATCTTTAATTTCATTCTTTATGTTGGTATTGGCACACGCTTTGGGTGTCCTTCCTCTGGTTATTTTTAATTTAGGTATTGGGGGCCTTGTTTTATCTGTACTGTTCTCATCTAGAGGCAGATCTTGGTCATCCGTCAACTCTTTTAATGGCCCAATTTCTACATCGTCATTATCATCATTGCTACCACAAGTGATGTCTATGTCCATTTCATTGCCAACAGCTGGCACTGCCGATTCCTCAAGCGTACTTCCGGATTCGAGCAAATTATCATCGATATCGATCTTTTCACTTTTTAAAGTGAGATCGCCGTCACTTGATTTCCTTTTGACAAAATTATCTGAATTTTTATTGTCACATTCTTGAGCACAAGCCACGGCAGATAGTAAATCTGACAAAATATTCTCATTGGAATTCGTATTGACAGAATTCTTGCCTAACAAATATTGCTCTAATATTGATACTTTCGGGTTGTCTTTGGAATTTCCTAATAAGCTTGTTGAATTTATCGTACCACTTTTTAAAAGAGAAATAAGTTCATTCAATAATTTTCCTTTTGAAATGCAGAGTGGTGAATAACAATTGATTTTTACGCCTGTACTTTGAAGCAAATTCGAGGGCTCTATCTTTTCGCATCCCTGTGAATAGCATTTATAATGTTTTGTTAATTGTTCTAGCTTTTGATATTTCTCTCTGAGGACGTCAACATTCTTTGCAGCAGTGAATACTGGCTTTTTTTGTTCAACAGTCGGCTGGCATATGGAGGACATATCAGTCTCTGGTTCATCATTTTCTACATCAATATTTTTCTCATCTTCAGATTTTACTTCAACTTCTTCTTTCTTGACATTACTTAATAGGCTAGCTAATTTCTTCTCTTCCATGAATTTTAAATAAGTCCGTCGCGCTAGGTAGTCGTCCAATTTAGTTTTATTAGCTATTTTTGGATAATACCTCCTTGCTGAAGAGCTCAGAGCTTTCTCAACGTCGATTTCCTCGAATTCATCATCTTCTTTCTCTATTTTTAAATTGCGCATCGAAGGAGGTACTGAAATAAAAACTTCTGTTTATACAAACCAAGTTATATTTTTTTATTGTATTAGCCAAATTGTCTATATAAAAGGTAATTAATTTTTGATAATTATTATATAAGCTTACAAACAAATACTTACACTTATCCATCACCTCTTTATTTTCCGTATCACAAGCTAAGTATTCATATGTCTTAGGCTCAACCGCCAATACTTTAATGATGTTTCCTTCTCTAACTCTGACTGCTATCTTAGCAGGGCCATCACAGAGGGTGGGCTTCGATGTGATGTTATGCCTCTTATGTTTTCGACTTGATGAATTCCACAACCAACCCCACTGTCCATGAATCCTATATTCTTCTCCCTTTTGTTTCCAAATCTGTGTAATAAAAATATCAAGTTGATCATAATAAAATAAAAATTATCAATACAACATAATTGCATTGATTAGTTACTCAACTACATACATTACAACACAATACATATATTAATAATCAGACCAATTCCATAATTTAATAAGACCATATCCAAATTAATTGTGTTAGAAGCATGATTTATATTTTTACCTGATGTCTCAATCCAAGTGAATACTTGACAAAATTGTATGCAGTTCTATATCGCTCCTCTTCTTCATCCCTTTCTTTTTTCTCTCTTTTATCCAGTTTTTTTCGTTCTTCTCTCTCAGCTGCAGTAGTGCGAATAAGTTTAACATGTCCAAGTTGCTCATGCCAAGCTGGCACCCAAACAACACTTTTAATGCATGACTGTAATAAATAAAATGTTACATATTACATTTTCAACAATTAACTTATGGATTGATGAATACAAATAAGTAATTGATTTCCATAAACCTTTAGATTTATACCACAAATTTCCTAATTTTAAAACCAACCTGTAGCACACAAAGCGCCCTAGAGAAGTCACGAGGAGCTTGACATAACTGCACAGCTTGCACCCACGGTTTTCTCAGTAATGACCAGTTAGGATGCATAAATTGCAGCACTATATTAGATTCTAGTTGCATCAATGTTTGCCGCAATGTGCCTACTGAAAGTGGCTTTGTAGCTGTAATAAAAAATATGTAAAAGTTATCAACTATATTTTGCCATAGAATCTTTCTATTGATCAAAATAAATATATTTACTAAATAGATTACTATCTATTAGATATATAGATATATTTAGTAAATAGATTTACTTACAATTTTGGAGTCCAACCCATTTAAAGTCTTGACCTGAAGATAATGAGAACTTATGGGACATGTAACGCTTCTTATCCCTTTCCTCATTTCTCTGAGGCTTGTTCAATGCCAAACTGTTGGTTGTATACTGGTTTATGTAATTTTTAAAGTTATTTTCATTACCTAACTTAAACAGATAGGTACCATTTGAAATTTGGTTGGATTTCAACCGTGTCAGTCTTTCAGTAACTGTAAAGAAAGAAAAATATGATATCTAACGTCAATTATGGTTAAAATTAATTAATTAGTTTAAATCTATTTAAGACCAGTATATTGTAACTGACATACAAACACAGATATGGTTTTTTGTTGTCATGTTACTATGGTGATTAAAATAAAACTTACCATCCTCATTCTTTTTATGTGGAGTTTTTGTTTTATTTATTTTTAATTTCTTATCATCATCATCAGTGGAGGGATTTTCTTCATCTTCATGTGTGACTTCTTCACTAACAACAGTGACCTCATTGACAACATCACCATCAATAGATGACATACTATCCATCTTGTCATCGTCTAACCTTAATTCCAAATTGTTTCGCTGCCTTTGTTCCTCTTTTTGTTTTCTCTGTTTAATTATATTTGCATTTTCAACTTCTATGTATGTCTTTCTATTTCCTTTGGCTTGATTAGTCAGGTGTTCTGTTATATCCATTTGTCTTATAATTTCTTGTTTCAACTCCAATAGCTCCCGAACCAGCGGAGTTTCCATTTCATCAGAATCCAAGATATTGAGCAGTTCTTGTAATTGTTGGGGTGTTGTGTAATACCATACATCACCATTCTCTGCTTCACTACAATAATAATAAACGCATTTATAATTATATAACAAGTGTAAAATATAATAATATTTTATTATTAACAGGCTGTTTTCGTGTCTTCTAATAACAATATGCTCTTCTTTTTATTTATCTATACTTACACAAAAATTCTTCTTGCAATAAACCAGTATTTCCTGCCATGCCTGTCAAATCCTAAATGTTCATGGCGACATAAAAGACCCTGCTTTTCAGCATCTGGAAGACAGTCTGTGACACCAATTGTCTTGTGTTGTTTGCAGAGAACACATTGCCAGTCTTCAGTAGGTACATTCACTAGAGGTGGATCCACACATTCCAAGTGATATACAGCTGGACATGTTTCACAGCATAATAAGTCACCCAATCGGTGACACACACGGCAATGATCATCATAGTGTATAGGAACTGGAATATAAAGAATTTATTATGAAATAATGCTAGACTAATGAGAGGGCAAGGTCCAAACATATTGTGAAATATTAACATGGATAATTGGATGTAACCTGGAAAATTTTGTTATTGCTTTTTGGTTAAATTAAGTTTTTATTGATCTTGTAATTTTTTTATCCTACACCGGAAAATATATTATTTTTCCAGCAATAACTTGCAATATCAGGAAAGTAAAGAACACTTGCTGCCCTTTTGATATAATAGTCATTTGTACTCGGGAAGACTGTCAAAAATACTTTTATCTAAGATCTAGAATTAAAGTTATTAAAGGTATATGCTATATGATTCAGTCCTAGCACATCAGTAGCCCAGTCAGCCACAGCATGGAATAACAATAAATATAATAATATTCAATAAACATGACTGTCATAGACTTCAGAATTAGTTTTTAATGAAAAAAGCTTCTTCATCAATGAGCAATGACTGTGGCCAAGAGGATGATGTATATACAATATATATATGAATGAGTCAGCACTCTGCAATGAAGATAAATTAACTTAAGTACATGAAACACTACATCAAACATGTTCTTAAGCTACCATACTAAAAACTTAGGTGGTAATCACACTAATCATTTCATCCCATGCCAATCATAATCCTAAAGTTTGTATTTTTGTTGTAAAATCCATTTGCTGAAATTTGGTATGTAGGTAGAACCTGGAATAACATGTAGGCTACATTATATAGATCTACTACTCCTAATCCTATATAAATACAAAAGTATGTATATTTGATGATAATGAAACACAAAAATGTATAAAGGCAGCACTTTTTCATTTTCATAGTTCATAAATCATGTTTTTTTTTTTTATTATATTCTTTATTTAAGAACATAGACATCAACAAACTTTTACAGATTCTAAAGAATTTTAATAAGTTATTATTCTTTTTTTTATACATATACTATGGGGTAAAGAAATTATTTATATAAGGATTTAGAATCTAAAATCAATATTTAAATTTTGAAGGCCAAATTAATAAACAATCCACAAGTGCAGTTTGATCCTTGTTGATTCACTTATTCTTATGAATAAAGTGTAATCACATGAATCTTTTCTCCAAATCCCTAATTGATTTTTTGGACCCAGTGGAAGGCACTAGACCGCATGGAAGGTCACCCAAGCAATGGACCAACCAGATTGAATCAGCCTTAGGTGGCCCTTCCATTAATGCACGAGATTAACAGTAGAGAGAAATGGCGAGAGATTGTTAGGTGAGCATTAGCAAACGATGATAATACATGACGACCACAACTGCCATGCTAAGAGTGCCACGCCTAAGATGAAGAATTGATTTTTGACTTGAGTATGCATTTGCATGTCCACAGAGATAAGAAAGTAAATAATATGGCCTTTTGAATAGTCAATTCAATCAGTCAGTCAAAATTTAGAGCACTGAGAACTATTTATTAATTGAAGCCTTGATTTGTCGCTTGGTAATAGATTATACAGTGTTACTAATCTAGTGACAGACTTGCAATTTGAGTACCGAGTGTAGTTTTGGTAGAACTGTTGTTTTCAACTTGTTTTTATAATTTTTGGGTACAGAGAAAATAATCCCTAACTTCATTGTCTTCTTCTGTCAATAAATCAGAATCTCTACATCCCTAACTTGTGCATAGCTAAAAAGGGGAAAATAAGACCAGAAATTTTACAAGACTACTAAGATCGTGGTATGCAAGTAAAGACAGGCAGGTAACTGCAGTTTTGTACCGACTTCATAAAAGGAGGAGGTACTATGTTCGACTATGTTTTTTTTTATGTATGGTTACCAATTTCTTCCTCAATTGTGGACCGATTCTCAAAATTCTCTTTTTGTTTGGTAGATTATACTTCAGAGGTGGTCCCATAAAATTTTTATCGAAATCGATCAATACAAAACCAAAATATAAGTTGTGAAGTTGGTTTTTTTTTAAGCTTTGCATATGTTTAAATTAATAATTGTACTTTATAAAATATGATTATTGTTTGTTTACAGGCCATTCTCTATTCAGATGAAATACATAAATTAAAGTACATATATTTATAGTAATTCTTGTAGTCAGTAAATGTAGGCTTAACAAGTTTAACATCCTCAACCACATCTTACACAAACTCTTTTCTTTCCTCATTTAACTCTTGCTTGTAATATGATCATTTTGCTGCACTTTGCTTATAAATGTTATTGTTTTGTGAACCTACTAGCTTTTATCACATGTCTATTCTAACTGAATTGTAAGTTTTAGGACTGTTAGTACTTGGACAACCACTGTAAGTAAGTGTTGTTATTGTGTCAGAAGTGGCGGCAAATGAATATTATGTATAATTTATCTCATTATTCATATACTACTAAAACACACCCTAGCTTTGAAAGAGTGCAATTTTCAGTGGATTTTCTAAAAATAGTCTTTAATATAAAAACTGTCCTAAGAATTACATAACTAAGAAAACAGCAAAATCGGTAGAGCCATTCTCAAGTAATGGTCTTTATATTCAATGCATAAATAATAAGTACCTGGATGACCAAGATCTGCTCCGATACAATGTTTTCTAAAAATTAAACCTAGATAGATCTATTTATCGCCCCCTGCATAATAAATTTCATAAAATTCATTGGAGCCGTTCCAAGATTCAGATTATATATATGTATATATGTATATAAACAAGAATTGCTCATTGAAAAGCATTAGATTAATGGGCAAATTCTTTGGTTTTATGTTTTAGCTAATACCTTCCATCACCACATATGTCATCGGTGATTGGACCACCTTAGGGAGAGGAATACATTGCTGTCGCTCTTGGAACATTTATACATATTCAAAGTTTTGATTGCCATCAGGCAAGTATCTAGCTCATCTCTTTTCTCACTGGCATAAAAACACATTCTGTCATTGTTAATTAGGATGTTAGAGATTAAAAATTATTAATCTCTAATATGGCATTGCTTGATCTCTGTTTTTTCTGTTGGTATGTGATGATAATGTGGTCGAGAGGGGTAAACATGCTAGGCCTTGAATGTTGCAAATACACTACTGCTTGCCGATTTACTATTCTAAAGTTACAATAGCAAGAACTGGAGGTATATAACTCTATCATAGGATTATCAAATGAAACCTGCTACATAAGCAACAAGACAAGAAAGATGAGTGTATGCAACACACCCACCTACATCTAGAGCCATCCGGAACTATAATCCGGAATAACAAAATACCCCATGTGACTGCATTGCAATGTGCTCCTCCATTGAGAATAGCCATTACACTGGCTATTCAACCTCACGGTGTTTTGTTCCGCAAGAGATATTATATATAATATCCACTGAATCAATAAATTCCGAACTTTATGGATAAGCTAGTTTTTTTTTACTGAATGCTCTACAATGTGCACTCACCCAGGGGTGGCATCGATAAAAAACATACAAGCTTCGAAAGAAAGTCCACTATTGGAATCAGTTCAGTACTTTTAAGAAAGGTGGTCACAATAGGCCCGACTGACAAAGGCAGTAGGGGAAATTGAATAGATTAATAAAAGTCAGTTACTCACCTTCACTCAGAAGATCATCTCTCACTGGATTAGTTATCAAGAACTGATTGCACAGAAACTGGAGAACAGACAGACGGTCCTCCACACATGTATATGGATATTCACAAGAGTTTAAGATTTTCACCACATTTTTATCAAATAATTTATCACTCTCAACATAAATCCTTAGAATTTCAGGCCATGTCATTACATCTAATAAAAACAAGGTAATGTTCACACTGTCTTTATGGTCCAAAGGACCGAAATGGGTCTGTTGAGCATCCTCTTCTCGCAATAAGGCCTTAAGCAACATCATATGTACTTCTATGAGCAGATTGCTCTGATCCTCACAGCTTAAAGCTGCACAAAGATCTTCCAAGCGAAAAGGCGACAGTCTCACCAGGTGCCTAAAATGACGTAGTACTTCATACACACCCACCACTTGAAGCACTAAGCCTTGTGGGATGATTAGATCATCTGATGAAAGGGGCAGGTCAAGAGGTGGGATTTGGCGTTCTTGTTGCAGCCAAAGAGGGTCTGGGCTGGGCGGACGAAGCGTTGTATTGAGTTTTCGAGGAGTACCCCCTGTGGTGCTGTAGCTACTCACAGAAAAGTCACTGTCGCTCGCGGCAGCTTCGCCCGCACTTCCATCAGAGGTTTCACTAGCGCGATCTTCTTCTGGTTCCGATTTGTCGCTGTATTCGTCTCCAAAATCTGAGCCATAATGATATTCAGATTCGTGAAAATCAGCGGCCTGTGGATTGTATCCCCTTCGTGAATACGACCCCGCAATACCACCTCTTTTATTTTTATGTGGTTTCCCTCTAAGCTTTCTAGTACTTCGCTTGCTGATATCGCTTCCCTGAGGTGACGACGCTCTTGACGCTGAAGGAGTACTTGCGATAGATGCAGATCCTGGATTTTGTAAATATTTTGGTTTTTTCAACAGATGATACTGGAATTTCCTATTTTTCTCAAAACTACCAGATTTCGGGGGTCTCCCGCGTTTTTTAGCCCCCCTTCCTGACATCATTGAAACAACTGTCAATTCTACAGTGATTCGCACGTGTACCGTAAAAACATAGTCTTGTTTACCAAAACAAAAAGATGGTATTTCATTTCAGTTCATCCTAAATCCAACGCAGTCATGATCCCAGCCGTTCAGATGCTTCTCGTATAAATTGAACGTCACACGAGAAATGTAGTCACAAAAATCGCACTGTCTTTGCACTATACAGCCAAAAGTCATTGAATCCACTATTTATATTTTCCGCATATTGAAATTATAGAAAAGAAAGAAGGCACCAAAATCGTAATGACGCGAAATGCGAGTACATGCAATTCTGAAACGCTTGATGCTTGCTTCCTATTGGTCGATTAGTAGGCGGCCATGTCGATTTTCACATCTTGCGCTAATGATTATTGAAAAGTACATTATCCTTTGACTAGAACACTGTATCAACAAATACCCATTCTTGATACAATTTTTATATCAATAAAAACTTTAATTTCGTAAAGTATCACTCGAATGCAGTGATAAAATAGTGTGGAAACAGTTCAAGTGAATTCGATAGAACACTCCGGCAGCCATTTTCCCAATTTTCAAAAGAGAGTCATCTGACTTAATAATAAATAATAGATATTCACTATTTTAATTTAATGATACTTATGTAGCAACACATAATTGCTTAGGTTTTTTGGTTGCATTACGATTGTTATAATATACCATAAGGCCAGGAATATCAATACGAACATATATTCATTTATTAACAAAACCGGATATCTGTTACTTGTGGTCAGCCATAGAGTATTCAGATTTACCAACACTAAGAAAAAATATTAGAGCTTTATTCGTAGACGGAGAATGATAATAGAATAGATAGGAAGAGAACTAGTTAGGGCTACTCGTACTCAGTGTTTATGGGTCTTTCACAAAACTTCTTGTTGTTCGTCCCGCCACCAGTTCACGCACGGTATACAAGGCAAAAGACGTGTGAATATGATTGACAAACGTTAATAATAGAATTGGATAGACCAAATAGAAAGACATGTAAATAGTCCCATGTATATATTCTGTCATTTCTTGAGAGGGTGACTTAAACTGTACCTATACAAACCTATAAAAACCTGTACCCCAATTCTCATTAAAAATTGGTTTCGGGTTTAAAACCATTTTGACCCTACTACTGCGCCATAGGGTTTTACCCGTTTTCACAAAGATTTAAATTATAAAGGACAGTTGTCAAGTGGACAAGTAACTATATAATTGAAAGAAATCGCGATTATATTAAAAATTGGGGAATATATATCATTCTACTGTCTGCGACAATTATAATTTTATTGCTTTTATGTATTTATTTCTTTTACGCATCACGCAAGCGCAATTCACACTTATCACCATTCCTTGTTCAATCCTCTCCCGCACAACCGTAGAAATCGCTCCGCCCCCCGCCGCCGCCGCCGCGCGAACGTCGCGCCCGTTTGCATATTTGTAGTCTTCGCTATTAGAAGACTTGATTACGGCCAGCTGGCCGTCATAAAGTTCGCCAAAGCACCTTAGTGAAAGAGGACCGTTGAACCAGCGCAAAACTGTGAGTCCCCTTTCTTTTATCAATTATCACACAGGAACGAATAGATCATTATGATGACACCATTATCATCAATTCCTTCCTTCTTTGTCTACCTATTCGTTTCATGATGGGTTAAAGAAAAAGGAAGATTATAGTAGAGATTTTTTATTATCTGCTTTACACTACCGCCATTACCGCTGTTCTATAACAGACCACAGAGAGTACTACCATAGTAGAAATATATAAGTAAGATAACTCGAGGCCCGTAGGAGATTCAAATGCCTACTCTAGCTGAATACGCAGGGTTATCACTATCTCCGTCTTTTAAAGGTATATATGTAAAATTTATATTATAACAAACCAACAAGTAGGTACAATAAAATAGTATAAAATGTGGTGGTAAAATAGATACGATTTCATTTGCATGAAAGCTGTGATTCGGCATGAATATACATATTAGCCACATGTACTTGTCTACGATACCGTAAAAGATCAATCTTTTACTTAAATTACAAAAAAAAACACGCGGGGCAGTCTTTGGGGACTGCCGATAGAAGTGAAAACTATATATAATGTATATATACGCATTATACATAAATAACCATTATAAGTTGATCCCCGATCGTGAGCAATATGTATCGCGCATAGAGCTCAACAAATATTGGCCGTCGGTGACGATGACGCGAGTTCCGTGATATTTGTTCAACCAAAAAGTGCTCAACGCGCCTAAAGAGGTTTTCACTTCAAAAACCTGCAAAGCTTTTAAAATTAATAAACACGTAGAGTAACACAACAATAGGTTCGATTGTTCGACGTAGACATAATTCGAGGGAAACGCTTCGGGCGGCACACGATATCTGTCTGCGCGAAAAGGCCCGTGGCAAATGGCGCGAACACGGCCAAACGTTGACGACAAGCGCGGGGGCGGCCCCGGCTCGTGTTGGCTTCGCCGATCTGTTTGTTATCATAGTGTGCGTGCTGAGGTACGTGCGTACGGCCGTGCACACATACAAGCCGCGTTTGGTATCACTCTATGAAGACAACTTACTTAAATATTTCTACTATGGTACTACGTAGTTCTATATCACACAGAGCACCACTAACTAACAAGATAAACACCGCCATATATTTTTTGAATTATTATTTCATGACCATGGATGCATAGTCCTTCAGTTGAAATATTAAAAAAAAATTACAAATTCTATATTTCATAATAGAAGTCTAGTCACAAATCACAGTCAAAGTCAAGTATTCAGTCAATTCATGCCTTAGTAAAGTGGTAAAAACTTTACTAGAACTTCAATTGAAAAAAAGGCGTTCGACTCAGTAGATAACGATATTCTGCTTGAGAAACTTAGTTTAATGGGTCTTGCTCCTCAACTTCTTCTACTATTTTCTAATTATCTTCGTGAGCGCCAACACTTTGTGCGCTTAGGCTGCTATGATTCTTCCCCTTACCATACGCGTTCAGGCGTTAGCCAAGGATCATCTCTAGGTCCTCTTCTCTTTCTTATTATGGTTAATGATCTTCCCAAGTCTCTACTGCACGCTAAGTGTCTTTTCTACGCAGACCACCTTAAATTATTCTCAGCGGTGCGGTCAGTGGCTGATTGTATAGCTCTTCAACATGATTTAAATGAGATAGTGGCATGGAGTGAGAGAAATAAACTTGAACTGAATATCGCAAAGTGTTCAGTGGTAAGTTTCACAAGATCGTCTCATGCTATACATTCACTATACAGCCTGAGAGGAAAACCGGTTGCCAGACATCAATTAGTAAAAGACCTTGGTATCCTTTTCGATCACCAGCTTACATTCCATAACCATATGCAGGCACTTGCATCTGCTTGTTTCAATAAATTAGGATTTGTAACACGCAATTGCAAAGATTTCACAAATATCGAGGCTATGAAACTACTCTACACCTCACTAATTAGAACAAAAATTTAAACGAGCGCCTGCATATGGAATCCACACGAAGTAACATATGCGTTAATGATTGAAAAGTTTCAGAAACGTTTCTTGCCTTTCCTATATCAGAAAACATTTGGGGCTTATCCTTTCATGTATCCAACCAAGTTCTTGCTGGGATCGTTGGGATTTAACTCTCTCGAAACGCGTAGACTGTGTGACCAAATGCTAATGGTGATGCGAATATTACATGGCCGCCTGTTCAACTCCGATCTACTGAGCGAGATGAGCCGCCTATGCGTGCCTGAACAGCGCGCGCGGTTCCGTAGTGGTTGTGTGCCTCTGTTTGCACCGAGCACGGCGCGCACCACTGCTCGCCAGCAGTCCCCAGTGTACCGCGCACAACGGCATCTCAATCAGCTTGTCTTTGTCTATCCTCAGGTTGATATATTTGCGGATAAATGGAAAATGCTAGAACGTGTATGCCAAGACTACTGTGAAAAGGCTAGACCCTAACTGACTGCACACATTGACGAATGAGATATTCTTTTTGTTGTTAAAATTGTATATTATTTGTTTTTATTTTATTGATTATTTTATATTTTTAAGCATTTTAAAATTGTTAAACGTTGTATAAAGATCTCACTAGGTTAAGTTTTCTGTTATTACTTAATAATATTTACTCTTATAATAATATTTTAACACGATGCTTTGCATGTATCTGTAATGTTTTGTAATTTAATTAAATAAATTTGAATTTGAATTTGAACTGGAGTTTTGGAGCGAAGGCGAAAATCACGTTTTTCACTTTGTATGATTTTGTACTTATACACGTTTATTAAGAATTAACGGTTAATAATCTACCATTATTACACATTAACACTCGAAAATTCACAGGTTTTGGAAAATTATACAAAATCAACAACGCCATTTTTTCACTTTCGCGGCAAAACTCTCGCCACCGCCATAGACAACACTGCATTGCTCTTTAAACAGGAATATAAAGTCCATAAGAAAAGTGATTGGTTGGACTAGGGTTGATGAGAAAGTGATAATGAGGAAGAAGATGCGGATGAGGAAGTTTTAGAAATTTTATCGAGTATGCGGATGAGGAAGAGGAAACGATGAGAAGGATGCGGAAGAGGATGAGAATAAAGAGCCATGTCATTGCGTTCTCTTTCAACAGTGGGTTTTTTAGATAGCTCATGCTTTTTTTCATACTCCGCATATTCAACTTCATGGCGCGATTTGAGATAACTTCTTAGCCTTGAAGTACCGCGCCTTTTTCTTGAACACGTCTGGGAACAATATTTTTCGTTGCACGATCGCCTTCTAAGCAGATGTATCGGGTTTAATTCCCGGCGGAAACAAAAGAAAATTTGTGTTTCTGGTTTTGGTTGTGATTGTGTGGGTAATGTGATTCTTTCCGGCACAGAAACCATCGAACTTAGTGTGGGGCAGTGAGTGTGAAAACGTTTATGTTAAATTTAGCACATTTATGAATTCTACTTCAGTAATCGATTTTTAACAGTCTCTACAGGTGGTGCTCCATGAAAAATGCCGTCCAATGCTGTTAGCGTATGGAATAAGAAATAAAACATCTCAAATCTTCAAAAAGATGGTAGGTATAACATTTCACAAGTCAGTTTTTTATTTTGTGAATTTATTGATTGTCTATTTACATTTATTTGAATTATTTATTAACGAAATAGAGTTTAGTAGTGATCATCGATTGAAAAAATAATCAAGTGATATATTGCATCGCAATCTCTATGAAAGTGGCTGTTTTGTGGTGTGATACTTTCCCACACGACCACGAAAGATAATAATGTTTTTTTTGTGGTACATATTCATAAAAAAATATGTACTTTAATGTACTTATGAATTTAAAAACAGTACCCTTCATTTGGGCATAAAAGTTGTGGTCGTGCTGTGAAGATGCTTTCTGGCACGACCACGCGTGATTATAGATATTGAGATGATTTTTATTATATAAAAATATACAAATTAATTGTACTTTAAATATAAATACATAATTTGAGGAATCCATAACTAGGTTTATGTAAAATTGTATTGGCATTACAACATTTTTGTATGATATCATATCATAGCGCCATTGTGTTTCTATCAATGTTCAATTCGCAAAATGTCCAGTGGTAGCGGAGCGTCCAATTCGCGGAATGACCTATTCCTGGAATGTCCAATACGCGGAATGTCCAGGTTAGGCGGTACTTCACACCAGGTCAACTGCTTAACGTGTACCAATTACAAGACTGGCATGGAGTACTGTCTAGCCGCCTTTGGGACGGATCTGCAAGATATCAACTGGAGGCTTTGGAATCTATCGAACAAAGAGGTAATAGACTCATTAATAACAACGCTTTAGTTCAGTCTCGACACAGTCTCGAGTATCGGCGAGAGGTAGCAAGCCTATCTTCTATAATTTTCTTTATTGCGTTACGGAGTGTGTTCAAGGGGAATTGCATGATCTTATTCCCGCATCACCGTTCTACTACTGAACTTCTAGGCAGACGGCAATGTGACTTTGTCTAATGGTTAAAATACCTACCAAAAATAGAACGCCCTGCCGTCTAACGTTTTCCAAAATGTATATATGGGGTTGTTCAAGCCGAGAGTGAATAGGTATTTACTGAGCAAGCGTGATCCATCTTCGACCACTACGTTGCTTTCCATCAGATGAGATTTCGGGCAAATGCTGGCTTAGTCACGATTAAAAAATAAACATCATTATCATCACAGTGAATGTAACCGCGCGCGGCGATAATAAATAATAATAACTACAAACTTATACATGGTTCCGTACCTCAAACGGAACAATTTTGTAAGTTACCGTGAATGTTGGACATTCTGCAAATCGGACGATCCGGATATTGGACATTCCTGAAATTGGACATTCCACGTATTGGACATATCGCGTATTGGACATATCGCTTATTGGACATTCCAGGAATTGGACATTCCGCAAATTGGACGTTCCGCTATCACTGGACATTTTGCGAATTGGACATTCTGCGACTAAATGATACTAATTTCTAAAACTAATAATATTCCTTCTTCCACTGAACCGCCATAGTGTGATTAGCATAATAAGCTCTTGTAATCATGGTGTTTTAGCTATGTTATGTGCTAGGATATAATAAAACAAAATAATTTTACATAAACCTAGTTATGGATTCCTCAAATTATGTATTTATATTTAAAGTACAATTAATTTGTATATTTTTATATAATAAAAATCATCTCAATATCTATAATCACGCGTGGTCGTGCCAGAAAGCATCTTCACAGCACGACCACAACTTCTATACCCAAATGAAGGGTACTGTTTTTAAATTCATAAGTACATTAAAGTACACATTTTTTTATGAATATGTACCACAAAAAAAACATTATTATCTTTCGTGGTCGTGTGGGAAAGTATCACATGTTTTGTGTAGTAATGATAACAGTATATTTTTTCCTAAGATTTAGGGCATGTAAAGATTAAGGTGCAAATAATTTTTAGAACTAATTATAACTCAAAGTTCAAATATTTTTTGACTTTAAGAATTTAAGTGCATTTGTGAAGGATGCAATATTACACAATATAGCTGGTTTGCGAAATCATCGGCTTAACTATCACAATTATAAAGTTTTTTAATTATACATGCGCGCCGAGGCCACCACCACTTTTCCACTTATATGAGAAACTTTTTCCTTTTCTTTTTGTGGGTAGTTGTATCTCTTCTGCTCCTAGCTGTCAGTCGCATGTCATACGCATTAAAGTGCTCAACCACTGCACATCGTAAGCGGTTTCGCAGGTGTTTCTATTAATAAGAAACCGAAACGTACGAGTTACAGGACTCGCGAAGAGGATATTAACCATTTTATTTTTAAGTATTAATAATATAAAGAAGTTAGAAAATTCGAAAACCGTGATAGTAAAGGTGCGTTGATGTCGAAATTCAACATTTAAATGGAAATATGGAAAGTAGTTGGAACCACAAGTTGGAATTATACCATAAGGACAATAGAGGTGTGTATTTATCATTATGCTCTCATGTTTTTGATTGAAAAGACAATTTATTACACCAATCTACTCGTACGTATTTAACGTACTTATTGGGACTGTTTCGACGCATTGAAATACGGTTGGCGTACCTTCCATTGGGAACTG
Source organism: Lomographa bimaculata (assembly GCA_948107665.1). Classification (NCBI taxonomy): domain Eukaryota; kingdom Metazoa; phylum Arthropoda; class Insecta; order Lepidoptera; family Geometridae; genus Lomographa; species Lomographa bimaculata. Next base: position 10,572,666 of record OX403589.1, read on the forward strand.
TTACCTACCCTACCTTTGATATAAAAATACCTATCCAGCTTAATTCTTTGCTTCCGCTTACTTGCTAATGTATCTATATTATCAGTGTAAGGTGTTAGTAAACTTTTGAACGTATAACTGTAAAATATGAACAACTTACTATATTGTTATATGTATATATGATAATTCACAAATATAACCAGCATGCTTATTACCTACTTAGTACCTCCTTAGTAACCAGTTGTTACATACCAATGCCTAAAGATACAGTCATAATAACTGGGACATTACTACCACTGAACCTTATCCAGAACCGGTAAGTCTTGGATGTTGCCGACACACCATCGAAACAAAAAGAAATCTACAGGTCAATGGTAACATGAAGTATCGCGTAGGTACCACCACTTTCGCATCTATTTGAGAGACTTTTATCCTTTTTTTGTGCGAGTGTAAATTCTTGCTTTACGTTCCGCCGAAGTCAGCGTGCTGGTCGTAGCACACACTATAGCGCTCCAGCAGCCTAATTCTGTAAGTCAGCGTCATGGATGGGCGTCACGCCCATAGACAAATCTCAGCTGTTTTAGCCCACAGACTAAATAGCAATAAAACCACCGAAGAAAGGCCAGACCCCCTGTTACCTATCTCTGTTGCAAACGGTTTCAATACGAAATTGTTGAAACGGTTTCAAGACAAAACTTCTAAGAAATAAGGTTCATTTTTGCTTAATTTAAATAAAAACCGCGTGCAACAAAAATACGTAGTAGTTTTAGTAGTTTTAGTCCGAGAATAAAGTAAAAGAACGTAAAGAATTACGTTTCATTTCACCCTATTTGTGGAATCGAGTTCCTAAAAGTAATTTTTGAACTCTTTGGAAATAAATAGCTTTAAATAAATAAAAACCGACTGAATTTATTAAAAATAACCAATCATTGAAAAAACATTAGTTTTTTCAACTTTAATTTGTCATCATGACGAATATCTATTGTTTTCAAAAATTAAACGCTCAAGAGAAAAGAGTGATTATATTATGTTTGAAAAAGCATAAATTAAAACAAAAAGTAATGATTAAATTATTATAAACTGAATGTAAGGCCTGCATTTATTTGACATCAGCGAATAGTCTGATATCTTAAACTGTTCACGTAGTACTGAATATATGCTCTGTATTTCTGTCACAGAGCATGGGATTGGGAACTCGCTCGCGTTTCTTCTAGACCTATCACCTTAGCTGTAAATATGTTATAACTATTGTTCACCAAATCAACTGGTAAATTTCCCAATTCGCGAGCACTACCACGAAAATATCGGTAAACATACATGAAACGTAATTCATAGACCATTTCGCCACAAGTAACAGCCTGAGCAAATGTCATGCTCTGTGGTTTATGTATTGTATTCTCTTTGTTTCATTCTTTCGTTTCGGTCGTTGAATCGGCTTGGTTTTTGACGCTATTATGTCATTGTTGACATATTTTATGTCACTTTTGACAGGTGGTATGTCACTTTTGACATTTAATGACGCCCATCCATGATACAGAATACGGCAGCAGATCCAGCGTGAATAGTGACAGATGAAACGGAACTACAGAATCGCGCCGAGTGTCACTGTCATGTTACAAGTTAACAAGTCGACGTCAATCGCTAGCCGCCACATGGATTGGATTAGAAAGATTTTTTAGATAGATGATACTACTTTTAACGACTAAACTTGGATACTTCCTCGTAATTTAAGGAACGGTAAATAATAATTAAGTTATTCGAAAAGTTACAGATATATCTATTATACATTTGTGCTTCGTAGTATAATGTGCATGTTTTTATTGTTATAGAATTCGGGAGCGCCGATAATAACCAGATACACACACACTGAATCAATACTTGGATTCAATATTATATTTATGCTACTAAAAATGTATCACATGAAGAATATTATCAATCACGACGAACAGATTACGTTGCCTAAGTGCATGTACTCAATTAAAAATCCAAATGAGTCATTAAAAGACGACATTGATCGAATCACTATTAATATCAGTAACCAGGTTATGAAGTTTCTTAAGGTTTTTGTCCAATTTTACGAACTATTTAGACTATAATGTCGCCCTTTTTTTAATTCATGATCGTAATTTTAACATTATCATTAACAAGTGTTACTGAGCATACCGCATTGAACAAAGTATGGAAGCTAATATATTACTGAACTATTTGCACTCTTGTGGCCATTATGAGGCAAAGATAATACAATTACAGTGGTTTAGATATATATTTAGGTTTAGAATCTTTCCTGAGACGGGAGATGCCCTTTCCAAGATTAATTTTTACTAGACCTAGTGCCACTGAGATTTTTGCTAGGTTCTCGAGATGGCAGTAACTGGACGCATCTAGCACTTACCTGCTATGGGGCCATATATAGGCAGCATATATAGGGGCAATAATGTTTATTTTAGACTTGCTCTACAATCACAACCTTATTATTGTTGTAAGTAGAGGAAGTAAATAGAGAAGAATACGTAAAACAGACTCAGCTTAAATAAACATTTTGAGACATTAAAATGAAGGCTATATATAGATTCTAATTGTATTTCATAATAAACTATTTCTCTATAATTACCTGTAAATTGAATATAATAAAAACAGCCAGATCATTTTATACCATTTCTATTACATTTATGAATATATAAGCCAGACAGTGCCAGGACTGTGTGATACAGGCATTAACTAATTAAAGCTAACCATCCATAAATGTGAAAGTTTGGTCTTTTAGACAATTAATGTGGGTAACGTTAAGTTAGTTGGGAAAGTAGGATAATTTCATGGCATTTAACATTTCCTTTCACAAATCTAATCTTAAACACGCTTGATATAATAATTTTTTGTTCCAATATCACTATAAATATTTTTTCAGGCACCAAAATCCAAAATGGCTGAACTGGAGCAAAGGCAAGAGCAACTTATAAAGAAACTGGACATCCTCTATGACAGAATAAAAACAATTAGTTCATACTGTAACACCAGTGATATTAAGGTTAAAACGACCACTGCTACAAAAGCTAAAGTAAGTACTTACCCATTAATTATACCTTCATCATCATTTATTAGACAAGCAGCAGAATGCTGATATGTCTATATCACACAGTGTTGAAAGTCATAAGAGTTCACTTTTCTAACAAAGTTTATTTATTAATTCGCAACCAATTGTCAAGCTTGTTTTTAAATCCATTTATTGTATTAGCAGAAACAACATCTACAATGAAAAGCAGTGTTTGTGTTTGATGGTGAACGGCTGAGTAACAACTGGTGTCTTCGTGAAATTATACAAACTTATTTGCTAAATGTTAAAATGTCTTACTTTTTCTTGTTTTAGTATGAGATGGATGAGCCTATATTATAGATATTGTTACAGATTTCGAACCCAAATGAAGTGGTACTAGTGGCTAACCCAGATAATTTGCCATACTACATTAACAAAATTCTAAAAGATACATCAATCTCGGTCGCATTGAGTTGGCATATTCATTCTTCAGTGCCCAATGAAAAAGTGCCCAAAATCATTGGTTTCGTCAAAACCTTGAAAAATACTGATAAAACTTCTAAAATCAACCTGAGACTGATATTTAAAAGTGGTAAGTTAATAATATTTTTAATAAAATTATTTATATAGACTTTTTTAGCTTCTATATAACTGTTCTATAAAGTGTACTAACTTAATTTTTTATTGGAATCCTCATTACAATGTAATGTGAAGATCTTTTTATCTAATACTAGCCGTGCCCCACGGCTTCGCCCGCTATTATCAAGTTAAAAAGTAGCCTATGCGTTAATCCTAGGTATAATCTATGTACATTCCAAATTTCATCCGAATCCGTCCAGCCGTTAAAGCGTGAAGAGGGAACAAACATACTTACACACTTACACACAAACTTTCGGATTTATAATATTAGTAGGATATAAAATTCTCGTGTCACAGTTTTCGTTGCCATACTCCTCCGAAACGGCTTGACCGATTTTGATGAAATTTTTTGTGCTTATCCGGTATCTATGAGAATCGGCCAACATCTATTTTTCATCATCATCATCATCATCACTTTTCATCATTATCAACGCGGGTGAAACCGCGGGGCGCAGCTAGTATACATATAAATATATATATATATATTCACATCAGTAATATTATATTTGTATTATTAAAACATTGACTGAGGGCTTATATTGTAATGATAGGCTACCTAAAAGAAAGAAGATTTCTAAATTGATCTGAATTGATCTAAATTGTCTGCCAAATAAATTAGAAGAAACAACTATTAGGAATAATGAAAGCCAGCCAGCAAAAAAACAGCCTAAGAAGACTTCTTGTTTCCTGCCTTATCAATATACCAGTAGGAATACAGGCTAAGCACATAGTATATTGAAAAACCTTTTTCTTTGTTTCAGTTTCAGCCGATGCGGAGTTAAAATTATCATCACTTTCTGTACCAATACTAGGCACAGTAAATATTTTGCGGTACCTTTCACTTGCCTATCCAAGTATCATACCCTATGATGATGCTGACTTCAAAGTGGACTCTCTACTAGACATCTGCCATCTATTGGAAAAGACTCCTGATAAATCCAAGGAGCCATTATTCAAAAAGCTTTTTACTGATTCTACAACTTGGCTTTGTAACAATGAATTCAGCATTGTAGATTTGGCTGCATATAAAGTTATCAAGCAATCTAAAACCAGTGCAAAATACGCACCTAAAGCTTGGCTCACTAACTGTGAAAAAGTGTGCTCATAATGTTATTAGTTGTTACAAATAAATGATTTGCTTCAAGAGTGTTCCTTAAATTATTGTTGGAGTTGGATTTTAATAATAGCATAGGTATTTATGCTCCGGGAATCTGGGCCAAGGAATCAATAGAATGAAACTAAATGAGGTTCATTTGATACATATAATTATCTCTTATAAGTGAATAAAAGTCATTTTTAAATAATAAATCTTTAACTTATTATTGTAGTATACAATAGCGAGTTACGAAATTAGCTGACATTCTTTAGGGCAGTGTTGAAGAAACAATTCATTGGCTGCCTTAATTTTTTCACTTATCATTTTATCTATTTGGAAATGTTTGAGATTTTTGCATATGGTCATATATTTGACACAATTTTTATTGATGCTACGAAACAGTAATTATCAATATTTTTTTTAATATATCACAGAAAGAATATCAGCTCAAACAATATTCTAGACAGACTCAAATCATTTTAGTTCTAAAATACATAATGGCACCTGCTTTATTTTATTGTTCTGTGAAATAATTTTATTTCCTAATGACATTCAAATAATTGGTCCAAAAATGATCCTTGGTCACAATTGTTGATCACTTAATTAAACCTTTGAGATGTCTTACTCTTGAATTAAAATTTATAGTCCATAAGGTTACATAATATACAAAGTACCTCACCTAATTTGAATAATTATTGTAATATAATGAATTACGGTAATTATTCAATACCTACATAATAATTGAAATGCAGACATCAAGAAAATTCTGTATTTTATTAATTATTGTTTAAAAGTTGTTGCATTATAACCTGGTCAAATGTATGAAGTATATTCATTCAAGTGTCCGGCCACACCACATATTTGAAGAGAAACAATTGTTTTAGATGCGCCTGCTCTCTTCGCATCTTCTACTAATAACTGTCATCTCCCTGCCCTTATCCACATGGAGGGCGTTGGCAACATGTTGTCTTCTTTCACTCTCTTCTATTAGCCGATAGGCCTTATGGCAGTTAGTAGTTGTTACGTATACTTTAACATGTTAGTGTGGCCGGCAGGTTAATTTGGGCACACGCTCCGGTCCTGGGTTGTTTTCCAGTAAGTTAAATTTACGATTTATAGCATTATGTTGCGGATCCTGATAGTGTAAACTCACCCTTAAGTGTGCATACTCTGACTCTACTTGTACCCATAAACGCACTTCACTATGATAAATGTATCTTATATGGCTCAAATATTATTCTTATATATATGTGATCATCTACTTTCAGTGGGATGTGAGAAACATTAATTACCTACATAAAAAGAACCTGGAATTTAGCTAAATTATCTAACTTATACTTCAAGTTATTAAGTACTTATTAATGAATTAGTTCTATTTAAAGTTAGGTATTAAGTAATGCAAGTAGATCACAGACTTATTTTTATTTGTGCCGAAAATTTTCCAAATCTATTCTTTAATTTTCCTACAAAATTTCATCTTTCAATTTTATTTACATTTAAGATTTTACACTACAACTATCAGTCGATTGCATGATTTATTAGTTAATTTTTGCTTTACATCTATAATAGTTTTTAGTTTCTATTTAATACTCAGTTTAGGAATTATTTTATTACATTTTTACTGTTACATATAATAGCTGCATTAGTGCTTAAATGAAATTAAATTCCGAATATTTTATTGAAAAAAAAACTGGTATATTAAATACTGTACAAAATGTTGTACTCAGTCCTACAAAAAAGGGGACACGCAAGTTTTCGTGAAACATTAACTATTTATTTTTATAACAGGTATGCTCGTATACTATAGGAATACACATGTGATTGATTTCGTGACGCAGCTGCAGTTTTCTTGTAAAAAAACTTATTTGGTGAAATCACTATTCAAAATGCAAATGAGTGATATGTAAAGACTTAAAAGCAATTACAAAATGAGTCCACTTATGATCACTTGTTCAGTTCAAATATAAAATAGCATAATAAAACGTCATACCTATCTCAAAATAAAAACTCATTACAACGAGATCTCGAAAATCGCTTACGAGTTAAAAACTAAGTATACCTAATTTATTAAATAGCTGCCATAAGAACAATATCAAATTACAATATTCATAGTTACGTAAGATAAGAAGTCAAAAAACGTATCAAAATATTTTAACAGTAGAGATTAAAGCCTTATTGAATAGTAGCTACTTGATATGTACAGAAATAGTATTATGTCTAATAAAGTTTATAAATAAGGAATGGGCAGTGAGTGTTAGAATCTGATTCGAAGTGTTGTAACCACAAGAAATCTTAATAGGTAATTAAAATGCCAACAACGGACTATTGGTTTGTACTTTAGCAGAAACACTGACCTAAGTCGGACCTTTTGCCAGAAATTAACGCGAATGACACTTCTATTACCTTAAAGCTTTCTATGGTTCTAACATTGGCGATCCGTATCCCTTTAACGAGCTTTCTCAACGCTATAAAATATTTGTATGGAATCTAGCGTCTATATTTCATAAGTGGATTTCATTCAAATATTTTATGAGACTCAAACATAATTTTCACCAGCACCACACAAAGACTTGTGTCACTGGTGGCGGAACTATCACGACACACAATGTCAATCAAAACCAGAAGCACACATCCGTTTGTGATATTGGACTTTTGTCAGGAAAACCAATTGCCCGGCGTTTAAGTCTAGAAGCTGGACCCCAACGCTAACAAGACAAGAGCATCCTTACCATTGCCACAACATCTTCATCACTCGTAAAGCAAAGCAGTAAAACTCTTACCCATCTTTACTACAAGGCTTCTAGATTATACCTCTCAGGGCTTAGTTCTTCGAATGGTATAAACAGTAAGTCTTCGAGTCTAGACTGGTATCTTCTATTTACGTATGCAAGTTACTATGTCGCTTGGGAAGACAGAAGTCCAACGTTTTTCAAGCATAAAAAAGTCCTAACTCGCAATAGGGGTACGGGTGGCCAGGAATCTCATTTAAATGTGAACGGTTAGCGCGTGCGGCGTTGCGTCCGCGCCGTTAGGCTGCTGTCATACGAATGATGAGAATCCGGGCAGCGGCGCCCGCGACCGCGCCATGTTATTCATGACGATCTGGCCGCCATTGAGGCTCACAACAGCGCTTCCCTCGGGCTCCGAGTCCGTGTAACTCGAGTAGTTGTTTCGGACAGGACGCTGCCGCTTCCACGACTGTCGCAGCGTGTCGTTCACATTCGCGTAGTGGTTCACGAACGAATGCGGCTCTGAGCGTACGCTCTCGTTCTCGCTCTCGGAATTCTGTAGTGGAAAGATACCGGTTAGAAGGTTTGTCGATGAATTGTTAAAAAGATGTTTATTCATTGTTTAAAGGTAATGTTTAATTGAGACGTTGGTGGCGGAAGGGTTCGTGCAGACCTGTATATTTTTAAATATGCCAAGTGGCTTACTACTATCTTATCAGTATGGCAGTCTTACTTTAATTACGCAATAACTTTTAAATACAACAATGTTATAGCAAAATAGAAGTGAGGCTACTTTTAAGAGATTCTGTATGTTTGCAGGTAACAGCAAAGAGCAGAAAATGTGCTGGCGCTCAATGCGTAGGATGAGTGATGCACTTTTTTCAATTCTATGCCGAAATATGCAAATGTCAAAAGCGCGAAGTATACCAAACATTTCCGCCACCAAACCCAAATAATTTAATGCTAACGAAACTACCTCAATATTTCAACATACGATTTTTATGAATATAATTTTAAGTACCTAAGTATTTACAGGAGGCGATGTGCTACAACAAAATCTGATCACTACAGTGCCGAATCGCCGTAAGCGTGACGAACATAACATTAGCTTCAACAACGATATTTACCGTGTCGGGCGTCCGGGGGTCAGAGGAAAAAACAAGGCGTTTAGTGAGCTGTGATCGGTCCGGGGGGTTTTAAACGACGCTGATCTTGATGGTGATTACCTGGGAATCCGAGGAGGACATTTCCGAGGGTTTCTCTGTGAGAGAGGAGTCGTCGGGATTCTCATCATAGGCGCGGAGGCTTTCCTCGTCACTGTGGTAGGCGACGGAGGCGGGCGCGGGGCGAGGAGGGGACTTTCCCAGCGGGGGCTGTTTGCGGCGCAGAGTGCCCCCCGCCCCCAGGGCGGCTGCGCTTCCGCCCGAGCTCTGCCGCGAACGGTATAGGTCCATCGCTAGAGAACCGCGCTCTTCCGTCTCGCCGCCTAGAGACTCTTCTAGGGTGCGCTGTGCTTCCTCTGTGAATAGTTAATGAGCCGTGTTAACATCGGGACTCAGTAGGCTGGCTATTCCAATGGATTTCTCAAAAATATCTATGATTTAAACTTTCAAACTATCTCTGTGCATAATTTCGTAGTAATTGGTTCAATGGTTTAGTCGTGGAATGATGTTACAGACAGAGTTACTAATTAATTTATAACGCTAATGTGATAATGGCAAAAAATATATATTTCTAAATTAATTCTAATAAGTAGATTATTTCATCTGCAATTATGTGACAATGCAATCGACGATAGAAGACGTTGGTCTGTTGATGATTAAATAAAAAGTATATATGTAAGTATAAATTGTATGCTTTGCTAAACTAAGTGCAATAATAGGCTATAATATAGGATACTAACTGTTTAAATACTTTAGACAAGTAAAACCATACAGAGCCCTCTGGCAGATAATCGTTGCCTAATTTTATCCAAGTTACAGTTTTATTATTTACTTTAGGTGTGTGAATATAATATTTTCATTTTCAAACACACAGAAGCATTTAACATAACTTCATTAGCTATTAGGTAATACAAAAATGTAAAAGAAAGAAACTTACTCTTGTACTTGTAGCTCTTGCTCTTCACGCAGAGTATGGCAATCACCATAATAATGATGATGACAGAAGCCGCAGCGAGCGCGACCATGAACCAAGTGCTTCTGTAGAACGGCCGATACTGCAGGTACCCGTATTCAAGGTACAGTTTCGACGGAGTTACAATCACTTTGTCACTATACGCCGGGTTGCTGATCCCATATTTATTGTATGCAATCACTCTGAATAGGTAAGCGGTCGACGGAAGCAAGCTCTGGTAACTGATCGTAAACTCTTCCAAAATACCGTTGTTGGTACGTGTTATTGTTTCCCATCTTGTATCATCTGTTGGGGGATAATATAAATAAATATCGTGCCGAAATACATATTAATGCTGAGGAGTAAGAAAACTAACAAAAAAGATCAAAACCAAGCATAAGTGAGTCTATTCTAAAGGAAGTTTCGTTCTCTGAGTGGGTACTATCTAGTTTGTGATACAGCATTGGTAACATAGGGGTGTGAGAGTGGGTATCAACGATAAAACAGGTGGTCAAACGTGCAAAGGGTTTCAAGTCAATGGTAATCGAAACTTCACTTCAACAACTTACAGGCTTGCCATGTTTCCTTGGCTGCGTTAAATGTCAAAGTGTTAATCATTACGACGGAAGAAAACAAAATTATATACACAAAACAAAATAAAGTACTGAAACTGCAATTATATCGCGATTAACTTTAATTCTTGCTTCAATGTAATCTTTGAAAAGGCAAGTAATGGCCGGAGCGCTAAAGTGATGAGACTTATTAATATATCAACGTTGACGCATCGAGATAACAGACAAAATGAAGATCAGAGTAAATGTGTTTGCAGGTCTTAAAACAAACAAACACAGGGAATAAGATGCTCGACTAGTTCGTGTCTCATTTATATCATTGTCAGCATGACTCAGCAAACTATGAACAACCACATCCGTTTCATTATGCGAACGAGCGAAATATGATTAAGTTAGGTAACATACGAGTTGCTTAGGATTTACCTAATACCATGTTATTGTGGAAGATCTGTAATTCTGTACCTCTTTCTCGCTTCAATATAGTATTCGGAAATCTTTTTTTTACTTGAAGATGCAACTTCATCACATCAATACTAGGACGAGGGCACTGGGAAGGATAGGAGCGGGCCCGAGCTGGATTTAGGAGCCTCACCGTGTCAGGTGCGGCTAGCACTTACGCCACAAGCCGCTTGTAAGATCTTTGTGACCATACTTTTCCACCTGGTTTCAATATGATGGTATCCGAAGGTGCGTTGAGCGTTTGCGCCGCCTCCAGCCGCAAGTGATATTGCCAATCAATACGTGATCAAGTACCTTTCACCGTACCTTCCCTCCTGGCTTCGACATAGTAGCAGTCCGAGCAGCAGTCCCTTGGAAGACGCGGTGTAACTGAAGCGGTAAGCGTTTGCGCTACGCGCCGCACTAGAAATCTTAAAATATTAGGTTTCAAGGAATTTTCACCGTACCTTTCCTCCTGGCTTCAATATAGTATCCGAGCACCAGTCCCTTTCAAAAAGAGCGATAGCGGTGCGGTGTTTCAAATGCGGTGAGCGCTCGATCCACGCGCCACAGATGCAATCTCAAATACTAGATGATCAAGTACCTTTCCTCCTGGCTCCAACATAGTATCCGAGCAGCAGTTCCTTGCAAATGAAGGACACGGTGAATCAGACGCGGTGAGCGTTTGAAATTTTATAATTAGGTGATCAATTACCTTCGACGATACCTTTCCTCCTGACCTCGACATAGTATCCGAGCAGCAGTCCCTTGCAGGTGGATGCGGTGAATTAGACGCGGTGATCGCTTGAAATCTCAAAATATTAGGTGATCAAGTACCTTTGACCGTACCTTTCCTCCTGGCTTCAATATAGTATCCGAGCAGCGGTCCCTTCCCAGAGGGCGCGTTGTTCCACCGCAGGCGCAGCGCGGCGGGGTCGGGCGCGAGTGCGAGCGCCTGCGGCGCGCGCGGCGAGCCTTGCTGAGGCCCGGTGCGAGCGCGCGCCTCGGCCGCGCCGCCCGCGCCTATCGTCACCGCGCGCACTGTGAACCGATACTCCGCTTCTTCCTCCAAGGAGCCCACGGCGAGCCGCGTCTCTTCCACTTTCTGCTTCACTTGTTTGCTATACCCTGCACAGTTTTGTGTTACATTAGCGCGGAATAGCGAACGTGCATTTTTTTATTTCGATTGTTTATGAAATGAAATTGTATTTATCGATATAAGAACATTGTGCAGTACATGTCTTAAATGTATTAATGTCCAAAATATTCTATCTTTTTCGGTGTATAAGTAAACATAATTAAATAAGGTTAGAAAAACGAAATCTCAAAATTGAATCAGACTATTGATAGCGTTAAAAATAACAAATTCTGATCATCAATATCACAAAGAAATTAATATACATGAAATGAACATACAAAAATAATCTAAGTAAATAAATAGCCGGTAAAATAAAACATTATATTTCATATCAAAGTAAATATTTAAAAATGCAATCAGGTTCGGGCCTCGGGCAATTTTAAACGAGGCCACTTTGACTGTCTTTCTGTGACGTCTACGAATTACGGCTGCCGTAGAAGGAAATTTGACTGAAAATTGACGTCGAGAATCAGTCATCGTGCGTAGCCAATTGAATTTCGTTAAAAGTTACCTTATTCTAATTTAAGTACCGCGGGAATTTCATTGGCACGGAATCTCATTAAAAAAGCGTGACTCCATTAAAAATATGTGTAATAATGCTGTATCAGTATAAAGTATTAGGCAAGGTAATTAAAATTGTATAAATACTAACATGAAATTACGTATTATTTAATTCTAACTGAGCCCCGCGGACCCACGTTTACGCACACGTTATCAAATAGATTAGTCATAGTAAATTACAGGGTTTAAATTTGAAATTCGTTTCCAATTACGCTATTTAATTACAAACTGAGCTAAAAGCCTCGTTCCATCAACTTACGTTCATCCTGCTCGATGGTCTCATATGTGACGAGATATGATTGCACAAGGCCGTTCCTCCATTTGGGAGGGTGCCAAATTACCACGAGACTGTTCATAGTGATGTCCGTGAACGTGATGTTTTGTGGTGCAGAGGGCAGCCCTTGTTGCGTGCGGACCAATACTGCGCTCGAACGCGGCCCGTCGCCAGCCGGGTTGAAAGCTAGCACCTATATAATGAAAAGTGTTAAGTTACAGGTCATTCCACTAATAAATTATGATATTTATGTCATAGATATTATTCTAATACCCTGAGCGCAAACAAAAACTGATGAGGCTTATTATATCCTGTAAAATCGAGTGGTAATTAGAGGTTCATAATTGGAATAAGTTGGTGGAACAAATAGGTACTGCAAGTCTGCAACCTCAATAAATGCCTTTAAAACACTCGAAAACTGTTTACAAACGAAAATATGCTTGTTAGCGTGATGCACTTTTGATTTGGACATTCCATATTATCTAGATATCCATAGATATTAAGATTAAAACCATAATTAAATTTACCTGTATACGGTACTGCGTGAACTTGTCGAGGAAGACGAGCGAGTGAGAGGTTGCTGTTGCGGGAACCACTTCTATCTCTTCCTCCGCGCGCCGTCCCGGCTCCGGCTCTTCTGGAGACTCGGTCATCAGGTAAAATATCTGAAAAAAATAGGCCCATAGAGACACTCATGAAATTAATAACTTTAATTGCCAATTCAATTCATCCGTACGGTCTAATTGCCCCCACAATTGCCGGCGTCTAGTGAAACCAAGCTATAAGAAAAACATTGGACAAGTATTTTTTCTTTTGTGAATTAAATAATAAATTACACTTTTTACTGAGCCCTAAACTTTGGCGCGCTTTATCTTTGTAAATTTCTATTGATTTGTTAAATAAAAAAATACACGTCCAATATTTTTTGATAATCTAACTGATCACGTGACGGAGTAATTCGATTTTTTTATACCCAGGCATCTTCCCTTTTATGCGCCACCTCCGTGGGCGAAGACAGCTTAGTCATATTCAATCATCTATTGCATCATATATCTTACGAGTACATAGTTATTAAAAATCAACATCTTGCATTGTCTCAATATAGCATAGCAATACGGGTAGGAGCTGGATCGATATATTTTATTGTAAGTATTTAATGTCAATTATACACCGCAACCGATATCTAGTGAAACCAAGCTACAAGCTACAAGAGGCCCACCTTGTATCCCAGCAAGTCTCCATTCTGATGCGAGAGTGCAGGCGCGCGCCACTTGAGCGCTACTTCAGTGGGAGACAGCGGCTCGGCCGCGACCCCGGCCGGCGGCGCCGTGGGCACCGCCTCGCCGACCCACACTACGGCGGGCGTGCCCGCGGGACCCAAGCCCTGCGAGTTCACGGCGCACACGCTGATCTCGTAGTTACGGTCCACTGATAGTTCAGTTAGGACTGCTTCTTCGCTCTGTAAATGAGAAACGCGACTGTTATAATCAATAAAACATAAACATACAACGCTTCCAAACTCACAGCCCCACAATAAGTTCGATGACTTGGGTCGTGGGTGCCGGAAACATTCACATCACAATCACAACCAGAACCAGCCAACTAAGCCAACGAGCAGTTCATAATGGCTGGTTCATGCCGCAAAATGCTCTACAAGTTTGGCGAATAAATAGGTGCATCTCTTATCCAAATGATCAAGAATCGTCCACTGCACTGTTAATTTAATTAGGATCAGACGACCTTAACAGATAGTTCTTTAGCAGTTTACAATGATCCCATCCCAGGCTCGTCCAGTTTCATATGGTGCAGCAGTGCGCTCGGGAAGTCTCATGCATATTCCTTATTATTCGTTTGGAACCACCCTCTGCACTGTTCCAATAGGAACAAGTAAAATAGGCCGATGGTTTTCAGTTCACCTTTATCCCCGGCACATCCAGTTTCATATGATGCTGCAGCGCGGTCGGGAAGTCAGTGAGCGGTTGGTAGAGGATGCGGTATCCGCCAGTTCGCGCGTCGCCGCTCCACAACTGTTCGTTGAGGGAAGCCCACTGCACGCGCACGCTACTCGGAGTAATAGGGACCACGTGAAGCTTCTCTACAGCCTTGCTTGGAGCTGGAAATTACAGCATTTATTTTCATAACGTGTTGAAGTTTTGAGAGTAATAAGTATTCCATTGATAGCGGGTGTTGGGACAATTGTGGTAATGCGCATGAAATTCGGAAAAACCAAGGGCTCGAAACTAAGAAAATAGTAACTTATTAAATATAATTTCAGTCAGATGTTTAAGTTTTGTAGGCACGCAATATTGAAAGGATAATATAGACACATAGTCATCCACCGATCAAGATTTTATAGAGAACTAGATATTTGCCTAGACATTTCACGTTTGTTTCGTTTCCTGTTTTACAATCAAGATGTTTGAATCGTGCAAATGGGACATAAATTTTCATACAAATCACACAATTAAACATTGAACGTAACATATCTCTTCAAACACTTAATTTCTTGACTTACCTGCCGGCAAAGTCCTAACAGTCTCAGTGGAGTTGCTGTACCGACTGGGTCCGATATCGTTCGTAGCCCTGATCCTGAATTGGTAGGCTGTGTAAGGCTTCAGTCCCTCAGCCGTGTAAGATGTGACGTATGGATCAACCCGCTCGGGGATCGTCTGCCAAGTACCACCGTCCTCTTTCTGTTGCACCGTGTAGTATCTGACGAATAATAATTACTGTCGGTTTGGTTTGTTTCCCGTGATCTATGATGTTTGACGAAAGTTATACAAAGATGTTTAAGCAGGTGGCGTACGAAGAGAACCTATACATTGTCTGCACGCCATTTTGTACACCGCTGTGGAACTTCCTTTATGTATCATCGATCCTAATAATTTTGTATGTTTGGCACGACGTAATTCAGTAACAAATGAAGATTTGGAAGAAAATGAAGTATACAGGTCTATCTAGGCTATTCTAGATCCAGTAACAAGTCAAATATTTTATATGGACGAATGTTACAAAATGTAATGTATATTAAAACATTCAGTTCAGTGATCAGTGTCTTTCCTCTTCCAGGTCAAGGAGAATAGGTAGAGTTAAGTGACAGAACCAACATAAAATAATAAGAATGCTTACCTCAAAGGAGCGTAACCATTACCACCCGGCGTCCAAGAGAAGGTGATGTGGTGTGGTTGTAACAGAGAACGAGCGATGTTGGGTCGAGCGGGCGGCGAGGGCGCGGCTCGGTTCACAGTCGTGAGGACTAGCACGCGCGCTGTCGTACCCCACCCGAGACGGGTCTGAGCCGTCACGGAGAATAGGTAGTGTTGCTCGGAAGTCAGCTCTGTCGCTCTGTTAAATATGTTGATACAACTCTCATTGTAATAAGCTTTTGCTTATGACATAAATAGCCATACTTATAAATACCTAATTATAAAATAGTAAACTATACTCTTTTCATCCGTTAATTTTACTTTGAAGATAAAAAGCACGCATATGACGTTCCATAATTAATAACCAGAAAAATTAATCTTTATGGAAGCTGTTTTATTTTTGCAATAGATAAGCGACGTGCTCTTTAGCTCCGATATTTATCGCTATCGATTAAATAAGTACAGCAAATTTGAGTCCAATCAAACATCGGGAAGTGGGTCTAATTTAGCTTGCAATGTTTGATTACAGACCGACAGTTAATTGGACAGGTGAAACTGAATAAAAGCTTATAAAAATGGTTGGAAAGAGTATAAGGATTAACCGGGTCCTCCGAGGTAATGTAAGGATTCTTACATTAAAAGACTTTACAATATTTTACATATTGTTTTATTCTCGACTTTAGGAACACATTGCAGTGTTTGTGGTCACAAGGAGACTAGATGATAGTAGTCTTGCATAATAACAATATCATAAACCTAAGAATATTATAAACTTATTTAAATCGGCTCAGTTGTTAAGTTACGATGGAATAATAAAACTCGCAAAAATACATGAACCCTGTAAACGACAATCCTATTATTGTCGCAGTCTTAACAGTAGCCAATGCAACTTGTTTGCAACCGCGGGCAATTCTCTGCCCTCTGCGCCGTGAGTTCTGCGAGTGTGAATTTATTTATGAATGAGTATCAAGATTTACGTACCTGAAAGTTCTGTCGGAAGGAAGGAATTCTCTTGAAAACATATGCGAAGACGTGCTATTGAGATGATAAGTAACTTTGTACGCTAGGATTTCGCCATTTGGATCCTCCGGGACGTCCCAAATTATTCGAGCAGTAGTATAAGTTACATCCGGGAACGACACGTTAGAGGGCGGGCCAGGAGCTAAAACACAAGGGAAAATTAATCTTATGCCTAATTAGACAAAGTCTTTTTTAAAGTTTATTCGATACGTACTGTCTTCGAAAGTTCTGACTGTAATAGGCGGGTCGCTCAGCTCTCCGTCTCCCAATCTCGTGTAGCCGAGGACTTGTATCTGATACACAACATATTTTCTCAGCTCTGTGAGAGTGACCGTGTGAGTTTGGTTGGAGGGTATGGACTGACATTCGATCTTCTTATGTTCGGGTCTTGGTGGTGGCGCTACGGCCGCGTAGCAAACTTTGTACCCTTCGATGAGACCGTTTTGGTCTTGTACGGGGATATCGCCCCAGAGAACCACGACTGTTGTAGATGATGTAGCATTCGCTGATACGCTACTTGGTCCTTGCGATGGCACTGGAAAATAAAGAAGATAATATATTTCTGGTTCACAATTTAAGATTATCCTGACTACAAAGTATGCTCAAAAGTTTGTTTTGGGTATTTCTAAGAGATTTGAGATAACTGATTGATGTGCCTATGGGTGAATGAAAAGACTTGAATGTTCATTAGAGTCCTTTTTATGTAAGTTGAACAGGTTTTTAACCTAGGCGGGCTCGCGAACATTACACGTACTGCGTCATAAGAGATACTATATATATCGCTGTGCGATAAAAAGGGGGGTGTCATGTAGATTAATATATTTTCAGACACGCAGGTCTTTGTGATCTGAATTGCACTTTATTGCGTCGTACCAAGAATCGATATTTATTTTAATGTCATTACAGATATCTATCTGTTTAAAGATTTAATTAAAAATTGTTTATTCACATGGGCCCCATAGTTCAGATAGAGATAGACTCTTGAAATTTAATGTGTAGTATGTAGCGAGCTATTTTTCTCAACTAGCCCGTATGACCTAACCCCAACGACCTTTTTTGCGTGAAATACATAAATTATCTTAGTATAAGTAAATAAGTTTATATATAGTGTATTGTTGCGTCGCCAGAAAGCGCTTGTGCAGTTTGTCTTTCATAGAGGCAAATCTACAAGCATGCTACATCTTCGGCCGCATCATCACTTTCCATCAGGTGAGATAGTGGTCAAATGCTTGCCTATCGAGTATTAAAAAAAATCTTTATCTTTAACATAATCATAGTTATTATAAATAAGCTTTCATACATTTTACAATACAATACAAAAAACAAATTCGTTTCAACACCTAACCCAATTTATTCGATCTTTACAAGTACTATGAAGTATTACACATAAATTATGACAATACTGACCAGCTTCTCTCGTCCTCTCGAAGGCCGTTGGGCTCTCAGCCGACACGCCGACCTCATTGATGGCCGTCATTCGGATCTCGTACACCGACCACTCTTCTAGGTTTGACAGTACATGAGAGTTCGCCGTGTGGTCTTCTATGATACTGTGGAGTGTGTCGTTGGTGCCGGTACGTTTGTACGTTATGTTGTAGCCTTTGGGGTTGCCGTACCATTCGCTTTGTTGTAGAGGCTGGAGAGTAACGTAAAACAATGTTTGTAAATTAAAAAGAGCCAATTAAAACACTCATAATAGAAGAAGCGAGAAACCCTTGCAGAAGGGCTTTATAACCTATTCTAATTTACAAAACTTACGAGCGAACGATCGAATTTGACATTCATTTTATGAAAGGTTTAGGTAAAAGGTATCTTCTATTTCTTTTTTTTCCTGCACCTCTTTGGAACAGTACATTCTGTATTAGCATCGAGTCCTCCGTGTACAGCTTAATTATGCATAAGATTGTTATTTCTCGTCTTTGTCTTTTGTTATGCGTTAATGATTTTATTTCTAGTTATATAATATAATATGTTTATCGTTCAAAAAATCTTAGATATTGCTCTAATTTTAGGACACTTAGGAATATACTTATTATATTAGCAAACAACGAAAGGTAAACATAAACGCTTTCACACTGACAGCCCCACACTAAATTCAATGACTTGGGTCGTTGGTACGAGAAACAATAACATCACGCACACTATAACACACAGAACCAGAAACACAAATTTGTGGTCCCGCCGGAAATCGAACCCAATATGTTTAAAGGCGGACCGCGCACTTAATTAATCCACCGGGCAGTTTAAAGGTGATCAATATCGTAGTGGCAATTGTACCTAGTTGTTACAAAAGGAAGGTGAACTCACAATCCATCTGACGCGCAGGTTGGTCGCGCTGACAGCTCGTACCGTGACATTCTTAGGCGGATGCCTCGGCGGCGCCTGTATCGTCTGGAACTCCTTGCAAGGCTCTGAAGGCGGCGACGACCCTACCACGTTGGTGGCTATAAGCCGCAGTCGATACGTCGTGAAGGGCACAAGACCGTTGACGACTATTGATATCGCGTCCGGAGCGCTCACTTCGTATATAGTCGCCCAGGATGTGTTGCGGGCAGTTTGTGCCTAGAAAATGTGTATTGTTTATGAGATGGACCGAAAGTTACAATGAGTCAGATGAGGATTGGAGTTTAAAGTAGATAGTTGTGCTATCTTTTACATTGCAAACAAGAGCAGGTTTACAGTAATTCTTTGGAGCTATTTTAAGTTCGGTGGTTCAGGGCCATTTAATTTACATCAGGTTTTTTGTACAGTAAGAAAAGGTGTCGGAAGTTTCTCATCTATAAACTAGAGACTTCATAGCAACAATATATCTCCATAGTCCAATTAACGAGTTTCCAAGATGCAAGCATCAACGTCAATTGCAGCATCATTAAGATATATTTTTTATTCACACTCACAACCCACACTTATTTCATAGACTTGTATCGTGGGTGCCAGAAACATTCACATCACACACATTACACCCAGAACCAGAAGTACAAATATGCCTTGGGAAGGAATTTGTGCTCCTGCCGGGAATCGAACCCAGGACCCACGCCGCAGAGGACAGACACCTGTCCACTGCGCCAACTGGGTCGTCTATTTTTCTTTCAATACTAGAGCTAAGATTCTTGGTGTGGAATCGATACAGCCGCACCAGAACAGCGGCAGATTGAAAGGTAACTCTCCAAGGTCTAAAAATGTCACGCCGACGTATTCTTTGTGGAATTTTTACCTGCACAGTCCACAGCGATATCGAAGAGTTCCCATCGAAGCCAGGCGTGAACTGTAGCAACACTGAGAAAGCGGCTATATTGGAGAGAGCAAGGTTCCTCGGTGCCGCTGGCAACACTGGCTCCACTCCAGACTGAATGGTAGCCGACCGAGGCGGGCCCGCGCCGACTGCCGTCACAGCGCACAACCAGAACTTGTAGTGGGTGCTCGCCTGTGCAACAAAATGACGATGTTAGGATATCTCATCTAACAGTAGAGAATCTTGATAGTCGCACTGAAAGCACGATTTGAGGCCTTTGTTTCTGACTGCCCCAACATTCATTGAACCTGCTTTTTTTCTTATGTATTTAAATGTTAGTGTATACTAAGGTACGAAGCGAGATTTATAGAGAATACGAGTATTATTAATCGTGTTTATTATTAAAGAACACAAAGCGTCACTTTGAAATATAATATAACAGGTGCTCTTATCGACTGAAAAACTGAAAAACGGATCTTATAGATCCGTTTTTCAACCATTTTCAGGAATTTTGGAGAGGCGAAAAGGCTTCCGAATGAAGCCGGAACAATAATTGTCGATCTATACTTCGTAATCGCGTTTCAATTTAATTTAAAAGATAAAAATCCATTCTGCCTTCTGTTGTTACAATACCTCTGCGCTACAACCAGTAGCTGCAACTAAGATTTAATAAAAAATAATTTAATTTTACCGGCCTAAAGCAAGTATTAGCTCATGTCATAGAAAAGTCTATTAAGTACGAGCTGTGCCCCGCGGCTTCGCCTGCTATTACCAAGTGTTAATCCAAAGTATAAGCTATATGTTCATTCCAAATCCGGTCAGCCGTTAAAGCGTGAAGAGAGAACAAACATACTTACACATTTACATACAAACTTTCGGATTTATAATATTAGTATGATAGTATGATTTCGTAGTAGAGTTTATAATGCTTCCGTTTGGAAAAATTACCCACGAAATTGTTCAGTAATAGGTGTAGGTTGACGCAAACTTTGCAACACGAAGAATGGAAAACTCTCCATACATTGTGTGTGTTAAATGCGTGACGGTTACCATCGCAGGCGAATGATTATCTGGTTAACCATTATACATAATTAAAAATGCCGCGATTCGATAAACAACCTTATGGCATCCAGTTGTGTGGCTGGTTTCACATTGCAATAAAAACATACAACGTGTTATTATTTAAACTGAGACTATTAAACACTTACATAACACTGTAACTTGACACAGTTAAATACAACAAAGAAGAGATACATCTTGTTTTGCGGAAGCTCTAAAAACTTTAATTCTAGATCCAACTAGCTTGGATGACATTGCTGCTCGTCAATCCAGTTTAAGCTGCGGTACATTTAAATGACGTTACTATGTAACTCTAGACTAAGCTGCATCTGCGTTCCGACAATTTGCAACATACCTGCAAATGTTCCACTTTTATGCTCGTTACGTTAGGTGGCAGTACTTCCTCTTTAAAGTTCACCTCGTCTTCTTTTATTTGATATTTGAGCTTGTATCCGATGAGGATTCCGTTGGATTTCTTCGGTGGTGACCACGACACTCTTACTGCGCGGTCTGATATATCATCGAATTGTAAGCTGCCTACTTCATCCGGTACTGGAAATACAAAAGTCATATATGACTACCCAGTTGGCGCGGTGGGTAAGTGTCTGCCCTCTGCGCCGTGGGTCCTGGGTTCGATTCCCGGCAAGAGCACACTTCTCGTTCTCTTCTCTTCGTGCTTCTGGTTGTGATTGTGTGTGTGATATGTAAATGTTCCCAGCACCCACGATACAAGTCTTTGAACGTAAGTGTGGGGCTGTGAGAGTGAATGCGTTTGTTTCTTTTTTTGTTAAAAGTTATATGTGCTTGTTGTTGGTTGGATAAAAAAAATTAGCGTATTTTATAGTTCACATTTCGCAATTTGATCGCAATAGTTTAGAAATTTGATTCTGATACAGTATGACCTCTTTTAGTACAACTCTACTCATTTTAGTAGATATCGCATGATAAACCCAATCATATCATTATCTTAGATAGATAAAATTCGCAAAATATTGGTAAATTTAATTCTTTAATTTTTTTTTATTATTATTTACAAATGCTAAAATCAAAGCAATGTAACAAATACGAGTAGTTTTAAAATATGTGTGTTTTGTCTGTTGTGTATGTCCGCTATTTTTTGTTGCTTTTATTACGCACCTTTATAAAGAAAGGTCTTCAAAATAATGTAACCGCTACAAATAATTTAATTTAAATGTAAGCAAAGCTTAAAAAACCGACTTCATTGACACTGATCGATTTCGATAAAATGTATAAATATGTGGAACCACCTCTGAAGTATAATCTACCAAGCAAAAAAAGAATTTTAAGAATCGGTCCACAAATGGGGGAGAAATCGGAGAACATAAATAAAAAAATACATACAGTCGAACAAAGTAAACTCCTCCTTTTTTGAAATAGGTAAAAAGTGGTGACAATTGTGATTTTATTATACCTCTGTCGATAAAACTAGTTTAGGTTATAAATAATAAGAAAAAATATCTAGCTGTTACTGAAACCTGCATCTTAGATCTCCGGTCTAAAAACATTGAAAAAAATATATAAAAATATTTAAGCATTGAACTTGAGTATGGATTACGGTATTGGTTTTATTATAATAAGATAGAGATAAGTAAGAACACATAATTTTGACCTCACTTGAGCTTTGTGTCTTATGGGGACATAACTCTATCTAGTCAGAGACAAACTACAATAAAATGGCCCGCCCCTCCAAAATGCAAAACGTTTGAATGAATTTGAGGAAGTATTTACAAAACGCCACCGAGACTGCAACGCATATTGTGTGCGGCCGCCGGCCTGCGACTGAAGACGAAAACATACAAATACATACAAACGTATTCGTAAGGATGTGACAACACACATTGAAACAGTAATTTGGAGAGGCACGCCATGTTACCCTAGTTTATCTCTACCACTGAATCAAGATAACTCTATTATCTATCTCTAAATCAACACTGTCAAATCGATTACTATCACTTACAATCTTCCATAGTCCTGACTAGTAAATATTCGCTGGGCGGTCCATCCCCCGGCTCAGTGAAGCACAATACAGTTATATTGTACTCAGTGAACTTCTCAAGGCCAATTATAATCGCCGATTGTTCTGTGAGAGGATCCAACAAATTCGGAGGCACGCTAACTAGCCGTTGCTCTACATTCACGTTTTCTGTGTCGTCCCATCTCCATGCTTGCAATTTGTAACCCTGTAATAAGATTTCAGTTAGCGTAAGCACTTTGTCAATATCAAATCGCAAGGACCTAATGTTCCAATAAGGATTTCATGATTATGCATCCTATTACGATGCCGTTAAAGATTAACTAATTCAATATTGTTTATGCTAAGATATCTTTTATTTATAACATTAGAATATTTTTAATTCGCGACGATGGGAAACTCGAACGGACTGTATGTGAAAACAAATAAATGTTAAAATCCTCAACCTTGCCTGTGCAGTTAAAATTGTTACCTTAACGCAATACTAACAACAAATAGGTGTTTTTTTCAACAAATTGCTTAGTATTATATCTGCCATCATTATAATGATTACGATATGTTCTTTTGAATGTAGTTTCATGTAATGAACACCGTCTGCGGTCGTGATCTGTGTCACGCATGAGCGTCATTGACTTGAGTAGAGATTATGATACAAACATATGAAATCATTTTTTTTGCCGAGCAGTTTAGCTTATCCTCTTTTGAATACAAATTGTTAAATGAACATTGTAAATGAAATGAATCTAGTATAGACGTACCTGATTGATTCCATTAATTGCTTGAGGGTTAGGCGGCGTCCACCAAACAGTCACAGCAGTTGAATTCAAAGGTTCACACCTCACGCTATCAGGCGCGGCTTCGGGTATGCCTTCTTTTGTTTTTATCGTATAGCTATCTGAATACACTCCAACACCTTTGTCATTGTAAGCGGCTATTTGGACGTTGTAATCCTTCCATGTTATCAAATCTTGGATGAGGTAATTTCGCTGTGCTTCATTGGTGATGTTCTGAGACGTCCAAGGACTGTTGTCGTAACCTCGTAATCTGTATCTTATAACGTAGCCTAGGATATGTCCGTTCCTGTGTTCTTCGAGAGGCGGTTGCCATTGAGTGATTATTTCTGATGGAGATCGTGCTGACCCCATGAATCCCACGGGCGGGCCCGATGGAGCTGCGAATTCGTGAAATCAACGTGTATTATATTTATATTTTCAATATTAAATATTTCCGCAGGCTTTGAAAAAACAAGGTAAAGAATTTGTCTTGCTTGACCTAAGTACTCATGCCTTTAGTGAAATGCAAGTCCCTAAACATGCAAATAAATAAGTTGGAATAGTAAGAGAGATATGCATTAAAGTACTGATTAAAGTCACTAAGCACGTAGATTTCCTTTCCATGCGTGTAAAAAAGATTTAACGGCAATCATATTTAAAAAGTGTTAATTGAAAGGAGCAAGATATTGCACATAATCACTTTAGCACTAAATACTTTTAAATTGCTTAAAATCAGTATAAATTTCACCTGATATGCGAACAGTAAAGACATAAATCTTATATACCTGTATCATTTTAATGAAAGCTAAAGAATCCCCTTATTCATAAAAAGATAAAATGTTTGATAAAGCTCCTGTAGTAAAATATGCTTTGTCTTATTTTGACGCGTGTCATTTAACATCAGTTAAAATAAGACAAAACATATTTTAACTATAACATGTTCATCGAACGTTTTGTCTTTTTATAGGTGGTTATATACAAAGTATGACGTCTCATGAGAGATCTTATTTTATCTTATCCATGGCCTGATTAATTAACGTAGTGATCCTTGTTAAGAGGCGTCTTTGCCCCAGTTTCGTCACCGCTTTTAGCTTCCATTAAAAACCCACATAAATTTAATGCCAAAAAAATGAGCAGGACGGCACAAACTAGCAGGGTAACTATGATTATCTCCATACCTTGGCAGCAAATTAGATCGCTGGCTGCTTGTTTACAAACAGAACAATATTTTAACATTACAAAACATAAAGTTGCTACATTAAGGACATCCTCGACTGGTTGGAAACATAGTAATATTCATTTTATTGATAACTGTATACATTACAGTCATTTACGGTAGAAAGGTATGTATTGAAGTGTTTTGTAGATAAGCACCGAAGATAAACTTGATGTAACACCATTTTCAATTACTGTTAATAGCGATATGCTTTATTCTATAAATACGAGTATATTAGGAGCAATAACAAATTTACTGAAAGTACTTGTGTCATTTTATTGTTAGTATCAAATATGGTTATGATTGTGTTGGTCTCATACCAACATAGCTAATTTATATGTAGTTAAACAACCACCATTTGCGTCAATAAGTAAAAATATAATTGTTATTGCAAGTTTCTAACATCTTTAGTCTAATAAAAAACTTTTACTAAATCAAAAGTTTTTACAAATTTCGTCATGTTTACTGTGTAATGAAACAAAAGAACAAAGAAATATTTTACCACTTATAGCCCCGCACTAAGCCCGAAGACATATTTTGCACCCGCAAAATAAAATATTGTTTAGTATTAATGTGTGAGCGAAAACAGATGAGTTGAGCTACCATTACTTGCACGTAAGAGCATAATTCTAAGTACTAAAAGATTAGCAGGTTATTGCTTTACCTTCTTGTGGTAAAGTCAAGACATCAGTCGGGTCAGACGCGGGTCCTTCGCCCACAGTGTTGACAGCGGACACTCTAAACTGGTAGGAAGTAGCTGCCTTCAAACTCGTTAACAACGCCCATTTCTGACTCGCCGATACATTCATAGGCAACGTAACCCAGTTGAGAAGTGGGTCTGGCGTAGGACCTGCAAAACGATGTATTTAAATTCAATGTTCGTCAGCCTATATAACAATACAAACTCATAAAAGGCGAAATCTCCATTGTATGTTCATTTGTATGCTCAACAGAAATAAAAACAAAACGAACCGACATATTCGGTTGTCGATTTTGCCGGTAGATTTAAATTGAAGTTACGTAACAGTTCCGCATGCAGAGGGAGAAAAGAGCGTAAAAAGAAGAGAACAGATATACCTGGGAGTTTGCTCTCACCGAATTCAGGTACGATGCGTCTTTGGACGATGAACTTCTGAATAGGAGAGTTTCCATCGAAGCCCGAGGTCCATGATACATTGACGGCGCGTTGCTGCGTGGTTTCCAACTTGACTGCTCGCACGTTTGTCGGCGCGAAGGGAAGTTCTATGACGGATAGGAGTGCGTGCCTTGTGTGGTTGCCGCCGGGTGACGTCACAACGCAAGTGTACTCGCCCGCGTCACTGGCTCTCACAGCTTGCACTTGCAAAGCTCCCTCAGCCGATATCCATATGCGAGATCCTGCCGTCATAGGCCTACAAAATGAACAAATCGTTACACAACTCAATCACTTCTATTTTTATTACTGGACAGAACTATTCCAAAACTCACTGTTTGTTATGAAACCAATCAATGTTGTATTTTACATTCGGGTCATTCGAAACCTTGCACTGGAGCGTGGCCGTGTGACCCAATAACACTTTCGTGTCAACAGGTGGTGCGATGATTTGAGTTCTCACTGTAACACAAATGTCAATTTATTGTTTTAGAGGGGCTGCCGAGGCATAAAATGAATTAAGCTGTCGCATAAAGCCCTTGCGTAAATGGTTGTGACGGATCGCATCAAATATTGGGTCGCTATAAAATGGTTATGGTGCATTATTGATGAGCGGACGACAATAAATTGGGCCCTATTGCGCACTAGGGCTAAGTCGTATTACGGGACCGCGCGATAAAACTTGTTAAAAATGCATGAAATTTTATGCTTAGGGACGGACGATTGACGTCAGTAAATGAAAACGTCGCATAGAACATGGCGAGATTTAGTTGAGAAATAAAGAAAGTCATACCAAGTACTGTGAGATAAGCTTCCCCGGACACATTGCCCGCGTCGTTGGATCGTAGACAGGTGTATTTTCCAGTATCAGCTGTCGTGGTACCGGTGATTAGCAAATCCCCTTCTTCTAGACCTTGCAGTCTTCCGGAGAGGTTTATTATAAGAGAATCTAAAACATTAAATACAGCTCCTTATATTACATGCACTAGAATGTTTAAAATATATTACCATGCAGTTGCTACAGTCTATGTAATATTTCGACAAAGTAATTCCAGTTTTACGTATTATGAAACTAAAAGGTTGTCTAAAAAAATAATAAACAGGAACTAGAAATTTCAAATATCGTAAACTCTTCAGCTCCTTCGTTTCTTAGTGCTGTAACTGTAACATAACAACGTTCAGATATTTGTACTGGACCTATTGTTTAGACAGAAGTCGATACTTGTCAATGAGTGTGTAATAAATAATTATTACAAAAAAAACGCTTTCACACTCACATCCCACAACACTAAGTTCGATAACTTGTGTCGTGGGTGCCGGAAACAACATGTATGTGTGATAACAATCACAACGAGAACCAGAAATACAAATTCTCCTTGGGGAGAAAACTTGTGTTCCCGACGGGAATCGAATCATATATCCCTGCTTAAAAGGCGAACGCCCACCCAACTAAGCCAACGGGCAGTTAGCAAATTATTTCAATTAAACAAATAATTAGGAATACTATTCTGATTTATATGATACTTGTTTGATTATCGTATTTAAGTGGGCACTGGGAAGTCCTGCTGTCTAGATCGTTTAGGACGGCCAGATGTTAAGGTACCGACACTGTTGTCTTATGACAACAATAGTCGAGCTTATTTTTATGGTAAAAAAATAATTAAATCAAAAACTACTAATTTTCATAGTATCATTACGAGTATGACCATCAACCGGAAATACATCTACTTATGAGCATTGACCTCGTCCATGCTAACTACAACAAAAGTATTATTTATACTGTAATAGAACGACCGACAGTACATACTTGTACTACTATTCTGTGGCGACAGTTACACGTTTGCAATTGACATAAATGTTAGCGCCGCTTCAAAGTTAACAACGAGGACACGACATACGTGTCGTACTTACTTAATCTTTAGGAAATACGTTAACTATTTTGTAGATAACGTACCATTGAAGTACCAGGTGACGTTTGGTGTAGGGGCGCCGATGGCGCGGCAGCTGACGGTGGCATCCTTGCCGTCCAGAACTGTGAGGTTCGCCGGAGCCGTCTGCATTATGGGCGGGGACGCTACAAGCCACACACAGTTAGTTTACAACTAGCGACACTACATATTCGTATTTGATTAGTACAACGCAAAATAACAGTGATCAAAAAATCATCAATCAACAATCAGTGGGCAAAATCAGTGTTAGTTGCTGGGAAATATACATGCATTTATACGGACCTAAAATAAACAATTCACCATCACATTCTACATTGTTTGTAAACGAGATACAAAATATATTTTCAATTAAAACGTGTTTATCGGGGTTTTCGGAAAAAAGTGTAAAAGGTAGAGTGAAAGAAATAAAGAACATGCTTTTAAAATAAGAGAAGTTGCAGGTTTTCCACGATGCACTGTTAGCACTTAGCGAGCTGACGGGAATACCGCTAAGTATGCTGCTCAGGTGTGGAATAAAACCACACCACTATTATAAAGCTTTCGGCTTAAGAATTTTAGCAGCAATTTTCTACAGGTTTATAGTTTAGTATTTATTGAAATAGTTACATCGTGCAGTGATGATATAAACTATTATGTCGTACATATGTTTATATAAATTGATGTTGTTACTGCAATCTACATAAATAATAGATTTAACAATAGTTTGCATGCAGATCAAGGTATCACAACAACAGCTTCAGAATCTCTACATTTGCTGTATATAACAAAAACTTGATTCAATTCCTAAAATGGAACTACAAAGTACATTGCTTCTACTTATAGAGACAAAGTAAAAACGGAATGGTTAAGCAATCATCACTCTGTGCTTAAAAACAAACTGCCGTAACAGTAAGTGCATTTTAACAAATGTTTGCGTATCTTACTGCCAGTATCGAATTTGAACGTTTTTGCCTTTTTATCCGCCGTCCGCATTCTTATTAACTTCATGTGACTGCGTGGGAATCGTCTACTGTCCTTAGCTGCACGACACCAGTGACAATAGTCAATTATTTGTAAATTAGACAAAAAAGTGTATTGACATTGTCGCATCACACACGGGCCTTTTAAACCTCTGTCATCAAATAACAATAAGAAATCATGCGCTGGTTCTTATTCGTGAGGAAGAGTTTGTTGGTTGTATTACCAGGTCGAAAATGGGAAATCAGTTGGTTTATCTAGATTATTCTAGATAAACGTTTACCTTGTAGCAGGAATCAGTTACGTAGTTTATGCTCCGTTACTAAAAGCGCATTTCTCTGATTGGGCCCTACTTATACAAGACGACGATGTCAATAACATCCAATTAAGCTCATACACTTTAATGATGTCATTTATCATGTTACGTCTCGTAGCTTTTTATTTATCGCTTTCATTCCCATGCGCGGTTTAAAGAATGCATCACATAACACCTTTCACGGAAATATTTTTTACAGAACAGTTACTTACTTTTGATTTTTAGCCAGGTGGAAATGGATGATTCTCCAGCTTCGTTGCTTGCGGCACATTGATAAATACCCATGTCTTCCATTTTGAGTTCGTTTATGATAAGAGAACGGTCCACATCGACCCTGTATCTACCTCCGCCGTCGTCGACGTCGATGTTATCAGGTTCCCCGGCATCAGCACCGACACTCGCGATCTTTTTCGCGTCTTTGTACCACGTGATACCAGGTATCGGTATGCCTTGAACGTTACAATCCAAGACTATTGTACTCCCAAATTCACCGAACGTTTCCGATCTTAAATTACTCAAAAACACGGGCTTTTCATAGACTGTTACTGTAGCCGATGCCGTAACTGTAGCAAATCCGCCCGTCTTTAGCCTGGCTTGACAAGTGTATTGTCCCGTGTGAGTCAAGTTCGCCGAGATGAGACTCAGAGTGCGATTCCACTGGTCGTTCAGATCAAAAGTTATTCCGGCCAAATCGATCATTATCCCGTCTTTGAACCACAAAGTTTCCAGTTCATGGAGCGGCCGCGCGTTTGCTATACAATAGAGATTTGTGAATTCTTGCCCTTTGATAATTTTCTTGTCTTGTGGTTTAATAATTATTTCCGGTGGGATTTCTTTTGTGTCGTCTCCATAGACGCCGAGTTTTATATAAGGGCTGTTTTCTTCTTTACCTAATTGAGTGTTAATGGCTCGAACTCTGAAACGGATTTTGATTAATTCTTAGATTGTAATAAAATGCGATCTGATGAAGAAGAGAAGTGCCAGTTTGTAATACATACCTGTAAGACTTTTCATCGTCGCGGGCAGCACACAATATAACTAGTTGATGTTTATCAGTGATGGCGTATTTTTGATCATATCGTAACGCACTGATTTCATCCTGCCAAATCACTGAAGGCGCGGGTTCCGACTCTATTCGAGGAAAATCGAGGATAGCCGCTTTGCCAGACTCTACAGTGATCTCTGTTTCAGAGACATCCTCAAATACGCCCATATCTAAAAATTATAAAAGGTGTAGCTGCTATCATTGTCAGCTTTTAATAATTCCTAGGAATTTTAAATTATTTTTTATACATGAAAGTCTGGCTTAAGAATGCAATGAATATTTTGTGCGTTGTGGTGTGATAGATTATATCTTCCGGGGTAATGTTACCTCAAAAAATATAACACATGGAAGTCAGTTAGGGAGTCTCGAGGCCCGGATACGTATCCGGAGTATTCCAGAGCATAGTGTAATTGTATACATAAAAACATAAGTAAGCGTTTGAAAATAACTGTGCTTTACTTTAAGCTTTTGTTGTTAAACAAAATGTCATTGTTACAATTTTCTATTCATTTCAGTCATATAGGTTAAAATTTGTGTAAAAATACTTACAAGCAACAACAATGTTGTTCTTTTCGCTGAATATGGCCCCGACGTCATTTTTCGCTATACACTGGTATGCGCCAGCATCTTGCCTCTGGGTATTATGAATTTTGTAAAATAGCTCTGAAGAGTAATCATTTAGAGGTAAGCCGTTCTTAAGCCACCTATACATCGGTTGTGGTATACCTAAAGGACGTAAATAAAATAATAACATTAAAATGTGCAACTTAAAGCATCGATAAAGATAAGTGGCTCTGCTTAAAACTTACCCATGGCTGAACATTGTAATATTTTAGTAGTTCCTTCTCTGACGATGCTATTTGAAGAAGACGGCTGCATGCTAAATCTCGGCGGCTGCATTTGTACTGAAACAAATGAATTTCATTATTGAATTTAAAAATCAGCTGTAATCGTTATACGCTCTCATGAAACTACACACCACAGGCGCATACTAATTTGTTTATAATTCGAAGAACTAATCTACGAATCGACTGTATCGAATCTTGTGAATGTCGAAATGCTCAGTAATAAACAAAGGCAAACAGCAACCCAACATCTAGGGCATGTTAGTCATCGGAACCGAAGTAAAATAGTGATCAATTAAATGGTTCGCCTCCGGTCAGCTTCAGTAATGTGGAAAGAGGCTGCCCATTGACCGGAATTTATCTTATGTGCCCTCTGTATTAGAACTGTAGAAACCATTATTCAACTGCTCAGTTATTTTTTCCTTGCCTCGAAATAGTACCTTTTATGAGAATACATTTTTTGTTACGAGCTGTTGAATCGTTACAGATCATAAAAGACATTGATTTGTGGAGAGATCCGAAACAAATTACGGAAACCATTCAGTAGAAGAACTACTTACATTAGTATGTGAACAAAAACAAACTGTATAAAAATACTACATCTATCAGAGACTTTTCTCGTCTAAGTCTAACTAAGCTTTACCGATGATACTTTGTACTTGCATTGATTGTGACATATATGGGTAGAGTTCAGGATTATTCCGTTAGGCTCGAACCCTTTCCATTAGAATTGCCACAAAGGGACCATTAACCCGGGGCAAGTATAAATTTAGTAAAATCCTTTGACATTTATAAAATCTTTCGTGGTAAAGTGGCTAGTTACGCGTGTCGTGCACGCAATTTCGTGTGTTTACTGGGTAAGTGGGTTAAGTTTACAAGTATATTATAAGTTTACTTAATTTAGTTTTGCGTAACAGGAAATCCACTCCCGATGCATTTTGATGGAATAATTTGTATACTTTTTAGTCGGCTCTTGATTGACTGCATTAGGCCGGCCCAGTTAACAGCATCAACACGTGTTGAGTATCATATTGAGTTAAAGATAGAAAACGATCTGATTCGAGATTCAGTTTAAACTGATACTAACAATTGCCCAATATAGTATCTGTGTTTTTTCCCATCCGCTTCATATTGATTAATCAATTAAAATCTTACTATATATCTTGGGATATTATTAGGAATTCAATCGAAATAGGTAATAATAAAATAATTAAACGCAAGCAAACCTTAAAAAAACCGACTTCAGCGCTTTATCTTCGGATTCTTCGGAACCTTGATCAGATTTAATGTATTAAACACGCATTATTGACTATAACTCAAAAACTAGTGATCAAATCTTGATCGAATTTTAATGGGACCACATGAAAAGCATCAGCTTTCAAATAAAAAAATAATCATCAAAATCGGCTCACAACGAAAGAAGTTATGAGCTAACTCTTGAAGTCGGGTAAACGAGAACATAGTCAAAGTAATCCACAATATAGGCATTATTGACGATATTTCAAGAACTGCAGATCAGATCTTGATCAAATTTAAATGGGACCAATTAGAAAGCAAAATATTTCAAACTAAAAAAAAATTTCGATCTCGGCTCACGTGGAGAGAAGTTATGAGGTAAAACACAAAAAAAAAAAAAAATACAGACGACTTGAGTACCTCCTCCTTTTTTGGGAAGTCGGTACCGACTTCTAGTACCTACCTACTACATTTTTATAATTTCAAACCAAAATCTATAGCTTTTTAATATTAATCTCATTAATATTAAAAAAAATCCTTTGCTGTAGTCGAGTTAAAAGTAAATATTTACCTACTCATAAAACCGTCACCTAGTTACGTTGCTCTATCTCTAATCTAAATATGATAAGGCAGATAAAAGATATCTCTTGACAAGAATCTAATAGTCTTAAGGTACTCGCAGCCGTTTCAGTTCATTTAGCTTCCATTCTGGTTCAAGGAGAATTTTACGATTAGGAAACTTTATTATTGCGTGAAAATGGCACTTTATGCTATAATTGATAAGGTTATTTTAAATAGTTAGGCCAGTTAAAACGAATTACAAATACCTAGAGAAATGTACAATGAAACAGTATACCTACTTGTTAGTTTGACCAAACAATAAACATTTCGAAGGTGTGAATTAGTGTTACTAATAACTCACCTACTTGCTTATAATGAACAGATAAATGATTGCGATAAGATAATACTGCGTATTTAAAGGCACTTGATAGATTGGTATTGTCGATCAAAGGGCCGTAGAAAAACAAGAAGCTAAAGTTAAATTAATAAGTCTAACGGAGCGTAAGTTAATATTGAAAGGGATAATTTTAATTCCAGCGAGCTTTTGTTCAGAGAAACAGTCGTTTAAGTAAAGCAAGTTTAATTTACGTACATCGACCGACGGGAGGTTCGGGGAGCGCAGATGTTTGTGTATAAATATGAAACCTTTTTATTACGGACTTCATATTTTGAATTAAAAGTTTCGAGATGTGGAATGAACTTTTGCCGACCCAATTTTTATTATAAATGTAAAGCATTGTATGTAACATTCTCATCTGCTGCGCTAAGAGGCACTTTAACATTTTATTATTTGATCTAATGTTAAGTCATTAATGTTTATTATTTTGAGCGAGTGCGGTTCAGCGGTAGCGTATGCAACTTCAAATTCTACTCACCCTGGTTCGAATTCTATTATTAATTATGTCATTTGCAAACACAATATTATTATAATAAGTCTAAAGTATACCACGCACCTGTATAATAGTAGCAAAAACTTATTGAAAACCGAAATAAGTATTTCTATTTACATAGCCAATACATATATGTCAACATTTTCTAAGGAACGACTACTTTCCCAGGTACTTATTAATATTTTGTATTATTAACACTTTAATGAACGTAAGCGTAAATCCAACAACCCGCACTTGACCAGCGTGGTGGATCATGGCCTACTCTCTCCCAGTGACCGAAGGCCCATCCACCCAGCAGTAGGAATGAAATAGGCTGACGATAACGATTTCTTTGGCGAATAAATACGTGCTTTGTCACATTTTTTACCGACTTCCCAAAAAAGGACGAAGAAGTACTCTGGTCGACTGTATTTTTGTTTTTTTTTTTTATGTTTGTTACCTCATAACTTCTCTCCACGTGAGCCGATTTCGAATTTTTTTTTAGTTTGAAAGGTGTTGCTTTCTTATTG
Source organism: Lomographa bimaculata (assembly GCA_948107665.1). NCBI lineage: Eukaryota > Metazoa > Arthropoda > Insecta > Lepidoptera > Geometridae > Lomographa > Lomographa bimaculata. The sequence continues at coordinate 10,607,117 of OX403589.1, forward strand.
GTCCCATATAAATTTGATTAAGATCTGATCAGTAGTTCTTGAAATATGGTCAATAATGTCTATTTTGTGACGAATAATGCGTAATTTGACGATGTTCTCGTTTACCCGGCTTCAAAAGTTACCTCATAACTTCTTTCTTTGTGAGCCGATTTTGATGATTCTTTTTTTATTTGAAAGCTGGTGCTTTTCATTTGGTCCCATTGAAATTTGATCAAGATCTTGTTTTTGAGTTATAGTCAATAATGCGTGTTTATACATTAAATCAGAACAAGGTTCCGATGATAAAGCGGTGAAGTCGGGTTTTTTAAGCTTTGCTTGCGTTTAATTATGTTTTATAAACGCTTTCACACTCCCTGCATCACACTAAGTTCAATGACTTGTGTCGTGGGTGCCGGAAACATTCACATCACACACACAATCACAACCAGAACCAGAAACACAAATTTTCCTTGGGGAACAAAGTTGTGTTCCCGCCGGGAATCGAACCCGCTTAGAAGGCGAACGCTCACCCAACTTAGCCAACGGGCTGTTCAAACATTAACTGCCCGTTGGCTTTGTTGGGTGCGCGATCGCCTTCTAACGTGCGGTATCGAGTTCTATTCCCGGCGAGAACACAAGCTTTCTGCCCATTTAAAATTTGTGTGTGGATGTGGTTGTTATTGTATGCGTGATGTGAATGTTTATGGCACCCACAACACAAGTGATCGAACTTAGTGTAGGGCTGTGAGTTTGAAAGCGTTTCTGTTAAGATTCAAATTGATTTCTATGTAGAGTTTTGATTGAATCTTCACACTTTAATTTTCTTTTTAACTTAAAGGTTAAGTAAAACATGTGAAGGGAACGCATCAAGCTAAGTCAGCCATCAATATCGAGCTCCGTTTCCGTTACGTGACTCTCTCGCGTGGCACGTATACTGGATGCCAGTGACTGCTAACATACAAATGACGCCACTTTATAAGGCTTTAATAATTTTCTTAGAACTCTTCGACTCTTCTTGGGTGACAAATTAATCTAATAGTCATAGTTGATTTGTAATAGTTTCGAATATATCATACAAACTATCTATTTGCCAGAATAGATAGAGATATCTTTAATTAAACTAGAAACTGGAAGTTTAAATCAAAATCGTTTATTCACATGGGCCCCAAAGAGGCACTCATGAAAGTTAATGAATCTATTGCCAGATTCGCAAAATTACAGCCATCTCGAGAAGAACCTGGCAAGGAATTCGGCGGCGCAATTTTTTTTCATTCATTTTTTTATAAAAAACATTCTTAATTTCTAATACATAATTTTCTTAACCTAGGTGTTATTATGGTAGTCGCTAGAAAGAGCCTGACTAAACGGACCGCCAAATTATACTTGTATTTGATCTTTAATCAATTTACTTTGGTCATAGTTCAGTGGGGGGTTATGCCACTCCGCTCCGAAGTTATGGGACGCGTGGAGGTATCAAATCAAATATATTAAAGATGGAGGTGTAAAAAATCGGACGAGCAATTTACTCGCATTAAAAAAGATATAAGCATATAGATCAGAAAGACATAATTAATAATAAACACAATTAACATAAACGCTTTCACACTCACAGCTTCACAAAAAGTTCGATGATTTGCGTCGTGGGTGCTGGAAATATTCACACCACACCCAGAATCAGAAACACAAATTTCCTTTGCGGAAAAAACATGTATTTCCACTGGAAATCGAACCCCACGCTTGCTGCTAGTAAGAATAAGGCAAACGCGCACCCAACTTAGCCAACAACGGGAAGTTCATTATATTGTCTAAGCGTCAAAACGTACAAAACTCGTTTAGCGTGAGAATTATACAATATAAAATGAAAATATCTTCTATTTATTTAGGTATTTTAATGATCTAAACAATGTAGTTTTTTTTTATAGTGTCAGAGAAAAAACAAAACCTCCAAAATAGTGTTCAAAAGACCCAACTTTAAAATATAATTGTATTGAGATTATTTTCACCAACCATGTTTCCGGTATATTAGTATATAATTATATTATTTAAATATGGTGACTTTGTCTTTTATTTTTACTAAATATTATTAGTTTAGGCAGCTCTATAAATTTATATAGCGTCTTAATATCAAGTACGCGTACATATGGCCTCTTAAGCTGTAAATGTCGACGGTTCTAAGATATTAATATAGTATTTAGTCTTCGCGACGGCTGGTTTAGCTGGGTGCGCGTTCGCCTTCTAAGCAGCGGGTATTGTGTTCGATTCTCGGTGGAAACAAAAGTTTTCTCTCCAAGGGAAATTTGTGTTTCTGGCTCTGGGTTTGATGTGAATTATTTCAGCAACAACGGCACAAGTTATCGAACTTAATGTGGGGCTGTGAGTGTGCAAGTGTTTTTGCACAAAATTCAAGCTTTTAAGTCAACACAAATAAAACGTTAAAATATGCTGCATAAATGTGTCTTGCATTTTTGCAGCCTAAAATTACGAAGTTCGGCAAAACGTTACAGTTAAATAATAAAAAATAAAATACAAAAACGAAAGAAAAGGCGGGAAAAATATTCGAGAGTCGATTCCCGTGATGGACGAAGAATAAAAAAGAAGAAACATATTAACAATATTCGAATTTTTTAAACAAAAAAATCCTGAATGGAATCCTCAAAATGTTTTCATTCATTGCAAAAGCATTTTTATTACCGACTGTATCTCATAACATTTAACTTGTTTTGGGATTCGTTTATGAGTGGTATTTATTTATTTATACTTTATTGCACAACCAAAGACAATGTACAATTGCAGGACTTAATGCTAAGAGCTTTTCTGCAATATATGCGTATAAAAATATTTAATTATATATTGATATATACAATACATAAATAAATATAATATGTGCTTAACAAGAACGTATAGTAGCTAAGATGTAATATTAGTGCTTATCTTTTTTACCGACTTCTCAAAAAGGAGGAGGTACTCAAGTCTACTGTATTTGGTCCCATTGAAATCAAGATCTGATCTCTAGTTTTTAAGTTATCGTCAATAATGCGTGTATAATACATTCAATCTGATTAAGGTTCCGAAGATAAAGCGGTGAAGTCGGTTTTTTTAAGCTTTGTTGCGTTTAATTATTTAAGAAGTACTCTTGCACCTGTCATTTTTTAATATTTATCGGAAGCTATTCGTTAGGAATAGAATATAAATCACGATAGGTAGTAAACAAATACCATTGGTATTAGTTTGTTTGTGGTATTAGAAAGGAATAGATCAAACTATCTACATACAAGTTTATACCCATTTTGTACCGAACCCTGAGTGCAAGAGTAAAAGGCGCGCTTATCCGGTTTATATCTTTATAAATATTCTTTATAAGTATTTACGACAAGATATTATATGCATAGACTATCAGCACATATAATTTAATGTTGTCGACCGTGCTAACGTACTAATTTGGTTTAGACCCATTTGCCGCGAAAATGTACAGGTGACCCATCATAAAGTGTCTAAATACTAACATCATAAAAATACATTAAACAGCCTAGTTAGAGGGAACGACCCCTTTTGGTTTTTTGGTCTTTATGAAACCTCAGGCCACCGTGTAAAAAGCTGTCCAATTTCGTTATAATTCAATAGAGTTTATGGCGTTAATGTAGTGTGGCTTTTACTCTAACCCATTACTTTAAAGATTGCATCCTGGCTATTGTAGTTCAGTTTAACAACTGAGTTGACCAACTGGTAACCTGAGCCGTTGGGGGCCGCGCCCACCGCGCCTGTCGACCGATAGGGCTCTCCAACTCCGTGTAGTACTTACACAGGGAAACCTTGCGATCGCCTTTACATTACATTTGTCTTGCAAAGAAGCCGTGCAAGTGCCGTATGCCCTTCCGAGGACATACTTATGCTTCACACACACGAATATTATAAATTAGCATCTGCGCCACGAATGCTTTTTTAGTTATAAATGAAAAAAGTCGATTCGATATTTTCGTACAGTCAGTTGGGAGATTAATTAAGTGCAAACTTTACAACGTAAATAACTATGAGATACAGTTTCGAGCTTCGGCTTTCATTTACATAGTTGGGTCAATGATAAAATCGCTTGTTAAACTGTTCTTTATTGGCCTTCACCTAAAATAATAGATAGATTTTTATTATAGATACATCCTGGGGACCTACGTTTACAATTCAGTTTAACAATATCAATTATTCTATTAAGTATTTTACTTACATTTTTTCCATCTTTTTGAATTTAGAGATAAAAAGTTCATAAAGTATATTGCATTCGATTATGCATACTAGAAAGACTAACAAACAATTTTAGATGAAGTAGATTGACCAGACGAGCGTTAAAAATGCAGTAGTTCACACATGCAATAAGGTATTGCATGACCACAATCCATAACCGGTCTGCGTCCGACCACATACAACATAAGAATACAGCGAATAAATAGGTAGGTACCACATTTCCCACTCCACGAATAACGACATGAATGGAATACAATGAAATGAACCGCTACTGTTAATCGCCCTCACTTACTCTGAACAACAATCGAGGTAAATGCGCTTGCTTTTCTTAAGTTTTCTTCTATAAACTAGATATACGAGAACTAGAAACCATTTGTCAGAAGCATTGTTGTAATTCTAGCACATGACTGTCACGAAGCTGACATTTTTCGCTGCATCAAGAAAATTCATAAGAATATATTTTTTATATGTAACTCAAACGTAGAGAGAGAACCCAAATAAATGCAAACGTGTCAAGAGTAATGGATCTCTAGCCCGTTAGTAAGTAGACACCGTAAAACACTTTTCTCTGTCAGTCACTGTGGCTAGAAATAAAATGCAACGAGTATAATATTAAATATTATAAACAAGCATTCTTGTGAAAGGGTATTGCAGTGAAAAATGGAACATCTAGCTGTCCGCCGTTTGCAGGTATGTAACACTATATTCGATGATGCTTTGTTGAAGTGTTTCTGTATAGAATTATATAAATAAACAGCTGTGTCCTATTAAAGGACTAAATCAAAAGCCTCGCGAAGAGTATTGAAGACGACATAGATAGAAAAGACTGTAGAATTGGACCTCATAAGTGCTTTAAAGGTAAAAAAAAACTTCAGTCTAAAATACTGTTTGCTTCTTAATTTAACGATCTCTATAGTTAAATTGCCAGAGAGAATGACGCTCATTTCATAATAATTGCGTATAAATTAAACTTCTGATATAAAATATGTAAATAATGCAGCCAGTTTCAGAAACTTTATTAACATTTTCTCGCAAATTATTCAGAAATTGAGCCATAAGCATGAACAATAATGAGCGTACTATGAATACCAACGCAATAACTTAAGATTTCATAGACCTTAAACTGGATCCCTGAAAGTTTAAACGTGGGTACATGTATACATTTCATTCACGTCAGTCAGCAGTCAAATGAACCCGTGTGTCGAACGAGCTAACGATATGAATGTTTCCAAGAATATATCGATTTCACTGTAAATTAGGTCACAGGCTTTTTGTGATTTATTATTTAAAGAAAAAGGATCCTAGCCTCTGGTCGACGTGAAATGTTTACTATCTTGCTGCTAAATCCTGATCAAGTTGGATAACACGCCGAAGAAGATAAACAATTTAAATTCAATTCTGCTATTCATGAATCCAGCAACAGAAGTATGGCGGAGTCGAAATGTTTATGTAGGAAGGGCTGTTTTGTAGAGCTTGCTTTCTCTGACATATTACTTAGTTGAAATATTTTACGGAACAAAAAAATCTATACCTACGAGTAGTAATCACAATAATAATATCACAATCCGCTGCACATAATAATTACTCCTCAGAGATACAAACTCGGGCAACGCCTGGTGTATAATATTCCGGGAGAAATCCTATTTCATGATAAACTTAGTTTCACTATCATCAAGGGCCATCTCCATAATAAAGTTTGAAGCATCTACTTTAATTCGGTCAAACGATAATTGATGCAATGCATACAAAGCACAGTACAATGACTAGAAGATATCGTTCACTTTTTACGTCTCGTATAATGTGTTTTTATATTGATAGGCTGGCATTGTACCACTATTTCACCGTTGGTAGTTTATTTTATAACATGTTTATTAAATATAAACATATATGATAGTTGAAAAGGTGCATGGGATGGGGAGGCGTAAAATGTTAGAGATCTTCTGGGTTTTAAAACTTTCGCCTTTCCACCAATTTTTCATCACTCTTGATTTTTTTGTCAATTTTGACAGAGGAGGCGTTTATTTTTAGCATGGATGATCTCTTAAATGTGTAAAATCATCGATCGATCTGGAAATGGCTGGACATTAAATTAATCTAAACATAGAACGGTTTGTTTACAGACAATAACTAATAACGAATTCAATTACATTAGCTAAGAAAAAAAAGCAGATTAAAATAGGTACATCTGTTTGGAAACTATGAAGTTACAGATAGACAAAGTCGTCCAACTTATAACCCTCGTTTTTCGTCGTATATAACTGTGACAACTATAATATACTATGGATATTTTCCTCGACATCGCGAAGCTTTCAATTGATTCAATCTGATTCGCGTGCGCTTTTAATATATTTTATCTGGTTTGGTTTGGTTAAAGCCGCAACATGAACATTGTTGGTAATTAAATTGTACAATGTAAATGAATTTTCCGCGAAAAACAGCTAATGGGCCAACGTCGACATGCCGCGTGTGTATCAACAGAATCGATAACCAATTTCGCCAGATAACATAAAAAAGCTTTCAAAGTTAGTCGCAAATAATGATCCTGTAAAATCAGGGTTACTTTTTAACTAGGCGACCGTTACGTGCTGCTGCCCTGAATGACCATGGGTAAAAATAGAAGTCAATCGATCCTTTCATTCGTGTCACCTGCTCACAACTCATCAGGATCTACTCAACGGGAACCTGACTTTAACGTGCCTACTGAATTTTTCAGTTATTTATACGTCCCTTGCTTAGCCAAATTTTGTTGAGAAAAGCTTTACGAGAGTCAATTAAATATAAATGGATTTAAATATCGGATGAAAGACATAGGTAACGACAGGACCATAACCATAAACAAAAGCCCATTCTTGAAGTAAAGTAATAAAAGACGTTTTGAAGTTTGAAATTCGGAAGTTTAACGACTGCGTTTAAGTGAATGGAAAATAAAATACCAACAACGAGTGAACTTAGCTGAATTTGTAATTTATTAAACTCGATTACGTATTACGCACCCGTGTCACTCAGTCGCTAGCTGGCAACAACAAGCGTCGTAAAAACTTGTAAGAGCCTTACAGGCTTTGCTCCGTTCAGTGGAATCCTGTTATAAAACGTACTGCGTCCTTAGAGCAACTGTTATTGGGAAAGCCTTAACAAGGAACGTTACATTAAACTGACCATCTCTTGTAAAACAATAACGGTTCATCGCAATTAGCGGTATTTTAGAAACGCTGAATAAGGATGATTTAGACACAACATACCTATTAGAAAATCAGATATTGGGTCTCATTTAACTAAACTGCCGTTATGGCAAGTTGTGATTTACAAATAATTATCATTATTATAATATTAAAACATCACTATATGTGGTAGGTAGAAATTGAGAAAACGTGCAATACTTCCGCAACAAAATCAATATAAATAAAAATCATTAGCCACGGCTCTGCTATTTTGACAGATTTTATTGTTCTTTTTTTTTTTTTGGGAATTCCAATGGAATTCGCACACGTACGAAGGCGGGGCGAGTCGCTACAGTAAATAATAATTTCAATTCGTTTGAGGTCACCAAATGTAAAACTTGCAAATATACATTCGTCAAAATCAACCTATAGTTGAGTTTCAGACATTCTACGGACATCCACGCAGACGTCTTATTAAAAGTAGAGGACAAAAGCCCTTTCTAATGAGACATAATTGTACATTCGTGTGTCCAGATCTGCATGCCCAATTGATACTTAGCCTGTAAACAAAGTACTTAATAAATTCGTGTCATTGTTAATGAGTTACGAAGAAATCAGCATTGCTTAGCATTAAATAGGGAACGATTTGCCTATAAGAACCCTAGCCGCTGCCCGTGCATTGTAAGCATTGTAGGGATTGGTAGGTATATATGGCAAGGCATTGAACCTTGTCACGTTAGTACGATGCCTCATTGCCCGTATTTACTCGCTCGCAACACGTTTTAATATTAATAACGCTATACACGTGACTCCTGTTGATGCTTTCGCGAGTGGTGCCTTTATGGGCGATGTTTACTGACTCCCGACGTACGCTGACATCAGTTTTGCCTCCGAGAGAGTAAACTTTCCTACTTATTGCCTCGTTCGTCACTAAGGGAGCTAGTTTCTTAATACATCCTTATGTGTCCTCTTTCTCACACATGTGTACTCGTGCGGTGGACATGTTTAATTAACATAACATAATTATTGATATTATATTAAATTCTTGGTGACAAGATGACGATATTTATAACAGACAAAGATTCAGAACAGGCTTATAGTACAATATTTTTTCTTTTGTTTTCACTCACAGCTCCACACTAAATTCGATGACTTGACAAAATAATTGCCATACCATAGTATTTTGCATTTTTTTCTTTTAATCCTGCTTATTTCAAGTATTTTGACATCAGTGTACGGCCCCGTCAACGCAAGATTAGAAAATCAGAGGCTACTTATGTACCTTCACAGTAATTTACATCCACGATCTCTCATCCATTAATAAAAAGCCAGTACGTTCGAGATATTTTGGAAGAAACACAACCAATGTTGACGCTATACATTAGTGTTTACTTCCAGGTCTTATGTTAAATATAGGTGTATAGGGTACAAAGGAGCTAATAAATAATCTGTGATATAGGTCTCAAACAATTAGATATTTTTGCTACACATACCTATAGTATAAAACAGCTATCCGGATTTATATTGCTTAGGCGTTGTAGGTACCTACTTCGGCCGCTGAGCAACGTAGAACGTACGTGCTCGTGAAAGCATTTTGAAAAAAATCCTGTAAAGGTTGATCTGAATTTGCATGTGACAATGTTCCGCAGTAAGCAAGCTATGACAATCTGCCGACGTGTAGGACAAAATTTGCTAAAATAGCCCAAAAGCTATTTATTGTTCTGATCCCTTTTGCATTTAGTATTTATTTAGGCTACGTAGCTGTTTTAATCGTCTCCATAAAAATACTTTGCCAACATGGCCCGTTTTAAAAGGTCATCAAAGAGTTTCATTCATGTGATCTTTTTAAACATTCGCGAACCAAATGCATGACTCAATGAACTTAAATTAGATTATCAGTTAAAATAATACAAAGACAATATATTGTATAAGAAGTCATTGATTTAAATCTATAACATAATTACATGATAAGTATTACAATAGCTGTTGCGAAACCCTAAAACTCGATTCGAGCTCTTACACTGCCTCACGTCCTTGGAGGCAGTCTGAACTAGTCTGAAGAGCTGTTCTCTTAGAATATGCATACGTAAGTAGGCAAAGCTACCGAGTATTCATTGAATGGAAACGGAAATGGTTTTGAAACTTTCTATTATGGGTTAGTCGGCATTTGTAAAGCAAAACTACTACTTTTTCTAAACTAACAACCGACTCTAACATATTTATCACTTTTCTCTCTCCTAAGATATTTATCACTTTTCGTGGTCTGCTAGATACACTATTAAGTCATCTAATTACAATTAATACATCTTCAACCAATTATTATCTAATACCTTTAACCGAGCAATTCTTCTAATACCTTTAAACGACCAATTCTTGTATGTATGTATATATATAATCTGAATCTCGTAAACGTCTACGATTTTCATAAAATTTTGTATGCAGGGGGTTTCGGGGGCGAAAAATCGATCTAGCTAGGTTTCATTTTTAGAAAACGCAAAAATCGAAAAAAAAAACCTTGCAAAGCGCGGTTATCCAGGTAATTAATATTAAACACACCACCGTATGCACTACTCCACAAAATCACAGGAAAGCAAAAAACACAATTTCGTTTATTTAGGCGATATATTATTTCCCGATATTATGATTTAAAATTCAAGCTATTGAATCTTTCTTGATGAATATTCTATGAAACCAATCTGAAAGTACATCCTATCAAATAAATAATGTTTAATCGGTTTATGAATGACGGAGGTATGCGGTAACAATCATAAATAAATACCTACCTACTTTTTTGAAGTCGGTCAGTAAAGACAATATTTGATGGCTACGGGGAGACTACGTCCGAAGAGAACTCGTGCCCTCAGAGGATTCAGTTTCTGTACCATTACAATACACTTTAGCTTTTATTCGGCATGCGCGCGCGTAGGCTCTAAGAAATTAACCGAAAATAATAATTACTCATAATTATTACAGAAGAGATTTGACATTATAGATTTTTGCATCTAATCAATATGAAATGATATTTATCACATTAATATTATAAATCCGAAAGTTTGTGTACACAAATGTGTAGGTGTGTAAGTATTTTTGTTTTCTCTTCACGTTCATGTTTGTTTTTTACATGAAATTAATAGTATTATTGTATCTACATATTTGGTTTTTTTAAGATTACCTATGTGTTTATTATGTTTTGTTGAATTGTATACAGTTTTATGTGGAATATAATGTAATATGACATGCCCAGTATAACAACTATGTTATAAGGCTAATAAATAATTCTAATTCTCTTAGCTAGGGCTTAGCGGGGCTTAGCTTAGCGGGGCTAGTTTGACATAAAATAGAATGAGCATTTGATGGTAATTGTATTGTTGGTCTTTCTGTAGACGTCGATGAAAAGCCAAACGAAATTTCGAATCAAATAAAGTTTTTTTATCGATTACTGGTACTTTAAAAGTTCTGAGCATGTAGTATATTTCTATATATATTAAGTAGTGAATGTATATTCCGATATTGAAAGTTTTGTATGTTACTTCTATTAGCCCGAAAAAAAGTATATATGTATCAACATTTCACAAAAGTCAATATAACTCGATAGCCATAAATTTTCGCTTAATTAATGTATGGCTTAATTGATAGTCCCTGACCCACATCCAGACATTACGTTCAGGATATTTTATCAACTACTAATCACCCGTAACATACTAACATGTGTAGAGTTTGTAAGGTAACGGCCGCGTCGTTATTGTATTCTCTATTTATTTTGGTATTAACCCTGTGACATATGCGCTGAGTTAATTAGTAAATAATTAAACGCAAGCAAAGCTTAAAAAAACCGACTTCACCGCTTTATCTTCGGAACCTTGATCAGATTTAATGTATTAAACACGCATTATTGACTATAACTCAAAAACTAGAGATCAGATCTTGATCAAATTTCAATGGAACTACATGAAAAGCACTAATAATCATCAAAATCGGCTCACAACGAAAGAAGTTATGAGGTAACTTTTGCAAAAGTCGGTTAAACAAGAAAATCGTCAAAGTACGCAATAATGCTCACAAAATAGGCATTATTGACGATATTTCAAGAACTACTGATCAGATCTTGATCAAATTTAAATGGGACCAATTAGAAAGCAAAATATTTCAAACTAAAAAAAAAATTCGATCTCGGCTCACGTGGAGAGAAGTTATGAGGTAACACACAAAAAAAAAAAATACAGTCGACTGGACTTTGACGTCTTCAGTGTCCCGTTTTTTTAAGTAATTGATTGGTCAATTCCTATACGGCAGTCATTATTCGATCGTGGACGTCACAAAAATAACCCCAAAATGGCTGCGGTTTAAAATTGCTCCAATCTGCTGGCATTTTCAAATATTTGTTTTGATAAAATCAACAATTTTTATTTCATTTTAAAAATGAAGAATTATTTATATATAGAATTATTATTTTCGGCAATGTTTAACATAAACAATCGATTAAAAGCACAAAAAAATATGCATATTTGCCTATGGATTACTCACACACATTTCGGTGATTGGGGAAATGACAAACGTTTACTGAATAAAAAGAATCTAGTTCAAATTCACACCGACTTCGGCTCGGCCTAGTCAGGTAATGAGAAAATTGAGGAGTTCAGTGTTAATAATTCGAGCATTGAATATTTAAAGTCCACTCTAACTTAGCGGAGTTTGTCAAAGTTCGAAATTATGCATGCATTCCTACCTCACCCGTTCACTGAGACTAGACAGTTTCAGCAGTTTCATATTGCATCTAAGAACCTTAGCACAAATTAAAGTCATAAGCTTATTCCAATAAGACGAGTAATTGCGAGTACAACGAATAAATAACTCATATGCCGTACTGAAATCTAACAAACAGCCACTGCGAATATACAACTTTTTTTTTTTAAATTCATGATAGGCAAATTTTTTACCACCATCTCCCCTAATGGTAAGCGATGTGGTCGACGATGGAGCAAGCTTGCTTAGAAGATATCTATTCACTCGCGACTTGAAGAATCCCATATTGTACTCCTCAGGAAACACCGAAACAGGTAAAGAGTTCAATTCCTTTGCGGTTCGCACAATTAATGTGGAGCCAAAACGCTCCGTGCGCATTTGTGGAATGTCCACCATATAGCGGTGTCGCTTATCAGTTTGTCTGCTTGTCCGATGATAGAAAGGAATGGAGAACTTGATCGTGCAGTTATTTGGCACACTATACGAAATGTATTCCGTAAAAAATCGAGAGACTAGCTAGCCACCATGCGGCGATGACCCAAGCTCTGAAGCTTTAAATTAGTCAGCTGCTACTACCAATGAGTCTCTTGGCTCTACGCTCAATGGTGCCAAGAGCCTCAAGCTGGTCTTTAGTTGAACCGTCCCAAAGATGAGAACAGTACTCCATACATAAAAGGACTTGTGCTTGACAAAATTAAGCAACTGTCCCGGTGTGGAAGTATGGACCGCATGGTGCTTAAGACAAGTTTTATGCTTGAAGGTGATGCTGTTCTACTGGTATACTATAAATTTAGCCAGGCTAATATTATAAATGCACACACACACATTGTGTCGTATACAATTAAAGCGAAAGTTGACCGTTGGGCTTTTTCAAAATGAACTGACCCGAACCTTTATCAAGAGAAATAACTGACTCGCCCACAATGAGTTCCGTACAAAAGTATATACAGTAGATCATTTACCTATCACGGCAATCGATTCTCGAAGGAATTTATAGGCCGTACTTTGCGTTTTTTTTTTTTTAATCAAGCGTTTGACCACAAACTCTTATAGGAAGTAATGGTGTGATTGATTGTGATAAACATATGCTAAGCCTAGAAGCTTTATTTTTAACAGTTTCAAATGACTAATAGATGATATTAATTTCCGTAAACGGACAAGACCGTATTTGATATAACTAATTTGATACCTTCACGCGTTATTGAGAAAACGGGTCTTGACATACAGACAATCAGCCACACAACTAAGTGTTTCTATATGGATTCCTTTTTCGTTTTCGAATTCTGAAATAAGAACAGCACAGTACCTCGATAGTATCATCAAGATACCACAAACCTAACGATTACTTTCGCTACAATGTCTTTGTAACGTATTGAATGCTGGACGCGTCACGCAACGTCAAGTACCGCAAAGCACATGTAAAGTTTTACTCCAATGAACTTCGACCATCAACATACAAACGCATTCACACTCACAGCCCCACACTAAGTTCAAAGACTTGTATCGTGGGTGCCGGAAACATTCACATCACACACACATTCATATCGAGTAATATAATTATAGCTTGTGAGCAAAAAGCGCACACTATGCCTTCGAATGTTCTTCACGAGAAAAGTTGACATCGCGCCCTCGCGTCACTAACTAGTTACTACGTATCCCTCCCTCTTGCTCGCGGCGCTCAAAACGAGAGACTTTTTGAACGGTACACTGCACCGGTCAATCTTTGAGGTCATTCAATGACCCGATTTGGCACCGTGCACTTTAAAAAACCTTGTTTGCTGCATTCGAGCAATACAAGCAATAATGAGTACTTACCCAATTCGAGCAGAAAATTGTCTTAATAATTGATTAGTCTACGTATTAAATATGATCTTAAACTTTCTTTCAAAAGAACTTTGCCGTCCAACCTTGCATAATATAAGCTTACAATAAGTGACACTAGTAGCGCGGTCCGTCTGAGCGATCGTAACTATTTGTAACCATAATCAGATAGGCTAGTGCTTAGATGGGTGACCGTTTAATTGGTTCTTCAACTGAGTGTCACTGTACTTCGGAGGGCACGTTAAACTAAGACTCAGAAATCTTGACACTAAGACTGCCCACTAGTTTATAAATTATAAGTCAGAGGTCATCAAATTCGTTTAATCTCTAAGAGAAATGAGATCGTACTTGTCACTCACAAAGTTGCAATTACTAAACTGACTGAATTACTATACTGTAATAGTTGTATACTGTTTTATATACGCTTTGTTCTCGATATTGACGGCTTTAGTACGAACGCGAACCCATTTGTTTTGGAATTCTTACTACCAATTTTAGCTTTATTTAGAACTCTAAATGTTGTGGTTAAGGAACGAGTTCTGATATATAATAACGAACTTGGTTAAGAGCAGGCTTCCTAAAAATTATGATATTTGGCAGTCTTATATTAATGTGTAACATTAATTAAAAAAAAATCACATTTTTCTATCATCAATTTTGCCAGTTTTACGACTGGATTTCCCTCGATAGATTTTTTCGTCGAAAATTATATCATGATTTAATTTTGAAATTTCTTTGAATTAGCTTTAGTCTTATGCCGTAAATAAACTCTAAAAGTTAAATAATTAAAACGAAAGCATAGTTTAAAAAAAACGACTTCATCGCTTATATTTCGGTTTTGGCTTGACCGATTTCGATAAGATTTGTATGGGACCCGTGAAGTATACTCTACAAAAAAAAACATCAAAATCGATTAATAATCGCGTAACATACATACAAAAAAAAACATAGTCGAATTCAGAACCTCCTTTTTTGAAGTCGGTTGAAAACAGTATTTAGCCATAATTTTGATATATTTCTTACTTTTCAAGAGACTTACTAAAATCTAAAAAAATATAAGTTCACCTTGCTTAACCGCCATATTTAAGGTCCGCTAAACCCCTATATATATACTACGGCATGCACTCTATAATAGCTTGTGATGACAATCGCATTCGGACCGAAGCGCTGTTAATAACAAAAGCGGGGAAAACTAATTTCTTACGAGTGATTACTCAGTTTATTGTATCCCTTCTTCCCTACTAATGTACCTACTTGTATGTAAATAGTTATGCGAATGTTTGTGACTAAAAAACTTCTAAACGGTATGACCCGTAGTTCCGAAAAATAGAAGTGAAAAAAGCAATACCTATTGCTTCCATAATATTATAAATCGATTTATGCAGGTCATGCCGGAATATCTACTCAAGGCAGTGTTAACATTGTTAGGTACCTACATAAAATATTATAATAGATAGCTAGGTTACTCGAACATATTCTTCTATTATTTATCTTCGCACCTCGCAAAATTTACGGCAGTTGTTTCCTGATATTCCGAAGCAAATACAATCAAATGAAAATGGTTTTTTTACTTTGATTACACTAATTAGTAATTTTTACTAGACTACGAGAAGCAAAAAGGAGGGTTATTATTTTACATAAGACGCTTTCACACTCACAGCACCACGCTAAGTTCGATGACTTGAGTCGTAGGAGCCGGAAATATAAACATCACACACAAAATAACAGCCAGAAAAGAAACACAAATTACCCTTGGGGAGTAAGCTTGTGTTCCCATGGGGATCGGACCCGATACCCGCTGCATATAAGGGCTAAAACTGCGGGCGCCTGCGACGGGCACAGTCGCGTCGTCGCATCGCGTGTCTGGAGTGTTCCACTCTGATTCACTAAACAAATCCATCAATGGATTGAATTCCCCTTTTTATTCCACTCTGATCCATTGCCAGTATTTAAGCACCATGTATCCCCACGAGAAATTCATGTTTCTGATTCAGGGTTTGATTGTATATATAAAACTCAATTGACGTTTGTTAGTCTCACAAAAACTCTAGAATGGCTGACCCAATTTGCCTAATTTTGGTTCTGAAATATTTGTTGAAGTCCAAGGAAGATTTAAAAGGTGAGCAAAATATAAAGAAATTGCAAGTAAAACTGTTCATACTAAAGATACATACATACAAAGATACATACATACAAAGATACATTCCATATTAATTATTACAGAAACATTTATTTATAACTTTTATTGGCAGTATGTAGTTTGCAGGGTCAGCTAGTTTGGTATAAAAATTACATGGCTTTTAGTTACGATTTCCCTAACTCCTAACAATGGTCCAGGCAAAGTCCCGAGAAATGAAAGAAATTGGAACACTTAATAATTGATATAGTTTTACTCTCACAGCTTAAGTTAAGAAACTTATGTGCATTTCATTCTTCCTGCTGACCAAAACTGAAAGATTCGGGTTCGATTTCCCTGCGGGAACACAAGATTTCTCCCCAAGGAAAATTTGTGTTTCTGGTTCTAAGTGTGTGTGTGATGTGAATGTTTCCGGCACACACGACACAAGTCATAGAACTTAGTGTGGTGCTGTGAGTGTGTAAAAAAGAAAATATATTGACCAATACTGTATTAAGTTTTTTTGATAAACTGGTTAAAATGATTATTTTTAAATGTATCAATATTTTCGAATTGTAAAATGGCATTTGGTAAATGGTGATAAAGATATTCTGAGTGACACACAGAAGACACTTTTATCAAATAAAGCACTTTTGTTAGAAGGGAAACAAATTTTGTTCTTATTGCGTTTGCTGTGTATAATTTTGGTATTTCACTTAGACTAGAGTCCGCCTAGAAGTAAGATAATCGCCAGCAAGTCGCTCTGACAGCAATCCTCAGTATTATGTTCTTCCATGTAACTGTTGTTTTATCTAGTTAAGTGTTAATGCAAAGTGCATCGAATAATTACTATATAAACTGTTGTACTTAATGATTTTTAGACATTACTAGCAGACCCATTAATAAGTCTTATAAACTGATACTGAAAACTTGGTTATCTCTTATCATTCTGTAGGTGAGGCCAGAACAGGCATAAAGAAATCAGACTATCAGCAGCAGAAGGAAATGAGTGAAGTTGTATCTCGGGCATCTTTTTCTATGTATCTGCATTTGTGTTTTATGGTGGTAAGACATTTTCTAATACTCAATTACAGGCCAGGCTTACTAACATTGCATGAGTAAGTGTATCAAACAGAGTTACAGAACCTATAGTTGAAAACCAACGGAATAATTAGGCAAAGCATGCTTACCACTCTTCCAAAGCATGCTGACCAATTCCCAAATAGTGAGATAGTAGTCAGATGATAGTGACAAACACTGAATGGAAATAATTTTAATGGGCCATTATTGAAAACTTATATCTCGAGGAACTTACCTAATGTTTCAGCTGCTAATGTTATGTTGAAGAAACTACTGAGGAGTACCAGAAAACTTCCAAGGAGTATGAAAGGATTCATTTTGAACCACCGCTCCAATTCTTCCATTTCAAGTTCAAATAAGTTTATTCACTGAGCACTGCCTGTGCATATTTTCAAATCTTTCATCGTATACATTTAATGGTCATCAACTCTTCGACGGTGAAACCGTTTTAAAACCATCATATTAGATCCGTTGCTAGGGTATTCGCCACCACAACATTCAATTCGCACTCAACACACCTGTGGAATTTGATTGCCTTACAACAAGACAAGGTAAGGATTACTCACTTCACAAGTTCACTCAACTTTGTTTGCTATTATTTAGTTGTAGAAGTCAAAGATTAATGTATTATATTGTGTTTTAAGAAGTCCAGACAACGCTTTATTTGTTTCAAGTCTTAACTAGATCTTTTAATTTAATTTCGAAGTTTTTTCGGACTTTGAAAGTTTTAGGTAAGTTCATTGCACAATTCACCCAAAGAAGCGATACAAGTCACACAAAACACGAATTCCGAAGGACGGACGACAGACGACGCGCGCGACTCGGTCTCTGCCACAGAATACTACTATCAAGAGAATCAAGTCAGCGTTCTCAAAGGCTGCCATCTGAAAAACAAAAAAACCCACAAAGTTGTTCCCAAAAGATTATTATTTCCGCCATGGGAGTCTCTCATCTTTTTACCCCCAAGGCACTGTATAACCTCAAAGAAGTTACAAAACATGTAATTCTCAATATATTTATTATTAATATTTTATTCAAGAGTATTCGAATGCAAATGTAAATAAGTTACTTAAATGAAATAAATTTATTATGCATCACAATATTGTGATTATTTGTACCGAAAATCTTAAAAATTTAGCGTCATATTTTTAAGTAGTCCATACTATAATTTAAACATAACGATCTTTTTTTTTTTATGACAGATAGGTAAGCACTTGGCCTCTATCTCACCTGATGGAAAGTGACGATGCGGCCGAAGATGAAGCATGCTTACCTAGAAGGTACCTATTCACTCTAGACTTGAAGACTCCCAGATTATACTGTTCGGGGAACAAGGATCTATAGTAGTGCAAAATTTCATCTTATTTGCTAGTAGCTAATTTAGATTTCATATTCATAGCTAGCACAGCTTGTGGGTAAATAACACTAACTGGCAACTCACACTATAAAAATCGGGTAGAGTATTATATTCTTTTCTATGGTTAAAATTCAGTGAATTTTTTTATCACTCTCGTTAATGTCGACATTGTACAAAGATAATATAACATTGGGCATGGATTATGTAGCTAATTTTCAAACCGATAGTTTTTTTTGCTATCTCGATGACAGTATCTTAAGTATCTTATCGTAGAGAGAGAAACAATCAAATCGATGATGCGATCTTTTTATGCATCTCAAATCTCAGCAGTTGCAGTTGCAGATGCGAGGGAGTCACTTGCCAGATGGTAAGCGTCTCGCTCGCCCATTTAGCAGTAATTTCAACTACACACATAACAGTTCAAAATCCTGCGTGGCAAATGGCAATACAATGGTGGCACCAAACTCAAAAGATAAAGTAATCACAGCCATAAACACTATTTTTATTCTTTATTTTATCTATGGCAGGTACAGATCTCGAAATACAACATAATGCAGTCTGTGGTAGATCGCATGTCAACCAATAGAAACGTCAACCATAGTGCTGCCTACGATCTTTAATCGATTTTCTATATGTACTCATAATATTTTGCTAACTTTTACCGAGTTCAACATAAGAGCAGGTTTTTAATTTGACTTATTTTAGTGATGGTTTTATTTTTGTTACAAACGTTATTTGAAAATTAAGCCTAGATATATCGATTTATCGCTCCTGAAACTCCCTGCATACTAAAGGAGATGTTTCATTTTGTACCATACATAGAAAAATGGGGAAAGAATATCGCATTTTCTTAAAAATACAAATAAATTAGTCTACAGAAGATTACAGCTGCACCCTCAAATTATTATCTAGTGAGTTGTTAAATATGTTAACCGTATTTTTGGGGCAGTCATGACAAGAAGATACTGAATGTTACTCTGTTTTGAGTTTCAATCTAGTAACATATTCTATAGTCCTATTATAATTATAACGAAACGCAAACATTTTAGAATTAGTATGTTGTTTACAATAAATGATCATTGACAATGAATGACACTTCAATATTCTCCCAATCCACCATTTGTAACTGTGTTATGTTGCTATCGATGTACCAAGATATTTTAAATTATATAGTACATTAAAACGAAATAGAAGTAAAGAAAATAAACATTCAAAAACGGTACCTATATTGTATAGCTTTATGTATGTATATGGTATATGGTGCTGGCCCAGGCTCCTTCAATTTTGAAACATCTCCTTTCATGAAAATCATTGCTCGTTCGCTTAGTAAGGGCGATTGTCTTTTAAGCAGGGGTGTTGGGTTTGATTCCCGGCTGGAACCCAAAATTTATCTCCAAATAATATTTGTGTTGCTGGTTCTGGTGTGATTATGTGTGTGCTGTGAATGTCCGGCACCCACGATACACGCCATTGAACTTAGTGTGAGGCTGTGAATGTGAAAGTGTTTTTTATAATTTCATGTCAACCTCTCGTTCTAATCGATTACTGTCACTATAAATCGATTTTAAAAACTGTTTACTACATCACTACACAAATCTTTCTAATTCTTTTAGACCGTTTCTGTCATTTCGGTTCTTTGGGGCAGGTTTTAAATCCTAGGTAATCATTGTTTCTGGGCTAAATTAAGCTGTAAATAAAGATTTTCTATTTAAGTTAGTTAATGTGCAACGCTGTGAAGAAGTTATTTCAGTTTCATAGCAATATATTCAGTGATAACCTCAGATGTTTCACGGTGTTTTGATGGCCCACCAGTCTAGTGAATACCTTCCTCCCTCTGTGTATTTCGCTGAAATTATATCTGTACGTTTAAACTTTCAGCCATGGTGCGTATGAATGTACTTAGTGATGCGCTGAAATCGATTCACAATGCCGAAAAGCGCGGTAAAAGACAAGTGCTCATCAGGCCTTGCTCCAAAGTTATTGTCAAGTTCTTGACTGTGATGATGAAGCACGGTTACATCGGGGAGTTTGAGATCGTCGATGACCACAGAGCGGGCAAGATTGTCGTCAACCTCACAGGCAGATTGAACAAGTGCGGGGTCATATCACCACGCTTCGACGTTCCAATTAATGATATTGAAAGATGGACTAACCTTTTGCCATCTCGACAGTTCGGGTAAGAAGTTTCTTTCATTCTATTAAGTTAATAAGCAAATATTTCATGCAGCTAAGTTATTAAGTAACTAGAACAAACTTTGAACTTGTTTACATTCTAGTTGCACTCTAGATCTTGGTTATCATTAAAACCTATTTGTGCACATATTCTCAACATGTGTTTATCATGAATATGACTGCAGTTCCTCAGGTTCTGTATTATCATCAAAATATTTATTTGCTTAGTGTTTTTGATGAGTGTTGTTCATTAATTCATCATATATATATTGGTACTGGAAGTATCATTTAACGTAATGGATAAAACATGACTTTTTAGGAGATCCAAGAAAGTCTTTTTATTAACATAAACTGTATCTTTTTTGTTTATTGTTCGATTTAAACAAGATTAAGAGTGAAGTTTTCTAGATTTCTTGCCTCTTTTATGAAAATAATTCAAAATATAAGAAATCCTTATTGTTTAGAAATGAGCTTGCCCAATACATTTAAAAAATACCATTATGGGCCTTACGTTGCTCGAATTTTAGATGTATACCGATGTGAATAATGTTTGTTACATGAAGTGAAGGGAAATTGTTTGTCATTTGAGTTTAAAGGCTTCATAAGTGTTGCATTTTAGTGCAAGAGGCCTTCGTTTATTAAAAACTAAATGCCAACTATTAGTACTTCAGTCTTAAAACATTGTAACAAGCGCCTATGACTTGAGATAGGTGTATCTATAACATAAATATGACCAACAATATAAATCAACACTTTTATGATAGATTATTGTTTTATAATCAATCAAAGCTGTAAAAGCTAGGTTCCACTTGGTTCAACCAGTTACACAGATACTTATTAGTTACATATTTATTATTAATTCTACCATTAAAAAAAAGCTAAATAATTTAATAATCAAGCTATTTTACTCTTTATTATCATAATAATCAATTAAAATCATTAGAAAAACTTGAGCACAACCATACCTATTAGTTTAAAGTATTTTTTTAGTATTAAAAAAGTTAACATATCGAGAATGATGCACAAAAAACTAGGTATGTTCTAACTTTTAAGTAAAATGAATTAACTGACATTCAAACCCTAATAACTTTTCTTTTAATTTGTACTATTCTCTAACATTGTATATATTATTATTACCTTTATTTTGGACAAACTTTTTTTTTAAAGTTTGTCTCACTGTCTTTTGAGCATCTACCAAAGTATTATAGTTGATAAAATCATGTTCTAAGTCATTCGCTTGGTAGAACTGAGGCCGTTTTCTGGCAGATTCCGTGAAAATTGGCCTCTCGAGAAGATGCCTAAACTTCTTTATTTATGAAGTTGCAATGGTGGAAACCAGTATTTGAGTGGAGTTAAAATTATATTATTAATATTTTTTGGCAGGGGTACATTAAGGTTGTGCAATGGGGGATGAAAGTTCATATGGAAAGTTTTTAAGTGATGAAAATTGTATCTGAGTAGTAAAATGAAAAGAAGTTTTATTAATAAGTCATTACAGTAAATTAGAAAAAACTACTGTAATGCATAATTATTCAACTATAGTATAATCACACTAATATTAGACATCTAAAAGTTTGTGTAAATGTGTTAGTGTTTAAGTATGTTTTTTTCTCTTCATGCTGTAACGGATAAACAGATTTGCGTGACATTTCTAAGGCATATAGCTTGTACTCAGGATTAACACATATGCCAATTTTTTACTTAATTAACGCGGATGAAGCCACGCGTCATGGCTAGTATAGTTATATAGAACAGATCATCCCTATAAAGTATTTTAACAGTAAACACATTTGTTAATATCTATAATTTTAATAATTTCCGCACAACTACCGCGGATCGCCAATAGTTCTTGTTGGTCGTCATTTGAAGTGTTGTGCTACATTAAATAATTTCTCACAAAGAGGTATCTATCTCTATGGAAGATACTGTCAGTGAGGTTTTATACATTCTAATTTATTATCGTTATTAAGATACCCTAGCAGGTTTTAGAGTTATATTATATACCTATATCAGTGGACTGGCTAGCCCTTATAAATGTCTAGTCCAGAATAGAATAATTATTGATTATAAATCTGATGTGACAAACATTGACAAGATGGAAATGCATTAAGTTATTACAGTTTACCCTTTACGGGTATCCAACATAAACATGGTGATAGAAAATTTATGATTATACTATGAATGAAACTATTAATATTTTTTTTACAATTAACACTATTGGAATTACATACTTCGAAGAGTTTACTGAGGGGATACTAATTATGACACTTCTAATTCATCAGTTTTACTTCATGGTTTAACAAGAAGTGGTTATCATAGATTGCTAGCTATTAGATAAAGAAGATTAAAAGAATGGCCTTGCAAGAGTATAGCTTTCAATTATAGTGTTAATATTAGTCAAATCCATCTATCCAATCTATTAATTATCCAAGGCTTCTGCGATGTTCCAGTGTAATTATTATTAATTACTGTGTACTTCTGTTGAATAATATTTTTTTATCTTTTATTTCAGATACCTTGTCCTCACAACCAGTGGTGGTATCATGGATCATGAGGAAGCCAGAAGGAAACATCTCGGAGGCAAAATTTTAGGCTTCTTCTTTTAAGTTAACACAATAAATACGTGAAAAACATTAATGTCTTTATTTTTCAGAAGATAGGCAAGCATAGAAAGCTCTAGTATGATTTTAACATTTGGCTATTTACTTGTTTGACTGGTGTGCTAGGATTTTTTAAACAAATTTGACTAGGCAGGAAAGATAATGTGGGCAGATTATGTATAGGTATAAATGTAAATGACCATGATAATTGACGACGCAGTTGGCGCAGTGGACAGGTGTCCGCCCTCTGCGCCACGGGTCCTGGGTTCGATTCCCGGCAGGAGCACTAATTCCTTCCCAAGGGATATTTGTGCTTCTAGTTCTGGGTGTAATGTGTGTGTGATGTGAATGTTTCCGGCACCCACGATACAAGTCTTTGAACTTAGTGTGGGGCTGTTTTATACCTTGAAGGACAGTCTGAATTGAAGGCAAGTAAATTCTAAAAACGATATCTACCTACATACATTCCAAAATTAAGATAAATTGCTATTCATTTCTAAGTTGGCTTGGGTGGTTCAGCACTATGGCCCAAAGCCAGATTATGGCAATTCAAATGATATAAATGAAAACATAATGGGAAAACCCATAAAAGTAATTCAAGAGTAAAATTTTTATTTATTTTTCTCTCCATGTAGGGTATTGTTGAAAAGAGCTTGGCCAGTAGTGTATGAAACCGTTTTTTCGTAAAAATCTATGTTGAAAAATAGCAATTTGGTATGCCACCGAAGTCACTGTTTTTAGAACTATTTTGTCCCGGGGTCTATTTATGATACTTCATATAATATCTGTTATATCCTGTACTTGAACAACAAAAACAAAAATTAAACAATTATTCTATAGAAAAAAAGTTATAAGCAATGATGAAAAACTTTTGACGTAGTTTATCTACATTAGCCAAAATGTGCGAGATCTCAGGATCCGCTGTGACCTCAACTAGCTCGCATGTAAAGCTGGCTTTTGCGGTGCGTGATATATTGCGGACGGACGCGGACCAGCCCGTAAACGGAGTGATTACAATATCTTTGCCCGCACCGATGCACCATGGGATGGGTATCGTCCGTGGTAACGCAGACACGTCCGGTGCGATGCGTCCTATCCGAGGCGAGTCGGTAACTTCAAGGACTATTTTGGAATGACAAAATGACTTCGAATCTCAAGACACACATAAACTGACACGCACCGGCGGAAGATGTTTGCGGTGCGTGGCTGTCCGTGGTCGTCGGCCGTGCGTGATAATCCGCAGAATCACGCACTGTAGAAAGCCAGCTTAATATGGTACACAGCTTGATATATTGTTTTACTTTGGAGCAAAAAATTACGAATTTAACTTTGTATGATTTGCCTATACTCATGCTCGACATGATAAATAAACTGGCTGTTCTCCGTGACACTAAACCCCACATGGTCTTATAGCTTCGCTGACGGCAATGCAACATCCACATGGTTATTGGTTGTGGTAATTCGCACGAAGCGTTTCGCTTACACTTTTTTATAAGAACTCCCAAAGGACAAAACTTATTCTCGAAATGTATATTATGGAGTTGTATAGAAGAGTGAATAGATATTTACTGAGTGCGCGTGCTTCATCTTCGACGGCATCGACGCTTACCATCAGGTAAGATTGAGGTTAAACGCCTAATGACAAATAAACTATGCTACTGTACTACTATGTGTGTAGCCGTTTTAAGTAGGTAAGTGCAGTAACAGACTACTCGCAGTAAGAGATAAAAAAAACCGTTCTAACTCTGTGTTTACTGAAAGTCGGTTGGAAGGAAATTTTTGTTAGATAAACTGAAATAAATGTAAGTAAGACGTATGTAAAACTTAGGCAAGCCATTGCAGGGTGTGTCACGGGTTGCACACGTGTTCCTAAAAATTTAATTTCGCCTTGAGGGTTTTTTATAACTTTATATTTTTTTATTTCCATACGAATTATGTTAGAGAAGTCACTCCTCGGTGCCCAACTGCATAAAAAGTTACAATTTCCTTGAATCAGGCCACTATATTCGCACTCATGTGCATAGGCAACCATGTACCTATTATACCTAAATATATAGTAATATATATACAGTACCTATTATAGGGATTATGTAAAGTTTCGACTCGAAATCTTAGATCGTAAGTACGCGTCTCGATAAAATAGAGTAACCTGAAAGTTTTTGAGAGCGCCATCTATGGCGAATAAATAAAACAACTGTACAGATTGCCTAACACTACCAGCATAATAAACCTATGAGAAAAATACTACTTACTAGAGGGCGTGACCTGTCTGTATAAGAAGTGAAATCCTTGGTTTCGGACGGAAGCTCCAACTAAATGCTTTCCTCTTGGAAAGTGCTTGGAAGAAAAGTGTTTATTGGTTCCTACCCTAATATACTCAAGTAAAAGACAACTTAGGTGTACTACAGTATCTTAAAAGTAGGTAATAAGACGAAATAACCTTTCTATCCTGAGTTGTGACTGAAACAAAAAATAATTCGAGCAGTGTTTTTAATTTTTGTATGTATCTTACGCGATGATTCCGTCCGCAGATTATGAATCGATATTGATGTTTGGTATTATACTCCAGAGGTGGTCCTTTAATCGAAATCTATCAAGCCAAAACCAAATTATAAGGTAAAAAAAAACAATAACTTCACCACCTTCATCTCCGGAACCCTTCATTGAAATATGTTTATGGGATCAACTAAAAACTTTTACACAATAATAAATATATATATATTTTTTAAATCAGTTAACGGACTTCGGAGATAGTTTATAAAAGCCTCCATGAAATAGAATTTCTCAACGATTTCATAACTATTTTTATTCTGATTTGCATTAAGAACTATCAAATCTCACACATCAATTACGTTTTAGTTGTACCTAGCTGCTTGATCGCCCGCGTGATTCAAGTAAAAAAATTGCACATGTGCAGTTAATCCTAGGTAGGTTTAAGCTACGAGTGTGTACCTAGATCCCAAATTAGCCCAGCCACTACCACATGAAGAGAAAAAATACATACACATTTACATACTTTCACACTTGCACACAAACTTTTGCATGTATGATATCAGTTATATATATTCGTATATAATCACAAAGGCCCTATAAATAAAAATAAACCTGACTTAATATTTTATATCATTAAAATAAATGTACTTATGCTTCAGATTTAAATAAAACATTTATACTTACGGTTTACTTCGTGGTGCCTAAACTAGGGTGGTTACTGTCCAAATACGATAGCCCCAAATCTAATATAATCTACATACTTGTGTTACTTACACCCAAAAGCAATTACAAACAGAATGATACAAATTAGGCACCACGAAGTAAGCCGGTTCCAAACCGAAACCACTAGGTATTTGATCACCAATTAATGCTTAAAATTCCGTCCCTGGGCCAAGCGGCTAGGCGAGATGCTTGAAGCCCGTAGTACAACTTTATACGTGTAGGTTCGACTTCGACCGCAACTTACAAAACCATCACCGCATTTCTTGTTCCCGTCGCTCGACGGTAGAGCGTAGAGTACTAGAGCCGGCACGGCATCGGCATCGCCTCGCGGCAATCGCGACCCACTCGCCAGTTGCGCGCTGACCGGACTATTCTACGCTCGCTGCCGATTTCAGTGTCGCGTCTACAGTGCAAGCTGACAGTGCCAGTGCTCGTGGATTAATTCGAGACAAACAATAATGATGGCTCCCGAGACAGTGGTGACCGTAGACCACAACAAGCCCGCGAACCAGGGGGCAGCTCCTCAGCAGCAGGGTGGAGCGCTTGACTGGATCAAAATTAACATCGACTATTTCAAAACGCCACCCGGTTTACTAAAAGTCGTCCAATTAGTAAGTAGCCCTGCCTTGTTCGTCAAACTCTATTTGATACTAATATTTGTGTGAACAGTGAAAGATTGAAAAGTTACAGCTTTAATAATATAATTTCGCCCCTATTAATTAAAAATGTTGTAATGGTTTCGCACTTAATAATCATTGAATTAAGATTCATCTACCTGCTAACGTATAGCCATCTAAGTAAATAACAAACACCTTCCCAGGTGAGTTTATCGTTCATGCGCTGCGGTTAACAGTTACTGCTACTCCCTAACGGAATAATCTGATAACTGCGATGATTACGCGCATCCGGCAAAAGTCCCGCAAATAATTGAGTTCAGAAGTTTATAAATATTTGGTTTGAGATTATTTTAATTACACATTGTATGCTGTCATCGCTTATATTTAGGCATGATCAGTTTGGAGGACAAATGCAATACAATGCTAAGATGTAAGAACAGTATTTTAATGCATCACAATGAGGTCATACAACATTGTGTCGCTGAGAACGCATTTCGGTGGCGTTGTGGAGGTCAGTAGGTAGTAGGTAAGGCAGCGCGGGGCGGGGCCCTGGCTGCCTGAGGCCTGACGCAGCAGGTTGAGGGCCCCGGTTGCAGCCACGACTACCTACCTATTTCCCGACCTCCGTTAATACGGAACGTGCGGTGCATTCCTGCACTATCATTCATCATTGATAAAAAATAGACGTCTCTATCGTAACGTATCTAAAGTGCAAATTGTGTAACTCTGTTCATGTCTACCTTTTAAAACGAGCAGGTGCAAATTACTTATTTAAATGTTACCTGCTTTGAAAGCGGCATTCTTAGCGAATGTTATATAGTTACTAACTACTTCATGGTACATAGAGTGAGTAGGTATCTTCTAGGCAAGCATGTCACATCTTCGACTGCATCTTCACTTTCATCAGGTGAGATAGTGGTCAAATGCTTGTCTATCTCTCATAAAAAAAACATAATATTAGTTATGTGTTTCATCGAATTTTATTAGAGATACCTATGTTTAGAACAATTTAAAATACATTTCGTAAATTGAAGAGGAGCTGCAAACATTCGACTAGTTTCTACTCAATTATTTTTATTCGTTTAATAATCGTTTTTGCTATATTTGGTCGTGCTCGCCTACACTACGCCGACTGTTTGTAGGAATGACGATATCTTCGACTTATGCTTACCATAGTTAATATTTATCTGTATGTCGGTATATTAAATCGTGTATTATAAGTGAGAATGCTGGTTCTTCAACCTATGACTAATGTACACAAATAACTTGATCCGTAATCGACTAATTAGTAACACGTACAAAAAATATGATAAGAAATACATACATTCTACGGAGATACCAAATTGTTTTCACTTGTACACAAATAATGTGCTATAAGTACTATAGATACCTAGTGAAGTACTTGGATTCATAATTTTTTGGGCATGATGTATTGTATCTATCTAGATAATCGTATGGTAGTTAGGAAGGTACAGAGGTACAGAGTAAAAATATGAAGGAATCTCGAAAAGCAAATAGCCTGCGTATTCCAGGTCTAGTGTGTTTACCAGCTTCGATCACATCGTCACTTACCATCAGGTGAGATAGTGGTCAAACACTAGCCTGTAACAAATAAAAAAAAAAAAAATTCAGACTGCTGATATTTTGAGTCTTAGTAATTGTCCAAATATATAAATAATATATTGTTTCGGTAGTTTATGATAAGATAATTATGTACAGCCACAGTCTGTGACGTGATAAGCAAGCCGTAATCAATCACACACTGACCACACTGACCACACAACTTACCAGAACTCCAAACCCATAGCTCTACCATACGAGTATCATACACAGTTATACCGCCTACTCTACGTTGTCAAGTTGTCTGATTTCTCGGAAAAAGTGAAAGCAACGTAAATACAAGACATAATGTATTACCTAATGTAGAGTAACTATTTACTTACATGAAGGTATTGCTAAAATGCTCTCAACTCTACACAATTTCTGCCTGTAGGTGGGTACTAAAAGTAGCACCAAATTGAAGCTGTTAAGTCGTCCTCACGATATGTCTAATTAGTAATTGGTCTCCTTGATCTCCTTTAATTAACTTAATCGAGCTAGACGTCTCATGTCCTGTTGTCACTATCATAATTAAGGTTCCCACTTCTGGGCCTGCTATTCCCAGAGGGACCTTCTGACCCACAATTTATTATGTCTACATATCATGCCATAGTATGAAAAGGGCCGCGATACATAATAATGCTAGCATAAATTATCCCTGGCATCATAATATTAGATAGGGTATATGGTATATATAGAGTAATAACTCTTTTCTCTGCACCTCCAGGATGATTGGCAGAAAATGCTAATTTAGCATTGAGTCCTTCTTTTGCTGTTTTTTGTGCAAAAGTATAAATAAATAGTATTATAGTAATGCATTTATAGATAGTTTTATCATATAATTGTTGTATTTCAATCAATATGTCCTTAAATTAACAGTCTACATTATAGTAACAGTAATCACAGGCAAAATCTTTACAGTAATCATACATTGCATACATTTAGAGTATTATACATACAAACTTAACTAAATAATCAACTTAAATGGTAGGTATATGATATTGAGTTACTCGACACAGAATATATGATCTCGTATGTCAAAGTGCCTATCATGAAGTACCTTCCTAAGTAATTTACATATATATGTACTGGTAGTTATTGTAAATGCTTACGTAATACTTCCACGAGCATCCTTGAATATCTCACGATCTTTACTTTCGTTTGATATCTGCAATTAAAAAAAGAATTAATCGTCACTAAGCACAATGATTAGGTTAGGTTTTAGATTTTGTGTTTAGAAAAACACGGAATTTAAGTAGGTACAATAATGTTTTGTTGCCTACTATTAGCATTATCGTATTTGTTTGAACTGTTACTGTACCAACATTAAAGCAGATTTTTTGTAGATATTTTTTTTTATTATTCCTATTTTGTATGGTTTTGCCTACCCATTAAATCATATACTAGATACCCATAGTAAATCAATATATTTGTGAAAATTGCATAATACTCGATTAATGCCATGGAGTGCCATATATATTATTATAGTAATATAAGCATGGATATCACTTACTCTACAAGCGAGCCATTGTTTGGGCCCATAGAGCTAATGAGCCTAAAAAATAGCTTTCTAGTAGAATAAGTGAAATACATCTTTATATTATTCTCTATGATTTATAGAATGCCATTATTTGATGGTATCCACCTTAGAAAAGAACCTTCCATTACTGACTCGGCATCATTAACTGCAGACACCTAATGTAACCACCTTCCTTGTTCGAAGTGTAATTACTGCGTTATCTAAGGCTGTAAACAATAGCTGCGTCACACACACCGATGGTTCAGGTAGTCACTATTATTTTATCAAGGCATCTCACTCACTCTCGTGAGTGTAGATATCCGAGCAAAAATTAGACCGGTCCCTCTCATTGACAATGTTACCTCTGAGTTCTTTACTAATTCAGAACTTAGTAGTAATAGCAATAAAAGTGAGCCTTTATAGTACAGCTGAACTTTTCTACGAGTGGTGTGAAGATGTGTTCAGGATAGGAAGGTCCTTAGAAACAGGCTTTCTTCAAATAGCCTAGTTGGATCAACTCTACTATAGAACATTTATAGTTTCTTCTTAATCGTATCTACATAATATGCATTTGTTTGCTGGTTTTTCCATATTCGTAAAATTTTACCTAGCTTCAACCGCTCCTACACATGTACTCTGACGTCGATTTCATCTTATGTATGTTTTTTTTTAATATTATGGCTTCAATAGTCCCTGGGTATACCTTAAATGGATCACCTCTCGGAAATTTATTTATTTATTTATTCATATGCATTACATGTACATTAGGTCATAAGACTAAACTATTATAACTATTATTTCTCTTAAATACGACATCTTATTACTTATTTATTTGCTTTACTGACGTGATTATCAACTGGTAGGTACAAATAATAGACACCTATTATTAAAGTAAGTTAACTATTTGACCTACCTTACATAACATATTTTTTTGTGGTCGCGCCTTGGTTGAAATTAAGGGTAAATTACATAAATCAGCCGAGAAATCACGGATGAGTACAGATAGAAGCAGTCGTGTAGAGTAAATTATTTTAGGAATCAGTTATGAGCAGCTTAAATCGAATTTCACATTTGAATTCGGCCATTTACCGGTAAGCAGCTACCAATACTAACGAGGTATTAATTTAGCATTCGTAGCTTTTATTTGAGAGCGACATCGGTGAAAGTTGGCATCGAAATGAAAGTAGTTGTGTCAACATGTGGTCCGGCCGCGGCAAAGCCGGCCTGCCGCCTGCCGCCCGGGGCCCGGTGTGACAACCTGTCGATTTCTCATCATTTCTCTAGAATATCTGTTTAGTGATGCTACATTTCAATACTGATCGATTGATTTTACTAACTGGTGAACAGGTACGCTAGCTAGGTTAAATATTAGCAATATTTTTGAGACATTTTGGTATAACATTTTTTACTACGAGCGTAGTAGAGTACTCTGCAAAGCATCTGTAGTGGAATGGAAAAAAATATCATAACTTGTCTATATCGGGTTTTCAAGTAAATTACATGGCTTTTACATATCTCTCATTGCTGCTTTTAGAGCTATTCGTACCTTTTCCTTTTTGTTGGTCTTATCGTAAATAGACAAATGAAGTTGACATACTATTAGTCATCTCATAACTCACCACTATTTATTATCTCATTTTTAGTTCGTCATATAAAGATAAAATAATAAGTAAGATACGCCTGTTTTATTATTACCTACACTTTCAAGTGATGTCAAAGACCCAATTGAAACAAATTTTACTCAAAGAAATATACATTTTCTTTTATATTCTACGTAGTTATCATTTCAAGAGCGTTTCCCTCAATTCAACAATGAATAATAAAATAGTTAGTACCTATAAATACGAGACGATAAGAACCGCTAGTGAAACTAGAAAGTAAATATACTTTTAGAATAACAAAATGCTAGGCGTAATAGAGTCACAATGAAGTACTTATACTGACTCACATTATAGTTTTAATTCAACTCAAAACCTAAACTATAATTATGTCAACAAAAAAGCTAAACTATTATGACATTAGATGTCATAATAGTTATAAGCTATCTTATTACTGTATTGTATAGATTCTATACAATACAGTAATAAGATAACTTACTAAAATCCTGGTTAGTAAGATGTAAATATAATGATTTGCTGAAACCCAAGAAAAAATAGGCAGTGGCCCGTAGACTACTAGTTCTCCAAAATACTCTAAGAATATCGACCGTAGAGCGTAGAGCTGTTATAACATAAAAATTAAAACTTCTCTGAGAATGAATAACTGCTGTCTGCACGTCGTAGAAAAATAAATATCTGGTCAAGCCCGTGCTCCATTCAAATGTCGAGTTTCAGAAGAGTGGTTGTCCTATATAAGCTTGTTTTTATTCATGTAGCTGCATACCTAGCGAAAACAAGTTTATATTAAAAGGCACAAATTTATTAGGCTGATGTGACAAAGCCTTCTGTGATGTGCATTAGACGAATTTCTAATTATGAGATGCACTAAACACCAAAAATGTACGTAGGATTAAAAAAAGGAATTCATAAATATGATGTAATATCTACCATATGAAACGCCTTCCAACCAAGGACGTTGGTGTTAACACTACTTATAAATAGACTTGTATTGTTAGCATAGTAATACATGTTTCAGTTGTTCTACGTATAAAAGTTTATTGCCTACATTTTTTGCGTACCTGCGGCAGCGACGTAATGTTAGTAAATCAGAAAATCATGTTACGTTCCTTTATACGCTTTCTTTTATGTCACACTTTAATCACTGGTGTTATATTTAGGCGTATCTGCTGTCACGGCACAGCCGGCTATTTCGGGAAGACGCCCATCTCTTGTTTTCTTATTTTCCTAGATAATCGTCGTTGTTCCAACGAACGCTCGGATACAGGTCATGGAATTAATAGATGAGTCAAATGAAACGAGCATTACCGATCCTAGCTGTTAATATTTGACTGGCTAGCTAGTGTTGGTAATCGTGGGGGAGATTGTACATAATTAGATGAATAGGAAGACACTGTCGTTGAGGATGCAACTAGTCGTAATTAGAGTAAGTTCTACTTCCGTCGTGTTAAAACCTTAGTCATCCATTAGGTTATGGTTGAGTACCCATCTACTTGTTTAAAGGCGTTTAAACGCGGTTAACATTCGTGTGATCTCTGATCTTTGAGTCTTAACAAGTTCCTATTTAACGTTAAGTTCCATTATTGTAGATGTAAACTGAATGTCATCAATATCTTTAGTTTTGCTTTCTACTGCAAGAACTCCAATATGTATAAAGATTTATATAGGGAAAAAAATACTAATTTTGCTTATGAATATTGTACACTAATTTACTACTTATAATAGAATACGAATAGGTGCCTTCTAGGCAAGCATCATCACTTTCCATCAGGTGAGATTGTGGTCAAATGCTTGCCTATCGGGCATAAAAAAAGACTATTTGGTAGCATTGAGTAGATTAGATATTATTTAGTGGATTTTTGAGCAGGAGAAGATGGCGGATTCATGGTACTCGTTCATCCGACCGAAACGCTCTTCACACACCGCATTCTCTGTGAACGTAGCTACATACGTAATTGCCCATTGTTTGTTCTTTTACCTACTTGTGAGCCCCGTAGCCGGCGTCTCGTTTACATTAAATATTTAGTAGAGAGCGAATATAACTTTACGATCATTTAGGAAGCACATTTGCTATCTGATATCGAAGGTCACACCGAGTCGAGCTGTGTAGACACGTTTCATTATCTCAAAGTGAGAATTGAATCGTCACAAAGTCACAACACTTCCTCGACTCATTGCAATCCGTATTGTGCTAGCAGATTGTTAGTAAACATTGGCTGGTTCCTGCTGCGTTGAAACGTCAGCGTCACGGTTGCGAAATCAAGGTCAATGAAATTGAAAGAACTTTCTTTTGTATAGTTATTTTTCTTTGTCGCCGGGTATCAAGGTCAAGCGCGTTCGATCGTCTGGCAGTATCGATCGCAAAAGAAACCATGAGACTACCTACACGCTTTTATGAATGGTCGGAAGTGGTTTAGTCGTAGGTAGAGTCGCTCAGGTATACATTTGTAATATCGTTACGTAGGTGGTAATTCAACAGTTTGGAGTGAGCACAATGCTCAAATGCCGTTCATATTAATAAAAATATATGCCACTGAATTGGCGGGTAGGTAGGTACGTTGTCAGGCTAGATCTGAAGATTGCGTCACCTCGCAAACGTGAGCGCACCAAATTGAATTCACTAGCAGTTTCATTTTGCCGAAGAGCTAAAAGTTGTTCGTATAGAAGCATAAATAAGTTCAATGATAATACTCCAAAGTTTTCTCTCGATCCCATATTTTCTACCGACTTCACAAAAAAGGAGGAGCTACTTAAGTCAAATGTTTTTTTGTTGTTGTTTGTATGTTATCTCATAACTTCTTTCCACGTAAACCATTTTTGAAAAGTATTTTAAACATTGTATACAAGTGGCAACATCAAAATTTTGATAAATGCCCCGACGACGCTCTCTCTCTCTCTCTCTCTCTATCTGAAAAACAGCTGCACTCATTTTCATTAAACATAGCTAAGAACCCTTTCGACTAATTCATCTTTCAAACACACACAGACGTCAAACTTCGTTTTTGCGTCAGGATTAAAAATAGACATGAATCCTTTTACGAATTATATGAGTTGTGTGTTGTGACCACAAATAGGGTAAACTACAAGTACGAGCTCTTTCCAGGAACAAGAAAACGATAAAGCGTTTTCACACACACGGCCCCGCACTTAGTTGGAAGACTTGCATCGTGGGCGCCGGAAACATTAAAAAATCACATCACGTACACTATTACAACCAGAACCAGAAACAAAAATGCAACTTTAAATTTGTTTCTACCAGGAATTCATTCTGGCAACAACAGCGTATAAGGCAAACATGCAACCTACTACGCCAGCCGGCATCAGCATTTCAACAGACAAAAGTACTTACTTATATTATACTTGAAATGTTAGGTGTTAGGTATGCAAGTCATTAAATTACCATAAAATTCCATTAATAATCAACATTCTTTGAATACCACGATAACAATGCAGCTAAGAAATTAGGCAGCCATTTTAAACGACTTCGAACAAGGTGGAGGACCTCAATTTGTCGAATTTTTTTTTTATGGTTGCTAACTCAGAACTTTGTCATTTATTAATCGATTTGGAAAACTATTGTTCGAAAGGGTTCTAGTTGGTCCCATTATAAATTGACCAAGATCTGATGATAGGTTTCGGAGATATTTGTGATTCAATTCGGTTATTAGTTTTTTAAACTATGTTATATATAACATAGTTTAAAAAATTTATATATAATAAAATAAAACTATATATAACATATGTTATGTAATGAGACGGTCAAGTCAGTCGCCTGATGAAAAGTGTATATTATTGAATTTGATTTGCACTGCTCTCAGTATCAATACCCTGATCTATATATTGCCCTGTAGCCCTTTAGGCAATTTTATTGGAAACGTTGCTCTTCAATCCGGAAAAGCATCCCATAATATTGTAACCTTTAAATTTGTATTGATAATGTGTTTTTCTTTCTTTTTCCTTATTGTTTTGTTGTTCATACTTGTGTGTATTGTATGTCTGTGCCTTGACTTCACCAAACGGCTCCAGCGGAAGACCAGCGCTGGTGTACAGCCAGTATTATGCTTTGTATATATAGTATTTGTTTTTGTTTCTGCCTTTCGTGTGTCTTTTATGTTTTGTCACAAATAAATTGCTTCTATTCTATTCTAATTAACCGAATGAGGAATGCAATATCTTGTAACCTTGAGATTTTCAAGCATTATTCGCAGCATCTTTTGCTAATCAACTTCACAAGACGAAACATTATTGTGGGAAACATTCTCGCGAGTTTCATATTTAAATTTTATCTATTTGATTTTTTATATTAGGTATAATCTGGCAGTCTTCAAGTCAAGAGTGAATAGGTATCTTCTAGGTAAGCACATCATCGTCAGCATCGTCGCTTTCCATCAAATGAGATAGTGTAATGCTTGCCTAACGTGCATAAAAAAATACATTAATGTTTGTAAATGCCAATTAAAGAGTTTTAATTAAAGAGTTCAATTGTAAATTATTGTTTTGTACAATGCCCTTGTTCAGGTGGTGGTCAAGTGGTCATTGACCTGCCTAGGTACTTACATAGACGACTATAATAAACGATGAACCTCAAACAGTTAAATTATGTTTTGTATAATTTTAATGATGTTATATGACACTCAAAATAAGACTTAACATATGTTAACTAATAATTAATGAATTAATTAAAGAAGGTCTATCGAATGTTCATTATCTTTTTATCAATAAGGCGATATCACTTGCCATCGGGCGAGATTGTGGCTAAAAAAAACAGGGGGCATAAAAAACGAGTATTAGTGTAACTACTACTGAAAAATCTATGACAGTTTGGAGTCCCCTGCAATTATGGAAAGAGATTAACTAATAGAAATGAATGTGTGAAATACAATCCTAAATCTGCCCTTAGGCAATGTAAAGAAAATTTAAGCAATATTTCTTTTACGATAAAATCAAAACTTTTTTAAGACTACCATGGTACGGGTAATGCTTCGGATGACATGTATCTAGAAAACTCTAGAAATTGATGATGAACCTCGAAGATAGTTAATGTAGCTCAGTAGCTCATTTGTTTTTTTCAACAGACTTCAAAAAAGGACGTTCTCAATTCGACTGTATGTATTTTTTTGTGTATGATTTTGATGATTTTTTGATTTTGATGATTTTTTTTCTGTTTGGTAGATTACACTGCAGAGGTATAATAAAATATTTTTTATCGAAATCGATCAAGCCAAAACAAAAATATAAGCGGTGAAGTCGGTTTTGCTAAGATTTGCTTGCGTTTCAATTATTCAATGAATGAGTAGCTTTTGAAATGAGGACCGTTATACTATCTACTTACCAATACTGCAAAAGATGTAGATATTTTAGCGGTGCGCACGAAGCGTTTTGCTTCCACTTTCATTTTTTCCACTTTACCGCAAAGGAGTGCAACTCATTACCCGAGTCTGTGTTTCCCGATAAGTACAATCTGGGAGTTTTCAAGTCACGAGTGAACTGGTATCTTTTAGTGAAACATGCACCATCATCGACCACATATTCACTTTCCATCTGGTGAGATAGTGGTCATACGTTTGTCTATCGCAAATAAAAAAAAGAGATCGACCCAGTAGTCACCACATCAAACCAGATTGATTCATGAACAGTCAGACTTTTAAATTTATAATTGTTTTGTAATGAGATATTTGTAATGACTGGGGTAAAAGAAATCTCTTTTTGTATCTGACTGGGCTGCTTTAAAAAAAGACATGTATTTTTTTATTTGATTAATTTGTTTTTGAGGTATACTTGCCTGGATCACAGGTTAGTTACGAATGAGTACGGCACACGCACATATTAACCCGAATACCGAGCTGCACGATTGCATTACCATTTCGAAACTATCGTCTATTACACACTACATCACAGAAGAAACGTCACAACATCACAGAACATACGTTATGGAACCTAACTATACCGATGTTGAGTTAAATTTTCGTTGTGGCTACTTTTATAGGTTTCTACCTAAAACTAGGGATTTTCTGGCAAATTTTAGGTACCGGAGGCATAGTTAAAAAGTATAGGACAGTATCTACAGGTAATTTATCACATTTTTTCATTTATTCACAACCTGGAATGACTTTTGATGTTGAAATAAGTTATAACTTTCCGTAAACAAGGTTAACTTACAATCGACATATATCGTTGAGATTTGTGTATGGAATATGTTCATGAAATAAATTGATTATTTACTATACTTCGCTACTAAAGACGGTGTCTTATTGTTACTACCAATCAATGACTATATAGGAAAATGTAGAGACCTCGAAACGTAGGAGAATGTGGGTGAGCAAAGTCGCGCTAGGTATCTATATATTAAAAAAAACGCCTACAAAGCTTGTTTTTTCTTTTGTAAAATTTATATTTAGATTTCAGTAATATTCTGAAATCTTTAAAATATTTATCAGTTAAAATGTAATTTACGCCAAAAGTTTAATCGCTAAATAGCTATATAGTTATCAAACGGTCTCAGTTAGAGTCAGACTGATTATTTCTATTTACCTTCAAGAAGGAAGGACTACTACTAATAATAAATAAATAAAAATGATAAAATCATTACTTATTTCGCTTTATTTTATAAAACATGCAATATCTCTATTGCTCCCTATAAATAAAGAGAAAAGTGTAACTTTACCACGTACGAAAGAAATCAAACTGAATGATACACCGCAGAGAAATATTTTTCAAACAATGGTTCCATCATTTGCCTGTGGGAACTTCATTATACTGCACGTCATGTAACTAAGGCTATGTATTATAAATATATATTAAAATAATCGCATTCACACTCACACACACTATAAGTTCGAAGACTTTTATCGATCCCCGCTACTTAGAAAGCAGAAGTGTAATCAAATACCCTGTCTTTTTGTTACATTATTTAAGGTTATTATAGTTTAATTGAAACGAGACAAACAACTAGTAACTTTGAATAATAAAGTTCCGCGTGGAGAAAACAATACGCTTTTCTCTTTGAAACTTATATTGTTATGTCTCATAGATCGAGCATTAACACTTTTCCTGGAAGACGCTTAACAGGCTGCTTACCCAGGTGGGGCTATATCGACCCAAACACAAACCGATGCGATTGTGGAGCGTCACTGCAAGCTATGGCTCATTTACTATCGTGTTCAGTGAGCCAAAGATTGCTCGTTAGAAGATCTGTACGAAGCCTGACTGAATGCTGTTAGCTTCGCCGAGTATTGGTCTAAAATAGTGTAAGTGATGATTAACACGCTAAGAAGAAGTAATCACACTGGTAATTCGCTGTTTTTAGTCGGAACCAGTCATGGTAAGACACTCCTGCCAATAGGCCAAAATGCCTAATGTGGCTGTTTGGCGAAAGGCGAGTATTGCCCTAAATGGACTCGAGAAGTCCTAACATATCGTTTTTGATCGGAGTTTTATCCGGCCTTGTGCCGGAAGTGGTTGATTTTTGTACCTCAAACAAAATATTGGAACACAAATTTACAATAACCGCTGCATTGCGAGCAACGGCGTACCCATATGTTTATTTGTCATCAAAAATAAGTGTAATTAACACGCGTGGAGTTCCTCTACAAATTAAGTTTGCTTTTATCCAACTTGTAATACGATCACCTAAAATTTTAGAGTCTGAACTGCCCAATCAGCGATGAACATGCAGTGCTGTATGTAGGTATGTGTAATTGTTAATTCTGTAAATGACTTGGAGCAAAACAAACATACAAAGTTCAGATTCACATAAACCTTGCATTTTAACAATACGTGCTCTAGGTTATAGACTACAGAGAGTAGGTATATAAGTAAATAATTAGTTGGGCGCCTTTGTATATCATTTACCAACTCCAAGGGCGAATGCAATGTGTTAAATTGTACCTAATTGCCTATAATTATATAAATAGTTGGATTGTGGGAATGGACTATAAGTCAGTTCAGCAGACGCATCGATCTGTATATAGGGTCAATGATAACCTACTAAGGTAAAAGCAATATATTCAAGGAGCATTATCTTATGAAGCCAGTTATACAAACATAGAGGACAGAACAGGTCTATGCTCTATTTTTAAATCTTATTTGCATGGTGGCAAAAATAACTTCCCATAATATTTAAGCTGGGATCGTGGGCGCGGCGCTCACTTTCCTCATTCAATTGTGATTGTGCGTATCGTCGCATTATATCGAATCGGAAATCCGGCCACGTACCGTGATTTGGAGCGAGACTGCATCGTGTAAAAGCGACGATGGTCTGTCGACCCATTGATGGGGCTCAGAATGGCGGTCGCGTCCCATACACACGCGTGACGACGCGACGACGCGACGGCGCGGCGCACTTTCACCAACTCTGTGCAACTGTGCACGTGCCTCCCGTGACATACATCTTTGGCCCCTTCAACGCCAACGGGATGAAGGAAGCCGTATGTAATAGAGGTCAAAGAAGTTCAATTTGCACACAATTCCCTGTGATCAGTTATGCATTTAATATCTATAGGGAAATGTTGTATATTTGTTTGCTCACACCTTCTTTACGTGGAAACGACTGCACCTATTTTAATAAGCTTTTGTATGAAGATTGTATCTAAGCAACGTGTTCAGTATAAGCTACTTTTGATACCGCATCACCATCATGACCGCGGGCGAATCCACGGGGTATAGCTGGTTAATTATAATTCAATGGGTAGGTAACGAACAGGGCTGCACCCACGATACGCGTTGATGCGTTTGATGTGGTTTTGAAACCATGAAACTGCCGTTGAACCGTGCTTACGGTACTAACGACCCAAGTTATTGAAAGACGTTCATTTATCGGCGGAATTTCTACAAACAACACCTGTAAGCGCGTGGTTGCGACATAGAGGTTCGCGCGATATGGAACCGGTTGGCAACTTGGCAGTGGAGGTGGCGAGGCGCGGGGGCGGGAGCACCAGACTCTAATGCCTCGCATTTACTTAACACCGTTGTCCTAGTGGTGCCTACCGTGGAGTACCGCAATTCTACCGCTAGTCATACTATGTTATTACGTTATGCCCAAGGAACATACCTACTCTTTAGCGAGAGGAATGTCATACCTTGCAATACTTGAGTGGGCAGCCCATTCAAAATAACACAAGGCACGCGCACTAGTAAGCATAGCTCTTTCATAATCCACAGTTTAAATTAAACAATGCGTACGTGTTGCATAAAGGCACATGTACGGAAAATAACAAAACATACCTCAGCGACTAGAAACTAAAATGTGCATACAAATGAGAATATCGGTGTTATCGCCGTGTGCTCACTGTTCCAAAGAGATAATAAGTAATGGGTTTGGGCCGTGGTTTGGATTGAGGATTTGTTGAGCAAATATGTTTTCGCACGTTTTGTTCATTTAGGTTTTCTTCATATATAACGCGTTTTCTCATTGAGGCGCATTGTGTACATTTCCACTTCAAAGACAGGAAAACTTTCAAAGGATACGATGAAATTCTGGACACTGCACCAAAAAGAAAAAACGATTTGCTTATTAGTTTACTTTACAAACGAAAGATAACAGCTATATTATTATGATTTGTCATCGCATTTGAATTTACCTTAGTTTTATATCAAAGTATAGCGGGGCAGTGGGCACAATGATGATATGTATACGTAATATATCGACTCATATCATGAAGTCATGGACATGATGCTCTCATCTTATGATCTTAGCCGCTAACTCTGACGCGCTTCGGGCACTTCTCAGTATTTTGATAATTTTGTTTGCTTTACTACAGCGCAGCGTAGTAAAACTGGACAGTAATATGCACTAATAGTAATGAGCGTTGTAGGTTGCTATATATAGAGCTCAGTAATAGGTACTGTCAGTATTCCAGTAGTACGTGTGACAGTAATACTTTCTTTCTATTTTATTCAAACACTGCCTGCACCAACGCAACGGTAGAATCACGTAGGGAACTAAATGGAATGAGAACGTACATCGACATCGCGTAAGGAGATTTGGTAAATCGATAAAGTCTTAAAGAAAATAAAAGATATCCAGAGATTTTGTATTTCCCGTGAAGATTAAAAATAAAATTATAACTGGGTCCCACGCTGTTGGAACTTGCCTATCATCTTTTCTATGTCCACAAGTAAAATTTTTGTATGTATACATTTTCTGTAGCAAAGCCTTGAGGGTTATTATCATTATTTGGTTAGGATCATATAGGTGTGTTCACAATAATAATTAAATTAGAGACGTATTTTTTTTTTGCTTACAGCCGGGCACTCTATTTTTCATAGGATAGATAGAGTACCCGGCTGCCAGGTGAACTAAGAGGGGCATCAGTACCCGCGTCAAAGATATGATATTGATACGTTACTGGAAGTAAACAAAACAAAACACTGAAATTAAAGGGCTTAAAGAGATTATAAATCTAACATCTCAGGGTGTCAAGCGCAGTGCTTTGCCAAGTTCAAACCCTGGGTGGCACTGAACTGTATTGGGCTAGCGTGACGCTTACCATCAGGCCAGCGACTTGCTTGTCTCGTCTCTCAATTAAATAATTAAAAAAACTGCTGAAGGAAGAAACAACATGGCGCTAAACCAAAATTTAAATTACCACAAATTTTCAGCCGCTTACAAAATTTTTATTTTATTCAAAGCTGTTCACCCGAATAAGATTCCATTTCTGTGTGCCACGTTAAAGTAGTTATCCCTGTAGATTAACATCTAATATACGTATTCCAGGTACTCGGCATACTATGCATGGCCCTCGGTTCGCCTTGGTATTCCACATGGTTCGTGTTCGTCGCAGTCACCAGTTTCATCACCACCCTCATGTGGAGCTTTGTCTACTTTCTCAGCATCAAAGAAGCGCTGAAGCTCCCCATTAACTGGGTCTTATCTGTAAGTTGCTTTACAAGTACTACAACTAATTGGTGGACCTACATACATAGAATACAGAATAACTATCCTATATCTCCATTAAAAATTGAAAGACAGCAAGCGTTTATTTTATATACGAGCATACCTACAGGGTAATTTGTAAACTTCCAGAAAGCTCTCAGACCCTGGTTCTTGTTCTTACCCTTAGCTCATTTAGACTTTCTACTGAATTCTATAATAATATATTCCGTAATAATAATTTTTTTTTTTTTATTATTTGTGACAGGCTAGTGTTTGACCACTATCTCACCTGATGGTAAGTGACGATGTGATCGAAGCTGGTAAACACACTAGACCTGGAAGCAACTCACAAAATGCTCTACCTATATATAATAAATAGTTGTTCAACTACAATGCCCCGCAAAGAATGACAAGCCGCGCACCCCTCGCGCCTTTTAAAATGCACGCCAACGCCAGTTGACACTTGACACGCATTACGTAACAGAACAGATCCTACTAATATTATAAATCCGAAAGTTTGTGTAATTGTGTAAGTATATTTTTTCCCTCTTCACGCTTTAACGGCTGAACGGATTTGGATGAAATTTGAAATGTTAAAAACTTGTACTTAGGATAAACACATAGGCTACTTTTCAACTTCATAATAAAAGGGCGAAGCCGCGGGGCACGGCTAGTAAATAATATATTTTAAAAATTATTTGAAATATCATAAAACAGAATTTGCAGTAGGCGTACCAAGAAAGACGTTGAATTATACCGAAATAAGTTTTTGGTATTTTACAAATTACCCTGTACGGCAATACTTACCAATTTTTCGGTTTTGCATCTATATAGAAATAAAAAAAAACAATAGTGTGTACTGATAATTTCTGATAATTCTGACTAACCAATGCATGTATCTGATAAATTTGGTGATAAGAATTGATAGCACGAATATCCTTTACCAAAACTTGATTTCACAGTGTCAAGGTCGATCCGAATTATTATCACTTGAGCTATGATTTTATTCGAGTCTGTCAAGAATTTGTAGAAAGGAGAATCCATAGTGATTTAAGTATATAAATATACGCACACAGACACTCTGGATATGTTTTTTTTGTTTGACCTTGATTAAAGCTGCACCTCGCGGTTTTACCCACGTAAGTCCAGGACCCGCGAGATTTCCGGGATATAATTTTCTATCCTGACCTTGAAGAACCTTCTACTGACAATAATTAAAGACAAAAAAAAAGAGTTAGCGAAATTGTTCCATCCGTTCATGCGTGAAGCGATGACCAAGATAAATAGAGATTCGTTATAGATAGACTGGAAGGGTTAATGGAGTGCGGTAAATTTAACTATGGTGAAGACTGAAGAGTGGCGAATATAATGCGAAAGTATGTATGCTGACGAGTCAAAAATATTGTATTGATTATATACCCAAACGTTTATTTTGAAAATCTTCCAATAGAGTTAATAACCAATAAGGCCAACTTTAGAAATAAATATATATGTATAGCCTTAAAGAAAAAAAATACGACCATCTCAATATAATTCTTAACTGTAACGCGGAAATTGTGAA
This sequence comes from Lomographa bimaculata, assembly GCA_948107665.1. Classification (NCBI taxonomy): domain Eukaryota; kingdom Metazoa; phylum Arthropoda; class Insecta; order Lepidoptera; family Geometridae; genus Lomographa; species Lomographa bimaculata. The sequence continues at coordinate 10,651,377 of OX403589.1, forward strand.
GATAGTACATTTTCATAACAAAAGAAACATCACGAGGAAACAATAAATTCCAAATTAGTTACGTAAAATCCATTCTTTGCTTGAAAAAACACAAACAAAAGTGTTATCTTAGGTCTTTGTTTATTTTATCATATTGTTGTCAATACTTGAAGCACGGAGCGATAAGAAGTTAAATGCTTGAGTCACAGTCTTCCAGCTATTAGTGTGAGTTTTAGGTGCAATGCTATGACATTTTATATTGATAGACCTACGTTTTGAATAAATATATAATGTACTCTTTTCTCAATCTCAACAAAGACGACCCAGTTGGCGCAGTGGACAGGTGTCCGCCCTCTGCGCCGTGGGTCCTGGGTTCGATTCCCGGCAGGAGCACAAATTCCTTCCCAAGGGATATTTGTGCTTCTGGTTCTGGGTGTCATGTTTGTGTGATGTAAATGTTTCCGGCACCCACGATACAAGTCTTTGAACTTAGTGTGGGGCTGTGAGTGTGAATGCTTTTGTTTGTTAAAAAAAAAAAATTCGTAGTTTTCTGCGATTAAGTTGTTTACACTGTGTTAAATTAATAATTAAACGCAAGCAAAGCTTAAAAAAAAAAGATCAACTAGGTACAACCCAAAATAGAGCTAAAATCTCACTTTACATTAGAATACCAGGGCTTACTGCCAGAGCCTCTATATAATCAGAGTCGAAACGAACAGTGTATAAAGCTCCAAACTAGTTGCAAAAAAAACCGGTCTTTGTCAACTTCCTATAGATACGTAGTTTTTTACGTGTGCATTTTACTTTAAAAATAAACAAATTTATTACAAAACTTTTAGAGAAAGTGAAAGTTGGCATCCGATCGTTGGTGTAATAGAACGATAAACTTAATGATGTATTTACATTGCTTTCAGGAATTGGTCAGTACGGTGCTGGAGACATTCATGTACCTGATAGCATTTATTGTGCTCTTTGCATCCACCGCCTCGTACCACGGGTACGGCTACGGAGCTAATGTTGCTGCTGCTGTAAGTATCCCAAATTTCACTAAAAGAGACTTAGAAAAGTGTTGCCTTCGTAGTTGCCTGTATTAAAAATATGTAGAATATTTTTTTTAAATAAACTAATTGTGCTCCGTGGCTTCACCCGCGTTAGTCAAGTCAAAATATCAGATCTTGAATAACTTTAGCTTAAAACTACAACACAAAGTACCTGGATGACCGTGCGTTTTCTAAAAATGAAACCTAACTAGATCCATTTATCGTCCCCAAAACCCCTGCATACAAAATTTCATGAAAATCGTTGGAGCCGTTTCCGAGATTCAGATTGTACAAGAATTCCTCGTTTAAAGTTCAGATAATATAGATTAGATAATATATCGCGAGTAAGTAATTACAATTAAAATGAGCCCAACTCGAATTATTACTTGAGCTGATCAAACCGGATATACATTTGCAAAGTTTCAAATAGAAATACCTACGTCAATAAGAAGTAGGTTACTTAACAGATTAGATATTAGTTATTTCGTTATTTAATAGAAAAAAAGCTTATATTGTTATAAGCTGTGTAATACGGAATATCGATGTCAGTTTTTTAAAATCACTTGATTAGGTGATGTGTATACTATTCAGTAGATCTAAGTTTTTACTCCCGCTCGCCTTTAAAAAGTTTCTGAGCTTCCTTTATCGACTTATAGATCTATCTCTCTTAAACCATTTCTTCCATTCTCCTCGCTTAAACCATTACACGAATGAATAGACGATATATGTGTTACAGAATACTTAAAATCCCTAACGACAGAAATTGTTGCAGAATGTTAGTAAACTCTGTCTTTGTTCAAAGTTATATGCAGTAAACATTTTATGGAATGTTTTGGTGCAAGCAAACAATTGTTTGCTGAGTATATGAAAAAAAATTAAACATTATGAAATAACCAAATGATGTACTAGACTAAGCAATAAACTTTGAACAAATACAGGTGTACCCAGGGTGTTTATTTACATTCTGCAACAATTTTCTTTCGTTAGGGATTTTAAGTATTCTGTAATACATATATCGTCTATTAATCTATTAATAAACTAATATACATAATAACTGCTCGTTGGCGTTAAGATATATTCAATTCAGTTAAGTTATAGCAATGGTTCTAGAGTAACAAAATAAATATCTTTTTTTATATGCACACATCACATAATTAGAACATACGGTATATTTTACTCTGATTGATAATCATCACTATCATTATAACGAAGCCACGCTATATTATGATAAAAATTCTATTAATTCAAAGTTAAGATTAGCGTGACTGTTTGTGATGAACATATAAAAACAAAAGAATCACGGGATGACATCACAACAATAATTATAAAACAGCTAAAAACCGACTTCATCGCTGTATTTTCGGAACCCTTGATGAAATTAAATTAATTAAATACGCATTATTGAGAAAACTCAAAAACTGGTCAGATCTTGATCAAATATAAATGGGACCACATGAGAAGTACCAGCATTCAAACCAAAAAAAACATTAAAATCGGTTCACAGAAAGAAGTTGATTAAGATAAGAAGAATGAGGATAAATAAAGTAGAATTGAGATTCCTTTTATGTGAAGTCGGTTAAAAAGCAATTTGTCACGTATAGATTAGTTTGTAAAAAACCTGCATTGATCGTTTTGCTGCACTAACTTACTCTGAGATGATACGAAATGAGTGTAAGACGCGAAAGGCCTTCAAAGTTCAGCTTATGCTTGTTGTGAGGTTGCAGAGCGAGAGATATAAGTACGAGTAAAAACTTACATCACGAATTATGTATCACGTAGAAACAATAGAGCGCAGCGTCCCTCCGAAACGGTCCACTTGTAAGGGCTTGCCGGTCCACTGGTTACTTTCTACGACTGCCGATATTAGGAGCGTGACGCAGGCAGCCAATGGACCAGTTTGAATAATACAAAAATTATCATGTTAATGGTCTATGTTGTTCAAATTTGTAAATTGATCTATTTTGTATTATTATATTATTGATCCAAATTAATGGATCATATTTTACAAAACTAAATATAGTACGAGTAGCAATCGTAAGTTATGGATTCTTAAAGCTTTGATATTCATTTGCTTATCTTTGATGTTAGATTTTTTACTGTTTTCTATATGTATAAAAATCAATTGCTAGCGTCAGTCTCACAAAAACTCGAGAATGGCTCGACTGATTTGGCTGATTCTTTTGTGTCGTGGTCGTAAATGTCAGGGCAAGGTTAGTATGTAATTTTTTTTTTAATCCACCGGTAATTGCACCTGCGCGATGCCGGGGCGGATCGCTAGTATGAAATAAGAATATTATGATATTTTGATCTGTGTAGGTACATAATTCGTCATTATTTTTCTTGTTAAAGCTTATGCAGTACAGACGTGCATTACTAAAAATAGGAACATATCTACCAAAGTGTTATCATACAGGAAACTGATTTATGTTATAATGATGGAGATACATAACCATTTTCTTTGTTTGTGATAATCACATTAGTATTATAAATGACATTTGGAATGTAGTCATATAGTTTATACTCAGGACGTAGGCTACATTTCAAATAGATAAAGCGGGCGAAGCCACGGGACACGGCTAGTTTAACAGATAACTAATACTCTATTCAATGCCTGTATATAATATAAGTAACTAACTATAGTTGAATATATAAAAGAGGTATCTGATTTTAATTAGTGATTAATTAGAAGTAGATACCTTTTTATGTCCGATAGGCAAGCATTTGACGACAATCTCATCTGATGGAAAGTGAAGATGCGGCCGAAGATGCAGCATGCTTGCCTAGAAGGTTCCTTTTCACTCTTGACTTGAAGACTCCCAGATTATACCGTTCGATGAACAATAGCGAGGGCAATAGTATTGCGGCCTTATGTCGGTGACCGATACTGCAAATTAGAGACGACTAGCTTATCATCGCTAATGAGCCTTTTTGCTCTCCGGTCGATGGACTCAAGATCTTTAAGCTGGTATTAACAGACCCATCCTGTGGGCCACCTGTGGGTTGAAGCAGTATCCATACACGATCGGAATTGAGCTTGATATAAATTAAGAAGCTGCCCCGATGTGAAGTACTAACCTTTGCAAGGATACCCAGTTTCTTAGCGGTCATCTGAGCTCTGGCTTCGATGTAGGTACCAAAGTTAAGGTTGAGGTTTGGTGCATTTGAACGTCGGAGACAGGTGAAAAGGTCTCCGTTAAGCGGAGAAAAGACACGCCTGTGTTTTGGACCCATTCAAACGAACCAAGTTGGCATCGCCCCAATCGGCCACGGCCAACAAGCTTGAATTCAATCAACCAATAGGCACAGTGCTACCAGCATCTAGGCGAGAAGATTCTGCAAAGAATAAAGGAAACAAGTTTGCTTTCTTCTTAGCGGTGTGAACCAGTGCCCCATCAGGCTTCAGCAGTGAGGGACGGCAGAAATTCGATTCAACCGACTTAGGCAGGGACCAAAATGCTTTGCTCCCTGCGGGATAGGAAGAAAGTTTAGCTCCTATTCGGTTTACGTGGTCGAAACGAGTATTATTGATTTGCACTACAAAATATTACATTGTCATAAAAAAATCATAACAAACAATTTTTGTCATCTTTTTTTATGGTAATTAATTATGCCATTTATTGATTTTGATCTTTACAGCATAGAACCCCGAAATTTGCAATACGAACGAATAGCTTATATAATTATGGTTGCCAATCATGAATAGAAAATAAAATTAAAAAATAACAAGACATTTTACGAACGTTACAAGTGATCGAGTAGGTAAATACCCAGCTCAGCGGGATAATAAATTAGAAAGTTTCGGAGGTACTTAGCTACGTCTGCAGTAAATTGTTAACCTTTTGTTTTTGAACTTTGAACCCGCGTTTATTCATTTATGCTATTATGAATATTTAAACGGTCAATGACGTTTGAATTGTGGGTTAGTTAAACGTTTATTGATCAGGTCAATTGGCAGAAACAGCTCTTGGTGAAATTATCGAAACTTACTTTCTGTGCTTTCATTCGATCCAACACGTATCGTATGAATTGGCGACTCCAAACATAAATAGATATTCTTTTTAATTTTGGATTCGCAATCTATGTGCATTTAGCCAGTGACAAGTAATAAAATGTTTCAAGGGTAGGTATTACATATTTCGTAGTAAAAGAAGTCCTAGTCACAAGTCATAGTCAAATTCAAGTAATAGAGTCAAAGAGTTTTGTTCTTGAGTTATTTGTAGACCTTGTTAAAGCACAGGAAGGCAATATTCCTGCTTAAGTATTTACTAAAAAGAAAACAAGCATTTTACGTGTGACACGAGCTATTCCGATTGTGACTAAGTCAAATTGCGTTTTTTTTTGTATGTATGCTACGCGATATCTCCGCCAATTATGAATTAATTTTTTTTTGTTTGGTAGGGTATACTTCAGAGGTGGTCCCATGTAAATTTTATCGAAATCGGTCAAGCCAAAACCGAAATATAAGCGATGAAGTCGATTTTCTACCAACTTCACAAAAAAGGAGGAGGTACTCAAGTCGATTGTATTTTTTTAATTTTTTTTTATGTATGTTACCTCATATTTTCGTTTCACGTAAACAGATTTAGAATTTTTTTTTTTGTTAGAAACATGTTGCTTTCCAATTGGTCCCATTTAAATTTGATCTAATCACATCTAATCTGATCAAACTTTAATTATTAAAGCTTTGCTTGCGGTTGTACAAACAAACACCTTTCAAACAAAAAAAAAATTAGAAAGAAGTTATGAGGTAAAACACAAAAAAATACAGTCGACTTGAGTACCTCCTTTTTAGTGAAGTCGGTAGAAAATTTAATTACTCTACATGCAACGGTGTCAATGTCAATTAGACCTAAATAGAGAATTTAGCAACGAAGCCATAATTTTTCTTCATGAACTTACGTCTAAGTAAAACGTTAATAAAAGGAAATACTTATATCCTTTTATGAACCTTTTACTTATATTCCTTTTTATGTACTCGTATGTGTTATAATAAAAATGTTTAAGAAAAAGCAGCTCATAGTCAATGTTTATTTATGATTGATTCGTTTTAGTGTGACTAGCATCAAACTAGCACGTTGGCGATTTGATATACTTAAATCACATTTCACTTTTAAACCATTTTAATCACAAACACAACCAAAGCTGATAAAACCGATGGAAACATAATCTTTGAGTATATTGCAGCCTGCACTTACTGCTATTAAAGCGATCGGTAACATAATAATATACTACATAGGCAACTGCTCATGTTGTTGTCGGGTCGTACCTAATTATGTAAAAGGACTAAGCTAAGAGTAAATTAATTAGATCGATGTCTAAGAAAAGGCATGTTAGAAGTGAACAATCCGTGTAGAGTCGACCCTTTACAAAATGCACTGCAAATCGCGAGTGAATAGATATCTTCTAGGCAAGATTGCTCCATCGTCGATCACATCGTCGCTTACCATCGGTGAGATGTCAAAAGTTAGCCTATCATGAATTAAAAAAACTATCGTAGCTTCCTTGACCAGTTAACCAAAGTATGTATGTGTCAAAATATAATGTTAGAAGTGAATAATGTAGAGTCGGCCCTTTACAAAATGCAATGCAAATATGGTAGCTACCTTGACCAGTTCAACAAAGTATGTGTCAAAATATAATGTTAGAAGTGAACAATGTAGAGTCGGCCCTTTACAAAATGCACTGCAAATATGGTAGCTACCTTGACCAGTTAACCAAAGTATGTATGTATCAAAATATAATGTTAGAAGTGAACAATGTAGAGTCAGCCCTTTACAAAATGCACTGCAAATATGGTAGCTACCTTGACCAGTTTACCAAAGTATGTGTCAAAATAGCATGTTAGAAGTGAACAGTCCGTGTAGAGTTTAGCCCTTTACAGAATGCACTGCAAATATGGTAGCTACCTTGACCATTTTACCAAAGTATGTGTCAAAATGGCAAGGTCAGCCATCCCAGCTACGATAATGCAAATAGCGGTTGAACTGCTGACGTGTTCTCGACCTTTCTCGACAAACTGGTTCCCAGATAGTATAAATGTGAGATCTTGACTATTGATGCATGCATATGTTATAATGTTTGACCTACAAAATGTCTGCTCTGTATGAAAACATTGGCTCTGTAACTAATACTCTCATGCAGTCATTGGTGAGGAAGGAACAAACACTCAATCAAACTTTCAGATTAGTAATATTAGTGTCAAGTGCGAAGGCTGTGTGTTAGTTTAAGGGATAGAAGTTCGATAGAAATAGATATCGCTTCTAGGACATGTTCTTGAAATAATAAAAAAATAACAATCCAAGACCATACAAGACTTTGAAAATATCTTTATTTCTAGTTAAAGAGTTTGTACATAAACGCTTTCGCACTCACAGCCCCACACTAAGTTCGATGACTTGTGTCGGGGGTGCCGGAAACATTTGACATAAAATGGTTCACTACAAGCATTATATAACAAATACACAATAAAAACTACTATATCCGAGTTGTTTAATGAACTACCTCACTTTATTTAGCAAACTTAATAAATAACTGAAATGCGTAGTTTGGCTTAGCTTCGAAATCGTTCAAAGGATCAAAATAAACATCATTAACGATGACATCATTTACTAATATACAATTTTATATATATTTATTATTATTATATAGTTTTTTAATACGTAGCTATATTTAAAGTGAGCCCTCGGTAACTCGTTCAGGATAAAAATCCAACCATCAATCACTGCACATTTATATCATATGCAGGCATCGTAATATGTAATTGGGTGAGGCGCGTTAAGTTGCTAGAAAATGTTTGTTATGAGCTGCTTAGTTTATATAATGACCAAATAAATCAATAGCAGCTTTAAATGTTGTATGATATTAAAATATACAATAGTAAAACATAATGTCATCTGTTATCTTTCAGGTATTCGGTATCTTCAATACGGTGGCGTACGCAGCCAGCTCATATTTGCTGTTCAAAGAGCACAGAACCTCAACCGCGCCGGTTGCGTGAAGACCCTTCTCGTCTATTGCAGCTGGCCCAGGAGTTTCAACTCAATTATCATAATAAGTATCCCCGAGACTATCAGTCCTCATTCGTCAATGAATGCATTCATTACCGCATTTATTTAAAGCGCAATTGACGCAAATTTAAACAAATTGATCAATGTAGTAGTGTCTACAATGCCACTTAAAACGCGCATTGAAGATTGAACATTGATTGTCTCGGGGCACCATAATATTGTGTTCCATTCGTCTCGCTTTCGACTTTAAAAACTCTACCGCAATGGCACAGTAATTGCAATCGATCACGATATCACATTTTTTAAACATTGCTTACTATGAATGTCGTGTATGTGTCTCATCTATTTGGAACTTTACTTAGTAAGCTTGTAAAAGGAACCTTCGTTGATGAAACCATAGCAAAATATTACGGTTCAAATACATCAATGCCAGTTATTAATATCTACTTAATGTGTTTATCTTGAGCGCAGGCAGATGTGTCTTCTCTCTGACGATCTTCAGTTTTGTCTGTTTATAATGTTGTGGTGCCAAGGAAAAGAAGTACCTAATACCTAATTTATTTAGAAACATGTTTACATTTTTACGAATAAGTTGGTCTACGTCTAAGCCTTTTCTTTAGCGAAGATCTAGAATTTTGAATCATGAATCAATCACGTTTAAATAAAAATGAAACGGGAACATTTTAAATTCATGCTTGCTTTGAAGAAGCCAGTTACCCATGTGCAACGTGGCAAAATAGTATCTACTTAATATTATATAAGAAGTTTTGCAGATCTTGATTAATAATATTATGTGTTCGTGAAAATGCATATAAGTAGCTATAAATAATCTGGACATAGGCCTCAAAATATCAAAAATTATGTTCATAAATGTTAAAGCAGAGAATATATACGTGCCTTTTGTAAATTGCATAATAAGTAAATAAGTTACTAATCTTCTATATAAGTGTTGTGCATGGGCGTTAAAATATAATTATATAATTTATTATGGTTGTTATAATGTTATGCTAGCCTAGTCTTACAAAGAAGCGATGATGATTTTATTGAACAAAACGAATTATTTTAACAATATTATATTATAGCACACATGAATGTATTGCTACAATTTTTTCAATTATAACACCTTTTTAATCGTATCCTAAAACGTTTAGGTAAGTTTTTTATTACGAGTTATAAGACATAACTTTTTTCAAAAATTACATTAGGAGCATTTGTATTAAGAAAATATGTACAAGCACAACATTTTTTTGTTACACTATATCCGTTCTTGACAAAGATAGGTTAATAATAAATACATCAATATTATGGATGAACAACATCCATTATATTTTATACAAATATAATATACAGTCTAAAATCACGCACATAATCTATTTTCAATAAATATGTACCTACTTTATTGACATATTTACTATCACTTCTATAAAAATAAGTACCTAGTTATTTGCCAACTAATTAATTATCAATACACATTTGTTTTAGATTTTTCTTATCACCGTATCGAGAAATTATCCTCGAGAGGAAAAAAAAATGTTTAATTGTTGTTTTTGTTTTCAAATAAAGGGAGACTAATATTCTATATAATAATAAAAAAATATGAGAATGACATAAAACCTCTACAATAACTTAATTTGTCATCGTTTGTTTTTCTGCTTGTTATAAGATTGATCTTCGAAAATTAACTTCTTTCTGAGACAGTAGAATGAAATAAAACAGATTTTTTGTTCTCTAGACAGCTAAAATGAGATTCAAATTGTGAAATTGGTTTAAGTATTGTTAGCATTTTCGTAATTAAAATGGTGTTGTACGTTGAGGTGTTTTATTGTACCTAAATAAACGTTTTAAGTATAAAATAGATAATATAATTTGTAAAAAGAAATAAATATATTTTAACATAAGTAAGCAGTTTTATTGTAAACTAGCCGTGCCCCGCGGCTTCGCCCGCTATTATCAAGTTTAAAAGTAGGCTATGTGTTAATCCTAGGTATAATCTATGTACATTCCAAATTTCATTAAAATACGTTCAGCCGTTAACGCGTGAAGAGGGAACAAACATACTTACACACAAACTTTCGGATTTATAATATTACTAGCCGTGCCCCGCGGCTTCGCCCGCTATAATCAAGTTAAAAAGTAGCCTATGTGTTAATCCTATGTATAATCTATGTACATTCCAAATTTCATCCAAATCCGTTCAGCCGTTAAAGCGTGAAGAGGGAACAAACATACTTACACACTTACACACAAACTTTCGGATTTATAATATTATTAGGATATTTATTTGCTAGTAGCTAATCATTTATATAATCTTAACGTACTACAAAAATTGTTTGTTACATTATTCCTTCCCAAGGGATATTTGTGCTTCTGTTTCTGGGTGTAATGTGGACGTGATGTGAATGTTTCCGGTACCCACGAAAGTCTTTGAACTTAGTGAGGGGCTGTGAGTGTGAATGCGTTTGTTTGTTTGTTTATTTAAAAAATATACTAAGCCTCAAACTGTTTAAAATGTTATAAGTTGCGTTAGGTAATTAGATGATCTGCCTTATTACGTATGTTTGTTGCAAGCGGTTTCTATATCTACCTATCTATTGAATTAAGCAAAAATTAACCTTATTTTTTATATTCTTAGTTTCGAATGTCGAAAACCTTTATTATAGCTTATGTTGCTTACATATTAGCTTATGTCTATAGTACAAGTAGTTTCCAGCATATTTTCAGTCTAAAAACATGAAAAAAAATAAGCCCTACACGATCGTCATTACCTTAAGGTTAGAGTGGTATTATTGTTTTTAATTCACGGTTGCATGTTTGATTTTGACAGAGATGAAACATTTAATCTGGACCTTACTTTTAAAAATCATGGCTTGACCATAGTGATAATGTGTACTTTGATTAAGTTATCTTATTATATACCAGCGACTCGTCCGAGGCTTTGCGCGGGTGTTATTTTACATTAATGCCCAAGCAAATGGCGTCGCAAGTAACGCAATTTAAATAGAAAAGCATATATTGTATAAACTGTGTACAGGGTCTTACTAATAATACAAATGTATAACGAATCAATGGTTTTCCCATTTTAGGAGTACAATATTGTTAGAAAAATACAGTTTGATAACAAAAAGATGAAGTTTGTATATCAATCAACAAACTAAGCCAATAATTAAAGTATTATTTGTGTTATAATATACTTTTGATATCAACCACCCTTTTATGCATCTTTTAAATTTATTTACTTTCAAAAATAAACATAAGAAATAGTGAGGATGAGTCAACCATAACAGAGAGATATGCCATAACGGAGTGTTCTTTAGGATTTTAGAAGAACAACAATTCTCTCATACATAATTTTTATGGATCTTAAGGTCTAGCTTACGTAAGCTCGTATGTACAATTAATTTTTTGGTAACTTGGTTGCAAGATATTGTTTTTTCCTACATACATAAAAACGTTGTTAGGTTTTATCAGAGATATAGAAACATACATATATATATTTATATATAGAATAGAATATTAATTTATTTGTATTTTTTATTTTGTATAAGTCACATCAATAATTAGTACGAGTAATAAATATGAAACTAAAAGACTTAAAACTACCCTAATAATTAATGTGCACTCACACAAAATGGTCCCAACTCAGCATAATATCGAAGAAGGTAGTCACCCATGCCACCTATTTCCGACGCTGGTATATATAAACTTTCCGTGAAAAATTATCTAACTGGAGCCATTTTTCACAACCTTGGCAGCGTGGTTTAGAAACAAGAAAACGACTTTGTTTTACTATGCAGCTTTTTTTGCTTGCATTTTGATGGTAAGTCTTTGAATGGTGTCACGTCACGTTTATTGGGCGATTTACAATTCAGTGGCAGATTACTACAAAAATTGTGAAGGAAGGTTTTGTTGTTTGATGTTTGTTTTTAACAGCTATTCAACAAGTAATCACCACCTCTCTGTTTAAAATAAGAACCTGAATGAGCGAGCATTGCTCGGTTTTTTGGTAAATTTCTTTTTCAAAAAATGAAACTTAGCTAGATCGATTTATCGCCCCTAAAACCATATAATAATACAAAATTTCATGAAAATCAGACTATACTATGTAAACATATATGTATACAAGAATAGCACATTTAAAGGTATGTATTAAACAAAAAACAAACAAACAAACGCATTCACACTCACAGCCCCACACTAAGTTCAAAGACTTGTATCGTGGGTGCCGGACACATTCACAACACACACACATTACACCCAGAACCAGAAGCACAAATATCCCTTGGGAAGGAATTTGTGCTCCTGCCGGGAATCGAACCCAGGACCCACGGCGCAGAGGGCGTACACCTGTCCACTACGCCAACTGGGTCGTCTTTATATTAGATTTGCCCTAAACCGGTGTTCGGTGATCTCGAACCTAGCATACAGTTGGATGCATCAAAAATTTAATTTTAACTTTTGACTTTCTGATGTTTTCTGTCAACGAACGGGATGGTAGGACTTTTTGCCAGTGCCCATACTGGCAACAAAAAGTACCACTAACAAACAACCGTCGTTAAATATTAGCACGCGAATAGTCAGTTTAATATAATAATGCGCATATGATACGTAACACATCTAGTCTCAGGGAGAGTAGCACAATGCATTGTGAAACGTTGTTATTCAAAGTTCCGGATGACACTGAATTTGTTGTGGGCGTGCCCCTTACCATTAAGCGAGCTTCTTGATTATCTCCAATCTTACTAGCATATAAATAAAAGGCAAATAAACTTGTGTCGATAGCTCTTTAGCTCCGTCACATCTTCCTGAAACACAGAATGGGGTTGGCGTCGCGGCAACTTCAGCAGAGCAGCGCATACGGAGAAAATATGGAAACTTCGGCAGTGGTTACATATTTGAGCCGTTTGGTGTTGAGGCACTGGGTCCGTGGGGACCGGGAGCTCATTCTATTTACAAAAATCTATCAGAGCGCCTGGTTGAGGCGACGCGTGATCAAAATGCTGGCACTTATTTGGCTCAACGTATTAGCATTGCAATTCAGAGATGCAATGCCGCCAGCATAAAGGAAACGCTACCCACTGGTAGTGGGCTTGAGCAGTTGAGTTACCTATAAGCTCAATGTCTTGTAGGTAACTTAGTTCTTTGCTGTATATAGTTTTCGTTTAGTTTTAGGAAATATAGACAATTGGCCCGTAGATACTATTAATTATAAATATTAATTAAAAAGATTCTTATAGTATTAGATTTTGATTCGTCATTGTCAAAATAAATCATGATATTGAACCTCATCTCCAATAAATTGGAGATGATGAGGTTGCATCAACCCTTTATTTGTTAAAACAAATAAAGGGTTGATGCAGATGTTTCGCCATGTCTACCACTTTACGCGTCCTCGCCTGCTCCATGAACTATACCAATCTTCCAATTGTACGAAAGTAAGCTGCAACGCAATTAAAATAAGATAACGTATTATTGATTACTTACGTGTGGTTACTACCTTACTATGATCACTTACCATCAGATTAGATAGAGGTTAAACACTACCCTATCAGAGACATTCATGTGTATCAATGATGAAGAAGACAAAGTAGAGTATACATAGAAAAAGCAATTTCAATGCACAACTTATAACTGTGCTAACTCTACGGCGTAAATGAAACCCAGAGTATAACGTAGTCTAGTAGTATTCAGTCTATACTATCGGTACATAATTATTCGTAATTACTAATTTCCAGTAAATATACGTATCCATAGCCTGCGCAAATCCAACGCTCGTATCTTCCGATACGAGGATTTGCTGCGCAGTCGATGTGAATGTGAGTCATCGCACGGTCTGCCAGGCAGTTGATGCCGCCAGTGTTACCCTAGAGCCGATATTGCACACTCGTGTAGTTACGCGGACTTTCTTCGTGAATTTTTCGGACAGGACACCTACCTCTACAGTAAGTTTTTTAACTTATTTTTCTTAGTATCATTTGTATCTCGAAGCAACAACACTTATTTGTATTTAATTAATTGTTTATTTTATTACTCATGTACCGGTCATCATTGTGGAAGATGTGGGCGAATTTAAATGCAAGTACGAATATTATGTTGTTTTTCAATGTTATTTCAATGAGACTGTTTAAAGAGACTTTGTTATAGTAATTCAGTCAGGGCTGTTTTGGGATGGGTGGCTATTTACTTCGGATGGCACATTAAACAGTCGGTCCCGGTTGTTAGTCGTAAGGCAAATCGTTAGGCCATGTAGGGTGCCTACAGGCGGTTTTAAATATCTTGACACTAGGAATATCCACGTATATCTATACGACAAGCAAAAGCATTATCCTATTCTAATAATATTATAAATGATGGGCATGCCCAGCATCTGGAATGTGGGCTATCGCAACGCACCTGACGAAACTATAGTCCTGCGAGTCCCAGCAGGTTAGTAAACAATAATGATAAATAACAATCGCTATAGTTTTCGAACTCAAATTATACTTACTGTGATAGTACAAAGTACTGTTTGGACATTCTATTTAAATATAGGTTTTCTGGGACGTAGAGTACCAAGAGTACTGCTACAGATCTCTACTCAATACAACAATAAAGCTTTACATATTCTGGTGATGCAGTGGTCATTTTAAAATAATATTTTATGCTAGAACTATAAATTTTATCCAATCAAAATGAGACAAACAGCCGGACCATTAAATAAATCGTTTAATTATAGATGTAGGTACTTGTACTATGCGGTTGCTTTAGAAACGATGTAGGAAAATATTAAGAGGAAACTAACATTTTAGGTAAATTAAATAGGTTTAAATAACCCGTTTATTTAACTGCCCGTTGGCTTAACGTTCGCCTTCTAAGCAAAGGTATCGGGTTCGATTCTGGTGGGAACACAAGTTTTCTCCCCAAGGAAAACTTGTGATTCTGGTTCTGGTTGTTTATTTTTTATTTGAGAGTAAGCTAGCTTTTGACCACAATCTCACCTGATGATGATATTGTGATGTGTGTGTTTGTGATGTGAATGCTTCCGGCACCCACGACACAAGTCATCGAACTAATTGTGGGGCTGTGAGTGTTTACCTAATTTAGTGCTTAGGAAATAGGCTGCACCTACGATGGATTAAAATACCTTATATGAAGACAAACGCGGTAACATAAGTAGTGAACTGCCCGTTGGCTTACTTGGGTGCGCTTTCGTCTTCTAAGCAGCCGGTATCGGGTTCGTTTCCCGGTGGGAACACTTTTCTCCCCACGGTAAATTTATGTTTCTGGTTTTGGGTGTGTTGTTTCTGGTATTCTCGACACAAGTGATCGAACTTAGTGTGGGGCTGTGTGTATGATTACTGTTAGAACTAAAAAATCCAAAAAATTTACGTCTGCTGCAAATTGTGACTTGACTCACAGTTGTGTTTGATATGTTATACATATTTATCGATGTATAGCAATGATTTATAAAAATTAACGATGATACACATTACTAAATAAGAATAGATTAAATATAGAACCGCAGTCGGATTATTATCAGTAAACAAACACCATGTGGTGCTTTTTCTAGCAGCTATCTTTGAGAGACATCATTACCAACAGGTGAGATCGATAGGCCAAGCGCATATCAGCGATTTCTAAAAAGTGTAGCACACAAATGCAGAGAGTGCAGATGTTTCAAACCTTATAGTATACAAAAACTGAATCGGTTTTCAAACCTTCAAGCGCCTAGAGTCTTGACTACTGAGTCACCGACCCTGTTAGTGCTCTTGATATAATATCTATGTTTTCCTTAACTTGTTTTGCTTTACCTTACTCCACACAGTAAATACTCATTACAAAAACGTATTCATCAAATCAGTTTTAAATTTAGTTCGACACTACTTTTGAAGCTGTAATAGTAGTAGTAAGTATGAAATATCGGGCTAGCATCAGTATGTATCAATCATTAAGCGGATCATTACAAAAGTCATTACAAAATAACAATAATTAAACAAATTAGCTGCACCCTGCGGTTTTACCCGCGTAAGTCCCGGACCCGCGGGAATTAGAAAAAAAATATCTATGTGTAAACCAGGATTTCAGCTACCTCCTTACCAAATTGCATCGAAATTGGTCCAGCCGCGTGAGCGTGAAGAAGTGACAAACATACAAACACACTCACACACTTTCGCCTATATTATTTTAAATAGTGCGATGTATAGATTGTGACTATTTGTGACAGTTTTCTCACGATGGTGAATTATAATCGAAATTTCTGGTTAAAGTCGCTCGAATCGTTTCTACCCATATTCGAACTACAAAGGAGACATTAGAGTGGAACTCATTGCCAAATAAACCATTTCACAATGGTATGGACCTTAGTAAACATGCATCAAATGCAGTATGCTACTGTTCTGCTATGCAGCTGTTCCGAGACAAGACTGACTCCTACTTACGTCCTTATTATTGTATTAGAAGTATTATAAATTTTGTAAACTTAATGTCAACGAAACTTTGCTGATAAAATACGCGTAGTCAAAGATAATGTAATCACTCCGCGCGTAGTGATGACACTTTTGATATATCCCTGTATGATTTTTTCTTTAACAATTGGTCTCGCAATCTCGTGCATTTAGCCAGTGTCAAGTAATAATATATTTCAAGAGTATTTCATATTAAAAGTCCTAGTCACAAGTCACAGTCAAAGTTAAGTAAAACAGTCAAGGTCCAGTCATAGTTAAGCTATGCCCTATTAAAGTGGTAGAAACTCTACCTAGAACTTCTATTGGAGCTTTGGAGCGAAAGGGAAAATCACGTTTTTCAACTTTGTATCGATTTACCTACACTTATGCACATTTAATAAGTATAACATATTACACATTAACAGGTTTTGGAAAATTATACAAAATCAACAACGCCTTTTTTTCGCTCTCGTGGCAAAACTCCTCCTTGTATGTTGTACATTAGCTTCAACCTCATGGCTGCTTCAGCCATGCTAGATTACTAGTCTATCGCGAAAAAAGGGATTCTCGCGTGCCTGAGCATTCAATAACTACATCTTTCGTTAAGCTATGAGTACCTACATCGAACTAGGTGCAAGTGCAGTCGGCGGCAGTCGGCCTCGTCCCACAAAACGCGTGCCATGTTGTCGCCAACACATTGACCTTCGTCCACACCATTTTCGTCATACCAACAGAATATATTTACGAATTCTTTCCCTCATCTACCATTTTTAGGGTTCCGTACCCAAAGGGTAAAACGGGACCCTATTACTAAGACTCCGCTGTCCGTCTGTCACCAGGCTGTATCTCATGAACCTTGATATTTAGACAGTTAAAATTTTCACAGATGATGTATTTCTGTTGCCGCTATAACAACAAATACTAAAAAACAGACTCAACAGAATAAAACAAATATTTAATGGGGCTCCCATACAAGAAACGACAAACACAAAGAGAAAAAGAAGAAGAACCTTGAAATATTCACAGAATATTTAGTTATATATTCACTTTAAAAATGAATAATTACATTAAAATAAAACAAATATTTAAGGGGCCCCCGTGATTTTTTTGCAGTTTTTATAGATATTGGTACGGAGCCCATCGTGCCTGAGTCTGACTCGCATTTGGCTGGTTTTTTAATTTTCAATGTCTCATTCAACAGCCTGGCTCACCATGTGGTAGGTATAAAGTTATGATCATCCTAAATGAGGTCTTGATGTAATTACATTAGTGATGTTCCTGTTAATCATGGTTTCATTTTAGCTTCTCCGTAATCGATTAAAATTCACAGCCATTAGTCGAGAAACATTAAACTTACACACAATCATTTTAATGTTAGGTATAGTGAGTTCATCGTCATCATCATCTCAGCCGTAAGAAGTCCACTGTTAGATATAGTCATATCCCATAGATATCCAAAAAGAACAGTGTGAAGCGGCCTGTATCCAGCGTCTTCCTGCAATCTTCATTATGTCGTCTGTCCAATTTATGGGCGGCCTTCCGCCTTTTCCAGTCTTGGCCTCTATTCGAGAACCTTTCGGCTCATCAGTTTTGCGTACTATATGCATCTTGCATCTTCAACTGGCTTATAGGGAGTTAGTGGCACCCAAATATAAAGGACTATAGCAGTCCGCGATCTCGCCTTTTTGGATTAAGATAGAAAGTAGCCATTGTGTGAAGCCCTTTCAAGAATTCATTTGAATCTGTTATATTTTGTAGATTTCCATCTACAAACACACAAACTTTCAGATTTACAATATGAGTGTAATGTGTGAGTTCAGAGAGGCATATGCAGCCAGCATGTTGGAAACGCTACCCACTGGTAGTAGGCTTGAGCACTTTTATTACCTATAAGCTCGTTAATCGGTAAGCCTTGCAGGTAACTTAGGTCTTTGCTGTAGAGATGTATATAGTTTTCATTTAGTTTTAGGAATTATGATTGCTCATGAGTACTACAGCATATGATATTACATTTTTTTAATAGTTTGATTTACCTAGTCGTGTTTCCATAACAAAGAAAAGAAAATAATTGCTAACTTACTAACTTCCAGCCTCCAAAGATGTCTCACGCGGTGACGATCACTCGGACAACGGTGGCCACTTCGGGCACGGGTACGGCCTTGTTCATCAATACGGGGTACCTCGGGACGGTGCCGGGCCTGCTCAAAGTTGCACAGCTGGTAAGCATCATAAATAGGCTAAATAACTTACAATTCTCACAATGGCAATATAATATAAAATAATAACAACCTGTGACAGACGGACGAACGGACTAAGTGCTTAACAACCAAGTAAACTTTTAGACTTCGCTTTGCTAACTCAAATACATTTGGGGGCTGAGTCACCCACGTCCGTAGGAGGATACCCCTTAAGTCTGACTCCCTACACGTGGTCCCCGGGTGGTGCTAATCGGGTGACATTTGAGAGGTGGTAGAGCATTTTGTGAGTTGCTCGCCTGGCTTGCTACCAAAGTAGCTTACCACCATCAAGTTGAAAGTCTGCCGCCAAGCCAAATACGGTGTTCCGGCAGTTATCCTTGAGAGCCTGCGTATTCCAGGTCTAGTGTGTTTACCAGCTTCGATCACATCGTCACTTACCATCAGGTGAGATAGTGGTCAAACACTAGCCTGTCACAAATAAAAAATAAAATAAAAAAGCATGGCAAAATTACAAACGATTAATACAAACATGATATGTATGTACTTGACTGCTAGCGCCACCCTAACTTGCCCCACCTCGCGAGCGACTGCTCTCGGGGGGGTTTTTAGTGTGTATGTACGAGCCCCACACAACCCTTTCCTTCACCCTAGGGAAGAAGAAAAAGTGCCAGGTATTTCCCCCCCCACAAAAAATATATACCTACACTTTTTTATGCGAAACTCATCTCATAATATTGCAATATTTTTTTGATTGAAATTCCAATTATTATACTTTATAAGTATTAATGCTATTATTACAGCTTCTATGAATAGTAGGATCTACAAACAAATAGCTCCCGATCATATTGACTTCGCATACTATATTATAACGTATAATAACGTTCCAGCAAATTCAGGGATTCGTTGGCCTACTTCTCAGTTACGAAAATATCAACATTGAGAAATCAACGAGCTGTGTCATAAAACAACGCTTATAATGTTAACTTTATCCGTGGACTTTGACCGCATTAAGTGCATAGGATGAAGCATTCAGTCTTAATTCAGCGTACAGATAATATATCTCATGCAATCTACACCGAAATTTGTACAAATCAGTTCAACCGTTAGGTATGTATCTCGTCTCAAACATACAAGTCATATCTATATTTTGTATCGAGCTGTGCTTCACTTATATCGAAGATCAAAAGTAATTTAACTCATAATATTCATAAACGTTTCACATTCACAGCCCCACACTAAGTTCGATAACATAGGTCCTGGGTGTCGGAAGCATTCCCATCACACTCCAACACACCCAGAATCAAAAACATAAATTTCACTTGGGGAAAAAATTGTATTTCTACCGGGAATTTCGCCGCTTCAGGCAGGGTTTGAATAGCTCAGCGGTTAGAGCAGTAGGGCATGATACCCTATGGTCGCGGGTTCAACCCCCAACTCAAGCGACAATTTTTCCTTCCTAAATTTACCACTTTTAAAAGTAGCCTATCCTGTTCTAAGTTTAAACTGTAAATCAAATTGAATCCAAGCCTTAACAAAGACACCTCGCATCCAGCAAAGACAATCACATACGTAACACACAAATATTTGCAATAACATATTGTTTCTTCGAACCGAATGAGTCCTTATCGTGCACCGTGATTGTTTTCCCTCAAGTTGCCTTGAACTGGTGAATGATGTCATCCTCGCGTCACCGCTTTTGTTCAAATAAAGTATGTCACCTCTATTTAACATTTATTAGCAATGTACAGATGAATCAATCTGTATATTAGTAGGGATTAATTACAATTTATTTATTTGCCGAATTATGGCTACAACCAGTTCTTAATTATAAAGTTAGATCTTCCATAACTACCAATAAATGGTGTACAAACATTGTTGTTAATTGTAATATAATTTTAAATTCTATTATTTAAAAAAATTTTTCACTGGTTAGACTCGTGAATTACTGGATAAAACTATGTTGCATGACATGCGTGACATGTCGCGTCGAAATTGATTAAATATCGGTTTATCTGGAAGAAACAGAGTAAGTTATTTGTCTGGTAGTCGACTTATTACTCAAACAAAACCTATTTAGCTATTAAAAAAAGTTTTATATACTATACTGCCTGTCATTTGAGGATTGAAAAATCAGCCCAGAATAATATATCTATATACATAGTTTTGTCCTATATAGTATTTGTCAAATTTGTGACAGTTGAATATCAGGTGATCTTTCTACAAACAGCTAAAATAAACCCACCTCTATTAGACTTCAATTTTATTTGAATGAGCTTGTTGTCTAAAAGTTTTTCACATAAGTATAGTTGGAGCTCAATATCTTCTTTTCAGTTTTAAAGCTGATATTAAGCGGAATCATCCACGGGCTCTAATTTTAAGACGAGGTCATGACTTCATCTGGCTATTCCTGGATATATACCTAAACATTTCAAACGCCTAACCATTCTGTACTCCCAGAAGGCACCTAGGTAGTTATTCTGATTATATACCTAGTTATAATGTATATCAGTCTACTCTTTTTCTAAATTGGGTATTTTCTAACCACAATTAATACATACCTTTGGTATAAAACTAAATATGGAATTTTGTTGATCATGCCGTGACACTTTTATTATAAATCGTATTTCCATAATTATTATAAATTGAGGATAATGTTAAGTTTTTTGACAACGTTCCTCATTACTGTATATTATTTTCAAAACTCAATTTTGGGTCTTACATGAGACAAAAGTCTAACTAGCCGCCAAAAAGCTGGGAATCCTTGCAAGGGTGAGACGGTACTTCACTCCGGAACAATTGCTCAACTTATACCAAGCGCAGTTGCGTTCATGTAGTATTGTTGGAGTATTGTTCTCATCTTTGGGACGGTTCAGCTAAATACCAACTTGAGGCTCTTGAAATCATTGTGCGAAGACACATATTAACAGATACCAGTTGACTGATGCAAAACTTCAGAGCTTAGAGCATCGTCGCATGGTGGCGAGTCTCTCGGTATTTTGTCGGATACATTTGGAGAGTGTGCAACAGAATTACACAATCTAATTCCCCCATCCCCATTTTATTATCGGACATCGAGACAGACTCTTAAGCGACATCGATATAATATGGTAGATATTCCACAAATGCGGACGAAGCGTTTTGCCTCCACATTCATTATGCGAACTGCAAAAGAATGGAATTTCTTACCTGATAAATACAATATGGGAGTCACGAGTGAATAGGCATTTTCTACGCAAAGTGCTCCATTGTCGATCGCATCGTCACTTACAATCAGGTGAGATGGCGGGCAAACGTTTGCCTAGCTTGAATAAAAAAAAATGTTAAAGCGGCTCTACGTATCATCATTCGTAACTTACCCAAACAGTTAAACCTTCACCGCCCATCCCTTTTCTCAACAAGTGTGGTGGGTATACTCATCTTTGAAAAAGAGTAAGAGCCAAGAATTGATTTCTTACTTACTCGTAAGTTCATAATGGTATGAGTTTTTATGACTGATGTCAATCTCCTTGGTAACGCTCATTTTGAGTTGATGGCGCATCTTTCGGTTACCTCGTCTGCAACGTGCAAGTGAGATATGTTTGGAGGATACCAAGTTATATTTGCAAGCAAAGCTGACCCGCCTGACGTCGCCCGAGTAAACAAAAGCTTACACATAAACGCTTTCACACTCACAGCCCCTCAATAAAAGTACTATAGCTTGTGTCGTCGGGCAGTAAACATTAACATCACACATCCAACATTCACGTCATACCCAGAACCAGAAACACAAACTTCCCGTGGGGAAAAAGCTTGTGTTATTGTGTTCCCACCGAGATTCGAACCCGCTGCTTTGAAGACGAATGCGCAATCTACGCCAGTGGGTAGTTCAAAGATTATCTGCGTCGCCCCGTTAAAAAATATACTCATAAACACTTCCACATTCACAGCCCCACACTAAATTTAATGACTTGTAGCGTGAGACCGTAAACATTCAAGATTCACACAACATTCATAACATACTCAAAACCAGGGATACAAATTTCCCGTGGGGAGAAATCGTCTAGGAAAATTACCATTGGGAATCGAACCCGCTGCTTTGAAGGCGAACGCGCAGCCATCTACGCCAGCGAGCAGTTCAAAGTACAAAAACGATCCGCCCCGCGCCCGGCGGCGCGGCGGCGCGTTAGCCGGGTAGAAAATATTAAAAAAAACATACCTATAAACGCTTTCACATTGACAGCCCCACACTAAGTTCAATGACTTGTATCGTGGGGCCGTAAACATACTCACACAACATACTCAAAACCAGAAACACAAATTTCCCGTGGGGAAAACACCTGTGTTCCCGGGAGTCAAACCCGACATAACAACAGAAAAACAGTCGAATTTACATCCTCCTTCTTATGTAAGTCGGTAACGTAAAAGTTTCACCCTCAAATAAATATCTCGATTAGGTATCTACTCCTAAACTATAGGTCCAAATTGTATGCAGTAAAGAGCAAATTGTATCTACATGAACTATATAAAACGATAAAATAGTTTATTTTGATAAGGATTTATATTTAATGCCCTAAAAAAGCCAACAAAACATAAGTCGCTATTTTAATGTGCAGGAATTCGTAGTAAGTGTTGATGAATTTCTGACCTGTCGTCCTCCCGTAAAACAATTTTCACGATTTCTCATAGACTATTTATTCAAATCATATGCAGTAAAGAGTAAATTGTATCTACATGAACAACGTAAGACGATGAAATAGTTTATTATGATAAGGATTAATACTGAATGTTTTAAAAAGCTTAGTTGGCTTTTTTCACAGGTCTCATTTTTCAGATTTTCAACAAAGAAAAATATTAATTCTGAACTAAATATACATGTTAGATATATGCTGTCGCGGACTTTTTTGTAAAAATCTTGAAGACCAACATTTTTGCCATACATTGTATTCACCTATGTCTAACCGTTTAGTCAGCGTACGCCGATAAAGCGGAAAGTTAGCCAATTTTTATCCGACTTGTCTTACGAATATTATTATTTCGAACTGATAACTAACTTCTATCCCAACAAAACATAGCCTATGACACTCAGTGATAGTGTAGCTATCTATTAGTGAAAGAATTTTAAGAATCGGATCAGTAGTTTCAGAGATTACCTTTTACATACAACAAACAAACAAACAAACAAACTTTACCTCTTTATAATATTATTATTATTAGTATATTAGTATAGATATATATTATAGTATATATCTATACTAATAATATCGGTTTTACATCAGACATAAGGGTCATGATATACAAAGCGCCCGAGGCGCGCGCCCCGGGCGCTTTGAAGGTAAAATGTACGGCGCTAAATAATCTACTGACCGGGAAGCCAAAAGATTTATTTGCGACAATAAGCGCTAGTCTTAGTCGAGTCCAAATTGCCTCGGTAAGGTAGCAAGCCTAGAATACAATAGAATAGTATTTATTGTTTAACTGTATACAAAGTTCTTAATATTTATACTAGTAGGTTTCAACAGTTCTGTTCATTTCGATCTTATCTGTACTCTATCGCTTACATTTTTAACCGAATTCAAAAAAGGAGGTTCTCAATTCGACTGTAAGTTTCATTTTTTTTTTGTATGTATGTTACGCGATATCTCCGCCAATTATGACTCGATTTTGATGATTTTTTTGGTAGAGTATACTTCAGAGAGGAAATTTTGGCGAAATCGGTCAAGCCAAAACCGAAGCAAGCTTTGCTTGTGTTTAATTATGATGAGTGTGAACAGGAATTGTACGAGTTAATTCCTGCATGCCCTTTTTACATACTATCAAACGTCATGCATTTATGGTTCACATACCTCCAATTCGATTAAAGCGTTTCGCTTTTATGTTCATAAGCCGTACAGTGAAGGAGTGGAACTCATTGCCCACGTCTTTGTTCCCGAATGTAAAATGTGGGTGGCTTCTAGTCTAGATAGAATATAGTGGTCAAATGCTTGCCAGTAAAGCATAAATGAAAATCAATATTGGCGTTGTCATCATCATCATCATCTCAGCCGCAAGAAGTCCACTACTGGATATAGGCCTCCCCCAAAGATCTCTAAAAAGAACGGTTATTAACGTTTATTGCACGTCCGTGGCCTCCATTCCAAAACCTTTTCGGCCCCATGGCGCTGTAGATATTTGTTTTTTGTATTTCAGCTCCTGGGTGCAGCATGCGTCGGCATCGTGGGGTATTACGTAGACCACAGCGACAGCTACAGTTACATTCGGATTCAAAAACCTGAGCTGTTTTATCTGCTGGTGGCGACAACCTTCCTCATAGGCACATTCTGTCTAGTGACCTCATGTCTGGTCTCACTATCCTCCGCATCTATGATGTCGAGGACTATTCATGTAAGTAACTATTAATTTGATTCTTCGCAGCATGTACTTGTCTACGACCCGGTAAAACATCCAAGTTTTACCTCAACTAAAAAAACCCTACCTAACTATTAAATCAAATAAACACGTAAAGTACGTTACATATATTATATAGGTATATGAACTCTGATTAATCATGAGATACCAATTTGTTTACAAAATGTAATATAATTTATAATTATTTCTCTACGAATGGCGCGAACACTGCGAAACGACGACGACGAGCGCGGGCGCGCCCGTCGGGCTCTGTAAGTTACCATGGTGTGCGTGCTGAGGTACGAGCGTACGGGCGAGCACATATACTCGTACAAGCCGCGTTTGGTAGAGTGGTACCATACTGAACTTTCGCATTTATAATATTAGTATTATGTATTTTCAGGAGGTGATATACCACGGAGTAGCTTTCATCTTCTACCTTTGTGCGGGACTCACTTTGTTGATAGAAGTAAACCATAGGAAAAGCAACTACAACTACAGTTCTGAACTCTACAAGGCATATTTGGCAGCCTCGGTAAGTATGATAAACATACACAAGTACTATTATATCAAATGTAACTAAAAACTTAATTAAATCCAACCCAAAATAATTATGACAAGATATAAATATGTACAAAACTAATAGACCGCTGCCAGTTGGCAAATTACCAAAATGCTGGTAGCATTGCCACGATGAATGGCAATGCTCAATCTCTGTCCAAAAAAGTTAAAATAAATCGTAATATAATCTTCTTCTTCTTCTGCTTAGCATTTGTCCCGGCTTGTGCCAGGGTCCGCTTTCCGACTAAGTCTTCTCCACTTCGCACGGTTGTTAGCATCCTCGGTGTTTAGACCGGTATTTAAATCGTAATATAATGTACACATGTATATATAAATATAATAATAAATTATATATATAGTTAAGTATAGATTATCTATATGCTCCAGGCGGGACATTTTATATTTACATTGTATCTACAAAAAAGCGGAATTCAATGACTTACTGACTAGTTTATGGGGAATATACGTCATCTAATAAAACAATTATTCTAAAAAATCTGACTGTAAATTACAAGCAAGGATTTAGTAGCTAAAGTAATTTGTTTCCTATCTCGATGAATACAAGTCAAAGAAATCTCATATTCCTCTTAGATAACTATATTAGATAACCAGTATTCTAAGAAGAAAAATATTTACTGTTGGATAACTTGGTTTTCTAATGGGCAACTTTATTCCTCGTAGATATAATTATTATATTCTCATACCTAATAAGTTATTAACAATAAAATTTCACTGATTGCACCATTTTTTTCAGATTATGGGACTGGTCCTGGCTGGATTGTACTTACTAAGCACGTTTTTGGCCAATCGTAACTACCGCGGTTTGTAAAAGTTTACAAAAAAATCTTATTGGATATGTAACATATTATCTTAATAATAACAATGTCTATTTAATATTGCCTATCAAACTGCCATTGCTTGATGTTGTAGCCATAGGAGGCGAATCTTCGAGTGAGATATCAGATAGTGTATGTCCAAAGCGATTGAGCGAATTTTCCCAATAATAAAAAAAACATTAACTGTAGATTGTAATGCTTCCGTGGAAATGAGAGAGCTAAGAAGTATAGCTGGAGTGACTCTGATGGATAAAGTGAGAAAAATTGTGATAAGAGAAGATTGCGGTGTGGTAGAAGATGTAGTGACAAAGATTGAGAAAGGGATGCTTTGGACGGACTAGATGGTTTGGACATGTAGAGAGGATGGACGAAAATAGATTGAAGAAGCAGATTAATAAGGCGTGAATGGGCTAATTGTTAAGGGTCGATCTAGGCGAACGTATCACGACCAGGTCGAAAATGTTTTAAAAAAGGCCAGGTCGAAAGCACCCGCAACCAACGAGTATGTATGAAAAGACTCATGAATGTAGGAGAAGCGAAAGATGTGTGTTAGGATCGTAGCAGGTGGAGAGATGTGGTCTCTGCCTACCCAAATGGGAAAGAGGCGTGACTATATGTATGTATGTACGTAATGCTTCATGGTCAGTGAACGTAATAAACGAAAATAATAGAACCATGTACCTTCTTATATTTTAAGCTATAATTAACATAGTCTTCACGGTAATTAGTAATGTCACTTACATTTTTTGTTTTCAAACAAAGAGAAGTAATCTGCTGATGTCTAGCTTGTTGCATCTCTATGGGACCTCCTAAATAAATTAAAAAATACCAGTAATGCGCAAAAATGCTTATTTTTATTTTTAATGAATTTATAAATAGATTGTTAACGATTAATTTTAAGATAGATTAATTTACCCAGTACTTAGTTTACCCGTTTGTATTTGCCTGCCTGCCTTTAGCAAGCCCGTTTCTATCGCACAACTTTAGCAATCACCATGCGTACCTATACTATTAATTCCAACATCTTTTACCACATTGTACTGGTATTTAATTGTCACGTTAATGACAGTAGTGCTAGTATCAACATTTAATAAAGCAAACCGTACCTAATCATAGTTACTTTTGTATGATAGCTAATTACACAATCAGACTTGGCTTAGATGGCCAAAGTGGTCACAATTTGTTCACATTTGAGGGCTCGCATAAGTGGCTTTGTGGGTAAAACTAGAATGTCAACGACGGTTATGCCGTTAAGTCGCACAATGTCCGATTCGCGAAATGTCATAAGGTCGCAAAACGTCCAATTCGCGAGTTCATTGTGCAACACGCATAAATGATTATATTTTGTTTTTTTTTCTAGTCTGTTACGTATGTAATGATTGGGTATCAAGTGAAAATTTTTATTTAGTTATTCAACAAACAAAATTAAAATGGAAATCTGAAATACAATTTTCAGAAATATAATCTCTTTTCTAATATAATATTCTGTTTTGTTGTTCTTAAGTTAGTTAATTTGCAGCATCGTTTAATTTCCCTCGATGCTGTAGCTATTACTCTGTATTTCACTATACTAATGATCCTATGTTTCCCGATTTTAAATAATAAAAATATAAAGACTGGATGAAATATGATGGTTTGTTATATAATTATGTGTATCTACATGCGCATGTTTGATATAAACTTTTATAGGAACTTTTATATCTACCAACACGTTGTTGATAACTAATTGTACCCAATTTTATACGATTGTATTGTTATTTTATTGCTTTTGATTAATGTATCACGTATACCTAATAGGATTTGTGGATCAATTGTAAAATTGTATACTTATCATTTATATTTTTACCACAGGCTATAAAATTAATAGAAAGATAATACAAAGAATTGATAGCTCTGTTATGTACAGAATGCCATATAAAACCTTTTTTTTTAAATTGAAAAAAAAAACTGATTAACTATTCTGTGGTATGAAAATATGTTTTTCTAAGTTCTTACATCTCCGTTGGATTGTATAACGGCAACGAATTCAGACGTAGCGTAGGAGCGGCGCAGGCGTCATTCTCTGTCTCTCTTGCTCTCATAGTTAAGATACGATTGCCACGCCGCCAAACGGCATTTTGGGTCGCAGAGGCTTCATAGCACCCATAAGGACTGCGCTTCTGCCCTACGTCTGAATTCGTTGATTACGGGTACTGGAAACATTTATAATTATATACATAAGTACACTGAAATAGTGCGTGTAACTTGTCGGTACTTCAGAGAAGTATTTAGTCACCACAGCCTGCCTTTCATGCTTAGAAATTATTTTTAAGTACTTATGTTATAATTTTTTACGAATTTTTGTGAGTTAACAACAATAACGAAATATTTATTAAGTGTCGAGTTCGTTATTGCAACAAATATATAAAACTTATATTATTATGTAGCAAAAGTTATCTCTTCGCAATTATTGACTATTTTTTACAATTTTGATGCAAGTGCCATACTTCTTATTAGGACCTAAGGTTGTTTTAATCGGAAAATGTGAATCTCACATAAACAGTTTTGGAAGTAGACACATTTTTAATATTAAATAAAGCATTTAATTTTTTGGTCTTAAACGCCACAATTTTTGTATAACTGTTTACCTAAAAGTTTGTAAAGATATATCTATTTTGTAGTATATATAGTAACTTATTGAGAAATAAAAATGTTCTTACTCTTCCTCAGAGTGTGTGTTATTTTAAAACCCAATTTGTGAAATGTATTGTGTTTAAAAGTAATTTAACGCAATCAAAGCTTAAAAAAAACCGACTTCACCGCTTCGGAACCTTGATCAGATTCAATGTACTGCACACACATTATTGACGATAACTCAAAAACTAGAGATCAGATCTTGATCGAATTTCAATGGGACCACATGGTAAGCACCAGCCTTCAAATAAAAAAATAATCATCAAAATCGGTTCACAACGAAAGAAGTTATAAGGTAACTTTTGAACTCGGTCAAAAACGAGAATATCGTCAATTATTGACGATATTTCAAGAACTACTGATTAGATCTTGATCAAATTTAAATGGGGCTAATTGGAAAGCAACATTTTTCAAACTAAAAAAAATTTCCGAAATCGGTTCACGTGGAATGAAGTTATGAGGTAACAAACATAAAAAAATAAATATAGTCGACTTGAGTACCTCCCTACTTTTTTGGGCAGTCGGTAAAAATAGGACATGCTTCTTGAAATTTGGCGTTTAGGCGTAAAACGTTTGTTGCACGTTAATATGAGAATCTGATTAGGCGTTTTTCAGATTTAAGTTTATATCAGGCAACTTGTCCAAAGTGACAGAGATATAACGTGATATAACGATATATTATGTCAATTAATCAATATTACGATCTAATAAATATTAATAAATTTACATTATATAACTATCAGATAATTTAGGCGTTACTTATGTTCAGCATAGTCGTTTTATACTTTATCAGCATAATAACAATAAAAACTTTTTGATACAACGTTAACATTTTTATTCAATATAACTTGCCTACATACTTCGTAAACTATTTAGAAACCTGTGATCCAACGACGATACATATATATTTCTACTATGACGATATTCACCAATAAAGATATTATGAGACGGATTGTTTTGTAGATTCCAAAAATCGCACGACGTTAATGAATCGAAATTGAGTCTGTCCAGTTGACGACATCAAAAAGTGATTTATTTATATTTCACCATCTGGACACGCTCAAAAAAACTATATCAGTGGAAATGGCTGAAATTGGCTTTATTTAGGTTTTTAACCCGCTTTCTCCGCCATTTTGGAAAAAAATCCTAACGAACTTGCTACAAAATTTCACGAGAAACGTTGAGAAATGCAATCTGTACAGGAGAACAACCGGCAATCCGGACATATAAAACCAATTTTGCCCAAGCTGTAACGGAGATGCTACGCTCGCGCTTCGCGCTTGCTCGGTTAATAATATCCTTATTCCCATTAAAAATCCTTATGTTGAACAAGACAGGCCTGACGTGCATCATACATCTGTTTCTATTATTATCAAACATTGTAAATATTATTGTCAACATAGTAATGATCGACAGCTGTTCGACAGTCGTTCTGATAGAAAGTATTAATTATTAAAGTATGTATAGTATTTATAGTGAAAGTTTAATTTATAGGTAAAATTTATAATTAATGTAGCACTATTATTTATACATAGTCAAATAGGTACTGAATAAATTTTTCGTAAACTTTCATACATTTGACAGCAATTTGTAACATTTTCGTTCGGCGTCGCAGGGTCAGACTATGCGCGGTTTATACGTTTATAACATTTAGTATGGATGTTAATGATGATTATTAAAACAAAAGCGAGAGGAACAGGGTCAGTGAGTCTGTAAGCATCGAGACCAAGAATAGAAATTAACCCTCCGCATGTTTGCTCTATTTCTGTATGACGCGTGTGGCGGCGCGGCACGAGACAATTCAAACTTATTCTAACTTTAGCTTCACAATAAGGACAACCGAAACTCGGTTCCTTTAAAAATTTTCAATAAAAGTTAAAATCCATTAATTGAATAAAATTCCAACGTCAACACGGGGAATTGTAATCTGCCGTGTTCTCTTGTTTATTACAATAATAGGGCAGAAGTTCGGTGAACTTTAAAAGTGGCGCTCGCAAAACGGCTAAATATATTTTGTTGACTAACACTGACCGCGTGAATGGTAAAGTTGAACTCCAGTATTTCCTGTGCGATGATAGATAGGTGGAAGTCGTGTTTAGAGAAATTAAAGGCCCCTTCACTGTTTTCGTAAATATCTCCAACAGTGGTTCAGTGATCAGTGTAAATTTCATTATAAAAGTACTTTTTTCATTAGTGTTAATTTAATTTTCTTGTAAAAGGTTTATTTGGTTAGGTTGAAATGACTAGAGGTCCAACAATAGTGAGAGTGGCGCCAGGGGGGGGAAGTGGCAGCGGGGGCATAAAGTGCTGCTGCTGCAGATGTTGTGAATGCATCAACTTCGGATATCTCACATCACACCATGGACTTATCAAATTAGCTGAAGCCGTAAGTTATGTTATTTTATAAATAGTATGCATACTCCGTTTCTAATGAAGAGATAAGAGATCCAAGAGCATTAGGCAAAGAACCAATAAAGTGCGATAAAAGGATTGGTTCCTTCTGTGTCGAGGTCCGTCATAAGCATTGAGCTTAAATATATATAAGTAGGTACACGTACATAACATCGTTTAATACACGTTTTATGTATACAAATATACGTACATAAGACATTTATTTAAAACATAATTAACCGAACATTTTGATTCGATATTTTTTTCTTTTTTTTCGTAACTTTCAAAACTTTTTGCAATATTGAGTAATTCAGTTTTAAAACCCAAATCTCATCCAAGCCTCATTTAACTTTTTATTATTTTAATATATAATCATAGTCCCGGACTAAACGACTTGTGTCGTGAATCTTGGGTGCCGGAATCAATCACACACAATATCATCCAGAACCAGAAACACAATGTCCTTGAGGAGAAAACTTGTGCTCCCATCGAGAATCGAACCCGATATCAACGCAAATGCGCAAGCAACTACAATAGCAATACAAATATAATACAATATTACCTACGAATATTCCCATGTTTTTTTATTAAGTACCTAGTTTCTGTCTCTGAATAGATGTTAGGCGGCCTATGTCAAAGTCTGTTGGTCAAATACGGCATGTCAGAAGCAACTAGCATGGGCTCTGCTTTCCACGGGTTCCTGACGACGGCTTCAGCTTGTCTGCTGACCACTGCTCTACTCATCACCTGCTACGTGCTTTCTTCTAAAACACAGCAACTGATCAGGCAGTCTATATTTGTAAGTAATTAAAAATGTAGTGTATATCCTACTAATATTATAAATCCGAAAGTTTGTGTATAAAGCAAAGTAAGAGCAAGTGTGCTAGTATGTTTGTTCCCTCTTCACGCTTTAACGGCTGAACGAATTTGGATGAAATTTGGAATGTACATATCTTTTGCCTAGGCTACTTTTTTTACTTGATAATAGCGGGCGAAGCCGCGGGGCACGGCTAGTAAATATATGTAGTTATTTATTCACGGAAAATAAGTAGTGTAAGTGATGTGAGATTAAATTTTGGATCGTATAAAGCAGGAAATATCAACAATGCAAAATTGCGTGGCGATGCATGTTAACTCAAAATGGTCGGGTAAACTCATTTAGAATTTGATGTACATTCCGGTACATTTCCACATTAATTACCTACTCAATGGTCATTAACAGATCGCTTAATGTTAGCACTACATTATTTTACTTATAAACATAAAACATAAACATAAACGCTTTCACACTCACAGCCCCACACTAAGTTCAATGACTTGTGTCGTGGGTGCCGGAAACATACACATCACACACACAATCAAAACCAGAACCAGAAACACAAATTTTCCTTGGGGAGAAAGCTTGTGTTCCCGCCGGGAATCGAACCCGATACCCCTGCTTAGAAGGCGAACGCTCACCCAACTTAGCCAACGGGCAGTTATATAATAATAATACAAGTATTATTATATTGCAATGTTTTTGTCTCTAATGCATTTAAGGAAAGTGTTACTATGGTATTGGCAATAGATTATATATCTATATAATATCTATTACTAGCCATTCCCCGCGGCTTCAGCCGCGTTTATCAATTTAAAAAGTAGAGTTCATCCAGATCTGTTCAGCCGTTACAGCGTGAAGAGAAAGCTACATTCTTACGCATTTACACACTTACACTCAAATTTTCGGATTTATAATATTATTGTGATAATGGCGGTCTATATATGAATGGCATAAGATAATTGAATAATTATGAAAAACAACAGGTAATTACCGGTTAAAATGGTGTTTAATATTTTTTTTAATGATGAACTGAACTTTTATTGTACTTTTTTATTTCCTTTTAATATTGGATTCGTATTTCTGTGCATTTAGCCAGTGTGAAGTTATAATATATTTCAAGTTTTTATTTGACGAGCATGTGTCTCACATAGTGTCAAAAGCCTCGAAAGCGTTAGGTTTCATTATGAGAAGCTCTGTTGGTTTCAAAAAAATTAAAACTTTAAAGATTCTCTACTGTACTTTTGTTCGCAGCATTTTAGAGTATGCGTCACAAATATGGAACCCGCGTTATGACAAATACATCACACGAATTGAGCGAATACAGATGAAGTTCGTTAAATTTTTTATGTTTTCGACTGCATATTCCTTATAGGTCTGATAATTACCTACAACTTTGCAAACGATTCCATCTATTACCTCTAAGATTGAGACGTGACATATCTGATATAACGTTTCTATAAAAAATAGCATCAAATAGAATAGACTGTTCTGACCTGGTCAGTAGTCTACATCTGAATGTTCCCTCATTTTTTGTTAGATATAACCTTCCTCTCAGTACCCCAGTAGTTAATACCAATTATCGTCAAAATTCTTACTTATACAGAGCGAGTAAACACTTTAATAACATATGTAGACATAATATTACGTTAGACCTGTTTTGCACAAGCGTGAACTCGGCGAGGCGGCTGCTTAGTAGCGACTTCTTTGATAATTAGATTCAATTGTTTAAATTATTTACAATATTCTGATTATTGTCTTCATTTGGATGTATATTTACTCAATTTCGAAATTTTTTACGTCTTTTCTATTTTTTCTTTGTGTATCGATGCGTTAATGTCATGTTTGCGTTAATTAGTAAAATATATTGTTTCTATCCGTGAGGACCACTAATTGGCTTCGGCTGTTGGTCTTTCTTATAAATAAATAAATAAAAAGTGTATTTCATGATAAAAGTCCTAGTCACAAGTCACATTCAAAATCAAAGTCAAGCAAAACAGTCAAGGTCCAGTCATAGTCAAGTCATGCCGACAGGTATATAATCAAAGGTCATGCCCTAGTAAAGTGGTAGAAACTTTACTAGAACTTCTATTGCAGTTTTGAAGCAAAGGCGAAATTCACGTTTTTCAACTTTGTTTGATTTGCCTACATTTATGCACGTTGACTTAGTATTAACGGTTAATAATCCACCATTATTACACATTAACACTCGAAGAATCACAGGTTTTTGAAATTTATACAAAATCAACAACGCCATTTTTTCACTTTGCGTAAAAACTCTACTGAACGTTTTTTATTGTATAAACAAGGCGCTTGTTCATGTGTGCTGTCATAATATACACTATACCCAAATAGGTTTGTTTCCTATCTCGATGACAAGCTTATTTTAAAAGGAAATTTTGAGAAAGCAACATTCAGTCTTGAGATTAGTTAAGATAATACTTTATGGTCGACGACCGTGAAGGTTATAACCGTAGGTAGGTATGTGTACTGGAACTAAGTTGTTCGTTTTAAAAAGTGTTAACTAACTTGACAATAATTTGAATTAAGAATCATATAATGAGATGTAAATTACTATTTACTAGCGATCCGGGTGTGATAAATCAAGAACCGCTTTACCGATTTTGTGCAAACTTCACATAAACCATCTACAAAATAGTCCGAACAAAGCTTAAACATTTGGTTTGGATAGGTGAGCCCGTTCTTGAGTTATAAAATAACAACGAAAAGTGGCATTGATTTTTATATAAATATATAGAAATAGATAGATATAGAGACGTTATCTTAGTATTAATTATTAATACTAAGGGCTGTTTCCGACAACTTTAGGAGGCAAATATGTAAAATAAAATATTAAAGGTAATCTACTATAAATAAGCATTGGACTTCTGTTGTCTGAATAAAAACTGAAAATTACCAGTAAATAATATTAACTATATACTTTTGACAGTAGTAGGTATATAGGTACTAAACATACTTTCTTCACTTTCAATTTAATTTTTTTTATATTTTATTACTTTTTCTTTTAATTGTAGTACTGTGGGAAATGTTGCCTGGAATAACTATATTTTATTTATTTATACAATTTCAGGAATGCCTATTCAACGCCGTCGCTTGCTTCCTTTACCTGTCTGCTTCTTCGTACATGGGGGTTGCGGTCAACTTCTACTTGTACCCTCGGTATGCCCTCGTCAACATGTACGCTGCATATCCGGCGATGACTGCGGTCTATGTAAGTACATCCTTGTTGTAATCACGTTCTGTTGTCATTTGACATTTCTACTTGCAGTTATCAGGATAAAAGACTAATGTATGTATAATCGGATTATGTAGATTCGTCTTTTATTCTATTATTTTTACTCTATATTGTTTAAGCTACGTATCAGCTTTCTGTTTATTTATATTTTTACTAATTGATATTTCTTTTTGAATTTCTTACTTGCTTGTCGTATGAACTACCGGGTAGATCTGGTGTCAGGATTTTTCTGCATCCGATATGGCTTAACGACTGTTGTCTTACGACGACCAATCTCAATAAACGGTCACCCATCCTTGCTGAAAGCAGTGGTCTTACTGAAAATTGTTTAGCCTCGTCAAACAGTTACCATCGAACAGGCGGATCGCACAAAATAAAACATTTATTTTACGAAATAGAAGTCGATGGGAAATATTAAGATTCTTTTTATTATCTTTTCAGTACATCGGTGTGGTGCTTGGAATACTTCACGGGGTCGACGCGTATTTAGCTTATAAGTATCATAAGAGTCCGGGGATGTACTGAGATATATAAAAACATTTCTACCTATTCCAAAAACTAATTTGTCTTTACAAAGGACATATATTTATATTTTTATACTTAACATTTTTATTTATGCTTGCGTTGAACGATAAATCGGTATACATACTGTTATGCTACTTCCTGCTTACTATAGAGTTAGCAGTAGGTAGCATAATATATAAGAGGATAGTCTCTTATTCTCAATTTAATTGGTTGTAACTTACTATAGCTTTATATATCCTTACTAATATTATAAACGCAAAAGTGTGTATGTATGGATGTATGGATGTTTGTTCTCTACTGTTTGACACAAAAACTTCTGAATGTATTTAAATAAAACTTTACAATAATATAGCTTATACATCAGAATAACACATAGGCTATAATTTATACAAAGATATTGTGTGAATTGACCAAAATATAACGATAAGTGTAAAGTAAGTACCTAGCAAAAAAATGTGATGTCCCCACAACTTACCTACATTTACAGAAGTAGCTTCATACAGAATATTACCGGATTTTTTAATTATAATGCTAAATAAAAACATGAAATAATAAACTAAATAATTAACATGCTGTTTTATTTAAGGTGAGTCACGTACTTATATCGTGCAAGGTACGAATCACGATCACGATCTTTTGCCGTAGAAGGTAGGTATATATGTACTCAACTAGTATAAGATAAACACAAAGAGTATGTAATTACTAATCTTTGAATATATATAACAGCCATGTCATCATATTTTAATTATTTAGGTATCAGTTACTTTAGTATCGGATGCGATAACTGTTCCAAACCTATAGTTAAAAGCAAGTAAATAGGCACTTTGTCTTTGTGCATGCTTATTGGGGAATTTTATTTTTTTATTATATGTTGTATAAAACCTATTACGACCACAAAATAAAGGTTTATTCTATTTAAAGGTCACTGTGAAAAAACAAAGCAATGAACTCACTCAGAACGTTTTTTTGTTGTAGGTGCAAATACATATGTTCTCGTAACATATTAACATCATATGAATATTCATTCAGTTTTTAAAGACGAGGCTATTGTTTTAAAATCTGCTATACTCATAATATATTTCATAATAGTTTAAAATCGAATATAAATGATATTCTACCAGTTCATATTATATTATATGTTGTACATAATTGACCGAGCGAATCGAGGTCTCTAAGGTCTCTGACTTGTGTTCAGTAGTTTGTTCGTTCATACGTCCTTATGTCCATCAGTCAGCTAGAGATTAATGATCGCTTCTAAACAAATGTAATTTATTACTTAAAAGTCTCACATACAAGATATGGTCCAAAACTGAAAATAGAAAACATAATTGGGCGTCCATACATGCATATGGGCAACCTTTTTTGTTATTTTTTTTCAGATACACGTGTGTGATATCCTTGAAAAGAGATCTACAAGTAAAATGCGAAATTGTTTTTGAAAAAATCTAGCGCTTTTAGGTCTTAATTGTCCCAGAATACACATTAAAAACGCCTATATATTTAAAGTTGAAACTCGCGCACTTTTATATCCTGTAATTGAATAAAAAATACAAAAATCGAACATTTTAAATAAGAAAAAAATTACAAACAATTAACCTCTGTCAAAATCAAACATTAACCATTCCTAGTTATTATATCGAACACTTGTATCGTTATGTTAATTGTATTTTAAATTTTTTACTAACCTCAAAAGATTTTCTTAATGTAGGCGTGAGGCGTGAGTAGGTACTAACTACTTTTTTTTTTATTTATTTATTTAATAAAAATTTTACATACAGTTTATAGTAGGTACAGTACCATTAAACCAAAAGAGGTTTGTTTTACTGTTTACTAGTATGATATATTCTATTCTTGCATTATATACCTACCCTTACTTAAGAATACTATTCTCCCTCTACTGTGAGGTAACGTGCATGTTTTGACTGTCATGCGGGCTGCAGGCACATACAGCACATACAGACACAATGTATAGCAGTTATTACTGCAGGTAAGTACAGTATAGTCATATATAGTCAAAGTGTATAGTGCTACAGGAACCGGCTAGTACTGTGTCAAGTTTTATAAAAAGTTTTATTTATTAACAACTGTTAGGTCGCTGACATACGTTTATTAAAGACCATGGATAACAAAACTTGTTATCGACATTGTTTGACATGTTCTCAAATTTATGTGTTATTTTCTTATGTACTAAGATTTAGTAGAAGTTGTATAATTAGGTTTTTTGTGATTCAAGTTGTTATTATAATATATCTTGAAAGTTTGGAACGACGACCTCCACGGCTACTTTCTTCTATTGTCTTCGAGTTCGATCTAAATGCATCTTTTATATACCAGAATGTATTTTTTATGACACCAAAGCCCTGCAATGTGTTCGATAACTTCTATCGTGGATGTCGGCAACACATCACAACTAGAACCATATATATAAATCTCTCTTGGGTCAAGAAAACTTGTGTTCCCATATAAGCAATCGAACCCGGAACCTGCAGCGTAGAAGGCATATATGTAACCAACTACACCAGCGGGTAATTCAATGTAAGTATGATGATAGCATCATAGGTAAACATATATTATTTTGTATAAAGGTATATATAGATGCATAGTCACAGTAAACTAAACAAATTTTGTTTGTTATGATTATGATCATTGTGTCTTCCAAATTATTAAACACTGAGCCTCTTAATGAATTAAGTAATATCTAAGCAAAGTAATTAACGGTACTAACTAGTCACTAGATATAAAAAAAATGTGTCCAAATAAGTGAAATTGTTTTGTATGACATTAACATCATGATAATCCCATAGTACCTAAATTATAACAGGTATATAAGTAGATTAAATAAACAAATACTAAACATGATCGAACACGAGCGACATAGTCGATAAGTTATACTTAAACATAATCTTTCATTCTTATAATATTAATAAGAATGAAAGATTATGTTTAAGTATGTTTGTTTTCCCTTACAAACAAACGCATTCACACTCACAGCCCCACACAAAGTTCAAAGACTTGTATCGTGGGTGCCGGAAACATTCACATCACACACACATACACCCAGAGCCAGAAGCACAAATATCCCTTGGGAAGGAATTTGTGCTCCTGCCGGGAATCGAACCCAGGACCCACGGCGCAGAGGGCGGACGCCTGTCCACTGCGCCAACTGGGTCGTCAAACGCTGTCCTTCACGCTGTAACGGCTGAAGTTTGAATATGGATTGTTTATACCCGTGGAATAACACTTCTATCCTGATCAACACGGACAAAGCCATGTACAAAAGCTAGTCTTTATATATATTTACAGAGGGTGTCCGTTTCCCATGATTCCAGCGTCACTACCCCAAAAAGGCACAAATACCTGATTGCCATTGTTATTATCCTCTACCATATCATCACTTACCAAGTGAGATTGTGGTGAAAACGCTAGCCTGTAAGGAATAAAAAAAACCTATAGGTATATCCAATCCACAGTATATATATTTGCATGTGTTATGGGTCTCGGCTGATTCAACCGCTATATTATTATAGTCGTCATTTACATTTAATACAGCTGTAGGTACTAAACATTACCAGAAGGTATGGAAACACTGACGCCATTTTGTAAATACTTAAAACACATTGGTAACAATAGTAACGGGTAACGGTTTAAATGATAGATACACTTGTACATTCATTATTTACATTTAACATAGCAAAGGCGTGACAGCTCGCTCGAATGCGGGCTCAACTTTCGATACTTAGGCACTGGGTCTGCTCTGTTAGAGATGTGATGTAAAGTGAAAGTAGTAGTAGTAACATAAACTTCAAATTTGTAAACATTTTGTTCAAGCCCAATCATTTGGAATTCATCGATTAGTAATTTTAAAATAACTTAAGACAGTATTCACATCTCCTCCCAGAGTTCCGTCATCCAAATACCAAACATTTAGTTTGGATAGGAGTCGTTGAATTATCGGATTGACAGCTAAAGAAAAAATTGCTGGGCCGCCGGCCGCACTAGTCACCCTGCTGACAGCCAACGGAAGACAAAAGAATGTCGTTTTTGTAGATTAGTTTTGATGGTTTTCCATAACATTGCTAAATAAAATTATATAACTCTGGAATTTTATCTTTCACCTGAGCAGAAGATCTATCAACAGATAAAATCTACCTTTAGCAAAACCTCTACACAATTTTGATTTTAAAATGTTCTTAGTGAATGGACAGCAGGTTCATATCCACCCCGTGAACCAAAACGTAGCTGTATTGGGTGAAAACTATTGCTTTAACAATCAATAATATCGACTTTAGTGGCGCGAGGCGGCGTTATTTGGTACCTACCGCTATAGGCCTGATGCCACCATCTTTTTTGTTTAGTTCGCATAAATTTGCGCCGTACTAAAAATCTGTAACGTCATTATTGACTTGACCTGACAACATCAGTTTAACTAAAGCCGTTAGATCTTTCAAAAGCGTCTCACCAATATCGCCAGAACTAGTACATAAAAGATCTTTCAGAATTTGCGGTGTTAAGCCATCTAGGTCACCGGCAGATCAACCATTAAAAGACATAATAGCCGCAGCAACATCCTGAGCAACATCGCCTCAACAGTGACTTCATTCTGTTGAGGTGGATCAGGTAAATGAAGATTTGTGGCTGCAGTCGGATATTTGTCCGAATTATAAGGGGTTGTTCTACACTTTAGAGTGTCACTAAAGAACAAGACTCGCGCTGCGCCTGTGATGTCGCCATCACTAATTTTACAATTAATTAAGAATTATACAATGTCATTGGATTTTTATCACTTAATATTATAAATCATAATTTTCGCGATGAGTTTCTTTAGCTTTTTTCAATAAGTAGTATTTTAAGCATTTAAGAAACAAGTATGTAAGTATACAGTTCTATAAACTTGTTTAATGAAAGTGATTATTTTATTTATTCCTAAAACTTAATTAAAAATATTATTGTGTATTAAATGATTGTAAGATAATAGGTAGAAACTATCTGTACTCGCCATGCTTGGGACCGATGAAAGTGGAAGGATTTGATGAAGCCTTCATCTGAATTTGGGTGCCTTTTTAAAATACACATATGCTAAAATGTTTTATAATAAATATTATTAGGTGTAAATAAAGACTGTTTTATGTATTTAATATATATATAATAAGTATATAATATTATTATACCACATATTCAATAACCACTGTAAGAGGTTATAACTCATATGCGGTGTTTTAAGTTAGCTATGTGTTAGAAATTATGAATCATTATTTTTAATGAAAAACGTTATAAAATTTTGATAACACGTCGGGTCGCCATGTAACGATTAAAGTGAAACTGACCATAAATTGGTTTAAATATAATTGATTTCACAAAATTTTGTATATCGGTACCTACCTTTATGAGTCACTCACTAGCAAGTATTGCAGTAGGAAGAATAAGTTAAAAATGGTATGACCAATTGATCATTGTTAGCTGAATCCTGTTACAGTGTTCTCCACAATACTCACTGGAGCCAAATAATAATAATTGTTGCGGCATTTTTAACAGGAGATACTTTAAATTCTACTTATTGTAATATAATAATATCTTTGTTATTGTTGTATGCATCGTGATAGGAAAAGCTGCTATGTCGAAATATTTGCAACATAACAAACTACATGGGTCACAGCAATGCAACGAAAATAGCAATATTATGGCAAAAATAGGCCTTAAACAAAGATATTTAGTCTTTGGTCTAAAAACAATGACTCTGGTGGCCTACCAAATAGTTATTTTCCAACATAACTATATTTTTTTAAGCCGGTTTCATACTCTATTTGAGCTCTTTTCAACCCTACAAGGATAGATAAAAAAATTAAAATGGGTTCCCGCCCCCTTAGCATCTTCATATCATAATATCACTTTCATTGCCATTTCTGGCTTTGGGCCACAGGTTTATACATTTTCTGAGAATTTGAAGTTATTAGGTAGGTAGTATGGTCCAGACACTAGATGCCTCTGACATACGCTAGACGGATGGACGGACAAAGTGCTGAACGAAATAAGTCAAGTTACAGATCTCAGATCAATAATAAACAAAGAACGAAATATTGAGACGATTGACAATTATTTTGCTGATAATATACTGTTCGTTCACCCCGAACAGAGATCTCGCACCTCCATCTCTATTTGCCTAGTAGAGAAAAACTTTTGAGTTGCTTAAATAAATAAATAAAACTTTTTTCTTAATTTTTGTTGTTTATGTGATTTCAATCAAAACATTTATTGACATAAATTTAGAGGATACAATATATATGCATG
Source organism: Lomographa bimaculata (assembly GCA_948107665.1). NCBI lineage: Eukaryota > Metazoa > Arthropoda > Insecta > Lepidoptera > Geometridae > Lomographa > Lomographa bimaculata. Next base: position 10,693,728 of record OX403589.1, read on the forward strand.
TTTCAGCTTTAAATATGAAGCTGTTTAAGAGATAAATCCCGGGGTAAAAACGTAAAATGGTATAAAACCTGAAGTTCAATTTCGATACCTACAACTGGGTGTACCTGGTAACATTTCGAGTACCTATACTTTTTCTTATTAAAAGCAATATTTTTAGGATATAAAAAACACATCCCTCGCTCCGTTTTCTAACCTAGCCTATTAATAAATGAATCCGACCCTGTTTGTTTTGACCAAAGTGGCTATACTTAATGTTATTAGAACCGGCTGCATAGCTGGCTACAACTAAGTAGTTTTACTGTTACCGGATGCACCTGGTTGTAGCCGGTCGAAACTAGGTATAACCACACTTCGGGTTTTAGCCGTGACATATACACATATTTACCTAATTATTATAATTTATAAGCAATTTTATTTTTTTAACGAACCCTATTTATTAGGATTAGGATATAATTTAGGATGCACTCGTGTATGGCAAATCTTAGAGGTACTCTACAAATGGTTTGAAAATGATCTTTAAAACAAAGTGTTAAAGTTGAATACTATAAAGCAGTAAACATTTTACTTCATCTAAGTACAGCTGGGTTGTGTAAACATTTCCGTTGTAGGTTGCGATATCACGTGATCTAAATGTCTTTGTCGAACGCTCACTGTTGAAAACGAAAGGAGGTCTATTGGTTTGCTAATAAGCCTATTTGTGGTTTATCTGGTTGCAATTTCTACGGTCATTATATATTTATCATAATTATTTACGGTAAATAATTAAGCCGCTATTGTTTTAATGAGTTATTGATAACGTATCTGAAATAGATTACATACATTATGTGCGTCAGAAAGTGGGCGGTTTTGTATCCGATGCGAATTCCAGAATCCGTGAAACCGTGATGCTCTATTGGGATTTTCGCTTAGTACGTCGACTGAGTACGTCATGAGTGTTCTGTGTAACAAGGTTTTGTGACAAGGCTTGGTCCTACGTCGGTGCCGGCTGGTGAGATCTCTGTAGACCAGTAACAGATGCGCCGCCGAGCGCTGCGCATGCGCAGATACACCATCTAGATGTGCAAGAGTACGACGCTTTAACATCAACATTCCTAATTACGATCAGAAAACAGTGCCAAAGTATTTAGTGTGTAAAATCGACTGTGAACTAGTTATAGAACCTACCTGAGTGAAAGGACCGGTCGTGTGCTACGTCTGCGTGTTTATGTAAGTTCGTGGAAATACCTTGTTTTGTATTCTTTGCCCTGCACAATAGCCTCCAGTTGATGTTACTGGCATTGCTTAAACTAATGCCTATCTTTGGGTGTTGTTCAATGGAATCATCAAAACAATTAGTTGATAATGCTTTATCTTTAAAGATGAGAGACAGATAAAATATTTTGCTACCTAAGTAGATATAAAATACACAAAAAGGAGCATCAAATATTATTTTTGAATTAATAAATATTATTTTTAGATCTAAATCTTGATTTGAAATCTTGATATAAGGAGCCATTAACACATTATAATCTCAAACAATAAAACACAAACATCTAAATCGTTTTACGTACGCCAGAGACAAGAGATAACATACCTACCGCCAAAAAAATTTAATAATAGCAAATAACCGGTCAAATATATAATTTCCTCTTTTTTGGAAGTCAGTTATAACAGCTAATAATTTTGTGTATATCGATGAATATCATATTCAATCACACTAATATTTGAGCTATGTCCTTATAATAATATTATAAGAATCCATGATGTTTGTGTGTAAATGTGTATTTAAGAAAATGTGTGTTTCTGGTTCTGGGTATTATTGTGTGTGCGATGTTTCCGGCACCCACGACACAAGTCTTAGAATTTAGTGTGGGTTAAAAGCGTTCATTATTAATTATTATGATTATTTTTCTTTACGCAGCGCCGCGCCGTAACAGCTGGATTAATTAGGATAAAACTTGAATAGTACCTGATTTATACCCAGAATTAACTCATAGGCATCTTTCTAACTTTATAAGAACATGCGCAGTTGAAAAGAATTTTCATGGCTAAATCGCTTGATGGAATTTATAATTACAGTGCATTGGTTATGCATCAATTATAAGCGTATATGTAGTGGGTATTTCGTATATGTACTAATATTGGATAATTTGCGACGTTACAGACTCCTGCAATACAGTTACTATGACTAAAGCAAGAAACATAGATTCTTCAAATCTTTGTAAATTAACATTTCAAACAAAGAATTTTATATTTGTTCACTGCACACATGTTATTCGCTCAGGTTTGCCACTATGAGGGCTAGCCGTCACTGTAAGTAGTATGTCAATTACACTCGCCTTTGATTACTTACTCACTTAAGATGTGTGATGTGATGAAAAAAAATATAATTTCTCCGTGAGTTAGATTATAAAAAAATATTGGACATACATTTTTTATGTAACAAATCTATAGAAATTGACGATGTTAAAAAAATTTACAGAGGCGTGACGTCACGCGAAATTTCAACGCACTATATCTTCGTATTTTTTTGTATAATTGACAAAAGAAAAAAGAAATTAATCTGATCAAGGGTGCCGAAGATAAAGCGGTGAAGTTTTTTAAAGCCTATTATGGCTGTGTGGTGGTTTTGGACGGAAACTGCCTTTTCTATGGTTGTTTACGGTGACGATTCCATGAATGCAACAATTTAGGCTTAGTAGTTAATCAGTGTCTACAGCTGATATCGAGGTAGGTAGGCACCGATAATCGACAAGCAAATAACTCTATCGTACATCTTTTGGCGTTTGTAATATTGACCTACTTCGACATTCAAATCCGTTAATATCCTCAGTCAACTTCCTGTGTCCGTCAACTAACTGCAAAACATACTCACCGAATCTCAAATACGTCATTTTTCATGCAGTATAGGTAACGTTAGCTCCTGGAACCATGGAAAGAGACGATACAGTTAAAGGTGTGTCCTTGACACGAAAACAAGTACTAGCTCCTGTAGACTTGTAGACTTCCAAATTATTTATACCGTTCGAGGAATAAAGACGCGGGCAATGTGTTCCACTCTGCCGCTGCACGGATGATAACTGTAGAAGAAAAACGTTTTTTTTCGAAGTGAATACGGTATCCCTTAATCGTTGCTTTACAATCCAAAGACAGCATAAATATTGTCAAAAATCATCAAATGACTACTGCAATATCTACCTAATGATGGCGTGTAGTAACTATGACTTATCTATTTCTAATCTCTGAAAGTATATAAAATTAATAGGTAGTCATAGGTAAGTACAGTATTTGTTATTGTTGGTTTACATTTTTACGACTTTGGTAGAAAAGTACATTGACATCAATGATAGTTTCAAAACTATCATTGATTGACATTATATTTGTGCATTACCCCTGTTATAGATAGATAAATTCGTTATTTGCAAACCAAAAGAGAGCACTTACAAAGAAATCTTAAATATAACATTGGAACACAAAGGGCAGTGTTATCGCTCAAAGCGATTTCTTCCAGACAACCAAAGATGATAAAAATTAAAAATAGAGATGGTGGTGTATACCTCAACACTAATTTAAATAAATATATATACATATTACAAAATATACCTACAAAAACCTACATAAATAATGATAAGTTATAAACATACTTAAACTAATGTAAACCTACATATATGTGACTAATAAAGTATATTCTCGGCTTTAATAATTTGAGTGCTATTATTAGTAACTTTAGAATATTTTTAATTTTTTATACCTAGTTAGATATAGTCTCATATATTGAGCGCCTTGACAATCGCTGTATTAATTTGTTTTTTTTAAACTGTGCAATGATTGAACTATAATATCCATGGATATTTATTTGTACGCCTCCACTTATGGCCTCCACACATTTGAATGCAATGACCGTAATCTGGCCACACCGGATCCGTGTACGATAGGAAGCCGAAGCCGTTACAAGGATCTGACCCAAAATATTCAAACGATGCTAGCACTCGGCACTAGGGGAGTCACGTAGCGGTGTTTTGCAATTCCAATCAAAATGCCAACCTTATGCTCGTGGCCTTACAGGCTATTTTGTGAAAGGCACTATTGCTCTTGCATACACGTATTAACTCTACTGTACAAACATAAGATAAAAGATATCATCCAGGAAGCTTAGCGGTTTAAGATCTTCAAACATGAAGTGTTATCAGGAAGACAATGTACCTTGTTATTGTAATCAGATAAGTTAGCAAAACTGGAACCTTAGAGCATGTATGATTAACTTATGTATCGGATACAAATACCTTCTGCTCTAAAAACCTTTTAAATATTAAGCAGCCATTCTACCCCATTTTCCTAATATTTGAACAAAATATAAGTGCAGGAAGACAATAACAAACAAAAACAAACAAACAAACAAACGCATTCACCCTCACAGTCCCACACTATGTTCAAAGACTTGTATCGTGGGTGCCGGAAACATTCACATCACACACACACACATTGGTCATACATAGCTCTAGGCTTGGCAAAAACAGGATATGGATATGAATATAATAACCCTAAATAATAATAACCCTTTATATAATCAGAAGGTTTGTGTGTGTGCAGTGCTTACCTTTGTTTGACACGAGGTTTCTCTATAACGGCTGGACTTAATAAGAGAGTAAATGCCACCAGTACGATGGGAACGCAACCCACTGGTAGTGAGCTTGAGCACACACACAAATACACCCAGAACCAGAAGCACAAATATCACTTGGGAAGGAATTTGTGCTCCTGCCGGGAATCGAACCCAGGACCCAAGGCGCAGAGGGCGGAGACCTGTCCACTGCACCAACTGGGTCGTCAAAAGTAATATATTGTGAAAAGTATACGATATTGTGCGTGTGTGATAGACAGAAAATATTTGTATGTAGATAATCTACAACGTGAGATGGTTTAAACTCATACCATATGATTTCCTGAGACAGGATAGTTATTTTATACATATATATGAAATGAACACATTTAAAGGTTTTGGCATTTTGGAGAGTGTGCGCAGGAATTATACGAGTTAATTCCACCTTGTCCATTTTACCATCTATCAACAAGACAAACTGTCAAACGTCATTCATATATGGTTGACATACCTCCAGTTCGCGTGAAGCGTTTTGCTTCTACGTTTATCATCCGTACTGCGAAAGAGTGGAACTCATTGCCCTCGTCTTTGTTCTCCGAATGGTATAATCTGGGAGTCTTCAAGTCAAGAGTGAATAGGTACCTTCTAGGCAAGCATGCTACTTGATGCTCTTCGGCCGCATCAACATAAAAAATAAAAAAGTTAGGGGCAAAGTGCATTATTTTAAAGAAATATATAATTAAGCGTACAAGTCAACTTGGTGTTAATTATCACTAATTGGTTCCTCATCACCAGATACCATATCAGAATTCGCAAAATGATAGCCATCGAACGAGTGATCTGTATCTCTTGGCCTATCAACTAATTATTATTATATATTTGTGTGGATATGCATGCGTAGTTTTGGACCATACAATTATTACATTTTGGATACATCATATACTTCAACAGGTCATAAGTACGTCCCGCCTTCTGAATATCACTTTTGAATAAATAAATAATCAACGCGAAATTGAAAAGTTGAAAGTATTGATACTAATATTCTATATGAAACAGACAGAAAAGAAGAAGACAAAGGATTTAAAAGTCTAACCTTGTCCCCCAGACTGAGGCGGTCTGTCTGTCACTTGTAAAATTTTGATGTAAGTGTGTTTTATGTTGTAATGTGTTATTTTTGGCAATAAATAGATTTTTTATTTTTTATTTATTTATTTCTTTAAATTAACTTTTTTTTTCGTTATTTATACCAGCTTTTCTCTTTAAACATTTTAACAAAATCATTTTATCTTGAATCGAATAACATTTCAGACTTTGATGATAGCTAAATTATCGAAGCTGGAAATAATCAGTAATTCCAGGAATGAAGATATGAAATGGTTTTAACCAACAAAAAAGCTACATGGATAAAATACATGTATAATTAATGTATGCATACCGATTACTCAACGATTTGTGGTCCGATTCACGGATTCTTTTTTTATTTGGTAGAGCTCAGTAAATTAGGATAAATTCTCACCAAAACGGAGTGGTTGATATAATGATTGTACTGTGAATGTATGTTCTAATGAAATAAATGGACATCTGAGTACTGTGGTGAAGGATGTTTTTTATGAATAAATAAAGGATAACAGGAAATAAGCGATGTTAGGATACATGGTGGTTGAATTTGATTTATTATTATGATTGAACATATTCAAAAGTTTGTGGAAGAGAAGAAGGACGCATTAATAACGGAAAACGGCGATAAAAAGGAGATAGCGTAATACACTTTATTAAAAGATTTGTAGAAAAGGAGTGTAAGTTTAAGGAAAGCCTGGAAATATTTTTTACCGATCTAATAATAAGGCCTGCTGTAATATAAGGAGCGGAGTGCTAGGCTCCCAAAGAGATGGATGAGATAACAACAAGCAGCGGCGATGGCTGTGTGGAGTGATAAATATTTACAAATAAAGGAATGAGTATTGTCATAGGAAAGGGGCAGAAAGATGAAAGACGATTTGGGTTGCTATGGGTATCCATAGCACAATTAAATAATGGTAACTATGTACGCGCAAATACATGTTATTCCGTACACTCTCCGTGGTTCATGCCTATAGAGCCACGCTAGCCTAGAGTGATCTATAATTTTAAGATAAGATAATTTAATTTATTCATGAAAAATATAAACAATTTCAAAACTTAACTAAGTATATCTACATACCATACTATATACATTTTAAGATTACAATTTAGGTAGGTAAAGTAGGTAGGTACACTAATCTGTGGTGGCCGTGCTAGGTCATACCTGTGTTACAGCCACCAAGCTCCTATTGCAGTGCACATATTTAAAGTTAAATAAGTATTATTATATAATATGAATACAATATATTGGTTCGAATTAAGAAGGCATACTTCTAAATACTATGTCGTACCCAAATTAAACCATACCTATAAATATTTCTGGAACCACATTAACAAATCCTATTAGTAAATAGTAAACAAAGCGAAAAAGACACGTAGACACATATAGACTTATATTCCGTATTACAGATTTCGTCATACTAAAAAAAACACAACATAAGAAATCTTAAGTTAACTTTGACTCTACCTAAATTTTATAAAAGTAAGTACTTATCGTTTTTTTTTATTTTACCTTAATGGTTGCATACCTTGACTATGAGGATCACTTCTAACTTGACATGGAACTACGTGAAAGGGACTGCCGTCCCTAGCGTGACTCATATTAAGAGGCTAACCAATTTTTTTGAAACTTTCACATTAGGACTCTATGTGATTTTGGGTCTTTTAAAACACTATTATCGTTCATTCTTCGACTCTGGAGAAGATAAAATATGTCTACCTTTTTGCTTTAAATGGCACAATTTTCACGCAAAACACAATTTAATCATTTATCGCTTAACCGAGATAAAGCGACATGGCATTATTCCATTTTATTTTTATCTCTTTGTACAGATAGGCGATTAAAGAGCACGTACGATTTTTGAACTACCAGCTTAAAAACATTGGTATCGTGTTAACACTCATATCTATATAATTTGCATTTTAAACATTAAACAAATTAAAATCGTTTTGTCGCAATTGTTGAATTATTATAAAAAAAGGTTTTTTTTAAACTAGTAAAAATTGGTTTAGTGCATAAACACGGTAATAATTATTGAAAAAATGAAAATAACTTTATTTACAGCAGAACATTTGAGAGCCTGCTTATTCCAGGTCTAGTGTGTTTACCAGCTTCGGTCACATCGTCACTTACCATCAGGTGAGATAGTGGTCAAACACTAGCCTGACACAAATAAAAAAAAAAAGAAAAGAAAAACACTCCAAATATTACAGTTATATTATATAAATCTATGATACAGGTACAATGAGAATATAAGCTAAGGTTTGTTGGTTATTTTGGTGTCTTGGGCTGAAAGTTTGATAATATACACTCTTAAAACTGTGGTCTTCACACTAGGCAAGCCTGTGTCGTGAAGACCTAATTCGAACTATCACTACAAAGTTGACAAGGGACACATTAGTCATTATTGATTACCAAAATGAAACATAAATAAAATAAAATAATGGTCGTTAAATCAGATGGGCATTGTATTCATTAATCATTAATTCTAAAATTAAAATATTTAAATAAAACACGAAGTACAATAAAAATAAATAAATAAATTAATATTAGGTACTTAATGACCTTTTCACGGGTATATAAGTTTTGTTTTGGGTATAAAATTTTGTTTGACCGTGACGAGTTTAATAAAAATGTATATGACTCATAAAAACACTGAAAGGATACGTGGACCGGCGATACTCGACTCGGCATTACCAATTGATATGACGAGCGGGGGAACCCACATTCTCTCAGATTAATATAAATTCCAGTGATTACAAATTTCGTTAAAATCTATGTCACAATTGAGGAAAAATATCACTAATTCTATCTTGGGACTACCCAATGGCTTCCTCAGAATCAAAAAAAAAAAAAAATTGTGTTACAAAATAGTCATAGAGTAGCATTCGTTTGCCCATTGCGAATATATACAATAAACAGAATTATTTTTATACGCCACAACATAGTCCAGGAATCAAAATCGAAGTAAGCAACTTGTCGAAGTAAGGAACTGTCGAAATTTTGTATGACACCCGAAATACAGATTAATATAGACCATCAATGTGCTTAACGGAGTTGCCATACATATTTCATTATTTGAAATATAGAATCATCGAAATAGTACGTCGCGGCGCAGAGAGTAACTTACTCTCTGCGCCGCGACGTACTATTTCGATGATTCTATATTTCAAATAATGAAGTTTTTACCTGTACGAGTATGATTACGTCAATGTTTTGAAGAAACGTTGATACAATGGTAATGGCACAACGTTGGTACTGTAATAACCGGCGTTAAATAATACACATATAGCACGCTCTGTACAATGTCTGACGAGACGAGAGCGACAAAACATCATATAATGTAGTGAGTGACAGAGACGACGTTCTACGTAGTCGAAACTAAACGATCGAGTATCTACATACATACATATACATCACTCCTCTTTCCCATTGGTGTAGACAGAGATCACATCTCTCCACCTGCTACGATCCTGACACAAATCTTTCGCTTATTTATTTATTTAACTCTTTATTGCCCAAAAAAATGTTAAAAGGGTGGACTTAACGTTAAAAGCATTTTCTACCAGTCAACCAATCATAGTTGAAAAGCGGAGGCTATATGCATGCAACATTTGACGACCCAGTTGGCGCAGTGGACAGGTCTCCGCCCTCTGCGCCGTGGGTCCTGGGTTCAAATCCCGGCAGGAGCACAAATTCTTTCCCAAGGAATATTTGTGTATCTGGTTCTGGGTGTAATGTGTGTGTGATGTGAATGTTTCCGGCACCTACGATACAAGTCTTTGAACTTAGTGTGGGGCTGTGAGTGTGAATGCGTTTGTTTGTTTTGTTTGTTTATCTTCTCCAACATTCGTGAGTCTTTTCATACGTGCTCGTTGGTTGCGGGTTATTTTAACTTTTTACTATTTTTCTCCATGTGAATTATTTACTGCCGGGTAGTGTACAGTCTCTCTTTAGCTCAATGTGCTTTATTTATCGCCGGATACTGTACCACTACTTTAATGTGACAGAGCGGTAGATTACACCTGGACTCATTGCTGTCGTTTTTAGATTTTTTCTGTCGCGTATTATCAGTATACACGTCACTCACTACTCTGACGTCTGATGATTTACGTATCATTTTGTCAATCTACTCTGATAAGAACTAAAATGCATTTTACTTATTGGCAAGCTTCATACAGCATTGAGCATATAAATGAATTACACGAGTTAAATCCCCCATCTCCCTTTTACCATCTAACTAAAAGTCAAACCTTCAAACGTCATCCATTTATGATTGCCATACCTCCAGGTCGGTCGAAGTAATTCGCTTCTACGTTTCCTGAACGAAATGATCTGGGTGTCATCAAGTCTAGAGTGAATAGATATCCTCTAGGCAAGCAGGCTACACATTTTAGGCCGCATCTTCACTTTCCATCAGGTGAGATAGTTGTCAAATGCTTGGCCAAGTGGAGAAGTTACTGTTTCTAAGAAAACCATTTTAGTTTTTTTTCCTTAATATAGGAATAGGATATTAGAGGTGAATTTGCTTCGTGAGGTTCAACCTCTTTTGTGCGCAGTCACTGTATTTATCATTATATCGACGTTAAAAACTTACTTATCGCACCTATTTGTAGATAAGTAGTTTCATTTAATGTAATAGCTGCAATGACGTTAGAAACAGACAAAGGCGTTTTATTCAAACAGCGTACGTGACGGTATGCACTATTGTCACAACTGGATCCGATAATTGAGAAGTGTTTATCTATTTCATGAAAATATTTCTGTTAGTAGTTCTCTAACTGTGCCCGCAACCTCGTCTGTGAGAAGTAGAAATCTAAAACTGAAGCACCAATTAAGTCAAAGATTAAATGTCATATATTTTACGTAAACATATTTTACACACATACACATTTATTCACTAACACACACTTTCGCATTTATAATATTGTGGTATATACAAATATTATTTACCCTTATGAACCGACCCTAATGTCCATGACCTTAACAATCGATAACAACAAATTTAATTATAAACAGGTAACAAATATAGATGTAGAAAGTTAATTTCAGATTTATAAAATGTATGTTATCTTTATACTTATGTAAAAATCAATTGACGTTTGTTAGTCTCATAAAAACTCAAGAACGGCTCAATCGATTTGCCTGATTCTTATTTTGTTGTGTTCGTAATTGTCAGGGCAAGGTTTGTATGTGACATTTTTTTTTAATCCACTGGAAATTGTTCCCGCGCGAAGCCGGCGCGGCGCGGATCGCTAAATATAATATTTATGATTACTGCTGAAAATGTCTCTATGTCTTTCATATATGTATATGACAATCATTCATACCTATTTTGGTACGGATATATAAATCATAAACGTTTTCACAACTTTCGAATACTAGTATCGTGGGTGCTACATTAGGTGCAAATATTTACATTCTGCACCTGAAACAATACTAGTCGTTCGCGCCGAACTGAGATCTCGCGCCTACATTTTGCCTCATAGAGAAAATATTTTGAGGTTACTTGCTTATATTTTTTTATCTATATTATAATTGTTTGATTTCTGTATTTGTTGTTCAAGTACAGGATATAACGGATATTATACGTAGGTTTCAGCGTTCATTATGAAGCCATTTTTGACATAGACCCCGGGTCAAAATAGGTCTAAAAACAGTGATTTTGGTGGCCTACCAAATCGTTACTTTCCAACATAGATTTATTTTAGCGGTTTCGTACTCTACTTGTAAAGACTTTTTCAACTATACCCCTCAAGAGTAGATAAAAAAATAAAAAATATTTTGCTCCGCACTCACATGTATGGGAGCCCCCTTAATATTTTCTTTTATATAATTTAAACGTCATTACTGGTTTCGGGCCGTAGTTTTACATATTCTATGAGAATTTGAAGTCATTCGCTTACATGGTTTAGACGCTAGATACCTCTGACAGATGGACGGACGGACAAAGTGCTGAACGACCCAAGTCAACTCTCAATGAGAATCAGTCAACGATAAATTATTAATCACAGCGGATGTCGGTGATAATATGTTATTATTTAATGTATTTAGTTGCGGTAGTCGAACTAGGTACAGCTATCTGACATTTTGCCTTATCAATGAGGATCGCATCTGATAGCAGCACAGTGATTAACAATCACAGCTACCTACTATCGACAGAACTTATGAAAACTTATCAAAAATCATAATTAGCCTACGTCACTATTTAATGAATTTCTTGGAATTGTTTTCACATTTTTTTGCTCAGTTCATGATAACTGTGAACAGTGTTCTATTAATAGCTATACAAAATATATTTTCGATAGATACACAGCGGATTTGCACTTATAAGAAACTAGCTGCGCCCCGCGGTTTCACCCGCGTTGATAATGATGAAAAGTGATGATGATGATGATGATGAAAAATAGATGTTGGCCGATTCTCATAGATACCGGATAAGCACAAAAAATTTCATCAAAATCGGTCAAGCCGTTTCGGAGGAGTATGGCAACGAAAACTGTGACACGAGAATTTTATATATTAGATTGCACACGATTTCAAAATTATGCATTCTTTACTAAAATGCTGGAATTTAAGTAACTAGAACGAAATAATTACTTTAAGTTTGTACTCGAATAGGAGCAGCCTGTACCAAGTAATACAACAGTAATACTACTTGTAGAATACAGGTACTCGATGCGTAATAATAAAATCTAAAGTATATAACCAGTACAAGAGGAAGACTGGGAAATATTTTGATTGCTAGTGAACAAAACCTAAAGCGCTTTGCCTAAGTGCTTTGCCCCGCGCGGATTTGGACATACATAAGTGTACGTTCAAAACTTCGGATGGCACAGGACAAAATACAGATTTAAAGATGTTCCTTTCCAATTGGTCCCATTTAAATTTGATCAAGATCTAGTAGTTCTTGAAATATCTTCAATAATGCGTGTTTAGTACATCTAATCTGTTCAAAGTTACGAAGATAAAGCGGTGAAGTCGGATTTTTTAAGCTTTGCTTGCGTTTAATTATTTCGTATACCTTGTACCAGGCAATAATTAATGCACATTTCTCGTAAATAAAACAATATACATACTTATATAATATTTGAATTTATATATGTACGTCTATACAATTATAACAACCTTTTTGGTTTCAGAGAGGCGTAAACCTACGACTTGAAAAAGGAGGATTAAATCAAGAAAATTGAGATGGATCAAACAGGAAAATCTGTCAGCTGGCCCGAAGAAGGTATGTACGTTTAGGTGTAGGTACACCATTTAGGCACAACATTACTTCAAACATTTGTACGTAGAATATTGTGGTTACTAAAACCTATAGGATATTTATTTTTATATATAGTATAATATAATGCAAACAAAATGTCTTGCAGAATTCAGAATGGTAGTTATATAAACGAAGATATATAACTTTGAATATAATATTAAATTAAAACTAAAGTCTGAATAGTGAGATACGGGTCAACCGTATCCTTTATTGGATAAAAAAACGACTTCGACGAAATCGCAGCGAGTCCCGATAAACAAATATAAATCGTATAAAACATTGTTTTTTGTCTGGAAGAGATCGCTCTTAGCGATAAGACCGCCCTGTACCTATATTGTACCTATTTATTAGTAATTTCTTTGCCGTACTTTTTTATGATTGGTGTCAATAAAGAGTTTAATTGTATTGTATTGTTTTTATGTACTAACCCAACGCACAAAAAACAAAGGATCAACATTCTTTTATTTGCAGGCTTCATGGAAGCGACGATCGACCCTAACGTGTCCGTGTCTGTGATATCAGAAGGTGTTCCTACTCTGACTGTGGCCACTATAGTTGGGGTTGCGGTGGTCATACTAGTCACAATCATTGTGGTGTTTCTCCTAGGCGTACTGATTGATTGGAGGCAGCAGTAAGTATACAGACAGAACCATGTTTGCTTACACTTCAGCACCATTTTGTATTATACTAGATCAGGGATGGCGAACCTTTTTTGGGTGAACGTGCCATCCTACTACTATATAAATGCGACAAATTTGATGTTTGCTACTCACGCCAATACTACAGAACTGGTTTGGTTGAAAGTTGGAACGGAGAAAGATGCTACGAGTACCTGGAATAACTTTAATAATACATTTCAACCAGATTAATGCAGGCGCAGCCGCGGGGTAAGGCTAGTTTGGAGTATCGGTCGGGATCAGTTGTCAGTTGTTTCTATGCCGATATCCACCAAAACCGAAATAGAAGAGAAGCTGGTGTCTTCAGGTTACGGAGACGCCGATAGCAGATGTCAATGCGAACTTACACGCAAACACCCGAGCGTTGCTTGAACTTATGCTCAAGGGTATATCCCGGGTACGCTAGGTGCGACGTGCAGCAGCAAGAAACAGTAGGTGAGGTTTAGAGTAATTTAGGTGGTTTAGGGTGGATCCTGGATTCGATTCCTGGCAGGAGCAAAAATTCCTTCCCTAGGATTCCTAGGATATTTGTGCTTCTGGTTCTGGGTGTAATGTGTGTGTGATGTGAATGTTTTCGGCACCCACGATACAAGTCTTTGAACGTAGTGTGGGGCTGTGAGTGTGAATGCGTTGATTTTTTATTTGTGTAACTTTTAATAGTACGGTTTTTCGAGAAATTTCTTCTAATTAAAAGGTGTGTCAAATAGTAGCACACTTGTTACTTATAGCACAATTTGTGTCACTACGTTATCATAGATAGCAATGCTACTGCAGTGGATTAAAAAGATTAGGTAACCCCAAAATATTGAGGGCAATACCTAAAATTAAAAAGAGGTTAAGAACGTAATTAAATACACAATATTAACGAACCATTTATTAGATATCTACTCTATCTTTGTTTATAAGTTCATTTACTTTTTATTTACTCTTTAGTTACAGAGTAGTAAATAAATAACAGTAATATATAACTTCACAGAAAATAGTAGCAGTGCTTTTTTTATCACTGATAGGTAAGCATTTAGCCGCTTCTCACCTGATAGAAAGTGACGATGCGGCCGAAGATGAAGCATGCTTACCTAGAAGATGCCTATTCACTCTAGACTTGAAGACTCCCAGATTATACTGTTCGGGGAACAAGGATGCGGGCAGTTAGTTCCACTCCTTCGCTGCATGGATAATAAATGTAGAAGTAAAGTGATTACGAGTGGATATGAGGTATGTCAACCATATATGACTTTAGTTAGCTCGTTTTGTGGTCCGCAAGGGGGAATCAACTGGTGTACTCACACTCCGAAATGCAAGCGATAGAACACCGACAAGCTAGTTATCTTACGTCGATGACTGAGGCTCTGCAACTTGGACTCAACAAGCTAATCATCACCAATGAGTCGCTTTGTCCGCCTATCAAGAACATCAAGCTGATACTTGGCTGATCCATCTCAAAGGTGGCTGCAGTACTCCATAAAGATCGGACTTGTCTTTATATTAATTAAGAAGCTGTCCAGGTGTGAAGTACTGCCTGATCTAGCTAGGATGCCAAGATTCTTAGCAGCTAGTTTTGCTCTAGATTCAACGTATGGGCAGAAGATAAGGTTAGACGTCAGAGTGATGCCGAGCAGCTCGAAATGGTTAGTAATAGGTAGCTGAACATTTCGAAACGAAACGACGGGGACTAGATAGAAAGGTCGTCGCTTAGTAAAAAGACACGCCTGAGTTTTGGACGCATTGAACTTGACCAAATTGGCGTCACCCCAGCCGGATACACCTTTAAGACTCAAGTTCGTACGTGCCATAGCCTCTCTATGGGACTGGATTTATTCCTCACCAGCTCGGGCATTAGGCACATCTTTCTACATCAGTGCTGTCATCTGCGTACCTAAAATTATTTACTTATAGACCGTTCTATGTAAAGTTTTTGTCAACGAGTTAATATGTGCAGTCATGGTTTTAGAGTTCTTCAGAGGGCAACTAAAGGTAACCGATATGGCATCACGACTGAGACTTTATAACAGGGACTTATAAACTCAGTTCAAATAGTACTTCTATAGTGTGAAACGGAATCATGATACGTGTTAATTTATTATAATAACTATAACTAGATAATAATATGTCCAAAAATAGTCTAATACACCGCTGCCAGTTGGCATAGTACCCAAAACGCTAGCAGCATTTGCCACGTTGAATGGCAATGCTCAATCACTGTCCAAAATATTTCCCAGCATTTTGGTCACGAGTTGCTTAGACCAAACGCCCTGATAATTATAACATATTATATCTTCTTTATATATATAATTCTACTGTACGTCTGTATGTCACTGAACTCCTCCTAAACTGCTGGACCGATTTGAATGTTGTTTTTTGTATGCGTTTGGGTGGCGCCCTGGATGGTTTAGATTACAAATCAGCCCGGCAGGTGAGGTTGCACACGGGCGAAGCCGGGGCAAATCACTAGTATATAATATAATATGTTATAATTTTTTAGACAGACAGCGCAGAGCCTTATGTTAGGGTATGCCTGAAATTTGAAGATACATATGTGTGACAAATCGGAACTAACTCCAAAATTAATCGAAATCTGCTAAGAAATGTAGGCGACCCAGTTGGCGCAGTGGACAGGTCTCCGCCTTCTGCGCCGTGGATCCTGGGTTCGATTCCCGGCAGGAGCACAAATTCCTTCCCAAAGGATATTTGTGCTTCTGGTTCTGGGTGTATTTGTGTGTGATATGTAAATGTTTCCGGCACCCACGATACAAGTCTTTGAACTTGGTGAAAATCTAGAACCTGAAATTGATTACAGATTAGGTTCAAAATAATGATTAGTAAGTCAAAAAGCACGAACAGACTTTAGATTCGATGACCGATATTTTCATAAAAAAATTATAAACGCGATAGTTTAATAAAATCTATTGCTTGTGTGACGCGGGCAATGCTCAGAGCACTCACATCAAAACACACGAAATCGAATCAATGTAATCCTACTTATCTGAAGTTATCTGACTTACAATGATACAAAATCAAATCTTTTATTACAGGCGGCTAATAGAGAAGCAACTAGACGAATCGAAGCGGGCACGCAACCAGCGGAGAGTCAATATACATCCCGAAGACGACAGCACGAGCATTGCCAACAACATGGAGGAATCCTCCATGAGTACACCACCAGCTGAGGCATTAAGAAATGTACCGTGACATGACCTCAAACGCTCTTTACGAAGTGTTTGCATATTTTTAGTAAGATAAACGATACATTTTTATGCTAAAATAAGAGCCAAGCAAGTCTGCCAATTTCATCCGCAGTGCCACCCGGATTTTTGTAATAAGCTCCACTCCCTTACTTTTTCTTATATCCAGCAACGCTGCCAACTTGTCCTTTCAGCCAGAACCAGTTCTCTTGGCTGACCAGCAACTCTGCGAGCTGGTATGTCATACCAAACTTTTGTTGGCAAGGGGTGGAACCGCCCAAAGCGGTATCGAAGTCCTAAATCCTCGTTTGTTATATGAACAAATCTCTCCGAACTTCTGATATTTTCTTCCCATTTTATTCCTTTCCTATTCACGGGTGTTTTACTGTCTGGAATCGTGGCGTCTAAGGAGTCGGACATCTCCGAAGCATACTGTTTATAGTTTATAGGATACTGTTTATGTGGTCAGATTGTAAAATTATATTTTGTTAGTCAAATTTTATATTTTGGTAGTTAAATTTTTCGTTAGTAAAACGTTTGCTAAAGAAAAGTTAATTGCGTAGGAATTACATATTTTCTCAAAACATATCGAACATTTCCAATGTAAGGTTCAAAAATATTTCTTGTTAATGTCATAGAGTTATCTATACTTTTATTTATCTATATTTGTAGGGATAATTAGGATTGTATTTGTTTCTTTAATCCGAGGAATTGAATTATTGTGTGATTGTGATAAGAAATGTTATTTATAATTTGGGTGATTTAATAATCTCCATTAATCAAATCTGTTATATCTTACTTTTCCCTTATACTTTAATTATTCAAAGAATAAGTGATTAAGCCGTTGTTTATTATTTTTTATTGTGTAAATATACGTGTAAGTATAACGTTAGTTTGTTCTTTAAACACTGTAAGTAACCTTTACTAAGTTATATTTTATCAAATGGGGTTTTTTATAAGGAAATAGTTGACCACTATCTCACTTGCTTTGCTATTGGTATAAGACGATGTGTTCGATCGAGAGTGGTAAGGGTGCTGCACCTAGAATGGGAAAGGAAATTTGCTAAGATACACCGTTAAATATAAACGTAAACATAAACACTTTCACACTCACAGCCCCACACTAAGTTCAATGACTTGTGTCGTGGGTGTCGGAAACATTCACATCACACACACAATCACAACCAGAACCAGAAACACAAATTTTCCTTGGGGAGAAAACTTGTGTTCCCGCCGGGAATCGAACCCGATGCCCCCTGCTTAGAAGGCAAACGCTCACCCAACTAAGCCAACGGGCAGTATATAGCTTTAAAACCGATTTTGCTACTCAATTTTAAGTAGAAAAAAATATTGCTAAGCTGAAAGAAAGGGATGGAAAGCGGTTAAGAGAATAGAAGATGTCTATTCACTCTCAATATGAAAATTCTTAGATTATACCGTTTGTGAGAAACAAAGAGCTATTTCTTCAAAATGATGAGCGTAAAAGCGAAACGCTTTGATCAATTTAAAACTTTTATTAGTTTACCTTGTTAACCGATGATAGAGTGGAAATAGGTTAATTAACCTGTACTTTACGAAATTCAAATTATGGAACACCGATATCATAGGCGGCAACAAATTAGATGATACATAGCTGAGACTCTGCAGTTCGGATTTGATTTACAGAAAACGACTTCAGAAAAATAACAGTACATTTTTCTTGTCGGTCATAAGAAAAATACACAAATGACTACCTGCGACCATCATTAGTTCTGGCACGTTTATTATATGTTGCGCAGTTAGTAAGGTATTATATAATGATATACAGATGCCAGTATAATTAATTGATTTGCAATCGGTAGCAAACTATTATCATATATTTTACCAACTTCACAAAAAAGGAGGAAGTATTCAAGTCGACTGTATTTTTTTATGTCTTCATAACTTCGTTTCACGTGAAATGATTTTGATTTTTTTTTGTTTGATAGATGTTGGTTTCCAATTGGTCCCATTAAAATTTTATCAAGAAATGAGTAGTCGTATTTGAGTTATCCTCAATAATGTATTCTGTGGACTACAATGACGATATTCTCGTTTTTAACCGACTTCAAAAGTTACCTCGTAATTTCTTTCTTAGTGCGCCTATTCTGATGATTATTTTTTTATTTGATAGCTGGTGCTTTCCATGTGGTCCCATTTAACTTTGGTCAAGACCTGATCACTAGTTTTTGAGTTATAGACTATGCGTGTTTAATACATTAAATCTGATCAAGGTTCCGAAGATAAAGCGGTGAAGTAGGTTTTTTTAAGCTTTGCTTGCGTTTAATTATTCTTTAATAATATGCAATGGGTGTACGATGCGCTCAAAATTGTATATAACGCAGGTCATGCGCACTAGGAATGCTGTTTGGTGAGTGAGTAGGTTCTTTGTAGAGCGACAATGATGAGTGCGAGCCACTCTTCTTCAAGTTGCGCCATCGTACCATATTCCGGGCAAAACATGCATTCTAATCACTTGATACGATAGCTTGGAATAATTAATCATCCAACCGATAACGACTCCTTTCGCTGCATGATTCGTATCAACCAATTAATTTAAAACAGTATTGCGCGGTGAGTTAGTGCGGACGGACATTTGCCACTAACATTTAAGTTTCGTGTTATAATAAAAAGTAATTCCTGAAGTGTGCACAATGACCAACTTTAATTAGATACTAGTCTAAGACTTTAATTTAATCTATTTTAATTGAACTTACGTTATGGGAAATTCGAAGTCGAAGAAAAGTCAGAAGGAGCCAGATAAGTTTTTTGAAAGGGAGAAATGGAAGGAACAGAAGCGTATGGAGAAGAGTAAGATAAAGGCGAACCCGATAAATAAGAGAGTGGCAGTGCGGGAGTCTCCGGTGCCAACGGTGCCGCCGGGACCACCTTTAGGGCCAGCACCTCCGCCTGCGCCGCCACCCGCAAATGTTCGCTCCTACGACGACGATGCCCTGGATCGCATGCGGTACCAACTTCACAACGACGCTGATGCCTTCCTGCTGAATAACATTCTTCTATCCATACAGTTTTTTGAGAATTATGAAAGGTAAGATGTTAATAATATACCTACATAATAGTTTAAAAGTTAATAGTTAAAATGTAAATGTAATATAAGTTAATAGTAATGTCTATGACTACAGTGTTATTACTTATTTAACCGACTTCAAAAAAGAAGTTCATCAATTCGACTGTATGTTGTTTTTTTGTATGTATGTTACGAGATAGTTCCGCCAATTATGAATCGAGTTTGATGATTTTTTTTGTTTGGTAGATTATACTTCAAAAGTGGTCCCATATAAATTTTATCGAAATTTATCAAACCTAAACCAAAATATCAGCGGTGAAGTCGGGTTTTTTGAACCTTTGCTTGCGTTCAATTATTACACTGACCGATTTCCTAAGTGATTAATCCGTGACGATAGCTTTTAATAAGGATGAAAGTGCTGAGCAAGGAATTTAAGATACTTAGATTTATTTAAGTATCTTAAATTCCTTGCTCAGTCAGTGAAAGAAAAAAACTGAATTGATTTAAAAGGGTTTTTTTCTTATTGTCTTCTCTCTTGCTCGCACAATTCGATATTTTTAATAAATACAATTATGTACATGTGTTTTTGAAAATGATTTTAACTAACTATATGGACATTAATACAAGGATGTTTCAAACTTCTTTTCGCTATCATATCCTTCAATAAGATGAAAAAAAACAGATTTAATTTTAATGTGATTTTCACGATTTCTTCGTTTAACTTAAAGATATGAAAAACGAAAGGTAGATTAAAACATTCATTGTATTAATGTCCATGTAGTTGGGTGAAAACATTTTTAAAAACACACGTAGCTAATTGTATTTATTACAAATATCAATATGTGCGAGTGAGAGAGAAAACAAATGGAATAAACCCTCTTAAAGAAATATGTTAAATATTTTAATTTCCGCTCATCCACCTGGTGATAAATGTTTGAGTGTTACGTGTTGTATCTGATCAATTTGTATGCAAAAAATATGTAAGGATAGAATTAATATCCATGGATCTTATTATCTCTTAAGCAACCCGCATCGTACCGTGCTTTGGTAGGTAAGTGCCATAACAGTTATAATGTAGACTTATGTATCTACTTATATCACAAGATGTTTCTAGAAGTATTTTGACACCGTCATCAACGTTACCGGTAATATATAAAAGAAATTATAAGAATCATATCTGTCATTAGCAATTATAATTTTAATCGACCATAAATCAGTTTATGATAGTAGGTATAACATTTCAACTTTTTTATTGACTAAAAATGTAATGTTTTATATCCAAGTTGCAATAAAACAACAATGGGTTCAAATTAAAACAATAAAATTTTGATAAGTAATCGTTTTAGATTGATATGGATCTTCAATAATTTCTCTTTTGATGGTAACCTACAAACATCAAAATATAATTGATGTAGAGATTTCCGGTATCGGGTTCGAGCTCAAGATACGCTGTTTCTTGCGATCACAGAAGAGAGCACCCCAATGTATTCTCTAACTCTAATAATATATTATGATGGAATGTCACAAAAAGACGATGAGCACCGAACTCTTTGACCCGCCAACGACCACTATAGTATTGACTTCTGCCCTCTTGACCAAGATATTAGACATCAGACTTTTATTTGTAAATATTAATTTACTCGTCAAAATATTACAGTATTACATTTTTAAGAATAAATTTATTTATCAAACTGTAAAGTTCGATAAAAAAAATTATAATGATGAATATTTATCAAAGTGTAAAGTTTGATAAATAATTTTAATATCTCGTATTATATTAATATAGATATAAGTACATTATTTTTCAAAGCCTTTCGTAAAATCTGCTATGCATGTCCCTCTTACGAGAAGGGATTTCAGTCTGCTATAGCACTTAAATACACTCGCGGAAATTGTATCCATCAACTCCGTCATAAATATGTGCGAATTGCATTCTAAAATTTAAAACTTGTTTAGAATATTTTGAATAAAAAGTTGCAAAAAATTGTCTATTGTTATATAGCTATTTAACTATAGACAAATTAAGTACTTTTAAAACGGAGCTCCGTTTGACTATGCTAACACTAGTTAGTGCACCTGATTATTTATGCCATTGTAAATTAACTTCTTTATAAATAAATGATGTGTAGGTATTTGTAGTAGATCATGATTTTGTACATGTACAAATTATTTATTTAAAATTTAGAAAATAATTTATTATAGTAAATCACTTGTAGCATACGGGTAACTATGGGTAAACTATTGTATATATTTACTACTTTATAAATCAACTAGCTGACCCGCCCGGCATGAAAACTTGTATTTCCGCCGGTATTCGAACCCGTTGCTTTGAGAGAGAATCTTATCTTCGCCAGCGGGCAATTCAACGACCCGCCCGGCGTCGCCTGGTTAAAAATATACACATGAACACTTTTATATTTACAGCCCCACACTAAGTTCAATGACTTGTGCCGTGGGGCTGTAAACATCCAATTTATTCAAATTCACATCATACTCAGAACCAGGAACACTTATTTCCCGTGCGGAGAAAACTTGTGCTACCACCAGAATTTGAACCCGCTGCTTTGAAGGAGATCGCGCACCTACGCCATCGCCAGCGAGCAGTTCAAAGCTTTAAAATGACCCGGCCGACGTCGTCGCCCGGGTAGAACATAATAAATAACATACACATAAACGCTTTCGCATTCATAGCCTGACACTGAGTTCAATGACTTGTGTCGTGGGTACTTAAACATTCACAACATTCACACCAATTTTAATGTTAAACTCAAATACTCATCCTGATGAAGGACAACTAATTTGTCCGAAACTAGTTGACTACAAAGTTAGTCGAAATTTTCGTGTTTTAAGCCGAATATAACATTGAAACATTCATACGAAATTCAGAACCAGAAACACAATTTTTTCCTTGGGGAGAAAACTTGTGTTCCCACCGGGAATGGAACCCGGGCGGCGCTTTAAAGCCAAAAGCGCACTTAACTACGCCAGCGAGCAGTTCAACGTTTAAAAATAAGCTATAACCGGCAAAACAAAACAAAAATTAAACGCAAACAAAGCTTACAAAAACCGAGTTCACCGCTTTATCTTCGGATCTTGATCAGATTTAATGTATTAAACGCATCATTAACGATAACTCAAAAACTAGTGATCAGATCATGATCAAATTTAAATAGGACCAAATAGAATGCACCAGCTTTCAAATAAAACTTATGTCCTTCTTATAAAAGTCATTACAATACGTAGTAGTAGAATATTTGTCCAAATTATATGCAGTAAACGCAAATTGTATCTACTTGAACTACGATGAAATAGTTTATTTTGATAAAGAATATTGAATACCTCAAAAAGCCAACAAAACAGAAGCTGCTATTTTTTCAGATTCTTAACGAAGAAAAGTATTTTTTCTTTGAGCTATATATATGCGTGTTGGACATATGCTGTTGCGGACCTTATTGTAAAAATCATGAAGGCTAACATTTTTGCCATACATTGTTTTCACTTATGTCTAATATAGTATAGTCAGCGTACGCCGATAACGCGACCAGTTAGCAATTTTTTCTCCGACTTGTCTTACGCATATTATTATTTCGCACTGAAAACTAACTATTATACCACAAAAACATAGCATATGACACTCAGCAATAGTGTAGCTATAAGTGAAAGAATTGTCAGAAACGGATCAGTAGTTTCAAAGATTACCTTTTACAAACAAAGTTTACTGCTTTATAACATTAGTATAGATTAGTATGGATTATTTATATTTCTTTAAACACGTTTTGCTACAAATATCCATCGCGTAACTATCGACAACCATACATCTTAGCTGATTAGCAGTTATTTCTTTGCAAATTTCACACTATTGAAATTATTCCAAACTAACATTAATCAGGTGTCCATGTAAGGGAAACATTGGAGATGAGTCATATCAAACTGGGACCTTATACCAGTCCCATTTCAATAATATTTTGAGTTGATGAGATTACTTTGTAATCTTGTAATCTTGTTGTGGGAGGTTGTGGTAACCCCTGGTGGAAATGTCAAAGGACAGTAGTAGTGGGGATCTAACAGTACCTACTCTGGACTAGCTTGTTGGTCACGCTTAGATTAGGTACTATTATTATTTTGCCGTCGGCTTTACTCCGGAGTGATCCGGAGTATGGCCCTGTACGGGGCACCGGTCTGGGTGGACGCCCTCAACCGCGGGAACAAGACCCTGCTGCGTCGTCCGCAGCGGGTCATCGCGACGAGGGCGATACGCGGCTACCGGACGGTCTCTTGGACGGCGGGATGCGTGCTTGCGGGTGACCCCCCCTGGGAGCTCCAAGCGGAGATTCTCGCCGAAGTATACCACTTCGTGGCGGCGAGGAGATCCCGCGGAGACCCCCCAGCGTGGGAAGAGGTCACCCGCATGCGGCGAATGGCGCGGGCTGCCCTGTTGCGGCGGTGGACGGAGGACCTGGCTCCACCGGTACCTGGGCAGTGGACGGTGGAGGCCATCCGCCCGGTCCTTCGGAGGTGGGTGAGGCGGCGGTATGGGTCGCTGACTTTCCGATTGGTGCAGGTGCTTTCCGGACACGGATGTTTCGGAAAGTACCTGCACCAAATCGCGAGACGGGAGCCGACTCCGGCCTGCCACGAATGTGGAGCGCCGGAGGACACGGCGCTCCACACGCTGGAGGTGTGTGCCGCTTGGGGCCCACAGCGGCACACGCTCTCAGCGCTGATAGGCGGAGATCTCTCCCTGCCGAGCGTGGTAAACGCCATGCTCGGCAGCGAGAGATCGTGGCAGGCGGTGGTCTCCTTCTGCGAAGCGGTAATGAAGCAGAAGGAGGCCGCGGAGCGGGCCAGAGAGGCCGATCCTCGATCTGACCCGCTCCGGCGCAGACGGACGGGGGGAAGGAGGAGGCAATTCGCACGCCTCCTCTCTCCTCCTCTGTAGTGGGGTCACTGGTGGAGAGTCAGGGCATCTCTCCACTGACTTGCACGGCCCCACACGTCTGAGGGGTGGCCTTGGTGAGCAAGGTCACCCCTCCATGGGCGCAGTGGCCCGGAGAAGTTTGCATCCGGGCCTACCGCCGGGGCAAGATAGTGACTGCTAGCGCGACCCTATCTTGCCCCACCTCGGCGAGGGACTGCTCACGGGGGGGTTTTTAGTGGGTTCAAGCCCCACATACCCCTTTCCTTCATCCCTGGCAAGGAAAGGAAATGCCAGGCATTTTCCCCCCCACAAAAAAAAAAAAAAAAGGTACTATTATTATTTATCTCTATTTATTTACGAATAGCCACTTTACGTCAGGTGCTATATTCATTATGTGGCAAAATGCTAGCAGGACTCTCTCTATTTGTCTCAGGAATGATCTGAGTGGACACATAGGAGTACAGACGAAAATTACTTCTTGTCATCCATTACTGCTATATACTGCACAATGATATAAAAAATCCGTTCATATTGGGTACTCTTAGTTTATTTGTTCTGAATGATTACACCCGGGTCGGGAGTCGCCGCCGCCGCCGCCGTGCCGTATTATAGATACTTTTAATGACAGCTAAATTAAGAGCTACTACATAAATATTTAATCAAATGTTCGTAGAGAAGTGTACCTATGTATGTATGGACTAATCTATATTGACCCCTACAAATACTCCTTCGTATATACCAATCACCAATCAATTCTTTCTGTAAACTAATGTATAGAATACAGCCAATCATATTATGCTTTAGAATTCCAGGAACTAGTTCCGATTCAAAATCTTTGGAATGTATGAGTAATCGTTACTATAAGTATCCTCCTTGTTGTTATCATTTAAGCCTCGTTCATTGTCAATAATATGCATAAAGATATCTAACTCGAGTTAATCCTCAGCACTTATCGAATAGTCAATCGGAAAGGCCCTTTATATTCGTTGCAGTAAATATTACACTATTTGTATAGAATGTATCATCTTAATTATTACGGAAAATATATCATTCAGAAGAAAACTGTACCTACACCTAAATGAGTCAAAAGCTAGAACAAGAATCAGTGTCTGCGAGTTAATTAAATGTAAATAAACATTGTAAAATAGATGTCTTGAATTTATATTATGTAAAATACGAAGAATCCTTTCCCAACTTTATATATGCATAGACAAATATTGATAATGAAACATGGCATCATACAAGCTGTATCATCTTGCAATGTTCGGCAGCGCTTTACAAAGACGTGATCAGAAACGATGTAGTGAAGAGAAGTTAGTATCTCGGTGAAGGTCTTTATGAAGGCACCTACGCTTAGCGCGAAATTGAGATACTCTAGGGCACACTTGAGAAATCTAAATATAACCCATATACAAACATTTTGAATATTAAACTTATTTAGCTGAATCTCCGAAAAATCAAATAAAGAACCTCCGATAAATCTAGATTTATTTTTTCTCTTGAGAAGAGCAGCCGTAAATAAAGTAATTAGTGCACTAAAATATCTAGCGTTATTGACAGTAGCGAATTACGTAGTCTAAAAGTTTGTGATTGAAATAAAATAACTTTTGCAACTATATGTCTATTGCATTTAGCTGCAATCGTTGTTTAGGGTTAGGGCACAAACAAAATCGTTTACTAAATGTATAATAGGAATGATATAAAAACTTTTTACCAAGACCTGCTTATGGATTAAATATATATTTTTGATTGCTGATAAATTTTTGATTAGTTGGACGAGGCTATCTGTGGTATCTAAAAAATGCACTACTACCTGGTAGTATATCTATTTACAAGAAAAAAATAATGAATGTTTTCGTGAAGATAATAAAGCTTTTTCAAACAGATAGGTATGTTTATCAAAACAACCTTATTTACCAGACTAACATAAGCAGACAAATTGATTGATATTTTAATCAGCTAATTATTAGGTATTTCCCGTTTATATCGAAAATATTTTAGTACGTGTAATTTTCATCGTTAGAATGATAAAAGAAGTAACTGGTCACAAGAGGGATTAGTAGCCGGCATGTATATATATATATATATAATAAATTATATATCATATCTTCATGCATACCTAAGAGGTAGGTACTCATTGCTCTTCATACTGATTAGATAGATGTTGTTAGAACGATATGATTATTTCTACCACCATTGTGTTGTAAATGCTAGTTCTTCACTTTTCAAGTTGAAGATTCAATAAAATTATACATTACAAAGATCTTACCGACAGATAATGATAAAGAGGTATAAGCAGTTATTAATTGATAACGTTTTAAGAACGTATTCATTATTTTACCTAGGTGTTTATCGAGTATTTGCCTTATGCGGTGATTATGTTTGATTTAATTAATTACGTTCTTATCCATTTATACCCAAAGTTACGTCATTGTAAAATTATGTCTTCACTACTTGTAGAGGAATTTAATTGGATATATGTTTTAATTCAACATTAGCAAACGTTAGACTACTATCTCACTCGATGGTAAGCGACGATGAGGTCGATGATAATCATCCCTTTGCGGTTCACACAATGAAGCAATACGTTTCGTCAGCATTTGTGGAATATCTACCATATAGCGGTGTCGTTTAGCTGGTTTTCTACTTTTCTGATGATAGAACGGTGATAGGAATTAGTCTGATAAAAACTGAGAGAATAGATACCATGCGGGCGATGTCCTAAGCTCTAAGCAATATATTAGTCAGCTGCCCGCTGCCAATGAGTCTCTTGGCTCTTCGTGCAAAAGTGTTAAGATCCACAAGTAAATACTTATCTGAACCGTCCCAAAGACGAGAACAGTACTTCAAATATGAACAGACATGTCTTTGATACAAATTGAGCAACTGGTGCTTAGAAAGGTTTCCATTAGGTATATAAAGATTTCTAACCTGTAATGACATAACCGTAATCATTTTTTCCAGTGAAATGCAGCAAATAAAAAACAACCCCATAAGTGAAAGAGAACATCTAATCAACGAAGCGATGGTTCGGCGTAACAAGCACGTGTTCTTTGCTGACCGGCTGCAAGAATGTGTTCATGAGCACGTTAGCTATCAGAGGAACCGGGGACAGTCAGAGGCTTTATCTCCTCCGAGGCTATACGTCATCTATGATAACGTGGAAGCAAGTGAGCCTGGAGACACTTCAGACTACAGCGCAGTTCTGGACGCACCCTTTTATAAATTAAGAATCGAAGATTGCAAGGAACAAGGTACCTAATACTAACATGATAACATATTTATTATCCCAAAATAAAGCAGTTAAACAGTCAACCGCGGTTATTAGACTTTAAGCCGTTAGGCCATGTTGTGTGAGTTCCGGCTGACTAAAATATCTGACACCTGAATTGCACTCGAGTCCATATGACAAGCAATCCTTTCAGAATAAGAGTTATTTGTGTTTAATGACAATTTCTGTTTAACTTAGATACCAAATTAATTCTCCTAGTGTTTAATGAACTGATAATAATATTTTTTTTCATAGGTTACGTAAAATTGAAAAAAATAGAAGTATTAGAAAGCACTTTACAAAAAGAAATAGAATTAACAAAAACTCAGAAAATCAATTCCGATGATAGTGTTTACACCGACTCTGAAAAAGAATCAAATGACTCTGATGATTCCCGTGACGTCACCAAAGGAGAAGATTTGCTAAAAAAGTATAAGTCTAAAATTGCAGACCCAGATGAACGCGATGATAATGACGTACCCAGCAGTATAAAACTAACTTTAAACTCTATTGACAACGCTGGTCAAAGATATAATGGACCACTAAAGCAATTGAGTTCTCATGTTGTAAAAAGTGACTCGACCAATCTTGAAAACATAAAGTCAAACTCCTTGCAAGTACCTGGAGAGATTGATTCTAAAGATAACTTTAATAACGTCACAGACAAAATAGAAATAGAAGAAGCAAAACCCAGAAAATCTATCCTCAAAATATCTAGAAAATTGAGTGTTTTGACCAAAGATTTGAAAGCAAAAGCAGTGAACTCCGATCGTCGTTCAGGATCTCAAGATAATTTGGGCGATGACACAGAGACTTCAGGTTACAGGTCAAATTCAAGCAGTCGTCACAACGAATCTAGTGAGACGGAGTCAGACTACGGCTATTCTACTATAACTCAATTAGCTACACCTAAAAAAATTGAATTGAGCCTACATTCAAATTATGCACTTACTTCAGGTGCTTTGCCCGATGAGTCCTGGACCTCAGTAGATGTGCGAGCAGTAGACCACTGGAGTGATGACGAAGAAGAGGAAATTGATGTTACAGCATCCAAGGAATCTTTGTCACTGAATTTGTATGAAAGATTTTACTATCTGAACTCATTAGGATTCATGAATAATTTTGTAGATAATTTTATATTGAACTTAGGCAGTGGACTCGGGTTATCTACAGATGCTATAGATAGAGCAACAACACAAGGAGCGAGTATTTATTGCGACTCGATGAAAGGTAGCTTAAAGACTGGCTATGAAATCTTTCCAGCATTAATCGCTGCTTGGCCTAATGCTGCTAATCAGTGGATTATTCGAGAGAGAAAGATAATTCAGAACCCTAGAACAAATTTTAGCTACCAATGGCCCACCAAATATATGGTTAGCAAAGCGATAGGATTTGGATGCTTGTTAGTACCTATCGGATTTCGACCCAAAAGAGGCTTAAACCCAGAGCAAACGTTACAGTGGAGAATCACTTTCCCAGCAGCGGAACGCTACCTGGAAAGTTGTTTGGCACACTCCCACATGAGGTGTTATCTGTTCACATTGGCCCTGCATAAAACTTTCATGGAGATTGACACTTCAAAAATTGGCATCGATGCTAGTCATATCAAAAACCACTTGTTTTGGCAATGCGAAGATAATTATGCAAAATGGCCTGAAGATCGCCTTGGAGAATCTTTGAGATTATTTTTAAGAAGCTTTTACATACATTTTGGACAGTCACGATTTCCAAATTATTTCGTGGAAAGCTGCAATGAATTCAAATGCATTCCAAAGCCCGTTTTGTTAAAATTGCAAAGAAAATTAGCTGACATTTTAGAGGCTCCGGTAATGCACGTGCTTCACGCTGTCGACAAGTTGAAATATAATAACAAAAGAGAATTCTATCCGACACTTAATTGTCACAGATTGTATGACATTCTGACGTGTAAGAACCCTTTGCGTATACTGAATCCTAATTTACCCACAATGGTTACAAACCATGTTGAAAGTTCAGATAGTGAAGATGATGTTGACACTAATTTCTGGGACAAAGCCAAATCTCACGACAAGCACTATCAGTGGAAAAAGGAAAGACAACGGCAAATACAAGAGAGAAGAAAGGCACAGATGCATTATAAAAAACAGAAAGCTACAGGAAGTCAAGAGAGAGAAATAAACAAGAGCGTAAGTATTGGGAGTACACAGTGGTAACAAAAAAATATTTATCAATATTCTATTTGCACATTGAAGAAAATTATTAACTGTTGATTATTGTTACAGATAATACTTCCATCAAAGATAGAAACAGAGCGGCGGCGGTTGGTTCTCGAGTTCTTTATTCCGCATTTTATAGCGATGGCGCGGTCGAGCGAAAAGTTTGATGCCATCAAACAAGCAGTCATATACCTGGAACAAGCTAACAGGCTCTGTATACTGCTCATGGATGAACCCGGAGGCGAAATGACTGCTAACGAGTACCTGGACATCATTAGGGACAAGCTAGCAGACTGCCAGCGAAAGTTAGTGAAGCAAGGTGGTTTCAAATTACCTCCACGCAAAGAAAGCAACTTTGATAGGTCTAGTCACAACCCTATTAGAAGGACACGACCTAAAATAGAAAACATTGTAAACCAAGATTCTCCGACGGAAAGTCACAGTATACCACCGTTTACTTTCGTGGATGTTCACGTGGAAACCAATGAACACCAAATGAGGCTCAGTGACAGTATGATTGGAGAAGAGTCAAAGTTGTAAAACTTGAAATGTTCGAGTAAAATTTATATACATACAAATGTTTGTAAAGTTTCACAATATTCTAGCGACCAGAACGTTTACATGTTCGTTATATTTGGAGAAAAGCTCCTTTTTGTGTACAGTTCTGTGCACATTACCTTAATATTAATAAACTAATTTTAGAATCTCGAAATGTTAGGGCTATGATTATTTAAGTTTTCGATAATACTTAAGCATCTATAATAAAAATAAAAACACTATGGTTATAATTTTTATACTGTGTACTTTAATGTAATAAAAATAACAAAACTATTGTAATAATACCATTATATTTGATTTAAGCGATCTATTACAGTAGTTTAACAATAAAATATATAGCTATATAGAATTAATCATACTATCTATAGTTTTAATCTTTCATCACATGAAATTGAAAAAATATGCTATACCTACCAATTATAGGTATTTTTAACATCAAGGCACTGATTTTATAGGAACAACAATTGTAGGCAAATTACAAATTATTAAAATATATCTTGTTGTACATTATATAACTGTATGCTGTTACGCACACCTACGCAATGTTTTCTTTAAATAAACTACTTACATGTTAGCTATACTTATATACTAAGTGTGTAGACTTGCTATATAAAGACTGAGCTGTGGTCTAATGTTGGTAGGTTTGCTTTTCAATTATTGATACTTTTTACTTTAATTAAAATTTCAGTTTAGTTAGTTCACATAGAATTGGCCATACATCTAAAATGATTTTGAAATACTACTCTAGTAACACCAAATTGTTTTCTACAGTAATGGCATAAACGATGTGATTTAAATGTACATTAATTCAGACAAAACTTTCACAGTTTGGTTCGGCTCATAGCTAAACATAAAATCAGTACTAAATTTTTCATTACGCTGTAACATCTAAAGGCCTATATAATAGGGGTATATAACAGGGGGAGGGGAGGAATTCTTACATCACACGGACGAATTAATTTGATATAATTATCAGTCCGAGCAGAGAGAAAACAAAAACTAGCTCTAAAACCACAAAACTGACAGTACACGGACTGCTTGCTGGATTGCTAACGTTCGCCATTTCTTTATACAACTTTACTGAGATTCAATCAGTGACAATCGCTCGGTACGCTCGTAAGTTATGGTTTGTGGCTTCGATTACAATTTTGATTATGTGAGAGGATTGACCCCAGACACCATGGCGAGTAAAGCCATCCGTACATACATGCCGTACTCAGCCTGGCGGAAATAAGCGGCGCGCGGGTCAGAGTCAAATTCTGGTGAGATTTCGTCTACACGTGGTAGTGGGTGCATCACAATCATGCGGCGACGAGCGCGGGTCATCAGCTGGGGAGTTACCACTAGCAGCCCGCGAGTCTGGAATAAGAAAGTAGTATGTTGGATGATGTCGTGTCTTATATGACCTTCTATTGTTATACTCCGGAATAGCACAATATTTCGGCAGCTCAGATAATAGCAAAAAATTGGGCCGCTGTTCGCATCTAGCAGGTTTTATCATACTAATATTATAAACCCCAAAGTTGGTAAGTGTATAACTATGTTTGTATTCTTTTCACGCTGTAACGGCTGAATGGATTAAGATGAAATTTGGAATGTACGTTGTACATAGCTTTTAACTAGGATTCATATTTATAGGCTTCTTTTTATATAGGTATTATAACTATACTCAAAGGTACCTTTGACGCAGCAATATAAACGCTTGGTTATTACTTTGTCGGTGTTTTATTACTAATTATTACAGATGTATAATATCAAATAATCATTATACAACTAGATTGTTTTGCTAAATATACAAGTTGTAATGTAATTTAATAACAACTATTATCATACTAACGTTATAAATTCTAATGTAACTGTGTGTGTGAATATGTTTGAAACGAGGTATTTTTTAAATGGTTTATTTGAAGCTATGATTGTGCAGTGGTGGAGTAAAATCCATGAGCGGCATTTGGTAACCAAAATACATTCGTATTTTTTAGAAAGAAAGAAAGAAAGAAAATATAATTCCTTCAAATAGCAAAATCTATCGTCAAGTTTTTTTTTATGCTCGATAGTAAATTATTTGACCACTATCTCACCTGATGGTAGTGAAGATGAAGGTAGAGGCCTAAGATGTAGCTTTAATATTGTGTTCCGGAAATTACCCTTGAGAGCCCAAAAACGCTAGCCAATCTATCATTAAAAAAGAAGAAATATCTTTAGCTTATTAGGTTTGGATGCGTAGGATAGGAATACGACATCGGTAACTTAATATGCACACTTGTACTGCTGTGGACCTAACTAATTTAAATTTAAGTCGCTACATAATTCACTTACCTTTTCATACTCCTCTTGGCTTTGGAATCTTTCCCGTTGTATCCTCGTCATATAAAGAACATGCGTATCTGCTAGTACGTCTTCAAGTCGCTCGTACACACGCTGCGTTATGCCTTTGGATGACACATACTCCATGATATGTTTTGGCATACCCAAGCCAGGCGGACTCACGTACTGAAGCTGTACTTGATATAGTGTCAATAGTCTAGCCAATGAGTGTACTGTACGACCGTTCTTTAGGTCTCCGACCATTGTAACAGTGAGACCATTGACAGTACCAATTTCTTCACGAATTGTAAATACGTCCAGCAAAGCTTGAGTCGGATGTTCACCAACACCGTCACCAGCATTTATTATGGGCTTCCGCGAATGACGGGAGGCTCTCTGTAAATAAAGAAATACTCCCTGATGATTCGGGTTTCACTCTTCAATACATTTGATCAAAATGGTTTAATGAAACTTACCGCAACAGCACCAGGTTCTGGATGTCTGAGGACAACTACATCAGAGTAGCTTGCCATTACAGCAACACTGTCTTCTAGTGTTTCCCCTTTTTTTGCAGACGAGCTAGTAGCGTCAGTGTGTACTACTGAACCACCGAGCCTCTGCATAGCAGCCGCAAAACTACAGCTCGTCCGTGTACTAACTTCGTAGAATATGGAAGCCATAACTTTTCCTCGTAAAATATCATCCATAAAACGGCCTTTGTTTACGCTAGTTTTCATAAACTGAGCGAGGTTAAATAAGTCGTTAAGGGTTTCTTTACTAAAAGAATCCACGGTCAGTATGCTTTTTCCAAACAAATCACTACGTTGTCGATGAAAATTAGTCGTCGGTTGAAGATTAAAGTTCGAGGAGCTATCGCATCTCTGTCTTGTCATTGTCGGCAATGGTGATATAGCTCTTGTACCGGCTATTTCCCTAAAGTGAACTTTGCTGACTCCTTCGGGCTTAGGTGGCTCCACTTGATCTAAATCAAAGTCACTTAACTTGCTCAGCTCTAATGAAGATGCGTGCATATCCAACGCTGAATTAGGTCGGCTTAGTATTTCTTTCTCTACTTTTTCAATGGAGAACGTTGGGAATGATTGTTTTTTAGGTACAGGCCAGTCTCGCACATTTTGGCCGAATCCTGGAGGTACAAGAATTTGTCCCTCGACATATGCAATTTCTCCCCGCAATGTCACGCGATGAACGGCTCCACATACATTCATACCCGTAAAGGGAGTCCATTTGGACTTCGAAAACTCCATGGCTTCGGGAATTGTCCATTCGTAATCCATATCAACTTCAACATAAGTATTCGGCTGTTCAGGCAAATTAAATATTTTACGTGGATTACGATGGAATTTATTTATTAAATCTTCTATTGTGAGGCGTCCTTGGTGCACAGCGTTAAGTAAAAGAGGTAGAATAGTTTCCACACCAGGAAACCCTGGTGGAGGTTTCTCAGAGTTCTTTTCTTCTACTGAGTGCGGTGCGTGGTCTGTGGCAAATATATCTATGATGTCAATGTTTTTCCACAGTTCAGCTTGATCTTCAGGGCTGCATAAAACTGGACGTACTTCTGCACGTCCAAATCCGATTCGATCAGCATCAGATGTACTCAAAAATAAGTGATGAGGGCAAACTTCACAAGTGACTTTGAGTCCTCTTTCTTTAGCGGCTCTTATTATTAATATTTCTTCTTTGCGGGCCACGTGGCAAATATGTATGGGCCGGTCAAGTAAAGATGCCATTAAAATGATAGCACCAGTCTTTTCTCGTTCAGCGTGAGCACAAACAGGCATTTTTTTGGGCCAGTTTTGTAGATGTTTTTGCCAGATTGTCATGTCATCAAGTTTTAATGTTGTGAAAGTTTCGTTAAGATACATCTTTAAAGCTGCAGCTTGTGGTGCCATATCAGCTGCAGTTTCACAGTTTGTCGAAGATGCTCCCATATAAAGAGCGTAATCACAACGGGCACTAACGCGTGCCAAGGCCGCTGCGAAATCAAATGTCGAGCGGTCGACTATGGAAGGGTTTGTGTTGGGCATCGCACATATCATAGTGATACCGCCAGCTAATGCTGCTGCAGTGCAAGTATCGAAATCTTCCTTGTAAGTTGCACCAGGCTCACGGACATGAACATGCACGTCAATAAATCCAGGCAGCTTGATAATGTTTCTTGAGGTCATACAGTCGGTATGGGTTTTCATGTATGGGATACCACCACATCGCACCATAGCCTGGAAATAAATGCAATGTTTTTAACAATCTGCGTTCAGTATTCTTAGTGTAAGATACTTAGTAAATACTTTGATTCTAACACGATGTTTTTCTTACCTGAACCAAAAGCTTAGCACATTTCACGTCAGTGACTAAGGGGACAGCGTAATCGACAGCGAGTCGTCTTGTTCTATAACCATGAGTGGTGAACGAAGACACTCGGCGTGCCCCGCCTCTCATCGGCAAGTTGATCACTAAGTCTAGCTGTTTTCTAGCCATAAAATCTGCCAGGTGCATAAGTTCTCCGTCAGATCTGTCATCTTCTGGGTCACCGATGTGGTCGAAAGTCCATTGAACGCTTTCAATCTGTAACAAATATACATTCTTAGAAGTTATAATAGGCGTCGCAATCCTTCTACCAGCCGGGACCCAGTACACAGACAGACCGGATATAGCCGAGTTATCCATAGAGTATGTAGTAGAATGTTGTGCAATTGAACTCAAACCAAATATTCTATTAATAAGCCTTTACCGTGCGGACCGTAAAATGGATATATTTTTCGATTTCCTCGAATTATTATTAAGTAAACTAAAGACACACCATTATAAAAAACATATAATTTTAGGAGGAGACTTCAATATTAACGCACTGCTTAACTGCACAGATTATAAAAAGCTAGTCCAACTCATGCTACAATATAACCTACATCAAATAGTCAATAAGCCAACAAGAGAGACATCTACGAGCTCTACATGTATAGATTTAATTTTTACAAATAATAGTAACCACTCTGTTACTGTAAAAGACCAAGGTATTTCAGATCATAAATCTGTCACCTACAACTTTGAATTAAAGCAACATAAAAAACAGGAACACATTTATAAAACTATTCGGCTAATAAATAACTCGAAATATTTATCATTTTTCAAAGCGGAACTTAGCTTAATAAAATGGAATGACATATTACTACCAAATAACAGTGTAAATGAAAATTATACAATATTTGATAACAAAATAAGGAATATTTTAGAAACCACATTTCCTCAAAAACGCATTAAAATTACCAATTCGGTAAATAACAACAAAATAACCGTCGGAATAAAAACCTCCTGTAAGCATAAAAGACTTTTAAAAGTATTAGTAAACCAGTCCAAAAATAAAATACTAAAGAGACATTTCACAACTTACTCGAAAATCTTAAGAAGATGTATAAAATCACTTAAAAAAACAGTTTATACACAGGAAATAAATAAATCTAATAATAAAACTAAAAAAATGTGGGATATAATAAAAAGAGTGACACAAAAGCCTAAAAAGATACACGCCACAAATCTTTTACTCGATTCTTGTGATGGCATAATAAAATGCCCTTTCTCCGTTGCTAATCATTTTAACAGATATTTTGCATCTGTAGGTAATCCTCAGATGCAAAAGAACAACGTTAATTCCACCGCTGCAACAAGCACATCTGTCGTTACACCTGTCTTCAACTCTATATTTGTTGAACCGGTGACTTCAAAAGAAATTTCCGAAATTATTAAAAATATTCCAAGCAAAAATAGTAGTGGTACTGATGAGATACCCACTTCACTCATAAAATTTTGTGCTGTTGAACTAATTCCCCCACTTACCTTTCTAGTTAATCAGTCGTTTTCTGAGACTACATTCCCATGTCGACTTAAAACAGCCATAATAAAACCTATATTGAAAAAAGGTGGGAAGTCTAAAAATCCCAATCAATACCGACCCATTGCAATACTCCCATCATTCTCCAAAATATTTGAAAAGGCAATGGCAAACCGTTTAAGCAGATTTTTAGAAAAATATAACATACTTGACACAAACCAGTTTGGCTTCCGTAAAAAGCGATCCACCACCCTAGCTGTATACAAATACACACAAGATGTTCTGACTTATTTAAATGAAAAAAATCACGCAGTCGGGCTCTTGCTCGATATGAGTAAAGCGTACGATAAAGTATCCCACGACATTTTACTCACAAAATTATTTGGAGTTGGTATTCGAGGAGATGCACACAAGTGGCTGAGATCATATCTTACTGACAGACAACAGTATGTCCAAACAGTCCACCTGGATGATAATCGTGAGTTGAAACATATAAAATCCGACACGATAACCACCAACTGGTCCATTCCTCAGGGAAGCGTCATTGGATGTATCCTCTTTTTAATATATATCAACGACCTGCCTAAAGCATGCAATTCAAAATGTATACTCTTCGCAGATGATATTTCCTTATTATTTAAATTTCCTACAAACAACACTAACAATAATAAAACAATTATAGACACATTTGACACAGTTACACTCTGGCTCCAAAATCACAACCTACTCATAAATACTAAAAAAACAAAAATTATACAATTTAAACCCTACCAAAAACAAAAACTTGACCTATCGACCACAACAAAAACACTAAAAATTTGTGAAGTAAATGATTTTACTTTATTAGGATTAACTTTAGACACTCATGAAAAAGTCAAATCAAAAATAGCACAGTTCTTATACGGTCTTAGTATATTAAAAACCAACACAAATACAGAATGTGCTTTATCTGTTTATTACGCATACGCCTTTGCGTGGCTCCGCTATGGTATAATTATGTGGGGTCACAGTACCGAGGCAAATGATTTGTTCATCGCCCAAAAAAAATGTCTTCGTATCATTACTAATCGACATCCTAAAGATACTTGCAAACCTCACTTTATCGATAAGAAAGTACTTACTCTACCGTCAATATACATACATGAAACAGCCATGTTTGTTAGAAAACATATCCACCTCTTCAATTTCGACACAAATATGCGTCGTAAATATAAATTAGTCCTCCCTACTCCTCGAATAGAAATGTATAGAAATAGCCCATATTACCGATGTATTCAAGTATACAATAAATTACCTGATAACCTGAAAAATATTGATAAAGACACTATATTTTCAAATAAACTCAAAACTGAATTAGTTAAAAAAGCGTACTACACAGTCAAAGATTTTTTTATTGATAATTTGGATAACATAACATGATTACTTCTAGACTAGTAACTGCTACTCATGTGGCCTTTACTTACTCTATTGCTATACATACATTTTAACTAACATAATATTGTATTACCAATAAAATGTTTTAAGTTTAAGATTCCACCTTGTACCATTATGTAAATACATTAATTAAGGTTAACGTTGTTATCTTAAGTTAGATAGATAGTTTAATTAGCTAAGAGATGTAGATAAAACTAATATGGCTCACGTATAATAGTCCCTCTCCATTGTTATCTTTGCCATACCCTAACAGGGTCTATTTTTGTATTGAATGTTCTAGTGCAATTGTATCTTAATTTAATACAAATTTAGTGCAAACAATAAAATACTGAATACTGAATACTGAATACATCTAGTAAGTAAGAAACCAGAAACACAAATTTTCCTTTAAAATAAAACTTGTGTTACCGCCGGGAATCGAACCCAATTCTTATGCTTAAAAGGCGAACGCCCATCTAAGTTAACGAGAGTTCAAACTATTTTTGGTTTAGTAATATTATATTTATTAATATTTTAACAATTTCTTAAAATACTTACTTCAACTCCATGTTCGGCATAAAAATCACCGGTTCCCATGCTGGCATACAGTTTATATCCCATCTTTTGCAATACACGTACGCTAGGCAAAAGTTCAATTTTGTGCTGAAATTTATTATAAATTAAATTGCGAATTTTTAAATATAATATTATTAAAAAAATAACAATATATCAATTTGCCCTTACCTTAAAAGTGCCAACAGATAGCAATATTGCTTTCTTTGGAATTCGAAATCCTGTACTCATCAAAGATTTCAGGTAAGCTTCATAACGATTTTCGCCAAAACATGCCACTTCTCCTGTGGAAGCCATCTCGACTCCTAGCGTTACATCTGCTCCAGCCAATCTTGAGAAAGAGAATTGTGGTACTTTAACGCCTACCTTTCCACAACCAGCAATCAGGTCTACTGGCTCTATTGGGATTCCTAGTATTACCTTTGTGGCGGTCGCTACAAAGTCATGATCTAATGTTTTAGAAACGAACGGAAACGATCTTGAAACTCTAACGTTGCATTCAATGACTTTAAGTTCGTTATCTTTTGCGATCAATTGCATATTAAAAGGTCCAGTTACATCGAGTGTTTCAGCTATGATACTGGATATTTCTTTTATTTTCTCCAAAGTTTTTTCGTTAATATCTTGTGGTGGTGTAACTAGAGTAGCATCTCCTGAATGGACACCAGCATTTTCAACGTGTTCTGATACAGCCATGCAGTAAATGACACCATCAGAGGCTACGACATCAACATCTATTTCCTTTGCATCCATAATAAACTTTGAAATCACGACTGGGTAATCCTTGCTGACTTGACTGGCAGACTTTAGATAGGCTTCTAAATCTTGATTCGAATATGCCACATTCATAGCAGCACCGCTCAACACATATGATGGACGTACCAAGCAAGGATAACCTACTTCGTTACAGAAACTTACAGCTGATTCAAGGTCGGTTAATTCTTTCCATCTTGGTTGTAAAATTCCTTTACGATCTAACATTCGTGAAAATTTGAATCTATTTTCTGCGTTATCGATCATATCCGGAGAGGTTCCTAGGATTACAGCTTGTTGTCTATGTAAATCCATAGCAATATTATTCGGCAGTTGGCCTCCCATTGACAAAATTACTCCTATGGGATGTTCAATGTTATAAATATCCATCACAACTTCAAATGATATCTCCTCAAAATAGAGTCGGTCGCTCATATCGTAGTCAGTACTCACAGTCTCAGGATTGTAATTCACCATAATCGTTTTCTTGCCTTGATTTCTTAGTTCTCTTAAGCAGCCCACAGCACACCAATCAAATTCTACAGAACTGCCTATTCTGTAAACTCCTGATCCAAGCACCATAGTAAATCCACCAGGGAAAGTTAAATCGTGCGTGGAGCCATTGTACGTTAGATATAGATAGTTCGTAGAAGCAGGCCATTCAGCTGCCACTGTATCAATTTGTTTTACAAACGGCGTTATTTTAAATTCTTCTCTAAGTTTTCTCACAGCCACTTCTGTGCTTTTTATAGCCGCTGCTATTTGTTTGTCAGAAAAACCTATTTTCTTTGCTTTTTTCAAAATATCTGAACTGATTGTGGTACTATCTGTAGATTCTAGACTTTTATAGTAGTCCACAATGTTTTTAAACTTTTCTAAGAACCATTTATCAATTTTAGTCAAATCATAGAGCTTTTCGACGCTATAACCCTGTTTGAGTGCTGCAGCTAAGACAAACATTCTTTTATCAGTTGGTTCGCTCAACTCATCTTCATTTACTTTTTTTATATTGGGGTCAAAACCATTTACGTTTTCATCTACCATTCGCAAAGCTTTCTGAAATGCTTCTTCGAAGTTTCTGCCAATAGACATTACTTCTCCAACACTTTTCATGGAACTTCCAATTTTTGTGCTTACTTTATTAAATTTGGCCAAATCCCATCTTGGAATTTTAACGACGCAGTAATCCAAACTTGGTTCAAAGCATGCTGTTGTCACATTCGTCACAGAATTCTTAATTACCGGCAATGATATACCTAGGGCTAGCTTGGCTGCAACATATGCCAAAGGATAGCCTGTAGCTTTGCTGGCAAGGGCTGAACTGCGAGATAACCTTGCATTTACCTCTATGATGTAAAACTCTTCTGAATTGGGATTAAGAGCATATTGTATGTTGCACTCACCAACAATGCCAAAGTGTCGAATAACTTTAATTGCAGTATTTCTTAACATGTAATACTCTCTGTTAGATAGGGTTTGACTGGGTGCTACAACGATTGATTCTCCGGTGTGGATACCCAAAGGATCGACATTCTCCATATTGCATACAGTTATGCAATTGTCGTAGGCATCTCGCACCACTTCATATTCTACTTCTTTCCATCCTTTCAAAGACTTGTCTATAATAAGTTGGTCGGAATGAGACAACGCTTGATGTGCTAGAGCTTTTAATTCTTCTTCATTATTGGCAAAACCAGATCCCATTCCTCCTAGTGAAAATGCTGATCTTGCCATAACTGGGTAACCTATCTGTTTGGCCGCTACTAAAGCCTCATCTACAGAAGTCACTGCTGCACTCGGCGCTACTTTTTCACCAATTGCATTTACCTTTTCAGCAAATATTTTTCGGTCTTCAGTGTCAACAATTGATTGTATCGGAGTTCCTAATACTGCAACATTATATTTTTCGAAAATTTTAGCTTTTTCTAGTTCAACTCCACAATTGAGTGCCGTTTGACCCCCGAAAGTCAATAAAACTCCTGTAGGTCGTTCAGCCTTTATAACTTGCTCCACGTATTCTGGTGTGATTGGCAAAAAATATACTTTGTCTGCTAAACCTTTAGATGTTTGAACTGTAGCAATGTTAGGGTTTATGAGAACAGTTTGAATTTTTTCTTCTTGCATAGCCTTCACTCCTTGAGATCCAGAATAATCGAATTCTCCGGCTTGGCCAATAGACAAACCACCAGACCCCAAAATAAGGACCTTTTTCGGTCGTTCTTGAATAGTGGGCACAAATTCCAATTTCTTAGTGATCATGTCATCAATGACACAAGGCTGTTTGTTTTTAAAAGATTTGACAGCGTCTACAAAAATGTCGAACAAGCATTCAAGGTCTGTAGGACCTGCAGTGTGTTCTGGATGAAACTGAACACTGAAGAATGGTTGTGTTTTATGGATGATACCTTCATTTGTTTTATCATTTTCGTTAGTAAATAATACTTTCCAATCATTTGGCAAAGATTCCGGGTCGACTGCAAATCCATGGTTCTGTGACGTCATGTAACATCTTCCTGTGCCGCTATGTGTGCAAGGCAAGTTGTGTCCTCGGTTACCGTAACTGAAATATATAAAAGATACATTTCATTGAAGTCTGATAGTAATGTATTTTTTGTCTGATAGTATAGTATATATTGAGTGCATATAGTATTTTTTATCTCTAATTACGTGTTTTAACCACTATTTCATATGATGATTATTAAAGTATTTTACACGACAGGAATCATGTGCAACGAAAAATTTACCTGGTTTTGTAAGTATGGCACCCAGCAGCTGTTGATAGCAGTTGGTGCCCAAGGCAGATACCAAATATTGGCTTTACGTTGGTTTTATCATTTAACACATTTCGAAGATTATCAACCACCTTCTTACATACTTCTGGGTCACCCGGCCCGTTACTTATGAAAAGACCGTCGTATTCTTTTACATCGATGTTGTGGTCCCAGGGCACCAATATGATTTTTGCGTTTCTTTTTATCAAACATCTTAGTTGGTTATACTTCAAACCGCAGTCCACCGCTACAATTGTAATTTCACCATTTGGGTTGAATATTTTACTTTCCTGTAACGCATAAATGAGAGTATGTAGGTACTTTGTGGTGGCACAAACCGACTATTAATTGCGTGATTTTTGTGTCGAATAATACTTGGTATTCTAATGATTGTGAATGATTATTAAAAAAATATCAAATATTTATCACCATTAAAGCATGCATATTTTTATACATACTTAAAATAACATGGGCTTTCTATTTTTACTGCGACTGCCAAGGAAGGGTTATGTTTTTCGCGCGTATCTTGTATGTTTGTATGTATATTTATAAATATCTTTATTACATCTTATCTTCCAAAAGGACGGATGGATTTTGACTGTTAAGAAATCGTTATAATCGTCTTAAAAATTAAAATGTCCTGACTATAGGTTATCGATTTCTGGCGCGAAATAGTAATACGTTAATAAAAAAAATACCAAACCGATCGAGTAGAGTGTCAAGACAAGTAAATTAAAAGGTATAAAATTACATAATACTTAAAAAGAAGGATCACATTTTTCGCAGTCGGGTTTCTTGAATTTTTAGTACTTTGACTTGTTTCAATGTACGAATAAAAAAGAATGATTCAGTTTCGCCACAGTCAAGAAAAAAATTGAAAAGGATAAGCCCTACAAACACACATAAAAATCATCTTACTAACGAGAATGTATAAGAGTGTAAGTAGAGTGTCTGTGTAATTAATTTATAAACGTAGTTTTTGCTATGAAAAATTTAATAAAGAAATATCTAGAAACTAGAATAGGGCCTTACGCTATACGCTTACTTTATATATCTACTTTCTATGCCCCGCTGTGTTAATACTTGAGTTTAAACATTTCCGTTTTTGCAACTTTTTTGGACCAATTCATTAGACTCCTAAGCGACAGCGCTGTATGGTAGACATCCAACATATGCGGACGAAGCGTTTTGCTTCCACATTCATTATGCGAACCGCTAAGGAATAGAACTCCTTACCTGAGTCTGTGTTTCCTGATAAATACAATATGGGAGTCTTTAAGTCGGGAGTGAATAGGCATCTTCTAGGCAAACGAGCTCCATCGTCGATCGCATGATCGCTTACCATCAAATGAGATAGTGGTTAAACGTTTGCCTATACTGAATAAAAAAGAACACGAACCTCACGCATAAGCTCACCAAAGTTTAAATTCAATCGAATCGTAAATTATCTTTTGAGCAATGTTCACTATGCGTTCCTAACGCATAGTGAACATTGCTCAAATGAAATGTTAACCCCCACATTCATAACAAGTAATACTTATATAGTTATACTATATAGTTTAAATGTAGTTTTAGGAAATATTATGGGCAAGAAAAAAGTAATGCTTCAATAGATTTTTAAAATCAAGCTTTGACAAAGGACTAAATAGTTATATAACCAGAGAAATTGACAAGACGAATCAAACGAGCCCAAACTTGATGAGTTTATCTTGTTTAGTTCAAAAGTTCCTATGGCTATCTTCCGTCTCCATCATCAGACCAACTCCATGGTAGTATATCATTGTATTGTCATTTAAGATACATAAGTATACCAAATTTGAATCCAATCGGACATCGGAAAGTGGGTCTAATTTAGCTTGTAAGATTTAATTACAGACCGACAGAGAGACAACGGGTTTGATAAACCTTTGAATTAATATATGTTTAG
Organism: Lomographa bimaculata; assembly: GCA_948107665.1. Taxonomy (NCBI): domain Eukaryota; kingdom Metazoa; phylum Arthropoda; class Insecta; order Lepidoptera; family Geometridae; genus Lomographa; species Lomographa bimaculata. The sequence continues at coordinate 10,738,135 of OX403589.1, forward strand.
TCTTGGTGCTAAAAAGGTTTATTGAACGTTTTATCATTTAATAATAAGAATAAAAAAAATATCTTACCTTGATAGACACTTCAGCGACTAAGTTCCTACTATTAGGATCTGACAAGGGTGGGAGAATGCCAAACGGCTGTACGCCCTGAACTATCCTCCCAAGTGTGACGCCTTCTCGAAGCCGGAAGGTCAGTGCTCTGGTATCTATGTCACAGAGCCCCGGCACATTGTGAGCAGCAAGCCACTTGCCTAGAGACTTCTTCGCACGCCAGTGGCATGCTCGTGTGCTTACTTCGCCGACTATCAGGCCTGCAGCCCATATGCGGCTTGATTCGAACCATCTGCGAATGCATTGTTAGTTGTTACAAGCTTCCACTTCCACATATTTGCGTTAAGTCCTGAGTGAATAATTTACATAATATTTTAGATCCATTTCTTTTTAAATTATATAATGTCTACTCATAATTTTTTTCTTAAAAAATTATTGCTATTTGATAAATTATTTGAGTTTATATTGCATTATCCTACTAATATTATAAATCCGAAAGTTTGTTTGTAAGTGTGTAAGTGTGTAAGTATGTTTGTTCCCTCTTCACGCTTTAACGGCTGAACGGATTTGGATACAATTTGGAATGTACATAGATTATACCTAGGATTAAGACATAGGCTACTTTTTAACTTGATAATAGCGAGCGAAGCCGCGGGGCACGGCTAGTCTCTAAATAAATTTATGTCATATAAGTATAAATCAAATCCGGCAAATGCGTATCTGATTCGGGCACCTAGAGTTTCGTACAAACTGTATATAGATATTTCGTCCGTCGGAGAAAAAAAAATCTTTATTAATATCGATTTACATGGTAATCGATATTAATAAAGATTTTTTTTTCTCCGTAATACAAGCATTCATTTCAATCATTATATTTGTAAGTTCTCCAATATCCTTTATCGCACACATTACCACTAGATAATGTTATTTTATTTTGTAAATAAACTTTTTTTGTATCCATTTTTAACTACAAATTATAAATTTTTGGATATTTTCTGTTACTTATACCCTGCTTCTTGTAGTAAAAATAGTATTTTATCCGTAGCTATTAAAAAAATTGGCATTCTTTCTTTCAATAAAAACAAAAAAACTAATTATCTCACTACAACATGATGTCCAAGCAGCATGTATGATTGATGGTTAAATAACGATCTTATATATAATAGCATAAAGTAAAGAATTAAATTACTTCGGTAATCCGTGCTCGTCACGTTCTTCCTCATCGGGAACGCCGTAATTGCCAATCAAAGGGTATGTGAGAACCAACAGTTGCGCGTGATACGACGGGTCTGTCAACGATTCGGGATACCCCACCATACCCGTCTGGAATACTGAAAATATTGAGTAACATATTATGTGAATGGCATTTGATCTATCAATACCTGCACGGATTTCCGATCCGCGCTCAAAAGTGTCTACGGAACATAGGCGACACAACGAAACATAAGCCCGCCTCCCTAAAATCTTCTCAAAGCGAAAATAGTGCGACCGCCTATCTCATCATCTCATCCAGTCGAAGCTGTTTACGCTGATAAAATATTGCAAGCAAAAGTAAGCTGTGTAGTGGAGATTAGACTTAAATGACATTATTTTAGAGTTTTTAATAATGAAATACATGAATTTTTATAATCCACGTGGGTACTTGTGTAGGTTTTAATCGGTATTCTTAATCCGTGAAGTTTGTGTTAGAGGGTGAATGATGTAAATAAAAATGATAATAAAAGATATCTGTCGAAGCAATCTAAAAATTGCTGAACACTACTAATTTTCAATATGTTTATTTGTGACCCTGAACGAAGGGGATGTTTCTTGAGGGAAGAATATGATACTACGAATCATAAAGTTATAGAATCAACTTTATGGTTTGTAGGTATATGTGTATACGGGTCTTATTCTTTGGTACACTCTGCATATGAATGGACTGTGTTTATTTTGAGGTATTGTCAGATTCGTCTGTGGTTCAATACCTAACATTGAAATGTAGCTTCTGATCTTGCTGGGTTTCAAATGTGATATGGAAAGTCGGTACTTCTAATGTTACTACACCAAACACGAGTTCCGAAGGCCATAAGGGCACGTGTTATCAGTCAATGGTACGCAGCAGTGATGATACCAGAAGTCTCAAAATAGACAAATTTATGTACATAATACTGGCAAATATTTTGGAAAGAGATTGATTGACCATTGCCATTCAACGTGGCAATGCTAACAGCATTTATGCCAACTGGCAGCGGTCTATTAGATTAAGCTTTGTACATATAGCTATTTTTGGTTAGTTATAATTTGGTTTTTTAATTTAATTTATTATTCTTGTCTAGATTTAAAAAATGTTTATTTTGTAATAATACTTGTGGCAATGAAAATTCTACATAACCGAATAATATTCTACAGTGTTTTGGGAAACCGGGGAATCCAGTCATGGAAGCACCCCGAGGTTTCTCTCTAACGCTTTGCTTCATCAATATGATGGGTGAGGGGAACGTGTTGAAGGAAACGTCCGGAGTACAATAATCGACACGTTATATTCATGGAACACCGGTACCAATAATCACAATTATAATAATACTAGCTGCGCCCCGCCGTTTCACCCGCGTTGATAATGATGAAAAGTGATGATGATGATGATGATGAAAAATAGATGTTGGCCGATTCTCATAGATACCGGATAAGCACAAAAAATTTCATCAAAATCGGTCAAGCCGTTTCGGAGGAGTATGGCAACGAAAACTGTGACACGAGAATTTTATATATTAGATTAATTAGCTTAGATACAAATCGCAGTTGGTGAATAATCATCCAAAGTAGTCTGTCTAATGTTTTGCCGCGAGTTCTGACCAGTGACATTGACAATCTCGCGGATTAGTGATGGGCGAACTTTAGTGTTGGGACACTACAGATAATTTCTTAAATTTAACAGGTCTGCCAGATCGTGTAGTATATGGCAGTTTATTGGTGGCTTCGGTGATATCTGTCGGTCGGTTGACTTCGCATTGCCTTGGAGCAATGGGAAGTGTATAAAGGAATCTGTAATTGGTTACAGACTCCTTAATACATTTTAATTTTCTCCCGTTCATTTAAATCGGTTCTGCGGCTTGTTATCTTATCTTACATTTAGCTTGTGGTTTGTTATTTTACCACGCCTAAGCGATAAGTAGGTAAATCAAAATAAACCATTAGCTATAAAAAAATATGAATTGGTCAACACGGAGGGAACCGCGGCGTACTCCGCACTATATTTTTGAGAGATTATTTTTTTGAGATGTATTTTAAAAGACAATGTTGTCCAATGTATTGATTCGGTATAAACAAATTATCCAAGCCCGACCAACCGTTACAAATATACCTACGTCACAAAATCGATAACAATATAGTAGTTAGGATAATATAATAGGTATAAGTCAAATTATAAAGATGTAAACTAAATTAAAGTATTAATTAAGATTACCTAAATTTATTTGATTATGTATTTACTCACCCACTTCTCCTTCGACCGATAGGGGCGCTCCAAAACTTCTGCCTTGAAAAACGGAGCCGTCAGCGAGTACCAAGCTGCATGGCGGGCCCACATCGCAGCTTAAATCCTCTTCCGTCATTTCGCTGCAATTTATAAAGAAGTATAAATATTTCATAAATAGTAATAATGTTCAAACTATAGCATGGGCAGTTTAGCGGTGTTGTGAATATGCGGTTCCGCAGCGCTAGATCCAATAAACCGCTCACCAGTCTATCCATCTTAACCAAGCTCAACATTTTAATAATATGTATGAAAATACATGAATATTTCCTTAGAATATAGCTGTATAGTGGGAAGACAAAATATTTATTTGGTTGGATATTTTTATATTGTTTCTCAAGTCATTCTATTTCAATAACATTTACTATATTGTATTTTTTACATTACTTCACTAATAAATAATAACAACAATGTCAGATAAGATAACAAAAGGGGATTAAAACAAATAGCACTCAAAAATTTTGTAAACCGCTTGCCAAAGGATAAGTGCCCAAAATCTGGCTACGTTTTCACGTTGAATAGCGATGCTAATTTTTTGTGCTAAATAAGAGCCAGCATTCTGGTCACTTGTCACCTCGACTAAACGTTTGAATAAATATTTAATAATTTCGTGTGCACCCGGTCCCCAACGGTCCCAAAGTTTCCACCCCAAACGGTACTAACTAACATAAAACCTCTATCAAGGTTGAAATATTAACGCCGTTTGAGGTTTTCTGCTTTGTTTGCAGCCCCGCCAGCTTAAACACTCTCTGGAAGATGAGACGGCGCCAGTGTATCGACACAAGTTGCATCCCACACTAATGGTCGTCCCATCTTTCAAGGAATTAGCGTCATTCCACCAGACCTCTTGCCGTCGTCACGCATCAAACCGTTTGGTTCTAGAACTGACGGTAAGCCAGCACTGACAATAGCCCTACGGATAATATCATTCAAGCTGGCGTGACGAGGAAAGCGACCTGCACTTTTGCTGCAGGATAGTCCGTATATATAAATTATTATATAAAAATTTACGACTAAAAAGAGGGAAATAAACACTTTATTAACAGTATTTTTTTTCTCATCGAATGAATTTAATTTTAACGAAGTTAATTAAAATAATATACTCAAGGAACATATATCTGTATATATTTATGGCATTCATCCTAAAATAGACCCGGATATTATATAAATAAATAATTAGAATCATTGCCCCCTTGCATATTAAAACCTGTATCGTTAGGTCAGTGTTCCATAACGGACATCATTAATAAAGAATTGTAATTATGCTTTGCTATATAAATAAATATTCGAAATTCTTGGCATCCATAATTTCACAAAGTAAATCTACATAATACATTATGGATGGACATTACTTATTAGTTAATAGCTGTAATAAGTTTAAAAAAATAAACACTGTAGACGGTATCACAGATTGACGACCCAGTTGGCGCAGTGGATAGGTGCCCGGCCTCTGCGCCGTGGGTCCTGGGTTCGATTCCCGGCAGGAGCACAAATTCCTTCTCAAGGGATATTTGTGCTTCTGGTTCTGGGGGTAATGTGTGTGTGATGTGAATGTTATGTTTGTTTGTTTTGATTGCCCAATAGTTTCCAATCATCCAATATCCCGTTATCTTTTCAATAGATTTCCGGCTATAAAACTACGTCATTGTATCTATGACACCCAATCTTGTATTTTATCTGTCTAAACATTGCATTGGGCTATACAACCTGTAACAAAAAGGTGTAGTAATATTTGATGGTGTGCCAGGAATCGTCTGCTAGAGAATGAAAGTCGAAATCGGAGATAATTTTTCCATACGTAAATGAAAAATTATATTTTTCAAATATTTTTGACAACCCTGCAGTTATATCTTTGGCGTTTAGCGTGTAGCCTTAACCTTTGTTATGGCCACCACTGTCAGACGCCTAGATCTAAAGACTGTGGTGTAGAACGGTAGCTGATATAATTAAACGCAAGCAAAGCTTAAACAAACCGACTTCACCGCTTTATCTACGGAACTTCGATCAGATTAGATGTACTAAACACGCATTATTGACGATATTTCAAGAACTACTGATCAGATCTCGATCAAATTTAAATAGGAACAATTAAAAAGCAACATCTTACAAACAAAAAAAATCTAAATCGGTTCACGTGGAACGAACTTATGAGGTAACACAAATAAAATATATATATATATATATATATATATATATATACAGTCGACTTGATTACCTCCTCCTTGTTTTGTGAAGTCGGTAGAAAATAGGGTTGCAAATGACATATTTTTTTAGAAATTTAAAAACTCAATATTCGCGCTGCTGTTGCGAATTCAGAAGTTCCTGTAAGACTCCATACATGTAGATACGCATCTATCTTGGGTTGAATATTACTACACCTTTCTGTTAAACATTGTATAGAATAAATATTAAAAAATTAAACGCATTCACACACACAGCCCCACACTAAATTCAAAGACTTGTATCGTGGGTGCCGGAAACATTCACATCACACATTACACCCAGAACCAGAAGCACAAATATCCCTTGGGAAGGAATTTGTGCTCCTGCCGGGAATCGAACCCAGGGCATATATGTATATTTTATAGTTTGATAAAAGTATTTTATAAATACGGGGGTATGTGTAGTAGTGATATATGTCAAAGATTCATTAAATTAATAATAATAAAATAATGCCTTGATCGCACGATTTTGTCTTTTTTAGGCGTGTCGTGTCAATATTTGCTATCGCTATACTCTTTTCATCTTGGAAAAATATTCACGCTATTCACAAAAATATTTATATAAATATATTTTAAGAAGCGGTGATATTTTTATGTATTTTTACAATACAATACAAATACTCTGTAATTCACACCTAGAAAAATAATTATTAACAACAGAAAAATGAATGGTTTAGACGCTATATGTTTCTGACAGACAGACGGGCGCACGGACGGAAAAAAAGCCAAAGTCAACTTAGAGATCTCACTTCGCTCGATAGCTAAAACATATTTGTTACGGGCATTTAAGCGAAGTGAATAATTAGTAATTAACGCCAAATTACAACAATTCTAAGACTATAACTGAATAAGGGACATGATATACAAAACGCCCGAGGCGCTCGCGCCCTGTACTGCCGTCATAAGAAGTATTTTTTCCTTTAGATGTATACGTTTAATCTTATTATAATATTGCATATTTCTAATAAATACTAACATAGTATAGTAAATATTTAGTATTTAAGGTCAGTGATACTTACATATTTTTAAATGTATTAATTTTTTAGAATATATTTAAATATAATTAAAATTATGATCAATATGGGTAATTGTATATTTTAAAATAACCTTTTAGTCCTGCGATTGATTAAAATAATCTGAGTAAAATGAAAACCAACAATGTGTGCTCATGTAAATGAACACGCAGTACAAAGCTGAATTTACTCCCATTGTTCTATAAAATTTATATAAACACAAACGCTTTCACACTCACAGCCCCACACTAAGTTCGATGGGTGCAGGAAACATTCACATCACACACACAATCACAACCAGTACATATAGTAAAGGTTTTAGTTTAATTTGATGTACTTTCAACCGACTTCAAAAAAGGAAGTTCTCAATTCGACTGCATGTTGTTTTTTTTTGTATGTATGTAACGCGATAATTACGCCAATTATGAATCGATTTTTATGATTTTTTATTTGGTAGGTTATACTTCAGAGTTGGTCCTACCTACCTATATAATATATGTTTTGGTATTTTATATTATAACATAGCATAGTTTTCATTGGTGTAAATAATTAAAGAAATAGAATACAATATTTAAAATAGTAAATAGTTGTAATTGGGAACAACCCTTGCCCTAGATTATTATTATCATATGTAAAAAAAAATGTCGATTATCCATAAATAATAAATGATACTTATATTCGCTTACCATACGAAATCGGATTTTAAATATTTTACTTTAATAACTTGTTATTAAAAAAAAACAGTGTTTAATTTATAATACTAAAGCGTAAAATCTTTTTAAACTAATCGCACATAATTTATTGTTTAACTTAATATTTTTCTAAATATATTCATGTTCATTATTAACATAACATAACTACATACATATATATGTTAATTTACTGTTTTATAGTCGAACCAGTAAAACAGTATTGTCGTCATAAGTATAATGTTGTTAAGTTAATATGTACAGGTTTTGCGCCTAAAGTAATAATTTAATGTATGAATTAATAATAAAATAGTTGTACAACAAGCCACTTGATTGTATTAAAAGACAACAAACATTTCAATACTAATATTCAAAAAGAAACCTTATAAGTAAATTACATACGTATAATTGAATAGGTATTTTTTAAATACGTATTAACAATTACGTACACAGTATTTATTATCCTGAAAACAAACCAGCAAATAATTTTATGTTTGTAAATATTGAAATCATCTTTTAATTTGAATATTTCAAAACATAAAAATGTTTTTTTAGACCCTTAAATGTTTATTTTTGGAATAACAAACAACACATAAACGATATATGTAAGTATTGTATGTTAAGCTGTCTAAGTATGTTTATAAATATTCTAATAAAGCAATCAAAATTATTTAATACATAAGTAAGTACATAAATCGACTTTGATTTGTACAATTTAAATATATCGTGCGTTTTGATAAAATATTTTCTCACAATTTGCACGTGGTATTTTTCGTAGATCCAATATGCAATGGAAAATAATTCATTATATATTAAGAAAACAATACAAATGGAGGAAACGCCATACCTAATTGTCAAAAACGGACATTTAGTACGGCTACTACGCCGTGAACAACCACTGAATTAAATAAACCTTAAATTGGCAATGCTAATTAACTAAAAAACCAGTCGACGTTATGAAACAGGCTATTAAACTGTTGTCAGTAATGCCTAGGCTACTCACCTATGCGGAGTTCTATTAGTAAATTATCTTAAACTTACTTTTTGTAGGTTTGAAAGCCGGCCACGTGGTTTGCTCCGAGGGTGGAGCAGAACGGTCCAGCGCTGCTGCGGTCTCTACGACGACAGACCGGCCGAAGTCCCTCGGTTCGGCTACACAAGTTCTTATCATACGGGTCACACTTCAAACATATTATAACTGCAGCCTTCTCTTTCCTCCCTGACAAATTTTATATATCTATCTTTTTCAAGCGACACTTTATGGGGCCCGCTCAATTGTTAAGTATTCGACGCACTTCTATAAGTACTGATGGTAAAGCTGCTGAACATGTTTGTCGGAGAGGACGTACAATTTAAAACTTTAACCCATATCAGTAAGACTGATCGTAAGATAGACGCAATAGAAATGCTGCCGTGAATGCTTCAAGCAGCTTTATTGGCACCAACTTGTTATACGATGCCCAGCGTTCTGAAGTTAGGCTCAATTTATAATACCTAGTCTGTACAGTGTACTCGTGGCAATATAATTTCAAGTGATATATGGTTAGATTTCTTTAGGCGCTTTGTCATTTAGTACCTAGTCGTAGTAAGTAATCGTAGGTTTGTCTCCTATCTCGATGTGACCATATTATATGAATGTACATAGACGTCGAGAAAGTTATGGCACACATCCACTAACGCCATCAATGTTTTAGGTAGGTACCTATATTAAAAATAAAATAGATAAAAACGGCTACATAAATTGTTAATACCAATTATATTAACGTTTAATTTAGTAATAATATTATTGTAATAGTTATTTCATTACACTTAAATCGAATAAAACTATTAAATAACATATAAAATTAAATAATATTAAAGGGCGCTCCGGATTTCCAGTAGAAATAATCCAGTATAGTAGAGTTGTGGGATTAAGTCTTCTATATTTAAGGCATTTTAATTTTAGGAGAAACAATTAGTTTTTTTTAGGCGCTTTATCATATGGTTTGTTAAGTTTTATGTATAAAGTTGTAAAAAAAAATCTTCATTAATTGATAGTAAGAATGATCTTTACGTTTTATTTATTAAAATTATGAATGTAACTCATTTTATCTTACTAATACTAAAAATCCGAAAGTTTGTGTGTAAGTGTGTAAGTATGTTTGTTCCCTCTTCACGCTTTAACGGCTGAACGGATTTGGATGAAATTTGGAATGTACATTGATTATACCTAGGATTTAACACATAGGCTACTTTTTAACTTGATAATAGCGGGCGAAGCCGCGGGCCAAGGCTAGTAAAAATAAATCTATTAGATTTAGTAATACTTTACAGTTAAGTAAGATATAAGGTACATTGGATTCCACTCTAGGTGTAACCCAAGTGCAACCATATAACCAAAGAAGCATTAGCGTGCAGTTCAATATATTTATATCGTATCGCACTAATATTATAAATCTGGAAGATTGTGGCAAGTAAGTGTGTATGTTTGTTTTCTTTTAGCGCTGTAACGGATTTGGATCAAATTTGGAATGTACGTAGCTTATACCTCGTAAATCAAAATCTAAATTGTTTATTCACATGATTTTCAATAAAGTGAAATAATATTCTTATATATTTATTCTTACAATTATTTAAACCACGAATCAAAATCACCAGTTCTATTGAGTATAGGATGATCTATGAGCTGGAGGCTGAATTCTTGCGAAGGTTTGTCCAGCTCCAGTATTTGAAGGAGGTTAGCTGCCGGAGCCGGTTTCAACCAGACTCCCGGCACGTAGAGGGTGACCTGGGGGCCTACTGACGGCCAGTATCGCCCCAGGTTATGACCGTTCATCCAAATGTAACCCTGAAAAATGGTAAGCTTATCAACCAATAGCTTAGTTTCTTTATTTAAATGCTATTCTACATAGAATTCTTGCGAGTCCTTCTGGAGCGGTAACACCCTTATGCCAAATAACTGAATCGCAGAATTGCATTATCAGGTCTGGCTCCGGCCAAAAGAGCAAGTTTCCAGTGTTATTACTTAACGTATGAGACGTTACATGAGAGGAGTACAATGTAGTCCCACACGGATCTATATTTTCAAAATTCCGGTTGACAATCCAATGCAATGGTAGGTACATAGGCAGACGCGTGGGTGAGCGCATTGCTTGTTTTCTTCCTTGTCAAAATAAAAAAAAGATAATGCAATGGATCTGTCGGAAGCCTATAGTTATAGCATCCCTAACTATTTCCCTCTTATACTCAGATACGAAAGTATTGTGTAAATGTAATGAAGTAATGAGACGAGGTATTTTTGCAAGGGCTCAACGGAATCGGATGTAATTTAGTATGTAGATTGTAATAGGAAATTAAGATTGGACATATTACGCTACTTTTGTCCTGATTATCATGAACGAAGCCGTAGAGCACCTTAACCTGAAGATAATGTTGGTACCTACTTACCTAATATCATAATTTTGAACGTTCATTTTAATTTTACCTTTCCCCATCCTGTCGTATCTATGAAAGTATCTAATGGTGCTTTACCATCCGACAGTGTGAACTGTCCCTCAAACATAGTTGCAGCTTTAATTTCCATGACATGTTCAATTGAAGGCTCAATCTCTACTTGCTCCAGCGGGTATCCAGTCACTTTCCATGGGCCATTTAAAATTTCGTCATCATATATCACTTCCCTAAGAATGCCCTGAAAAGTGAGATAGGGATTCATAATAGGAGTCTACCACATAATGAATATGGGTAATAATGTGCTATAAAATATCGGTCTCGTTACTTCCGTTGCAATGTTTAATAATCACCCAATAAATCGGTAACAATACCTTGTAATCATGCATTTCATATCCGTAATTGATTCGACCCTGATTCTCAACGACCAATGAAATGATGGAATCACGTTTCGCAGTTGGCAGGGGCAGAGAGTACACTTTCTGCATTCTGCTTATTTTGCCTACAGGTACCTGCAACAGAAAAATAAGGTTGTATTTTGTAAAGTTAACGTTAAGATCTAACGTTATATCAGGTACGGCCGTTTGCACCATTCTCTCTATGTCTCGTTGTATAAAAATGTTACGCAGCTAGCTAGCATTTCGGGTACGCTGTCGATTAACGACTTTTTGCATTAGGTAAGTAGGTATTTATAGTTTTATTTCTAATGAAAATGTTTTATTACTTACGCCATCAACAAACACGAAAACCAAATCGCGGGGCTTTGAAATCTGCAACACGCCTTTATCTGAAGTTAGAGTAGTTTCATACAAAACCAGCCCACTTCTCTGCCTCAAATGCTCGAAGGTCGGCAGAGACGATCCTAGGACGTCGTCGTACTTCTTGCCCAGTGCCCCTCGACCCTCAGTGGAAAGAAGATTCAACTTCGGGACTACAGAAACTTTTCCGTAGAATCCTTTAGGTGCGGGTTGTGGTACTTCAATTTTAGGATCTACGAAATTGTGCTATAAAGAAAGAAAAATATATTTAAATAATAACCAGTCCTCTACATTTCTTACCTAGACTTAGTCTCTAATACCTAACGTTACAGTTTTTACTACATCTCTGTGATCTAATATTACAAATAAAACATGCAACTACCGCAAGAAAGATTCTACTGTCAGTCGTAGTATTTACATATTATATTTGTAACATTTCGACTCTACAATTGCATAAATTCAAATCAAAATTAAACTGTTCACTCGGGTTGTCTCGAAGAAAATTATTTACCTTCTGTTTTTCTGTAATCTATATGAATCTATTAAAATCATAGATACTTTCAGACCCTGAAAATGGATTCTAGTAATGGAAATGACATTATTATAGCTTGGTCATTGTTAACGTTTCAGTAAAATAATTTTTGCTAAACTTTTGATATTTATGCACTTAGGGACTCGATACTCAAAGCACCCGAGGCGCGCGCCCTGTACGCGCGCAGACACTTGTCTATCAGGCCAACTGGGTCACTAGTGTTATAAATAATAGTGGGGAAAAAAAACTGAATCTGAATGGTACTTACTGTCTTAAGCACCTCGCGTATTGCGTAGTACTTAGGTGTAGGGTCTCCAGCTTCCGACAGAGGAGCGTCATAGTCGTAAGAAGTAATATCCGGCTGGTATGTGCCGTCGTAATTTGCACCTACAACCAATCATAAGTCATCATACTAATCATACTAATATTATAAATCCGAAAGTTTGTGTGTAAGTGTGTAAATGTGTAAGTCTATATCTCATTTCAGAGCTTATATTATTGCTCCGGGCAAAGCCAGGGCGTGTCAGCTAGTACTATATAAATGTGAATTATTGTTACTTTTTCATGTCTACAAAACCGATTTGGCTGAAATTTGGAGTAACACATACATTTTTATGCGGACGAAGAATCGGGAAGTATTTGTAAAGTTCACTTACCAGCAGAGAACTCGAAATTAGAACCACCATAAAACATAAAAAAGTTGACATGGACTTTATTTTCCAACATGTCTTTGAGAGTGCTGACAACGTGTTCGGTGGAAGTCACCGCAATTTCTTCCCTCCAGTGAGTGAGCCATCCGCTGTAGTACTCCGAGTTCATGAGAGGACCACTTGGCATGAATTCACGTAGCTGCCGGAACATATCCTGGGCCGCTGGATAACAAACCGTTTTAAATAAAGAATGTACACATTTATTTCGGAATATAATTGTTAGCTTTCTATATAATAGTACGTACTTTTATCCGTTGGTCCAAAATCAATGGTAGTTAGAGCTCCAGGGACTCCGCCATTTTTAAAGTAGCTGGTACTTGGTCCATCGGTGGTGTAGAGGAGGGCGTTGGTGCTAACATGCTCCAGCATCATGTCTCTAATCGCTTCTTTGTACGGCATATCATCGCCATAGCTTCCGTATTCGTTCTCTACCTTCAATAAAATTTGGTTTATCGATTATATTGAAACGTACAGGCTGGTAATAACATTTTTTTTAAATAATTTTGCCTCGCCTAAACTTTTGCATTTAGCCAATGACAAGTAAGAAATTATTTGAAATGTATTTATATTATATTTCATATTAGAAGTCCTAGTCACAGTCAAAGTCAAGGAAAAGAGTCAAAATACAGTCACAGTCAAGTCATGCCCTAATAAAGTGGTAGAAACTTTATTTGAACTTGTATTGGAGTTACGGAGTGAAAGCAAAAATCACGTTTTTTACCTACTTTGTATAATTAGCCTACACTCTTGCACGTTCACTATGTATTAATGGTTAATAATCCACCAGCAAGACAAAATTGACAACGCTGGATTTTCCCTTTCTCGGCAAAACTCTCAACAAATTATTGGTTGTACATGAGTAACCCACCTGTACCAAAATGATGGGCCCGCCGTTGCCAAAAAGAAGAGGTTTCAACTTTTCAAAAAGTTTTGCCATCCATATCTTGCATTCTGCTAAGAAATCTATGAAAAAAATAAACTAGTCTTAAGAACTGGAATTAAACGTATAAAAATCTAAGGCGATTAATCAACATTTTACAATTAGGTACCTGTATTTGTCGTCCGTAACTCAATGTTTGGATATTTGCCGAGAAGCCAATATGGAAAACCTCCCTGGAATCAAGAAATATACATAAGTAAAAAAAAACAATCGAATTCACACTCACAGCACCACACTAAGTTCAAAGACTTGTATCGTGGGTGCCGGAAACATTCACATCACACACACACACATTACACCCAGAACCAGTATACATACATCAGTTTTAAAGCCTGCAGTGAACCATGTTACAATTATTTACAGAATTGTATTATATTAGCAACCCGCCTTTGCACGGGTGTCATTTAAACAAAAAAAAATTAAAGGATTAGTCTTCATAAACCAAGTAAATTTATTTTTGCAAAATATTGCTTTTTCACTTACATATAAACTTAATCATTATCATATATATATAAACCTTCCGTGAAATATTATATCTGATGGTGAAAACTTCATCAAAATCCGTTGCGTGGCTTAGGAGGAGCGGATAAACAGACAGACAGACGCGGAAAACGACTTTGTTTTATACTATGTGATCAGGTGATTTTTTTTTATTTTTTTTTTATCCATAAACAATTGCACAATACAGTAAATTGTAAAGTAATAGACTATGACTTAATGAATGTGTCACCAACAACATTTACAGCAGTTTACTAAATAGTATCTATAAGACACTGCCTCCTGCAACACAGTTACTATGACTAAAGCAAGAGGCAGGGATTCTACAAATCTTTGTAAATGAAAATGTGCCAATAAAGAATTTTATATTTGTATTTGAATAATTTATAATTGAGTGCGTCAACTGCATCAGAGTTATATAAGTTTTATAATGTCTCGTTTGATTTGGACTAGGACGCCATGCCATAAAAAATCTTTAAAAATCTTAAAATAATATCAACCGAGTTGAAGTTTTTGTTAAACGAGTGGACAATACGATAAAGGGAAACGTTTACCAACTCAGGTAAACGTTCCCCTTGTAAATTGTTTGTTTTTGTTCCAAACAATCGTTGCAATTTGTGCTTGAAATTTTGCGTCGAGGCATTAGTTAATCAATCTAAAGTCAATCAGATAGATAGATAGATAGATAACTCTTTATTGTACACCAGAAATAGAGGAAAATACATTAAAGACATTAAAACGAACTTAGGCTAGTGGGCGGTCTTATCGCTTAAAGCGATCTCTTCCAGACAACCTTTGGATGGAGAGGAGAAAATAACTGTAATGTTTAAATTAAAATTGTACCTCTCTTGTATTGTAATTGTATCTATCTTGTAGTTTTAAATGTTAATATTAAATTATATTTACCAGGTCTCTTTCAGCGCAGATGTACGGTCCAGGCCTTAGAAGAACGTGTAAACCTTCTTCTGAAGCTATTTTGATGAAGGTGGCGATGTCGCGGTCGCCCTCGAAATCGTACTGTCGTTCTTCGGGCTCGTGGTAGCTCCATTCAACATAGCTAAGAAGAAAATATCATAGTATCACAGGAAGTAAGAATTGTTAACTTCTTAATTTTTGGATTTATTTTATTTTATTGTGTATTTTATCGCCACCAAAAACATAAAATGTTTTAAGCCATGTTTAATCAGAGCAACTGGTTTTTGTGAGAAATATCCGAAACCCGTTCGACTGAATAACAAAATCAAGAATAAGCACAATCGATGCATCATTATCCAGAACCATTCAAATATGGATGCGTCAATACCTCGTAATAGCATACAATTTAAGGCTTTCAATAACGGACGCTATTAGAACACATTTTAATGTATATTTCTTGCTATTTCGTCTATCTTTAAACGGCTATAATCGTAAATATATTTATCTTTATTTATATAATTCTTTTGTACGTGTGTGTGACTGAACTCCTCCTAAACAGCTGGACCGATTTTGATGTCATTTTTTTGTGTGTTCAGGTGGATTTAAGAATGGTTTAGATTTACAATATTTTTAATTAAACAAGTAGAAAAAAGTAATTGTTTTACCACAGGGCGCAGCCTATTACCTATATTAATTAATTGACGCTTATAAGTCTCACAAAAAACTCGAAAACGCCTAAACTGATTTGTCTGATTTTGTTTGTTGAGTTTGTATTTGTTAGGGCAAGGTGTATGTATTTCTTTTAATTCTACGGACCAATTGCCTATATTTCCTAAAACTAAACTAAAATTATGTACAGCAAAGTACTAAGTTACCTACAAGACATCGAGCTTATAGGTAACTCAATTTAATTTCTTTTAATTTACCAGAAATTGCTCGTCGTCGGGGCTAATCACTAGTTGTAGGTATATATTTACAACTTGTTTCATTCAATCACATAATATATTTTATTTATTGTACAACACCCTTCTTTCTTCTGTCCATCCAACGGTTATCTGCTAAAGATTACTTTAAGCGATAAGAACATCCATTTCACTACCACATTGAATGTCTTTTTTTTTAATTGGCTTACAATAAAGAATTTTTATTAAAGAACAGCAAAGTTTCCCTTACGTGGCCACAGAGTTGAGTCCAGCCGCTTTCAGTTTGCGGAGTCGGTCTCGCCAGTACGCCGCCGGGAGCCTGAAGTAATGAAGCGACCCGGACACGATGTGCAGAGGCTGCCCGTCCAATATGAACTCGTCTCCTACTATGCTGATGGAGTGTGATCCGGCCTAAGAGTTGAGAACAATCGTTGTTCACATTAACTAAGGTTATGTTAACCTAGCCTATGTATTCCAAGGCTAGACTATCTAACCTATATTCATGCTAATACTTTTCCAAAAGAGACACACACATTTACATTATATTACTGTTTTAGTTTTACTATTTCTCTTTTGGTACCTACCTACCTTTGGTGCCTATGTTGTAGGTACCACTAGAAATCATACTACTATTATCAAATAAATATAATCAAATCTTTTATTACTATGATTTGATCAAGAAGTTATAATAATATGTCTGTATTAATATTGATATGCTATTTAATAATCACTTAGTCTACTTACCATTATACGGTTTCGATGACAGTTAAAACACTGTAGTTGTTATTTTTAGTATTACTTGTGAACAAATATGGATAGTGATAACTCACACTCTCGAGACAGCAAGGATAATTCACTACGTGTTGGTTGGTACGAGGGAAGTGACTCACTGCTATTATTTGTTCAGCGAATTGAACGAGACATTGGCATTTGTAATCAACTTGGAAAAAAAAACTTTATGCGTTGGTTATATCAAATTCTTCGTGATCCTTGATTGAGGTTGGACTATAGACATGGTTGAAAATTATGAAATATTTATGAAAACTAGCCGTGCCCTGCACAAACTAAGAGTTTGTGCAGGGCACGAACATATTCCAATTGCCAAATCTTATCCTACTAATATTATAAACTAGTTGTGCCCCGCGACTTCGCCCGCGTTAATTAAGTTAAAAAGTGTTATTCCGGAATCTAAACTATCTACTTTCTATATTTCATCAAAATCTGTTAATTCATTATGGAGATAGGTACGTGGTAAGAAACATTCACGCAAACACAAACTTTCGCATTTATAATATGAGTAGGATAAGCTAAAACTCTTGTATAACCTACGATAACACTCGAGCTCCAATCCAAATCCACGGTTCGCATGCGCGGCAAATCTTCTTTTATTGCTGCGCCTCGCGGTTTTACCCACGTAAGTCCCGGACCGGCGGGAATTCCGGGATACAATTTTCTTTAATAAGAACCTTCTCCTGTGACAATAATTAACACAACAAAAAAGAATTAGCGTAATTGTTCCATCCGTTCACGCGTATTGCGATGACCAAGGTAAATAAGAGATTAATTTTGTATAAACTAGTGGCTGTGTTCTGAAGATTTTTAAACATTTCCAAAAATTTAATCGACTTTATAATTCTATATAATTATCGAACCAGTCTACAAAATTTCACGAGAATCGGTTGAGAAATGCGACCTGTAGAGGAGAACAACCGGAAATCCGCCGGACATACGAAAATAATTTATTTTACTCAAGCTAAAACGGAGACGCTTCGCTCGAGTTACGCTGCGGCTCTCCATAGGTAAATTAAGGGCTGGGAATGGGGGGTGAAAAATCATTATAAAAGTTCTTTGTTTTTAACGAAGCTAGTTAAAAAAAAATATATATAATTTTACTGGGTATACTGGGTATACTACAGGGTACTGTAAAAGGGTGGTGAAATGGTATCAGATTACCAATATAAAATTAGTTCTGTGTTAAATAAAAGACAGGGATGGATTGAGGTAGTGAAAGTTTGTAAAAAAAGAATTCTTTTGTTTTTTAATACAATTTGGTATAAAGTTTAACAATATACAATGACAATTATTATTAGAAATTGTTAATTTACTTTTTTCTCAGTGATTCAAGAAGGTCTACGAAGGCTTTAGATCACATGGTAATAGATCATTAATGTAATTTATTTTATTTCATAATGTAAAACATTAAAAACGACAAAGTGAAATGAATTATTTTGTTTTAGAAGCACGACTAAAATACAATTGGGTTCAAGTTTAAATATAAAATTAATAAGTACTACAACAAAATTAATATATACGAGGATGTATGAAGATGGTGTACCTATTTGTGAAATAAGGTACCTATAAAAGATAAAAATGTAAAATTGATGAGTACCAAAAAGTAGGTTTTAGTCTGATTTCATAATGTATATTACGTATTAAAAATAATGATAGAGAGGTATTTTTATTGTAGGACCTATATGATCAGCTCTAACTAAGTTTATCAAAGAAATCAACACGTACAAACATAATATTTTATTTCATACAAATACTAGTTTATGTGTACAATCATTAATAGCACTAATTTACTACTGTATACAATTAAAACCATAGATTAAAATCACCAGTTCTGTTGAGTATAGGATGATCTATGAGCTGGAGGCTGAAGTCTTGCGAGGGTTTGTCCAGCTCCAGTATTTGAAGGAGGTTAGCTTCCGGAGCTGGTTTCAACCAGACTCCCGGCACGTAGAGGGTGATCTGAGGGCCTACCGATGGCCAGTATCGGCCCAGATTGTGACCATTTATCCACACCAAACCCTGAAATAGAAAGAAAATGCTAATAAACTGAAAATGTATATCTTGTTGCTAAATAAATTTTGCCCTTGACTTTCAAAAACAAACGTCTTCAGATTGATTAGCACTAAGGCAGATATAACACATTCTAGGCATAGCGTGTTTATTTTTTATGCATTTTGGTCACGAGTGCCATCAAGTTGAAAGTCTGCCGCCAAGCCAAATACGGTGTTCCGGCAGTTATCCTTGAGAGCCTGCGTATTCCAGGTCTAGTGTGTTTACCAGCTTCAATCACATCGTCACTTACCATCAGGTGAGAAAGTGGTCACACACTAGCCTGTCAAAATTAAAAAAAAAAACATCACACAGTCACAGCCAGAACCAGAAACACACATTTCCCTTTTAAGGAAAAAACTTGGGTTCCCGCCCGCCCCCGGAATCGAACCCGATGCCCGCTGCTTAGAAAGTGAACGCGACCCAACTAAGCCAATGGGCAGTATTAATTTATATGTTTTTGCTGCACTACTATATTTTTTTCTGCACTTTTTCGGATCACAGAATATGTTGTGTTCGGTCATCCGTGTAAAGCAAACTGAGCAAACTTATATATAAATATATATTTTTTTATATTTATATGAGAGGTGACAAGCTAGACAATTTTGTGATGATAATTGACACGCCAGCCTGTACATATGCAATGCCACCAGGAATTTTGAATAAATATGTAAGACAATAATATAGTGAGACATAAGATGTTGTCGTTATGTCGGCTGTTTAGAAAAGGGGTGGTACTGCCCTCCAAAGACTAAATGGTTATATTATCTTCGTACTGCCCCGAGATGACTCGGGCTTGTGATCCGTGGGAAATTTATTTTCCTTGTATCCTGGAAAGTTTTATCACAAAAAAACCCCTCACTAAGTTCATAGATTTGTATCGTGGGTGCTGGAAACGTATCACACACACATCTCACCCATATAAACATAAACGCTTTTACACTCACAGCCACACACTAAATTCGATGACTTGAGTCGTGGGTGCCGGAAACATTCACATCACACACACAATAACAACCAGAACCAGAAACACAAACTTCTTTTGGGGACAAAACTTGTGTTCCTGCAGGGAATCGAACCCGACCCCCCTGCTTAGAAGGCGAAGGCTCACCCTACTAAGCCAACCGGCAGTTCAAAGCGAGTGCAACCATCATCACGAATCATAATGTGATTGCGGGCAAAGCGGTTTCGACACAGCTATCTATAGTAGTAAAATATAATACAATACGAAATCATCGTAGTAGAACGCTGCACTACTTAACAAACACTAATTAAAAACTGCCGTTATTATGGCTAGACATATTTTGAATCATAATTATTACAGCTAGCTTTTTTTTATTTACCTTTCCCCAGTTAGTGGTGTCCAAGAAAGTATCCAAGGGCGTCTGTCCGGTAGGCAGCGTGAACTGTCCCTCGAACATAGTTGGAACTTTGGGTTCTGTAAGTTGTTCGTTCGAGAATTCTTTCTCTACTTTCTCGAGGGGATATCCAGTAACCTTCCATGGGCCATTGAGAACTTTGTCATCGTATCTCACTTCGCTGAGTATACCCTATAAAGAAAGAATAACAATGATTTTATTGTGTACACCTGTGGATGTTACAATATTATTAACTAATATGCTGGGTTGGTTCCCGGCAGGGCCACAATTTATTTTTCCAAGGGATATGGTTCTCTAAACGTGACGTAAATGTTTCCGACACTAACAAAACTTTGAAATTAGTATAATAGAGATAAAAATTATATAAGTTACTATTGTAATAAAATCATAATAATATATTACCTTGAAATCATGTATGTGGAATCCAAAGTTAATCCGACCTTGATTCTCGACCAGCAATGACAAGGTCGATCCCTGTTTCGCCAACGGTAGAGGCAGTGAATAAATCTTTTTCATTCTGCTTATTTTACCAGCTGGGACCTGCGAAGCGTAAACAACACGACTATATATAGATGGAAACTTCTCAAGGAATGATCAACTCAAAATTATTTTATTGTTAAAAATGTGTGAGAAAAATTTGTTATACAATAGTAATAGAGCAGCAACAGTTTGCCCATTGCGGACATACAATACTACAATACATTATGTATACTGTGCGTGTATATATATATATATATATATTATGTAGTTTTCACTTCTATCGACAGTCCCCAAAGACTGCCCCGCATGTTTTTATACGCAAAACATAGGCAATCCCAATCCGTGCACTGCAATGCGTGAGGTGTATATTGTTATTATGTAGCAGTTGAAATCAATGATAGTTCAGTGGAAGTGGAGGCGGTTCCCAACCTGGCGGTTTCTAATTGTACCGCAGAAATCCATCAAAACTTACTGGCTCTCAACAGATAGTTCCCTTTTTTAGGCCAGATGCAGATTTTAGGCCTAGCGTGCTTACCACTCTCAACCACATGACGTCGTACCAACGATAAGATAGTGGTCACTCTGCCTATCAGTTATTATGATAAAGACCTGTCCTGCGGTTAGACCACAAGTCATCTTGTATATCTCACGCTCAATGATTTTATTTAAAAGTGACCGTATAAAATTTGGTACAACGCACACAGTTTGCCTTAGTTACAATTGGACTGGCGTTTGTGTCGCACGCAAGTTATCAAACCCTGTACTGTAACTATTGTACTTTTAGGTCTCTTTTGCAGAGTCCGCCTGGGGCAGGTGCATGGTGGTAACCATTGCCAAACATTCAACCGCCAAGCAGTAGTGTGCAAACATTATTTAAATTCGGATTGAAAGGCAATGTTTCCTGTGCAATTAGTGGTCGTTAGATTAGTTGGGTTTGTGTTCGCCTTCTAAGCAGGGGTATCGAGTTCGATTCCCGACGGGAACACAAGTTTTCTCCCCAAGGACGACCCAGTTGGCGCAGTGGACAGGTGTCCGCCCTCTGCGCCTTGGGTCCTGGGTTCGATTCCCGGCAGGAGCACAAATTCCTTCCCAAGGGATATTTGTGTTTCTAATTCTGGGTGTAAAGTGTGTGTGATGTGAATGTTTCCGGCACCCACGATACAAGTCTTTGAACTTAGTGTGGGGTTGTGAGTGTGAATGCATTTGTTTTTTTGTTTGTTTTTCAAGGAAAATTTGTGTTTCTGGTTCTGGTTGTGATTCTGTATGTGAAGTGAATGTTTCCGGCACCCACGACACAAGTCATCAAACTTAGTGTGGGGCTGTGAGTGTGAAAGCGTTTATGTTATGTTAATTACAGGGCTCGGAGAGATCCAACATGTAATATCTTAAGGTGACTAGCGAAGTGCTTTGCTACGCTGGATTTTCAATCGAAATTCAATATCCAGGTGGTACTGCACTGTGGACAAGTGTGACGCTTACCATCAGGCGAGCAACTTGCTCGTCTTGTCTCTCAATTAAATAAATAACTGAAAAAATCCCAAAACAAATCGTATTTATGGTGTATGTACATCCAGGCAAAGACATACTAACACAATACAATACAAAACTCTTTATTTAATAACCAGTTTACGAAATGTACATTTACATTTTTTTTAGATATTATAGATTTTTTTAGTGGTAATACAATCGGCGGTCTTATCGCGTATAGCAATTTCTTCCAGATAACCTTAGTATGGACATAAATGTAACTGGAATGTGTTAGAAGGTGGTGTACACTAGTCAAGGAAAAATAAAAAGTAGGTTACAAGAACTTATCAAAACAATACTACTATGCAAATCATACCGGTATGTAGTCTTCACCTGTTGTATGTAGTACTGTACAGTTGTTGTATGATGTTAAAGCGTTGTGTAACTTCCCACTTTAACTAGCATCATTGCTCCGTAAAAATATTTTTTGAATCCATTACTTATTATGTTCGATGAAAACAAAACTTACACCATCAACAAACACGAAGATCAAATCTCGCGGTTTCAGAATTGCTAGTAGGCCGTTGTCTGAAGATAAAGTAGTTTCATACAGGACCAGCCCACTTCTCTGCCTCAAATGCTCGAAGGTCGGCAGAGATGATCCTTCGACGTCGTCGTACTTCTTGCCCAATGCCCCTCGACCCTCGGTGGAAAGGAGATTCAGCTTCGGGACTACTGTCACCTTTCCGTAGTTGCCTTTGGGAGATGGTTGTGGGTTTTCGATGTTCAGGTCTACGAGATTATACTAAAACAAACGACATAGTAATAGGTATAATAATATATACACATAGAAAAATGTTTCTATAAGAAATATATAAAAAAAATTACAATGAGGTTCGTACTAGAACGAAAAATCAAATAAACAAACGCTTTCACACTCACAGCCCCGAACTTATATTGATGGTGGGTGCTGTAGCCATTCTAATCACGCAATCAATTAATGACTAAAATTAATTTTTATTTGTTTAATAAAATATTAATTTACTTCACTTGAATATAAAGTTCTTAAAATAGCAATAACGTATGATTGAATTACTTGTGGCAAATTTTTACTTATGCCTAATTACCTTTGTAAGCTGTTTTGTTGTCTATTTCATGTTTTTGTTGTTTGTTTATCTTGTCCTTAATGCCAAATAAATGTATTTCATTTAATTTCATTTCAATTACAATCAAAATCAGAAACACAAATTTTCCTTAGTGAGAAAATTTGTGCTCCCATCGGGATTCGAATCGAGACTCGCATCATCGCCAGCGAGCAGTTCCTCTACATCTAAATCGGTCTAAATCAGATTTTGACTTAATGGCTAAAATATCGACAGCATTCAGCTAACTTTATCAAAATATAAGGTAAAATTATTTCTACTTACGCTCTTCAGTGTTTCTCGTATCGCATAGTACTTGGGAGTAGGGTCTCCAGCTTCCGAAAGTGGGGCATCGTAGTCGTAAGAAGTAATATCAGGCTGGTACGTCCCTTCATAGTTTGCCCCTATAAGTCACAGTTAGGAATTATCACTCGGTAGTATTAGGAAGAATGGAATGGAATTATTATGAAAGAAAAAGTTGCTTAAAAAAGAAATTTGAAAAACTAAAATCCAACTACTAAGTAGTATAAAATGGCTTCTTAGTTTAAATCTAAAAAAATATTCTACGTTATACGATCACTAAATACATGTGTTATTCTTTGAAAAGGTATTTTAAACTCATTAATTTGCTACGTATGACGATTTGCCTATTTAATATTTATTTGGGTCAATTATAAAATACCATAAACCGAACAACAGAACCGAACACGATGGGAACAGGGGTCTGTTTAGAAGACGAAATCTTGCCCAACTAAGCCAACGGGCAGTTCTATCACAAACCAAGCGCTGCTGGAAAAGAGGTCAAACGTTAAAGAAACTCAAAAATACGCGTAACTTACCAGCGGTGAATTCGAAATTGGTGCCTCCAAAGAACATATAGAAATTGACGCTGATTTTGTTATTCAACATATCTTTGAGAGTATTGAGGACGGATTCAGTAGAAGTCTGCGCGATCCTCTCCCGCCAGTGGGTGAGCCATCCCGGATAGTACTCGGAGTTCATGAGTGGACCGCTGGGCATGAAGCGACGCAGCGGCCGGAACATAGTCTCAGCAGCTGTTCAAAATGTTTATGGAATATTTAACGATCCGAATACATACGAGTAGGTACTAGTACGAAATGGCTTCACACAAAAAAAAATGTTTTAGTTATACTTCACTAGCCGTGCCCCGAGGCTTCGCCCACGTTTATCAAGTTAAAAAGTAGCCTATGTGGTAATCCTAAGTATAAGCTATAATTTTTTCCAAATTTTATCCAAATCCGTACGGCCGCTACAGCGTGATGAGAAAACAAACATACGTACACACCTAAGTACATACTAACACATTTACACACAAACTTTCGGATTTTTTATATTACTGTGATTACTATATCATCTATATTTATAATAATGTATATCAGTTTAAAAAACTAATAACCGACTTCAATCGCCGATATTCCGAAACTCTTCATCAGATTATATTCAAAATATGATGGGACCACCAGGGATGATACCCTTTCAAAAAAAAAAAAAGATTTTATCAAGCGGACAATTAAGTAGATTCTTACTTTTGGTCGTAGGTCCAAAATCAATAGTAGTAAGGACTCCCGGTATCGCTCCGCCCACAAAGAAGCCGCTGTACGCCCCATCAGTGGTATAGAGCAGGGCGTTGGTACCAACATGCTTCAGAATTATGTCCCGAATGGCTTCTTTGTACGGCATATCATTATAGCCGTAGCTGCCGTATTCATTCTCTACCTGGAACGTATTTAACGAAAAATGGTAATCAAAGAGCTGTTGTAAATAATGAATGTTAGCTTCAAACATCGGGAATCTTCGAGCCAATTGCCTGTATTACATAAAACCAAATTAAAACTATATACATCTATACAGCTAAGACCTAAGTTACATACAAGCCACCGAGCTTATAGGTAACTCAAGTGCTTAAGTCCACTACTAGCGGGTAGCGTACCTATCATGCTGGCGGCATCGCCTCTCTCAATTGCAATACTAAGAAGTTGAGCCAAATAAGTACCAGCATTTTGATCACGCGTCGCCTCAACCAGACGCTCTGATACATTATTGAAAATATAATGAGCTCCCAGTCCCCACAGGCCCAGTGTCTCAACACTAAACGGCTTAAATATGTAACCACTGCCGAGGTTTCCATGTTTTCGTCGTTTGCGCTGATCTAATGAATCTTGATTCTGTGTTTCAGGAAGATATGACGGAGCTAAAGTGTCAACTTAGCTTATTTACATTTACGATACAAATCATCAAACTTAGTGTAGGGTTGAAAGCGTTTACTTTAATGTTTATACTTAAGATAATGTTAAGAGAAGTCTGTTTACGAATTTCATTGTTACACTATAAATGTAAATTGTAAAGTATACACGAAAGCCCTTTTCCTTATTATAACATAACTTAAATAGATGTACCAAACATACCTGTACTAGAATGATGGGACCACCATTCCCAAATAACAGGGGTTTCAATTGTTCGAATAGTTTGGCCATCCATACCTTGGTTTCTTCTATGAAATCTGAAGGAAAAGAAAATACATATAGATACAGTGTAATTGTTGATGAAACCAACCCAATATCCGATTCCTATGCAAACTCTTGTAAACCTTATAATATACCTCGACCTTATTATATACCGCAACCTTTTTTCAGATTTTTAATATATTCTATGTATTAACTATATATCTATAGCCGTAACCGTAGGTTTGTTTCCTATTTCGATGCTTATATTCGAAACTATTATTTAAAATAATGAATAAGTAACGGATTTATCAAGGAGGAAAGATATTCTTCTTATATTTTAATAGATAGTTATTATCAAATGTTTATATGCTACTTTGTCAGCGCTTGTAGATTCAACCGCATCTTGATCGGAGAACGTTTGATGAACTCAGTTAATGTACGTAAGAAAATACGGCCGTAATGCCGCATACGGGTGAAGCACCCTAGGTCCTTCAAATTTCGCTTGTCACGCGAGCTACACACACACTAATACTTCAGAAGTGCAACAATCAACGCCAATTCACAAAGTAACTATTTAATTGCCTGTGATAGTTTGCAGCGAGATGCACGCACGCACTGACATATGCATGCTTCACCAATGATTGTATGAGGTTACTTCCATATTTCTTTCAAGTCTGTGGTACCTTATTGATACGTACCTTTATCAGTCGTTCTTAGCTTGATGTTAGGATATTTGCCGAGAAGCCAGTATGGAAAACCTCCCTGTAATTGGAGAAAGAAAATACTTAGAACAAATGCAGTGAAATTGACTTTTACTTAGATAAGTACTCAACATGATCTTAATGTATGTTATTAATCATAACAATATAAGTTGACGGAGTGAGATGGTGAAACGCTAGCCTATAAAATAAAAAAGGTGCCTGCTGCTTTGTACCGGTAGCCATAGGAACAAACTTCTACATGTCTTGGTTTTGCGACAACATTCTATATCCAGCTTATGGAAATGGTAGGTACTAGGTATTTAAAAATGTTATTTGTTTATATTTTTTTCTAAATACTTAATATTTGTTTACCAGATCTCTTTCAGCGCAGATATACGGCCCAGGCCTTAGAAGGACGTGCAGGCCTTCTTCTGCAGCTATTTTGATGAAGGCGGTTACGTCACGGTCGCCATCGAAGCTGTACTGCCGCTCTTCAGGCTCATGGTAGCTCCATTCTACATATCTAAATACAGTACGGAAACATGTCAGACTCAATGTGGATGGAAAGTTACGAATGCTAAGTCTTGTTTATTTTAGGTACCTACACTAATCTGTAAATATTACAAGTTCGTTAGCTAGCAAATGAGGGTTTGCCCTCATAACACAGAGATAGCGATTAAATGTTGAATGGCAATTAAGACTTAAACCGGAGAATTAAGCAACGAACCGTTAACATTCATGATTAATTAATGGGAATTAATTCATCTTGAGGTACCGTCTTTTTTTAGGTATGTACATCGATCTACTTACACGTGGTTTAAGGTCTGTGACCAAAAGTGTCCACGAATTTAGGCGACAAAACGAATTTCGCATAAATAAGCGACAATCCCGCCTCCCTATAAACATGCACGGCAATGATGATGAAAATAGTGCGACCATCGTCAGTCGTAGTGTACGCTGATAAATTGTTGCAAGCAAAAGTAAACTGTGTAGTAATGAGGATTAGACATACATTTAACTGTTTTTTACATAATGAAGATACTACCAGAAAGAACCAAGGGCAATATAGTTAATATTTCAGGGGTTTAGCAATACAACCTAGTACCACTAGTATAAGGGAAGATGTGAGGGTACTAGCCAAGTACTAGCGGTACTACTCTGTCTTAGTTTGTTCATAATCAGTACCTGGATAACCTGGATGTTTTTTTTTTGGTAAACGGCGTTTTCTAAAGATTAATCCTAGCTCGATCGATTTACCGCCCCCGAAACCCCCTTTATACTAAAATTCATGAAAATCGTTGGAGCTGTTTCCGAGATTCAGAATATATGATATAGGATTCAGATATAGGATATATGATGAAGGACAACTAATTTGTCCGAAACTAGTTGACTACAAAGTAAGTCAACATTTTTGTGTTTTAAGCCGAATATAACATAACATAATATATATA
Organism: Lomographa bimaculata; assembly: GCA_948107665.1. Taxonomy (NCBI): domain Eukaryota; kingdom Metazoa; phylum Arthropoda; class Insecta; order Lepidoptera; family Geometridae; genus Lomographa; species Lomographa bimaculata. The sequence continues at coordinate 10,766,253 of OX403589.1, forward strand.
TACATATATACAAGAATTACTCGTTAAAGGTATTATTATATAGATGTGCATGTATTGGTTTGTATAGGTTTTAATCGGTACACTAATTTCGTCAAGTTTGTGTTTGACCCGAGGTCTATTTGATTGTAGGTCAATGGATATGTATCTTGTAAAGCAATCTATTGGTCCCAAATAAAATACATTAAATGTGTATGAAGATCAAATAATAAGTATTCTAAGTCCCACAATGTGCTCTTCCGTGCTGTGAAAGATGGGAAATTGGGTAATAAGAGACCTATTTACAGGCTACAATAATATGTTTTCCTTACGTGGACACAGAGTTAAGTCCAGCCGCTTTCAGTTTGCGGAGTCGGTCTCGCCAGTACGCCGCCGGGAGCCTGAAGTAATGGAGCGACCCGGACACGATGTGCAGAGGCTGCCCGTCCAGCATAAACTCGTCTCCTACTATGCTTACATTGTGACTGGGTGATTCTGTCTGTCCACCAAAAAATAAAAGTAAAGAAACATATAAGGAGCGGAGGCTTGTAAATGGCTACTTGTTATATATACAAAATATATTAAGACTTATTTTGTATCATTAGCTGTAAGCCCAAACAACTTAAATAAAAAAAATTACAATATCAACCTTTTCACTAGATCTGGTCTAGTATCGATTTTTGTTTTTTTTTTTATTGAGAAATAAAGTAATTTTTATTGTCTGAGTTTTTTCATACTGATCACGTTTTTATCGCTATGATTTTTACTGGATCTAGTGAACATTTTATTCGTCATATATTCAACGATAATGAGATATGAGGAGCTCGCGATAATATATCCGAATGAGGCGATCGCGCTTGAACGCCCGTCCGCGCCGTATGCGTTCTCAACTGCATAGTTACCTATCATCAGGAGAGATAGAAATTACTAGCCTATTTCAGCTAACTGGAGTCATGAGTCAAGTAAATAATCGCATTGCAATGCCACGTGGAAGTTCGTTAATTAAAGTACCATGTGGTGCTACAGATAAAATTATAGGGAATGACCAAGGAGTGTCAATGCTTGACAGCCAGTTCTTTCTTACTAGAACAACGAAATAGTAAGAGATCCTCTTTTTATTATGGTTATTATTATTACCTTTTCGTGTATCTGTACGCTTCTTTCACTGATGTCTGGTCCTTTAACCTGGATGACTACTGGATCTAATGACACTTGAGCTTTAGCTGAGCAGTCGACTGTGTAAAACAGAAGCAACAGCCCGCTAAACCAACTAATTCGTTGCCAAAGCATATTTTTTCTATCCGTCTATCTGAAATGATAACAATTTAAGTAAATAATTTATTTATATATACAAAAATAGCGTGTGAAAATGGCAACAAGTTGTTTTGACGTTCTTAACTTAATCATTATTTGAAAATAGAACTTGTTACTAAGTAGGTATATAAACTACATGCTTAAATATTTGAATTTACGATCATTTTATTTACTTATATGACTTTATGCTTGCTTATTTGTTTGCTAGATAAGCAAGCATATTTTGACCAATACCTACAAATATGGATCAAATTAGCTACAAATATTTTTCTGTTGCTCTGTTGTAAAATGTGGCTGTACGGACTGTGGATAAACGTAGAAATGAAACGAATCGATTCAGCTGGAAGTATGTCTACAATATGCTTATTATACAAATTTCACAAAACTTTGGTTAGTTTTAAAAGCACTTTGCACAACGTATATATAGTTGCTACCTAATATCAAATGCCTATTCGAATTAACGAATGCGAAAGTGCCTCACTCTCTAAATTATGTAACTGCACTGATTTATTTCACTTGAACCATATTGTATGTTAAATTTGTAGGTAGGAAGTACTTACATATAAACAACTCACAATAGCATAGCTAGCTAGCATATATGCACGTAGAAACCTATAGATTGACCTGTGCGACCAACTGTATTAATTCAAGTGTGGCATATTATTATTATAAATTATTTTTTTTGTTTCAAAAATTATTGACCCTGGTCTATAATTAGGAGGAGACATAAGAGACATTCGGGCAAACTACTAGTTTATATATTATTATATTATTTATATTAATATATTATTTTAATGGCCATTTATTTTTGGCTTTGGCCCAAAGCTCTACATACTGTCTGAAAATTTAAAGTTATTCGCTTGTATATAATTTATAAGGCCTCTGACGGATGCTGACCAACCAACCCAAGTCAACTTAGAGACAATAAATACATCCACATTTTCTTACAATTTTAAAATGAGATGTAATTATTTAGCAACAGATATATTTACATAACTTCATTAATATGTAATTATGCTGGCATTTTGCTATTTCAAAAATTAAAACGGACTACACTATTCAAAATGCTATTTTGCGACGGAGCCATCTCAACGCATGAAGTGTGAAGAAACGCGGCAAATTAATGTACTTAGCAAAAGTACATTAAATTTGAATTCGGAAGACCAAAAGTTTTAATTGGAATTTACCAATGTAACTGTTCAGCAGTTTGGTGGTCATATGATGGGATTGAGATGGGGGAATTAGATCCTGTAATTTTGTGACGATGCATCCGATAAAATACCGAAACTCGCTATATTTCGACGATGTCCTAGACTCTGAAACTTTGTATTAGTCACGCAGTGTTATGTACTCTAGTGCCTCAAATTGGAATCTAGCGGAACCATCCTAAAAATGAGAACAATACTCCATACACGCACTTGTGCATGGTGGTATGTTAAGCAGGTCTAAAGTACTGCCTTACCTTACCTTAGACCAGGAGTCGGCAACCTGCGGCTCGCGAGCCACATGCGGCTATTTGGATGTGAAGCTACGGCGCTTTAGTTCCATACGCAAATATTATTTATTTTATTTAAAAATATAAAATATTTTAAAATTGTTTTTAATCGATAAACGAGGATCCATCACCATTTATCACCATTTATATCTCTCAGCCACTAGTGTTGTACTCGCTTTACACCGCACCCCTCCGCTGATTGTTTGTGGCTCTTTAAAAACTTTGAAATTTTGTAAATGTTTTGACTCTTCCGACTCAAAAGGTTGCCGATCCCTGCCTTAGACTATACATACTGTCGTTGATAAGTACCGCACAATCCTGCAGGGGGTGATTTAGAATCGCCAACTGAACTGAGCAGCATAATAAACATTTCATTTTGTTATTCTATTCTATTTCATTGTGAGGAAAAATTTTTTTGTGTTGTATAGAGAATTGTTGAGTTGAAAAACAATATTTTTTTTACTTTATTCAGTACCAACCACCCCTGCAGTATTTATCAATGACGGTATATATACTGCTTAAACGAAAACATTAAAAAGGAAGTCGAAATTTTTTACGTGTTTTAAGCCAGAGAGAAAAATATTATTTAATGTTGTCTACACAAAATTATTTTATATAAAAACAATTTATTTTTTATTACAACACTACCGTTTTAGACCAATTGAATGACATATCACTTATAAAAATAAACCAGATCGCGTATAACCAATGTATAATGTAACTAATAAATAGGTAAGTACTAAATACCTTACTATATTTTAAAATAAGCCAGGAGCAAACTTCCCAACTTATCTTCAGTTTGGAAAATTTTAGTTTATATTATGATAAACAATGAACCCTGATAACAAGCCGTACACAGTGAGTACTTATAAGACGGCGGCGAGTATCTATAGGTATTTCCAATATCTGTCAATGTTATGAGTAAACGGGTAAAAAATAGACTCATTTTGCCGATAACGTATTGTTCTACGGAACAAATGGGAAGCTCTGTTATATGTATATTAAAATACCAAACACCCGGTAAACTTCATACTACCTCAAATTTAAGGTCTGTTCTAATTTTTATTTTATTTTAAATTTTATTGAGAAAGAAGTATTTATATCATTACCCGTTGGAGAACAATATAAACCTCCTGAATTCGGAATGAGATCTGCTCGATGGTACCAAATTATTGTATTACCATCCGAATTTGATTGAACTGCCCGTTGGCTTAGTTGGGTGCGTGTTCACCTTCTGCAGCAAGGTTATTGGGTTCGATTCCTGGCGCGAACACAAGTTTTCTCTTCAAGGTTTTTTTTGTTACTGGTTCTGGTTGTGATTGTGTGTGTGATGGGAAAGTTTCCGCCACCCACGACACAAGTAGGTGTTTACTTTTATGTTTATACATAAGATAATAAAAGTCTGTTAAAAATGACTGTTTTTGAATTTCATTGTTACACTATAAGTGTAAACTGTAAAGTATACACGAAAGCCCTTTTCCTTATTATAACATAAGTTAAATAGGTGTACCAAACTAACCTGTACTAAAATGGGCTGTGTCTAAGTTCACACTGCCCATGCGAAAGCATTTATGAAAAAAAAACACATATTATATTTGCAAAGTTTCAAATCAAAACGACAATAATTGTCGTCGTTAGTAGGCGATTTTAACCTACTTTAAGTTATAAAAGGCAGGTCGAAATCGTCTTTCAAGATTTTACGCTTAGTTAGTCAGTTCCGTACAAGAGAAGATATTTTACGACATTATAAAAGTAAATATTCACATCCACAAATGCAACATAATTGATATGGCCTCATTTACAGCCAATTATGAAGCTCTACAATTAACTAATCAAGAAAAACAGAATAGTTTTCTTCATCAGAGTAAAGTAAAACTTTGCTATATACTAATAATTTTGAGTATTTTTTAATTTATTCGGTAATTTTTGATATTTTTACAGATCTATTTGTTTGAAGTGCGGTGAATCCAATTAAATACGATTTTATACGATAAGATAAAGTTTTTTTGTTTTTAATACTGAGGGCTGTTTGGTTTTGTAATAGTCCAGGGCTACTGAATGAAACAAATATTTAAATAGCTATGATATACTAACAGTGTCCCGCGGATTTGTCCGCATTCAATGGGATAAAAATAGCTCGTTTCAAACATAATAATATTAGATTTATAATATGAGTTGAAATTAAATAAAAATACAAGGAAGGAAAGTTTATACGTAGTTAGATTAGTAAAAATATGCTGTTCCTATGACGGGTAAGTATAATGCAATATTTAGAATGGGTGAATATGTATTTTGTATAATTAAATGTTTGAATGCAAAAAAAGTACTTGATGTCGCTGTCTGTGATTGTGGCTTTTATAAGTGTATTTCTCATTATTGTCAAGAGCCTATTTCACCACGTCCACCTGACACCTAAATATGAATATATTATGAATTTTGATGCCTCCTATTAATTTATAACCTTAAAACATATTCCTAAAACTATGAAATTTCTAATATATCTAAGTATAGGTATATTGACATGTCTCTCAAGTCTGCTTGAGAGAAATGTCAACATTGAAATGTATACATATGTCTTAATTAGTTCAAAACTAGTTTAGCCTGAGATTATTCAAAACTTTTCCTTAATTGTTTCTTTATGACCACTAAAGTTGATTACGGTCACATTTTATTAAGTATTCTGAGCGATCAGTCAAATGTTTATGTAGTGATAATACCTATCTTCAATACGAAAACCTTAAAATTATTTTTGCTATAATAATAACAACATTTTTTTATGAGCAACATAATTAGTAAAATTGCAATACCGGCAATTTTAATGCATGCGAAACTATCAAGTGGGACTTAGACTACAAACTTAAAAATGTATAGACTGTTATTAAAATATTTATCTGCAGACCAATAGTTTTTTTTTCGTCTTAATGCATTGAACTAGACAAAGAGCTACATCATCTACTGGCCATATAATTACTTCATAATAAGATCAGCACAAAGTACTCAATCCTAGAAATATAAAAACTGTTGGTCAAGTTTTAGCATGCTAATAATATAATTAAAGGTAGTTTCTCACCATTCGTATACGGCAATGACCCGCGTTGGCTTAGTGCCAGGGTCTGGCAGTGAACTGTCTTGACCCCGAGAGACGATTGCCGACCGCGGAGCTCGTTGTAGGTTATTGGAGCAAGTTAGAGTACTACCTGATGCTATTTACGAATATGTACGTGACCAGTACAATGTACTAGTTGATTACGATAACATAAAGCGCGACCACTCGCGACGACTGCCCAACACTAGTGTACCTCACCGACCGATCCAAAACCAGACCTCTAGCAAATAGCACAGATTATCACAAAGTCACTGAGCGACAAACAATACATGCACACTGCGGTATCAGTTTTATTAAATACTATCTTTTGCCCGCAGTCTCTCGCGTGAAGCACATTGGTGCAGAGTGGTCCCATGATACAAACATTTGGAATCGTAAAATATAGACGCACATTCTGCCCAGGATGCCTGTGGCTCAAGGTTACAGATGTTTGATATTCTTTTACTTTTCAAGTCTCAAAATAAAGATTGATTTGATCAATTTTTCATTTCTTTTTTTATTACAATGGGTCTTACCAGGTTCTAAGTAATGTATGATAGATAGTTAAGTCCGGAACTCTATCGTAAGATTTAATCTGAATTACCAAGCGAGATACACATATTATTATTAAACATAAAACATGTCCAATGCCGTTTCTGTGTTTATAATAATTATCCCCCACTCCGACCGTGATTTTTTTCAACCGACTTCAAGAAAGGTTGTCAATTCGACTGTATTTTTTCCTATTTTTTTGTATGTATGTTACGCGATATTTCCGCCAATTATGAATCGATTTTGATGGTTAGGTAGATTATACTTCAGAGGTGGTCCCATATAAGTTTTATCGAAATCGATCAAACCAAAACCAAAATATAGGCGGTGAAGTCGGTTTTTTTAAGCTTTGCTTGCGTTTAATTATACTCAATAACAGTATTTATATTTATTTTTCATAAAAATATTTATGGACTTTTGTAGCTACAGTAGCTTCTTGTTACACTCATTAACACATAGGTACTAAGGTACAAAGAATCCCGAAAAAAATTGTAAATTAATAAAAAAATCCCTAAGCTACATATTGTGACCGACAGACAAAGGTGAATAATTCATTTCGGTGGTAGGTAAAAAATGTACAGACACAGCTCTTACAAATTAATTACAATAATGATTATGTAATCCAAATTCCCGCACCAAGTGAGCGTATCATTGTGTGTTGAGGATAAATTTGTTTAATTAGATACAAATTTACGACTTCGTCGACCGAACAACACGATACACTCTATCGGATAGAGCAATGTGGCAATTAAAAATATTGTTATTGTGTTACTGTAGATATATAAAAGAAAAACCATATGAATGACAAAATATATACAATACTTATATATAAACGTTCATCCGTTAATAGTCGCATAAAAAAGTGTTGCTTATAATACACTAGTCGTGCCCCGCGGTTTCGCTCGCGTTGATTAAGTTTAAAAGTAGCCTATGTGTTAATCCTAGATATAAACTATGTACATACAAAATTTCATTCAAATCCGTTCAGCCGTCACAGCATGAAGAGGGAACATACATACTTACACACAAACTTTCGGATTTGTAATATTAGTATGATTCATTCCTTGGAGTATAACATTTACGATTTACGCGGGTGAAACCGCAGGGCACGGTTAGTTTTATAGGTCCTTAAAACATAGTGTACATTAACGCTAATGTTTGCACACTCACAATTGCGGCCGCAAGGAAAAAGTATTTAAATAGAATAATGGGAACGCTACCCACTGGTAGTGGGCTTGAGCACTTGAGTTACCTACAAGCTCGATGTCTTGTAGGTAACTTAGTTCTTTGCTGTACATAGTTTTAGTTTAGTTTTAGGAAATATAGGCAATTGGCCCGTAGTTAGGCAAGATAAAAAAAATAAAATAAAAAAAAATAAAAAATAGAATAAGTAGATTGTTGTCAGTCACAGGGTAGCACTCGATAGCACGGGGTAGAGAGTAACTACTTATACAATTTACCAAAATAATTAAACGCAAGCAAAGCTTAAGAAAACTGACTTAACCGCTATATCTTCGGAACCTTGATCAGATTAAATGTATTAAACACGCATTATTGACGATAACTCTAAAACTACTGATTACATCTTGATCATATTAAAATGGGACCAATAGGAAAGCAACAGCTTTTAAACAAAAAAAACATCAACATCGGTTCACGTGGAAAAAACTTACGAGACAAAACACGAAAAAATATTGTCGGATTGAAAACCTCTTTTTTTGTGAAGTCGGTAATAAACAGGATGTTTTGTAAAGACACAGAATACTTAAAAGTGAAACTTTAGTTTACACAGTGTTTACCCCCAGCACTTTTCGTCATACAAAAAGGTTGCGTATCAGAATTTCAAAGCCTTCCCGCAATAAGATTCACTTCAAAAACTAAACCGACTCCATAAACGGAATTCCGGTTCCTATACCTTCCTGTTTCATTCATCATGTGTTAAAAATCCGAAAGGTAGTACTAGTGAACGTAAACAGCACTATATAGTAAGTCACAGAAAATCAGAATACGCAATTTCGTTTGCTTGGGTGACATAATTTTTCCAGTTATTTGGATTTAATCAGACTATAGAACTGATTTTCAAATCTCTGCGCCGTGGGTACTGGGCTCGATTCCCGGCAGAAGCACAATTTTCCTTCCCAACGGAGATTTGTGCTTCTGGTTATGGTGTGATTGTGTGTGTGATATGTAAATATTGCCGGCACTTGCATACGGCATTCACACTACAAACACAATCACAACCAGAAACTTAATTTACTTATGTTAGAAAGAAAACTTATATTATCACCTGACATCGAACCCGATGCTAAGAAGGCAGACGCGCAGTTACTAACAACGCCAACGGGCAGCTCAGTTATTTCATTGTTTAAACTTCACAAATCTGAATGCTTACAATCGTCAGTAATTGTTTTACTTTATTATTATAGTTAATTAAAACCTAAGCACACCAGGTAACCACCTTCAAATTTAAACGTTGTTCCGGTCTGTAGCTTATTTGTTTAAAATAATTATTTAATTGCGTACGTAGTACATACGGCGTATAAATATATATACTTATTTTTAAACACGTCTCACTAGAGTTCAGGGTCACAAAGCAAGTTCCATAACTGTTTATTTGAAATCCAAATTATGTTGTTCTTTGATACAATCTGTTTTGACGTCCAGACAGACAGGCGTCGAAGTGTCACTGTAGCGGTTCCATTTTACCGTTTTAGTATGGAAACCAACAAAACAAACAGGCGTCAGCATTGTTCCAGGCTTTTCACTCTAATTTCTAATATGTAAAAATCATAACCGCATAACCAAACAATGGTATTCAATTGTAGAGAGAGAATTCTACGAACCTACCTATCCAACGCAATAAGAGAGCAGTGTGGGTCAACCACCACTCCTCTATTAAACTAAATATTCGTTTGATGATTTTGTTATAACATGTTTGTAAGTATATGTGTCAAAAGAGTAGAGACGACCTAGTATGTTTGAAAAAGACGGCGTTGTTGGACCAATTTTGCCTTGTTTTCTCTTTTATATGGTATAACTGGGACACACAAAAATACAAAAATAGACCATTTTTTCTATAATGAACTATAGTACCTAGTAATAAAATGTATAATATAAACGTTCTTTTAAATTATTATTTATCTAATTGGGTAGCGTTTGAATATATTTTCTTATTGTTTACATTTATATACTCACAGCCCCACAGCAAATTCAAGACTTGTATCATGGAAGCTGGAAATATTCACATCACGCACAATCACACCCAGAACCAGAAATTCAAATTTCTTTTGGATAGAAAATGTGTGTTCCCACCGGGAATTGAACTCGAACCCGGTGCTTAGAAAGCAGTCGTATAACTACGTCACCGAGCTGTTCTCACCTGAAGGCAAGTGATGATGTGGTCGAGGTTGGTAAACACGCAAACATAATTATTATTATATTTAGATGATTATGATGATTTCAGCACCCACGACACAAGTCATTGTGTTTAGTGTGGGGATGTGAGTGTGAAACCGTTTATGTTTAAAAACGAAAACCCACATCTCGGAAACAGATTAACCAATTTGATATAAAGAGCAGTTCTACTACCCAAACACGGCGAAGTGAAAAGGAGGATTTAGTTGTTGCTACCATATAATTGTACGTAATAGTGCGTATGTTCGTTTGTTTTCTCACAGTGCCTGAACTAATATACATTGCAAAATATTAATTACCGTTGGAGTATTGAATGTATCGATTATAAATATTTTGCAGCTAATCCGTAGGTTTTTATCCTGTTTCGATGACCAAAAGTTATTAAATTGATAAGTAGGTATAATAGAGATGTTTACAAAATGATGATAGAAAAGAAAATACAAAGTAGGAACTATGTCATAAAATTTAACACTAGTTGTTGGTACTCATAGTACTTTCAGATCTGTTCATTTGCATAGGTGCCTAAGACGTGAGATTTATATATATATATATATATATATATATATATAGGTAGCCGTTTTTTATTTATATATTGGACTGTATCTATATAATTCATTCATAATAATTTAACAAAAGATTTATTTTTCATATATTTTTGTCTTAAAACTATGAATGGTATTTAAAAGGAATTAAAACATCATAGCTTAATGCAAAATGAGTACAGTGTATGAGTTCTAGAAGATGGTATGTTTCTACTATAAACCTAAGTTACTAGTTAATCTAGCTAAGTTAATCAAAACCATCTCCTTAATCCTATGCAGTCTGGCTTCCGCCCGGGCCATAGCACAGTGTCTGCGCTTGTCAAAGTCACTGATGATATTAGGCTTGGAATGGAAAACAGTCAGTTAACCATCCTAACCCTACTAGACTTTAGTAATGCCTTTAACTCTGTAGACTTTGACATCCTTCTAGCCCTTCTTCGCTCTATGAACATATCTCCATCGGTAATTGATTGGTTTCACAGTTATCTGTACGGGCGCCGGCAGCGTATTCGCATTGAAGATACTTTCTCTTCCTGGTGCGACACAAGTGCTGGTGTCCCACAAGGCGGTGTGCTTTCTCCTCTTCTGTTCGCTATATTCATTAATTCAATATCCAACTTTCTTTCCTCTCTCTATCATCTCTATGCAGACGATCTCCAAATTTACACTCAGGCTTCACTTGCAAACATAAATGATGCTGTCAAAATCACTAATGATGATCTGGGTCGTATAGCAAGCTGGAGTAAGTCATACGGACTCACTGTCAATCCAATAAAAACTCAGACCATCATTATAGGTAGCTCAAGATTGATAGCTAAACTTGACTATGACCGACTGCCAAAAGTAAAATTTGATAACGTGACTATACCATTCAGTAAGCAAGTGAAAAATCTGGGAATTATCATAGACAGCAACTTAACATGGGGCCCGCAGCTGCAATCTGTGAGTCGCAAAATGTTTGCATCTGCTGCCTCACTCAACAGGCTGCGTAACTTTTTACCCACTGCGACTAAGGCTGCGCTGGCTCAATCACTCTTGCTCCCTATTCTTGACTATGCCGACGTGAGCTACCTAGATCTCACTCAAGAACAGCTCAATAAACTTGAACGGTTACAAAATTTTTGTATTCGTTTTATTTACGGCCTCCGTAAATATGACCACGTCTCAGAGTTTCGTTCAAAGCTCAAGTGGCTCCCAATACGGCTGCGTCGGAATACTCATTTACTCTCTTTTCTCTATAACGTTCTTTTCAATCCCTTTACTCCTTCTTATCTGAAAGAAAACTTCAAGTTCTTTGACTCCTCCAATTCCTTGTTGCTAAGGTCATCGGAAAACTTACGTCTCAAAATGCCAGCGCACAGTACGAGCTTTTTTGATTCTTCTTTCACCATTGAAGCTGTGCGTCTGTGGAATGCTCTGCCTGTGATTATCAAACGTGCTCAAACACAAGATTCATTTAAAAATCAATTGAAAATTTTTTATCAGTCCAATATCTGAAAATTACTTTATGTGAATTGTGTAGGTTAAATTATATGTATTATAGGTACTTATATGTATGTAATTATTTATTTATTTTATGTAAGTTTATTAAATTAGGTATTCTGTTATTTTTAATAGTATGTATTGTTTATGTAGTTTAAAATGTAGTATATTAATATTATTTATTATATTAGTATTATTATTATAATTTATTTCATTAATTTTATCGCGCCACCATCCCTACTTTCACTTTCGTTTATATTTCCATCCAAAGGTTGTCTGGAAGAGATCGCTCTTAGCGATAAGACCGCCCATTGTACCTTTATTTTATAAGTTTCTCTGTAAGCTGTATTTATCTTTTGGTGTCAATAAAGAGTTATTGTATTGTATTGTATTGTATTGTTACATTCATAACTTAGATTTTAAATTCTTCAGTCAGACTTTTACCATAAGACCGTGAGCCCACAGCACCTTGCTGTTTGTGTTTATCTCATAAAAATAAAGGATAAAACCAGTTTGCAGAGATAGCAGGTACTTAGTAGGTTCAAACATTTTTGGTCAGCTGAGCGTTGCTAGGCACGTTTTGCAATATAGGTCAAAAGTGTGACAATTTTACCCCCTAAAATATCTCATCGTACTTAAGGATGTAACTAGTCTGTATGCTAGAAGCTTTTGTATAAAGTTAAAAAAAACATGGTCGGCCGAGTCCTTGGCACGTTCGTGGGTTTAAGTTTCCGACCAAATTTATGGTGCCAAAAAATGTCAAAAAATATCTCATCGTTATAACGGATGAAAATAACGCGAAACGATAGAGTAAGTGAAGTTGATCATATATGCCTTGGTCGGCCTGACCTCAACCTGGCACGTTTTCGGGTCCAACCACATTTATCTCGAAATTGAATAAATCTTACTGCATCAATATTTGAAGGATCTAAATTAGTAAATTATGCTTGATTGAGGTAACTGAGATACTTGCTGTGCTGTACTGTCAACGTTCATACTGTATTATTACTCGGATTTCAGCATATAGAGGGATTTTTAGAGACGGGGCTTTTAGGGCAGGTACCCTTATGGCTACAGGAAAACGTTCTATGAAGACTATCTTTAACTTTTAAAGATATTTTGACCAGCATTAACAGATATTGCATGAACATAAATATATTTATTGGGTGTATATTCACGATAATGCGTATTTATGGCCTATACTGGAAAACGTGCCTAGCTGCGCTCAGGTCGACAAAATATTTTTGAACCTACTAAGTGCCTGCTATCTCTACAAGCTGGTACCTTTAATCTTATGAGATAGGGTACCTTGCAGCGGCCTCTTGGTACCTTCACTTCTTTTGTACGGTAAATCCTTTGCATCAGTACTATTACCCACACACACCATATGAATATACCGTAACAAAACCATGAATAGGCTTATAAGCGTATAGTACACAGATAGACCACATTCGCAGTTTTCAGTACTTTCAGTCCGTATAAAAGTTGTGATATTTTCGACTTAACTTTTCGGACATGATTTTTCCAGTTTAAGTGTGTTTAGCACCTATAATCGGTTTGCCCCACGTTGGCGAGGGACTGCTCACGAAGGGATTTTAGTGGGTTCGAGCCCCATGTGGGGCCCTGGGAAGGAAAGAAAGTGCTAGGCATTTTACCCCACAAAAAAAGGCTCGTTCAGCGCTTTGTCCGTCCGTCCGTTCGTCCGTTCCTCTGTTAGAGGCATCTAGCGTCTAAACCATAGAAACGAATGACTTCATATTATCATATGTAAAACTACAACCCAAAGCCATAAATGACATTTAAAATTATATACCTAAATAAAAATATTAAAAAATATGTTTTACTATTTCACCTACCCATGTGGGGTATCGTTGAAAAGGGCTTGACAAGTATAGTAAAGTCGGTTTAAAAAAAAACTATGTTGGAAAATGATCGTCCTCCTGAAGTCATAGCGGATGACCCGCATGCACCTGTATTCAGGCATCTTGTGCGAACCATGATTTCGCAGAAGATGCCTCCGAAATACATGACTTACTAAGTTACTGTCTTCCTTATAAGTATAAGTACTAACCTTATTGTATTGTATTGTAAGTTTTTATTGTATTGTATTGTAAGTTTTTATAGTTAAGTAAGTAACTAACAAATATGGATCTTGTATTGTTGTCCGTAAATAAAAACATATTATTATTATTATTAAAATAACGATTTGGTAGGCTATCAAAATCACTGTTTTTAGACTTATTTTGTCCCGGGGTCGATCTCAAAAACGGCATCACACTGAACGCTGAAACTTACGAGTACGTATAATATCCGTTATATCCTGTGCTTCAATACAGATACAGAAATAAAACAAATATTATATATAAAAAAAGTTATAAGCAATTAACCTTAAAAGTTTTTCTCAGGCGTGAGATCTCAGTTCGGCGCGAACGACTAGTAAATCAGATGTTACTGTACACAAGTCAGACAAATGTCATCACTGTACCATCAGGTAAGATATAAGTAAACGCTAGCCTATAAGAAGTAGAAAAGTCTATGAATGAAAATTCGCATATATTATTTCCTGTTATGCCGTGTTAATGTGTCATTTTTACGAGCTCGTGCGCGTACGCAGCGCGCATCGAACCATAAAGCGTGCTCTACATTTCACGCGTCGACGCTGTCACAATGCAAATTGTGGGGTTTTATAAACATCAGATATAAAGATACTTGTTAGAAAACTGGATATCCAATAGAAAACATGTTATCATAATACTTAGTGAGAATAATAGTATAATGTCTGGTGTAATTTTCCGCAACCGGAAACGGATTACACACATGTAATCTATAATGAAAATCGTATAAGACACGATTGATGATAAGTTTTACGAGTGCTATGAAGGCGGTGTGGAGTCAAAGTCAGCCGAGCGGGTCCGGGCACAAGGGTGACCTAGTGGTAGCGTCGCGAGCGCGTTGAAAGCGATATCGCGTAAAATGACAGTGGCAGGGAAGGCGGGTCGGACGGCGCCGGAGCGGGCTACGGCGCGGACAGTGCGCGCGCACCTCGCCATGCGCACACACTCGCCTCATGGCGCGTCGCCTGGCGCTGCTTGTGCTGCTGGCTTCCGCGGCCGCCATCCGCCGACCGCCGCGCCAAACCGACTCCATCTCCGACTATTCTTCAGACACCGACGGCGCCGATCCCTTCATCCTGTGGGACGATTACGGATCCCACGAAACCACTCCTCCTCCACATCCGCGTAGCACCACCAGCTCCAAAGTGCTTCTGAGAGGAAAACCTCAAAAAGTGAACGTGACCGTGAAAGACGAGAGTGACGATAAAGTTTATAAAACTACGAACATTAAAATTGAGAGTCACACTAACTTTATAGTGACAAAACCTCCTGTGACGAGGCGGCCGTATGATCAGCTCGGGCAGCAGTATGTGTTGGTGCATTCTTCTGAGCAGGTGACGATACAGAGTACAAAGAAGCCGCAGACGACGCGCCGCCCGCCCACGACGCAGCGCACTAAAACTACGCGCCGTCCAACCGCCCGCCCAGCGCGTCGCACCCCAAATACTACTAAAGCCCCACAAACTAGAAAAACTACTTGCCCGCCCAAAACCACTGCATGGTTGTCATCCTTTTTTCAAAATAATAAAGTGAAGAAGACAAATAAGAAGCCCGGAAAATCAGGTTGGTTTTTAGGTGGGTTTTACGCTATAATTGCATTTTTTTTTATAATTTTGCTACCTTATATATCTATTAGAGACTACATAATAATATTAAAGGAGGAATTTATATTTATATTTGGACAAAAATAATGAGGTAAGTAAAATTCTATCTATATCCTAGTATATATATACTAATATTATAAATCCGAAAGTTTGTGTGTAAGTGTGTAAGTATGTTTATTCCCTCTTTACGCTTTAACGGCTGAACGGATTTGGATGAAATTTGGAATGTACATAGATTATACCTAGGATTAACACGTTGTGTTCGTATTTTTCAAGGCAAGGTTTGTATGCATATTTTTTAATCCACCGGAAACACCCTGGTAAACCTGGGCGGATCGCTAGTTATCTAATAAATTAGGATAATATATATATCAAAAAACGAAATATTAAAATATTTAAACGCTTTCACAGTCGCAGCCCCACACTAAGTTAGATGACTTGTGTCGTGGGTGCCGGAAACTTTCACATCACACAGACAATCACAACCAGAACCAAAAAATCTGATTTTCCTTGGGGAGAATACTTGTGTTCCCACCGGGAATTGAACACGATACCCTTGCTTAGAAGGCGAACACAACACCCACTCAACCAATTTTCGCCACGCAATCGCCTATTCGTACTTAGTCAGTGTTCCTATTTATGGTTATACTTTCAAGTTCAAATTGTCATAAACATTAAAAAAATTAAGCTTGTGTACATTTATTTTATAAGGCACAGTCTCACGAATTTTGAATAAAACCATAAATAATCATAATCTAAGATTTACACATGCACATTTATCTAATACCTTTAAACGAGCAAACTCTATATATATATATACATATATGTGTAATTAGGATCTGCATGCTGTGTTTACCTATATATAATTGGTTGTACACATAGATATAATTGTTTTAGTTTATAAATTATGAAAGTATTTGTGTATCTACTGTTGGTAAACCAAATAAATAAATAAATAAATTAGGATCTCGGAAACGGCTCCAACGCTTTCATTAAATTTTATATGCAGGGGGTTTCGGAGGCGATAAATCGATCTAGCTAGGTTTCAATTTTAGAAAACGACGTTTTCAGCCGAGCAAAGCTCGGTCATCCGGGTACTACATTGACCGTACTAAAAAAAGCTCGCGCTTTGACATACATTTTCTGCTCCATAAGAATTACACCTCTATCTGAACAAAATATTCTTCACTAATAGCAAAATATTTAAAAATAATTTATAAAAAGACACATTAAAACTTTATACAAAACGAATACTTATTACGTATATTACGTATCTAACAACACACTCATTTAACAAACAAATTCATTTAACATCGGTACATACGTATTTTCCGTATATGTCTAAAAAATATAATTAAAAAAAAAGACGTGTGGCACTCGGGGACTGCCGCGGTAAAGCTATTGCATAGCATTTTTTATCAACTTATGCAATTATAATTATTTATTTATTTTATTTATGCAGTATAATAACGCTGAAACTCCAAGCAGGCATGAATCACCAGGTTGAGGGGCGAAGAGGGGGATTACGCATGCACAGTAACGCCGATACAACCAATGCCACCTAGAGGCGAGTTGCAGAACTAAAGAGACAAGCGTGATATTTCAAAAAGTCATTAAAAGTTCTGCTATTCATCGATAGATGGCAAAACTAAAAAGTATCACCGCTGTGCCGGTCGGAGTGGGGGGTGTTAGGTTATTTTCGTTACGGAATTTCTGGATTCGGTCTCCACGCTCAAGGCCCGCGATAGAAGCTATGCAATAGCTTAAAAATTCTTAAAAACTTGAAATCCGATACGCATAACCATGCCTAACCGCCGTATTTTAAACACGCAACTTTTTGCTGTGAACTATTAACGATTTCGAGTCGGTATTCTGAACTAAGTTCACGCTATCCGTTAACAAAAACTTAAAAAATACTTTCCTCTATGACCTGTGGCGGGGAAAGTAAGCTTGAATAAGTTAACTAAGTTCGGGAATGTTCGATTACTTCGATAAAAGAAAACGTTGCAGTAGTTTCCATGTACAGGCGACCTCTTCATATTTTCTAGATCAATTTAAATGCGATTTTTGTGTTTTGGCACATATCGTATTCGAATCAAACATAGCAAGGTAATCCTTGTTAGCTTTAAAAAGTATAAGCCTTATTTGCTTGGTATTTAGTATATACCTACAACATAATTGTAAACATAACATATTTGAATACCAAAATATACGAGTATAGTTAAATTTTATGAATGTAATTTTGTACAACTTAAAATTTCAACACGCATTTTGTTTGTCTATTTATTTTCTAAAATATATAAAACGGCTCTTATGTATGAGACTGAAGTGAATATCTTTAAAAGCACCGACATATGTAAGTACTTTGCATAAACTGTCTTATCGTCGAAGTAATTATTACAGTCTGGCATCAAATTAATTTTCCATAGTGCCAAAGGGCACTGGCACGCTTTTGCTCGTCTGGCCTCATATATGAGGTTCTTGTCTTGATCATTTTAGTCGAAATCTTGTGAAAATAATTGATGGAGCGAATTGATAGGTTTTTATAAACTTGTATTAATGAATCGCCAATTGTAGGCTCATGCTCGTATGTCTATAATTCTATTTTAATTTCATAGACATACAACTTACAATTGAATTATTAATGAAATTATAATCACGCTAATATTATAAATCTCCAGGTTTGTTTAATTTCAGTCATA
The DNA here is from genome assembly GCA_948107665.1 of Lomographa bimaculata. Taxonomy (NCBI): domain Eukaryota; kingdom Metazoa; phylum Arthropoda; class Insecta; order Lepidoptera; family Geometridae; genus Lomographa; species Lomographa bimaculata. The sequence goes on from OX403589.1 coordinate 10,784,533, forward strand.
TTTTTATTCTATATAGGCCAACATTTGACCCCTATATCACCTGATGGAAAGTGACAGTGTGGTCGAAGATAGAGCACGCTTGCCGAGAAGATCACTTAAGATTTAAAGATTCCCAGATACTTAAGTTTGTGATTGAAGTCGGTTATTAGTTTTTTACCTTGTATATTATTTAGTATGAAATGTTACTTCGACTATCATGTTTATTTGATGTGTAATTTGATATTACATTAAGTGCCTGGGAACATCTATTGACTTTTTCATACCACGTACTTTACGTATCTTTTGACCCTAATAACAAAACGTCCCTTACTAATAGAGTAAAGGAAAACTGCGTAAAGTACATGGCATTGGAAGACATTTCTTTCGATTCTTGCATGATTGTCCCGCCCATAAGGCGGGATAATACAAATTCTAAAAATAAAGATAATTTGGCGACTTATAAGATTGTAGAAAACAAAATTAGTGATGGTGACATTACAGGGGCAGCACGAGTCTTGTTCTCTAGCGACACTTTAGCCCCTTATAATTCGGATACGATACAGTCACTTCGTGACAAACATCCACCCGCGGCAACAAATCTCCATTTACCTGATCCACCTCAACAGAATGACGTCACTGTTGAGGCGACCGCTCAGGATGTTGCTGCGGCCGTTATGTCTTTTAAAGGTGGGTCTGCCGGTGGCCTAGATGGCTTAACACCGCAAATTCTAAAAGATCTTTTATGTGCTAGTTCTGGCGAGATTGGTGAGGCTCTTTTGAAAGAACTTACGGCTTTAGTTAACCTGATGTTGTCAGGTCAAGTCAATAATGACGTCACAGATATTTTGTACGGCGCAAATTTATGCGCACTAAACAAAAAAGATGGTGGCATCAGGCCTATAGCGGTAGGCACCACATATCGCCGCCTCGCGGCTAAAATCGGTTGTAAGAAAATGTTTGCTTCTTTAAGCAATCTTTTTCAGCCTATACAGCTTGGTTTTGGTTCGCGGGGCGGATGTGAGGCTGCTGTCCATTCCCTTAGAACATTTTTAAATCAAAATTGTGGAGAGGTGTTGCTAAAGGTGGACGTTAAGAATGCTTTTAATTCTGTTGATAGAGGCACCCTTCTGACCCAGGTGAAAGATAAAATTCCAGAGTTATATAATTTTATTTGGCAATGCTATGGTAAACCATCAAAATTAATTTACAAAAACGATGTTCTTTTGTCTTCCGTTGGATGTCAGCAGGGTGACCCGTGCGGCCCAGCAATTTTTTCTTTAGCTGTCAATCCGATAATTCAACGTCTCCAATCCAAACTAAATGTTTGGTATTTGGATGACGGAACTCTGGGAGGTGATGTGAATACTGTCTTAAGTGATCTAAAATTACTAATAGATGAATTTAAAATGATTGGGCTTGAACTAAATTTTTCAAAATGCGAACTTTTTGTTTGCGATAACTGTTCAGACAAATTATCGGTTTTACAAAAATTTAACTCATTGGCTTACAATATAAAACTAGTCGACAAGTGTTCACTTCGCCTTTTAGGTTCGCCGATATTAGATGAATCAATTTCACCTTTTGTAGAAGAAAAAATTCAAAATTTTAAAAATTCTTCCGACCGATTGCTCAAAATTAACACTCATATGGCTTTTACAATTATTAGATTTTGCCTTTTTGTCCCAAAATTTACGTATTCTTTAAGATGTTGTCCGCTATGGAAACATGGCGCGCTCCTCGAGAGCATGGACAATATCGTAAAGAATACTCTTGTATCGGTTTTGAATATTGACATAGATGATAGGGCTTGGTCGCAAGCTTCTTTACCTGTAAGACTAGGAGGCTTAGGTATTCGTAAAATTTCTAGTGTTGCGTTACCGGCTTTCTTGTCCTCAGTTCATGGTACTTCTAAATTAGTCGAAAAAATACTTTCACATAGTTTGGGTTCTTTAGAAATTTCAAACCAGACTGAGGCCACAAGCGCCTGGGAGATGGCATGCCCAAATACCGGGCTCCCAGTGAGGCTATCCTCACAGAGACTGTGGGATCGGCCGCTCTGTGAACTAGCACGGAAACATCTTTTAGATACGTGTCCTAGCGTCACAGAGCGTGCTAGACTTCTAGCAGTTTCTGTATGGGAGTCAGGGCTTTGGTTGCAGGCCATTCCCTCTTTTAATACTGGTACACTAATAGATCCATCTGCTTTCCGTCTCGCTATATGCTTACGTTTGGGTGCAAGGTGCTATGTTGCCCATAGCTGTCAGTGTGGTACTGCTGTTGACCAGCTCGGTCACCACGGCCTCTCGTGCCAGAAAAGTGCTGGCCGAATTTCCCGCCACGCCAGCCTCAACGATATCATCCGCCGGGCTTTTACCAGTGCCAACGATCCAGCCATTCTCGAACCGAATGGTCTGATGCGTGACGATGGTAAAAGACCTGACGGAATGACTTTAATTCCATGGAAGATGGGACGGCCTTTAGTGTGGGATGCAACTTGTGTCGATACTTTAGCTCCGTCACATCTTCCTGAATCACAGAATGGGGTTGGCGTCGCGGCAACTTCGGCAGAGCAGCGCAAACGGCGAAAATATGGAAACCTCGGCAGTGGTTACATATTTGAGCCGTTTGGTGTTGAGACACTGGGTCCGTGGGGACCGGGAGCTCATTCTATTTTCAAAATTCTATCAGAGCGCCTGGTTGAGGCGACGCGTGACCAAAATGCTGGCACTTATTTGGCTCAACGTATTAGCATTGCAATTCAGAGAGGCAATGCAGCCAGCATGATGGGAACGCTACCCACTGGTAGTGGGCTTGAGCACTTGAGTTACCTATAGGCTCGATGGCTTGTAGGTAACTTGGCTCTTTGCTGTATATAGTTTTAGTTTAGTTTTAGGAAATATAGGCAATTGGCCCGTAGAATAATTTTGAAAAAAAAAAAAAAAAAAAATTTGATATGTAATTGATATTTATGGCAATATTGGCAGCGGCGTCTTTTTTAAACTTGAAATCGGTTAAAGAGCGTAGTCCTAAGTATCTGATGATACTAGTATTTTTTGGTCAAAGCCCATGGCTGGCATCTATATAGATGACAGACATTAGCTTTTACCAAAAAAATAATCAAATAACGCGAATAGCTTGTAACGACATAGATATAACTATTATTAATGTAAAACTGAAACATAAAGTTAAATATAATATTATCAAAAAGAAAACAAAAACCGAATATGTAGTTTCACAAAAAAAAACAAATTAATTTAAATGGATTGGTCACATTAAAGAAGCCAAATTGACAAATTGATCATAGATCATCGAGATAAGAAACAAACCTACGCTACGGTTTTTACAAAATCCTTGTCATGGACACAAGGGTTTTGCAGCTAAACGTAGATTTGTTTGTTTCCTATCTCGATGCATAGACATACAATAATTGAATGTTACCCAAGAGAAGGTAAGCGAAGAAGACAGAATGTCAGATGGATGGATGAAATTCGGATAATAGCTCGAATAAATTAGCGGCAGAGGGCATTGAACCGCTCTGTCTGGAAGGTTCTGGAAGAGCTCTTGTCCATAGACAAGCAGGAATCTTAAATTATTAATTTTATTTTTCTATAGATAAACTTTGTATGGAGCAAATGTAATATTTTATTTTATAACGTTTTTTATTCATTTTTCCAAAATTGATTACATAAGATTTAAACATGTATACAGTTAATTAGGTTAGGAAAATGTAACCCTAGGCTACTCCTGTGTCTTGGAATCTGATCTCTGTCTTTGAAAACAAAAGATATTTAATAAAAAACAAAATAGATCAACGAGATTGTGAGTATATTTTGTAAGAAGTGATTGTGTTAGCGCAGAATAAAATAAGTGATTCATTTAGAGAGAACCGTTTATTTATTTTAGTTAGGGTTATAAGTATATAACTAAAAAAAAAGACGTGTGGCACTCGGGGACTGGCGCGGTAAAGCTATTGCATAACATTTTTTATCAACTTATGCAATTATAATTATTTATTTATTTTATTTATGCAGTATTTTTTTCCTGCCACCTAGAGGCGAGTTGTTGACCTAAAGAGACAAGCGTGATATTTCAAAAAAGTCATTAAAAGTTCTGCTATTCATCGACAGATGGCAAAACTAAAAAGTATCACCGCTGTGCCGTTCGGAGTGGGGTGTGTTAGGTTATTTTCGTTACGGAATTTCTGGATTCGGTCTCCACGCTCAAGGCCCGCGATAGAAGCTATGCAATAGCTTAAAAATATAAACTCTCCACTTAGTATATTATACTTATACCTATATTTTATTAAAATGGCTGTTCTTGAACCGTAACTAGTGTATTTCTAACAAGCCTGTCTCGGTCTGGCCCAAATCATAGGTAATTATTATTATGAAAGCATAAGCGCACGAAGTTATCTCATAATGTTGGTAATATCAAAACTAATGTATTTTTTGTTTCATCAGGACATCACGACTTCAATTGTTTCTGAAGTCATAGCGTTAAGTCAATAGTTTATCTAAGAACTGGCATCATGCTTATCTTGGGTGTAAGTATGTAGTCATTACAAATTTCCATAAACAAACTTTCTAAATAGCTACTCTCTGTAATCTGTTATCTCTAGTGGATTTGCCCTCTTCATTTTTACGCTTTGTCAATATTAAAAGTTTACCACATGTTATAAGTCAAAGCTTATATTTAGCGCAAACTCGTGAGGTTTTTTGCTGATTGATTGATGAACTTTCACTTTATACATATGGTTGATGGCTAATAGAAATCATATTAATAATACAATACAAATGCCAAGTCACCTGCACAAAGCCTCCAAACTATTTAGGTACGTCTATGTAGTCTCAGTGTAGAGTGTACTCTACACATCGTATCATTTCATTTCTACCTAAGTAGAGTAATATTTCTACTATACTCTACTTAGCAGTTTAGGGCAAAATTAAATTACCTATTAGTCTTAAGGCTAGATTGTAATTCCTATGGTGTACCAAACGTAATAGGTACATCATAATAAGAAAAAAAAAAAAACATTTCTACCGCTACATGACTATCAAAGATTGCTTTAAGAATTAAGACCTCGTTTTTACATTAGAATTGCCCTGTAAAATACTGTATATTTAAATTATGTATATATAAAAGGCAAAATCCCGATTGACTCATCATCGCCCAGCCGTAACCGTTATAGGTGGAAACGTGAAATTTAGAGGATATGTTGTTTTTGTTACGGAGGCGCTATATAAGAAACTGTTATTTTTTTAATTCATCCCCTAAACGGAGAAATGGGGTGGCAAAATTTGTATGGAAGTTTTGAAAAATTCGCTCGGATTCTTTTAAACATTATATATATGTCTGTATTGTACAATAATCTCATCACATCACACTCATATATAAATTCAAGCGTAACAAACGACTGATACATTTTGATTTAGTTTTGTTTAAAAAGTCGATAGCGTTGACAACAATGTATGTGACTGGGGTTTTTTTAATGTTTTGTTTTTGATACTTGTCTAAAATTAACTATAATTAATTAATTTCAAGACAATTTTCTGGATTTACTTGACTATTTCCTGTTTCCATTGATTCCTGACTTTCTAAATATTTATTATTAATTGAATTAGGCGTTACTTTTCGGAAATCTATAACGACAAAGTCTATATTTATTATTAATTAAGCACCAATTATTCTGAACTGTTAGTGTATTGCATTAAAGCTGGTCTATTCGTTTAAGCAGAACATGCGTAAATCTGTGGTTAAACGTGACCAAGTTTATTTGTATCCACAAAGCAACTCAGTTTGATTTGATGAAATGTAAACGTCAAATAAGGTGTAGAAATTCGTTTCAAATACCACTGGGAGTATTGAATTTACTCAACTACAGCAAAAATGAAGGTTATTATTTTAGCAATTTGTATGTATGTTCGTTTGTTCCCTCATAGCGTCCATAATAATAAACCGATTGTAACGTAGAGGGTATCGTTGCATTCGAACTAACTGTATCGTAGGCTTAGATTTTTTATAACAAAAAATAATTCGTGGTACTCCACAAATTATAATTTAAACGTAAGCAAAGCTTAAGAAAACCGCCTTCACCGCTTATATTTTGGTTTTGGCTAGATCGATTACGATACAATTTATATGGGACCACCTTTGAAGTATAATCTACCAAACAAAAAAGAATTTTGATATTCGGTTCACGGTAATACTTGAACTTGTTTAATTAATAAAATCTTATTATTTGTAATCATGGTGGAAAGGTGTGTACAAAGATCAACGGTTTTCCCATATTCGGGAATAATGTATCTACTTATTTTTTGCCACCGACTTTCGCTTTTGTAATTAGCCTCGCTGTCCAAAATCATGATTGCTGAATAGAACATTAATTCAATGAAAATAGTTATCATCGTAAGCAATTTATTGGTAATTTATCTTATTTCCTTTTTTTGATTACCTGTCGTATGAATTGGTAACTGCAAAATTTGACAGGTGTATAGAGATAGATTGAGAAAGAAAGTTTCACAAAACCGGATACAAGACTTCTAAACGACACTCATGTAGTAAAAAAATAATTCAATTTTGATATGGCCAGTGATTTTTATACTCAATTATGCACAAGTACTTTTTATCCACAAATAATCTAATATCTCACTAATAATACCTAATTATCGACGCTTCGTATTTACTAAGTGCTCACTAGCTCGAAATCAGCTTAATGATCTAAGTACCCCAATTATCCTGACTGCATTCATAATAACCGACTTAAAGGAGAAAGTTCGCAATTAATAGTGAATAGATGTTAGTTTTTTTTTTGTACATCTTGGTACATGCCTTCGGCATATGCGTATTTATTTCGTTCGAAGCATTAGACGTATTGGCATTGCAATTCGGAGATGCACTACGATAGGAACGCTACCTGGTACTGGGCTTGAGTACTTAAGTTAATAATAAGCTCGCTTGCTTGTAGGTAACTTAGCTCATTGCTGTGTAGATTTAAATGGTTTTAGTAGCAAACGAAAAACTTTTTTTATTTAATAAAAGTTTTTATTTCGATGAATTATAATAATATTACATTTAATCTAGTTTTGTTATGGAAGCAAAGGGTTTTGTTATGGAAGCAAAGCGTTTTGCTATGGACGCAAAACGCTTTAATCGCGCATTTTTAATCCCATTAACCAACCCGAATGGGTTTGCAATAAATATATGTGCCGGTTGTCCCATGGGGGAAAAACGGATATTCTAGACAATCGTGCTCTATGTAGGTTTTGACCATAACCTCACTGAACATTGGTTTAGGATAGTGGACTAAATTTGACCTGCTATGCTTCCATGTTATAAAATAACTAGCCGTGCCCCGCGGCTTCGCCCGCTATTATCAAGTTAAAAAATAGCCTATGTGTTAATCCTAGGTACCTATAATCTATGTAAATTCGAAATTTTATCCAAATCCGTTTATCCGTTAGAGCGTGAAGGGGGGACAAACATACTTACACACGTACACACAAACTTTCGGATTTATAATATTAGTAGGATAGTGTAAAAAATATCGTAAGTTGAGCACGTAAACGCAAATTGGACATTTTGCGAATTGTACGTTCCGCGACCACTGGACATTTTGCGAATTAGACATTCTGCGACTAAACGATGTTCACATATTATTTTAACAGAATTACATCTGACGTATAAAAGTTAAATAATAATATCTACAACACGCTAACCCCATTCTTCATAACGTTTCGTAAACCTTCTATACTTAGGTAAGATAATTTTCAGGTTTATCGAACATTTATTTTTATATGAATAAGGACCCCTTTATACATAAAAAACCGGCCAAGTTAGCCAAAAACGTTTGTTGTATGGGGGCCCCCTTAAATATTTATTTTATTCTGTTTTCTAGTATTTGTTGTTATAGTAGCAACAGAAATACATCATCTATGAAAATGTCAACTGTCTAACTATCACGGTTCATGAGATAAAGCCTGGTGTCAGACGGACAGCGAAGTTTTAGTAATAGGGTCCCGTTTTACACTTTGGGTACGGAACCCTAAAAAAGTTTTCCATGCAAACACTACATTGAAAATACACACATACTATAAAGATTCGAACTCATTAAAAAGTAAGATAACGGTCGTTTAACCGAGAGATAAATAAAACATAAACGCTTCCACACTCACAGCCCCACACTAAGTTCCAAGATTTGTATCGAGATTGCCGGCAACAATCGCATCACAAGCACAATCAAAATTAGAAATAAAATTTGCTTTGGATAATAATCTCGTGTTCCCACCGGGAATCGAACCCGATTAATTGATGAGATGGCGAATAAATGATGAATGACTGTCAAACATGTCGAGATGTCTAAACATAATCATAATAACCTAAGTAATTATTAAGTCTTAACTGGAGATTTAAGCAACGGACTGTTAACTTATATTGACGAAGTCCGCCTCTCAATTAATCGTCTGTGAGTAACTTAACTCTCCAAAATGTAGTTAATCAGATTGATTGGCCCATAACAACGTTTACATTACAATTCAATTACTTATTGCTCAATTATTTGTTAATATGGAAAACGTGAACGTTTTGTAAATATTCAAAGATTAAAACCACTACTAAATTACCGTGTTTGTGTGTGAGTGTGATAATACAAGAGACTGAATCTCAGAAATGTGTTAAGAAAATGTGTATGTAGAATATGTACAGTAATGTATACATAACGTACGTGGAATAAAACATATTTATACTGATTAAATCAAGCAATCGCTAATCAGCAGTAAGTAATAAATACCTAAGTAATAAAGATGAAATCCTAAAATAAACTATAGTAGTTATTATGACTAGACGTGCTCTGCAAATAAAAATTTCACCATTAGTTCAAAAAAATCCATTGATTCCACCAATTGTTAAATTTCGTTTATTATTCAAATGAAATATTAGACGAGCCATTCGGTCGCCTAATAGTTAGCGTCACGCTTACCTATTACAGTTTAAAATCAGGCGTGGGAATGCACTGTACCCGTCACCCTGAGATATTAGATCTCTATATGTCCTGTCTCACTAGAAACATTGTCTTTCAAACCGAAACACAGTAATGATTGTACACCGATTAGCGGTTGAAAGACAAAACTGGCAAAGTTGCGTACTTTCACGGAGTCTGCAAAAGAGTCCAATACATTTTTGTTTTCATTACATAAGTACCTTATACATAAACAGTTTACCTATTTGAAATAATCGTTGAATAATGCAGGAAGTCACATCTAGTTCCACCAGTTCTGTGAGTTCCACACTGCGCCTGTGCACCCGCCTCGCTCCACTCTCGCACGCGTCGCTTGGCCCACTGACATAAAAGAGTTTCTCCTTATATGTAACAGTTGTTCGCATCAAACATCCGTTCATGGGGATAGATAGTATTATCAATTTACTTAATAAGTGCCGCAAATGCAACCGCAAAATGCGATTCCAACTCAAAAATATCTAACTACATCTTTTTCTTCGGTCTCTAGCACATTATTATGGTCATAGCCGCTTTCATAAACTATAAAGGAATGTAGCCGTACAAACTAACGGCAGTTTAGCTGTTTCCGCTAATAATTATAAGTAGACCGGCCATTGTAATAGGGTCACCCCTTTCCATCCAGGGGTTGCCGTCAGTACCGGCAAATGGAATCCCAGTTTCTAGTAGTAAGCTGACCCAACGCGTCCTTCATCACATAACTCACTTTTTTGGGCTACAGTTGGTTATTTATATGCTAACCTTGCTAACCACTATTTACTGTTATAGCTTACCACATTCAAGAATAATATATGTCTCACAGCAGCAAACAATGTTCCAGCAGCTATTCTTGAGAGCTTCCCATTCAAATCCTAGTGTGTTATTCACCCTTGACCACATCCTCAGTTACGGCACACGCCTATTATTTATTCCATATGGGCCGAACTTCCTCGGGACGAATATGGCATAAATCATTCCGTGCTTACAGTGAGATAGTTGGTCAAAAGCTAGCATATCGGTATAATCAAATTAAAGTCTTTTATCTGTATTACTAGGACTAATTGTATATTTTACTCTACACATAACCTACATACAACAGCTAATTAGAACTAGGTTCTTCTTGATATTTCACTTAATTCTATGGACAAAATCGTATAAAAAATATACGATGTATTATATAGGTTATAATAGTAACCTTTATAATACCATAGGAGATGATAATACGCCCTGTCTCTCGCATACATATTTAGATCGGAATTTCTGATTTCTGATATATTGAGGTATAACAATAAGACCAAGCCTATAAACACTAATCACTTACGATCAGACTTCAAAACGGACTTCATAAAAAACAATACTTAAGAGCATGCTGCGCTTCGGTCCGAGCACGCTTGTGGTGATTATACTGTATATTTGTTTTGTTGTAAAACATAGTGTAGCAGTCAAATAAGGCAGTTACGCAAGGTCGCGCGTAAGTAGATATTCGTGGTTTTTCGTAAAATTCTCGAAAGTAAGGATTACATCAAATTTTTGGCTATGTAATGGATGTTAAGCTATGTTTCCTAACTAAGCGTTCGTATTTATTTACGGCACAAGCCAATTTAAAGAAACATCTATCTTTCAATCGTGAAACTGGCTAAATGGAAATTATAAAATCTTGTTGACTCTAAAGCACAATTTTGATTTAACTTCGGATTATCTTTCGCAGGGTTTTTCTCCGATATATATAACTGGATAGTAGCACCAACGAGGTCCTGGTTCGGTATGGGCTGGTTCTCCCCAGAAGCGGCTACACCTAAGCCCAAGGTGACGGTCACCACTACTGAAATGCCGGTCACTACGGAAGCCAACTGGTTTCAATCACTTTTGGAAACAGAGGATAGCGACGGAGCATACTATACTAGTGATGCCAGTACAAGTGAGTTAAGATATTCTGGGTGTAATGTGTGTGTGATGTGGATGTTTTCGGCACCCACGATACAAGTCTTTGAACTTAATGTGGGGCTGTGAGTGTGAATGTATTAGTTACAAAAAAAAAAAGAAAAATATAAGTACTTACTTACTTACTAATTACACATTCAGCTGCCTCACTTAGTAAATGTAGGCAGATCCGCGCCGTCAATATCTTATATTTAATTTTCATCATTACTAAAAAAAATCTAAAACCACTTGCTGAATACTTATACACAAACGATTTCTCACTATACGAGATTATAATTATTATTTCCATTCTTTATAAAACAAAACTTATTAGATTGATTTCTAAATTCTACATTAGGAAGAAAGGTAGCCTCTTTCGTTATGCATGTGTAATAATTAGAAAACTATAGCACAGACAGCCAACGCCTTGCATATCAACTACTTGTCTTGAAGTATTACATTTCGCACGTCCCATAACTGAAGTAGAAAAGACTTGAAAATTCATCAACCAACGGGTTATATTGATCAATCGAACTTCGATCAATGAAAATGTTTATTAGGTAGTTTATTAGTATGTAGGAGTAGTAGGCTAGTTCCGATGAAAAATTACATCGCTACTTACGCTAGTCGAAAGAACTTTTAGCCCATAATTACTCCATATCCGTGTAATGGTATTTAATCCAGCGTGAATTCGATTTGGCTTATAAACATTTTTTATAATGGCTCTGTGGCTCTGTAACCTCTGCCTGCCTGCCATAAGTCAATGCACTCATTTGCATAATGAACATCTAGATGAAATCGTTTCTAATACTGAACGCCTCTGACTTCGAAAGTGAACATTATCATTAGGAGGTAGATACTGTTCCTCACTTTCATGTTATTACATAGCACGTTACTTGATGTACTTAACTCTTGGGGACGTAGCGTGTTAAGCTTTCCCATTACGATTAATTAACCAGCATGTCGCCATATCTGGTATCTGTTAATTAGACCAATTACTACATTTCAGATAAGAAAGCGTCTAAGAAACCTCTAAAGAAAAACTACAAGGGGTACCAGCTTCTTCGCACTTACCCTGACGCTATGTGGAAGGTTCGGGAGCTCTTGGATCTACAAGAGGAAGCGCAAGGCTCTGGCCTCATGTGGTGGACGGTGCCATCTCTCAACGGCTCGACAGATCTGCTCGTGCCACCTGATCTCTTGGCCGATGTTAAGGATCATTTAAAATCCACGAAGGTCGATTTTGATGTAGTTATTTGGGATCTACAGGTACCTATACTGTGACAATTGTGCTAACGCGGATTATTTTGCTTATAAAGTACATTATGTCACTTTGTGTTTGTTCTTTTAGAAAGCGATAATGTACGAGAATCCAAGGCTCTCAAAAAAACAGAGACTAGAACTGGAACAGGTTCGGGGACATCCGATGACGTGGCGACGATACCATCGCTACGCTGACATCCTGAGGTACCTGGAGTACTTGCAACATTCGCATTCGGACTTGGTGGAGCTGGTTCCGCTAGGCCGTTCTTCCGAAGGACTTCCTTTAGTAGCTGTTAAGGTAAAACATTACACGATCTTGATTTCTTGAAAATCATAAATGGGCTACATTTTTCCTTACGATCATTTTCATGAACTAGGTATTATAAAATCTTAGTATTCTAAAATAGTATATTGCGCAAACTAAAACGCTTATAGAATGTTTTTCAGACAATTTTCCACAGGTGTCATTACATTTCAGATTTCGTTGCCATCAAACGACACCTATGCAAGAGATTCGAGCAAAGACCAGAAAAAGAAATGGAAACTGCGCTCGCGGATGAAACCAGCTGTGTGGGTGGATGGAGGATCACATGCGCGGGAGTGGATATCACCTGCTGTCGCCACTTGGATGATTCACACTTTAGTAGAAGGGGAGAAAGGGTTGGGTGAGTGCTGAGTATTTTTGTTTTAAGGCTTTCCAATCATTTCAACATTAAAACGGCGCTTGCGGATGAAACGTAGTTCGTTCAACATTTGGTTGAGCTCTCTGTGATTGGTTAGGTTTTGGTAGGAAGGTACCTACCTAAACCTCTACTATGTAGAAATAATGATATTGTATCATATTTATTTAAATAGTATGATTTAACGTGTGAATAATGCATTCCGTGTTTTATGTAAGAGAGCAAAATATACGTATTATCGTTATTATTAAATAAAAATTAGTTTGACAGCTACGAGTGATATTTTACTTTAAAATTAACGCTCCTCCATCACCTTACAATCAATATCTTACAAACCGTAGGTTTTTCTGCTATCTAGATGCCTTATACATCGAAACATAATATTATTATCATGGACGGGCGATAATTTTTATTTAGGACGAAAAATCTTTATACTGCGAACGAAGCTCCGACTCTTTGGTCAAATTATGCCTGAAATCTTTAGAACCTATTCTTAAGTTAGCAGCAGATAAACCTTGAAAAAATCCTTCTTAATGATGAAGGTTTCTCCAAGGATTTTGCTGCTAAAGCAATAAAAACCGTAACTTCTCTGTGACCTCTTTCTAGGCACAGATTTTAGACGGAGTCATCTATCTTTTTACAAACTTTAGGTTTGTTTCCTATCTCGATGGGTTTCTCTCAATGGAGAAAAACGTATTTTTTCTGAATTTTTTAAACATTTGCGATTCATAGTTTTTTCATATGTACCCACCACCTAAAAAAGAAGGTGAGAGTGCTTTTAGGGCGATAGGTTATATTATTTTAAGAAGCAGGTGTATTTCAGATAGGTCGACAAGAACATTTTCAACATTTTGATTTTGGCCTCTTAATAGCTGATGAAATCCTTAACCCATGTCATGTCATATAACCTAAACTCTTTCATATTCTGTTACACTCGTTATAGGAGCTGAAACCGAGATGCTGAAGCAAGCCGATTTCTACATAATGCCTGTGGTGAACCCGGATGGATATGAACACTCGCACACGTACGACCGCCTGTGGAGCAAGACACGGTCGCGTCTCCCGGATCACGCCGACACTTACTATGTTGGCTGGTAAGTACTTATTCGGGCCTGGCCCTATCGTAAGATCACAACACCAATTACCATAATGTGAGCTGACGACGGCAAGTTATAATAACTCACAGAATTCGTCAGTAAAGAATACTCTTGAGAGAATAACTTATTATTCACACTTACTCTTCCCTCAGGAAGAGTACACGCCACATTAGAAAAGGAAAGCTATTTAATACCTCCTTATTGTTAAAGTTAGACAACTTGGAAATGATCAGATTTAAGTACAGTATCTGGTATGAAAGATGAGCTTTGGACAATGCGCAGTAGTTGATCGCGTACAGTTTTGTATCGAGCGTCGATTTGCGCACCCAAGGTAGGTCAACTCTCAAATTGAATACCGGATACAGTAGGTACTTAATAAAGCTCTCAAATTTAAACAACTTGGGAGTTATCAGATTTGAAAGCCCCGCACGAAAGTTGAGCTTTGACCTTCAATGCGCAGTAGTCAATCACTAATGAAAGTCAGTAGATACCTGTATTGTAGTTTTAATAACTAATAAAACCATCCATTTGATGACGAATAAGTAGGAATTTTATCTTTAAAGTTTGTTTTTTATATTAATTTTGGCTTCGCAATCTTGTGCATTTAGCCATTGTCTAGTAATAAATAGTTCAAGTGGAACATATTTCCTTATAGAATTCGTAGTCACAAGTCACAGTCAACCTTCTCTCAAGTTGTGATTAGACGAGGTATTGAAAGTGCTAGAGCATTAATAAAATTTTAAAATCGAACGCTCTAGCCGATCCTCCGAACGGGCTAGGGAGAAAAGTTGCAACCAGGCTGCAGGCACTGAACGCAACCCAGTAGTCGATCTTTTACACTTTTCGGGCGTTTTTTCTGCGCACCCAAGGAAGGCCATAGGTCAACTTGCGGCCTGGTACATTAAGTAGATATGTTCTGTATTTTTGATAAGGCCCAGTATTTTGATTCATCATTCTACATGACTTGGCATATTGTAATATTTAGCCACTGCCTGGAAGGTTTAGAATAATTATATTTCTACTAGCTGACCCGGTGAACTTCGTACCGCCAATAAAAGTTGCCTACAAAAAATGTGATAAATGAAGAACCGCTCGACCGATTTTGTGCAAACTTCACATAAACCATCTACTAAATAGTCCGAACAAAGCCTAAATATTTGGTTTGGATAGGTGAGCCCGTTCTTGAGTTATAAAATTACAAAGAAAAGTGGCATTGATTTTTTATATACCTACACTCGACATTGCTATACTTATGGTTCATACAACATATTAAATTGCGTTTACTTCCCATGCCAAGAAATTACTACGAGTAAGTTTGGTACTTACCTACTCTCAGTAATGTCTTGTCTTACTACGGAAATAGAATTTACCCGTGTTCCTACCATCTAAACTTGCACCTATAAGTAGAAAAATAAGAAAAAATGGTCAGTGCAATATGAGATAGAAACTATCAACTTTACCAACTACATACACAGGTAAATAGATATATACAACAAACGCATCCACATTCACAGCCCCACACTAAGTTCAAAGACTTGTATTGTGGGTTCGGGAAACATTCACATCACACATTTTACACCCAGAACCAGAAGCACAAATATCCCTTGGGAAGGAATTTGTGCTCCTGCCGGGAATCGAAACCAGGACCCACGGCGCAGAGGGCAGACACCTGTCAACTACGCCAACTGGGTCGTCATACATATATATACTGTAGATAGGTATGCCAATATTTTTTATACACACGAGTAGCTTTACAGTTTTGTGTTTACCCACTTAGAATTGAAAAGGAAATCAAGGCTATGCTTATCAATTCTATCTTTTTAAAATCATTATAGCGGTACTACTTTACTATTAAAGGAAGTGAGTATGTAGTTTTTTTACCATCGTCGATAATTTTGAATCTATTTCCTTATAGCTGTTTCTTTAAATTAGGAAAGATGTATGTTATAGACACGTCAAAAGCAAACATATCATATTATCCACTTGAAAATGAAAGCTCTTTCACCGGTATTATATTGAGTGTCAAATATAATACACCTATTTTGAATTGCCCTTTCATTTTGTTTATAATATTACTAGCTGACCCGCCCGGAACTGAACCCCTATCAGGAACTGAACTCGGTGCTTTGAAGACGAACGCGCACCCAACTACGCCAGCTGGCAGTTCAAAGATCGAAGAACTATATATATAATCGGCTAACAAAAAAAAACAGTCGAAATTAGATCCTTCTTCTTATCTATGTCGGTTCAAAACATAGACGATCTCATACACATAATGTGCAAGATTACGTAGTTAGTGTTGATGAATTTGTGACCCATCGTCCTCCCGTAAAACTAATCTCACCATTTCTCCTAGGCAGTCCAAATTAATAAAAAAGCATATTGTAAAGATCATATTGTATCTACATGAACTACGTAAGACGATGAAATAGTTTAGTTTGATAAGAATTAATACTGAATATCTCAAAAAGCCAACTAAACACAGGCCGCCTTTTTTCAGTAGGTAAGTATTTATTTATTGCGACTATATACTACTAGCCGAGACCCCGCGGATTTGCTCACTTTGATCAAGTTAAAAAGTAGCCTATGTGTTAATCCTAAGCATTAGTTATGTATATTCCAAATTTCATCAAAATTCGTTCATTCGTTACAGCGTGAAGAGGGAACAAACAAACTAACACACTTACACACAAACTTTCGGATTTATAATATACAAGAACATAGATTTTGTACTGTAATGTACTTCCGTTAATTGTAACTCACTGCAAGTAATGATTTTTATTAATATGGCGGCAGGTTCTAATACATTGTCATTACTTAGAAAGTTAGAGTCATCGCGAATAAGTATATATCCGGTAGTTAAAAATAAATCTGAATCCAAATATCTAAAATCAATGAGGACATAGATAGCCAGTGAACGCACGTCCAGCACATGCTCGACACAGAAACATCAATTTCTTAGAGGATTTTTTATCTCGTCTAACTAAATAGTAGAGCACGAAATACTAATAATAATAATTTAAACGCAAGCAATGCTTAAAAAAACCGACTTCACCGCTTTATCTTTAGAACCCTTGATGACATTAAAATAATAAAATACGCATTAATGAGGATAACTCAAAACTACCGGTCAGATCTTGATCTAATTTTAATTAGACCACAAGCACAAACTTCCAAATTAAAAAAACAACATTATAATCGGTTCACCTTCAAAAAATATCTCTGTCGGTAACACATAAAAATAAAAATAAAAACCTCTTTTTTTCAAAGTCGGTTAAAAAACATACCGAACCGATCGCACGGTCTGTCGGAACCTAGTATCTACTATAACAGGTTACATGAGAAAGTTGAGTAAAATATTGCCGCAGAAAATTATGATCACGCAAATAATTGCAATACCGAAAAAAATTTTTTGGGATCCAACGCCGTTGTAACTTCTTAATAAACATAACTTTTACACTCACAGCCCCACACTAAATTCGATGACTTGTGTCGTGGATGCCGGAAACATTCACATCACACATGCAATCACAACCAGAACCAGAAACACAAATTTTCCATGGGGAGAAAACTTGTGTTCCGAATGGAATCGAACCCGATACCCAGGGGTATGAATGCAAACGCCACCCAACTAAACAAACGGGCAATTCAAATATCTTCGTCATACCCTTTTCCATTATTTCTATTATTTAATCATTTGTGAAATTAAATGAAATTTGTTGTCTCATTTTGCAAAATTGTTTAAAGCCAATTGAGGAGGCATCAATCAAGACTAAAGGAATTTAATATTCTTAGATTTTTTTTCTAAAAGTAAATTTTACTTGTTATTTGTTTGTTTGGTAAACAACAACGAGTTTTGTATTATATTGTATTATATTAATTATGATTTATAAAGCAAATATTTAAGAAGATAACGGAACAAACATAGCAGTGAAATACTCTTAAGAACTATTTTATTTGTTTATTATTTATCACAGATTTGGCAAATAGTTTAATGTTATACAGGTAGGTACTATACGACTAAATATCGATTTTTTTCCCTCTGTGGTAGTCATCGAAATTAAGGACAAACTTGTGTTTTGTAAGTTACATAGCTTTAAAGACAATAGGTTTATCAAAAAACTGGAGAAGAATGACGTAGTCTTTGAAATTTTTAACCTGTCTAATGGATCGAAAGGCGAAATGACTGTTTCGTAAAAAAAATACCGACTTCAAAAAAGGAGGAGATGCTATGTTGGACTCTATGTATTTTTTATGTATATATATTCACCGATTTTTCCTCCATTTGTGGACCGATTCTCAAAATTTTTTTGTTGTTTTGTAGATTATCCTTCTGG
Organism: Lomographa bimaculata; assembly: GCA_948107665.1. Lineage (NCBI taxonomy): Eukaryota > Metazoa > Arthropoda > Insecta > Lepidoptera > Geometridae > Lomographa > Lomographa bimaculata. The sequence goes on from OX403589.1 coordinate 10,802,798, forward strand.
TGGTCTCATATATTTTTTATCGAAATCGATCAAGCCAAAACCAAAATATAAGCGGTGAAGTCGGTTTTTTTAAGCTTTGCTTACGTTTAAATTATCTTCGTAACGTTCCGGTTCCAGTTCGTTCCATTGACTGACGAGCCAAAAGACTCATTGGCGATTACCTAGTGAGCTATTCGCGTCAAAACTGAGCCATCACAAACCATTCTATTGTGTTACATATCGGAGAGTGTGCACAGGAATTACATGACTTAATTCCTCTATGTGCTTTTTACCTCGGGTAGAGTATATTATTTTCTATGCTTTTTACCATCTAAAATATGACACGTCATCCATTTATGCTTGACATACCTCTTGTTCGCTCAAAGAGTTTTGCTGGTTTCGTCATATGTATTGCGAAGTAGGGGAATTCGTTGCCTGCGTCTTACTTCGCTGAACAATCTGACGAAGGAACCTGGACGCAAGGCATGGGTTGGGTTTTGGGGGTACAATTTCCCCTTTACTTATAGAGTGCAATAAAGAGTTATCTATCTATGGTCAACGCGAATGAATCCGAGAACAGTCAGTAATTGTGACGTAATATTTCGTACTTCAGGTTTCCCTGGAACTGGGGTCAGACTGAGTGTGTCGGCGTAGACACAGATCGCAATTGGGATTATAACTGGGGCGAGCAGGACTCGTCCCAGGACCCATGCTCCGAGAACTACGCCGGTCCACATCCCTTCAGCGAACCGGAGACCAGAGCAGTTTCAGAGTTCCTAGCTGAGAATAGAGGATTGATTAAAGTAAGTATAAACATCTTAATAAATTCTTGACTTAGTCATAAAATTGTCTATTTCGTCTTGTATAAACATAATAGTCGAAAGTATTTAATACTAAAATAAGTTAATAATTACTTACGGTAAAACCAACACTAAAATGTGATATATTATAGTTACATAGTATTGATACTAGACATAAGCATCGTGTAGTGCGGATGGTAGCCGATAATAAGACTTTTAACGCAGATGTGTTATGCCTACAATAATAAAGCTTTATAGAAAAAGTAACTAAGACATGGTATATTGTAGAATATTATATACTTAATGTTGTACAAATTATTTATTTAATTTATACTAACATTCATGATTAATCAAAGTATAGATTTAACTAAACTACTTTCCTAATACAAAAAGTCATTGGTCGGCAGGGTGCCCAAAATGCTGGCTGCGTTGCCTTGTTGTACAGCGAGACTTAATTGCTGTGCAAAATACACGTGTCGACTCTTTCAGTCTCCCAGCCAAATCTTTATATAGTCCGGTCATTTTAGACAATTGAAATAAAGAAAATTCCGACAGAGCCAAATCTTCGTAGAGACCTTAGGTTTACCACAAGGAATAAAGTGTCAAAAGTCCCTATCAGTCCCATGTGAGCTTAGGGACTTATTCGGGGCCCAAGGTCAAAATTTTAGGTTTTTTGGATTTTTCTCGAAAACGGTAAGTTTTATCGAAAAAGTACCTCAAAGCAAAGTTGTAGATCTTAAAATAATTCTCTATAAAAATGATCCCTATGATTTTTTCTCTAAGACCCACTATTTCCCAGATATTGCGCTTGTAAGAATCACGTTCTACATAATATGCACACATTTCCACACCACCTGTGAGGTAGTGTACTCGGCGCGTTTTTTTTAAGGTGGTATCCCCGGTAGGCCTATTCCACGAACCTTTATGACGTTATTTTCAGGAACAATAATTATTTAATAGTATGAAGATTATTGATATGGGTTACTGAGTTTAACTGTCGTTCTGACTTTTTTTTATTACTTTAATCTGACTCATACTCTTCATATTCAACTTCAACAATCATGTTTTCTTCAATTTCTTCTTGTTCTTCTTCTTCTCCTTCCTGTTGATGAACGCTTAGAAATTGTTCAAATGAAGATGAATCAGTTGTCTCTTCATCAAAATCACATGAATCTTCCTCTCTTGTATTTAATTGAACATTTGAGCAAGAGACACCTTGGCAATTGGTACACGCTGGAGAACGCTGCAACCCTACTTTTTTACAGCCTCATTTGGCACTACAACCTTTCTTGCAATTTTATTGCAAATTGTTTCGAGTATACTATCAAGTTCAGACATGGCAAGGCAATGAACTGAACCCTGAAGACTGGGGTTGGAAATTGATAAATAATACTTTGGAATCGATTTGAACTTTACGGCCCCCTGCTCCAGAAAAACTTCTTAACACTATTTTTTGCAATTGCAAGAAAGGTTGTAGTGCCAAATGAGGCTGTAAAAAAGTAGGGTTGCAGTGTTCTCCAGCGTGTACCAATTGCCAAGGTGTCTCTTGCTCAAATGTTCAATTAAATACAAGAGAGGAAGATTCATGTGATTTTGATGAAAAGACAACTGATTCAACTTCATTTGAACAATTTCTAAGCGTTCATCAACAGGAAGGAGAAGAAGAAGAACAAGAAGAAATTGAAGAAAACATGATTGTTGAAGTTGAATATGAAGAGTATGAGTCAGATTAAAGTAATAAAAAAAAGTTAGAACGACAGTTAAACTCAGTAACCCATATCAATAATCTTCATACTAATATCCTGAAAATAACGTCATAAAGGTTCGTGGAATAGGCCTACCGGGGATACCACCTTAAAAAAAACGCGCCGAGTACACTACCTCACAGGTGGTGTGGAAATGTGTGCATATTATGTAGAACGTGATTCTTACAAGCGCAATATCTGGGAAATAGTGGGTCTTAGAGAAAAAATCATAGGGATCATTTTTATAGAGAATTATTTTAAGATCTACAACTTTGCTCTGAGGTACTTTTTCGATAAAACTTACCGTTTTCGAGAAAAATCCAAAAAACCTTGAGGGGACTTTTGACACTTTATTCCTTGTGGTAAACCTAAGGTCTCTAGGAAGATTTGGCTCTGTCGGAATTTTCTTTATTTGATTACTATTTTTATGTCTAAAATGACCGGACTAATATATTTCAAGTGTATAAGTTATTTTAGCTGTATCAAAAAAATTTGATAAAAAAATAGGTATATTCCGAACCTGACCCGAAAACCTGACCCGCTCCCGGCTTAGGTTAGGAACAGCAAAAAAATATTAATTTTCATTACGAACGTAACCCTCTTCGTAACCTGCCCCGAAATGATGTTCCGAACCTATCACCACCGATATATATCTGTTTTATTATCTTAGGCAGGTTATATTATTCAAAATCAGGTTACAGTTCATGTACATACAATGACACTATAGTAATTACATTATATTTTACAACCAAAGTATAGATATTCTCGTAGTATATGAGCCTACTTAGAGTTAAGTTTAATAGGTACTTGTGAAAGCAATTTGCAAGCACTTGTCAACTCAAGTTAGAGGCATCGCAACGTAGTAAGACACTATGTAGTACAGGAAAACAAGTTCCTAGAGATAGCTTTAAAAACCGGATGTTTTAATTGGATCTGATACCCGTTTAGGTCGTAATTTGTAAAATGTACACTTGAATTTTATTGGATAATTACGGTGTAGCACCACATCGGTTACTTCTTACCTTCATGTTAGTATACCGACCGTATTTTGTGTACTGGTAATTGACGGCAGTTCATTCATGGTATTGCCACCAATTTTTCTATGGTCAATTTTTTATTTTTTTTACGTATTAGCATTGCAATTCAGAGAGGTAATGCCGCCAGCATGATGGGAACGCTACCCACTGGTAGTGGGCTTGAGCACTTGAGTTACCTATAAGCTCGATGTCTTGTAGGTAACTTAGTACTTTGCTGTACATAGTTTTAGGAAATATAGGCAATTGGCCCGTAGATTTAGAAAGATTTTCTATGTAATGACGACATGTATGTGACTAGCGGACTGACCCGATATCCTCACGCGGACATATGCAATTATGAGCTCTGATTACACGTCTGGTGCACATTACCTACTCACCGTTTCGTTTCTAGAAATTTCGTTGTAGGTAATTAAAAAATTCGAAAGATTAGATACGTTTTTTTTACTTTTGTCGCTCTACTAAGGCTATTACTCCAAAGTGAGTCAGACTTTTTTAGAGCTGGTTTGATTTATGACCAATAAATCCGTGCTACCAATATCCAATCTGCGTTATTCATATTAATGCATTTATATGACTTGTTTTTTATTTAGTCGAGTGGTTGTTTAAAGAGATCGCTTAATATTTTAAGTTCTTACAACTTTTTGTTTTTTATAGCACTTGAGTAATTGTATTTTTTTTTCATTTTAAGTATACTGGGTATTTTGTCAAATACGAGATAGGTCTTAGACACTAAGTCTTGCTCTCCCTAAATCATTTAGTATAGCTATATTTTCCGTAATAATTAAGATGATGTGTTGAACAATTGTACTACTAAATTAATTGTTGTTTAAACTACACTATCACGCAAAAAACGGTACCGTTGTACCGCGCCTCGTGATATACACGCTAACGCTAGTTGACTCTTGACACGATGTCCTAACAGAGAAGATAAATAATATATTTTAAAATTTATTTCAAAATAGAATTTGCAATAGCCGTACGGTAAGGGCCATCTCTGGGATGGATCCGCTAAGTAGCAGCTCGAAGGTCTTGAGTCTATTGAACGACGAGCAAAAAGACTCATTGACGGTAATGAGCTAGTTGAGTCTAGCCTCGGTCACAGATGTATGGTCGCAAGTCTAGTAGGTGTGCGCAGGAATTACATGAGATATTCCACCATGCCCAGACAAACTGTCAAACGTCATCCATTTATGGTTGACATGTCTCCAGTTCGCTCGAAGCGTTTTGCTTCTACGTTCATCATCCGTACAGCGAAGGAGTGGACTTCATTGCCTGCGTCATTGTTCCCCGAGGGGTATAATCTGGGAGTCTTCCAGTCAAGAGTGAATAGGAATCTTCTAGGCAAGCATGTCACATCTTCGGCCGCATCGTCACTTTCCATTAGGTGAGATAGTTGTCAAATACTTGCCTATTTAGCATAAAAAAGGAGGGGTTGAAAGTCGACAAGGATGCAGTGTAGTATATAAGCGGGTAACAATTATCTAGTAGAAATCAGAAATTCCATAGCACAGTTTATAAATAGGCACCTTGTAGTAAATGCGGCCATTTATCATCGGTTGAAAATCGTAAAGGTAGACCGCACATCGATCATGTGAAATTGTGGCAGATTGCGTTTCGGCGCTTTCATCCATTTTCTAGAGAACTTTCGTTTATGGTAGATATACGGAACCTCCCAGAATAGGATCAACTAAATGCCAGACCGTGCAACAAAATCTGGCGAGTGATACGTAAAACGGAGGAGTAGGAATTAACCGTTTTGTGCGGCGACGACGAATGAAAGTTAGGTAGTTTTCAGAATTTGAAACATGAAAAATATACGTATAAAATTTTAAAAAATTACATTGCGCTTAGCGACAAAAATAATAATTAGCTGGCCTCGTAAGTGCCTGCGGAAAGCGTTCAAACCTTGGACAGTTCTATTTCTTTAAGAGCTTAGGGGTTCATCGAGCTGATGCAAAAACAATTAGTTATTCTATACAATACAATACAAAATCCCTTATTGTATAAAAATCAAATGGCGTGATGTGTGTGTGATGTGAATGTTTCCGGCACTCACGATACAAGAATTTGAACTTAGTGTCGGGCTGTGAGTGAAATGACATATAAATCATTATATTCTTTGTGGTAGTACAATGGGCGGTCTTATCCCTTTACACCCGAGAGATGAAGTTGCTTAAAATACTGGTAAAATGTGGTTACACGGTTTCCTTAGTATCCAGAACATGTGATAAAAATACTAAAAAAAATCCTGCTGGTGCTGGTCTCCAGCAATCAGACCCTCATGATCGTGACTTTCAGGAAATAATTGCAAGTGGCACGATCATGAGTGTGTATCATCATCGGGATATGTTATACTGAATAATGAAAATAAAACTATGATTTAAATCGTATTTTTAATGTTTATTATAAGAACTTAAAAAAGTATTTTTTTCTGATAAAATTGCCATTTTAACTTAGTAACTTGGTAGTCGAGGTACTTGAGCAGATAAATCATCTCGATCGCAGTCTTCCCTATAAGCCCAATCGGATATAGATGATAAAGTTCAACATTCAAAAGTCAAGGACCTATAGAGCCTTTTCTGGGCAATCTATTAGCGAAGCAGCTTACAGCGTCCTGTGAAACGTATCATCTGTTCGTCAATAAAATAGAAGCCTGGAACTCTTCCTAGCTTATTACAGGTTTCTTTTACCTTCTCAGTCATGGGTTGCACTTTCCATAGCAAGTTATCCGTTTCGTCTGCAGCTGGAGAGTCAGAATTGACAACATGAAACGCATTGCGAAGTGTTAGAAGCCTCTATCTTGTCATCAGGCCACAAATCAGTCCTAATTTGGTACCAGCTCACACACCACGTGGCCCTTTACTGTGGGCCTTATAAATAAGCTCAGAGTCGCACAACGAGCTATGAAAAGGGCTATGCTCGGAATTTCTCTACGAGATCGAATCAGAAATAAGGAGATCCGTAGACAAACAAAAGCACCGACATAGCCCGGCGGATTAGCAAGTTGAAGAGGCAATGGGCAGGGCACATAGTACGCAGAACTGATGGCCGATGGGCCCGAAAAGTTGTCGAATGGAGGCCACGGACTGACGAGCGCAGTGTCGGAAGACCGCCCACAAGGTGGACGGACGACATAATGAAGGTCGCAGGAAGACGCTGGATGCAGACCGCTAACAACCGTTCTTTTTGAAATCTTTGGGGGAGGCCTATATCCAGCAGTGGAAATCTTGTGGCTGACACACAACATCTACATTGGTATTCAAAGGTAAAGAATGCAGCCCATGATGTTCACGGCCCGTAGTCAAGATAGTCATTAGAGTAGTTAAATGGACATTTTACAAGGTTTTTTGACAAGGCAGGATATTTATGGGCCTTTCCTGTAAAAGCAGTCTGATTCCTTGCAACCCTGAATGGTATTGATTCTGGTCTTCATCCAATGATAGACCCTCTTCCACGATTAGTTGCAGGGCATATCAATCTATCATTAGTGATAAAAGTTGAACGCGAAGGCTTTTGACATGAACTTCTTGAATCTCGGGCAGCAGCTTGGTGATGACAGTAGAGGTAATTCAATCAGCAGCGAAGGCGGCTGTATCAATGGTAAGGATAATAAAGCTGAGGTAGATGCCGTAGATGGTCTTTCATCGATAATTTCGTCATCCTGCTCCTCTTCAGTTACATTTTAGTCAGCAGTTAACCTTATTGCTTAAAGCGATCTTTTCCATACAATCTGTTTATTTTTTTTACAAATTGCTTTTGTGCATGCCTTACATGCTAGTACATGGTTGTTTTTATTTTCCAGGTGTTTTTATCTCTTCATGCATACTCCCAGTCCTGGCTGATCCCTAGCACGCACGGGCATGTTCAGTACGAAGATGACGGCATCCTTATGGAGATGGGCAAGCTGGCCACATCGGCTCTTTCTGACATGTTTGGCACCAAATATCAGGTAAGCTCAGCTCGTCCATTGTTTTGTTAAGAATATATAGCCCACATCATCTTCCAGCCCAGCTAGCCCATTACGTTCCAACTGCTAATCAAGGCCTTCTCTCGCAAATAATTAGTCTGAGTCATAATCTACCACACGCTTGCCGAGCGCGGGTTGGTAGATAAAACATGTTTTTTATGCCCGATAGGCAAGCATTTGACTACAACATCACAATATGCTTCGGAGGGCACGCTTAGCTGTCGGTTTCGGTTTTTTTGTTGTAAGTCAACAGTCGTTAAGCCATAACGGATGCCCCTTCAGGCGGCCTGAAAAATCCTGAGACTAGGACTTCCCAGTATAGTCTATGCGACAAGCAAGCACAATATTACCTGATGGAAAGCGATGATGCAGCCGAAAACGTCTTCGAATGTTATCACGCTGTTTTCTCTTACAATTATAAAAGTGGGTGACATTTTGAGTAAATCATTGATGCGGGACTGAGCCGGATTCAAAATAAAATAAAGTTAGGGAACAATTTAGAATCGCACGAAATATCGCTGAGCCACACGTGATTATAATCCCAAATAAAAGATTGAAATTATAGGTATATGTCTATAACGATATACCTAAATAAACCATATAAGTCATCAGGTCTCTTTATTATCTATGGGCCATTTTTCTATATTTCCTAAAACTACTTAATATATTTAGACAGAAATCACACAAGTTACCTACACGGCACCGAGCTTTTAATAAGTTTGTGATTTAGCAAAATCATCCATATTGAAACACTCCTTTGCGAGTCAGGCGTGCACTGGGCTAACTTTTTAATAAATGAAAAAATAGAAGGTATAGGTAAATCGCTGATAGCTATTAGTACATATCTTGCCTTATACATACATATACTTCTTGTTTAAAATTAAGATACCTATATAAATGTGACATTACAAATAATACACAGTAAGTTTTTCCAGGAAATATTTCCTTTATATTAGTTTTTATCGCCACTCTAAAAAATCTAAAAAATCGCTTATTGTTATAATAATATAGTATATAGTATAATAAAATAATGGCCTTATACGTTAGTTCTGTGAATGTGCCTTAGTGTACTAGGTTTTACCAAACAGGTATTGTATATTAGGTACATCAATGTCAGAGTCCACTTTGAATGTGTCCGAACGCCATCATGTTATAACATCGCTTAAACTACTAACATTTTGGCATTAGACATATCTCTACGGATAATAAAACTTTAAAGTCATAGTAACACTTTCTCCGCTCTACAAATCCATTGCACTAGTTGAACGGTATAATGTGGTTAGCTTGATGTGCGAAATTCTGAAAGGACCGTGTAGTTTATGTTGTTTATATTTTTTTATAGTACAATAATTACGCTACATGGCTGTAGAACTATAAAGTAGACAGTTTTGATCATCGATCGACTTACACAAATTTCGGGTCCGCGCTCAAAAGTCAGAAGTAGCCACGGAACAAAGGCGGCAAAATGAAACATAAGCGACAATCCTAAAAATATCGCTAAAAACTTCGTAAGGTTTTTACCTTACAGTGCGAGCGTCGTCAGTCGAAGCTGCGTACGCTAATAATTTATTGCAAGTAAAAGTAAGCTGTGTAGCTAATGTACATTAGGCATACTTTACATTTCAGTTTGTTTACAACCATATACAAAGTATCCAAATTTGTATAGGTTAATGTAATGTAGTGCCTTTACTTCGTGAAGTTTGTGTTTGACCTGAGATCCATCTTTTGATGTTAATTTACCTGCATTCCATCACGTCAGCCAAGCCCAACAGCGGTGTACTAGTTTTGCCCTTAGACTGTCCTATAGTTCTGTCTTATGGTATGGTAACTATAAGCAAGAAGGTATCAACTATCATACATATTACTTACTTTCAAACATAGTTCCATTACTGGGAGTCATAGATATCGAGATAACTAGTGATAGTGGCAAACCTACTCATGGCAAAATGTGTAAAAATCACAGTGTGACAATTGTCACCGTCTGTATCCGTTTATAGCATAGAAAAGAATATGTTCGGTTTATAGTATTCGATTGGATTATAAAAAATATCAAACACTTTATGTGACCAAGTGCAATATAGCAGATCATACACATCAAAGTTAGCCTGTCTTTTATAGAACACTAGCTGTCCCGGCGACCTTCGTTCCGCCTAACAGTCAATGAATGTGCATGTTTAGGAAGCCATACCCGGCATACAATGCCACGTGACTATATTATTACCTCCTTCATTGTTATGTTTGCCTAGTACTTTACCAAATCTGAGTGACGTATGAGAGAGTGATTTTTATACACCTATTTAATAAAAAAATTTAAAAAACATGTGGCGATCCTAAAAGTATCCTATGTCCTTCTCCTGGCTCTAAACTACCTCCCTGCCAATTTTTAGCTAAATCGGTTCAGCCGTTCTTGAGTTATAAGTGGAGTAACTAACACGACTTTCTTTTATATATATATAGATAACCTAGCAAGACTCAATAAAGGTTGGATGCACTGGCCACTGACTGGTATACAATTTGAAAATGTAGTGGCATTCTGTGGTACCTTCGGTAAAGCGGCCCTGATCGGGTTTCTGATTCTACCACAAGTTTGAGCTTTCGGTGAAGGTGACTTGTAGTAATATTGTTATTATATTGTGGTGCTGGCATTAGTCAACTAACTTGACGACCCGATCAGCGCAGTGGGCGAGTCTCTGCCCTCTGTGCTGTGGCGTGGTCCTGGGTTCGATTCCCCACACATCCACAATTTACCTTTCCATGCGACATTTGTGCTTCTGGTTCTGGGTGTGATAAATGAAAGTTTTTTTTATTTGATTGAGATTCCGGCACCCACGATACAAGTCTTTGAACAAAGTGTGGTGTTGTGAAAGTGAATGCGTTTGTTGTTATTGTTGTTATCTTTCTGTTGGTTACTAGTTTGAGCCAGTTGGTAAAGCATTTTCTAATGCTCATATTCTGGCTAGCTACCTCATGCAGTAGTAGTTGTAGTTTTGATACAATTGAACCCTTAAGTAGGAAGAATTTGTTGCCACGCACCAAATCTTGTCCACAGTAATCCTTGACACCAAATCCTACTCTGAAATAGGCTATGGTTTTTTAACAACCTACATATGCCGATATACCTAATACCAATACTTAATACCTACCGACATTACTGTACATGGCAGCAATATGAATACCTACACCTAAGCTACAACACTCTCATATTCAGGTTAATTGTTTTGCTTAGTTTGGTACCGGAACAAAACTAAATTTTTTGTTGTTGTGTACAGTGTTGTGTCAATAAAATTATTTCTTTCTTTAATACAATTTTCATGGTATTTATTCAAACGTATTTTTCTAGATTGGTACTGCTGCTGAGATCCGGCAGCCAGCTTCAGGAATGTCTCACGACTGGGCAAAGACGCGCGCTGGCATAAAGTTCGCCTACCATGTGGACCTCCGTGACTCTTTCGGTCCGTACGGATTTTTGCTGCCTGGGTCGCAGATCGTGTCCACGGCCAAGGAAACTTGGCAGGCAGTTAAAGCAATTGTAGATAATCTTTCCGTTGTATAAAACAAGTACCTACTACGCGCAATTATGCGATTGTACCTATAATTGTATACAGGTGGGAAAAATAGGCTGTAGGTAATTGGAGGGAAAGTAGGCAAGAAGTAGAACCTTCATTATCGATGAGTGAATTTTGCTTTAGTAAAATTGAATTAGTACAATATTTGATGAATCACTATGAGCCAAGAATGAAATCCGTGAAATATGGAAAAGTATACTGTATATCTAAGATTGATCAATCGATTTCTATCGATTATGTATCGATAGCTTCTTACTTAGAAGAAATCGATACATATGATTTTAAGTACCTATTGTAAGAGGAAAGCCATTAATATTCATGATATACTTATTATGTTAACTAGAGGGATATTAAATACACATTTTTGCGTTGGTTTCTTAATTAAATAAACAATTTCACACTCACAGCCCCATGCTAAGTTCGATGGCTTGTATCGTGAGTGCCGGCAATATTATCATCACACAACACTACCAGAACCAGAAACACAAATATTCCTTGAAAAGAAAACTGCCTAGAACCCCTGCTTAGAAGGCATACGCGAACCCAACAAAGCCAACAGGCAATTACCGGCACGTAAATACCGGTACGTATTTTTACCGCCTTCAAAAAAGGAGGAGGTTCTATGTTGGACTGTATGTATTTTTTTTTTATGTATGTTCACCGATTGCTCTCCCATTTGTAGATCGAATTCAGAGGTGGTCCCAAATAAATTTTATCGAAATCGATCAAACCAAAATACAAGCGGTGAAGTCGGTTTTTTTAAGCTTTGCATAGGTTTAAATTATATTATTGATATTTTACTTTGACCTATCTGTTACTTATTAAATATTTTTTATACTATATAATAATAAATCGAGACTTACTATTGACATTTTCGATCCAGTATAAGCATTTAGCAACATAAAACAATTGCTGTATATGCCTAACATACCGAGCCAGGTTTACGTTATAAAAAAAAAGTTTTCAGTAAATTCACAGAATAATTAACAGGTAGTAAATATATGTATATTATAATTGGCAATACTTTCCCTTCACCCAAGGCGTAGGCCTAGGAAAGTATCAGGTAACATTTAGATTATATTCGTACTTTCACGTGCAACTTTCTGGCGACAACAGCTTGCCTATTAGCCTGTTTCCACCATTGAGTGCCTATCAAAATCACTATCTAAGATACTTAGAATATTAGGTGGCAATAATTAAATGTTTCATATATTATACCTATACAAGGATTTTGTAGCTAAAGTTAAAAGGAGGTTTGTTTCCTATCTCGATGTACCTACCTACCTATGTTAGTTCAATGATGGGCATGTCACCTTTTATATTATCTTCCTTGTCTATGGCCATTCGCATCCACGAATGAATGGAAATCATTGGTATGGAAATTATTGTTTTAAACCGACTTCAATAAAACGGGAGGTTCTCAATTCGTCGGAATCTTTTTTAATACAACGTGACGCGTTTGATTATATATACCAGTTTAAAAAACTATTAACAGACTTCAATTGCAAATGCCTACGAAACTCTTCATCAGATCTTGATCAAATTATAATGGGACCACCTAGATGAAAGTGTACCTTTTTAAACATAAATTATATGTCGGTCCAGCCGTTTCGAGTAATTGAGAATAATACATTTTAAAAAATCCGACGAATTAAGAACTTTCTTCTTTTTGATGTCGGTTAAAATTGTAATTGTTTGTATGGTGAACTTCGTAACGTAATATTGATAACAATGTATTATAATCATGGTATCATCAGAAGAATATAGAATATTTGGGATTGGGTGGACAGCTGGAGAGCCATCCATAATATGATTAAATGTAACTATGATATTACTGTGGTACGTATTATATAGTAGAAATTATGCTGTAAGTAGTCTAAAAGAAAAATAAATTTTCCGAAATAATTAATATAAATATAGGAGTAAGACAACCATGATGTTTGTATAAATTATTTTATTTATTATTTTGCAAGCTGTATACAATAATGCTAATACAGCATTTTCTGACATCCGAGGAGGTTCAGGTATAAATTATATTGATTAAAATATGCACTTATGACTATTAATTTCTTAAATAATAGTCATAGGTACATATAAATTATTATTTAATTGCCAAATAAAGATTCCATTTTTACTACAACATTTTTTTATATCCTCGAAAACAATTATTACCTGTCACACACACAGTCTTCTTCTTCTTCTTCTTAGTTATGGCTTCGCAATCTTGTGCATTTAGCCAGTGTCAAGTGATAATATAATATTTCAAGTGTAATATTATAAGTCCTAGTTACAAGTCACAGTGAAAGTCAAGTAAAAGAGTCAAGGTCCAGTCATAGTAAAGTCATGCCCTAGTAAAGTGGTAGAAACTTTACTAGAACTTCTACTGAAGTTTTGGAGCGAAGGTGAAAATCACGTTTTTCAACTTTGTATGATTTGCCTACTCTTATGCACGTTCACGCAGTATTAACGGTATATAATCCACCATTATTACACATTAACATTCGAAGAATCACAAATTTTACAAATTCAACAACGCCATTTTTTCACTTTCAATCAAAAAAACCCACACACAGTCGAAGTCTTTTAACCATCTAACAACAAACACACTGTCACAAACGTCATCGATTTGTGGTTGATATGCCTCCGGTTCGCCGTACAATGAAGCAGTGGCGTCTTTGTTCTCCGATCAGTATAACTTGGGTCAATCTGGGAGTCTTCAAGTCAAGAGTGAATTGGTATCTTCTAGGCAAGCATGGTACAACTTCGAGTACACCGCTACATCACCACTTTCCATCAGGTGAGATTGTGGTCAAATGCTTGCCTATCGAGCATAAAAAAAGAAATCTACAATTATTAATCCACTATTATTTATTACACATTAGGTAACACTCGAAGTAGGTAAGTACCTACCTATCATAAGTTTTAGCATATATATAATACAATATCAACAACACCATTTTTCATAAAGTCGGCATAACTCTTTTTGCCGACTTCGTGATGAAACTGATCACTAGTGAGTTAGTGACACAGTTTTACAATATGGATTGTAAAACTGTGCTAGTGATCACAATTTAAGCTACAACATTCGGCTTAGATCTTCGAGCATCAAGCTTAGATCATCGAGATAGGAAACAAACTTATGATTACCTTGGCTACAAAACTTAGGCTAAGATAGGTACATTTAGAGACTGAACGTGTCATTGGCGAAATTGCGGTGTTAAAATAGCAACAAGAGTGGACTCCAAATAGAAAGCCGTAAGAAGGAGTTTTGCCGCAAAAGTGAAAAAATGGCGTTGTTGATTTTGTATAATTTTCCAAAACCTGTGATTCTTCGAGTGTTAATGTGTGATAATGGTAGATTATTAACCATTAATACTAAGTACACGTGCATAAGTGTAAGCAAATCATACAAAATTTAAATACGTGATTTTCGCCTTAGTTCCAAAAGTCCAATAAAAGTTCTAGTAAAGTTTCTACCATTGACTAGGGCATGACTTGACTAAGACTGGACATTGACTCTTTTAATTGACTTTGACTGTGACTTGTGACTAGAACATTTAATATAAAATACACTTGAAATATATTATTACTTGACACTGGCTAAATGCACAAGATTGCGAAGCCAAAATTAATAGAAAAATAAATCATTTAGAAGAGTTTTGGCGCGAAAGTTTTGTATTATTTTCCATGACTTGTGGTTCTTCAAGTGTAAAGTGTAATAATGGTGGTTTATTAACCGTTAATAGTTTGTGAACGTGCATGAGTGTGAGCAAATCATACAAAATTGAAAAACGTGATTTACGTTTTCGCTCCAAAACTCCAATAGAATTCTAGTAAAGTTTGTAGTCAAGTTCAATTTACTAGGGTTGACTGGAATTTGACTCGTTACTTGACTTTGACTGTGACTTGTGACTAGGACTTCTTTAACGAAATACTTGAAACATGTAAAATACTTGACACTGGTTAAATGCACAAAGATTGCAAAGCCAAAAAAAAAAAACAAGAAGTTGAAAAATATTTTTGTTTTCATTGTTTGTGTATGATTTGAAGGTTATATTTTTTACTATTAGCCGGCGAAATTCTGTGCTGCCGTACCACTAAATATTCTAAAATGGAACGACTTGAAATTATACCTGAGAGGGAAACCGAGTCCGGGACAACTATAAAAGATAATGTAATTGATCCAAATCAATTTGATGCGACCATGAAAAAATTGTTAATAGGACAAGGGGCTGAAAAATATGTAAACATATTTAGGTTTGTGGATTATGACCTTTATATTTAATATATTTTACGTCTTATTTTATCTCAGGCGACATGACCGATATCTCTCCTGTAAATCGAATTTTGTAACCAAAGTGCTAACTCAGGGCCATTGAAATAAAATAATAATCTGAGCCTAGAATGCTTAGGTTAATGCTGGTGAATCTTTGAGTATGAACCAGCTACTGCCACGGTCCTAGTGGTGGATAGAAGAACAACTGTTGTGTGGTAATACTCCCCAAGTTAGAAGGTAAATAAAGAAATATATTAATCATATTCACTAATGTTGGAAAATTAATTGTTAAGGTTAATAATTACCTTTTTTTATGTAAGCAAGAAAGACGATGTGCAGTAGTAGTGAAACTAATTGAGTTATTTTATTTATTTATTTAAAGCACAAAACAGATCACAATTAAAATAATATATGATAGGATCAGTTATTTTTAAAGCTGGATAGCGATCCAACTAAATGCACTTACAGCTATACAAATTAAACATAAAATCATGTGTGTGTGCTCGGAGCTAATAATATTGCTAATACAATTATACTTAAAAAAGAAAACCTTGAAAATTATAATGAAACAGTGTGATGTAAATCAAACTATTTGCTTGTCTCCTTTATTTATATATTTTTTTGCAGGCAGCACAACATTGGACAAGTGACGTTAATATCACTAACAGATACAGACCTCATCAAACTAGGGCTGGATGATGCTGAAATAAGGAAGAATATCCTAAACATGGTTAAAGACTTGCCAATATTTGACGAGCTATCAGGTAAAATGTAAGTAAGGTAGTCATGTTCAAATTATAAAATCTAGGATCTTCCATACCTGTTCATAAACTACCTATATAATATGCAAGAAATGTTCTCATTAGAGGTCAATCTCTGAATCCTAAGGAGACGTAGTAACTGCTGAAACTTGAAATATAGATCAGAGAACACAAAAAATATTCAAGAAATTGCATAGTTCTGAGCAGATTCTAAGTTCTATTGATAATTAATGTATCTTGGATATGTGCCGACTCTCTAAAGCTACCTACTGCATGCTAGTAGAGATAGTGCATCTACTTATAAATTGCTATTTCACAGTAAATTCTCACAACTATGTTTATATTCTCTATGTTACACCACATAATGTTACACATATACCTATATTACATAGTGCTACATATTTTTTTTAGGAAACCAGTAGAAGCTCGTCTAAGCTCAGAGGAATTAACAGACATATTGGTGGAGAGCACTGAACACCTCAGCAGAATCTATATGAGTCTATTTTCAGTATCAAAAGCCTTGAGTAAAGATGGAGTTACTGACAGTCTCTTGTATGAGGACAAATATGCATCAGATGTGGCGTTGTCAACAATGAATGTACTTGCTAATGTACTTGATTCTATGGATATGGCACTGCAGAGTAACATGATGGTAAATTTAATTGGATATGTCATTTCTTACCGGTTGGATTGATGGAGAATGATATGGTGTAGGTGTACTGCATGCACACATAACACCTACGTACCAAACACATCTTGATGTCTTTGGTAAGTAGGAGTTCTCATAAGAGCCTAATATCTGGTATTAGTTGTACCCCTTGGCAGCATCCGCCTTATATGCCTATGTCATCTCCATGCCAAAATGAATCAATTCTGTTCAGCCGTTTTGGTGTAGTTGAGTGACAAACAAACATCCAAACTTTGATAATTCAAGTTTAACAAATGGAAAAGTCTCGCCAAATAAGAACGGCGTTCCGTTAGCCGATTACATATAAATATGTAACTGCCGTGGTCGCTAGAAGCTACAATTGTAGATTTAGCATTTTTAAGAGATGCATTAGCTCTACCGATTGTCATATATTCGTATTAAGTGAGTAAATGCAACTCTTAAAAATGCTGAGTCTACAATTTTAGCTTCTGATCTACCCACCCGAAATACTTTGTTGACAGACTTTACATCGAACTAGCTCACTTGATCCATGCGTTTAAAATAAACACCATTCAACTAAGCGCATAAAAAAATTATAAACTAGAGATACTATTACTATATAAAAAGTATGTGCAGGAGTTAACTGCGATCTGATCTAATCCGAAATATTAGTTCACATTTGTCGATTCAAGTGTCAAAATCGTTTGTTTAGAGGAGGTATGGATGTTCCACAGACTAGGCAAACATGAGTATTATTGACACTCGCGTTGGAGAAATAATCGCAGCTACAAATTGCGTAATTAGCTAGTCGATAGCTATCCTTGAGGCAGTCACATTCGGGGAGTAACGTGGTATACCCTCAACACATTAGTGGTAAACCCTCACCACGTTAGTGGTAAACCCTCATCACATTAGTGGTAAACCCTCTCCACATTAGTGGTAAACTCTCGCCACATTAGCGGTAACCCTGACCACGTTAGTGGTAAACCCTCACCACATTAGTGGTAAACCTTCACCTCATTAGTGGTAAACCTTCACCTCATTAGTGGTAAACTCACCACATTATCACTTACCAACAGGTGAGATAGCGTTTGGAAGCTACTGTCGGAGATAAAAAAGGGAAAATGCTACTTATGGTTTCTCTTCCTGCAGGTACCCACTCGAGAAAATAAGCAGAAGAAGAAGATGATTGTCGGCGCTGTTGGCAGTGCGGTGATAATAACATTAGCTGTTTTATTCGCCAAATCGCTGAAACAGATCCAATAAGTCCTCAAAGTATAACATTTTTAAAGGTATTAAGAAGGGTTGCCAACTGGAGTTTATATTTTTATTACAAGGAGGGTTTGTGTTATTTATTTTGGCGGCTGTGTTTATATTGTTATCAGAATTAGCAGCCTCTCCTACCTCCTAATTTGATTAAATTTTTCTCGAGGTAATATTATATATGGAGCTTTAATAGTCATTATGAAATCTCGTATAGGTAAGTATTGATTTCTACCAAAAAGTAGATATTTATTGGTAGCCTTTCTACCAGCAGTTATTTTTAATAAGATATCCCGAATCCAAATATTTATTTGTTATTTGACTTAGTTCGCGCACACTTTCAAAGGATAAAAAGATATAGGTAGTAGGTACTTGTAGGATAATTTCGTTGTTTATCTGTATGTCTGTCTGTCAAGACCCTTTTTTTCAGGACCGCGTAAAAGGAAGTATCAGGTTGAAATCAATGTCAAATACTTAGTCTACGGTCTCCTGAAACTGTAACCAAGCTTTCAAGTCAACACAATCAACAAGTTAAAATAGAAAAATATCTTAAAACCCGACTGCGCCAAAAAAACTTATTTATTTCGCACATTTTGTTAAAAATACCAATTATGCAATTATATAAGAACTTTTCACAGCTTTATTATAAGATGTTTTTTTTTGTAAAAATTTAACCTTATATACGACTTTAAACCAATTTTAAATCGTTATAAATATATTCTAATAATCATTAAAAATTTAGGATGATAAAAGAAACCTAAACCTGATTTTCAAATATCTATGCAACGATACTTGTCGCAATTCGTCGACATTCATTTTAATTTTTTACAATATGGCGTCTGATGGTCGCCATATTGAATCTTGATTACTATAATGTCTGTAGTGACACTAGCAATATCAAGACAAATTCTTTGACGAAAGAATCAACAAAATCGGCCCACGCGTTTGGTCTCTAGATTGCCACAAAGAAACAAACACATAACCCTCCTTTGCGTCTCGCAGTCGGGTAAAATAGGGAAGTTTCTATGGAACCTTCGGTGCGCGAATAAGACATACGTTTTTATGTTTTTTTTTTATTTGGCCTTGTTCGCAACATGGATGTTTTGTTATCTGTGTCTGGGGTCTTGCTCCCATTAAAATGTTATTTAAGATAAAGCTTACCAGAAAAAGTGGAGGTGCAAAGTTTTTGGTTTTATTCTACACTTCTGACAGTTACCTTGTACTAATATTTGTATACTTAATGCCTTTAACTGTTATAAGTTATTTTATTTAAATCTTTGATGGGCTCAATTTTGATTTGAGTATATTCAGTTTTGTACTAGTAATGACAATTACATGAAAAAACATCTTGTAATTTTTGACCAATGATAAATTTATGCATGTTTGTTATTGTTGATCTGTTTATAAATGAATAAAAATACTTTGATTTTGGTTATTCATTTTAGTACTTTGATATTAATTTTTAGTTTTTTTATACAAGTATTTTACAACTACCTCACCAGTGTCCCAATTTACTTAATAATAAGTAGGCACTATGCATGAAATTGTTTCCCGAGTCTTTGTTTCCCGAACGGTATAATCTGGAAGTCATGAGTGAAAAGGTATCTTCAAGGCAAGCATGCTATATCTTCGGCCGCATCTTCACTTTCCATCAGGTGATATCGTGTCAAATGCTTGCTTATCGAGCATTAAAAAAAATTAAATAAAGGGTACTCGTTGTTCGCCCGCGTAAATTAAAAAAAACATTATTTATCGGACCGATTGTGAATCTAAAACATTGCTGAATCCACATGAACACACACAATAATTTCATCAAAATCGGCCCAGCCGTTTAGAAGTTCAGTGACTTAAACGGGTACAGAAGAATTATAATTATACATGTATTTAAAAATATAGAGTACAGGTTACAGGATATAATATCAATGTTATTTTTTAAAATCTTTATAGCTATAGAATTAGTAATTACATATACGTATAAATTTATCTTTGCATTTAAATATAATTTTAATGAACAATTTTAATGGATAAAGAAATATAAAAATGCATGGAATATTCAAAACACGCCATAGGCTACTGATTCGTGACGTCAGTTTCTAGATTTTTGATAGGTCGACTTTCCTTTACGGCAGTCATGATTGGGTCGTGGATACCACAGAAAGAACTTCAATATGGCCAGGTTTAAAATTGCCGGAACCTGATTGCATTTTAAAATATTTAATTTGATGTGAAACGTAATGGGTTGATATATGATTTTTTAACTTACAATATAAAAAAAAACAGGTTACAGAGATCGTCTAATCTAAAATTCTACGCCTACTAATGTGATTACGCTATCAGATTTATAACTGCCACACGTAGGACGTATTTGGTTTGAACGGATCGGCTTGGACAGGTGAGTCAAGTGTGTGGCAGCTATATTTAAAAAAATCAGAAAGTTTGTGTCTGAGTATGCTTAAAATGAGTTATCTCTGTAACGACCTGGATTGATTTGGTATTTATATGTAAAGTGTAGTTAAGACTCGATCAACGCAACCATTGCTGGCTCGGTTAACAACAAACTAATCACACTGACATTATAAATCCAAAAGTTTGTTAATAGTCGTCTCAGTCGACAAGACAGTCTGTAGGTCTATTCTGGTCGTCAAACTACGATTGTACGAATTGATGCGTCGTCGATACGACAGTCGATCCGTTGACAGTTCAGTCCATTCGATGGTTCAAAAGACAAGAAAATCGTTCGATTTCGACGTCGATGTAAATGCCTGGAATAGACCCCCTGAGTCCAGTAGGTCTATTCTGGTCGTCAAAATACGATTGTTCGAATTGATGCGACGTCGATACAACAGTCGATTGGTTGAAATTTCAGTTGATTCGATGTTCATTAGAAAAGAAAATCGTTCGTATTCGACGTCGATGTAAAGATAATATATGCCCAAAATAGACCCCCAGATCACTCAACTCTATATAAGGCAAGTACTAAATGTGTTTAATGTCCAACTTTCTTATGCCAACTATTATCCAAATCCAACCTATTATAATGATTTTTTCAAATATATAAAAACATAATTCGTTTCAAATATATTTTTAGTGTGATTATTGTGTACCTAGATATGCTTTTTGTACTGCTATGGGTCAGCGAAATCGACGTCATTAAACCAAGTTACAAACACCGGAAGCTGAATAAAGGGCCTAAAATAAAACGCATCCGTTCGCCAATAAACAAAAAGTAAATCCAGCTGGAATGACCCAATTGTTTTGACCTCACCAATTAAAAAGTGTAAGGTAAAATGATGAGTCGTCGACTCGTCGGCATTTGGGTGCTGCGGTTTGCCCAGTGTTACTATTGGGCAATCTGTGGGATGGCAAGTGACGTCGGAGCGGGGACGGTGCGAGTCCGGAAGCAGGCCGGGCCGCCGCCGGCCGGTAGCGGAGTCCCGCGATCCAGGACCGACCGACGGCGATTCCCTTATTGCGGCCGAGTGCGCCAATTGAAACGCGTGTCCGTTGCTCGAGCCCAATCGAAACGTCCGTCCGCACTCGATACTTTGGACGAAATTATTATGTCCACTGTCTAATTCGAAAAATATTATTTCTGTGAAAAATGAATTGCTTAGTTTATGCTGTGCTGATGTTGGTTGCGCTTGGAACTACTAGTGCACAGGATATTTTTGAAACGGGTGAGTAACTTAGCATTTATTTTATGTTTTACTTCCTATTACTGGAAAATTCAAACATTAAATTCTAATAATAGTGGACCTCACTAGTATACTCATCGCTTCGAACACTTATTATAATACCTATATTTATTAGGGGTTATACAAGTCTTGTAGTGAGTTAGTCTTCTGTTAGAAAAGAAAACTCGATAAATACGAGAAAGTTGTTTAAAAGTTTTGTTCGCTTTATTTTTGACTTTCCAAAACAAAACCTTATAAAATAGATTTATCTATTTTCTAATTTTTAATGCGTGATGTGAAGCTTATAACGCACAGATATAATTTTCTAACAGTAGGTAATTCGAATCAAGCGAGGGCTTTTCTAGTGCTAGACTGGTAAGCTGTCTTTAGTAGATATGTGTCTACAGTATTATAGTCCTCCTTAAGTTGAAAAAAAACTCACTGCTTACCATACGGTGAACCATGAGTAGGCTCTTAGGAGTCTTCATATCAAGAGTGAATAGGTATCTTCTAGGCAAAGATATTGCTTCTAGATAAGCATGCATCTTCAGCTACATCGTCGCTTTCCATCAGGTGAGATTTTAGTCAAATGCTTGCCTATGGAGCATAAAAAACCCCACAATCCGGTGAGCGCGCTAGGTTTTTTTTCTTCCACATATCATGTTTCAACAAGTAAAATTAACAACTGCTCGATTCGTTATATTTATACTAGAATTCGTAATATTTATAAATATTAGGAATGGAAAATAATCAAATCCAAGGTCCCCGACCTGGTACAGAAATACTTCTAGTTATAAAATAGTACCATAAACTATGTAACAGTTATACGTGAATTAATACAAAAGCAACAGATTAAATAAAAAAATAGGTATACCTACCTACTCTACACGAAAGTACTGTGCTTGAACAAAACGCCTCTTTTTAGCGACATCTTCAAATGTGTGCTGTAGAAATATATGAAGAACAATTTATATTAAAAAAAAACTAGCTGTACCTACCTGCAGCAATATCACGTAAAGAAAATGTGTTTTACCTCTTTCACTATTTAGGGTTGCCTAGTACTTTAAAAAATGAGCGGTGGTGGTAGAAGGGTGAAAACTACTTTACGACCTATTTTACCTACCAAATATACAAAATAAAATTCATTAAAATCGGTCGAGCCGTTTCGGAAGAGTTCGGTCACAAAAACGGTTACACGAAATTTTTATATATTAGATTTAAGTACAGGATAATTGTTCCTCAGATTATTTTTTTATGTAATTGAGATTTTTAAGTTTTTTTATGTAATTGAGAGAGATTATAATCTCTCTCAATTATCTATAGAGTCGCTCCCGTTTACCCGTTACAGATCAGTGCCACCCAGAGATTTAAATTTAAATAGTTCAATTGGTTAAAAGAAATTTGGTCTTTACCAAGGATTTCTTTTTGGTGAATGCACATAATAAGTATAACTTAATCTAAAGTTGGCGGTTTTTCCTCTTAACATTATCACCGGGATTTGCCCGTTGCAGTGGAGGCCGTGACAGGGCACAGCGCGGAGCTCCCCTGCAACGTCACCGCTGAAGATGGAGCCGATAGATTGATCGCTCTTATCTGGTACAAAAACGACTCTGCGAGTTCATTCTACAGGTACGAGATGGTAGTATGACTCATGCTGAATGCATTGCACGTAGGTACTTGTATGGCTATGTAGAAAATCTTTGTAGATAAACTGAACTGCCCGTTGGCTTAGTTGGTTGAGCATTCACCTTCAAAGCATCGCTATCGGGTTCGATTCCCGGCGGGAACACAATTTTTCTCCCCGATGAATTTGAATTTCTTGTTCTGGTTGTGATTGTAAATTGTTAAATGTTTTTTATAAGGAACTGATTGATAAGTTCTGGTTAAACTCTTTTCAGCAGACAGTGCAAATCAAATCGTTTATTTTCCAGAATACATGTAAATAAGATCATAATGTTAATAGTGACACAATATTCAGTCTGCAAGCAGACGTGCAAATGATAATTTCTATGTCTACTATGTTATCTAATCTATAGATTTAAATTATTATAAAAAAAAAACTCCTTAACATTATAGAAACAAAGGCTAAGCCAACTACTCAAAGTTTTCTTTGATTTGTTTCCATCCAATATTTTGATTTCAATAGGTACCTACTTATTAACTACACTGGTAAAAATGTATATACACAGGTAATTTTTTTTTATTTATTTAGAGCTTCGCTACTCGCTATTACAAAATGTTATAATTTGTTATCGTCATTTCTAATAGGATAATGGACATAAGCTAACTTATCACGGTGCCCATACCTCTGCATTTATGAAATTCCGTCGTTTCACTGTTGTAACAAAGGCCTCAACAATCATCTGACGAATATTTATATCCGCAATCATTTTGCCTGTTACTCATCTTTTGAGATGACGTTGTCTTGTGGTTTGGTACATACTATGATATCAACTGTGATGTTGTTCTATTGATAAATGAAGTTATCGTAGTAAAGAATTACTATAAATATAATTAGCTAAAAACATAGTGTACCTACATATAACATTTGCTAAGTACTTTTTTTATGCTCATTTTACCATGGACCTGATGGAAAGCGATGATGCGACCGAAGATGTAGCATGCTTGCTTAGATGTTACTTATTCACTATTTACTAATGAACCTGTTTCCTCCGCCAAAATACGATTTACACAAAAATAATATAATGTAGTTGTTCCACATTTAAACAACACCCTTGAGAAAAAATACAACATTAAAAGGAAGAATATAAATCAAATTAAAATGTTATAATAACATATCTCATTTAAGTGAACTGCCAATTGGCCTAATTGGGTGAGCTTTCGCTTTCTAAGCAGGGGTATCGGGTTTGATTCCGGGCGGGAACACAAGTTTTCAAGGAAATTTGTGTTTCTGGTTTTGGCTGTGATGTGTGTGATGTGAATGTTACTACACAAGGTATCGAAATTAGCGTATGGCTGTGAGTTTGAAACCGTTTATTTTATGTTTATGTTTACATTTATGATGGCATTGAATAAATGCTAACGATAATAATAGTCAGGATAAGGATAACACACACATTCCACCAACTAATATTTACAAACACACTATTATAGCGTTCGTACACTCATACGCTGACACACAGAAGCACCCTACACGCATTGTATACATTCCGCACGTACCTACGTCTTACACACACATGCAGTAGGTACACATTCAAGAGAATTTAACTAAATATAACATGAAAAATGTAGCACATGAAAATATTCTCAGACAAACAATCATTTGTAAAATAAATATGGAAGAAGCCAGTGGCTCCAGAAACTCAGTTTGGATTCAACATTAACGATGAACTCACAAAGGCAATAAATTTATTTATATAGATAATACTATAAATCTGAAAGTTTGTGCAAGTGTGTTGGTTTTCTGTTCACGCTTTAACAGTTGAACGGATTCGGATGTAATTGGAAATGTACATAGGATTAACACATAGGCTACTTTTCAATTTGATAAACGCGGGCGATGCCGCGGGGCATGGCTAGTTGTATAATTTGTGTAATTAATTGCGTTTTTTTTCGATGGATTGGTACCGAATATGGAACAATTTCCAAAGCACCTTGACTGTAAGGTACAAAACAAGAAGCCTTTAATCGGTCATTAGTTTAAACGTTTACAAATGGAATGAAATTAAGGGTAATAATAATAATAATAATAACGATATTGATCCTTAAGCACAATGTATATATCAACGGCTCGAACGATTTTCATGAAATTTAATATGCAGGGGGTTTCGGGGCGATAAATCGATCTAGCTAGGTTTCAATTTTAGAAAACGTCGTTTACCAAAAAACCGAACAAGGCTCGGTCATCCAGGTACTCAATTATTTATGTTTCACAAAAGTTATGCAATACTGATTCTAGGATATTTTAATTTTTGTAATTATCATTTCTATGATTATCTTAAGATTATTTCAATTGTAACAAAAAATAATTAAAAAACTAAAAAATATTAGTAATAATTAGAAGTTTATTTATCTGCGCGAGTATGCATAGTTTATGTGAAGCCTGGTGAGAGGTGACCATTTATTTATATAGAAGTGATTTTTTATTTCATTTTCTACCGACTTCACAAAAAAGATGGAGGTCGACGCGTATAATTTTTTTAATGTATGATCACGCATAACTTTTTACAGAGTAGGCCGATTTTGATAATTCTTTTTTTGTTTGGTAAATTATACTTCAGAGGTAATCGTTCGAGCCAAAATCAAAATATAAGCCGGTGAAGTCGGTTTTTTTAAGCTTTGCTTGCGTTTAAATTATCAAGCTTCCATTCTTCCACATCATGTGTTTAGATTTCACATTATAAAAATACCTATAGTAAGTATACAGTATAAAGTGCAGGTTACTTAAGAATATAATATGATATATGAGGTTATATTATCTTAGTTCATTATTGACATAGGTCACGGCCTCTACTGTTCTAGAAATTTGCGATAGCGTACTTTGCAAATAATTACAATTATCATTTCTAATTTATTAGCGATATGTTGGGTCAAAATACCAAGTCACGTAAATTAATCAAAAATAAAATGGGAATGTGAATGTGAATCCATCCAAAACAATGGTTAATTTAAAAAATCTGTTGCCATATTCTACAAAAATTATGTTTCGGCTCAATGATGACTCGTACTTGACTTGTGTCTTCCGTCCTCGACCACATCATCACTTACCATAATGATCAAACGCCAAAGTATATATAAGATATTAGATAAAAAATGTAAGTATTATTTGAAAATATACCTACTACCAATCACCAAACTGATATATCTACTACAAATATGCTTTAGAAGTTTAGACTATGACTTCTAATAAAAGAGAATTCCTTACCTAACATCTATACAATGGATCAGCAGTCGCGACCTGCGAGGCGGAGACGTCGTCGCCGCACCCACGGCCTCCAACGGACGGTACCGGATGGTGTCAGGAGATGATGGTTTCGACCGCCTGCATATCGTCACCGTGAAGCCTACAGACGCAGGAGTCTACCATTGCCGGGTTGACTTCGCTGCCGGCCCCACGCAAAAGACCTTTGTGCAACTTAATGTTATAGGTGAGTTTTACTATATAATTTGGATACTTAGGTAAAATGGAAGTATTTAGCAAGATTTTTTACTCTCACTGCCTTACACTAAGGTTTGAAGACTTGTGTTGTGGGTACCGGAAACATTCACAACATGCTCACACGTGCACACCCTTTGCAGAACCAGAAACAAAAATGTCAGTTGGGAGCAAATTCATATTCGCACTGGTAGTCGAACCAGATACCCCGTGCTCAGAAGGCGCACGCACATCCAGCTACGCCAACGGGCAGCTAAAAATTTAAAACTGAGCTTCAAAGGGTCCTGTGGATCTCAAATGGCTGTAACTCTGGATGGTGACAACAGTCTTAAACCTTGATCTCCTGCACATCGTCACTCAGTAGAAGTCAATGCAGACGTAGGGGTCTAGTATAGTCCGGCTGTCGATGTCGTTGCGGCTCGTCTATGCGACTAGACCTTTTTTGACCTTGGAAGTCACACCTCTAGTTCCCAAATATCAGGGCCCCTAGATGGTGTCAGGAGATGAACGCCTCGATTACAGATCCATGGTGATGATTTCAGGTCTAGACCGTCTGCATAGTTTCTGATATTAATTCGAATGTTAGTGACCATGTCAGTTTAAAATCTTATATTGTATTGTATATAGTGATTTATCGAGAATTTAATAATAAAATTTTAAATGTAGTATCAAAGTGTATTTCCTGTTAATAAACGGTAGTTTCCTGTAATTCCATTGACTAACAAAGGCGTTCAAACAGATTCGAAAGCTGCTCATTTTTTTGTGCCAATAACAGCAGCCAGTTTTCCCTATCTAGCAGAATAGCCGGCGGCTAATTGGGCCGCGGATTAATGAGGATGCTGACAGGCCGGAACAATTCACTCCATTCCATTTATTAAACAATTACACTACGAAAACATTACATCATTAAATGCACACAATTTACATCTTTTAGACTTTTGCGTACTATTTTTGATGTTACCGTCAGAAAACGTTAATAGGCTGCGGACATTATTTTCTCAAGGAACAATTACGTACTATGTTGAAATACCTTAATAAACGCACACAATCACGCCCAGAACCAGAAAATTTCCCTCGGGGTGAAAATCGGGTACCCTTCGGGAATCGAAGCCGTTACCCGCTGCTTTGAAGGCGAACGCGCCTCTAACTATAGCGGCGGATAGTTTAAAAATATCAAATACTAAGGTGAGGTCCATGGATAGAAGTATCTCGTACTTCTTAACAATTGAATTACAATCACGATGGTTGGCATAAGAAGCGAGACTAAGCTTCTTGCCCACTCTCATAGCGCACGATAAGAAAAATATCCGAAATAAAAAGTTTTGTTATACAACTACGCCAGACTTGTATTAAGTGTAGGATATATACTTGGGATATTTAGAACAGTAATTAGAATAGTTATTATAAGGCTTCTTTTTTGTTATTTTAAGTCTACCCGATCATCAAAAGTCAAACCCTTGGAAGAGTAACTGAATCCCACGACACAGGTCGTCCTAGTGTGGGATTCAGGGATCCTTAATTAACACATATGCACTAATGTTATTTATTTATTTTTAAAGTGTTAACATATTTTGTAACCAAAAATAAAGTTTATTATTATTATTATTATTAACTAGCTATGCCACCTTTACCTCGCTCACGTTAATCGGCATAAAACTTGCCTTGACCTATAAAGCAGGCTCTAAGCTATCCTCATACATCATCCAAATCCATCAGAGATTCCTCGTTTACAACACACTATACACACAACAAAAACCATATGTATTTAGAGATTTTTTTTACTCATTCGTTCAGAAAATCCTAAACTGCCAGAAATTCTTGAAGCCTTGCTACCGTTGTTTAAAAGAAGAAGTTATAGGGTTGTTGTGAACTGAAATACTAGGATATTCTATTGGGCTTTTTACTGAACTGTATAAAATTTTTCAGCTATAACTGATCTTCTGAATTTACAGAACCTCCTCAAAAGCTATATGTGATCCACAAGAATGGCACGCGTGTTGCGACGGCAAGCGCGGGCGTCAACGTCAGCCGGAATATCGGACCCTACTACGTCGGCGACACGGTGCATCTGTTATGTGTCGCTTTTGGTGGTAAGTTTTGTAATTTAAGTTCGATAACCAACTGACCAACTATGAGTACCTAAGTCATAGTAAAGAATGTTCATCGTAGTTTCTAATAATGTCATAATGTCTTAGCGGCTTCTATGATACGCTTCTAAAAATATCATGTGATTGATAAATAAGGTCCATATTTTATATCTTCTATAGTCTGGTTTGAGTTTTATCACTATTTCACCTGATTGTAATGTAAGTAATGATGTTCTGGAGGGCGATAAACACAGTATCGATACGAGTTGGGACTATTATACAATACTTTCACAATCACTCTAATATCATAAATACGAAAATTTGTTGACGTTCCAATCGTTGATAAGGCTTGACTGGACGAATTTGGATGTTTTTTTTAATGTAGTATTTAATTGTGTAGATAATACAGAACGCTATATCCTGGAATAATAGATTGGATACTTCTTATTCCATTTCATTTTTAAAATGTTTAATGGCACAGGTTTAATATATTTTCTTGTAACAATTTTAATTTTTTTCACATGTTTCTCAAGGTAAACCTTTGGCTTCCCTCACATGGTCGATGGAGCGGCGACTCCTTGAGGGAACCTACATACCTCTATCCCAATACCGCGTCCGTAGTGATATCAAATATGGCGCGCTGGAGAGCGAGGATCACGGCAGAGTGCTGACTTGCTCCGCAAAGAACAACGAAAAAACTTCGCCGCTGTCGATTGATGTAGTTATTGATATGTCATGTAAGTATGTACAGTTATTCAATCTAGCTTCATCCACACATTTTGTGAGAGTCCCCAGAGTCGTCACCCCCAGTAGTGACTTTAAGTACGGGCTTGTGTTCATGGACCTTGTGTTTTCCGCGAGATTAACGGAGTACAAAACATTCAGAATGCTGACTTTCTTCGCAAAAAAACTAAAGAATTTCGCCACTGTCGATAGACAAAGATAATATGTCGTGTGAATGAAATCTTTTTAAGTGTTTGGACTGCCCTTAACATAGTTCGATTCTCGATGGGAACAAAAATTTTGAGATGCTTCCAGCGTCTGCGCTCACAACTGACTTCATTTGCTTGCTTCGCCATGAGGTTCAGTAGATGCTGACTTGAAGACTCTGGCTAATACTGACTCAATTACAAATTTTAATGCAAGGCAGTAGTCTGCCGTGATACTTATTCGTCTTTTATATCGAGTGTGTTGCTTAATGAGCTATGTGACATAAATAACTTCATGTCAGAATATTCTTCATGGAGCCAACAAACGTTCAAGTCGGTACAAAGTTTGAATGTTAGCGAAGTTTCTGTGAGAAATGTTACACAAATTTCATGTATTATGTGCTTACCTACATAAAGTAAGGCGAAGTTTAACTGGTTCGCAAGTGTCAAGTCGTTGAGAAGTTTGTCTCCTCAGACTATTAATAATTCATTCTCGATTTTGTTTCTCTCTTATTAGGTTACGAAATATAATTTGTAAAATTTCAAGGTTGGTAAGAAATGTGGTCGATGTAAGGAAGCACGCTAGGCTTAGAATCGAAAATAATTATCTAGGTTAGCTGCCAGATGACCCTGTGGTTGTTGGTGTGTGTGGTTTGGTGTGGAGATTAGAGTGAGGTAGTCATAGAGCTGGCAGGAGCTGGATGAGAGAAGCAGTGGATCGTGCTCAGTGGCGTGCAATTGGAGAGGCCTATGTCCAGCAATGGACTTCCATAGGCTGATGATGATGATGATGAGTAATAGAGCATGAGGCAGGTATAATTTTTTTCACCCTCACAGTCCTAAACTGCTCCAAGCGTTCTAATCACTAATAAATTTGAACTAAATAGATTAGACAGAAGCATATTTTCGAATAGATTAATAAGCTTAGGCGTGTCAGGTCATGAACATAGGTACGCTTCTGAAATCATAGTCATCCTTTTTGCATCGCATGGCCGAGTACCTTACCGACACGCTGTTACTTACTCTACATAGAACCTTATTCCATTTGTTCCTTCCAGTGCCTCCAGAGCTGGTCTCCCTTCGTGCGAAAGGCCACGAAGGTGGGCCTGTGAAAGCTGGAGAGACATTGGACTTGCAGTGTAGGGTGCTCGGGGCCAGACCGCCCCCGCAAGTCGTTATGTGGCGGCTTAACGACAATCAGTTGGTTAATTTAGAACAGAATGTTACAGTAAGTGAGGCAATTTATTTAGTTGTTAAAAGGACGTGAAGGGGAAACACTAAGAGACTGGGTTTTATGGTATATAGTTTGAGTTAGAATCCACATAAAACCAAAAGTAACTCTCTGTTTGTTTACCTTTCCTCAGCTTTGCTCGTCAAATCTTGATATATGATA
The DNA here is from genome assembly GCA_948107665.1 of Lomographa bimaculata. Lineage (NCBI taxonomy): Eukaryota > Metazoa > Arthropoda > Insecta > Lepidoptera > Geometridae > Lomographa > Lomographa bimaculata. The sequence goes on from OX403589.1 coordinate 10,834,040, forward strand.
GTAGATATTTGCACGTTTCAAAATGATGTTTTCTTGTGTTTTGTTTTATGTCATATTTGCTTATTTCTTATTTCATGTAATGTTTCACATGACTTTAGTTGAAAAAGATCATGGATTCTAGTTTAGTGGTAAATAAAATACCGATGTCCAACAATAATCGTTATTTCTCTCCATCGCAATAAGGTTAACAAGAAAAGTTCGCTATCGCTGTCTGTTGTTGTTTTTTTTTTAATTTTGGCTTGTGCATTTAGCCAGTGTCAAGTTATAATATATTTCAAGTGTATTTCATATTAAAGGTCCTAGCCCCAAGTCAGTCAAACTCAGGTAAAAGATTCAAGGTCCGGTCATAGTCACGTCATGCCCTTGTAAAGTGGTAGAAACTTTACTAGAACTTCTATTGGAGTTTTGGAGCGAAGGCGAAAATCACGTTTTTCAACTTTGTATGATTTGCCTACACTTATTCACGTTTACTAAGACTAAGTATTAACGGCTTATAATCCACCATTATTACACATTGACATTCGAGAATCACAGGTTTTGGAAAATTATACAATACCAACCAACAACGCCATTTTTTCACTTTTGCGGCAAAACTCTCGCCGTCTGTTGTTACACAAATTTCTTCAAAAGTTTTTCTTCTCTGTTTTTGTTACATAAAGGTGTTCAATGAAGAGTTTATCTATCATGGAAGAAGACGCGAGCCACAGCTAATATTTATCCTCAATTTGCAGACAGAAGAGTCCCAATCACTAGTGATCAGTGACGTCCAGCTGAGTATGAGTCGCGAGTATGATGAGGCGGCGCTCTCTTGCTGTGTTCCTGCGCACAACCGAACTGTGGAACAGTTTGTTTGCTCTGAGAAGCTACCTCTTACTGTGCTTTGTAAGTAAACGTCACATTTATCCCCCAAAATTTCAAACTTCTGAGTCGGTGTTTCCTGATGAGTACAATATGGGAGTGTTCAAGTCGCGAGTGAATATGTATCTTTTAGGCAAGCTTCCTCCATCGTCGAACACATCGTCGCTTACCATCAGGTGAGATGGTGGTCAAAAGTTTGCCTATCATGAATAAAAAAACATTGCAGCTTTTGTGAAACATAAGATACCCATGATGACAAGCCTTCAAATTTCGTTTTGAACACTTTGGCCCGGTGGCGTAGTTGGGTGCACGTTCGCCTTCTAATCAACGAGTATCGGGTTTGATTCCCGATGGGAACACAAGTTTTCTCCCCAAGGAAAATTTGTATTTCTGGTTCTGAGCGTGATTGTGTGTTTGATGCGAATGTTTTCTATGACACAAGTCTTCGAACTTAGTGGGGGCTGTGATTGTGTTAAAATTTACAAATAATGTTTATTATTCTGATTGATTGAACTTGAAGTTATCAAAACTAATCCTTATTACCAGCCACAGTCAAAGTTAAGTAAAAAGTCATGGTCCAGTTATACTCAAGGCATGCATTATAGTCCAGGGTCGATAATTTTTAAAACCAAAAAAAATCATAATAGGATAAAACCCATTAGAAAAGGAGGGAAATATGATAAAAATGAAAGGAAAAATAATTTACGGGCGATCTGAGGTTGGGAAGGGGATGGGGGTGAGTTTTTAAGGGTAAAAAACGGTTTTTCTCGATTTCCGGCAAAACTAAAAGTCCTATCGAAAAAAGTCAAATGGAAAAGTTGTAAATAATAAAAAGATCTAAAACTTTTGTATTTACACTTTTTTCACATAACCTCAAAATTTATGTGAAAAATTCAAAAAACCAAGTTTTTGGTTTTTTATTTTTATCTTTTACAAAAATTTTTTTTTTTTAACTAAATTTTGTGAAAACTTACCTTTTTATGTCCCAAATACGCTGTAATTTATTTGATTAAAAATATTTATTTTTTCACCTTATTTTGAATTAATATCGAAAAACACCCTAATTTTCAATCGAAAATTCACCCGTCAAAATATCAGCTTTTTTCAAAAAGTTGGTGTGGTTTCTGTTCGTTGAAATCTCTACTTTCCGATGGTGAAAAAAAAAATATATGTTACTATGGTAAATCTTCTCAGAAAATGCAAACTAAATGAAGTATAAAATAAAGAAAATGCTACGAAATATATAGTATATAATAGTAGGTATGTATGTAGTAGGACCCAGACCCGCCTAGCCCCTTCCCCACTTCCAGGTATTTCGTGGAGAAGTGGGGAACGGGCTAGGCGGGTCTGGGTCTTACTAAATACATACCTACTATTATATACTATATATTTCGTAGCATTTTCTTTATTTTATACTTCATTTAGTTTGCATTTTCTGAGAAGATTTACCATAGTAACATATATATTTTTTTTCACCATCGGAAAGTAGAGATTTCAACGAACAGAAACCACACCAACTTTTTGAAAAAAGCTGATATTTTGACGGGTGAATTTTCGATTGAAAATTAGGGTGTTTTTTCGATATTAATTCAAAATAAGGTGAAAAAATAAATATTTTTAATCAAATAAATTACAGCGTATTTGGGACATAAAAAGGTAAGTTTTCACAAAATTTAGTTAAAAAAAAAAAATTTTTGTAAAAGATAAAAATAAAAAACCAAAAACTTGGTTTTTTGAATTTTTCACATAAATTTTGAGGTTATGTGAAAAAAGTGTAAATACAAAAGTTTTAGATCTTTTTATTATCTACAACTTTTCCATTTGACTTTTTTCGATAGGACTTTTAGTTTTGCCGGAAATCGAGAAAAACCGTTTTTTACCCTTAAAAACTCACCCCCATCCCCTTCCCAACCTCAGATCGCCCGTAAATTATTTTTCCTTTCATTTTTATCATATTTCCCTCCTTTTCTAATGGGTTTCATTCTATTATAATTTTTTTTCACTTTTCATTATTTTTAAAGGCTTCTACCCTGGTCTATTAGTAAAGTGGTAGAATATTAAAGTTAATCTTTAGTGGCTGCTTTGTCACGGAATTACGGAGCTAAATCGAAATTCACGTTTTTCAACTATCTTTGTATGATTTGCCTATATATGCACGTTTACGAACTACTAACTATTAATGCCACCATTATTACATTCAAAGAATCACGAGTTTAAGAAAATAATACAAAATTAACGACGCCATATTTTCACCTGTCGGCAAAACTCCACATTTAACTTTGTTTCGATATCGTTTCCAGACCCGCCATCGTTAGAAATCGTGACTGAGCAAGACCTCGAGGAAAACAGCACGTTGGTGGTGAGCAAAGGCTCCCATATACGGATGAGCTGCGTCGTCCAGGCGAACCCAGTTGCGTACCAAGTCATCTGGTTCCACGAGGTAATATCAGATCAGTGATACTGACTCCCACTAGAGTTCCTTATGGAAGTGTTAGTACGCATTATACAGGACGTAATTACGACAAAAAATATTTTCATAGATAAGGAGGTTCTCAATTCGACTGTATGTTTTTTTTTGTATTTATGTTACGCGTATCTCCGCCAATAATAATTATGAATCGATTTTGATGTTTTTTTTTGTTTGGCAGATTATACTTCATAGGTCGCATATAAATTTATCGAAATCGATCCAGCCAAAACCAAAATATAAGCGTTGAAATCGGTTTTTTTAAGCTTTGCTTGCCTCTCATTTTGGCTAGTTTGATTAATTGTGTTCGAATCGAGCATGTTTAGAATTTGTCATTTTTTGGTAGACTCTGTAAGTCTGAAGTCTGTGTGTTGGTGTCCGTTCTGCCTTGACAGAAGGACTGGCATATTTCATTACTTAAATCGTTTGCCATCAGGTGAGATAGTGGTCAAAAGTTTGCCTATATTGAATAAAAAAAAAAATCTAGTACAGATCTGTGTTGTAGCAGTTGGCTTAATGAACTTTGGTTCGTATTAGCTTTTGATACGATACGGCATATTTTTTTTATTGTTGGGCAACTTACTGATAAGAAATGTTTCCATTCAAATAAATCCACATTCAAAAAAAATTATAAAAAAATATTTTGTTTTTGTATATTTCTTTTTTATAAAATTCATTAATTATTCTTAAATTCTAGTATTCTGCGCTAAAGTATTAGGCTGTAGCTTCGCTTTTTTTCGTCAATTATAACATAATATCTTTAATTGTATCTACGGGCCAATTACCTATATTTCCTAAAACTATATACATCTATACAGCATAGACCTAAGTTACTTACAAGGCGTCAAATTTGTAGGAAACTCAAGTGCTCAAGCCCACTACCAGTGGGTAGCGTTTCCATCGTGCTGGCGGCATTGCCTCTCTGAATTCCACGTTGATATACACTAGGATTTTGATCACGCATCGCCTCAACCAGGCGCTCCAAAATATTTAAGAAAATAGAATGAGCTCCCGGTCCCCACGGCCCAGTGTCTCAACACCAAACGGCAGCCGAGGTTTACATATTTTCGCCATTTTTCCATATTTCTTGTACTAACAATACTTCATTAATTGTACTCGCATACTGATGTAATTTTGATCACTGTAAACGTTGTAGCATGTAATGCAGTGTTCTCTAAAAACATGATCAATGTAAATTATGTTAGCATTCAATAAATGATTATGTTCCTGTTATGACTAAAGGTCAAAATTCTATTACTTATGTCTTTTTCGTTTAAGTTAATTCCCAATTCACTGATCGGTTGCTGGGAGTTATCACTTATATTTTTTTTCAAGGACGATATATTAGGCGATAGAGAGGGCGATGTCGTCTTCAAGCAAAAGATACTAGAGCTGACGTCAGTAACGGAGAAAGACGCGGGCGAATACGTGTGTGCTGCCACTAATGACGAGGGACCGAGCTACAGCGAGCCCGTCACCGTCAACGTTACGTGTGAGTCTACCATCCACATCACCGTAAATATACCTATTGGTTATTTTGTCGGTATGTAACAGAACGGTGTAGTAATACTCAAGCCACGCACCTAGCTACATGTATGGAGTCTAAAAGGAACTTCTGAATTCTCGGAAGCAGAATGAAAATCTAGTGATGATAAATTAAAGTTTCTAAAAAATTATGTCATTTGCAACCCTATTTCATCAGATACCGTTCTACATCACATAGTGTTTTGACCTAGACGTCTAACAGTGGTGGCCATAACAAAAATCAAGGTCACGCGCCACAGATGTAATGTAGGGCTGTCAAACACATTTCAAAAATATACTTTGTAATAATATAAAATATCTTCGATTTTGACTTTCGTTCTCTGGCAGACGTTTCATGGCACGATACACATACACACCACCAAGTATTACTACATCTTTTTGTTACAGGATGTATATGTATATAATACCGACTAAATATACATATATATATATATATATATATATATATATATATATATATATATATATATATGATATCATGCAATAGTGATTGTCTTTGACTAATCACAGCACTGAAGGAAAAACATGTACTGTTTTGTTTAAAATAAAAGGTTACAAACTACTCTATACGTACATTGTCACACGAGGCAGCATTATCCCTTAGAGCGATCCCAAATTCTAATTTTTTATAAGGGCGATAAGCCTGCACCGGTCTCTCTCTTGGGAAATGCACAATACATCCCATTGTGCAATTCCCCCTGGCGGCAACTACCCAAACCATTCCGGTTTCTTTATGGCTCTGGGTCGCCAACTAAACTGTTATAAAGTAGGTGTTTTAGATGTAAACGATCCCTACCAAATACGTGTCTAAATGTCAAAAGTTTTAATTCCCTATGTGCCAAATTATCCGTCGTTCAAAGTTCTCGACTGGTATAACCCTATTAAATGAAGAAAACAACCACTAGAATTAAAGACAGCTGAAATGGTATCTCACTCCCACTATTGCAGTTAATCGCTTGTCAGAACAAGATGCCATCTAACATCGTTAATATGAAAACTTTTCTTTATTAAATCGGGTTACTGTTTAAATTTGGCTGGTTTTGTCACAGACCCCGCTTACTGCGAAGACGAGAGCGTAGTTGAATACGGGTTCGGAGACGACGATGCTATCAACATCACGTGCAACGTAAAGGCTAATCCAGAGGTGACGTCATACCGCTGGGTGCTCGTCGATGATGCCGTCAATATCATCACGTGGACTCTCCACCCTCACACCACAGTCGTCACTGAAGGGAATGTGCTGCTGTATGAAAAACCTAATAGCACTAATACATACAGTAAGTATAGTTTCATATTGATGTTTGCGGGTTGAACCTGGGTAAGACTAGCACAGGACTGAGGCGAGTGGAAAAAAGAGATAGGTATATATAATACATAGCAGTGGGATAAGAAGGTATAAGGCTTTTAATTAGGATAAGGCTGTGGCTGATGATTATTCCTGTGACAACTAGCTTACCAGATATTAAAAAAATATATTATATTTTTTATGAATGTTTAAAATTCAAGCATTTGACCACTATCGCCTGATGGAAAGTGACGATGCGGCCGAAGATGTAGCATGCTTGCCTAGAAGATACCTATTCACTCTTGACTTGAAGACCCCCCGATTATGTCGTTCGAGAGAGCTATCCCCAAGGTAAAACACAATACTCATTACATTTATACATAAATAAAATAATAAGGCTTTAAATCATACTTTACTTTTTGAGTTCTGATCTGGACATTTCTCGTAAATTTAAGCAAAGATAATTCTGCTTAGGTACTGTATTCTGCTGGGGTATCAACACTATAGAATCACCAGGCTCGCCGCAGGTTCCGTGCATTTTCCTAGTGACCGACGAGACGTTCCCGAGACCGCTCACAGATTGTAGAGCCGTGAAGAACACCGCAACAGATATTGTTGTTAAATGTGAGAAGGGACATGACGGTGGCCTACCTCAGGTAAGTTAAGACAAGCTCTCTCCGTAGCTTAGGAGCCGAGCTACAATAAGTAAAGCTACATTAGCACACCCACTTCGTCTGGCTCTCTCAATTCCTTGCCATGTACCAGTATAGAATTTATTCTAGATAAGGAATTTCTGTATAGATTTTTAACCGACTTCAAAAAATGGAGGAGATTCTCAATTCAACTGCATTTTTTTTCATGTGAACTTTTTTCTAGGTGAACCGATTTCAAAGATTTTTTTTTATTTGAAAGCTGGTGCTTCGCATGTGGTCCTATTTAAATTTGATCAAGATCTGACCAGTAGGTTTTCAGTTATCCTCGATAATCAAGCATATTTCATTTATTTCATCTGATCAGGGCTTCCTAATATAAAGCGGTGAAGTCGGTTTTTTTTTTCCATTGCTTGTGTTTAAATTATATTTATACCAGTTCATCAGAGTACGCGATAGAGAGTTCAATATAAATTTCTGCACGCAGCCTGTGCTAGCTGAATTTTAACTTTATTGCGTCGTGGCAAGAGTTTCTATTCAATCAAATGTTTTTGTGGAGTAAATCTTCTATACTTTACTAATTTTTTTTTAGCTGATACCAAATGTTACGCAGGCTAAACGATGTTATAAATAAAAATGTATATCGGTTATTTATTTATTTTCTTTGGCTATCTCTAATGACTACATTATTTACAAGGATGCATGGAAGCTGCACAAGCGCTTTCTGGCGACATAATTTATATTTCTATAAATTTCAGACTTTCAAATTCAACGTAGTATCCGGGGATCCAGAGGTTAGTTTGCTATCCATAACTGCCATGGAGCCAGAATTCATGATTCCCGAACCGAAGCAAGAGGACTACAAGTTTGTGATCATTGCGTATAACGACAAAGGAGAAAGCAAACCTGTTGTTGTAGCTAAAGCTGATATAGTGGATGAATCAATAGGTACGATACTTTCTTGATAAATTATTACACTTTCGTACGTATAGTTATCGTAGTATTCTAGTAATATTATAAATCCGAAAGTTTGTGTGTAAGTGTGTAAGTATGTTTGTTCTCTCTTCACGCTTTAACGGCTGAACGGATTTGGATGAAATTTGGAATGTACATAGATTATACTTAGGATTAGTTCATGGGCTACTTTTTAACTTGACAATAGCGGGCGAGGCCGCGGGGCACGGTACTTATCCAAAACTCGTGTTTTGTAGTAAGTACCCTGGTTAATACTATTATCTCAGGAGACATTACAAGATAGCTTTTTTTTATTTTATTTAAGCAAAAGTTACATATCTCAACTGATGGTAAGCTACGATGCGGTCGAAGAAAACATTTTAAGAATCTAAAATGTTATGTCAGTAAAGATTTGGTATACTTTATTTACATAACAGGTAATCATATAGTGGTAAACATCTAAATCCCATGACACAGGCCCCAGCATAGTTTGGGATTCAATGAAAACATAAAATAGATTAAATGTTTAAACTTTTTCTACTTTATGTTTTAGATAGTGTTAATTTAATGAAATAATAATTTAGTTAGTTTTAGCGTATGTTGTGTTTTAAATCAGGAAGGTTGACCTCTACACTGTTAAGCAAATTATTGTTAAGTAATATATTTACCTTTATCAAGCGTAACAGCCAGTTTTGTAAACCTTTTTTTTATTTGGTTTCTCAATCTTGTGCATTTAGCCAGTGTCAAGTAATAATACATTTTAAGTGTATAAGTAAAATAGTAAAGGTCCAGTCATAGTCAAATCATGCCCTGTAGAAACTTTACTAGAACTTTTGTTGGAGTTTTGGAGCGAAGACGAAAATCACGTTTTTCAACTTTGTATGATTTGTCTACACTAATGCACGTTAACTAAGTATTAAAGGTCAATCCACCATTATTACACATTAACACTCGAAGAATCACAGGTTTTGGAATATTATACAAAATCAACAACGCCATTTGTTCACTTTCGCGGCAAAGCCTTGTAAAACTTTAAATACTATTAAATATGAGGTAGTTTTCCCGACGACAGTTCCGATGGTGGTAGTAAGCACCGTGCCTAACATCACGACGCTGGCGCTGGCGCTGTGCGGCGGCGTGTTGCTGGTAGCGCTGGCGGCGTGCGGGCTCGTGCTGTGCGCACACGAGCGCGGCTCGCGCCTCGACCTGCCGCGCGTCGTCTCCGAACCGCCGCTCTGTGCCTACAATACTGAAGGTATACAATACATTCTAAGTGTTTATTGCATGCTTTAGTACACATCATTGTGCAGTCATTTGTTTCCAATTCTATAATACGACTGTATTTCAGCACGCGTCAGCCTATAGAGGCTGATTCGAGATTGAAGTATACTTTGCGGCACTCGTACGCCAAAACTATTGATTTAACGAAAATAATGTGATAACATAAATTGTAGGAAATTTTCTCTAGTAACACATTATACACGCTTTATATACGCTTGGATGTTTTTATTGTAAAATGAGAAAGGAGATAGGTATTGTCATAAAATTGCGTTTAGGCGCCATTTTTTCAATATGGCGACGCGAGCGGCAGAGACGGAGTGGCAAAGTTGAAATTCGGAAAAAACACATCAAAATCTATAAAACTAATTTTTTTTTGAACACTTCATAGCTAAAGAATTACACCTGTGATATTATTTTTTAATTAGTAATTTTATTAAACAAAAAGGGATAAAAATGCATGGGAAATTTAAAATAGCAAAACGCATGCTATTGGCTAGACATGAATGTAAAAGTAAGAAATATATCAACATAATATATGTTTTTCACTGTTAGTATTTATTTACGGCATTCAAAACCGATTCAAAGAAAAATCCAAAATCTAGTGAAACTCATTCATAACATAGATATCATACGTAAAACAGCAAATATGCAAAAAAAGCAAAATGCGTCGAATTTTAACCGTTTTTGTAATAAGTTTAAAAAACAACTATTGATTGCACCAGATAGTACGATAGTACGATAGAAACCGCGTGCAACAAAGATACGTAATCTGGGGGCTGGTGTAATCAATAGTTGATTTTTAACAACGTCTGGTCAGAACAGTATGTGATAACATACTGTTCTGACCAGACGTTGTTAAAAATCAACTATTGATTACACCAGCCCCCAGATTACGTATCTTTGTTGCACGCGGTTTCTATTTGAATTAAGCAAAAATGAACCTTACTTCCTAGGAGCTTTGTCAATTTATTATTGAAACCGATTGCAACAGATATAGGCAAAAAGGGGGTCAGATGTACTATCACGTACTATTCTGTCATTAAAACATTCCGGTTTTCCAGAGTCAAACTGCGAGACTTACCCCGGAAGCGAAGACGGGAGCGACTGCAACGTGCGCCGCACTGACTCATTCCGGCGCGCCGTGTCCCGCTACCCGGCGCGGAACTATGACGTGCGGCGCACCAGCTCCTTCCACTCCGCGCGGTACAACGACGAGCCCGACCGGGACCGCGGCCCGGACGCGCGACACTCGTGCCGGGTGCACTCGCTGCAGAATATCAGCCGGAAGCGGGAGCCGGACACTTGCGATCATCTCGTGCTGCATCTCCCGCCTGATACTAGCTACAGCGCGCCTAGACCGGTAACTATCTATTTAAATCCAGTGAAATAACAGGGCTCAAAGAGATGTAAATGACGGGATATTTACCATGTTTTTTTATGCTGGATAGGGAAGCATTTGACCACTATATCCCCTGATGGAAAATGACGATGCGGCCGAAGATTGGACATCCTTGCCTAGAAGGTACTTATTCACTCTAGACTTGCAAAACACCCAGATTCTACCGTTCTGGGAACAAAGACGCAGGCAATGAGTTCCACCCCTTCGCTGTACGGATGATTAACTTAGAAGCGAAAAACTGAGGTATGTCAACCATGAATGTATGACGTTTAACAGTTGCTTCTTCTACCTCCGCGCGGTACATTTATTTAATATGTTTTGAGAAGTAAACGAGTACGAAAGCGGGTAGACCGTTTCGTATGATCGTAAATCTTCATCCACCCGCACTACTCAAGTTACTCCGTGAACATGAAATATTGAAAACTCAAAACAAACTATATACATGGTAAATATCCCGTTATTGACTCAGTGCTTTGCCGAGCAGGAGTTTGACCAAAGTGCAAAACTCTGGGTGAACTGTCTGGCAAGCGTGACGCATACCATTAGGCGAGCAACTTCCTCTTTTCGTGACTCAATTACCATGAAAAAAGAAACTATCAACCGATATCTTAACCAAGGAAAACTTGTGTTTCTGGTTCTAGGTGTGATTATGTTTATGATGCGAATGTTTCCGGCACCCACGACACAACCGTGACTTAGTGTGGAGCTGTGAGTGTGAAATCGTTTATGTTTAATATTCAGCAGTTTCTTTCTGTGCGTCGTATTGCGTTACCCGAAGCGTAACTTTGAAGCCCCTGACTACTGCGTGTTCCAATGTACGTTAATTTATGTTGAACTTTATGTCAATTTATGATTAGGATTAAGAGTTATTGTAATTCATAACTTAGGTCTTCATATTCACTATGTTTTCTTTTAGATGAACACATTCTACACGATGCCGAGAAAGACGCGACAAAAGATGGCGAGAGAATTAAGCGACGAAGCTTCAGTTATTACTCAAACGTCAGACGGGTTCTCATTGCCTCCGCCTCCCGACGAATTTGGCACCTACCGCGCTGCGACGAGGATCAAAGATATGCCCACAAAATCTACGCCCTCATACATCACTGTCAATAGAAATAACTCTACGGGGAAGGAGCAAGTGGGTCAACAGTATAGCAACGTAATGACTCCGATGAATACCGTGGGACTACCGACTATCAGCTCGGCGCATAATACGCTATATACATATCCAGATGATCATCAATCGAGCCATCACGGTCATCAGGTAAATACTAACCCTTTCGATGAAGATTCCTCGTAATTCTTAAACATTACTAGGGATAGTTGTCGTATATTTGTAGTGTCCAATATTTTGGTTAAGTTTCTGTACGGCTCTATAAAAGCCGCTGGAAAACTTCGTCACTTCATCCCAATAGAATTATTAATATTTTTACTCCTTTAGCGTCGATGGTTTTAATACGTGGTATTCCTAATATATATCCTGATAGAATTGTTAACATGTATCAACCCTTTAGCGTAGAAATGTTAAACTTTAGGTTGTAAATGCACATGTTAAAACAGTCCGGCGATGCGCTTATTATAGTAGAGAAATTGCACACTTAAATGGGTAAATATTTTTGGGCGCAGTGAATGCCTTAGGCAAGCGCAAAAACACGCCTAAAAAGCTACAAACTGTTAATTGTGGCAATAGCATGACGTAAATTACAATTGAGCTGTACCTCTTATTCGACCTAAAACGTCATAGTTGGTGGTTATCTCTTACACTAACTGCTTTTAATTGATTTATTTTAAGTGAAAACTCAGGTCTAATATCAGCCCTAAACAAAGTCTAGACCGCCGCTAAACTTTCGACGCTAAAAGGCATATGTTTTAAGGTTTTAAAACTTCCTCCTGTGGGTTGTTAACAATATCTTTTGTTGAAGGACAATCAAGTGAGTGGCGTCATATCGAGTTATCTGACCAGAGAATCTGGATTTTGAGAGAATACTGTATGTAATAGAATGATTTATTGACTGTTTAGAGTAGGCACAACGGATCTTTGGTCTTTGAAATTGTGCGTAAATGGCGCTAAATTTTAGGGAGACTATCTTTCAACAAGAAATATACGACCAAGACGGGTGCAATGGGATCGGACTACCTAGATGAGTCAAGCTCCTTTGTGCCTAATGTAACATGAAAGTCTGCATGCACTGAATGAGTAGTTAGTTTTGTAACTAAAACAGAGATAAAATAAGATGTAAATAATATTATTAGATCTCTTAAGCATTTTAAAACATAAACTCATTATAAATAGAGGTGTTGTATAAAACAATTGTCATACTTAAATCATCATTTATTTACAAAAATAATCGTTTAGTGCCTTTTAGATACCATATCACTTCTATTGTTAACATACACAAACATGATTAAAATTATATTATGTAAATATATTAAGCATTTTGCACACACTCCAATGTTGTTTTCTAATACTTTACATCTCTTTACATTTCTTAACTTTCTTATATAAACCAGAAAAATAAAGCGAACGCTCTATTTAAATCCTACGTCATTGATAGGCACACTACTTATGATACCTGCAATGTGATCTGTTATTTTCTTTACATTTGGAGTGCATGCCACAATTTCACTGGAATTATGTATTACATTAGAAATATTGAAATTCAAATTAACATCGATTTATTTATCAGTCACTGCCATTTAAATTACGTATGTAAGTAATGGTACTATGCTGCAATAATAAATATAAGTAGGAGAGAAATATATAATAATAATAATTGTTACTACTTATACGAACTTTTTTATTGTAAGAAATTTATGAAAATATAAAATTTATTTCAGTCACACTTGGTAGTTTTATTTAACACGTGGATAATGTTGTATCAGCAATGAGATTGTTCTACAAAGGTCATCGACCTACAAACAAATGGACCTCGGGTCTGACACAAACTTAACAAAACAAGTGTACAGATACCTTTAGAAACTTGGTTTGTTTGTGTTTACAAAAAAACGAAAACAATTGAACTATGTAATCTCGCACACAGCTTACTTCTATTTCCAACATTTTGTCAGCGTGCACAGACTGACTTTGATTACGGGCGCACTATTTTCACCTTACGAAGTTTTAGCGAGGCGGAATTGTCGGTTATATTTCGTTTTATCGCCTATGTTCCGTGGATACTTGTGACCCAAAATCCATGTATTGCTAGATGAGAAACTTACACATTTATTTTTTATACTTCTCATATATTGTAACTTAGTGGCTGACAGCATCTAAAAATTGGGTCTTTGCCTACAAAATAAATAATAGTATTTAACGTAGCTCAGCGGTTTTAAATTTGAAATCAAATTAATGTTTTTAAAATATATAAAGTTTATAAAGCTTATTAAAAAATATATAACAACTCATGTGTTTACTTAAGATGTTTTCTAATTTCATATAATAAATATTTATTACAATATTATTCAAAATCGTTAATTCAAGGCTCCATAGAGGCACTCATCTCTAATGTCCGATTCGCAAATTTTCAGTCAATATTTCGTAAATAATTAATATCGGGGTAAATGGAACAATTCAAAAAAGTTCAGTGAATTGATCAAAAATCATAAAGTTATCTTATTCCAAAGAAAAAATTATAACAATTTTTTCTAAAAAGTTTTAGGTGTTATCAGCAACTTAAAGAAAGAGTAGATTTTCTACTTGAAAACATTGGAGAAGTACGAAAACTATTCGTGTAAGAGACTAAGCAACCGTTATTTTTCTTAATATTAGTATTTACTCGAAATCAATGTCTTTTCATGTTTATAGCAATAAATGCGTAAACGCCTCTCTCTGCACGAACGATACTTCCATTAGGTACTTATTCAATAACTGTTTAAACAGTGATCAATCCATGCGGTCCAGGTGAGCTTGTGCCACGGACAGTCTGTCGATTAGAACTTGGGTGTTGGGCCGCGCCTGGAACAAATCACACGGATTAGGCAAGTCCACCGCCGTGCGCAGATTATTTTATGCTTGAAGCTATAGTTACGTATGCTACTGCTATTTTTAAATTGAAGTCCTATATTGTGATTCAAGGTATCTTATTTCAGAAAAAAATATTGCCACTTCTTGCCATGCGATTTAAGGTATTTTTGTATTTTTAACAGACTTCAAAAAAGGAGGAGGTTGTTAATTCAACTGTATATTTTTTGTAGGTATGTTACACGATCATTCCGCCAATTATGAATCGTTTTTGATGTTTTTTTTTTTTGAGAAAATAAGCAAAAAAGATAATCAATATAAGCGGTGAAGTAGGTTTTATTAACCTTTGTTAGCGTTTAAATTATGTTCTATAATAACTTTAATAAAAAATTACCATATTCATTAATTAAATACATTCATTGTAACCGCCGTGCATTCCTATCAGCATTATATCATATACACGTGCTTCACATCAGACCCGGTTCACTGTACTGTATTATCAGCCTGTTCGCGGCGGAAGATCGCCTTGTAAGAAACGCGCTGAGCGCACGTGCGTCTCGAGATTGCGTGTAGAGATACAGTTTCTAATCAGCCTGATGGCGCGAGAACGCCTTGTTGGAGACGCGCCAGCAAGCGTATTGTAAGAGACGCGCAGAGCACGCGTGCGTCTCGTATTCACGCGTAGAGATACAGTATGTCATCAGCCTGGTGGCGCTAGAACGCCTTGTTAGAGACGCGCAGAGCGCGCGTGTGTCTTGTGATCGCACTTAGAGATACGGTACATAATCAGCCTGTTCACGCCGGGCGAGTGTCACACACATGCGTCTCGTGAACAAAACTATGGGCAGACCGGTTAAATGTGTTCACGCCCGCGGGGCGGCGGGGCGCGGGGGCAGGAAGAGATCGGGGACCGTGAGAGGTGCTCGCACACGTGCGTCTCGTGCACAGCAGCAGTAGACAACGTACCTGCAGCGAGGACAGCGCCGCCTCGTGCAGGTCCTTGCAGCGCGAGAGCGCGCGGCGGCGCAGCGCGGGCGGCAGCGGGCCCAGCTCGGCGCGCGCCGCCTCCAGCACCAGCGCCGCCACCGAGCACACGTGCGTCTCGTCGCCGCACCCCAGCCACACGCGCTCGTTCACGCTCACCAACCTACGGGACCGAACACTCTACTTATTGACGAGATAACGTCTTATACATGATGAACATCGGCTGCACGCACGTAAAAGTGTCACGTACCGCCTGAGCCTGTGCGTGCAAGCGAGAGCGCGGAACAAGCGATAGAGAAGCACGATCGGCCTAAGCGTTCGTCTTATGACGTTATCACGTAAAATTATCGTCCGTAAACCGACTTTACAGACAACCATTTTCCCAAACGGTATAATCTGTGTCTACAAGTCAAGAGTGAATAGGTATCTTCTAGATAAGCATGCTACATCTTCGGCCGCATCTTCACTTTCCATCAGGTGAGATAGTGGTCGAATGCTTGCCTATCGAGAATGTAAATAAAAAAGAATCGGTTGAGAAATGCGAGCTGTAGAGGTGAACAACCGGAAATCCGTAAGCAAATTTGCCCAAGTTGAAACGGAGGCGCTTCGCTCGCGTTTCACACTCGTTCGATCAATCTATGTATACTATAGATTTTATATTTCCTTTCAATTATACTTAAACTTGAGAAAAAATATACAAGTAGCCGTGATACGTCGCCGTAGTAAGCTCATAGTTTAGAACGCAGGGACTGGAACCGTTGGCACGGTTCGACATTTCCATCCAACTTAAGAAGCAAATGCTTTTACAAATGTAAAATAAGTAATATACTCACTTGATGTATATATCTAAGACTTGTTCTAGGGATACGCCAATAGTTATAACCGTTTTGAACACCATACTTTGTTCCGCTCGCAATTTACAGCTCAATATTTCTAGTTGTCGCACAATGAAATCTGAAAAAGATAATATTTTGCTATAAACGATTTCAGATACTATAGAAAAATATATGTATTAGTAAAAATTATCCCGCGTGTCATGCATAAGTACAATCAGGAGACTAAAAATGGTGCTAATCATAATAATAGTAATAATAATAATAATCATTTATTCAGAAAACATGTACAATACACATAAATTAAAACATCTCGTTGAATGAGAGGTAATGCATACAAAAAATATTATATTTAAATGTTAATATTACAAAAAAAAATTGTATTCACATCATAATGATACATTTTATTTATGTAAGCACAGAACCTACACTAAGCATCGCTGCTTGTGCTGTAGGTAGCTGTTTTCTTCCAAGGGGAACTAGTAAATGGTTTTCAGAATATAACCTCTATCTGCGTGGCATATTATGGCATACTATGTATATCTGTTTGTAAGAGAGAGTGTTTGTGTGATGGTGTGTGTGTGTGTGTGTGTGTGTGTGATTATATGTGGGTGTTTATGGCGGTGTGTTGAATTTTATGTACATATTTGTTTATTTTATCTAATCACCTTTAGCAATTGTTCTGTGTCCTGATAATTTAGTTTAGCAAGCCAGCTTATTATGGCTTTTTTTGAATGATACCTATTTAAGGCAATAAAGTTATTTATTACGAGGTTTGTTTTATTATATAGGTAAGGGCCTAGAAATATCTTATGTCTTTGAGCTAGGCTTGAATTAAGTTTGGGCCTATAAAATACTCTATCTTTCCTCCTTTTTACTATAGTTTTGCTTTCCATATGTTTTGCTAACTTATGTTGACTTGTCACCAATGCAGAAACGTACAATTGGCGCACGGAGAGTACCTTACACTCTTGGTATAGTTGGGTTGTGGGGAACCTGTATGGTTTTCTTATTGCGACTTTTAGCACAGCCCTCTGTGCGCGCTCTAGATTCATCATATAAGACCCACAAGCTCCTCCCCAAGCTGTATTACAATAGGTTAGTAGTGGCTTACACAATGCATTATAAATATTAAAAAGGAGATTGTGATCTGTTACTTCTCTTAAATTTTTGAATACGTAAATTAATTTGCGAACTCTTCCACTCAGCGAATCAATATGTGGCTTCCATGTTAACCGTTCATCTATAATAACTCCCAAATATTTTATATTTTGTACTTGTTGCAGCCCAAAACAATGACAGTTGTTATTTACTAATCTACAGTTGGAGTGTATTTTGATATCTACGGTTGGTTTTCTGCCGCGGGCATTAGTGAACGCCATGTATTTTGTTTTGTCTACATTTAGTGTTAGTAAATTGTCCCTTAGCCACTGTGTAACCTGTTTAAGTCCTAATTCCGCATGCTTATTAACTTCTTCCCAACTATCACCTACGAAGATCAAAGCGGTATCGTCTGCATATGAGAATATCCTTCCATTTGTAATGGACATATTGCAGAGGTCATTTACATAGGACAGAAATAAAGTAGGTCCCAGAACACTTCCCTGTGGGATTCCGTATTCAATTACGGCATCTTCGCTTAAAACACTACCTATTTTAGTTTTTTGGGTTCTATTTTTTAAATAGTCCTCTAGTAGTTTGAGAGCTGTATCTCGAATACCCATCAGTTTCAGTTTCTTCACAAGGATGGGAACAGAGACAGTATCAAAGGCCTTAGCTAGATCCAAAAATACACCAATTACCTTCTTTTTACCATCCATTTGTTCAACTATAAAATCTGTTAAACAAGATACAGCCTCTTCCGTTGATTTACCTTTTCAACGACACACAAGAACATTGGCCATACAAACTCGCCCTTTCAAATGCGTACGTGCTAAGAGTCTCTCATTCGCTCGTGCTCTTGTTATATTGACAGTTTTTTTTTTCAATTTGTTTGTTAACTTAACTTCTGACCAATACTGATCGGCAGAGATTGCAGATGGCGGAGAATAACTGTTCTATATGAATGTGGTCCTTCATTCATTCGGTGAAATAAGTGTTAGTCGCCGGGATAGTCACAGGCCTTTCTGAAATCGACGTCATTCGCGAGTGACAATGACGATTATGGGAACGACATGGTAAGGCGCGAATTTGTTTATGGTGTTTGCAAATACTTCAGAGAAGGAAAGATCCGTTAGGCTCTGTAACCAGTGGACTATAACTTACTAGATTTACGAAACTGTACTGAAATCCATTCAACCTTGTTTAGTGTGGCTTTGATATCAGTGGGTTGCGAATTGCAGATCGCTACTACTACGTACTTACTAATATTATTTTACGTTTATGAAACCTACATTTCAATATATAATTCAATAATTAACTAGCCTTAATTCATAAATATTCAATAAATTATCATAGTTCTAAAGAATGATTATTACTAGATAACATTTTAATATTAGAGCGATAAAATGTTGTTATAATATTATATAATGATGTAGTATATTATTATATAAATTAGGATATTGTAAGTGTTCGGGAGATATATCTCCCAATATGCTAATTTATACAAGTTATGCGACAACAAGGTATGAAAACTAGATTTTGTTTCGTTTTTTTCTATACATTGTTTTGAGTAAGTGCATAGAACAAGTACCTACATAAAGATACATTTATTGCCAAAAAGGTATACAAATTAACTTAAAATAAATTACTAAGTACAAATTTGCCATAAGTTTTAACATTTAGTCTCAAAAGTGTGTGTACGTGCATATGATGTATTTGTTAACTGTAACATAGTTACTTACACAGTGGGAAGCAATGTCCAGTATTGACATATTCCCTCCCGAGCGAGGTAAGTTTGCTAAGCACGGACGCCAGCCGCTCGTCTGGTGAAGTGAGGCATCTGGCGGCCGCTTCTGCTTCGCCCAAAATGTTGCTCCAAATGTTTTCTACTAGAAGCGCGTCGTTGTGGCCGGAACATTGCACTATGGCTAGTTTACATTCCCACAGGCTATAGCGGTCTGCGTATTCTTCGTATAGCTGTAAAACAATTATTTTATTATTAAAAACGAACACATATTTTATGGCAATAGGGTTGAATTTTGTACCTGAATTACCATTGGTAAAGTTTAAAACAGTAATAGAATGGGCATTGATTAAAAAGCTTAGTATTAACCTAACTAATTACTAAATTAAAGATGAGACGCATGGAAGTAAACTGCCAAAGTGCTTTCTGGCGACTGCATATTATAAATATACCTAGCTTAAGATAATTAATGTATTAGTAAATTGAGTCAATTAGAGTAATTAACCTTCATGACTTTGGGCCTATTTGAATAACCCGTTTCTTTTATTTTTTGCTAAATCTACCTATGTGTGTTTGGTTGGTTTTTATAAATTGGTTAGCGGCACAAGGCATTCAATACTAGTGCGCATACTTCGGATGTCGAAATTCTGACTGTGGCCGACTACTTTAAGCACAAAACGTGGCTACGATACGCGGCTTAAGTGCTTATTACACTATTCAATTTGTAGGATAAATTTTGATTTAGATAGGAAGACTCTAATTAGGAAGTTGGAAGCTAGTGATCACACTAAGACTAAATTGGACTGACACTTCGCATTAGTGAAGTAAAATATAAAATAGCGGGACAACTAGTTAATGCTCTAAATCGTAGCGATGCGATTACACTCACATAAACCGTAAACAATTTAGGAAGAAGTGCGGTCGAAACCTTCCAGTCGTACTAAATCGGAATCTTACTGACCTTACGTAGATTACATCATTCGATTTCCTAATTATATAATAGATTTTGTTTTGTGTAGTATTATTAGAGTGTGAATGCGTTTTTTAGTTTATTATCATTCGTACGGCGAAGGAGTGGAACTCATTGCCTGTCTTTGTTTCCCGAGGGGTGTAATCTGGGAGTCTTAAGTCAAGAGTGAACAGGTGTCTTCTAGATAAACATGTCACATCTTCGGCCGCATCATCACTTTCCATCAGGTGAGATAGTGGTCAAATGTTTGTCTATAATGCATAAAAAAAAATATTGTTTAGGTAGATATGGTTACATTAATAATACTTTCGATATTTTAAATTATTTATGTAGGTATAATATATTTGTATAATATTTACAGTTTTGCAAATAGAAGTATGCAGTACCGTCCATATTTAAATAGTTGTTTTTACCTTCGGGTTGGTTTGTCTGGAAGAGATCGCTCTGAGTGATAAGTCCGCCCTTTGTACACACAGTATAAGTTCTATTTCTTAAGTTAGTCGTGAAACAACTCGTATCCGGAACGCCAGCGTCACCTAGTGGAGCTCACACCTACACATTAACACTCGAGAATCACAGGTTTTGGAAAATTATACAAAATTAACAACGCCATTTTTTCACTTTCGCAGCAAAAGTGCTAATTTGGTGTTCAATAAAGTGTTATGCGCGTCGTGCGTGGTCGTCGAGGCGCTGCATGTGGTGCGCCGTCGGCTGGCGCTGTACGCGAGTGCTCGTACCTGCGTGATCTCGAGCAGGTGGTCGTCGAGGCGCTGCATGTGGTGCGTCGTCGGCTGGCGCTGTACGCGAGTGCTCGTACCTGCGTGATCTCGAGCAGGTGGTCGTCGAGGGGCTGCATGTGGTGCGTCGTCGAGGGGCTGCATGTGGTGCGTCGTCGGCTGGCGCTGTACGCGAGTGCTCGTACCTGCGTGATCTCGAGCAGGTGGTCGTCGAGGCGCTGCATGTGGTGCGTCGTCGGCTGGCGCTGTACGCGAGTGCTCGTACCTGCGTGATCTCGAGCAGGTGGTCGTCGAGGCGCTGCATGTGGTGCGCCGTCGGCTGGCGCTGTACGCGAGTGCTCGTACCTGCGTGATCTCGAGCAGGTGGTCGTCGAGGCGCTGCATGTGGTGCGCGGGCGGCTGGCGCTGTACGCGAGTGCTCGTACCTGCGTGATCTCGAGCAGGTGGTCGTCGAGGCGCTGCATGTGGTGCGTCGTCGGCTGGCGCTGTACGCGAGTGCACGTACCTGCGTGATCTCGAGCAGGTGGTCGTCGAGGCGCTGCATGTGGTGCGCGGGCGGCTGGCGCGGCGGCGGCAGCGCGGCGGCGGCGGCGCGCACGGCTCGCTGCACGCGCGCCACCTCGGCGGCCTCCTCGAGCCGGCGGAGCAGCTCCCCGCCGCCCGCGCCGCCCGCGCCCGCGCCGCGCACGCACACCACGCCCGCCGACAGCCACGACATGCGCTGCGACAGGCTCGCGCCCGACCTACGCAAACACATCAAATATATCAAAACTAGCTGCACCTCCCACCCGCGGGAATTGCGGAATAAAAAGAAGCCTCCGTTCTTTCCCAAGCTCTAGACCAAATTACCAAACTTATTTAAACCAAATTTATTTAAATCGGTACAGTAGTTTTGGTGTGAAAGCGCGACAGACAGACAGAGTTACATTCGCATTTATAATATTCATCATCATTATCATCATCTCAGCCGCAAGAAGTCCACTGCTGGATATAGGCCTCCCCCAAAGATCTCCAAAAAGAACGGTAGCAACCTGCATCCAGCGTCTTCCTGCGACCTTCACTATGTGGTCTGTCCACCTTCTGGGCGGTCTTCCGACACTGCGCTTGCCAGTGCGTGGCCTCCATTCTAGAACCTTTCCCCATCGGCCATCCACTTCAACTTGCTAATCCGCCGGGCTGCGACTTTCGTTCGTCTAAGGATCTCCTCATTCATGATTCAATCTCGCAGAGAAACCCCAAGCATAGCCCTTTCCATAGCTCGTTGTGTCTTTGAGCTTATTTATAAGGCCCACAGTAAGAGGCCAAATTTATAAAATATTAGTAAGGATTAATTGCTATTCTTCTGTCTCGCTAAATCTCGAGAAAAGCTGGACCGATTTTGCTAATTTTGGTTCTAACATATTTGCAGCGGCGAGGTGGTTTCCGCATTGCTCTCAACAGTTCCACGGCAGGTCGGTAGGTTCAGTGTGACACTCACTCGGGTCTAGTGGCGAGTCCCTCCAGCACCTCCGCGGCGGCGAGGTGGTCTCCGCTCTGCTCCAGCACCTTCCACAGCAGGTCGAGCAGGTGCAGCGCCGTCCGCGGCGGGGCCGCGCGCGCCGCCGCCGCCAGGTACGTGCGGAGCGAGCCCGGCGGCGCCGCGCTCAGTGATAGGAGCTCTGTGGATGCATCGAAACGTTCTCTTGAAGGTCAATCCATTGAGCCAAAATACCATTGGCGAGAGTATTGCCGCGAAAGTGAAAAAATGGCGTTGTTGATTTTGTATAATTTTCCAAAACCTGTTATTCTTCGTGTGTTAATGTGTAAAAATGGAGGATTATTAACCGTTAATACTTTGTAAACATGCATAAGTGTAGGGAAATCAAACAAAGTTTTAAAACGTGATTTTCACCTTCGCTCCAAAACTTCAATAGAAGTTCTAGTAAAGTTTCTACCACTTTACTAGGGCAAGACTTGACTATGACTAAACTTTGATTCTTTTACTATATTTTGACTGTGACTAGGACATTTAATATGAAATAAACATGAGATTTAGAACATTATTACTCGACACTGGCACAAGATTGAAGCCAAAATTAAAAGAAAAAAAAGCTATACAATCTTTATTTATAAATAAAAATAAGTCACATTGTCTGCACGTATTTAAACATATCATTTTTATTAAATTTTTTATACTTTTTAGAAATCCCTAAAATGAAAGTAATAAAACTCTTGTATCTTTCGTGCCATGGATCAAATTTTTTTTCAACAAACAAGTCATTTGTAGTAAAAATGTATCCAAGGCAATTGGGCCGAATTAGGCGAATATCACTAGTTGTTATCCCGCCTGCGAAGAGTCCCGGAATGCCATATATTGACCGAGTTAACCACTAAACAAAATGAGGCATAAACTATTTACTCGTCAGTTATGAAAAATCATGTATAAAAAAAGTATTCATCATAAAAAATAAATATAGGATAGCTTACCTGATCCTAAATTCTTGGAAACTAGCCAATCGTACACTGCAACATGTAGTAACTCATCATCCCGGGATAAACACTCCCAAACGAGCTTCCTTCCCTGAAAGACGTATACAATAATTTACACACAGCTAAGGCCTACTACGAGCACTAAGATTTTAGTTGAGTCTATTGTTTTTTGTTGTCGCTTCACACAAATATCGCGCCGATGTGGTGATGCGAGACAGTAATATATTTGTACGCGAGTGACAGAAACAACGGATAAATGTTTGATTGAAAGATTTGTAAGTTTTACACAAATTAAGGATTAAATACGCCGAGACGCCGGAGGGTCTTCGCGCATACTCAACTGATGAAGGAGCACCAAATGTTCCTAAATTAATCTCGTAACAATGCGTGTGAAGTCGTTTAAATCCTTAATAACGGATAAATGCTTAAAGTTCATCCTGCACTTAAACCAATTCTTGAAAGATTTGCAGATCAAATCATGACAGAAAGAGTAAAATTTTAACCTGGTAGTTAGCATCAGCAGGTGAGAGAGTTAGCAGCGAGTCGTTGTTAGGTTTCGGTCGCATCGGCGAAGGCTCGTTGCCCGTAGTTTCGGTGCTTCTCTCGTAGAGGCGTTCAAGAGCGGTGCACACTTCGCGGTATATTTCCATTCTGCAAGAGAAGTCAAGTAATAAATCCTCCTAGGGTATACCATCGCTTTGCACAAGTACTTTGTACTTTTTAAACCTAAAAAATTTAAACGCAAGCAAAGCTTAAAAAATACCGACTTCACCGCTTTATCTTCGGAACGTTGAACAGATTAGATGTACTAAACACGCATTATTGACGATATTTCACTACTGATCAGATCTTGATCAAATTTAAATGGGACCAATTGGAAAGCAACAACTTTAAAACAATAATAATTTCAAAATCGGTTAACGTGGAACGAAGTTATGAGGTAACACAATTTTAAAAAAATACAGTCGACTTGAGTACCTCCTCTTTTCTTGTGAAGCTGGTAGAAAAGGCATCTCAAAAAAGGCATCTCACAAAACGGGTATATGTTGCAGTCAAACTTTAATTTTGTTAAATAGTTAACAAGGATACCACTGTGAGATAAAATAAAGACATTCTTTTTATTAGTGGCTCTGTGTGCTGAAGTTCTCTGAATCGACTATAAATTCATTATTATCATTGGACCTGCTCACAAAATTTCACCAGAATCGGTTAAGAAATGCGACCATTCATACGCCGGACGTACGAAAATTTTTACCCAAGCTGAGACGGAGACGCTTCGCGCTCGCTCGGTAAATTATTATGCACAAACCGAATTTTAGCAACAGTCGTCACGTCGTCACGTCAACTACGGGCTTGACTACGGCCAGTTAAATAAATCTCTATGATTTATACTACCTCAAACTCTTTCCAGTGAACAAAGCGTAATCAGACAATAAAAGCGGTAGCTGTCTAAACAAGTTAACATATTATAATGAAAAAAGTGAATGCGCGAATGAGAGAAAAACTCATACATTTAAAAGGGCGAGCACTTTTTTGTTTGCTGTTAATTTTGAACATATGTGAAGCACTGAGCCGTATTAAAATTGCTCAACGACAGTTATATAGATAGTACTAATTGAAGAATTAAAAAAAAAAATACATATTATCAATATTAAAATAATAATAAGAAATAAATAAATAAACAATATTGAAACCATGACCCAATATATAATAAAAAAAATTTGTTCATTCAAATACAAACGTAGCAACATCTTAAGTGTTGTTGTTATTATTTGTATTACTGTATACAAAAATCAATTATACTAAAATACCTATGTCAAATACATAATTATCCTACTAATATTATAAATCCGAAAGTTTGTGTGTAAGTGTGTAAGTATGTTTGTTCCCTCTTCACGTTTTAACGGCTGAACGGATTTGGATGAAATTTGGAATGTACATAGATTATACCTAGGATTAACACATAGGCTACTTTTTAACTTGATAATAGCGGGCGAAGCCGCGGGGCACGGCTAGTCTTAAATATAAGTTACCTTCTGTAGTGCGCGATGTGCCCCTCCCGATCTTGCGCGGGCTGTCCGTTCCGATAGAAGTGCAGCGCCTTGTCCTGAGGGTCCAATTTAGCTGCGCATGCCACGCACAGCTCCACGACGCCCGTGTAGAAACCGGCCGAAACTAGTTTACCGCACACCAGAGGTAGGTTCACGTTTGGCGCCACATCCTGGGAACGTACATTATTGAAGACGCGATCCAAATCATACAGAAAATATTACTACTACTACTTACAATTTCATAAATGTCAAAAAAATGTTTATGTAGCATTAGTCATGCTAGGCAGGACTATAATAAGACGTTAATAATAACGAAAGGATAATTTCGTCTTTTCGGGCATGAGTAGCTCAGCGGTCAAAGCAAAAGGGCATGACACCCTATGGCCACGGGTTCGATCCCCGCAACGACCGATAATTTTTTCCTTTTTAAATTTACCACTATAATGTCAAAAAAATATCGAAATGTCTAAACGTCTACAAAATGTACATCCCCGTTTAAAATCTACGTGATACACCGAGGTTAACGGGAAGATAATACTTTAAAGCATTGCTAGGTGCGCCTATGTAACTGCAATTTGTTTTTGTTTGTGCAATATACAATTTTCAATCAATGCTTAGCACACTGTAACCTAAACTGATTTTGTGGCAAAAGCCACTTACAAATTCTTTTTAATAATTTAATTCTAACGGCTTCCTATTAGTCGCGTTGGTGCTGTAAAATAAACAGTGAATCGTGAGCGCAGCGCTCGTTTTGTAGTTTCACATACATAAGTATTGAGAAGTCGTGGGTTTCTAGAGACTGATTCGCTGAGACCTCCTGACACGTCACTTCTCACCTCACAGTCGCAGCATGTGTGGCGTGATCATTATGACTGATGATGTTAAGACGTGCATATTATGGAAAATATGAAATAAATATTTTGGATGCAGGCTACCGTTCCACTTACTTTACACAGTTTCAGCGCGTGTTGAAGCATTTCCTCTCGCTCAGTCGGATTCTTCTGTTGTTTGGCGAACATCAACAACTCGTTCGCCTGAAATAAAAAGAATGTTTGTATACATAGTTATATAAAATGCGATCATAAGTCTGTGAGTTTCCAGCAAATTAAACAATATTAATTAATATAAACAATTAAAGATCCATACTGCAACAGTAAGCTCCCTTTCCTCTTTCAACATTCCTCGATTCCAAGCAGTCTTTAGCGAATCCCGACGCTACTGCATCTCACAGTCGCCACAAAACACCCTTAATATGGACTAAAGACTTATTCGTTTTAAACTGGTGTTTTAGATTACCTTAGAGCACGTGGCATCTTCTTGTCTATAAAGCGAAGGGCATAGCTGGCGCAGCTTCTGTGATATCCCGTCGACTGAAGCGTTGTCCCGTAGATACCCGGCCACCAGGTATCCAAGCAGCAAGCAAGCTACTTCCTGCCCACCTACCAGCAATTCCCTGAAACAAATTGTACATTTATATGCTGTAAAATATTTATATAACACTCGTTCAATGATTAGCCAACGAATGAAAATTACACATGTATTTCATAACTTCTTTTAGAATTTATGAAACACATTGATTTTATATTATGAGGGACTGAATATATTTAATTAATTATTATAAAAACTTTTGTCATAAAAATCAGATACCACTATCCAGCAGAAACGGGTTCATACACCATAAGTTGTATCTGATAAGATGGACCATTGTACTTGTACGTTGTGTTGTATTGTACTAGCCCAAGTTTTTTCTAAGATCTTTCAAAGTAAAGATGGGGTCGATAGGTGATAGGACTTCTTGTGAGTCCACTTGTATTATCCCAATAACGAAGAGCCCAAAAACAAGAACGATAGCAGAACTGGTTCACACAGAAAGGTGCTTAAGTCTCGAGGAGAGAAGTGCATTGCAGTCATATGCATTTCTCTCCTCGAGTCAGTCGTTCCGTACCCAAAGGGTAAAACGGGACCCTATACTCTGCTGTCCTACCGTCTGTCACCAGGCTGTATCTCATGAACCGTGATAATTAGACAGTTGAAATATTCACAGATGATGTATTTCTGTTGCCGCTATAACAACAAATACTAAAAAACAGAATAAAATAAATATTTAAGGGGCTTCCATACAAAAAATATGATTTTTTTGCTCAATATTGATAATGGCAACAGGTAGACGCGTGAAATATTCACAGAATATCAAGTTATATATTCACTTTAAAACTAAATAATTAAACTAAAATAAAACAAATATATAAGGGGGGCTCCCATACAACAGACGTGATTTTTTTGCTGTTTTTATAGATAATGGTACGGAACCCTTCGTGCGCGAGACCGACTCGCACTTAATCGGTTTTTTTATGATTGTTGTAAACATGAACCCTATTTTGGTGCATATATCTTGCTGTAAGCAATAAACGTATCTCACGTATCTCTTATAACATTCACTTTTTATGAACTACTTCACAACAAACTTCTATTACAATAGCAGCATATGTATTAAAAAAACATTAACCTGAAACTAGCAGCTTGCAAGGCACTCTGCTGGTCCGCCGGAAGACTGGCAGCTATCACGTGGAACTGATGTTCGCACAGCACTTTCCATAGACTTAGCACCTCTATTGACATATCTGGAAATAATTAAACGCAAGCAAAGCTTAAAAAAACGATTTAACCGCTTTATCTTCGGAACCTTGATCAGATTTAATGTATTAAACACGCATTATTGATCAGATCTTGATCAAATTTAAAGGAAAGTACCAGCTTTCAATAAAAAAAAATATCATTAAAATCGGCTCACAACGAAAGAAGTTATGAGGTAACTTTGGGGTAGGTTAAAAACGATAACATCGTCAATGTAGTCCACAGAATACGCATTATTGAGGATAACGCAAAAACTACTAGTCAGATCTTGATCAAATTTAAATGGGACCACATGGCAAACACCAACTTTCAATCATCAAAATCGGCTCACAACGAAATAAGTTATAAAGTAATACACATAAAAAAAACAGTCGAATTGAGAACTTTCTTTTTTTTTTGAAGTCGGTTAAAAATCTTTTTTATCTTTTCCATAGTCTGATGAATAGTGTTCCAACAGTGTTACTTCGTTGAATAACTCTATAAAGAAATGTTTTACTAATCATGTTTCTGATTTATATTTATTTAGACTATATTAAATACTAAAATAAACATTATCCAAACATGAATTTTCGTAATGCGAAATGGAAAGCTTTATATTTAGCCGTAATTGAATACAAGTTCTTAGAGACTCAAAAAATTCGCATAACGTCTAGCCGCCCGAACCGATAACAACGAAGTTTTGGTGAATCATCAAAAAAACCAAGTAGGGTTGTCGTAAGGCAGGCGGCCGGTTATAAAACTCTTGCTAAATCTTTTTACAATATGGATTCACAAATGATATGCCTACCGCACTTTGCGGGTGAAAGACAAGGAGATGACTTACTGACAAACATTTTCAACGCTAATAAAGAAGCGTGCTCATCCGTGTTGGGCGGAGCGAGCGCTCTTTGCATGAACGTGGCGATTCGATGCAACTTTTGTACTATGAACGCGCAGTCTTCTCCTGTCACACGGCTGCTCATCTGTAAACATTGGACGGTGCAATTTAAACTATACGAAATATAATATATATCTACTTAAGTCTGGTTCGAAATAAGCTAGTAATTCAGTCGAGTACTGAGTAAGTTAGTAACTAAACGACTGAACAACAAAAATTAAGTTGAATAGATCAGCAAGTCATTTAAGCCTTGTTCGGACTACGTTAGTAATTTAGTCGAGTAGTAAGTAATATAGTGACTAACATACTCGCTACTGATCAAAAATCGTTCGTATTACGGTCTAGTATAGTACACAAGTTGTTCATGTTGTAAATA
Organism: Lomographa bimaculata; assembly: GCA_948107665.1. Taxonomy (NCBI): domain Eukaryota; kingdom Metazoa; phylum Arthropoda; class Insecta; order Lepidoptera; family Geometridae; genus Lomographa; species Lomographa bimaculata. The sequence goes on from OX403589.1 coordinate 10,863,219, forward strand.
TTTAGAAACAAATTTGTCTTCGCTCCTGCTAAACGAAATTTTGCGGTAGCTAATGAACTCGACTACAACGACAGTTTCGGAATTGTTTAGTCGATTAACGAGTGACCAGTGAAGAGTGGTGGGAGGCGCTACTCACCAAAAAAATAGAACAAAATGGATCGACTTGAATAAATGACTTGCTAATCTTCTTGAATAAATGTTTGTTGTTCAGACACGTTTATTTACTAAATTACTCAGTACTCGACTAAATTACTAGCCTAGTGCGAACTAGGCTTTAGTCTTAGTCACCTCATTTCAAAAGTTGCGTTATGATAAAACCTCTATAAAGTTTTTATCTCTAGTTAACAAAAAAAAAGTTTTTGGTTAAGGTTGCTACTTTTATTGTAGTATAAGATCTATCTTTTTGACACGACAATTTTGCTTCTTTTTTTAACTATACATTTTTTTATCAGTACTGTGTGCATTTGTACATGCACTCCAACCTGAATTTACTCCCATTACTCTATAAAATGTTTAACACGTTAAAAGTGGTTTAGTGGTTAGGTGGTAAGCTTACTTCAATGAATTCCTATTATAGAAGCAATAAATTTATTTTTCTTTCTTTCGTGTCCATGTATCTTTTCATAAAATTGCTGTGTCAGAATTGTGACGGATATCTCATTTTTATTTATATTAAAAAAAGGATAAACAATCATTACCAAGATGGTAGCACTAACTATTATGAAAAATTAAATCGATACTTACAAACTCCTTGTTATCCGGCGTCTTAGACTTAGTGACGCACTTCAAATTCCAAAGTGGTGCGAGAATCCTTCCCACATAGATATAAAGCCCATTATGCTTCGCACTGAGCTCCACTTGGGCTGGATAATTTGGATCCCTTTGCTGCTGAGTCATACTGTTAAACGAGGTCTGGTTGAATGGCGTAGGACTCATCATGTTTTGATGGTAAGGCGACTGTGGCATGTGGCTTTGATTTGGGGAGCCGGGGAAGCTCTGATTCATTTGGCCTTGGAACGACTGGTTCATTGTCCCTTGTTGCATTTGCCCATGTTGCCCTCTTATCATCATCGGTGTAGACATCTGACGTGGCGAGAATTTGGGAGATCCTGTTGGTAGTAAATAAAATACTAACGAATAAACTCTAAAACATAACATAAACGCTTTCACACACGCAGCCCCACAATTTCGATAACTTGTCGTGGGTGCTGGATATAGAATCACAAATGTCCCTTGGGGAGAAAACTTGTGTTCCCATCGGGAATCGGACTCGATACCCGTCTGTTTAGAAAGCAGACGCGCAACCAACCAAGCCAGCGAGCAGTATTGAGTTGAATTTTATCAGGGTTCATGCTAAAACAGATGGACAATACATCCGCCAACAGTGTTGCTAGAGCTATTAGGAGTGGTTACTTATTGGCTATTAGTGGTGGAGGACCTTTTAGTAGCAGAAGTCGTATTTTAACATTTGTGGTGAAAATAACACTTTTTTGTGCAAAAGAATATACAGATTAAAACTTTTTAATAACACGAATACCACACAAATATATCTTACTATATAATTGAAACGCAAGCAAAGCTTAAAAAACTGACTTCATCACTTAAATGTCGGTTTTGGCTGATTTCGATAATATTTATACGGGACCTCTGAAATATAATCTACCAAACAATAATTAAACGCAAGCAAAGCTTTAAAAAACCGACCTCACCACTTTATCATCGAAACCTTGATCCACCAGCTTTCAAATAAAATAAAAAAAATACAGTCGACTTGAGTACCTCCTCCTTTTTTGGGAAGTCGGTAAAAAAAGAATCATCAAAATCGGCTCACAACGAAAGAAGTTGTGAGGTAGCTCGGGTAAACCAGAACATCGTCAAAGTACGCATTATTCGTCACAAAATAGATTTTATTGACGATATTTCAAGAACTACTGATCAGATCTTGATCAAATTTAAATGGGACCAATTAGAATGCAACATCTTTCAAAATTTTCGAAATCGGCTCACGTGGAGAGAAGTTATGAGGTAACAAACAAAAAAAAAAAACAGTAGACTTGAGTACCTCCTTCTTTTTTGGGAAGTCGGTATAAAAACAATCATTATCGATTCACAATTGGCGGATATCGCATAACATACATACAAAAAAAAATACAGTACAACCTCCTTTTTTTAAGTCGGTTGAAAAGATTTGCTAAGTGAAAAAATGCTTGCCTATTATGCATAAAAAAAAAATACTATGTACACCTGTACTTATAGCATACACACACACACATGCATTCAACCCAGATACAGTAGGATCACACTTGTATTACAACTATTTGACAAATACAATTTGTCCTTGGTAAGGAAACATTTTTTCAACCGGGAGTCGAACCCTGTTCTCACATCGCATAAGGGAAGGAGCTACCAAGATATCTTACCCATACTAGATGGCATCTGCGAGGAATGGTATACAGGGGTCGGTTGTAGCTGGTTGCCGTAGAGGAAAAAGGCGCGGGTAGCCCACTCGCTTATAGAGAGGTCACCGGTGACAGTGTCTTCGCATGCCAGGTATACTGCGCACGCGCATGCCTCCTCGGCGTTGTGTAACTGTAAGATAAGTCGCAGTGTATTTTTGAACATAAGACATAGCGCATTTGATAAAAAACATCTTAATAATCGCAACTCCTAACATTGAACTCTGTAAAATGACTTGAGTTGTTATTAAATAGTATAAAGATGCTAGTAAGACGCTAATAGTAACCTCAAAAGATTTTCTCTATGAGGCAAAATGTAGGCGCGAGGTCTCAGTTCGGCGCGAAATACTACTTTATATTTTTCGTGTAACTTTACCGAGGTGCTCTCATTCTCACGTTTTTGACTACAAAATACTACAAAATATTGTAAGAAGGCTGTATGGTTTTCCAAATAAATAATAAAAATACATTTTATTGAACAATGAATTACAATAATAACTATGCTTGGAGAACTCTTACTGTGGATGATTGTACACGTAGAATTAGGAGGACCCTACTGTGGATAAACGTACCTAAAAGAAGTCCCGGACAGGGTGCGCTCGAAGGAACCCTACTGTGGATAAATGTACCTAGAAGAAGTCCCGACGGGGTGCGCTCGGGGGAACCCTACTGTGGATAAATGTACCTAGAAGAAGTCCCGGACGGTGCGCTCGGAGGATCCTACTGTGAATAAATGTACCTAGAAGAAGTCGTGGACGGGGTGCGCTCGCAGGAACCCTACTGTGGGTGAATGTACCTAGAAAGTCCCGGACGGGGTGCGCTCGGAGGAACCCTACTGCGGTAGAATGTACCTAAAAGTCCCGGACGGGGTGCGCTCGGGGGAACCCTACTGTGGGTGTACGTACCTTGAAGAAGTCCCGGACGGGGTGTGCGTCGGGCCCGCGACAATCCCGCAGCAGCTGGCGCAACAGGTCGGGCGCCGCGCCCGCCGCAACGCACCACGCGCCCGCGCCCGTCACCACCGCCCACCGCGTCACGCCCCACACCTCTATAACCATTATTAACCATCAACCACCGTCATTTTGCGGTGCCGCAATACTCACAACTACGTACATTTTAACACAGATAGCGTCGTCGATCTTGAATTACTTTCTAATCCTTGGGGTTTTTTGAGTGTTCATGTGTGAATTATTAACTATAAATAGTTCGTGAACATGCATGAGTGTATATTATAATTGAAAAATATTCATTACTTGACACGGGCCAAATTACAAAGATTTCGGAGCCAAATTAAAATAAAACAACAGGGTATTTTACTACCAAATTATAATTAATAAACTCTTTCATACAGTCCCATACTAAGTTCGATGAATTGTGTCGTAGGTGCCGGAAACATTCACATCACACACTATCACAGCCAGAACCAGAAACACAAATTTATCAGTGCTTGTGATAGCGTTTATGTTTAATAGTTTTAAACATTTCTATTATGTTAGCTATTTATGTGAAAAAAATAAAACAAGTAATACATTTTGTTTTTTAATTATTCTTTACCAGATGTAAATAAAAAAGGACTAAAAGTTATATAACCAGAGAACTTGTCGAGACAAATCAAACGAGCCCAAACTAGATTGTTTTATCTTATTCAGAAGTTCCTATGGCTATCTTCCGTCTCCATCATCAGACAAGCTCCATGGTACTATATCGTTGTTTTGTCACTGAAGATACATAAGTACACTAGAATTGAGTCCAATCGGACTTCGGGAAGTGGATCTAAATTAGCTTGCAAAATTTTAGCAGATCGACAAATAGATAAGACAAAAGGCAGGTGAAACTAAATAAAAGGTTGTACAATTTAAATCAGCTAAATCTGACGGATCGACTCGTCGTTATCTACATACCTTTCCTAGAGAGCAGCGCATTGGACAAATGCTTAGAGTGCTGCTGTGGAAGTGCTGTGAGAGCCCAAGCCGGTGCATCCAGAGTCAACACTGTGTGCGCCTCACTATACCCCGCGCCGCCTGGCACTGCCCGAGACAGGCACCACAGCGTCTCCGCCTCGCCGCCACCGCCCGCAGAACATACCATCACTAGAGACCCTGGGGACAATTACATACAGATAGTATATAAACAAATCATAAATAATTTAAATGCAAGCAAAGCTTAAAAAATCGACTTCACTGCTTTATCTTCGGATCAGATTAAACTAATTAATTACGTATTATATTAAGTAAAACTACTGGTCAGATCTTGATCAAATTTAAATGGGACCACATGTGACGCATCACCTTTCAAATAAAAACAATATCAACAAAATCGGTTCAAGTGGAATGAAGTTATTAGGTTATGAGGTAACACACATAAAAAAGCACAATCGAATTGAGAACCTCCTCCGTTTTTGAGAAGTCGGTTAAAAAACGTGTGCGTAATTATAGGCAGGCAAGAAGTTATACTTCTATAGCGTAACAAAACAAAAATAACTAAACATTTGCGAAAAATAACTGAACATTTGCGATGTGGCGACTCGCCACTATCTGTGATGTCCCAACATTAAAGTTCACCCATCACTTATCTGCGAGATTGTCACCGGTCAGAACGCCCGGAAAAAAGCGACAAATGGGTTATTACTGATTATTGCGATTTGTTACTAAACTAACTAATATGTGATTATTGTTAACGGTGTTACATGAATATAACGTGTCTAAAATTGTACTCCGGACGTTTTCTTCAACACGTTCCCCTCACCAATGTACACCCTTGTTGAAGCAAAGCGTTAGAGGGAATCCTCGGGGAGCTTCCACAACTGGATTCCCGGTTTCCCCAAACCAGTATTCTTTGCTTGTGAAAAACAGACAACCATGAATAGTTAACAGTTTTCACAAAATTATTCGCGGACTATTACCAACCAACTTCATGGTATTGCTTTTAGGTTTTGGTGTGCGTGCGCATTGTAAAAATTTCCCCCTTATCATTTTTCCCAAACGCGCCAAAAGAAATAAATTTTTTATTTTACACTTTTTCGTTATAACGCGATTATACATCGTGTCCTAAAATTCAACGATAAGCCGACACAAAATTAATACTTAAGAAAAAAGGACCCTTTTATGTATAAAATAAAAATATGAACTTAAAGCTTACCATTTTCATAAACAGCGCTATGCACCTGTTTCGGTTTCAACACGGCGGCATTGGGAGTGAAGCCAGGAGGAAGTCTGACGTGTAGAAGATTCAGATAGTCTGGTCTCTGAGGTCCATCTTGGTTCACGCTGGAACAAAATGCATAATCATTGCAAAAATATAAATAAATACGTCATAACTAACAATGTATTTTTATTTTATACATTACAGGCTAGCGAGCTATACGGTGTGTGATAAGATATAAGTTGTGATTGGTTCTTGATTGGGCCATATAGACTTTAATAGCTGCCATAATTCAGTAATGTTTGCACACTACTCCCTGTCAAATGTTTAAAATAATACTTACTCTCTAGTTCCAGCACTAAAGTATAATCTTGCTCCAGTTTGAGTGACTGCAACTAGATTTAAATGTTCTGATTCTGATTCGTCCACTGCTGATATTGCTATAACTGGCTTGAAGTTCGAAGGCTCTAGAGTTCTGGAAGAAGCAGGAATAGTGTTTTTATCTAATGTAATGTTATAACACATATTTAGACTTTTATTTTAGTTTAATATTATGTATACAGAATCTCAATATAATATATTTGACCGAAATACTTATGACAACATATAACATTACAACCAACATTTCGTATACAATTCATTTCTAAAACATGTTATTTAAAAAATTATTAATTAAAATGTTATGTTATGTTATTACAAACATCTATTTTACAAACGCTTCTCCTGTAAAATGTATCAAATTATATATTTTTTGAGTTCTAACCTAGGTTATCAATAATCCAACCCTATCATTCATTACTTAGTTTTGAGCGCTTCGGCGGCCGCAACTCGCGCGTTGTTTTGTCGCAGTTCTAACCTAACTTAGGATTGGAGCCACAATCACTCATTACCTTATTTTTAATAAGAGTCATTCCACACTATTTTACTTGCATAACCAACTTCATACACTGAATATGTGAAGTTATATTTTTTTAATAAAACATTTATTACATAATATTATTATGAATATAAAATAAACCGTTAGTCAGATGTCACGTAAAATGTAAATTTGTCGAATGATTGTTTTGATAAATTAACCATTTGCTAAATCATTTTTTGTAATATAATGATTTCTCGATACACATTTTTGGTAAACGTTGGCTGTGCAGCGAAAATTTGTTAAGTGTCGGTAAAATTACAGGATAGCATAAAAATAAATAGCCGCGCCAGCCGCCAGTCTCGCAAAAACTCAAAAATGGCTCGAATTATTTGTTTTTTTTTTTTTAATTGTTTTGTTATTCTCAATACAGGGCTGGCTGGATTAAAACTCAAAGCTACAGCCCAAAAATCGTATAAAAATATTTTTGCTATTTTTTATGGGACACTTCCAGGAGTTCCAGGGCATTTAGTGATAACGATGACGATTAACTGCGATTAAGAGATGCACTGAGAGGGTTTCATTCCATTGCTTATTTTACATTGAAAGCCTTGATGGCATAACGAGATTTAGTAGAAAATCAATTTTTTGGCGCTCTTGTTTATAAATGCAATGCAACGTATGTTGCACTCTAGTGTTATCTACGTAAGGGCGCATTTAGCGGATCAAAAACATATGTAGGAAGTCCAGAATTTCGATTTTTGTGTTCTGCCATATTTTTCTAAAAGTAAGAAACTGAGCGCATCTATCTTAGGAGGTTTTGGCAATATACAAACTATGCTTGTATGCAAAAATTCAGCAATAAAATGCTATTAAATATAATAGTTTTGACATTACTATGACTCCATTATCTGACTTATTGTTATTTCTTTTCAGTATATCAATAATGCTTTTTATTTTAATTTGACTTTATTGTAATTTAATAATTATGTGTAAATTCCTCACGATTAATTTGTCGTTTATTTTTTTAAGAATGTGCCAAATATTGTATAGTATATAGGTGGAGATAGGTTGCAATTAATAATTAGAAAATAAAGTTCACAAAAAAATTTAAAGAGTGTCAACATTAACCTAATATACTTATTACAAGTGAAGCAGTTGTAACCAATTGCATTTCTGCCTGGAAATCACCAATTGATTTCTTAGAATACTTTGAAATGTTTATAGTGTCGAACAAAACAGTCTTAAATCGATTTAGAACATGATTACATAAATAAAATTAAAAAGAATAAAAAAATTCAAAGTTATATTCTTACTTGACTATATCGACTGCACTAGATACAATGTTCCCCTGCGATAATCTGACAACTTTACTTAATCCTTCGCCATCTGATCCTAAATCAAACAATTCAATGCAGCCCTTCTCGCTCAATGTGTATAATATGTGCCGAGTGTTGTCCACTTCAATTTTGACAATGGGATCTTCATCATACAATGCTGCATTCAGGAATGATGGCATTAGGAATGATAAGGCACTTGTTGAATGGTTGACTTTTTTACAATGCTTTCCAAACCAGCCAAGTTGAGCCTAAAAAAAGACGATATTATATAACACAGGATTGTAGAAAATATTAATACATGCTTAGCAACCCCAACACACATTCACATTATAATTATCAGATACGTAGAATAAAGAGAACTTAATAGATAGCGGAAGATTTATGTACAGAGCACTAAACCAATACAAATCATAACAAGCAAAAATAGCAGAAGCTGTAGGAACATTTAAAGTGACCATCTTCTTGGCAAGCATATTGCATCATCGGCCGCATCTTCACTTTTCATGAGTGAGAAAGTGGTCAAATGCTTGCCTATCTAGAATAAAACAAATGTTTGGTCTGTAAGATACTACAACACCACTATACCTGATAAGTGATTTCATAAAGACAGCCATCTTTTCCTCCCATAAAGATTCTTCCTTTAGAAGTAGCTTTGACACACATCATGGAAATACTATCAGTTGGGAGGACAAAAACCGGTTCTGGTACCAAGTGGATCTCTTGGAATTCACCCGACCCATCATTCTTGCTGGATGAGAATGTTACACCTGCAAATGTATCCATTAAAGTGTTTTAGAACCAATTATATAAAATATAAGAAGTACAACGAAAAGATATGATCTATAAAAGCTCTATTCATTCCTCTGGGCTTCACCTGGGCTAGTGTTTTTAGCAATTAAGTTATAAAGTAGCCTGTGTGTCTGGAAGAGATCGCTGCTTAGTGATAAAGCCACTGATTGTAGTGGTATGTTGTTACTATTTTTCGTTATTCATAATTATTTCTCTTTGTGTGCAATAAAAAGTATTGTCTTGTATTGTATGATTTAATCCTAGCTATAAGCTATGTACAATCAAAATTTTATCCAAATTCGTTAAGCCGTTATGACATGAAGAGAAAACAAATATACATACACATTTAAATACAAACTTTCGGACTTATAATAATAGTGTGATAGCATGATTTAACACACAAAATATATATCAATAAGAAATGTTTTTATTAACTCACCTAAAACTACTATCTCAACAGTAGTAGTCAACACAAGCAGGTACTTAACAAAGCTCTGAAAGACTCCGGGCTTGGGCTTCACCAGACCTACGCTGACTATAGTCTCTCCAAGGCCATCGAAGTACGCCACGTCAGTTCCATGTTCAAATGCCCACACATATATATTACTGTCTATGGCTAGCCAAACTCGACTTATTTCTGGAAATACTCCCATTAGACAGTGACACTGCATATCTGATAACTAATTAAGGACAATTATTAGAAGTCTACTCAGTATCTTTCCTTTTCACTGAGATTCCAACCATAATGTATAAATTCTTTAGTTCGGATCAATCACAGATAGTTTCTGTAAGGATTGCAATGTTATGCCTCTCAGGTTTTACCGTGTATTTGTCTCTGACAACAACTGTATCGTATGTAATAAGTACAAATAAACATTTATGTGAACAGTTTGTTGTATGTAATTCATAAAATAAAATGTGGAACTATTGGTAAGTATCATGACATATTACATCAAGATATTTTCACATGCCAAAACAAAAGGGAATATGCATGAGGTTCTAATATAGGTGTCAAGTATAGCATAATTTAAAATTCTATCTGAATAAAGGGTTATTAAATAAATGGGACCAATTAGAAAGCAACAAGTTCCAAACTAAAAAAAAAATTTTCAAATTCGGTTCATGTGGAAAGAATACACGAGGTAACACACATAAAAAAAATACAGTCGACTTGAGTACTTGTCGTCCTTTTTAGGGAAGTCGGTAAAAATAAAAATTACCAGGTTGATGAGTGCCTTGCCGTGCAAGATGTTGACATATACATATAAGTTCAACTCTGGGTGGCACTGAACTGTAATAATAATGCTTACCATCAGGCAAATGATTTGCTTGTCTTGTCTCTATATTACATAAAAAAAAATAACACGTAAACCTATTTTCTTATTTGAATTGAGAATTTTTTTAAAATGCCACCCGCAGGCAAAATCTATGTTATAATGGTTGAATTCTTATAAGAATAACACTGAAATAAAAGGTATTATGTTAATCTTTGTGTTTTGAAAAGGATACGAGCAAAATGTTCCATAATTTCAGGTGGCAAAGGAACTTTATTAAGGATTTTCAGCTGTGTCAATGTAGGATGGTTCAGTAATGCTGCGAGGTTTCTGTAGTCTCCAGCATTCAAACCACTGCATGTCGGACTTCTCTGGGCGGCTATGCCTGTGATCTATAAAAAAAGGTACAGAAATGATTAAGCGTTTGAATTTGTTTTAAAATTAATAGACAAGAATAATACTGTCAAGAATATCCTGTCAAGAATTTAGTTTAAATTGCATGGTGATAGTTTAAATATTTGATATATGGTGCGATAGATGAATTTTGATGACATTTTGTATGTATTTGTCTAGACTCTGGAATCGGATATTATTAAATTGATAACCAGGCCAAGCCACTAAGCAGCTCCTCAAATGGATGGAAGATGTTGAAAACATTATACATAAACGTGTTCATACCTATGGCCCCATACTTAGTTTGATGGCTTGAATCGAGGCTGCACACCTCACTTGTGTTTCCACTGGGAATCGAACCCGATAACCACTCCATAAAAGGTGAATGTGCATTTGTTTGTATGCTAAATTGTGTCCACACCCAAGTTGACTAAATTGGGTGCGGACCCAACTTAGCTTACATTTTTTAAAAGGTCACAGGCAGTTCAATGCAAGAAATCAGTTTCCCTTGAGATAAAATTTAATAACCACAAAGTAATATAAGATATCAGGTATGATTATATGAAGCCAAAATCGGGCAAAATCTATTATATTTGTAACTTCCCTCTTCTAACTCCCTTCAACTCATTCAAAATATAAAATCTGTCCGATATAAGCCGAATGTACCTTTCTTGCTGGAATTGAACCTAGTTTCGACACCAGAGCAGGCATACGGGTATCAATCTACGCCAGCAGGCGAGAAATTGATAAGCGGTTAATACTTAATGGCATATAGGTAAATGTTTCTAATAAAATACAAACCTCCATGAAAGAAGGGCGCGAATTATCAGCACATATATGCCGGTCCAACCTAGAACCGGCCAATTCCAAGGACTCGAGCTGCATCTTGCTGCCGTCCACTAAACGAGAACCGTCAACACTATTTCCTAATAAACCTTGCGACCTAATAAACACCATTATTTTAAAGAAAACACAATTTCTGTGACATTTATTTTTAGGTTATATTTTGCTTTGAACTTGTCAATGTTTAGATTGAAACAAACCTCTATAGTAAAAAAAAAATAATCCAATGACAATGTTATAAATATATTATAAACAAAATTTTCGGCATTTGAGGAAAACTCGCAAACTAATTTCAATCAATAGCGATCGAAACAAAAATACCAAATTTCAAAATATGAAAACGATAACGACCGACAACCATGCAAGACTGCCAACATCAAAGATAATGTAATCACTCTGACTGCCAACATAACTAAAACGTATAAATATTTTTTTAATTTTGGCTTAGCATTCTTTGTGCATTTAGCCAAAGTCAAGCAATAAAAAGTTTAGGTACATAATGTAGGTATTACATAACATTTCATAAAAGAAGTCCTAGTGAAAGACCAGTCATAGTCAAGTCATACCCTAGTAAAGTGGTAGAATCTTTACTTACTACCTAAAGGGACTAAGCGCTCGCGATGATAATACGATCAGCCCCCCGATTACCTATCTTTGTTGCAAACGGTTTCAATACTAAATTGACAAAACTCCTAAGAAATAAGGTTAATTTTTGCTTAATTCTAATAGAAACCGCGTGCAACAATGATATGTAACAGGGGGGCAGAGCGAGAGGCACCTTAGTTAGCCCTTTGCCACTGTCTAGTGTTGACATCATCGCTGATACGGATTACCCATCACTATACTTACTTATTTATAAAATATCTATAAAAATAATTAAACGCAAGCAAAGCTTAAAAAAACCGACTTCACCGCTTTATCTCCGGAACCTTGATCAGATTTAATGTATTAAACACGCATTATTGACTATAACTAAAAAACTAGAGATCAGATCTTGATAAAATTTCATTGGGACCATAAGAAAAGCACCAGCTTTTAAATTAAAAAAATCATCAAAATCGGCTCACAACGAAAGAAGTTATGAGGTAACTTTTGAAGTCGGGTAAACGAGAACATCGTCAAAGTAGTCCACAAAATAGGCATTATTGAATATATTTCAAGAACTACTGATCAGATCTTGATCAAATTTAAATTGTACCAATTAGATAGAATAGAAAGAAACATCTTACAAACTAGAAAAAAAAATTCGAAATCGGCTCACGTGGGGAGAAGTTATGAGGTTTTGTAACCAAAATAAAAAAAAATACAATCGACTTGAGTATCTCCTCCTTTTGGGAAGTCGGTAAATAATAATTATTGTTCATTATACATATATATATATATACCTATTTATTGAAATGTGACTAAATATTATCCGGCACAATTTGATTTTTATTGATATCAGGTGGCCTAAAAAAAAGACGGTCACGTGACATGTAGCAAAAAAAAAAAACAAAATGGCAGCGCCCCGCCCAGTGGTAGAATTCAAAAATGAAAAGTATCTCCTAGGCAAGCATGCTCCATCGTAAACCATATTGTCACTAGAACAAGCGATGCGAGGTTATCATTTTACTCGGTTGGTTGGTGGTTCAGAACTTTTTCCGTCGGTCCGTCAGAGTTATTTAGCAGCTTAACCAAACAAGTGAATTCCTTCGATAAATGATAAAAATAAAATGTTATCATTTTGCATTACTAACTATTTAACTACTACCGAAGTTAAATAGGTAGGTACAAGGAAAGGATAAATTGCGTCGTTTGAAATTTGGAAGTATAATGGTGACACCCTATGGCTGCGGGTATAAATAAATGACACTCCAAATGCCTTTCCACCAATAGTACTAGTTTTAACTTATAGGCAATTGGCCCGTAGATTGAGGAATTACCTACATAAATGACAAGTAAAATTAACTCAAGGATGTTTTTAATTATCGCCATCATTATCTTTAAAGAGGATTATTTTTGAAAATTTGGTGTTCTGCTTTGAAATTCCCTAAATTTAAATCGTTTATATTCTACGACTATAGTTATATTCTACGACCAATAATGCTTGAGAAAGCTTTTCTTCATATTATTATCTTTTTCACCCGTAAGGAACAGGCTAAATTGAATATGGGATACTTTGCCGTTTTCGTCGTGTAACTATTCCGCCGTACCTATTCAGCGCGTGGTAACTTTTTTATTATTATTCAGAATTGGCAAACGTTTGACCTGTGGTTTGACCACTATTTCACCAGATGTTAGGACCTAGGGACACACTTTGCAATGCTAACAGACATTGCAAAGTGTGTCTGTCAGCCCTCACCTGCACCTACGAGTACACCTGGAACTGTGGCACGGAGGACTCCGGTGACGCAAAATGAGTCGGTCTTTTTTAAGACTTAAGTCAGATTATAATATACTAGCTGACGCCCGGCGTTGCCCGAGTAAGAAACGTACAAATAACCACTTTCACACTAACAGCCCCACACGTAAGTACATTAACACCACACTGACACACACAACATTCACATCACACCTATCATCATAAATTGTCTCTTCCAGGCAAAGTATTTACAATGTTGTGCCGACCCAGCTAGTTACAAAATTAATTAAATTATATATTTTTCTACTATGTTGTTCTGAGTATCTTGTATCTATCAACAGTCATTAATAAATAACAATATATATATATATATATATATATATATATAAATCAATTGTTCTGCGTTAGTTTCGCGAAAACGGCTCGACCTATTTCTTTTTTTGTAGTGTTCGTAATTGTCAGGGCAAGGTAAGTACCTATGTAATTTTTTTTTAATCCATCGGAAATTGCACCCGTTGAATCACTAGTTGTGAATAATCAAATATTCTACTAGGGACTGTTACCGAACTAGGTTGGCTCTGTTGGGTGCGTTTTTGACTTCTAAGCAGAGGTATCGGGTTCGATTACCAGCGGGAGCACAAGTTTTCTCTCCAAGGAAAATTTGTTTCTGGTTCTGGTTGTGATTGTGTGCGAGTATGTGATGTGAATGCTTAGAGTTGGGCTGTAAGTGCGACATCGTTTATTATTATTATTTTCATTTATGTTTCGACATTCTTGAATATTTGTGATACTTAGGTATAATAATACAGCCCACGGGCCTAAGCCAAGTATGCTGCATGGTCTGGGACAGTATTTGATAAGAGTGCTGATGAATCCTCTTGCAAAAGCTTTCGTACAATCATAGATCTTGCTGAATCTACCTACAGATAGCTGCTTTCTGCATTAATATGTAGGTAGATTCAAATCAAAATCAAAAATCAAAATCGTTTATTCACATGGGCCCCAAAGAGGCACTCATGAAAGTTAATGATTCGCCATTGCCAGATTCGCAAAATTACAGCCATCTCGAGAACAACCTGGCAAGAAACTCGGCGGCGCATTTTTTTCATTCATTTTTTTTAAACATTCTTAATCTCTATTACATCATTTTATTAAGCTAGGTGTTATTATGGTAGTCGCTAGAAAGAGCTTGTGCAGTTTGCCTCCATGCATCCTTGTCATTAATATAGTCGATCGTTTTATAGTAAGCTTTCTTAATTAATGTCCGTTTTATTACAGATTTGAACTTTTCCAGTGGTAATTCAGTTACGATTTTAGGAATTCTATTGTAATCTAACCCAATTTGCCATAAAAGATTTATTCGTTTTGCTTAATCTAAATGCGCGCACTGTAATTTTATGCTTATATCTAGGATTAAGATTGTGTGCGTCGCTTCTTAATTTATATTTACCAATTCAGAAAGATCTATCGTTTTCAGAGAATTGAATAAATATTTTAGAATAACGCATGTGCTGGATGTGACCAATAGAACAATTTAAACGTCATTCATTTTCTAGATTCGGTGGACTTCTTCCTTCAGCTCAGTATATTTATGTATTTTCTCTGTTATTGTCTTCTGTACGTTATGTGTGTTTGGTACTGCTACATCTACTAAGTAAACTCCTTTATTTATTTTATTTATGAGTGTAATGTCTGGTCTATTATTATAGTGTGCTGTTGTATTCGTCAATATTGCCCGATTGCCTGTCGATTGCCATTGAATATTGCCTGTTGCATTTTGTGTTTGGTATTTTCCAAAACTGGTTTTGGTGTATATTGATAACATGGTTCAAGTTTCCTAGCTATTATAAAGTTTTTGGGGTATTATGTGGACTATCACGACTATCTGACTATGCGTGTGTTTATAATCCGTATGTGCGAGAGTTGAACAAGCGCTTTTGATATGTTTGATGTGGCATTTTCTACATTTATCATTTGATGCATTTGGGTCCTTTATAATATATTTTTTATATTTTTTTAGATTTGATTCTTGATCCTTGATTGTCATAATGAAACCTTCAGTTTTATATATATATAGATCTATTATTATAGTTATTCCTAGTTCCGGGTGTCTCCTCTGAACTTTGAAACAAAATAATGGTTTTACATTAGAATAATTTAGCAGTATATAAGTAAACTCCTAATTTAACGCATAGGACATCAATAATAAATTAAGTAGAGCAATAATTTAATTCCTGTTAAATTTTACTTATGATATGTGACATCACACAATTAAAACTAGATGCTAGATGAAAAATTCTATTATTTAGTAATATTAACATAATCATAACCTATTTTAAATGTCACTAAAGCCTTCACTCAGCAATAATTCTCCCTTCGGCCGGCCAATCATTTCTCCATCTGAATAGACCAGCAGTCCTCGAACGTAGGTCTGTTTCACTACTCCTGTCAATACTCTATACATGTAGGGGCTTATCTGAAACAAAAAAGCAAAAGTATAGGTAGCAATCGGTATATGTATTTGGTAGCTACCATAGGGCTTCGACCATCGGGGCCTTTTGTTAATGTAATTTACTTTGATCATGTAATAATACTAGCAGTGTCCCGCGGCTTCGCCCGCGTTAGTAAATTTAAAAAGGAGTATATGTGTTAATCCTGAATATAAGCTATGTACTCAGGAAATTTTAGCCAAATCAGTTTGGCCGTTACAGCGTAAAGATAAAACAAACATACTAACACAATAACACATTTGCACACAAATTTTCGGATTTATAATATTAGTGCGATTATAGTTAAGAGACTACCCGTTAGAGTATTTATTTTTAACTTAATCCTACTAATATTATAAATTCGATAGTTTGTGTGTAAGTGTGTGTGTAAGTATGTTTGTTCCCTTTACACGCTTTAACGTCTGAACGGATTTGGATGAAATTTGGAATGTACATAGATTATACCTAGGATTAACACATAGGCTATTTTTTAACTTAATACCGGACGATGCCGCGGAGCACGGCTAGTAAATAATAAACTTTCCATATAAACTTTAATTCCTCATAGCACACCTGAACGCACCCCTGGCAAAAAATATTGATAACTTATTTTTTTATATTAAATGAACAACTCATTTTAGTTTATCCTATTCTACAACAACATACACGATATCTCAATTGTAAACAGATGTAGATTTAATTAGACTTTGATGACTTTCTAAACATTTTCCAACGTCTTTTCTGAAACATATTTATACATACACGTTTCTCATTAAGGGAACGATTACCCAATGTTTAAACAACATAATTTAATATAATACATTATTTACTATAAATAAATGTTCGAAGCCTATAATAATTAAACGCAAGCAAAGCTTAAAAAACCGACTTCACCGCTTTATCTTCGGAACCTTGATCAGATTTAATGTATTAAACACGCATTATTGACTATAATTCAAAAACTACTGATCAGATCTTGATCAAAATTTCAATGGGACCACATGAAAAACACCAGTTTTCAAATAAAAATTAATCATCAAAATCTGTTCACAACGAAAGAAGTTATGAGGTAACTTTTGAAGTCGGTTAAACGACAACATTGTCAAAGTAGTCCACAAAATTGGCATTATTGACGATATTTCAAGATCTACTGATCAGATCTTGATCAAATTTAAATGGAAACAATAAGAAAGCAACATCATTCAAACTAAAAAAAATTTCGAAATCGGCTTACGTGGAGAGAAGTTATGAGGTAAAACACATAAAAAAAAATACAGTCGACTTGAGTACCTCCTCCTTTTTTAGGAAGTCGGTAAAAAGAAATCAAGATTTCCTTATACCTAGTAACAAAAACACGATAACACATTTTATGTTCTAGATAAGTAGGTTCATTGTATGCACAGGCAAGTAACCTCTTTACTTATCTGTACTAGAAGTTAGGACTGCTATTAATTTTATCTTGAATTTTTTAAACCAAAGCTTATGTAAAAGGACGTACTTATATTACCTACAATCTCAACATTTATAGTTCGCGGTACTAGTTTTTGTGTAGGTAATTATTTAAGTAGGTACTTACTAAACTACAAAAAACTTAAATTAATTAACTACGGATTGTTTTTAATAGGAATTCGTAATATATGACATTATAACACGAGCACTTTCACTGACCCAAATATAAGCAAAATTATCGATATACCTTATTTTTATACCGTATAAGTTCTGGCGTTACGACAAACGAAGCTTCCGGGTCGAAGAAGATCAAGTCAGCGTCAAGGCCGGGTCTGATAGAACCTTTTTTTTCTTGAAGCCCGCAAAGTCGAGCTGGTCCGGCTGACAGGTAATGAGTGACAGTACTAAGGCTGTAGCCCCTAGCTTTAGCTTCAGTCCAGAAAAGAGGGAGATCTGAAACGATAAAACTCTATGAATTTAGTAGAACTGAAAGCCAAAAGCCATGTCTTATCTACTGGAAAAACTTTTTTTTTTTTTTTTATAAATATATTAAAATTGTTAAATGTTGTCAACTCTAAAAAGATCTCACTTAGGTTGAGTTGTCTGTTAGTACTTAAGTATCTTTAATATATATATATATATTTTCTTCAAGATAGGCAAAATTTTGACCACTACCTCACCTCATGGTAAGAGACGATGTGGTCGACGATGGAGCAAGCTTGCCTAGAAGATACTTATTCACTCGCGACTAGAAAACTTCCATATTGTACTCATCAGGAAACACCAACACAGGCAAGGAGTTCCATTCCTTTGCAGTTCGCAAAATGAATGTGGAAGCAAAACGCTTCGTATAATAATAATTTACACGTTGCTCACGTTGCGTTTTTAATGTTGTGAAATTTACTTGAATAAATTTGATTTTGAATTTTAATGTAGAGAAATGCCACAACGAAGTTTTCCGTGCTATATCCAAATACTATTAATATCTTTAGAAGTAATTAAGTGTTTAATTATAGTAATCTCATTAAATATTAAATTTTAACCAAACCAGAATCAGGAAAAGTCCATACGTTACAGAAATACCTTATTGTTTACACACATAGTTATATACAAACATTCATAATTATAGTGATGATGAAGATGTGATCTTACCAAATTGCACTGAAGATATTCCACCCCATGCTGCCAAAAAATTGGTTCCTTTAAGCTCAGATACACTGGGCGAGTGGTCAGACGTGATTAAGTCTAGTCGGCGCTCTTCTATATATTTCCAGAGCTTTTGCTGTAAATAAGAATACAATACAATACAATACAATACAAAACACTTTATTGTATACCAAAAAAAATAAATATAAACAATGACAAATAAAATATTACAATCATCGTGGTAGTACAATGGGCGGTCTTATCGCTTAAAGCGATCTCTTCCAGACAACCTTTGGATGGACAGTAACAGAAGAATGAATAGACGGTGGTGTACAATATTTTTTTAAATAAAATAGTACATCATTATTCACACCTACTCTAGATACTAATACATAAATAAAACAATAAAATACACTAATATATATTATAATAATATATACATACATAAATATTGAATGCAAATAATTATAGAAAATAATAACTTATAATAGAATATAAACTGTAATATGTAGCGTTTTCAAAAATATTGTTCTAATATATATAAATTTAATTAATACCGTTCATTTGATAAATAGTGTACTTTTACTAAATTTTTAAAAATTGGCAGAGATTTGGCACGTTTGATTTCTGATGGCAAATCGTTCCACAAACGGACAGCTTGTACTGTGAAGGATTTGTCATAGTACATGGAAGTGTGGGGAGGGATACTAAGTTGGAGAGTGTCAGAGGATCGCAGGGGAAGAGAGTGAGTAAGATGAAGGAATTTAAAACGCTCTTTAAGGTAAATAGGAGTGGAGGGAATAAATAGAATATTGTACAGGAGATTGAGTATATGTGCATTCCGGCGCAGACGAATAGGTAACCATTTCAGCTTTTTTCGAAATTCGGAAATGTGGTCGTATTTGCGCAGGCCAAATATGAATCTAATGCAAAAGTTTTGTAAGCGTTCAAGCTTATTAAGCTGTTCTTCGGTTATATCTAGATAAGAGGCATCAGCATAATCCAGTATAGAAAGTAAAAATGACTGAGCTAGAGAAATCTTAGTAGTAGTTGGCAAAAAATTTCGTAATCTTCGTAGGGAAGACGCGGAGGCAAACATTTTGCGACTAGTTTCCGCTAACTGCGGCACCCATGATAGTTTCCTATCCATCAGTAAACCCAAATTCTTTACAGTCTTACTAATTTTAATACTGGTTCCGTCAAACATTACTTGCGGTAGATGAAACCAATCAATTTTGGAAATCATTCTCGAGCTGCCTATTATAATTACTTGGGTTTTTTCTGGGTAATTTTAAGACCATATGAACAACTCCAGTCGCAGATTCGTTGTAGGTCACTGTTAATGGTCTTAATTGCCTCATCTAAATTTTGTACAGAAGATTGGGAATAGATTTGTAAATCATCTGCGTGAAGGTGGTAGGATGAAGAGAGATGCTGTGAAATAGAATTTATAAATATTGAAAATAAAAGAGGAGATAGAACGCCGCCCTGAGGTACACCAGCATTAGTGTTACACCACGATGAAAAGGTCTCATCGATGCGCACACGTTGCCGGCGACCATGCAGGTAACTATGAAACCACTTAACTACCGTTGGAGATATGTTGAGAGAGCATAAAAGTCCTAGCGAAACATCAAAATCAACGTTATTAAAAGCGTTGCTAAAATCTAGTAGTGCCAATGTTGTTACCATGCCATCTGCCATACCATATCGAATGTCATCAATTATCTTGATCAACGCTGAGACAGTACTATGACCTGGGCGAAATCCTGATTGAAAAGGGTTTAGAAGATTATTTCGGATGAGGAAGGAAGTAAGTTGTTGATGAACAAGGCGTTCAAGGAGTTTTGAGAGGAAAGGTAAGATAGAAATAGGACGATAGTCGGAGAATGACAAAGGATTTCTTTTTTTTGGAAGAGGAGTAATTTGTGCTTCTTTCCATATAGTAGGAAATAAACCACTGGATATGGAAGTATTAAGAATATACTGTATGATAGGCAGGATTTCATCCAATATGGGTATTATCATTTTTCGGCTGATACAATCACTACCAACGGCATTTGACGAATAAGAACAAAGAGTTGGCAAAATAGTGTTGTTTCACAAATATCTTTAATATATTTAATGCTTAATACACAATAGAATTAAGAGAGCTGTAGGCAACGAAACTTTCTTGCCTAACATTTTCTGCCTAATTCCTAAAATAGTATATTAGGAATTAAGCAGACAATGTTCCGCTCTACCTTGACACGAGCTTGGCAAGCTTGCTATAGTATCGTAAACATTAAACAGGCTATACATGTTACGCACAAATCATCAACAATAAATAAACAAACGCATTCTCACTCACAGCCCCACACTAAGTTCAAAGACTTATATCGCGGGTGCCGGAAACGCTTTAAATGTAATATAATTTCGTATCGTGTAAGCTTTATAAATATGATAGTAAGATTACATATCGCACAAACAATCTAGAACCAGGAGCAAAATTAATGTCCCTTGGGGAGGAGAATTGCCTTTCTGCCGGGACCCAACCCAGAACCCATGCACGGTGCAGAGGGCAGAGACTTCCCCACCGCGCCAACTAGGTCATCCTTCTTCATTACTGAGCGTGAAAAACATACTCTATTATTCTGGTTTCTGATAGGTGGAGAGCACTTGAACTCAGTATGTCCTGGAGGCACCTGCTCCGCGCTAAGGGTGAGGTAATGGTTGCAGGTCTCTGAAGTTACACCTCCTCTCCATCCATTGTACCCTGCCTTGATCCGGGCTTGACGAGCTTGCTCCAAGATTGGCACTACTCCCGCGGCGGACACGTGGACAATGTGGACATGGACACTGAAAATTTTGAAAAAACAAGTAAAAATAATGAATTTAAAACTGACTAAACTTATCACGTGAAAAGCGACATGAGTTAAAATGAGAAGCGGCGTCGGTTGACCTTAGTGTGAAAACTATGACGATATGGAAAAACAAGATTAATTTTACATAATAAGTTGCGTCTGATATTTTTATTTAGTAATGTTGTTTTAGTATACACATACATATACACTTTGGCCTCGACAGCTCACAGTATTGTTAGTCATACATAAAGACACTCAGAATCAAAAGAAGACAAGGAAGAAGAGATTAATTTAGAAAGAAAGTTTGATCTGTTGCGAAAGATTTTAAGTTTATGACTGTTTTGATGTGATGATTTCGTTTTCGTAATGATTGTTAGAATATTCTAACAGAAACTGAAAATATTTTTACTCAGTCTTATTCAACAGCGATGCTACAAGGGACACTGCAGCCAATTCCATCTCTTCAGGGTGAGTTGCGAGATAGGTTTCGAATAGCATGGGATCTAAAAACAGGTTAACGATCATATTATTTTGTCAAGTCGAAACCCCGAAACTTTATTATATCATACTAGCCGTATCCCGCGGCTTCGCCCGTCTATGTGTTAATCCTGAGTATAGCTTATGTTCATTAGAAATTTCAGCCAAATTTGTTTAGAAAAAAAGCCAGTCAGTCAGTGAATCAGTAAGTCAGGACAAAGATTCTTATAGTCCTACTAACATTATAAATGTGAAAGTTTGTGTGTGTGTGTGTGAATGTTTGTTGCCACATATTTCCGTAACGAATAAACGGATTTTGATGAAATTTGGAATGTCGATAGTAAAGGTTCTGGAATAACACATAGGCTACTTTTCAACTTAATTAACGCGGGCAAAGCAGCGGGCCACAACTAGTATTAGATTATACTGAGAATTGTTGCTAAACTGGCAAAAGACATAAATAGCAAGACATCAAGATTAGCATAGTACTATAGGTGGTACTGTGTACTATAGTTTAATTAATTATATGTATAAAAAGTTGTAGCTATACATATACTTTCCTTTGAGTAAATAAATATAAAATATAGAATTCGAAATTGCAAAGACTTTTATCGACATACTAATGGGTGTTTGCGTGTCTAAATTTTCCACTAAGTGTGGACCCTGTGTCATAATAGGTAAACTCTTTCTCATCCCGCAAGAGCAGTCAGAATAGCCAGGGCAGCAGAACGACAAGCGTAGCGTACCCGGCGCGGCGTCTTTAGTCACGAAATTCCTTGTATTTTTTGATCATAGAATATTGACTGATGCTTCCCTGGCTACCACTATAAACACTCTTCAGTACCCGTTTTCGTAGTACAATAGTCTTAGTACAACTTCCAGACCAAATGATCTCTATGATATCTCCTTCCACCAGTACTGTCAGAACAGCCAGGACAGCAGAAGGAGAAGCATGGCGTATCCAGCGTCATTTGCTACGAAATTCTTTGTATTTGTTTGGTGGTAGAAAATTGTCTGATGCTACCCTGGTTAGTTAACACTATAAACACTTAGTTAACGTTTAGTATACAGACGAAACTTCCTCACCGAAAGGTCTCCTTGACCTTGACTGCCATCATTTACCACTTCAGCACTGGTCAACAGATATGACATGGTAAAACGCTAACCTTAAAAAAGATTTTTTTGTGAATAGAGGTCAGCACATACATCTGTATACAATATATATAGTATATATGTGTATCGGGTATAAAGAAAAACTTGTAGTAAATAGCACCTATTTATTAGCTGATATTGTTAACAAAGGGCTTCCTTTTTAATAATGCCTATTTTTCTGATCCGAGTTCAGCTCATACTTGCGTATATATACTACCTATTTATAGATATGACCAACCGCGATAAAATAAACATAAGTAATAAGCGTAAAGTATGGAGACAATCTATATAGTAACTGTTGACCCTGAAATGTGCATACTATTCAGCAGAGCTTATTGTCTCATATTTTAAAACTCAACTCACCAGGACATTTACAGCCTTCGCATTCAGCGCTACGTGTAGCGTTATTTGTTTGCAATTCGGCATGAAACTGAAACAAAATATCCTTGTCAATAGACACGACGACAAGACAAGCAGCGAGGTTAGCGTACGAAACAAAAGATAATATTAACATATATTATTATGTTTAACGGTGTTATATTCAAAGGCTGGAGTTAACTGAGATAAAACGTACTAATTGATAGATAAAACGCATTGAAATGTAAAGTTTGAAGTTGTTTAGTTTGCGCGCTCAGTGATGTTATAGACACGGTGCTGTAATAAAATTAACAACGATTTATGAAATAGTTGTTATAGGATCCTATATGTACCTACTCGTAATATAGATAGCATTTAACGAAGATACGTGTTGTAGTGAAATCATGTTATCAGTTCTAATGAATACATTGTGATACACTGAACTAAAAGTACACTACTTACAGTTTATCATTTAACAGGAAACATAAAGGGGATATATAAAATATTCATAATGTATTTTACTACCATCGCAACGAATGTATTTTCTATTACCTATGTTTAGTTGTACATGTATGCAAGAGCAAAAGGTAACTAAATACCTACTTATAAAATAAAAAACATTACATAACCGCTTTAACAGCCCCACACTAAGTTCGATGATTTGTGTCGTGGGTACCGGAAACATTCACATCACAACCAGAATCAGAAACACAAATTTTCCTCGGTGAGACGACTTGTGTGACCCCTGCTTAGAAGGCGAACGTTCATCCGACTAAACTAATGGGCAGTTCCAAATGAAAGTCCTTGAAAATCTGTACACATTGCTGGGAGAAATATTTATTGCACCTTATCATATCACAAAAGGAACTTACAGCCAGAACAGTGCCAGTCCCGTTAAGCACATTAAAAACTTCTTCTAGCTCATCAGCTCTGACGTAAGGGAACTCTGACACGCCACTCTCTATCAAGAAACACTTGAAGCCGACCACACCAGCCTTTACTAAATCCTGGAGTTCCAGCTGGAACAATACACAATACATATTGAAATTCATTGCACGCAAGTATCTAAGAAAGAAGAAAACGAAAGAAAAATAATTTATTACTAAATATAAAATAAATCACTGTATGGTACACAAAACAAAAATACATGCTTTTGAAATACTACCCTTGCCCCGCGGATTTGCTTGCGTTTATTAAGTTAAAAAGTAGTCTATGTGTTATTCCGGCACCTAAACTATCTACATTCTAAATTTCATCAAAATCGTTTTATCCGTTGCGGAAATACGTGATAACAAACATTCACAGACACGAACACACACACACAAATTTTCGGATTTATAATATTATAATAGGATTTGGCAATTGGAATATGTTCAGCGCTAAGACTGCACAAACTAAGGGTTTGTGCAGGGCTGGTTTTCAGCATCGTAATCAAGATGTAACTCGAACACAATCTTATCTTATCGGAGTTTGTTAATAGACTTAGGAGAACAATAAGTCGACTTATTACAAAATATATTAAACAAGTCAAATATACAAAAACAATTACAAAAATCTCTACTGGGTCCACAATAACTTACGTGTTCGAATGTTCGACTGTATGTTTTTTTATATGTATGTTCACCGATTTCTCCCCTTTTTGTGGAGCGATTCTCAAAATTATTTTTTTATTTGGTAGATTATACTTTAGAGGTGGTCCCATATAAATATTATCGAAATCGGTCAAGCCAAAACAAAAATATAAGCGGTGAAGTCGGTTTTTTTAAGCTTTGCTTACGTTTAAATTATTATAGTTATTTTAACCTTTTTCGTTAATAAGATTATTATGCGATTATGTAAGAACTTTATCACCCTTAATTAAAAGTATTGAACACGTTAGGGATATCGTTTGCTAGACAACTTTGAATCGTTGTAGAACCTAATTAATGGTCATACAACATGAAAAATTTTAAAAGATACCTAAAGATGATTTTTAAATTAGGCTGTTATTTTGCGAATCTGGCGGTAGAGTCATTAACTGTTATGAGTGCCTTTTTGGGGCCCATGTGAAAAAACGATTTTGATTTTTGATTTTGAAATACATATACTCTACCAAACAAAAAAAATCATCAAAATCGATTCATAATTGGCGGAGATATCGCGTAACATACATACAAAAAATAAACATACAGTCGAATTGAGAACCTCCATTTTTGAAGTCGGTTGATTAGCTTACCATATAATGTACGCCATAATTACCTCATTACCAGGAACTACTCCTCCCCAGAAACCGACGTCAACATAAATTTCTTCTCTTGCTATTGAAGCCTTTTTCTTTAGATTCTCGACAGTTGTAGTTGGTGGTATTGAATTTCTGCAATATATCATCCAAGTTCCCGTTATAAGGTATCAGTTACGCAGTGCTTTTAGAAAAAAAAACTAAGGAATACAAAGAACGAACGCATTCACACTCACAGATCCACCCTAAGTTCACAGGCACAAACACATCCAGCACCAGAAACACAAACTTCCCTTGGGGAGAAAACTTGTGTTCCCTTAATCGAAACCGAACCGATAGCATAGAATGTGAATACGCACTCAACTAACCAAAACTAGAAATAATACGAACGGTCAAGAGTGTATAGGTTTCTTCATACTTCATTTCATATTTCTTTACTGCAAACATATATTATATATACAGTTACATTAAAACTAGGTACATGTACTCTGCAAGGGTATAGCTAAATAATCTAATAACTTATTTATATTATAAAATACATTTATTTAAAAATAGTTAATCATCTTAATTAATAAGTAAGCATACTTCTTCGGCCGCATCATCGCTTCCCATCAGATGAGATAGTGGTCTAATCTTGCCTATCGAGCATAAAAAAAACATAGAAGTGGTTATTGTACTAGGAAACCATGTATAAGCTACCGACATCGCCGACATGTCTCATAATTCAACTTACAGTGGCATATCAATGATGGTGGTGATGCCACCGGAAGCAGCTGCTTCAGTGGCCGAAACGTAGCCTTCCCAAGAAGTTCTTCCGGGCTCGTTCACATGTACATGGGAGTCTATTACGCCGGCCATAAGAGCTAGGTTGCCTCCGTCAATCACCTGGAAGAAGAAATCTATTATTAAATGTTTTTTTCTTTTAATTTTAGCTTAGCAATCTTGGGCATTTCGCCAGTGTCAGGTAATAAAATATTTCAAGTGTATTTCATAATAAGTCCTAGTCACAATCAAGGAAACAAGTTCTATTCATAGTAAATTCATGCCCTAGTAAAGTGCAAGAAACTTTACTAGAACGTCCATTGGAGTTTTGGAGCGAAGGCGAAAATCATGTTCTTCAACCTTGTATGATTTGCTTACACGTATGCATGTTCACTAAGTATTGATGGCCAATAATCCACCATTATTACAAATGAACACTCGAAGAATCACAGGATTTAGAAAATTATAATAAATCAACAACGCCATTTTTCACTTTCGCGGTAAAATTCCTTATTAAATGTTAGTAAGTGCCAACTAACCTGAAAAGATCCATAACTCTCAGCGAGCAAAGCCGTAACAGCGTCTTTAGTAAGTACCTCTTCAATGACACCTCTGTCGTTAACCATGACTCCTCCTTCGAACTCTAACGACTCGGTTACTACCCGCCGACTGAGAAAGAGTTGCCTCTCCTGAGTGGCGGGCTCGAAACCCATTATCCTGCATGATATTCCGGCTAAAGATAAAAATATCATTAGTCAGCATGTGTTATCGAGAGTTATCGAGATTCTAACACTTATAGAGATTGAATATGAATACGTGTTTGTCTATAAGCAGAGCAGCGCAAGCGGCGTTAACATGGAAACCTCGGCAGTAGTTACATATTTGATGCATATTGCTGTTTGGTGTTGAGACACTGGGCCCGTGGAGACCGGGAGCAAATTCTATTTTCAAAATTTATCAGAGTTGGTTGAGGCGACGACGCGTGATCATAATGCTGGCATATTTGGCTCAACGTATTAGCAATGCAATTCAGAGAGGCAATGCCGCCAGCAAGATGGAAACGCTACCCCCCGGTGAGTGGGCTTGAGCTATTGTGTTACCTACAAGCTCGGTGCTTTATAGGTAACTTAGGTGTTTGCTGTATAGATGTATTTAGTTTTAGGAAAAATAGGCCCAACTGCCTAGCCCGTAGATAGCATGTATTATTAATTGTTGGTGAGTATTTTCCACCGATTTTGAATTATCTACTAAATGCACGTCAATAAGCTTTGGCTTATCTCGCAGCTCTCTTAAATAAAAACCGTTTTCAAAGATAAACAAAAAAGAAGATTTTTAAAAATAAAAAATTTTTTGGTACTAAATTTTTTTTTTTCTAAAGAAATACACCGAAACAGCGTTAAACCGCATACCAATATTATCATACAACAAATATAAATTATGAACAAGAGTTTCAGATCAAAATACTTATAACTCGGTGACAAGTATAAAACTCATATTTTATTACGGTAGCGTATTTCTTTGAAATAACACGATCCTGAAGAAGAATTTCTTGACCACATTAGAGAAAAGAAAAACGCCACACAAATCAAAGCCACAGATAATTGAATATGTCACACGGAGTCAAACCGTGTATATGTATGTTTATATTTAAGAAAGTATTTCATTTTTGATTAGTACTACAAAATACTTATACAAAAACATTTGATTACAAAACGTTATTAAAAAGCCACTGCAGATAAGAAAACCACATAATATACGCCACAACATTTACAGCTAAGAAGTATATAACAGCGTACTTATTAACACGATGTTTAGTAAAACACTAATTATACACATAGTTACAGTATCGCAAGCTGTAAAAGACTGACAAGAATTTGTGAAGTGTACATCTAGAAACCACAGTACCGGTGTTTGCCTCTTCACCTGCGTACACATTATGTATGCCAAAAGATAACAATAATGTAACAGAGGAGTGTAGACAAATATCACCGCATACCAGCATTTTTTACCGACTTCCCAAAAAAGGAGGAGGTAGTAGTAGTAGTAGGTAGGGTAGTAGTAATAGTAATAGTAGGTAGGGAGGACTCAAGTCGACTGTATTTTTTTTTGTGTGTTACCTCATAACGCCTCTCCTCGTGATCCGATTTCGAAAATGTTTAAGCTATTGCATAGCTTCTATCGCGGGCCTTGAGCGTGGAGACCGAATCCAGAAATTCCGTAACGAAAATAACCTAACACCCCCTACTCCGACCGGCACAGCGGTGATACTTTTTAGTTTTGCCATCTATCGATGAATAGCAGAACTTTTAATCACTTTTTTGAAATATCACGCTTGTCTCTTTAGTTCAGCAACTCGCCTCTAGGTGGCAGGAAAAAAATACTGCATAAATATTCTTTTTTTTTGTGTGTTACCTCATAACTCCTCTTCTCGTGATCCGATATCGAAAATTTTTTTTAGTTTAAGAGATGTTGCTTTATAATTATTCCCATTAAAATTTGATCAAGAGCTGATCCGTAGTTCTTGGAATATCGTCAATAATGCTTATTTTTTGGATTACTTTGACGATGTTCTCCTTGACCGACTTCAAAAGTTACCTCATAGCTTCTTTCGTTGTGAGCCGATTTCGATGATTATTCATGTGGTCCCGTTAATTAAAATTTGATCAAGATCTAATCTCTAGTATTTGAAAAATAATGCGTATTTAATACATCAAATTTGATCAAGCTTTCGAAGATAAAGCGGTGAAGTACGTTTTTTTAAGCTTTGCTTGCGTTTAAATTATTTCAAATCGAAATTCTTGTTTTTATGGCAGCTACGTTATTCGTCAATAAGTCGTGTTACTGAAACCATTTTTATTAGGTACTTCTGAATAGACAAGCATTTTACTACTATCGTCGGATTGCTTAGAATGTATTGTTGTAATAATAATTTTACGCAATCAAACCTTAAAAGAAACCTACTTCATCGCTTTATTTTCGTAACCCTGGATCAGATTCTAGATCAGATATACGCATTATTGAGGAAACTATTCCTATCTTGATCAATTTTAAACCAGCTTTCTTACAAAAAAACATTATAATCGGTTTACTTAAAAAGAAGTTATGAGATAACGAATATAAAAAAATTACATTCGAATTGAGAACCTCCTCCTTTTTGTGATGTCGGTTAAAAATATCAGTTGTAAAAAAATATAACTGTTTATACTATTGAACATTTAAATACACATAAAATATTTTGTTGAGTTTCGACTCGAAGTCTTTGCAAAAAATATATGTTCACGCCGGACTAAGATCTCGCGCTACATTTTGCCTAGTAAAAAAAACTTTTGAGATTAATTGCTTATAGCTTCTTTTTGCTTTTTATAATATTCCGTAGATACTGTACAAATATACATTTGTTGTTCGAGTACAGTATACATATATTATTACAAATATTATACTGAAGTATCAGCATTAAATGTGAAGCCGTTTTTGAGAAAGACTGGGATAAAAGAGGTCTAAAAACAGTGATTACGCTGACGTGACTTCTGTTATTTAGATCTCACGGAGGACCAGCTAAATACCTTGAGCGACTCCAACATTGATTTTATTTATATAGCATTAGCCATGCTATGCAGAACTTTAGTGATAAATTTAGAAAGGAAAAATTCCGCCGCATGAGATAATTTTTCCTTCTAAATTTATCACTAGACTTCAATATTTCTGCATTCGATTTATTTTTGACTTACGTAAATACGACCATGTTTCTCAGTTTCGTTCTAAACTCAAACGGCTTCCAATACGCCTTCGCCGGGATGCTCATATACTATCCCTTCTTTACAATATTCTATTTAATCCTTCGTCCCCGCGCTATCTTAAGGAGCGTTTTGCGTTCCTCAACTATGGTCTAAGTCAGGGGTCGGCAACCTTTTGAGTTGGATGAGTAAAAATTGCAATTTACATAATTTCAAAGTTTTATAGAGCCACAAAATTTTTTCTTGCCTACAATAATACCTACTGTACCATGAGTATCGTATTGAAAACGCTATGCACGTGTTATACCTACCTAATCATCCCATCATTTACTCGTTTTAACTGTATAAATGTAATTTTTTGCTACCTTTGGAAGCTTGTTAATGGCTCGATAGAAATGGCGCCTTATCCTTGTTAATTGATTTAGAAAATTTTTTTTTAATTAAGTAATATTTGCGTATGGAACAAGAGCCACAGCTTCACATCCAAAGAGCCGCATGTGGCTCGCGAGCCGCAGGTTGCCGACCCCTGGTCTAAGTTCATCAGAAAATCTCTCCCTTAAAATGCCCTCACGCTGTACAACTTTTTACGATCATTCCTAAACAGTACAGGCTATTCGCTTCCTTGATTTCGCTTCCGGAACTCACTTCCTGTTCCATAAGACCTGCCTTCCCCTCCCGCGCCACCGCAGCCGCCGCCGCCTCCATCGCAGCGGGCATTACACGATTTACGCGCGCTGGATGAACGCAGACTAACGCAGTACGCATCAGGCTTTCGTTGCCGCTACAGCACATGATCCCGAGGATGAGCGTCCATATCGCTCGAACACCGGTCGATTAAACATAACGTTAGTACAACTGGAACTAAATCAACAATCTACTTATTGTTTCTAGTTTTGACGTTGTAATGGCCTGGTGTACGTATATTTTAATTAAATTATATTAAGCTCATGTATGATATATGAAAAAATATGTAACGAAATAGGTAGGGGTAAATAATAGGTACCTAGGTTAGTTCTACACATTTATAATAAGTAGTAGCCTTTTTTTGTCTTTTCACTAAGCGCTGCACATGAAATACGTGATATAGGTACCCGTTGATTCGAATCCGCTGACGGTTTAGATTGATTGGGGTACCTAATTCGCAATCCGTAAACAATAGCAAAACGGACGTTCTTTATAATTTAATACGCAGTTGCCGCGAGCGTTATATGCCGATATCCTATGTATCGGTTTTAAAATTGTATAATTCATGCCGTCCTTAACAACTGTTGCCTCGAACGCCATCATCCCGGGAGACATTCGCCATGCTACCACGTAATGTTTTTTACCACCACTTTTGTAGCTGTGGCTTCTTAAATTTCTGTCCATTTTTAATGGGGAACACGTCATGTTATTTATTGTTTTAACAGATGCCGCTATGTGCTTTATGTGTCCTACAGCTAGTTCGAGACTTTTTTTGGCTTCATTTGCATTTTTATTAACTTTAGTCATGCTATGGCAACTGCACCAATTTTCACTGACCCCAGCATCAGAGCAAGTCCTGTACTTTGATTTTACTTCAAAAAGACTCGTACATTTTGGACAAGCTTCAGATTTAACATCAGATTTTTCTTTTGCCTCCGGTATTTCCGCCAGAGTTGTGTAAATATCGTACGGCGTCACTAGGTGCTTCTGATTCAGATTTATATTTTCATATTTCCTTTGATGCAGAGCTCGGTACTCATGTGGAATCCATATATATAACATCGGAAGTCGTTCATCATAATAAGAATCTTTCTGCATCCGATTGATTCCGTACCTAACACCGTGGTTACTTAACAAA
This sequence comes from Lomographa bimaculata, assembly GCA_948107665.1. Classification (NCBI taxonomy): domain Eukaryota; kingdom Metazoa; phylum Arthropoda; class Insecta; order Lepidoptera; family Geometridae; genus Lomographa; species Lomographa bimaculata. The sequence goes on from OX403589.1 coordinate 10,895,101, forward strand.
ATGATGATTGTATTGTTGATAGTTTCATTTTCACGTAGATTTTGTAAGAATCTGACCATATCGTTGTCGAGCAGCTTTGTCATGACAACTTTACTATAACTGAATGAGTTCAGCCAGAATACTCCAAAGAATCGGTTGGTATTGTAGGTGGTTGTAAAATCATTAGCGTAATCCAGCAGATGATTTGCCGAAGGTTTATGCTTAGTGCATAAAAAATTACCTCTTAGCCTTTCCCCGACATGGTAGAAAGGTCTCATGTAGTGATCAGTGGGAGGTGTTTGGAATCCGTATTTTGAGAAGGTATCCGGCAGATTTAAGAAGTCTTCTGCATAAGCAGTTACGTAACCAGCTTCACGGAATCTGCTCCATATGATCAAGTCATTACATTTATCCATGCCAAATTCGCACGCTTTGTCAATTGCTCTATCGTCTTTTCCTGTCAGCATTGCCATTAGATCAGGGTAATCATCGTCCCCTACCTAAAATAAAAATTCAACATACATATATTTTTATCATTACTTTAATACTTTAAACATAAAAAAAAGTTTGTATCTATGTTTGTATCTCTTTCACGCAGAAAAAGTACTGATTGGATTTTAATGTAAATTAACGTGAATATAGCTTGTACATCATAATAACACATAGGCTACAATTTATAAAGATATTGTGTGAATTTTCCAAAATATAACGATAAGTGTCAAGTAAGCAGGAATAAATTCTGCCCTTTGCGAGCTATTCAGGCGTGCGCTGCAAAAGCCGTTACAGTAACACGTATATAATGTGTAATAGAAATGTTTATCTTAAATAGTCCTACAAAAGAGCCCGCGACAGCATATATCTATATCTATCTATCTTTTATGTGTCCATTATAGCCAAAATAGTGAACCATATATACAGTAAAAATTATTATATTCTGTCTGTCACGCCTTCACGACTAAACCGCAGAACCTATTTTGATGGATTTCGGTATAAAGATAGATGGGACCTCGGAGAAGAAAATAAGCTACTCGAAGCTACTCGAAGTCGCGAGCACCAGCTAGTATATAAATAAAACAATTAAACAAAACCATGCACCCCACACTGAGTTCAAAGAATTGTATCGTGGGTGCCAGTACCTCAATTACAACCATAAGCACAAAGTATGTCCCTTGAGAAGGAAAATTGTGCTCCTGCCAGGACTCGAACCCACAACCGACGACGCAAAGGGCAGCAAACTATAAAAGTCTCCATATAATATACACGTACTCGCTTTCACACTCACAGACAAACACTAAGTTCTAAAACTTGTGTCGTGGTTGCCGGAAACATTCACATCACATACACAATTATACCCAGAACAAGAAAAAAATCCTTTACAGAAAATGTGTGTAAGTTTCATTTTAAATATGAAGCCGTTTTTGAGTCAGAGCTTACCAGCTTCGATCACATCGTCACTTACCATCAGGTGAGATAGTGGTCAAACACTAGCCTGTCACAAATAAAAATAAAAAAAAAAAGCTATGGACAAATGTTATTTTTCAACATAGTTTTTTTTTAAAACGGTTTGTACTTGCATAGAACTTTAATATTTTCATTTATTTTATTATAATTGTATTTTTTTTGGCTTTCGGCCATAGCTCTGGCCCATTATCTAAGAATTGTTGTAATGCCCGGGTCCGGTGGCGTAGTTAGGTGCTTGTTCGCCTTCTAGTCAGCGGTATCGGATTCGATTTCCGATGGGAACTCACATTTTCTGCAAGGGAAATTAGTTTTTCTTGTTCTGGGTGTGATTGTGAATGTGATGTGAATGTTTCCGGCAATCACGACACAAGTTTTAGAACTTAGTGTTTGTCTGTGTCGTGAGTTCTGGGTAATGCTGATAAAAATACCACAAACACACGCATATACGCACGCTTGACCTTAACCTTACTCCTACTTATTTCACCCTGATGAATTGTGCTCTATTACACTTAAGGGATAACTACAACTTTAAGGGATAGGGGTTATTATACGGCCTCACCAATGGCAACGTTGGACAATGATTTTCCCAACATGAAATCAACGCTTACCTTATTAAAGCCTTTAAAATCAAGCCAGCCGTGTTTCTGCAAGTGTTGGACTGTGCCAGGCATGGAACTACTGGCCCTCGCTCGAGACATGCCATCTATTCCGATCATAAGGACATTCCAGTTCTTGTTTATTTGTTTCGATTTATTAATCATCACTTTCTTTACAAATATATAAGCATCTTGGTAAACGTATGTGGGAAAAACATTTTTTTTACTAATTGTACACTTGACTGTTACTATTTCTTCATTTAGATAAATCTGTGTGCCAGTTTTGAAAGATTTGCATTCCGTATAACTGTAAATAGTAAGTACAGGTGACTTTCAATACAGTTGATTTCAAAACAAGCAATTATTGTTGCCTGCACGGTATTCATTAGTAGTTAGGTAACTAGGTAAATGTAAATTGGTATGCTATGGCGTTCTTTAACACTTAACAGCTCTAACGATTTGACCAAAATATGGGACAACAAATAGTGGTACTTTTTAGGGCTTTTACACTTTATTTATCTTCGAAAAAACTTGCTTACTTGAGCGGCACTTTTCCACTAATTAAACTTACTCTAATTGCGTATCCTCTCTGCCAATTATTTTCGATCGACTAGCTAATCTATAACAGCAAGTATATACATTTTTAGTATAGTATTTACTCATAATATAATTATCTATTTTAAAGGTTATTAAGTCCTCGGCTAGCATTTCAACAAATACTGCTCTCTCTCCACAGTTAGTGACATTCGACTTAATTTCATTATATGCCATAGTTTTCCCGTAATTTGGTATGGAACATCCAGGTGTGTTGATAAGGAAGTCGTCTAATACTGATTCTGTAAATAGAAACTTGATTTTTATAAATGATTTAAATGTAGATGTTCAGATGAGACTTGGAAGATAAAGGCGTCAAGTAACATTAAGTACCTACACCTTTAATATTTTAGAGGTGCTATACGCAATCAAAGTTTAATAAAGAAGGAAATATTTATTTTACATTACTTAACTTATGAATAATAATAACAAAGTCAGATAAGATTACAAAAGCGGAATAAAACAAATAGCACTCAAAAGTTTTGTAAGCCGCTTGCCGAAGGAAAAGTGCCCAGAATACTGGTTACATTTCCACATTGAATAGCGATGCTAATTTTTTGTACTTAAAAAAGAAGAAAATCATTTATCCTTTTGTAAGCCTCACCAAGGGGCCATCCATAAATTACATCACACGAATTTCATGATTTTTTAAACCCTTCTCCGTCCTAGTCACAGCTGGTCACATTTCGAGACCTACCTAGTGTGACGTCACTTGTTTTGCGATTTTACATTTAGAAATAACAATGGCGAAATTTTAGTTGGCCTATATTTGATCGTATTTAAATGTGACATTAACGAAATTCACTCAAATAAATTACTAATACAACAGAAAAGGCAGACGAAGCCAGGTAAAGAAATACACATTAAAAGAAACATAACGATTACTTTCAATCATTTTTATTTTTTCTGTTTTTGTCTATGCTATGGTTATTATTTTTTTTAATTATTTCATGACCATGGATGCATAGTCCTTCAGTCGAAATATTAAACAAATATTAACAATTTCTATTCTTCATAATAAAAGTCTTAGTCACAAGTAACAGTCAAAGTCAAGTAGTCAGTCATAGTCAAGTCATGCCCTAGTAAAGTGGTAAAAACTTTACTAGAACTTCTATTGGAGTTTTGGAGCGAAGGCGAAAATCACGTTTTTCAACTTTGTATGACTTGCCTACACTTATGCACATTTACTAAGTATTAACGGTTCATAATCCACCATTATTACACATTAACACTCGAAGAATCACAGGTTTTGGAAAATTACACAAAATCAACAACGCCATTTTTTCACTTTCGCGGCAAAACTCATGCTATGGTTATAAAATAATATGTTACCATGTCCATTGCCTTACCCTAGTGCATTTTTATCCTTAGCCGTAACGCTAATGCGTATGATGTATGCCTAAAACAAAAAAAAACTATGGTAAGTGATAAGTAGTACTTTTCAGGCTTATTATTATCAGCTGCCTAGAATCCGTCAGTCATTCACAGGTTTTCTAAAAACAGCTGCGGTTGAGATTGCAGTCATCGACATTTAAGGGGGAAAAGCAAATGTCATGGCAATACCAAACTGTTGTATGAATGACGGAGTTTTGCCGCGAAAGTGAAAAAATGGCGTTGTTGATTTTGTGTAATTTTCCAAAACCTGTGATTCTTCGAGTGTTAATGTGTAATAATGGTGGATTATTAACCGTTAATACTTAGTAAATGTGCATAAGTGTAGGCAAGTCATACAAAGTTGAAAAACGTGATTTTCGCCTTCGCTCCAAAACTCCAATAGAAGTTCTAGTAAAGTTTCTACCACTTTACTAGGGCATGACTTGATTATGACTGACTACTTGACTTTGACTGTGACTTGTGACTAAGAGTTTTATTATGAAGAATAGAAATTGTTAATATTTGTTTAATATTTCGACTGAAGGACTATGCATCCATGGTCATGAAATAATAATAATAAAAAAAAATGACGTTTTTACTTTTGTTTTTTTTCTTTATTCTTTTATTATTAGCTTTGCAATCTTGTGCATTTAGCCAGTGTCATGTAATAATATATTCAAGTTTTTTTCATATTAAAAGTCCTAGTCACAAGTGAAAGTCAAAAAAAACACTCAAGGTCCAATCATAGCCAAGTCATGCCCTAGTAAAATATAAAAAAAAAATTGTCCGAATCTGTATGAATGAGTCTTTCTTCTCAGAATATCCATAACATGTAGATGTAAGAGAAAAACTATCTTTTTTAAAACTATGCTGCTCCGTCATTGTATATCGGAACCCTGTGAAAGATAGATAATAGACGTATACTTACTAGAGGAATAATTTCTTTAGCAATTTTTTTTTTGAGGCGTACTTTCACTAAATTTTGATAAATAAACCATAAAAAAATCGAAGATTGCCACCTTGCGTAACCGCCGTAATATAAGTTATGCAATATGCGCCTTTTTATGCAAAAGTGTAAAGGGGAAAATTGGCCGTGGTTAAAAAAGGGCTCGCATTTACGTAGATGTACCTGCCCTTTTGTTCTTGACATTGAGTTTTACTTACAAACGTTGTTTGATTTTAGACAACGTTGGTTAATAATGCCATTGTATGTTTTTTTTTAATGCTAGATAGGCAAGCATTTTACCATTATCTCACTTGAATAGAATATTTTTACAATACAACATTTATAAATATAAATAAAACTCAAATTCAAAAAAAGTGCTTCCCATGAAACGAAAATAGATAAAATAGTGCTTAGATGATATATGTTTTGTAGTATCGTGTTTAGGTGAAACTTAGCACTGAAGTAACGAACATATTCGTATTAAAGATTGTATAATTTTTTTTTTTTTTTCTTGCCTAACTACGGGCCAATTGCCTATATTTCCTAAAACTAAACTAAAACTATGTACAGCAAAGAACTAAGTTACCTACAAGACATCGAGCTTATAGGTAACTCAAGTGCTCAAGCCCACTACCAGTGGGTAGCGTTCCCATCATGCTGGCGGCATTGCCTCTCTGAATTGCAATGCTAATACGTTGAGCCAAATAAGTGCCAGCATTTTGATCACGCGTCGCTTCAACCAGGCGCTCTGATAGAATTTTGAAAATAGTATGAGCTCCCGGTCCCCACGGACCCAGTGTCTCAACACCAAACGGCTCAAATATGTAACCACTGCCAAGGTTTCCATATTTGCGCCGTTTACGCTGCTCTGCCGAAGTTGCCGCGACGCCAACCCCATTCTGTGTTTCAGGAAGATGTGACGGAGCTAGAGTATCGACACAAGTTGCATCCCATACTAAAGGCCGTCCCATCTTCCATGGAATTAAAGTCATGCCGTCGGGTCTTTTACCATCGTCACGCATCAGACCATTCGGTTCGAGAATGGCTGGAACGTTGGCACTGGTAAAAGCCCGGCGGATGATATCGTTGAGGCTGGCGTGGCGGGAAATTCGGCCAGCACTTTTCTGGCACGAGAGGCCGTGGTGACCGAGCTGGTCAACAGCAGTACCACACTGACAGCTATGGGCAACATAGCATAAAAAAATATGTATAAATTGAAATATATATGTACTGAAAGTTCGATCAGTCGTCACAAAAGAAATGTAACAAGTTGAAATATGTTTCGGAAAGACGGGGTAGTGAACCCGCAATGTTGAGGTGGATTTTTTATATGTTTTTTGTTTGAAAGCTGTTGATTTCCCATTGGTCCCATTTACATTTGATCAAGATCTATAATTAATACATTAAATCTGAATCCGAAGATAAAGCGGTGAAGTCGGTTTTTTTAAGCTTTGCTTGCGTTTAATTACAAATTATATAATGAGGTCATCATTATTATGTTATTTAGTAGGTATGTAGTTTAAATGTAGTGTTGTGATACTTAGATATAAAATATTCTATTTTGAAAAAAAAGTGATGTCACATTATTTGGGACCCCTTGTCACACAATGTCACACTTCGTCGACCCCCTCCCTACCCCTTAACGTGTGATGTAATTTATGGCCCCCCAAGGGGTTGATACTTAAATTTTAATGTTTAGTATAAATTTAGTATAATTGAGAGGTGGTAGAGCATTTTGTGAGTTGCTCGCCTGGCTTGCTACCAAAGTAGCTTACCACCATCAAGTTGAAAGTCTGCCGCCAAGCCAAATACGGTGTTCCGGCAGTTATCCTTGAGAGCCTGCGTATTCCAGGTCTAGTGTGTTTACCAGCTTCGATCACATCGTCACTTACCATCAGGTGAGATAGTGGTCAAACACTAGCCTATCACAAAAAAAAAAAAAACTACAGACGATAAAGTGAATGTCGAAGGAAGACGCTTGATGCAGGCTTGGCATGGCTTCCAACCATTATTAGAAATCTATCGGAGAGACCTATGTCCATTATCTAGCAGTAGACTTCTTACGGCTGAGAAGATAATGATAAATAATACTTCGTATTTCGTACTCCCCTTTCATGTGTAGTCCTTCCACTTGGCCTCTATATCCGTGGTGGGAATTTGGCCTTTGGTTTTTTCCCGTCTTCCTGGGCTGGGTGTACTCACCACTATAGGTGCTTGTTGAGTTAGATATTTCATTTACCTTACAGTAATTGGTATAAAACGTATTGTATATGACAAGACATGCGATTATGAAAATAATTATTTTGAAAACAAGATATTTTCCTTTGCGCTGTATCGACACTGAAAAACAATAAAAAATAAATTGATTTTTTTATGTTTTTTCGTATGCATGTAGATAACTTGTGTTAAGATTTTTCAGATCAGCCTTCAAGACTACAGTTAAATATGTCAACCATAAATGGATGACGTTTGGCAGTTCGTCTTGTTGTTAGATGTTAAACAAGCATGGGGGAATTAACTCGTGTAATTCTTGCACACATTCACCAAAATTTTTTAGTGTTCGAGATAGTCATATCATCTTCATATCATCGAAGTTTTTTTTTATTTTTTTTATGTGTGTTGCCTCATAGCTTCTCTCCACGTGAGCTGATTGCGAAATTTTTTTTTTCGTTCGAAAGATGTTGCTTTCTTATTGGTCCCATTTAAATTTGATCAAGAACTGATCAGTAGTTATTGAAATATTGTCAATAATGCCTATTTTGTGGACTACTTTGACGATGTTCTCGTTTAACCGACTTCAAAAGTTACCTCATAGCTTCTTTTGTTGTGTGCCGATTTTGACGATTATTTTTTTATTTGAAAGCTGGTACTTTTCATGTGGTCCCATTAAAATTCGATCAAGATCTGATCTCTAGTTTTTGAGTTATAGTCAATAATGCGTGTTTAATACATTAAATCTGATCAAGGTTCCGAAGATAAAGCGGTGAAGTCGATTTTTTTAAGTCTAATTATTATGGTTACATAATATTTATATATTAGTATCTGTGTAAGTTTATTGTTATATAGGTAGTATTTAATTTAATAATATGTTTATAAATATATATTATCATTATGTATATTATTTACATATATTCCTATATTTATACATTTATTATCCATTTATTTTTCAAATACATTTACTGCACCGCCATACCCTTTTCTCTGCTCCTCCAGGATGACTGGCAGAAAATGCTATTCTAGCAATAAGTTCTCCTTGTACTGTTTTTTGTGCAAAAATCCTACTAATATTATAAATACGAAAGTTTGTGTGTGTGTGTGAATGTTTGTTACCACGTATCTTCGTAACGAGTGAACCGATTTTGATGAAATTTTGAACGTAAATAGTTAAGGTTCCGGAATAATACATAGACTTTTTAACTTAATTAACGCGGACGAAGCCGCGGTACACGGCTAGTATGAAATAAATAAAAAATAACAAAAAAAATCGTCATAAAACTAATGCCTTTACCACTCCTGTCAGTGTTAAAATTTGCAAATAAGGAATTTTTCTCAATCTGTTTTTTGGATAGTGGTCTTGGATAAGTGTGCTTTCGAATGAAAACAAGGTACTATTTCGCGCCTGTATATTAGGATGATTCATTCATCACGCCACACCCTGTGTACAGTTTTAGTTAGAAATATAGGCTATAGATAGATAGATGAACTCTTTATTGTACACCAATTAAAAAAGAAAATAACAGCAAACAATTACATTGAAAATAACTTAGGCTAGTACAATGGGCGGTCTTATCGCTTAAAGCGATCTCTTCCAGACAACCTTTGGATGGGGAGGAGATAGCAAAATAATTTTGTGACTGTGGTGTACTACAGTTATAAACAAATTATATATAAAAAATAAAAAAATAAAGTTATAAATACCAAATATGTAAGAAATACATAAATATAATATATTATAGTTATACATATTATATTGTATACCAACTAAAACAATTACATAAATATACAACCATTAAAAATATATATATATATATAGCAAAGATTATAGGCCCGTAGATATCTATAGTTTAGTAAGTAAGTAGTAAGGTTGGTTAATATCTTAATATTCGGCGGTTTCTGATCTGCTTGTTGGCTAAGCAAGAGGCACAAATTTTCTCCCCAAGGAAAATTTGTGTTTCTAGTTCTGGTTGTGATTGTGTGTGTGATGTGAATGTTTCCGGCACCCACGACACAAGCCATTGAACTTAGTGTGGGGCTGTGAGTGTGAAAGCGTTTATGTTTTTATGTATTATTTAATGCTATAATTAGAAATGACCACTACTCTAAATGGCCACTTCTACAAATATATACCTACTCGTTGAATTAGCGATATATACCATATTATTAAAAAAATAATAATTCCTTTAAATAATTTTGATAAAATAACAATATACGGATGTTTTAGGGTTCTGTACTTCAAAAGTAAATAGGAACCCTGATAAGATAACTTCGTTGTTTTTCTGTCTGTCAAGAAAGTGTAACAGTAGATAAGAATTAAACGCAAGCAAAACTTAAAACCGTCTTCACCGCTTTATCTTCAGAACCCTTGATCAGATTAAATGTTTTAAATACGCATTATTGACGATAACTCAAAAACTAATGATCAGGTCTTGATCAAATTTAAATAGGACTGGAAAGTACCAGCTTTCAAACAAAATAAAAATATCAAAAGATACTTAATATTTTGCTATAATGCCCAGGTTTACATTTACATTGTAAGCATCAGCGACAATTTTTTCCAATGCTGGTTTCATAGAATTATAGACATATCCAGCATCATTAGCTGGATTATGTATAATCAATTCTTTAAACGTAATATACGTAATGCCTTTCTAATGAGATTCACCCTTCAAAACTGCGGTTACTGGGTTCAATACCATGCAGAAACATAATTTTACTTACCAAGGGGTATTGTGCTTCTAAGATCCAGGGTTTGATTGAGTTGTTGTTAAATTACAGACTCGCAAGAATTTGAGCTAAGTGCGGGGCTATAGGCGTGTATGCGACGTACTAGACAAAAATACTTACTTATGTATTTTTTTTACTTTAACTTGCAGATATCTAATCTTGTCCGGTTAGGTTACAAATTGAACTTTACGTCGCCATAATTGTATTACAATGCGCTTTCATGAGTGTCCGAGACCAACCCAATTCATATTCTGTAATGTTTTATCATCTAGGAGCTGTTATTTTACAGAATACGTAGTATTAATTTTCTAACAAGATAGCTTATCAGCAACAGCAAACATTTTCACAGCAAAATCATCTCTCTCTTGATATAAACAAAGTTCGGTTTGCTTTTGTGGTCGAATCCACATAACGTCAGCTTGCTGCCGAATTACTCACACAGAGCATACAGCGCTTAATGAAACTATTTTATAGTTCTTTTATAACTACTATAGATAAAACAAAACGATGATTCAAATCTAAAATACGAAAACAAATTCTTTGAAGATAATTGAACATGCGAAATGAGATGTCTATGTTGAATTAGGTTTTTTTTTTTTCATCCCTTACTAACTACGGGCCAATTGCCTATATTTCCTAAAACTAAACTAAAACTATGTACAACAAAGAACTAAAGTTACCTACAAGACATCGAGCTTATAGGTAACTCAAGTGCTCAAGCCCACTACCAGTGGGTAGCGTTCCCATCATGCTGGCGGCATTGCCTCTCTGAATTGCAATGCTAATACGTTGAGCCAAATAAGTGCCAGCATTTTGATCACGCGTCGCTTCAACCAGGCGCTCTGATAGAATTTTGAAAATAGAATGAGCTCCCGGTCCCCACGGACCCAGTGTCTCAACACCAAACGGCTCATATGTAACCACTGCCAAGGTTTCCATATTTGCGCCGTTTACGCTGCTCTGCCGAAGTTGCCGCGACGCCAACCCCATTCTGTGTTTCAGGAAGATGTGACGGAGCTAAAGTATCGACACAAGTTGCATCCCATACTAAAGGCCGTCCCATCTTCCATGGAATTAAAGTCATACCGTCGGGTCTTTTACCATCGTCACGCATCAGACCATTCGGTTCGAGAATGGCTGGAACGTTGGCACTGGTAAAAGCCCGGCGGATGAATTAGGTTGTTCAGCACTTTATTCGTCCGTGTACGGACATCCGTCCGTCGCGTTCTGCTAGAAATACATATATTCTTCTAACAGATGTCGTCTAAGGCAATATGTGGGCACGAGATCTTATTTTGGGTAGTTAGTTGCGCCCAAATTTTGCCTAATAAAGAAAAACTTTTGAGGTTAATTGCTTATATTTTTTTCTTAAGATAACTTTTTTTGATCTTTGTATCTATTGTTCACATAAACAAAATAATTATTACCACGTCACTTTTTTACCACAAGAGTATATTTTGGGAAATTTATTTTAAAGCATTCTAATACGAATCTTGTGAAATTTGTCCTATTTCATGCTACGGACGCGATTTCAGCATAAGCTAGGTTAGCTGGATTTGCCTGCGTTATTATTATTATAGAGCAGGGGTCGGCAACTTGCGGCTCGCGAGCCACATGCGGCTCTTTGGTTGTGAAGCTGCGGCTCTTTAGTGTCCATACGCAAATATTTATTTTATAAAACATAATTTAAAAAACGCTCTGAATTAATTAACAAGTACCTTATGGGATGATCAGGTAGGTAGGTATAACGCGTACAATCTTACATAGCGTTTTCTATACGTTACTCATAGTACAGTAGGTATTATTGTTGGCATTAAGGATTATTGTTCGCATAAAAAGTTTGTGGCTCTATAAAACTTTGAAATTTTGTAAATTGTAATTTTTGACTCTTCCGACTCAAAAGGTTGCCGACCCCTGTAATAGAGGGAAGTAAAAAAAGCAATACAAATTACATTCCAGGATAAACATTCTTAATTTTTTTCTGTTATAGAATAGACTAGTGCTCATTCCTGAACCAAACCATTTAAAAAAAAGTTACAACAATACATTTTATAACGCTACAATTTTTTTAACAACAATGTTCCTTGGGGCTCAGGACTAACGTTATCGTTTTTGTAAATAAGCCGCCCACGAAGGTAGGTTTCCTTTACAACACCTTTCAATTCTCTCCCCACGTATGGTGTAAGCTGAAAGAATAAAATAATGTTATTAGGTATACCTAGCTAAAATAATAAATAATAATAAAAAAAAAAAAACGCATTCACACTCACAGCCCCACACTTAGTACAAAGACTTGTATCGTGGGTGCTGGAAACATTCACATCACACACACATTACACCCAGAACCAGAATCACAAATATCCCTTGGGAAGGAATTTGTGCTCCTGCCGGGAATCGAACCCAGGACCCACGGCGCAGAGGGCGGACACATGTCCACTGCGCCAACTGGGTCTTTATTAACAAACGAGTCAGGAAACTGTAATAGCTTTCTGACTTGTTCGTTAATTCAATTTATTTATTAAGAAGACAGCATTATGTTTATTTCAGGTCAACCTAGAAAAGTACACTAATTATTTTCTCTTCTAGTTTGAACTGCCCGTTGGGTAAGTTAGGTGAGCGTTCGCCTTCTAAGAAGGGGTATCGGGTTCGATTATAGGCCCGTATCTATAGTTTTAAAAATTCATAGTAAGGTTGGTTAATATCTTAATATTCGGCGGTTTCTGATCTGCTTGTTGGCTTAGTCGGGTGGCGTTCAACTTCTAAGCAAGGGGCACAAGTTTTCTCCCCAAGGAAAATTTGTGTTTCTGATTCTAGTTGTGATTGTGTGTGGGATGTGTATGTTTTCGGCACCCACGACACAAGTCATTGAACTTAGTGTGGGGCTGTGAGTGTGAAAGCGTTTATGTTTATGCGTTTACTCTTCTTAGTTTGAGTATTTTTTTACTCTAAGAATACTACGCAGACATAAATAAACTATGTGGTTAAACAATCGTGCTTGAGTGCGTGAGTGTGTGAATTGCACAATACAAATACTATTTATTGCACACCAAGAAATAATTAACAATAGAAAAAAATAACAATGTAGCAGTACAATCGACGGTCTTATCGCTAGGCAGCGATCTCTTCTACACAATTGATACTCTCTCCTTAGGATGGAGAGGATAAAACAGTTTAACATAAGTGATCGGTGGTGCGGCAATGATCATTATACATGATTGTAATAACTAATTTTAATTATACTAGTCCTTGGCGCCGAACTGAGATCTCGCGCCCACATAAATCATGAGTCATAAACCATTTATTGCAAGAATGTAGTACATTAGAGACGACCCAGTTGGCGCAGTGGACAGGTGTCCGCCCTCTTTGCCATGGGTCCTGGCCCAGGACCCATGGCAAAGAGGAAATTTTTGCATCACACACACATTACACCCAGAACCAGAAGCACTGCACTGCACCCAGAACCAGAAGAATCGAACCCAGGACTCCTGGGTTCGATTCCCGGCAGGAGCAAAAATTCCTTCCCAAGGGATATTTGTGCTTCTGGTTCTGGGTGTAATGTGTGTGTGATGTGAATGTTTCCGGCAACCACGATACGTCTTAAAACTTAGTGTTGGGCAGTGAGTGTGAATGCGTTTGTTTGTTTTGTTCATTATCAAGGTGGTAACAATGTTATAGAATCATACATTCTACCATTAAAATTGTGTGCAAGAATTATAGAAGGATGCAAGCAGTCACATCTATTAAAAATTGGCTATAATTATGTCAATAAAAAAATAATTATAAGAATATAAATCCTACTAATATTATAAATTAGAATGTTTGTGTGTGTGAATGTTTGTTACCACATATCTCCGTAACGAATAAACCGATTTTGATGAAATTTTGAATGTAAATGTTTTTAGATTTCAGAATAACACATAGGCTACTTTTTAACTCAATTAAGGCGACTTGGTATCGAGTTGGCGGACTGGAGCCAAACTGTAGCCTTGTAGAATTGCCTGCATAGGCAGGTTCATATATTGGCGGCGCTTTCATATATTTTTTTAAATTAATCTTACCCTTTTACAAAATACTTGAGTTCACAACGAGGTTTGAATGTTTGTTATGATTACACCCAATATTTTTTGTAAAAAATATCTTTTATAGAAACAGAATAAAGTTGATTCATTCCACTGACGGGAACGTGAAATTTGGTGGTTTTTAGGAAAGTTTAAATAAAATGTCTAAAGAGCCAAATTTATTCAATCGTGTGTCGCAGAACATATCTCAATAAAATATTTTGTGAAGATTTATTACACATAAAAAATGATGTTAACCGACCGTTTATAAAGGTCAAATCTTTAATATTCGTGAGGATGAATCGTCCAATTTGGAGCCTACTTCACCTTACGCGGAAGAAACCGCGGGGCACGGCTAGTGTCAAATAAAAATATAATAGTTAATTATAGTAGAGATACATTTAAATAATATTATAGTTAGTATTGTAATCACATTATTCTTTATATATCATATATTCGATCAAATCATAAAATCATTTATCTGCTAGCCATAATTTCTTGAATGAGTTCGGTAATATGTTGTAAACTTTTATTGCTGTAACAAAATACCTTCTTTTCAATACTCAATACTTAATTCTTTATTGCATCCATAATGTACCTACATGGGTTCTTAAAATTACATAACATAATAAGTTACATACTGAGATCATACCCTGTCGGGCACATGCAACATGAGGTAGAAGTTCTAGAAGGGTTTTATAGAGAGGAAGATAAATCAATTAGGTACTTATACCAAGTCTTGGAAGTATTCTTCTATAGAATAATAACATTTGGAAGTAAGTTACCGTTTTTGGTGTTTCATAAATAGTTTATCATTAGTTTAATTTTTTAGGGAGTTGGGTACTTTATTGTATATTTTTATAGACATTACATAGGTCCTGTTCAAGTGCATTGTTAGAGCTGAATTTGGAAGTGTTATCATGTTTCTTTATCGTAAATTATATTTAGTTTGTGTATTATTTCAGCTGATGTAGGTGTGGGGGTGTTTGCGGACGAATTTGTAGATTTCTAAAATGTATATACGAGGCATGGTGAGGAGTTCTGGATCTAATCTAATCTGCAATGAGGTAGGTAGGGGCTCTCCACTGGCTTGCACGGCCGCACAAGCCGGGGCAAGATAGTGACTGCTAGCGCGACCCTATCTTGCCCCACTGGTAAGTTTAAATTGGTTCCCGTAACATTCCAACGACTTCTGACTGTAGTTTAAAATAGTTTGGATGCTGTCTGACAAAAACACAAAGCCCTCTAATGTACATGGAGACCAGCGGTAAAATACGATATTTTTTAAATAAGGGTTTGCAACTATCCATAAACCAAGCGCCACAAATTGCTCTTAATGACAAGGATGAATGCATGGAAGCAAACTGCACAAGCGCTTTCTAGCGACTACATTATATAGATACATCTACGTTAATGTAATTATGTATTTGTGTTTAAGAATGATTTAAAAAGAGATGAATGAAAAATAATGCACCGACAAGTTTCTTGCCAGGTTCACAAACGCCGTCGAACAAGTGCCTTTTTGGGGCCCATGTGAATAAACGATTTTGATTTGCACACTAAGTTTAAAGCCAGAAACATTCACATCTCACACACAAGCATACAGAGAACCAGAAACATAAATTCCCCATGATGGGGTGAGATTCCCCCATGGGATCCATACCCGTTGGCTTAGTTGGATGAGCGTTCGCCTTATAAGCAGGGGTATCGGATTCGATTCCTGGCGGGAACACAAGTTTTCTCTCCAAGGATTTGTGTTTCTGGTTCTGGTTGTGATTGTGTGAAGGATTTGAATGTGTCCGACACCCACGACACAAGTCATCGAACTTAGTGTGGGGCTGTGAGTGTGAAAGCGTTTATACCCTGGCAGTAGAATCATTAACTTTCATGAGTGCCTCTTTGGGGCCCATGTGAATAAACGATTTTGATTTTGATTGACCCGCTGCTCAGAAGGCAGACATGTTACCATCAACAATCTTAATATATTACAAATTATTTGTCCAATACCTTATTCTTATGTCTGATGATATCGGGGGTGACGACAAACGTCACTTCTGGGTCAAAGAACACCAAATCAGCATCGAGCCCCTTCTTCAAAACTCCTTTCTTATGTTCAAGCCCACACAACTTGGCTGGACCAGATGATAAATACTTGCTGATAGTCTTCAAGTCGAGCCCACGGGCGCTTGCAGCCGTCCAAAATAAAGATAGTCCTAGAAAATGAATAAGTAAGTGACTAGTCGTTCGCGCCCAACTGAGATCTCGCGCCTACAGTTTGCCTAACAGAGAAACACTTTTGAGGTTAATTGTTATTAAAGATATTAGTTAATTTAAACATAAACATAAACGCTTTCACACTCACAGCCCCACACTAAGTTCGATGACTTGTACGACACAAGTGGTGCCGGAAACATTCACATCACACACACAATCACAACCAGAACAAGAAAGACAAATTATCCATGGGGAGAAAACTTGTGTTCCCGCCGGGAATCGAACCCGATACCCCTGCTTAGAAGGCGAACGCTCACCTAACTTAGCCAAAGGGCAGTTCGACTTGTTCAAAGGGCAGTTCGTGTTCTATATTATTAAGGTAAGCACTATATTTAAGGTGGTAAGATCTTACCAAATTGTACAGAAGAGATTCCGCCCCAAGCCTCTAGATTATTACTGCATTTCAGCTCAGGGGTGCAGGGGGAGTGGTCAGATACTACCAAATCAATCTTGTCTTCTAATAAGTATTTCCAAAGCTTTTCCTAAAATTATAAAATATTGATATTACTTATATAATTTTAGTTTAGTTTAAATAAATATAGGCATTTGGCCCGTTGTTATTAACTTATCTTTGTAGGTACATACGGTATATTATAAGTTTACCAACCCTTAGCATGATGGATCTAGACCTCTTGATTATTTTGTCTATTCTTACGCAAAAATAGACCAAATTCATAAAAAGTAAAATGTTGGAGCCCGGTTTTTTTCAATTCTCGATAGGCAAGCATTTGACCACTATCTCACCTGATGGAATGTAGAAAATGTAGCATGCTTGCCGAGAAGGTACCTATTCACTATTGACTTGAAGACTCTGGGAGAACGGATAACAAACGTAGAAGCAAAATGCTTCGAGCGAACAGGAGTTATGTCAACCATAAATAGAGGACTTTTGCCAATTTGTCTTGTTGTTAGATAGTAAAACGGGCATGGGGAAATAACTCGTGTAATTTCTGCGCACGTTCACCAAAATGTTAACGATAGAATAACTATAGACTTATTTATATACATATATCACATAGACCTTGTCGACCTGATAGCAGTTGCGAGGTGCATGACACTAGCTAATAACTAATATTTTTACCTTGTTGCTTTTATCTCTAATAGGCGGTGCGCACTTATATTCACTCTGTCCCCGTGGGATCTCATCAGCGCTGAAGGTGAGGTAATGATGGCAAGTCTCGGCAGTCACACCTCCTCGCCAGGCCTCGTGACCCGTGTCCTCTCTGGATTTACGTATTTTATCCAAAATAGGAATCACGTCGGCTGACGATACGTGGACTATGTGGACTCGGACGCTGTAAAAACGAAATAAGATTTTAGGAAGAAACGTATAGTAGAACCATTTTAAATGTGCACGCCCCTCCACTAAATGTGTCAAATGATCGAGTGTCATATGTATGAAATTGTTTGTGGAGGGGCGTGCACATTTAGAATGGTTCTACTGTACCGTCTGTTAAATAACGTACGTGTCAATCGTGCATATATGGAATGGCCGCTTTATCTTCGGAGCCCTTACTTATAAAATGGTTCAGAATTAAATACGCATCATTGAGGATAACTCAAACACTACTTGTCAGATCTTGATCAAATTTAAATGGGACTTAAAGAAAAGCGCCAGCTTTCAAATAAAAAAATATCATTAAATCGGTTCACTTAAAAAAAAATTCTATCTTGGTCTTGAATGATTTTTATATTAAAAAAACAAATGGTCTCGAGTGACGCAAAGAGTAGAATGGTAGCCGAGAGATCGTGAGTGGCAACCCTAGATTTAGAAGACTTGAATTGGAGTTTTGCCGCGAACGTGAAAAAATGGCGTTGTTGATTTTGTATAATTTTCCAAAACCTATGATTCTTCGAGTGTTAATGTGTAATAATGGTGGATTATTAACCGTCAATACTTAGTAAATGTTCATAAATGTAGGCAAGTCATACAAAGTTGAAAAACGTGATTTTCGCCTTCGCTCCAAAACTCCAATAGAAGTTCTAGTAAAGTTTCTACCACTTTACTAGGGCATGACTTGACTTTGACTGACTACTTGACTTTGACTGTGACTTGTGACTAAGACTTTTATTATGAAGAATAGAAATTGTTAATGTTTGTTTAATATTTCTACTGAAGGACTATGCATCCATGGTCATGAAATAATTAAAAAAAAAAAAAAAAACAAAAAATTTAATTCGTCAAACGACACACGAACAGTTACTGAATTTGTGATCAATAATCATCACTGTAGTTTAAGAGAAGAAGCACGCGACTGCAAAATTACTCCAACCTTTCTTTGAGAAAACCTTTTTTTGGGGGCTGAGTCACCCACGTCCGTAGGAGGATACCCCTTAAGTCTGACTCCCTACACGTGGTCCCCGGGTGGTGCTAATCAGGTGACATTTGAGAGGTGGTAGAGCATTTTGTGAGTTGCTCGCCTGGCTTTTTTTTTTGGTAGCACCAAAGTAGCTTACCACCATCAAGTTGAAAGTCTGCCGCCAAGCCAAATACGGTGTTCCGGCAGTTATCCTTGAGAGCCTGCGTATTCCAGGTGTGTTTACCAGCTTCGATCACATCGTCATTTACCATCAGGTGAGATAGTGGTCAAACACTAGCCTGTCACAAATAAAAAAAAAAAAAAAAAAGAAAAATAATTATCATCTTAAATCAATTTCAGTCAATTTTAGTGTCATAGTTTTGGACAGAAAGTTGAAATTCCATCAAAAACATAAGGTCATAGTTCTGACGCGTAATATTTATTTAAGTACTTTTCTATTTGACTAGCAAAAGTTAACAGGCAGCAAATGGCAATATTTTATTGGTTTACGATTGTTATTTATTGAATGAAACAACTTCTAACAGATTTTAAATATACCTATGCTAAAAATTCGTTGAAAATTGTTTAGTCCAACCAAAAATTTTGTCATAACCGAAAAAAAAAACACGTCAAAATTTCGTTGAATGTATAAACATAAACGCTTTCACACTCACAGCACCACACTAAGTTCGACGACTTGCGTCGTGGGTGCCGGAAACATTCACAGTACACACACAATCATATCCAGAATTAGAAGCACAGAATTCAAGGTACAATCAAAAAGCGCCTATAAAAAGGTGTTTCGCAATGAAAACGACAGCTGTGAATGTGTTGCTACATACAAAACACTACTAATTGAACAAAAACTGAGATTTATAATTCCCGTGAACAGTATAAAATTATTATAAAAACTATTCAGAGCTTTTATAATAATAAGACATACAGTTACAGACAAAATAACCAGTTGACTGTTATTATACTTTTCCCCCTCACAAAAACAATAGCGTAATAAAATTTAGTAGTTATGAGTGGTCGTTACGCAAGTGACGCTGACAACTGTCGCATCGGCCAATCACAAACAAGGATCGTCCAGTGACGAGCATGCATCGGCCAATCACAGGCAAGGATCGTCCAGTGACGAGCATGCATCGGCCAATCACAAGCATACATACCTCGTCCCCTTTCCCCTCTGATGAATTAATAAAATTATGAAGGAACATTAGTCTCAGGCGCTATCAAAATATGTTTTTAAATTTTTGCAATCAGTTTTCACCACCTTATTTCTAGACATAATCTTTTAAACTAATTTATTTCTTATTATTTTTTTAAACACTGACCCATGGGGACTGAAATTTACAAAGATTTGGCTAGAGTTGAAGTTGAGGTCATGGCTAGTTTGGAAATCGCTCTATAACTTAAAAGAATATTTTGATGTTTAAATGGCAATGTCCTGATTGATGATGATGTCATCAAAGTAAACTAAGTAAGACAAACTGTTGCATACAATTCAGATTTTTATGTTAAATTTCTAGAGAACACTATTGTACGCCCGAAACGGGCTAACTGTTGTTACTTATTTACACAGTTTACAATAAAATAAATTCTATTCTATTCTATTCTATTGGACGATTGGGAGAGTCGACTCGTGACCGGAATTATGCTGCTCTGTATTTTGCACAGCGCGTATTATGTCTGTATCGCTGTACAGCGGGACAACGGAGCCAGCATTTTGGATACATTGGTCGGCAATGTTTCCAAAATTATTGTTACGATTTATTTGATTATTTAGTTAATTTCATTCTTAAGTTTTAGGATTATGATTACAAAATTGTACTTAAACAATCTTTTATACGGATAAAAATATATCATATCTTACTCTGTCTCTTCCAGTAAACTAGAAATTAGTGAAATTGCATTCGTTTCCATTTTTGGTGGTCTTGATTCAAGATACGTGTTGTATTCTTCAGGATCTGAAACATTTAAATATTATAGTATGTTATTAGCCGTTCCCCGCGACTTCGCTCCCTTTAATTAAGTTAATTAGTTAGCTATTTCTAATTCATTGTAATACTATTAAATAACCTTTATACTTTTTAATAAAATTACCTTTTCATTTTACTACTCATATACAATTTACATCACTTTAACTGCAACACTAAAACTTCCTATATAAACTTTCATTTCCCATTGCACCACCTTAATGCACCCCTGGCCAAAATTATTAGTACCATTTTTATTTCTATTTTAAATGAACTACTCAAATACAAATTTCCATCAATCAGTATAACTTCATAAATGAAGAACTTTTGACACGAACTTTCATCCCCAATTACACCACATTAATCTACCGCTGGCAAAAATATTGCAATTTATTTTAAATGAAATTTACTAATCAAATACCAATTTTCATCGCTGTAAGTTTAAAACAAAGAACTTTCATATAAACGTTTTCACCCTATATAACCCTCTTAAGGGTAGAATTTCTAAAAGTCCTTTCTTAATACACCTCTACGTACTAAGAAAAATGTACCCTCTAAATTTCAAGTCTCTACGACCAGTTGTTGAGGCTGTGCGTTGTCTCTAAGTCAGTCAGTCAGTGAATCAGCAAGTCAGAACAAAGATTCTCATAGTATTATAGATAGAAAATATTATAAATCTTAAATATTGTGTGAGGTTTTCATAGCGACGGAATCATATATTGTTAACGGACCTATGTCCATATAGTCCAACAAGAATAACAAATGACAGCAAGCATTTTGGGAACTTTGCTGAACATCTAAACCATCTTTAACCTTTATTTAAATTAATCACTTATTATTAAATAAAATACTTAATTACATATTCTTGAAGTAAAACAATTTTAATTACGAATTGCGCACTATAACAATGTCGTTTAAAAATAATTACCTTTCTTTGTCATCTTTCTTTTTCTTTCACTTTCGTCTCTTTCTTTGTCTTCTATTTCAGCATGAAACTGCAACAATAAGCAGAATTACGATATACATTTTATTTTTTCTAAAATCCACTTTAATTGGTATTTTACAAAATTTATACTGCAATGGTATATGTACGAGATCCTACTCAATACGAAGAGTTTCAACACGCGACTATTAAAATGTATCCTATTTAGTAAAATCTTTCGATTTAAATATTTTTTATGCGATGACTAATTTAATTACAACAAAATATAATAAATGTGTTCATTCTCTTATCACCGAAGTTCTTTATCACACAAAAACATCAGAAATTTGATACCTTTAAACGAGCAATTCTTATATATATATATAATACTAGCGATCCGCCCCGGCTTCGCCCGGGTGTGATAAATGAAGAACCGCTCGACCGATTTTGTGCAAACTTCACATAAACCTTCTACTAAATAATCCGAACAAAGCCTAAACATTTGGTTTGGATAGGTGAGCCCGTTCTTGAGTTATAAAATAACAGCGAAAAGTGGCATTGATTTTTATATATATAGATATACATATAAATATAATATAATATATATAAGAAGAGTGAATAGGTATCTTCTAGGCAAGCGTGCTACATCTTCGGCCGCATCATCCCTTTCCATCAGGTGAGATAGAGGTCAAATGCTTGCCTATCGAGTATAAAAAAAATAATTATATATAATCTGAATCTCGGAAAAGGTTCTAACGATTTTCATGTAATTTAGTTTCGGGAGCAAAAAATCGATCTAGCTAGGTTTCATTTTTAGAAAACGTCGTTTTAACCGTGCAAAGCTCGGTCATCCAAATGATCCAGGTACTATATAATAAATTAAAAATGTAATTAACGTTAACTATGTTAAAAATGTTTATATATAAATAACTAAATTAATAAAATAATCTGGCTTTATTAAGCACATCAGCCAAAATACGTAATCTTTTTTCATAACAAAAGACATCAACGAGCGTCGGCATATATTTTGGAGTCCGCATTTTAAATGTATGATACTAATGAACTGTGCCCCGCTGATTTGAGGAACCTTTAATCGAGGGTTCCGTACAATCATGTATGTAGATAGCTCGTTCATCATGATAAACGACTCTCGAAGATGTTTGGCTAGTATTTCCATTTTTAACTACAAATTAAAAAAAAAACAGATATTTTCTTTACTTGTGCCGAGTCCTCTGTCAAAACGGTACAAGCACAGCTTTAGTCAAAATAATCAAAATATACGCGATAAATGGCGCTTGCTTTTGCCTTATTGGGTTAAATTAGGTCAATTTTAAAGCGTCAAGGGGCTTTAAACTTATTTAATAATAATTTAAATTTCATTCTTACTTTCCTTAGAAAAAGGGCTGATAGGCAGACAAACTGAGAGACGGATAGCGCGATCTTACTAAGATTCCCTTTTTTTACTTTTGAATTACAGAATCCTAAAAAGTACTCATATAAACATAAACGCTTTTACACTCACAGCCATTCACATCACACACAACATTCACATCACACACACAATCACAAAAAAAACCAGGTACATACATTTTCCTTGCGGAGAAATTTGTGTTTTCACCGGGAATCGTACCCGATAACCTGCTGAGAAGGCGAACATCTACCCAACTAAGCTAACGGGCTGTTCATGTAAATTTATATAAATGTAAATAATAAAAGTTTTGTGTCTACAGTTTAAAGTCATGACCATTTTACAGTTTTCTCACCGCCAGCAGTGATCCTGTGCCTTCCAAAGCCGCAAATGCCTTCTCCAAATCTTCACGCTCCACATTGGGAAACTCTTCGACGCCGCTTGGACACAGAAAACACTTGAACCCTACTACGCCTTCAGATACAAGATCTTGAAGGGAATCCTGAAAATATAATAAAATGTATGTTAGACTGCCTGCTAGCGTAGTTGGTTGCGCTTCTGCCTTCTTAGCAGCAGGTATCAGGTTTGATTCCCGGAACACAAGTTTCCTCATAAAGTGTTTCTGATTCTGGGTGTAATTGTGTATGCGACTTGAATGTTTCTAGTACCCACAATTCAAGTTCTCGAACTTAGTACGGAGCTATGAGTTTGAAAGCGTTTTATATCATAATATTGTATTTATCAGGAATCAGAAACACAGACTCAGGTGTATCATTCCTATATAACATTTTCTTCTGCCTCATCAAAGATTATAAACAAGCCATGCTATCATTGCCATTACTTATAACATTAGCACATGTTGCAATCAAATTCTACTAATATTATAAATCCGAAAGTTTGTGTGTAAGTATGTTTGTTCCCTCTTCACGCTTTAACGGCTGAACGGATTTGGATGAAATTTGGAATGTACATAGATTATACCTAGGATTAACACAAAGGCTACTTTTTAACTTGATAATAGCGGGCGAAGCCACGGGGCACGGCTAGTGAAATACAAGCAAAACATCAATTCATTATTTTAATTCAAATAAAAGTCCAGAACTTTAAGCAACAAATTTTCTGTGGCATTTATATTCGGTGTACCATAACATAATTGGAATTTTATCATACGGATAAAAAATATACTATTCAGACGAGATTGAACTAATTATATAAATCTTGTACCTGATTTATAAAGGCGGGACGTCAGTAACGAGTTTGGGGCAGGTAGAAGTCTAATTTTGGGCACTATAGTATGCCGAAGTTGGTAATTTATTAGGTCCATGTTCACATAAAGTAAAATTATATTACAATTTACGATTACGTGTTAATGTTTTTTTTTTAATATGTTTAAATAATCTGACGCTCTGCATTTTTTCAAATTATAATGTCTGAAAACTTATGTGAGTGGGAAAGTGTTTAATATGTTCATCTTTTATCTAAAAAGTTACAATTGACGGTACAATGTCATTGTTTATATCTGTGGGTATTGTAGGAATACTAATACAACGTAGGGCATATCTATACTAGATACTATTAATTATTTCTTTCGATCTATTATTACGTTGTCTATTCATTATTTGATAAATAATAAGGTTTACGATTGAGCATTCAAGTTTTTTGCACGTATCTCATTGATCGATTGGAGACACAATGTGTCAAAAAAACTTAGTTCTTTCTACTTATCAAACATAATGTCGCAATCAGAGTTGGAGGCAAGAATTGCATTGAAGCTGAGTCGGGTTCAATTTAGCGGAGTCATAGATCGTGGTACAGTGCTACCGTAATCTACGTTGAATACATTTTTGCGAGACCACGCGTATTTGACGGAACCCCAGGATCATCTGGCACAAACAACACGCAAGCAAGTCATGCATTTGAAGAGAATCGACTGACCCTCTGCTTGCTCTTGACCCTCGCGTTGCAGCAGATAGTGAGCTGGTCCAGTATAATATGTATTAGTAATTATCGAAGAATACCTTAACACAATGATATGCCATATTCTTTATATATATAATTCTACTATACGTGTGTATGTCACTGAACTCCTCCTAAACGCCTGGACCGATTTGAATTTTTTTTGTATGCGTTTGGGTGGCGCCCTGGATGGTTTAGATTCACTAATCAGCCCGGCAAATGGCGCTGCAGGGGTCCGCTAGCGGAAATTGCTCACGGCCGAAGCCGGGGCGAATCACTAGTGTATATATATACATTATATAGATTTAGAACTAGATTTGATTATCGCGGATATCGTAGATCTTAATACTTCTTTCATGCCCTTTAAAATACTTCAACATTCTACATATTTCTGTAACTAGATATTCTGTACAACTTTTCTCTACAGTAGGAAACAAAACCTGTTCAGCCATTAGAGCTATCGAGTTATAAACTAACACACACAACGATTTCGCATTTGTGTTGGAAGTAAATGGGTGCTTCTTAAATACCTATCAAATCGAACTGAAACTGAACTGCTCGTTGGCTTAGTAGGTACCGGGTTCGATTCCTGGCGGGAACACAAGTTTTCTCCCCAAGAAAAAATTGTGTTTCTGGCACCCACAACACAAGTCATCGAACTTAGTGTGGGGCTGTGAGTGTGAAAGCGTTTATGTTTAAATCAATATGGTTAGAAACACAAACAACACCTTTTCAAACTTCATAAAACCAAAGGTTACTGAACATTGGTTGTTAAAAAATCGTATCATAAAATTATCGAGTTTTTATTACCAACGGATAAAACATCACCAATAAACTCCAATACGGTACTTTACAATATATTTGTCTAATAAATGACTAGCAAAATTAGTTGACATTAAATAATAAGCTACGATTTCACGAGGTGACAGTTATTACGACATTTGAATCCAGTTTTGCGAATCCATTATGTTATGGTGTACTCGTGGACACATTTTGTATATTCGTAATGGTAAACTTGATCGTAGTTAGGATAAGGAAAAAAGGAGGTAAGTTAAGGAATAAACAAGTCAATGTAAAAACTATTTGATAAAAATAAATTAATTTAATAGTTCAATATAAAAACTTTAGAAAACCCGACGGGTGAAAAGTAAACTTAAGGAGACAAATGGGCTCGATATATGAGATAATAAAAATTATATTTTATTTATTTATTAATCGAACCAATCGGTTTTCAAGAATATGTCACTCGGATTTTGTTGTTAATCCATACTGGCAGAGAAAACTTTTTTATGCATCTTGCATAAAAAAAAAATAGCCATTCGCCAGTATGACTAGCATTTGACCATATCTGAAGGAAAGTGTTGATGCGGCCGAAGATATACCTAACATGCTTGCTTAGAAGATACCCATTCACTCTAGACTTGAAGACTCCCAGATTATACCTTTCGGGGAGCAAAGACGCAGGCAATGAGTTCCTCTCCTTCGCTGTATGTATTATAGAAAATGAATAATTGTGCCAATTATTCATTTTCTGTTGTGTTTTGTTAGTGACGTCATAATTGGCACGTGAGTGACGTCAGAATTACTAGAAAAAAGCAACACGTTGTTATAATGGTGAAGAACCTCTACATATTATACTTACATATTACTTGAATAGTAATAGTAAGTCGAGTGAGTAGATCTTCTTGGCAAGCATGTCAAATCTTCGGCGGCATCATCTTTTTCCATCAGGTGAGATTGCGGTCCAATAATGCCTATTCAGCAATAAAAAAAACTTACGTGTCGTATATAGACTAGCGGTCAGTCCTAGTTTTAGGTTTTCTCAGGTCGCCTGAAGGAGGTATATATCTTATTTATCCTAGCCTGAAGGGCTCCGACAGTGCTTAACGACTGTTGTCTTACGACTATCTACCGAGACTGACAGCGTAACGTGCCCTCCGAAGCACGGTGACAATCGGTACATAATATTAAATCGGTAACTTATTTACCTGATTGCCCGGTATAACTCCGCCCCAAAAGCCAACATCCACGAATACATTTCCTTTGGCTGCTGACGCTTTTATTTTAAGATTCTCCACCGTTGTTGTCGGCGGAATGGAGTTCCTGAAATAAACGAATAAAAGGTATCAAAGTGGGTACCCTTTACATTATTAAGCTCATGGAATTTTAATGAGAACATATATATAATGGTTTGTTGTCGCCTTTACTAAGTGCACA
Organism: Lomographa bimaculata; assembly: GCA_948107665.1. Classification (NCBI taxonomy): domain Eukaryota; kingdom Metazoa; phylum Arthropoda; class Insecta; order Lepidoptera; family Geometridae; genus Lomographa; species Lomographa bimaculata. The sequence continues at coordinate 10,922,109 of OX403589.1, forward strand.
TATTAAATTAAGTGTTAAGATAATCTAAAATAGGTGGAGCAACGATATACGTAGGGCTGCTGGTAACGACTGGAGAAGAAGAGCCGAAGATCGGGCTCAGTGGCGCACCTTGGGAGAGGCCTATGTCCAACAGTGGACTGAGATAGACTGAGTATGATGTTAAGATAATCAAAATGCTCATATTCTTATTACATATTACCTAAAGCGTAACACATTTTTTTAATGTCGACTTATACGCCTGCTTTATAACATTTTCGACACGTTTTACCTGCATGCAAAATGAATTATAATGTCCTGGCTTACGAACACTCTACCACAGTCCTAGTTTATTTGAAACTAGCCGTGCCCCGTGGCTTCGCCCGGTATTATAAAGTTAAAAAGTAGCCTATGTCAATCGTAGGTATAAGCTATGTACATTCCAAATGTTATCCAAACCCATTCAGCGGTTAAAACACACTTGCACACTTATAAACTTACGCACAAACTTTCGGATTTATAATATTAGTAGGATATCAAGTTACTATAATTTGTCACGAACTCAACAAGCACCAATAGACGGCAGTTTATCATAAGTGCCGTTCTCAATCAAACTACTGCTACCTTCAACCACATCCTCACTTACCAACAGAATACTATTAAATAATCGTTACTAGCTGTCCAACGCGGCTTTGTCTGCGTTAATTAAGCCTATGCGTTATTCCTCAGGTAGGTATAAACAAATACATACAAATCCGTTTAGCCGTAACAGCGTTAGGAGAAAACAAACATAGTTACACATTTACACACAAACTTTTGCATAGTATAATGGTGTGGTAGTAGTCATTTGAATATTAAATTTATCGAAACGTTTCGCGTCTTTGTTCATTTATAGAACAGCAAAAGAATGGAACGCTTTGCCGTCGTCTGTGTATCCCGAAAGGTACAATTTGGGTGTGTTCAAAAGTAAAGTGAATAGGTATTTACTAAGCAAGCGTGCTCCACCTTAGACTACATCGTCACTTTCCATCAGGTGTGATTGTGGTCAAACGTTTGCTTGGTCTGTAATAATAAAAAAATAAAAAATAAAAAAACTCACAGAGGCATGTCCACAATAGTGGTGATACCGCCGGCAGCGGCAGCACTGGTGGCAGTTCGAAACCCTTCCCAGGCAGTTCGGCCCGGCTCGTTTACGTGAACGTGAGAGTCCACGACTCCAGCCAGCAATGCCAGCTCTCCTCTATCCACCAGCTTTATTAAAAACACCATTTATAAAACACTAGCTCTGCGGCTTCTCTCACTACTGATCATGATCAATTTGTATAAAAACCCATGTGTCGATTTCCATGACTTAAACTATCTTTCTATTAAATTTCATCAAGATCGGTTCATTGATTAAATCACCATGAATCCACAGATAGATAGATAGACAGACAAACAGATTTATTTTCTGATTTATAGATTACTGTGATGTGATCTCGTCTGCATGGCCTGTTGGAACTATTTATGATGATTGCTGATGATATTTAAATATATAAATTGGCTATACGTAGTTTTAATTTAGAATAAATTAGTTTTTAAAAAGTAAAGCAGAATCTCCCAAAGTTTGTAACTCCGAAACTATATACCTATAAGGTTTTATCTTCTTTTTATTGTAAAGAACTCTCAAACAGACAAAAAAATCGTATGATTATCTATATACATTACTGTGAAATAATATAGATATTTTAAATATTATCAACGAAAATGAACAAACTCATAATCGTAAGGCGCCCCAATGAGGCACTATACAGCCAGATTCGCAAAATAACAGCCATCTCCAGAAGAACCTGACAAGAAACTAGGCGGCACATTATTTTTTCAAGGTCTTAAATGACTAATACAGGAATCATCCTAATCTAGGTATATCAACATTACAATTGGTGGTCGCCAGTAAGCTCTTATGTATAATGTGGCAAACGCATTATAATGAATAGGTAAATATAGCAAAATAGCCGTGTATAATACATTGCTCTAATATTGGAGGTCGTGTATATATGATAGCAAAGTTACTTTACATTGCTTAGTTTATACTACGCTAGGTTGACCCAAAACAGACTTTTGAGAAAATACAAACATTGCCTTGATACAAGGTGTGTTGCTTAGGATCGTCGATTGGTGATCATTACATTACTGTCTAAAATAAAACAATGTAATAAGTAAGTACATAGTAAATTATAACACAACATAAAAACAATTTAAATAAGCAACTAATTATTGGTTGTAAGCCTTAATGGAAAAGTGGAATGTATACCATGTATTTACTAATCATGTGAAATATAACAGATATTTCTAAGAAGATTCGTTACTATATTAATTTACATATTTGAAAGAAACCACCGGTATTGAAAAGTGCAGATTATCGCACAAAATTCCATGGACTTCGTCAAATGCAGGACGTTATAAAACTGTAAACGGCAAACAAGTAGGAAACATTATAAGACAATATTGCGTGCGACCTGCATGCGACCTGTTTAAAATATAATAAACATGACAGTTACCGTAATGTTTTCATTGCTGTCGGCAATTAATTGGTTAGCTTGTTCCCGCGTGAGAAGGCTTTCAATAACACCATGCTCGTCGACGAGAATCCCTCCATCGACAATACTATTTTCGGTAACCAACCGTTTGCTTAGAAACAACTGCTTTGTTAACGCCATATTTTATTAACTGGAGCGACACTAATTACACACGACTGAATACGACGACAGCAAACGCTGAACAATTTACAACTAAAATTGTTTTCAAATTTCTAGGCAATACGTGGGTACTGTTGTCGTGTATTGTAAGTAAACAAATGAGGACAGATAACAGTGTGATAAGAATAGCCGTTACACTCTGGACGCAGTGATATGACATGATATGTTGTTGTCTTATAACAGTCAAGACGTAAGTTTACACCAATAGGTGAATAGGTCACCTGGATCAAATAATATTTAATAGTGCAACCCGGATCACAGCGAACGGCAGTAGCACTACTAGTAGAACTACTTAGTACAAGAAGGCATCTTAACCAAGAGAGTTTAAGTCAGGTCTTGAGAGAATAGATGTCTGTCACATAGCTTTAACCGCATCGGCACTTATCGCCAGGATAGTGGAGTAACTGTAACAATGTAATTTTTTTACGCCTTAACAGCTGAATAGATTTAAATAAAAAAAGAACGGCGTGACACTTAGGTACTATTACAATAACTTGCTTATCTTCAGTTCTATCTCATCCTACTATCCTACTAATATTATAAATCCGAAAGTTTGTGTGTAAGTGCGTAAGTATGTTTGTTCCCTCTTCACGCTTTAACGACTGAACGATTTGCATGAAATTTGGAATGTACATAGATTATACCTAGGATTAACACATAGGCTATTTTTCAACACGATAATGGCGGGCGAAGCCGCTGGGCACGGCTAGTAATATTATAAAAAAGACGTAGACCATAATTTTATTAGAACATAATATCCCGCAGGCGGAGCAGCTGCAATTAACAAATCTTAAAAGATTATAATACAGTGCTTCGATGAGTAAGTAACGTAGGCTTAAAGTGTTGGGTCACATATTCCGTTAGATATGACAATAGAAATGCAATGAGCCAATGGATCTTTAATTACATTGTGTCCGTGGGCGAAGCGCCCCACTACGCGGCAGCCGAGGCATCACACCGCGCGGGCACCGCTCCGAATGTTGACGAATCGTCGATAAATGCCAACGGCCCGCCTTGAACTTCGCCTTGAACAGCACGCGGGATGCTCCCGGCCAACGCCACCAGCCTCATCCCTCCACTCTGCAAATGGACACTTGTTTGCACTAAACTGGTCAACTGTAAACACATACCGGTTCCGCTTATACCTTCCACAAAGGGCATGATCCAGATTCCGATCCGCACGCCACATTAACACTGGCCCAAAATTCTTCAAGTGTTTGGAAAACGGACCATTTTTTAAAAAGCTAGGTTGGTTATTGAGTTGAAAACAAGGGCATTGCCAATTTCAGGGTCTAGTTTACGGTACAGTTACTCGGAGCGGCTGCGGCGGCGCACGGCGGTAAACAATGCGAGTGACATTGGCAGGCAGGAGGAAGAGACGCCGCATGCATAGTAATGATGAGCGCCCACCGCTGCCGCACTCACCACGTCGCACCACCACCTCACGGTAGACACTTAGCCAGAAATCCTCAACATTTTTGAAAAAATATAGAAACGTATATTAATGTTCATAACATCATATGTTCAAAACTAATTGTACACTGACACAAAATTTTGAATTCAGAAATTTTTTTTAGTTACAACATTGTTTAACTCTATAGTGAACATTACGACGACTTTGTTGGCGCAGTTGGCAAGTTCTTGCTTTCAACGCAGGTGCTGGGTTCCTCCTTGATGTACGTTTCCAGCATCCACGATAAATGTCTTTGAACTTAATGAACGGATGTAGTTGTGAAAGCGTTTTGTATGTTTAAATAAATTACATACATAAAAAAGTATAAATCATTACAATAAGATTTTATTATAATAAAGGCGAATTGCATTTTAATTTAAGATCAAAATTACTATTAACCCAAAATACCTATAAGCCCTAAATGGCAAAAGAATCTATATTAAAGAGTCTATATTCTTCCTCGACAGGCCAACCAGTTCGCTATCCAAATGTAAACTAAATATTCCAGTTCTAGCTCAAAACAGAGCAACCAAAAGTCTAGGGTGTACCTACAATTGGTACGTTTTCTAAATCCGATGTTTGCTTAAGATCTTACTTGCAACAAATAAAGACACAGGGCTAAATTAATAAATAATAAATAAATCCACATAACACCCTATTAACATTAAATACGTATATTCAAAAATATAACAAGGAAATCTCATCTAACCTATAGTATATTGTTATGTTTTAAACAATATGTTCATTTACGGCATTTTTTTGCCTCTCATGCATAAAAAGCATTATGTTCAACTCGGGTATAAGCGATCAATCACACCCTCGAAGTATATGATTATGCGCTCCCACTCGATTTATTTCATTTTATATATTTATTTACTAACTAGCATTTATTTCCAAACGTTGACTATCCCTGCTAATATGTAAGTAGAGTACCGTGACTGGTTCAAACGTAAGTACCTACTTACTCCTGTGGCTACTCATTAAGTTTTCGTCGTCAAACATGTATCAGTGCTAGTAATAAGTCGCGTTGTGTAAAGAAAGTGATCACATCTTATAGAAAACAGTGACGATTTTTTATTGGCATATAAGTTACTAAGTAATTAATGAATAGTTAAGTGATTATAACATAAACATTATTGGGCTAATGATTTTCTATTGAACTATAGTAGTTTTATAGATGAAGAGGTCATTGATGTCATTGAATATAATTAGGTGAGTATATAAATATTTATTTAGATTTAGCTGTTATGTGTTCATTCATACAATTTTTGTATTGCATTGGACATATTTTTTTTTTATTTTTTCATTCCTTTTCTTCTTAATTGTAATTTCAGTTATTACGAATATGTGTACCCAATGTAATGTATTTATGGTTTATTCTTTACTTGGATGTTATTATAAGATGTCTATCACCTGGATAGACACAAACTTTTTGTCCAACAGTTTTTCATTAGATTGGTGAATAAAAAACTTACGAGTTGAGTAACTTTTCTAAATCACGTTTATAATAAAATTGATTTGTTTCTGTCATATAGGATATATAGGAACATTGACATTGTTTTAAGAATATATCTCATAGAAACCGGTAGTGTTTGGCAATCACGGAGTCTCGCTGTAGGGTGACCATTCAGGACTACCTATTAGTTTATACGTAGTAAAATCAAATAACAATTGTTCAATATAAACTTTTAACTACAATATTACGAAATTAAGCGAGCATGTTTTTATGTTTAACAATTTTACCTCTACACCGTGGGTCCTGGGTTCGATTCCGACAGGAGCAATTTTCCTTCCTAAAGGACAATTGTGTTTCTGGTTCTAGGTGTGATCGTGTGTGATTTGTAAATATTTCCGGCACCCACGATACACGTCTTTGAACTTAGTGTGGAGCTGTTAGTGTGAATGCGCTTTTTTGTTTATAGGAATGCTTAATAATCAAATATATGCTTAGTTTAATGAGCTGTATGTTATCAAATAAACATAAGAATGTGTGGGACATTGGAATTAGCTAATTGGTTATTTTTTAAATAATTCTGTAAGACCAACGGATAAGCAGCTGATTTTAAATACCTATTGCCATTTTCGGTCATCTGTTACTGATGCGATATCACCGCTAATATATTTAATGCTGTCAGTAAGCATAAATACTATCTATAAAAAAGGCAGTTTCCAGAGAAGTTTAGGTTTCAAAAACATACTTCGAGAGTACTAGAAGCTGTTAACTTATTGCATATTATAACCTAATTGATCGAGCGAAGCGAGATCTCTTAGTTGACTTGGGTCGTTCAGCACTTTGTCCGTCCGTCCGTCTGTCAGAGGCATCTAGCGTCTAAACCGTATAAGCGAGTGACTTCAAATTCTCATAGAATATGTAAATCTACGGCCCAAAGCCAGAAATTACATTTAAAATTATATAAATGAAAATATTAAGGGGACTCCCATACATGTAAAGTGGGAAGCAAAATATTTTTTATTTTTTACCTACCCTTGTGGGGTATCGTTGGCTTGACAAGGAGAAAACGAAACCGAGTTTTAAAAAAAAACTATGTTGGAAATTAACGATTTGGTAGGCCACCAAAGTCACTGTTTTTAGACCTATTTTGTCCCGGGTTCTCAAAAACGGCTTCATACTGAACGCTGAAACTTACGTATAATATCCGTTATATCATGTTCATACAGAAATCAAACAGTCATTATATAGAAAAAAAAATTATAAGCAAGTAACCTCAATTTTTTTTCTCTATGAGGCAAAATGTACGACTAGTATATTTAGCCTCAAATGCAACACCTCGCAAAAGTTGACATTGATGGTAGAATTTATGGTAATGGAAACAAATGTCCTAAAACTCCAAAGACCAATATGCATAGTCGCTGGTACAAGATGCGTCGAAGCCCGATATCGAAGTATTTAACACTAGGCGTCTCGCGCGCCGCCCGCTCAGTCGAACGACATACGCGACGCAGGCGCAGCCTCCCCGCACCAACATACTTAGGGACACATCCGTACCTTGTCACCATCAAAACAATAACAAACAGGTAGGTTCCAGATAACTTAAAATAAACCATAGAAATATCTCAATAAAATTGCAATTTTTTTTGCTAAAGCGCTGTTGGTTATTTTTCTTTTGTGGGCTTTTCAGATAGCGTTACCGGATTAGCTCCCCATTATGGGGCACAACATTCCAGTGTTGGTAAGTTTTCCTTTATATTTATTCTAACTTTTATAAAAGATCGAAATCAAAACAAACAATTCGATAATTATGTGAAAATTGTTCTAATTTATAAATATATTACTTATAATAATACATTAATTTCATCAAAGTAACGCTGGATCAAAGTGTGATTTTGAAGTCAATCAAATGAAATTTTCTTTCATTCATCAGGCTTAACAAAATGCGTAAGTCAATATAGTTATAATAGTTTAATCAATTATTGAAATTGTTGTCTGTGTATATGTCAAGTTATTAAACTCAGTGTTTATTTCCGTTCATGTATAAAGAATCTCAGTAATTGTAAAATATATTTTTCTGCCACCTTCCTTTCAAAGAGGTCTTGGCAACAATCATGTTTAAAAAGTAAAAAAATAGATGCTTTGCTTTAATTTATTTTATGTCTGCTATTAAAAGTAGGTATCGCAATCTGTTGCATTTATATAGGTCATGGTGTGACATTTTAGGCTTTATCTAAGATATTTTACTTACAATTTGGATACAATGAATTGAAGATTTTTAGGCTACAAATTGATATTATCATTATTCAATTATTTGACTTTTAAGACCGGTCCTAATCGCCATTTTTTGCCGCTCGGATATTTTACTTACTTATATCTTCTCCTCCGGTTGTATGGCATTTTATTTCATTTTATTGGCTTCTAACTGCCTGGTTTAAATCTAGATACTCCTTTGATATACGTACAGCGTATTTATTTCCATTATAATTCTTAGAAATCTACTATAATATGAAAAGCATTTAAATTCTCCGCTGCCAAAACGTATTGTTCCAAAATCTCTCTTTGTAAAACAAAAAAGTGGTTTGGCTCATTGCATATGCGAGGCCTTTAACCGGGTTTTAAATAAAGTCATGGTGGAAAGTGACCGCAGACCACGTGTAGACAATTATATGGAACCAAATACGGGGTAAATTGTAATATGGGACACTAGGACACGTCGCATGTTATTAAACTGGGACGAATCGATGTTTTCATCTGTTATTTGGATTCTAACACAATATAATCTGTGATCTTTAAGTCTAGTGTGCATAGGTAACTTATATATATGCAAGCATGCTACATTGTCGCAGCATCGATTTTCACCTAGTGAGACAGTGGTCAAATACTTTGCTTTTAGCGTAAAAAAAAAGCAAATATTCATACAATAAAAAATCCAATTTATTAAATTTATCACATAACTAAAAATGCCTAATTAATGACAATACATGATACAATATACGAACAGTATTTAAGTGATAATCAAGATCGAAAATTATAAAAAGATATTTCAAGTTTTTATACATTACGAAGTGTACTTTAAGAATTATCCGAATAAAATATGATGATTATTAATAAGCGTCTTTATCGCGAAATAAATGAACATCCAAAAACAAGCATAAACTGGGAACATGTATACAGTGCATTCTCAATAAGAAAATATGGGGCACTAGAACTCTGCCTTGATCGGGAACAGGGTTTCATATCAGGAACCGGAATAAAGCAGGTTCATGTTGCAGCTTACTTTTACCAGTTGTTTTATATTGCGGGATATAAGAAACATAACATTTAATAAGGCTTGAGTTTGTAATTTTTAAATTAAATATGAGTACCTACACATTGAAATATGCCAGGAATTGCATTTTACCGGTACTTATGTGGTGATGTAGAGTTGGTCGAAGTACTCTTATATACTCTTTCTGTTACTCTTATTAGTTGACAGACACATAGAGGGGTATTTATTTATAGAGGCTAAATGTTAAGATTGACTGATTAAAAAAAAACGAGGCTTAAACAATATTTATCGAAAAAATCACAAAAAATTACGAATTCATAACAGTCAATAATTGCAATTAGAGTTTATGCACTTGGACAATCATTTTGCTTGATACGAGGCGGTAATATATACTTGTCTTCTGTCGGAAAATAGTAAATAGTAATAAGTACCTTCCTGTATACGTACAACGAATCACCTTCTACGACTAAGGACCTTAAGTAGAGTCTTTGAAACGAAAATTGAACGCCCCTCGGTCAAATTTGTCAAAGAATTTGAGTGTCAAATAAAAGAGCGCGCTATTTCATTCGAAGAAGATCTATACGTACCGATTTATCTATATTCTAAAGCAACTACTGAATAATCGGGGAGCATCGGCTCACTGTTTTTATTTAAGCTCGATAAGCAAGCATTTTACCACTATCTCACGCGATGATTCTGCAGAAGAAGTAGCAAGCTTGCCTAGCACATTCATACTTCACTTGAAGATTAAACCATTCGTTGAACAAAGACGCGGGCAATCTGTTGGCCATTGCATTGAACGCTATGTGAATAAATACACATTAAAGAGCAAATAATTAAAAGAAGGATATTCACAGCAAAATTATTGGGTAGCCATATCAAAGTAAGTACTATAAATACTAATACCTATAAATACAAAATGCAATGCACGCACTGGGACATTGGTCGTGCGTCGCTCCTTCGGCCTTCAAGCGATGACAATGTCATGCCGTGTTGACCCTCGAGACTGCTTACTCATTAAAAACATAGACCTACAAATATTTTAAACGTTTTAAACTCCAATAAACTTATTTTATAAATTAATGTTACTGAAGTTCCCAGCTTACAGATTATTATACACAGTTACCAATTTGAAGAAGATTTTACCAAGATTTTTTATAAATCAACTTCGTGTTGATATTATACCCGTATTGTCAACTTTTATCACTAAATTTTGGTCCTAGTATTAAATGTCCGTAGTCCATCAACTGACATTAAAATTAGGTAGATACCATTTGAACATTTATGACATGCTTCTACAGCTTATAAGAGCAAAATAAAACGAATACCTAAATATAAATAATCCTATAATAATCCTGTGACCAAACCTGATGTTAGTTTTATTTTGAAGTTCGTAACCGTATTCAACTGTCAATTGATGTTTTAAATTAGATGCAGTTTCCTTAGTCATAAAATTGGTACATCCAATGTTGAGATTGGGGTTATAACACTGGTATATCCAATTTATAGCCTTATATTATCTCGGAAATGTAGTCCGTAAAAAAATAAAGCTTGAAACCTAATCGTTAGCGAAATGTCGCGCGAAAACACCTTAGACTGGTTAAGGAGATGACGATGACCCCTCGGGCTGCTCACAACTACCTGCTTCTGGCTTGTATGCAAATTTGTTCTCTGAACAGTTCGAGTCAACGCACCTCCTAGCGTTAATTTCCAAATTATTTATTGGATCATCTCTCCCGTCCACACCCAAAATTCCAACTGTTTAAAAACATTATTCGATTCTATGATATGACTCATACGTACACACTTAATATTAAATCACCTAATAAATCCGAAAGTTTATGTGTGTGTTTACTTATTGTTTGAATTTAGTTTACGCTTTAACGGCTTTACGGATTTGGATGAAATTTGGAATGTAAATCGCTTATACCTATGATTAAAACATAGGCTACTTTTTAATTTGATAAACGCGGGCGACGCCGCGGGGCATGACTAGTAATGGTAACTATATGTGGATAATTTTAAGATCTCAGAAAATATGAAATTGTTGACGATTCAGTTGGCGCGGTGGGCAAGTCTCTGCCCTTTGCGCTGTGGAATTGATGCCTGGTAGGAGCATAAATTTTACTTTCCAAGGAACATTTACGTTTATGGTTCTGGATTATGTGTGTGCTGTGTAAATTTTTCCTTGTTTGTTTTGTTAAGCTTGTTCTAGATGATTTAAATTAGAAATGTGTATTAAAATGGAAAATTTGATTGAGAAAGTGATTTTTATGGTAATTTCTTAATTGGTATATTATTAATTACTAGCAGATCCCCGTGGCATTGCCCGCGTTAATCAAGTTAAAAAGTAGTCTATGTGCTAATCCTAGGTATTATTAATTTGATCCAAATCTGTGCAGCCCTTACAGCGTGAAGACAAAACAGACATAATTAAATACACACATACACACAAATATTTGCATGAATTTATGATATTTGTGTGAAGTGTGATGATTCATATAACATATTCATATGCTATGATAAATATCATATTATGATGAATGTCTATCCGTTGGGAAGTACCCACTTGGATGCATGAAGCTGGAAGACCTAAAGACATGTAGGTACTCTGTGATTAGTCAGTACGTCCCCTCACGCATTTCCTTTTTCTTTTATTTCTACAAATCATTCATTGTGGTGTATATTTTACGTAGAAACACTATTTTTATAAAGGACTGTTATCTAATTATAGCTTCCATTGCCGCATTGTTAAAATGTCGATATTAATTAGCAGCCACTCTGCTACGAAAGTAACATTCAATGGACTATTGTCAACTTTTATTAGGACGCTATCGTAAGTATGTTACGGTACTTCGGAAGCTGTGGTCGTTGACTCTCTATCAAAATATACAGAGAATAAATACAAACTGTCGTCCACCACAAACCAGTCTCAAGTATTGGTCTTGACTCTGAGTCTGTCAAGTTATGTAAATTACGCAAAGTTCGTGTGCGATACTTGATCGATGGGTCACCGACCGCTACCGCCCACACTTCTTAATATTTTCACAATACAACACAATGAAAACCATGTAATCTTCATTAACGGCGTGAAGACTCGTCACTGCTATTGTATGACACAGCACGCAACCACAGGGAATCATTCGATATGCTTTATCTAATTTTTTGCAACACCTTCGACTAACGGCATCAAAATGCCTAATTTAAGTGTCCCCGGGTAATTGATTCCTATTGGCATTGTTGAGTGAGATATACCACGTACATAAAGCTTTTTGCATAAGTTCAACGGCCTCTGAATCTTTTGTTCGATAAACTCATGCTAAACAGATCACGATAGGTGTTCAGAATGGAAACGAGGAATGTTTTGGATAACAAGAACAGGATGCGTTTGAACAGTGTCTCAAATCATAACCACATACGCAATTTTAAAACTTTTTCTTATTATTTGGTTTCTGGTTATATTCTAAATAGGTACATTAATACGTTTTCAGTATGCGCTAGCATCAGTGCTGTGCACAGCTGCAGTAGCGTCGCCGAGAGTCGGATCTTCATTCACAAGAAGTGCCGTAGAAACCATCCCAAAACATGATCCAATTGCTACACCTATCAGAGCATCAGTTGAAAGTATACCTCTAAGGTAAATATAAATAAATCTTTAATTCCACACAAAAATCATACTGAAAAATCAGTCGCCTCTTGAATCAGTCGCCTCTTTTCCTCTAAATTATTAACGCTGACTTAAAATTTCTAGAGCCCTCCGCGACGAGAGTGAAGGAAGATTGCCCTTACGAGACGCAGTAGAAAGAAGACCCATTCCAGTTTTGGATAGAGGATATGCATTCAAGTCAATAGAGGAGGTATAATTTATAAATACTATGAGAGAATAAAAAGTAAATACGTTAGATCTTCATTGTTATAACGCCAATATCCTCATGTTGCAGGACGCAGAAATTATACCAAGTGCATTTGGTGGGCTGAAAAATTATTACGGAGCTGCTTTGTATTTGAACAAGTAAGTAATGAAATAGATTACCGATAAGACATTCATGAACGTTGCTAATAATAACAACCTAATACAAAATCTTTACCTTATATTAGTGGCAGCCGGAATGATGAAAGGCTTCAACTTGGAAACGCCAATCTACAAGAAATGCAGCAAACATCTGGTGGTTTGGCAGCTCGTCGTCTGGTGGTGTGCTATATGGAATCCTGGGCTGCATACAGAGCCCCACCTCTTTCTTTCACCGCTGGGCTAGTCCCCCGCTCTTGCACACATCTACATTATGCATACGCTGTAATGCATCCTCATACATATTCTGTATTGCCTGCTAACGAAGACTACGATGTTGTCAAAGGTGAGATACACAAATTTAAGAAAAATGTAACTAAAAACGAACCATTCTAGTCCAGTGATGTATAGTCGTATTTATGACAATCTAAAGCCCGTTATATTGTTTAGGAATTAACTCCCTTGTTCTACAATTAATCTTAAGACAAGAATTTATATATTAATGTAATTAATACTTTCGTCTGTTTTAGGTGGTTATCGCATTGCAACGGGGTTAAAACGCAAGATACCAGGATTAAAAGTTCTTATAAGTGTAGGAGGAGAAGGCACAGAACGACTTTTCAGTGAAATGGTGCAAGAGCCCGCAAGGCGAAATATGTTCATTGAAAGCGCTCTAAGCTTCATGCAAGAACACGATTTTGATGGACTCGATCTCCACTGGATGTACCCGGGAGAAAAAGATGACAAGGAAAGAGAAATGTTGACGGCTTTATTATATGAGTTGAGGGAGAAGTTCTCCTCATACGGTTTCCTTCTTTCAACTGTCCTGCCACCATTTAGGTACGTTCAAGTTCTCATACGGTTCTTGTAAACAATTTGTTTTAAAAGTACTTAAACACTCATGAAAGCTTATTATTTTCAATGTCTTACTTTAAGAAAAATTGAATTTTTGGTTTTAAAATGTAACCAAAAAAGCATGAGACAAAATATCACATCACATTTTCATTTTAGGTATCAAATAGAAGATGGCTATGATCTTAGCGCAGTAAGTGGTGCAACCGATTACACCATCCTGCAAGCTTGGGACATGACCCATGGGAAACGAGACGAGGCTCCGCCAAAAGCAGTACAACACAGTGCCCTGCATCGAGACCCTGGTGCAACATCACGAGACCAAAGATATGATAATATTGTGAGTCACGTGAAACAAATAGAATAGAAATACACATACCTATATTAGAACTATAAATCGCTTTGATATTTCATCAACTTGACCATGATTATATTGTTTCAGGAATTTTTGGTAAAATACGTCCTTCGACATGGAATGGCAGCTGAAAAGCTCGTTCTAGGTATTCCACTGTTTGGTCGCAGCTATGCTTTAGCTGCTTCTACTCTACCTGCACCTGGTGCTCCAATCAGTGGATGGGGTGATGAAGGTACCTATACACAGACCAAAGGATTGCTCGCCTATTTTGAGGTAGGATATACTTAAATGCATTTATTTTTTTGCCTTAATAATAATTACTCAGTTTAATTTTCAGTTTCCATATTTTTAATGGAATCTTATACACACCATAAGTCATCCACCGTAAGCGGAATTCATAAATAGGAATAATCAATAATATATCAAATTTTCAGATCTGTATGGCCGAACGTGAAGGTAAAGGCGTCTCTGGGGTTGACGAAGCTGGTAATGCGTATGCTGTTTTTGATAACCAATGGGTTACTTATGACACGCCCGCTACTGTCTTAGAAAAGGTAGGTTATTGGTATTCCTCTCAATTAGTCCTTTTCTACTAACTTAAGTTTGAACTTTAGTGAACAACTTGCCTATTCTATTTGAACAGATGAAATTCGTCATTAGTTCTGGATTGGGCGGAGCAGCGGCTTGGTCTATAGACATGGACGACTTCAGAGGACTTTGTGGATCTACTTTTCCGATATTGAGCGCTATATCTACTACATTGAATGGTTTGTATTTCTAATAATTTAATTATTATGTCTTAATAACTCACGAATCAATTTGCAGCAACACTATTTCCCAATGTGACGACGTGATATTTGCTCTCGTTTGCCTTTACAGGCACAGTATTTTCTGCAATATAAATGTTTTCATAATAGACGTTTCAGGCATTGTGTTAACGTTAACATAGGTCCGAAATAATCAACAATAATCTATTGACCTCCAGGAGAAGCTGTTCAGACAGACCAGTCTTCTCTCAAGATCGGTTCTTGTGAGGAAAATAGTCCCTATTTGGCATCTGATGAAGAATCTTGCGCGCATTTCCATTTCTGCACCGGAAGTATCAGCTACAGAATGTCCTGCGAAGATGAAAGACTATATGATCCTTCAACTGGTTTTTGTGGGTAAGAACATCAACGATATTTTGGTACTAAATTACTTATTGTTAATGAGTGTATTAGTAACAAACATTTTGTTTTATATAGGCATAATGATGTGGGCAAATGTATGCCAGGACAAAGCCTAAGGATAAGCGTTGACGATGCTGCAAGATATTTGTCGCAATTATATGAAAACGATTTTGAGGTAAGGATCAGAGTCATCATAGACAAATAGAAAAAAAGTGTCTGGAATTTAGTTATTTTTTAAATAATTATTAAATTTTTCAGTGGAATGATACACCAATGAAACAAGTAAGCATGAGCAGAGAACCTGAGAGACTAATTTCTTCAGAATCCGATGATATTGACAGCAAGAGAAGTAAGAACTAGAGCATAATATATTAACGTGTAACTTAAAATTGATTGTTTCTCGGTTATTTGGATTCAATACCAATTTTCTTTTCAGCTAAGCAAAGTGATAAAAAGGTTGTCTGTTATATGACAAGCTGGGCATTCTACAGACGTGGCGATGGGAAATTCGTCCCGGAACATGTTGATTCCAGACTTTGTACCCACATTGTTTACGCCTACGCATCCCTTTCTCCTGAAGACCTCGTTGCCAAAGAATTTGATCCTTGGACCGACATTACGAATAGTAAGTTATTCATAAAATTATGATAGAGATTGTCAACTCAGTGTAGTATTTATAAAACAGAAGTAATTTTATCACTCAACGACATGTACACGATACTGAGAGAGAGCCCTTCTTAATTTGCTTCCGCAATTGTCATCCATGCAACAAAGGAGTATCTTGACTCTCTGTCATTGTATCTTGAGAAGATGATATATTCTAGGCCGAGATGCTACATCTTTGTTATTGTCATCTTCAATCAATCACAAGGATCAAAAGCCTACTGCATGATACATTTTTAATTGTGTCTTTTCAGACATGTACGAGCGCGTGACCTCGCTAAAGGACGTCAAAGTCCTTCTTGGTTTAGGAGGATGGACAGACTCAGCGGGAGATAAGTACTCACGGCTGGTATCTTCAGACTCTGCACGCGCCAAGTTCATTCAAAAGCTGATACCATTCTTGAAAATGCACAACTTTTACGGTCTTCACCTAGACTGGAACTATCCAGTGTGTTGGCAGAGCAACTGCAAAAAGGGCGCTCAGTCAGATAAGGCAAACTATGCCAAATTTGTAACGGTAAGTCATTCCTAATATTCTTGAGGAAGGTATATAACAATTGATAATTTAAGAAAGTTTTAGATAACTGGATATATTTCAGGAACTGGCTAAAGGTCTTCACGGAGCTGGCATGGAACTCGGTGTGGCAATATCAGGGTACAAAGAAGTAATCGAAGCAGCCTACGATTTGCCAGTGATATCTAGAGAGGCGGATTTCTTAAGTTCTATGACTTACGATTACCACGGAGGATGGGAAAGAAGCACAGCTCATCATACTCCGTTAGTGCCGTCGCCTAAAGACAGTCTATCTTACTATTCTATTGTAAGTATACGAAAATCATCCGATATTCCAACCCAATATCAAAATGTCAGCATCTCTACTCATACGTAACGGGTATCGATTACTTATTGCGTAATTCGTGGTGAAAAGATGTTCCAGTGGCAATTTGTATTTTTTTTTCAGGAATATGCAATTAAGGCAATTATCAGCGGGGGCGCAGATCCCAAGAAGTTGCTACTCGGTCTCTCCTTCTACGGACAGTCATATAGACTAGCTGACGTAGAACGTTCCAGAGGACCAGGGACTCCGGCAGCGGGGCCAGGAGAGCCTGGAGAGTTCACCAAACAGCCAGGAATGCTGGCTTATTATGAGATTTGCTACAGAGGTAAGATTTAATCACAAGGACTAAGAAATAAGAAAGAATTTTACAATAAAATTACGAACTACATTGTTATAAAAATATAGGTTATTTAATTTCGACCTATAACCAAAGTTTTTGCTTATCTTAAGTATTTCTAATGAAAATTTATAATTTATTTTACAGTCAAGAATCTACGCTGGACGACAGGCAGACAAGATAATGCTGGACCTTACACGTACTCTGACAATCAATGGGTGGGCTACGATGACCCGAAATCAATCACAGAAAAGGCAAATATTATTATTAAGCCACATTTTAAGCAGATACAAACATAATGTAACCACTACTGATTTCAACTCGGAATTTCATTTAGTTCAATTTAAAAACAAATGAACTTCGTTCCCCTTGAAACAAATAAAAATCTTAATATTCAAATTAAGAACAAATAAGTGCTAACTTAGCTGGAAATTCTCCTTATTGTTAAGATATACACCGGCTGCAGACAGTATGGTTTTGAATAACGAGGTTACAGAACTCAATAAAAAAATTCAATAATAACCTATTCTGTAAAGGAATATTCCAGTCTTAGAAGGATGTTCAGTATTTTCATTTACGAATTTCATTAAGTCCACTACAGTACACTACGGTACAATTATAACCACAATGTTTTAGCTGAGCCATAGCTGCTTACTATAGTACAAAAAAGTATATATAACACATTATTCTCTGCAAATAGGTGGAATGGGCGATGCGCCAAGGTTTGGGCGGCGTCACAGCATGGGCAATCGACTTGGACGACTTCAGCAACCGGTGTTGCACTGAGCCGTCACCGTTGTTACGAGCTGCTGGGAGGGCAGTTGGACGATCGGTGCCTTCGCCTCCCAACACCGCGTGTGAAAGGCCACCCGACCCCGTTACTCCTGCACCTCCCACTACTACTGTTGCTACTGACTCTGCTGATGGTACAGATTTTTTATTTATCGTCACCTTATTTCGCTGACATGAATCGGAATCTTCTTAGAGCTGGTTTGATTTACTTACTACTAATATGAAGTCTGTCTCATTGAGGTTTATGCATTTTGTTTAGGCATGTTGTTTGTTCTTGTTTATTGATTTCGTTGTGTGGTGTAAGGATGGTAATATGCTTAATAATTAAACTAACAACTAGTTATGTGCCTTTACCTAATGGTCAGATTTCTTGAATGTTGATAATGACACCAATATTCATGATAATCGTTTCGGTGATTTTCCCAGTCGTTAATTTAGCTACTGCGGTTTTATTTTCTTACCACAGGCGTAAATTAAATTGTTAACCACTATATTAGCAAATATTTTGACCCGACGATGGCTAAGCAAAAAGAAGAGTTATGATGTTAGCATATTTGGAAACACGATATCATTTTGAAACATTCATGAATTAAATCCTTTATTGAATGAAGAAAGATTTATTGGAAACAAATAATACACCTCTCTAATCATTCCCAATTCTAAGGTTCAGCCGGTGGCAGTCACGACCACCACGGTGGCAGCCACGATCAGCATACTTCCACCACGTGGCCGAGCTGGACTCCCGCTGCCACCACTCCCTCCACCATGCAGACTTGGTGGACGCCTGCTGCGGCAACAACTACTTCCACAACCACGACCACAACTAAACGACCAACGACTACGACAAGGAGGACAACAACGACATCTAGGCCTTCTGATTCAGGTTAGAATAGCATATATTGGAAGTTGGAAGCCTGCTTCGATAATGCTCTTGCAATATTCAATTCAGTTCAACTGAACTGAATAGAATTTTATATTTAGAGAGTCATTTAGACCCTGGAATAGTAGTTACAGTACAGTTACTTTTTTACCTAATTTACTCATGCGAAGAAACTTAGAAAATAAATTATATAATGGTGAAATTGGTCGTGGAACAAGTGGCGAAACCAACATTTTGAAAGTACCCCGGAAAACGGCAGCACCGATTTTCATTAAATATAGCTAAGAAAATTCTCGATCAAGTCGAAAACTTTCAAACCAAAACAAAACTAAATCCAAACTGGTTCAGCCGTTTGGAAGCTACGATACCGCAGACAGAAACACAAATATACTACATACTACGGTCTTTTTCGTCGGGCGGTAAAAATAAAGAGAGCAGGAAATAAAAAAATAGAAAGTTCCTTAGTACTAGTTTACTAGTCTAAAATCAAAACAGTACGTTGTTAAAAGTAAAATTAATACCTTTCGTCCCAGGTTCCATGGAAGGCAGTCCCTGTACCGCTGGAGAGTACCACGCTGCGCCGAGAGACTGTGAAGGGTACCTTCAATGCGAGGCTGGACATTGGCGCAAACACAGCTGCGCTCCGGGACTGCACTGGGCCGCCTCCGTCAATAGGTGTGACTGGCCGAGCTACGCTAAATGCACAGGTAAGGAACAACAGGTTCCAAAGAAGGTAGTCAGAACATTCCTGGTGATATAGTCGTAGTTCACCACACTCAAGTAGAAATATCAGTCGCCATATTCACTAATCATTTTTTTCCGGCGCCCTTTGTACAATCATTCATTTGAACTGCCCATTGCCTTAGTTAGGTGGGCGCCTTCTAAGCAATGGTTCGATTCCCGGCGGGAACACAAGTTTTCTCAAACGTGTATCTGGTTCTGGTATTGATTGTGTATATGATGTGAATGTTTCCGGCATCCACAATCGGTCCATGAATGGGGGAGAAATCGGTGAACATATAAAAAAAACATACAGTCGAACAAACAACCTCCTCCTTATTTGAAGTCGGTTAAAAAAATACATACAATCGAACATAGAACCTCCTTCTTTTTGAAGTCATTTAAAAAAGAAAGATTTATACTTTTTTTTTCCAGCAACATCAAGCAGTGAATCGACTACCGCTACCAGCACACTAGCGCCTATGACGTCACGGCCCCCACCTTCTACCACTAAGAGAACTACGACAAGCACCACAACAACTACAACAACAACCACTACAACCTCTAGACCTGTTAGTTCTGGTAAGTAAACCCATTTTTGTTCTTTTATAATGAATTTAAATCAAAAAAATACATTTATACAGTTTACAGTAGGTACAGTACCATTAAACCAAAATAGCTTTTTGTATGGTACAGCCATTCGCAACGTTTGGTAATTATTAGCTTACCTAAAATAAAAATAAAAAAAACATTAAGGTAACCAGATAATTTTGATAGAAAATACTAGTGCATTATTACAACGCCAGCAAGATGAAACTAAACATAAATAAAATAATATAAACGCTTTCAAACTTACAGCCCCGTTCGAAAGCTTCTGTCGTGGTTGCCGTGTCCAGACCAAGAAATACAACACTTTAGGAAACACAAACTTACGTGTTTCCACCGGGAATCGAACCCGATACGCCCTGTAGGTCTATTCTGGTCGTCAAAATACGATTGTTCGAATTAATGCGACGTCAATACGACAGTCGATTGGTTGAAATTTTAGTTAATTCGATGTTCATAACAAAAGAAAATCGCTCGATTTCGACGTCGATGTGACGCCCGGAATAGACCCCCGGCATAGAAAGCAGCTGCGTAAATTGAGAACCTCCTTTTTTGAGCAGGAGCACAAGTTGTCTCCCCAAGGTATTTTTTTTGTGTGGTTGTGATTGTGTCATATCACGAATGTTTCTGGCACCCACGACACTAGTCATTAAACTTAGTGTAGGGCTGTGAGTGTAAGAGTGATTATGTTATGTTAATATTATCTGGTACTCTCAACAGATTCCCAAGTTGGACCTTCCGACGGTGCAACTTGCAATGGTCAAGACTACCACTCAGTAACCGGAGACTGTAACGCCTATCTTCACTGTGACGGAAGCAAATGGAAGCTTCAACATTGCGCACCAGGCCTGCACTGGAGCGCCAAGCAGAAGCACTGCGATTGGCCGAAATATGCCAAATGTGAAGGTAATTCAAGTTAACTCCGTACCTATAATGCCAAACATAACCTATATACCTATAGTACATATAGGTACGACCTTTATATAATATAAACGCAAACGCATTCACACTCACAGCCCCACACTAAGTTCAAAGACTTGTATCGTGGGTGCCGGAAACATTCACATCACACACATTACAACCAGAACCAGAAGCACAAATATCCCTTGGTAAGGAATGTGTGCTCCTGCCGGGAATCGAACCCAGAACCCACGGCGCAGAAGGCGGACACCTGTCCACTGCGCCAACTGGGTCGTCAATATATGAAAGCGACAACGATCACGTAAAAATATATCATTTCAGAGACATCATCACAACCTATTACTTCACCACCCAAACCAACCAGACCTCCTCGACCAGCAACGACCACATCGACCACTAAACGTAAGTATATATTTTAATTGGTAGTCAACTACATACACATCGATATGATCTTTGGTCAATAATATTTTTATTTTTTATGTAATCGAGAGACGAGACGAGTTAGTCGCACGCCTGATGTTAAGCGTCACGCTGGCCTGACAGTTCAGTGCCACCCAGAGTTTTGAACTTGGGTCAAGAGCCTGCGCTGCAAAACACTGCGCTTGTCACCTTGAGTTATTAGATTTCTTCAATCCGAAATACAGTAATGTATGCACACTACTGCTTGGCTGAATGTCTTGCAATGGTGCTGCCCCAGACGGACACTGCAAAAGAGCACGTACCACTTTAAAAAAGAGACCTACCACTACAACTTTAATCTAGAAGTAGATTTTCTCTACCACCAGCGAGAAGAGGAAATATTTGGCTCTACATTTACAGCGCTAACCAGTGCGTTTTGGCAGATAACGAACACGTTTGAATTAAGTAATCCTAAAAACATTTAGTTTCCATATATACATTTCGTTTATCGTTTTAGAGCGATGTTAGTTATGGCAGGTATCTACATTATTAAAAACTAATTAATGTGTGCCTGCAATTTAGTTAAAACCAGTGACTTTGATTTATAAACAACGTGCGAGCTTGTACGTGTTATAACAAACTGGTCAATGAAATACATTTAGATATTTTTGGCATCTAAGTTTAAGCGGCTTTATTTTTTATTAACGACCATTTCTTTTCTACTATAAAATGATTATTTCTGAAGATTTGTTCGTATTTAAATATTTATCTCAAGCAATGAATTAATGCAACTTGTATTAATGTATTCGTACTATTTCTTACTTTTATGTATTAGATTAACTTACTTGTACCCTAACTATATTTATAGTTAATGACATTATTGTTTTTATTTTCATTTTGGTGAAAACTATTAATTGGCCTTAAGTTTAATAGATGATTTTTCTATTCATGTAGGTATGTAGCTATTTTTCATTAAAATATACAAAATTAAATAAATAAACAATATTCCTACCGCTTTCCTCCAAAAATCTTGTTAAATATTTTTCTACCTATACTTTCTTTTCCGTAATACCTGTCACTTTTTTCATAAGTTTTTATTCATCTAGGTCCATCATCAGACAAGAAAGAAGATAGCGAATGCAGCGGTAACGACATGCACGCACCCGCAACCTCCTGCGATTCCTACCTACTTTGTGTCGGCGGTCGCTGGCGCAAGCAGCTTTGTCCACCTGGCTTACACTGGGACAAGCGAACAAGCCGCTGCGATTGGGTCGAGTTCGCTATGTGTCAAGGTTGGAACCTAAACTTTATAGCGATCGTAAACTATTAATCCAAAAGCAAGCCCATTTTTAAGTTAAATTTTTGAACGAGAAAGTGGCGCTTATCTCCAATAATAGGTACATAATCAACGCCAAATGCTGAAAGCTGGTGACGAACCCTCCACATGCTTAGAGTTATCATGTTTGTCAGTTACACCCATTGATCCATATTTTTTTAGTGTAAAACTGCCAATAAAGGGAATTGAGATGTAACATTTTTACAAATCCATTATTTTGCACCAGTTTTTTGAAAGTCGTCTAACCCATCGTGACCTATTTGCTAAGGGACCAATGTCACTAGAAAGTTTATCATGGTTGTTCATTTAGTTAGTTAAAGAGAACAATAGAAAAGCGAATTACTCTCTGGGCGAGTTACATACACGTCGTGTCGTCTGCCTCATATCCCGCGGGGTCCATTCACAGCGGGAAGAAAAGTTTGTTATCATGGGTAATTTGTTGTTTCTGTTTCTGACCGTGCTGATTTTATGTGTGATGTGAATATTTCCAGCAACCGCAATATACGACATTGAAGATGAGAAGTGAATGTAAAAAATATAACGCATTTTTTTTGTATAGTGGACAAACCATCAGCGACCAAGTCTCCGATACCGCAGCCTGTAACAAGCACAACTACCACTACCACAACAACCAGACGCCCAACTAGACCCCCTACCACAACAACTAGACGCCCAACTAGACCCCCTACCACAACTACAACCACTCATAAACCCCTGCCTGATGAGAATCAAATACCCAGCAAGGTATGAACGAATGAATATTATTATTTTATTGTACGATTTGATGGTACGATCTACATCACACTTACAGAAAAACGAGGCAGAGCATTTCACTCTATTTATTATATTACCGCTTGGTACTTATTGGCATGATATCCAAAAAGTATCAGGTACTGATTTATTTGATTAGTACAATCGCGTCGATATTAAATACTAGCCCTTTCTTGCTCGCTGAGCGAGTTCCCAGACAATAAACAGGTTTAAATATATCCTACTAATAGATATACACATATAATAGACATGTCCATCAACAAGCATTCTACCTGTTTACGTAATTGCACAAGTAAGAAAAGATCTAGACTGCTAGGAAGAAGTAAGGCTTAGCTAGTTGTGAAGAGTAGACAGGCTGTACATACCTACTTAGATTTTTTTTATTCAATGCCCACATTCCCTTACACCAATTATAACCTCTACAGGACTGTGTAACTGGCACCTACCACGCTCACCCGAAATGCGGTAAATTTTTCGTATGCGTGAATGGAATGCTCATAGCGCAGAGCTGCGCGCCTGGCCTCGTTTGGCGACAGGACAGAACTCAATGTGACTTCCCGAGCAAGACGTCTTGTACCGATAAAAGGCAAGGCGTGTCGGCACCACTGATTGATGCCACAAACTCTGAAGGAAACTTTATAGATATCATCGAAGAAGCACCAAGTAAGTATCATTAGTTAAGTGTCACGTTCAGGGCACATCTAAACATATTTTTTTCTTTATTAATATTAAACAAGGGGCAGCTCGCTTCACTCCACTTCAAGTCAGGCCTACCGTTATTTCCCTCTGACGGCAATGCATTCAGCGATTCCAACAATCCAGAGCTTGTGTAGACACGTGACCAGCGTTTCGAAAGTGTGATTATGACCTATTCATATCCACTTGTGACACTAGATCAGTAAAACAACAGTGTTACAGAATACTTATTGGTCTATTTCATATTTATATATTCATAGCGATAATAAAAACTCGGGTCATAAGGCCAGAAAACTTCGACGAAGGTAACTAATAAAGGGCTAACGTTCTTGATGAAAACTAAAATTTTATATTTCTATGGAATTGCTATAAATTCCATGCCACACATCAAGCAACTTATATCACTGTAATGACTCGTAACAAATTTTCAAGCTTTTAGCCCTGAAAACAATTTGAAATTAACATACAGTGTTTAAAAAGTGTCGCGAAGTGTTATTTATTTCGTAAGCTTTGATATATGAGTTGTTATATTTTACAGAATTCTGCAACAGTGGTGATTACGCCGAGTTCCCTTCAGACTGCACACGCTACCAACACTGTCTGTTTGGCAAATTCGAAGAATTCTCTTGCAGCGCTGGATTACATTGGAACCAGGTACGAGAGCATTGACACTTCCTATATTACGAATAGATTTTCGAAATGCACCAATAATAATCGATGGAATGTATAAACATTTAGATATCAAAAAACTGACCCATAACCTAGCAAACTATCGACATCAGGTGCATTTATCTATAGTACTTTAAATAAAGTACTGGTATACGAGTATATTTATTCACGATGTACAAGATAAAGTTTTTATTTTATCATGATCATCTCGATGTACAAAATAATAAAAAACATCCTTCATGTATTTCACAGAAAAAACAAATCTGCGATTGGCCAAAAGACGCAAAATGCAAGAAACAAGGCACATCAACACCCTCAACGACAACAACGTCTCGTCCAGTGATGGACTCCATCATAGAACCAGAAGAGCCTGAAAGACCTTTGGCTCCTGTTAAGCCAATCCATACAATGCCGTCTACTGGAACGCAGCCAGATATATCTTTGAAACCAGCTTTACTGAATTGTAAGAATCACTAATTTCTTTTGTTTTTCTTTAGTTTAGTGTCTTTTTACCTGTGGATTAAACTATCATCCCTACTAAGCATCAAAGTAACTGTGATCTCACGACAGAACACTATCTATATCAACGGACTAAACAATGCCAAATATACTTTGAATAGCGGATTTTTATTGACATAAGGATGAATACTAAGTATAAATTAACCATCATATTTTCAAATAAATAACAAGTATTCCAAAGGCTTGCGCGAGTTCTCATATTTAATACCCTGTGATATAACAGCAGCCCAATTATTATATAACATTGTTACCAAATCATTTTTACTGCAATATTTTTGTTAAACTTAAACAAACATAGTCGGGTCACTTGATTATCAACATTTCTTTAACTCCTATTAGAAGGACCTTAAATTATGTTAACTTCATCGCTGTATCTACCTATGTTATAGAACTGTGAAGTATATTTCTAATAAAAACGTGAGCCACAACACTTTCAATCGTGATATAATATATGATACCTATACTTATAGAATGACCATCTTTATCTTCTAGCTCGTTACAAATTGGTTTGCTACTACACTAACTGGTCGTGGTACCGTCCTGGCATCGGAAAGTTCTCCCCAGAAGACATCGACCCGACCCTTTGCACGCACATCATTTATGGATTCGCGGTCTTGGGAGATGATGGACTTGCTATGGCGCATGATTCTTGGGCAGATTATGATAATCGTAAGTTCTAAAGTGCAAATGTAAATAATATTACCGCAATTTAAGTTATAATGACTGATATTTACTTTAATAATCCGAATGCTGTTTCACCAGACAGTATCTTATGCAGATATTTCCACCAAAATTATATTTGTATTTTTTGTGCTCACCTAACCTCTATAAAAAACAAAAAAAACAAGTAAATTTTCTCATGCCTTATAACAAAAAATAATAGTTAATGTGAAGGCTTCACATTAACCATAACATGCATATTTCAATAATATAACAATTATTTTTCGTTTATTTAATTCTCAGGACTATACGAACGTGTAGTAGAATACAAGCGACACGGCATCAAGGTATCTCTCGGTCTGGGTGGATGGAACGACTCTGCCGGCGACAAGTACTCTCGGCTTGTGAACGATCCCGCGGCTCGAGCAAGATTCGTGGATCACATAATAGATTTCCTAGACAAGTATAGCTTTGATGGACTAGATTTAGATTGGGAGTATCCTAAATGCTGGCAGGTGGGTTGTAGTTTTTTTTTATGAAACTTACTATAGACAATTCAAATAATAGTAATGCTTCTTAACAAAGAAGGTAGAGAGGAGAGATCTAGAAGTAGTAAGTAGTCTAGTGTGTGTAACTGTGCAATAGCAACAAAGCTTGGGGGCTGAGTCACCCACGTCCGTAGGAGGATACCCCTTAAGTCTGACTCCCTACACGTGGTCCCCGGGTGGTGCTAATCAGGTGACATTTGAGAGGTGGTAGAGCATTTTGTGAGTTGCTCGCCTGGCTTGCTACCAAAGTAGCTTACCACCATCAAGTTGAAAGTCTGCCGCCAAGCCAAATACGGTGTTCCGGCAGTTATCCTTGAGAGCCTGCGTATTCCAGGTCTAGTGTGTTTACCAGCTTCGATCACATTGTCATTTACCATCAGGTGAGATAGTGGTCAAACACTAGCCTGTCACAAATAAAAAATAAAAGAGCAACAAAGCTTTTATCGCAATAACTATTATAACCACTCATCTCACATTGTTTTCCAGGTGGATTGTTCGAAGGGTCCCGAATCAGACAAAAGCGCATTCGCCGACTTAGTCCGCGAACTTTCAGCCGTACTGAAACCTAGAGGCATGCTGCTCTCTTCCGCCGTATCTCCGAGCAAGCAAGTTATAGACGCCGGATACGACGTGCCTGCACTTGCGAAGTACTTGGACTGGATTGCGGTGATGACGTATGACTATCATGGACAGTGGGACAAGAAGACCGGACACGTTGCTCCGTTATATTATCATCCTGATGACGATAATACGTATTTCAATGCGGTAAGTAGCGTTTGTAACACAATGGTCATACTCATGGTCATAATATATAACCACATTGATTATCATTCGATCAAAAATACTATACAACTTACAGAACTACACAATGCGCTACTGGATGAAGAAAGGCGCTCCAGCTTCAAAGCTTGTGATGGGCATGCCCATGTATGGTCAGACGTTCACTCTCGAGAACCGAAGAAGCGCTCACAGAGGCAGGGAATCCTATGGCTTGAACACACCAGCAACTTCCGGCGGCGACGAAGGCGAATATACTAGGGCTAAAGGATTCCTGTCTTACTATGAGGTAAGCGCGTATTAAATCGGCCATCCAACAAGACTCATCCAAACTTCACTCAATTGGGTTAAAGTTAGATGTAAACTTTTTACAAAGAAGTTACAAGTAAAGTTAAACGTAAATTTGACAAACAATTACCATAATTAATGAGTTTCATTTTCAGATTTGTGATCGTGTTAGAAACAGCGGTTGGACCCTTGTAAAGGATCCTGAAAGGCGCATGGGTCCTTACGCCTACAAAGGTAACCAATGGGTTTCCTTCGACGATCCAGAAATAATCGCAAAGAAAGTGGAATTTATCAAATCTTTAGGTCTTGCTGGCGGCATGGTTTGGGCCCTTGATCTTGATGACTTCAGGAACAGGTAAAACCTAATGAAACAAATATATAATAAGGCTACAGTTCTTTATTAGTTAGGTAGTTCAAAATCATAGAAGAAAACTAATTGACGATACCTTAATTTTAGATGTGGAGAAGGAAAGCATCCGCTTTTAAACACGATCAAGAATGGATTTTTGAATTCAGGGATTAGTATGAAAGAAGAACACCGTCCATCGAAACCAATTCATTCAGACCACTATCCCGAACCTGCTAATTCTATAGACGATGATCTTGATGATATCGAAATCATACCTTCATATAAGCCACCCAGACCTGTGCACATGACCTCAAAACCAGCTTACAAACCTCCAAAACCATTCCAAGTGCCGCAAAGTGATGAGCTGCAAACTACTAAGAAACCGTTGACATCTGTTGGCCATAAAGAAGAGAGATATAAAGTTGTCTGCTACTATACAAACTGGGCTTGGTACAGGTAAATGAAAAAATTGGCTTGTTGAGTAATTTGATAAGTTAACTAGTCCCATTCAAATTCATTAATGTGACGCACGCACACACAAAATATTATTTCGTATTTCTTTTAATGATATAAGCCCTTTGGCTCCGTCGTCCCTTCAACTATCTATATACCAAATTTTACTTCAAAATATAGCTGTTAAAGATATCTCGCTGCACACTCGTACACACATCGACTTTCAGACTTTTAATACATAAGTATAGCATTATATACTATTAGTCTATGCTTGTATCATAACATATAGTAAACACAGACTCAATCTAATATCAAACTTCGGACTAATATGACTAAAATGATACAAATAACTGCCATCACTGATTTATCACTGCAAATATTTGTTACTTATAATATTCATTATTTTTGTTTAGACCAAGTCCCGGAAAATTCACACCGAGCAACATCGAGCCGTCTCTTTGTACGCACATTGTCTACGCGTTCGCAGTCCTCGATACGAACCGTCTGGTCATAAAGCCTCATGATATGTGGCTGGATGTGGAAAACAGTAAGTTTATGACTTTATCTATTTCAACTGGTGTTCAATACTTTCAAAAAAGATTAAAGATAATATATAAACTAAAAACCGACTTCATCGACACTACGATATCGATCACTATTCGTGCTCGATTACAGAGATTATTAAGTAACTCAAGTACTATTTTTAAATGACGCAGTTATGTGGTAACAACCACAAAAAGAAAACGGACCGAATTGAGAACGTCCTTATGTTTTTGTCGGTTAATATATTAGAATTATTTTTTGAAACGGTATATAGGGAACTACAGTTGATTTTTCGGGTTTCTTAACGGGACCCTATTATTAAGATTCCGTTGTCTGTCCGTCTATCACCAGGCTGTATATCATGAATCGTGATAGTTAGACAGCTGAAATTTCTACAGATGATGTATTTCTGTTGCCGCTATAACAACAAATACTAAATAACAGAATAAAATAAATATTTAAGGGTGCTCCCATACAACAAACGTGATATTTTTGCTCGGTTTTTAAAACTTTTATTGTGTTATTCACGAGAAGTGTGGTGAACACTTTCAAAATATCTGAATTTTAACTTGCACCTTGCAACAGAAAATACACTAATCTGCATTTACTATCTAGAATTCTTCGAGAAAGTAGTATCACTCAAGAGCGAAGGCATCAAAGTAGTCCTCGGTTTGGGCGGCTGGGACGACTCAGCAAGTGACAAATATTCAAGACTTGTAAACAGCGCAAGCGCAAGGAGGAAATTCATAGTTCACGCGCTAGATTTCATTGAACAGTACGAATTCGACGGACTCGACCTCGATTGGGAATATCCTAAGTGCTGGCAGGTAAGTCATCATCAAAGATTTTTCTTTATTAGTGACTTTCATATTTATAATTTTGCGGATTACCTCAGGGTTCTGTGCTGGGGCATGCTTCGTTATAGCCGAGGTTTTCTTGCAGGTTAACTGTGAAAAAGGACCGAGCACAGATAAACAAGGTTTTGCTAGTCTAGTGAAAGAGCTGAAGGCAGCTTTCGCTCCTCGCGGTCTTCTTTTGTCTGCGGCTGTGGCTGCTAGCAAACGAGTCATTGATGTTGGTAAGTGTTATTTGAAATTGAATTTCTTTGAACAATAATATATAAACATACTTTAGTACTGGAATTGCCAGTTACTACCAATAAACATTTCCATAACTAAAATAAGTAAACACATCGAAATCTACAAACTCTTCCAAGTTTTACAACAAATACTATAGAATAAATCTAAATCTTCCAGCATACGATGTGCCAACTCTATCAGAAAACCTGGACTGGATCTCCCTGATGACATACGACTACCACGGCCAGTGGGACAAGAAGACTGGACACGTCGCGCCCATGTACGCTGGAGGAGATGACTCCGATATGACACTGAACACGGTAAGGGCAAACACTTCACACGATTTACAAATCCGAAAGTTTGTACGTTATGAGTGTGTATGTTTAAAACAATTTACCTAAGGCATGCCTTGCAAATGAATTGATTTTAATGATAGTTCATATTCCTGTCCCATCCCATCCCAGGACACAGGCGAAATTGGCGAGCGTGTCTGGATGAAATTAGTACTATAGAATCAAATGATGATCAAGATGTGGATAGAGAAAACATGTATTCCATTTACTGCGAGGTTATAAATAACAAATCTTTATTTGACCTCGAATTATGATAACGGACTAAATGCATGTTTTAAAAATTATACAAAATTCACAACCCTATTTTTTTACATTACCGGCAAAACGCCCTCGAACTCTTTTATAACGCCTGCCCAATGTACAATCGAAGAACAAATCTCTACATGGTATAAAACAAAGTTTCTGCTTCTGTCTGTCTGTTTATCCGTTAACTCCTCCTAAACCACGTAACGGATTATGATGCGGTATTTTCAATCAGTTACATAATTTTTACGAAAGGTTTATACTTATAATAAAACCTAATTAAGTTTATATATAAATAGGAAAAAACAATATCTTCCAACCAAGCTGCCGAGAAATATATGTCCGTGGCTAGCGTAGACTTAACCTTAAAGGATATATAAAATTATGTACTAAAAAAATTTAGTTCTAAAAAAATCCTTAGGAAAACGCCGCGATGGCATATCTCTATCTATTGACTCACAGTAACCATTTCTTTCATCAAAAGTTTTCATTAATAAATTGCGCTACTTGCGAGTTGCGACGCTATTTACTGTTGTTTAGTTTCGCCTCTTTTTTTTCTAAGTTAAACACGTGCGAAGCCAGGGGCGGATCGCTATTTAATTATAAGTATTTATGAAGCAATGCAACAGATAAATCAGAATTATACAGAACAGGGGCATCTAAACATAGGATTGTTTAGTTACAGAAGCTAATGATTTTGGCCTCATATTCAAGCAGAAACATATTGTCAGTCTATCTCGGATGACAAGATTAATATACATATTTGAGTAATGATTTTGTTTGTGTTACAAGCTGCTAAATTATTTTCATCAAATTTACAACTATTAATTACGTTAAGTCGGTCAAGAATGTTTGTAAACGCCAAATCAATCGCCAAGTATTTTTGAGCAAATTTGTCGTTTCAATACCAGGAAAGCAAAGATAAAGGATCGGTGAAGTACCGAGATCTTTGAACCAATCAATGTTTAGACCTACAAAAAGAATAATAATATTAATTTGAAACACAAAAATATTCATCAATACTTCCTTTGCAATTATTTCCATGAACCATGCAACCGGAAGTCCAGAATCAATAATCCGAAAGTCAAGAACGTCTTCCTGCCAGTATGGACGATCGCATAGCGACTCGAATTAAATTCTATGCTTTCTTAACGGACATTATCATTAATTACTTATTGACAATACAAATGCCGTTATTTAGATAGAGTATAATAATTTATATATATATATATATATATATATATATATATATATATATATATATATATATATAATGACACGTCTAATCATATGTTGAATGTGATTCCAAAATTTAAGTCCATGTTTTCTGTCTAGAACTTCACGGTACACTACTGGATCAGTAAAGGAGCTGAGAAAGAGAAACTCATAATGGGAGTACCATTCTATGGGCAATCGTTCTCTCTCATGGACAATGTCGGCTCTGGGTTGGGAGCGCCTACATATGCAGGAGGTGAAGCAGGTGATGAAACTAGGGCTCGGGGATTCCTGTCGTTCTATGAGGTGAGTGAATTAAACAAATTTGAAAAGCGATGCAAATCTTTGGACTAAATTCGAGGTCCTTAATGAGAAAACGATGTTATAACTATTCCGCAAGAAATTCGACACAATGTAGAATTTATTTCTAAATTACCAATTTTTAGGTATTACAATTAAAATTAATAACAGACACGTGATAGTATTTTATTTATTGGCTAGTGAATTAAATAACTATGAGACGTAAATTTTGTTCACGTATAATATCGGCGCAAGTAACTACTTAATTCGATTTGAAAAGTGATTCCGCCGCTTTTAAGCGAAACGTTATCTATTTTATATTATATATCAAAGATCCGTAGCTATATTGGCCATAACAGTGTGTCAACAAGGAAATAGTACTACCTACATATATTGTTTATCAGATAAAGGAAATACTTAATTTCTCATAGAATTTGTTATTGCCATAGATATGCGACCGCATCAGACTAATGGGCTGGCAGGTGACCCGCGACCCAGGCGGTCGGATGGGACCTTATGCTGCTTTGGAGGACCAATGGGTCTCCTTCGACGATGACTTCATGGTGCGACACAAATCTGAATATGTCCGGGCCATGGGACTAGGAGGAGCCATGGCCTGGTCCTTAGATCTTGATGATTTTAACGGGAAATACTGCGGATGTGGAAAATCACCACTGTTGAGAACAATCAACTTTGTCCTCAGAGATAAGGAAGCGCCACCGCGTTGCTCACTTGAGGAAAGTAAGTATAGGTAATCCAAATGCCCATTGGATCGCAAAGAATAAGTTGTTTTATCAATTTAACGAAACTTCATTCTTTATTCTCAGTTCATGCACCTACAACAGACACGGCTGTAGCATTGCCTGGAACTACAACGGAAACTACTACTGAATATGTAAGGCCAACAACATCTAAGCCTACAAAGCACGAGACTGATATAGTTAGTGTAAGTACACAACATCAATTTAGCATACCCAATCCGTAACTCAAGAACAGGTTACGCCAACTTTTTTCTACAAGTTTCATTCTGCTTCCAGGGTTCAAATCTTGAAGGCAAGCCTTGCTCAGGAATGGTATTCAGAGCTGATAACAACGACTGCACTAAATACTATTTTTGTATCAACGGAGAGTTCTCCCAGCTCACTTGTCCCGAATCTTTGCACTGGAATAAGAATCATTGCGACTTGCCGGAAAAAGCACAGTGTAAAACCAGAGCACAACTTAGAATACCCGGTGGAGAAGAATCTGAGTCTGAGAAACGTGTCGTTGCTTGCTACTTCACTAACTGGGCTTACTACAGGTAAATACTACACATACCCATTAAATGTGCCTCAAATATAAAAAAGAAACAGATGTTAGATTCTTAATGGACGATTTCTTACAGGCATGGCAATGGTTCCTTTGGACCTGAACAAGTCGACCCATCTCGCTGCACCCACATCATATATGCGTGGGCTCATCTAGACCCCAAAACTTACAAACTGGTTCCAGGCATTCCCGAACTGGACGTCGAAAACGATTTCTATGGAAAAATCACTGAACTGAAACAAACTGGTATCAAAGTTATTTTAGGAGCTGGAGGATTGAAGGACTCTGAAGATGATAAATGGAAAACAATGGCGTCTTCAGGACTAAACAGAAAGATTTTCATTGATTCAGTAATGGACATGTTGCAGAAGTGGAACTTTGATGGGGTCCAGATTGCATGGCAATATCCGGTTTGTAAGCAGGTATAAAATACTCTCATGATATTCTAGAATATTTTTGATCAGCAAAATAAAATGTAATAAATTGATTGAGATTATGATAAGTCGGATTAGATACCTGTTTAGCTGCTACTCCAGCGAAATGTATTAAAGGTCTCGAAGACTCATCAAACGTTGGGTCCACAAAATACGAGCTATGGCTAGAGCAAAAATAGGAAAATATTAGTTCGATTCCAATTTAAATAAATTAAGAGCTAACAACAACACTCTATATTTCAGGCTCCATGCTCCGCTGTTACTCGTTACGCCTCATCACAAGAAGACTTCAGTGACTTGCTCATAGAACTATCAAAGTCTCTCAGACCGCGATTCGAACTATCTGCTGCTGTGACATATTCTCCTGAGATAGCCTCAGTGGCTTACGATCCCACTGTACTTACCAAAGAACTGGACTGGATAGCGATCACGGCTAATGATTACTACGCATCCACCACCGGCAGGACAGCGTATTTGGTACCTTTGGAGAGCAGCGAAGTCGCTGGCATCAACAGCTTTGTAAGGAACTTTTCCCAGTATTATGTTTCTTTAAATGAAGAAGAAACCTGTAGTATTAACATTGCTGTCTTCCAAAAATGCTCCGTTTTTTTTGTAATGACATACCTTAATGTCATTTTGTTAATATTTTGATACAGAAAACATAATGTGACGGTATAGCTTACGACTTATGTACGGTTATCACTAGATATACTTTACCAGTTTCCTCAAACATCAGTTTTTAGGATATTATTCAACTTATCATTCTTACGATACTAAATGATGCATGACCCAATCATGCTTTTAAGACAAAATCTGAACATATGGTATTTTTTCAGAACTCGTCTCTCGCTTATTGGAGCAGCATGGTACCTCCCAGAATGCTTGTGTTGGTGGTGCCAGCATACGCACGAACTTATACTCTCAGGAGTTCATCCAGCGCTATTCCTGGCTCGCCTGTTTCTGGGCCCGGGGATCTAGGACACTGCACCAGGGTGCCT
This sequence comes from Lomographa bimaculata, assembly GCA_948107665.1. Taxonomy (NCBI): domain Eukaryota; kingdom Metazoa; phylum Arthropoda; class Insecta; order Lepidoptera; family Geometridae; genus Lomographa; species Lomographa bimaculata. The sequence continues at coordinate 10,957,078 of OX403589.1, forward strand.
GGATTCCTGGCCTATTACGAGGTATTTACTTACATCAATCTAGCTTTAATAGCAAAGCGGCTAAGGTCTTGGCCCGAAAAACCAATAGACTTCCGCATTTGGTTCGACCTAATTACGAAGCCCTCCAATCAGTTGACAACTTTTTTTCAATGTCTGATAGGGCAGCGTTTGACTTTCTCATCTGACGGTAAGTTCTTAAACTTCTTTGTCAATAAAGATTTCTTGAGCGAGGTGTGTAAGCTCTGAGAGGTATGTAATGCATTCTATCAACATGCACATTGTTCGTCATCGTCATGATGGGCACCATTATAATTGGAAATAATATTAGCCATTAAGACTGGAATGGAAAATTTACGGCTATTAATAATAAGTACCAGGATAACCGAGCTTTGCTCGTTAAAACGACGTTTTCTAAAAATGAAACCTAGCTAGAACGATTTATCGCCCCCGGCATACTAAATTTCATAAAAATCGTTGGAGCCGTTTCCGAGATTCAGCTCGTTTAAAGCAATGCAATAATGGTGACTTTTAAAAAACCTTGTTGCCACCGGCAACTTACCGGTCAGGCCGCCTGAAACTGTACGCGTAAACGTAGACTATTCAAGATATCTTATCTATTAGTATAAAAAACGAAATAGATAAATGCTCATATTTATCTAAACGTAATAATTTATTAATAACGTTAATAATAATATACAACAATAATTGTGGAACTGGTATAAAACTCATCTCGAAGCGCTTGTACTTCCACGTTTTCGGAAAATTAATGTAAATATTTTTTTTTATTCAGGTATGCAGAGGAGTGAAATCACAAGGATGGAAAGAGACGAGGACATTCGATGGAACATTTAGCGTTAACGGACGACAATGGGCGACGTACTTACGACCTGAAGAGGCCTACAGAGTTGGGGTTTCCGCAGCTCTAGCTGGGTTAAGAGGAGCAGGACTTTGGGCCTTAGATCTCGACGATTGGCGTGGAGAATGCTCATGCACATCCCATCCGCTGCTTTCAGCTTTAAGAACTGGCCTTCTCGAGCCGAAATATCCTTTTTCTCTATGCCCTGATAACTGAAATTACCTCTTTTACTAACACACCTCGCGGCTTATCCGTAACATCCGGTAGGATAATGAATTACTTTTTGACTTGGAATAATGTAATATTTTTTCTCTAAAGATAAAGGTTTTGTTTTATGCAATAATTGATACCAAGCCATGCGTCATTCATTATTATCAAATTCAACCAGAAATTATAGCAACAAATGGATTCGTTATCTACTATAAAAAAAGACTTCGATATTTTTAAGTGATTTAATTTTAAGTGAAATGAAAATATTAAGAAAATGTTAGGTGAATGTGATATTGTTTGTAAGTGCCTTGATTTTTACTCGACTGTTTGTATAGTCATGCACATACATAAAATCTTTGAGTAAAAGTACGAGGGATGTTATTAACCTGTTGAAGGAGTATATATTATTATATTGACAGCCTTTTAGACCTGTTGATGTATAAAATAAGCAATTACATAATATTTTTAAGTACAATTTATTTGGCTTACTTTGTATATATTAAACTAATTTGATACAACATGAACATAAAATAAATTGATTAATGTAAGTATGAAAAATCTATAACCTCTTTATTTGTCCAAATATTGTCGCTGAACCTTGGGTTTAAAAAATAAAGAAGATATTAAAACAACTAGACTTCTCACTTATACCCAATCCTTACTCTGTTAACCTGTCCCTTAAGCTGCGTAACAAATTACAATACCCATTCGGAAATAGATTTTAAATATTCTAAGATCAAGGCAGCAAAGGTCCTTCCGCTTAAACGGAGTGATTACATTAATCACTCCGTTTAAGCGGAAGGACGCCACAGAATACTATTACTGGAGGTCACTTGCAATTCAGAAACCCAGCAACTTTACTGTTGGGTATATATCTTATTTATCTATGCTTTACTGCCGCTGAATGACAGTGTCTCTCACCCCACCCCGTAATACGAAACGCTATAGAAGCGTGAACGACAAAAAAGTGATAGATAATTAAATTATGTAGACACATGACACTGACATTTTCTTTCGGCGATAGCCATCGAGATAGGGAGACAAAACTACGTTATTACTTCATGCAAAATCCTTGGCGCTAGCATAATTTTTCGGATCAACGGCTGTTTTTAACCGACTTCAAAAAAGGAAGAGGTTCTAGGTTCTACAGTATGTATTTTTTTTATGTATTTGTGGACCGATTCTCAAAATTATTTTTTGTTCTAGTAGATTATACTTCAGAGGTGGTCCCATATAAATTTTATCGAAATCGATCAAGCTAAAACCAAAATATAAGCGGTGAAGTCGGTTTTTTTAAGCTTTGCCTTGTAATAGACTATAGCAGCCATCAAATAAGTCCGCTATCCGTATTTTGCCAAGCAGTAGAGTAAATTCTTTTTTGTGCCTATTAGGTAAGAGTGGCACTTGATGTCAAGCGACAATAGTCACCAAGTATGAACACTTAAAACGTCAGAACCGTAGCGGTCAAAATCTCCCGGTAGGGAGTAATAGTATTCTGTGGTCAAAATTGTCAAAACCAAAGATATTGTTTCGTAAACAAATCAAAGAAATTAGTAATATGTACAATTTAAGTTTACAAGTCATTACTCCCTACCGAGAGGTTTACAATGAGTGAAGCAATCCGTACACGCTATGGCGTAAAATATTGAGTACCCATGGAAGACAGCGTTTCTTTCCTCAGTGATTGAATATTTACCACTATCTACCTCCGGATTTCATCATCAGATCTGCGAGATGGTACCAAATTATAGCAATTCGAATTAATAGGAAAAAATCGCAAAGTTATCTTCACGACAATAATAATTAATTACCGAGAGAAACGAGGTCTCGCAGTTGACTTGGGTGGTTAGCGTCTAAAGCTAAATAGAGAATATAGATAGTAATCTATACATATAATAAAATTGTAACAGGCCGATGTCTGTACATTTAAGAGTTTGAAAAAACTAATATAGGGGTTTTTATTAGAGAAACAGAAACCAAAACAACCAATTTCAAAATTCTTGTCGGTCTGTCTGGATGTTTGTACGCGCATCACGCAAAGACCTTGAATTGAATATTGTTTTCACCTCATTTCGTTAGTAAAGATGTATCAAGTAACACGTCAAGCCAATTCTCGGCTTTGTGATCGAGCAATACCTAATTATACACCTAAAAATTATAAAGCAGCTGCCATAAATCACAGTATTTTGGAAGAAGTAGGTACAAGGAGACGAGATGGTATACCGGTCCATACATATAGTTCTAAAACAAACCGATGCTACCACTTATCCGGTAAAGTTTTTTAACTCTCTTTTTGCTACTGGACTAAGCATCGTCCTGAAAGTGGGTATTCCAATTATGTAGCTTTGGAACTTAGCCCCTCCAAAGCTATGCAATGGAACCCGCCTTAAAGTGGTGTAGCTTTAATTTAATATTTTAGACGGCGTAATTCTTTATCAACTTATCTGGGAAAATCATAAAATATTATACTTGATTCTAAATTCCACGAGTACGAAGTCGCGGGCAAAAGTTATAAGTACAATTCTTCCAAACCATTATCTGATTTGAAAGAATCTAAAAATATTAATTAAAATCAGAAAACTAATGCAAATGATTAGATAGTCCGTTTATTGAGAAATTTATACTATACTTCATATAATACTTTCCGGATTTGGATGAAATTTGACACATAGTTTATTACCGGGGTTAACACTTGAGATGGGACTTTTTATCTACTACGCGGACGAAGTCGGACAGAAGCTAGAACTTGTATAAATTGAATTATGTAATTAAACTGAACTAAAATGTATAAATTAAAATGTTATATTTTAGTTCAGTTCATTGGCCAAATGGACACCTAAAAAGCTAAACCATAGAAGCGAATAACTTCAAATTATTAGAGAATATGAAAAGCCGAAAAGGGAAATTAAAATAATATATATAAAAACATTAAAAGGGCACTCATACACGTAAGTGAAGGGTACATTATTTTTCTGTCCGTGTGGGCATCGTTGAAAAGAGGAAATAGAGTACGAAACCGATGTTTTTAAATCTACGTTGAATAATAGAAAGTTAAGCAAAGCTTAAAAAATCCGATTTCACCGCTTATATTTTTAAAGAATATTATATTATTTTATATTTATTTTTGTTTAGCCTTAATCAATTTATGGGACTACCTCTAAAGTATAATCTACCAAACAAATTGTGAGAACCGAGCCAAAAAAATATTTTTTTTATAAATTATGTTACATGTCCATAAATAGGAGAGGAATCGGTGAACATACATAATACAACCAGTCGAAAATAGAACCTCCTCCTGTTTTGAGGTCAGTTAACGATTTGGTAGGACACTACACTTAAGTCTTATCCTGATAAACGCAATCAGTCTACGGGCACTGCTAGTACAAATAGTGGTGTAAGGTCTGAAGTCCAAGCACCATAAGTATTACGTCATGAATTACGTCATACAGAATAGCACTTCTGGGTCCTAAGTCCGAACGCAAGCCTGTGCATGACTAAAGATTTTCAAGCACGAAACGTTACGTCTGCTATGGCTCAATATTATCGCGCACGAGTAAATATCTCGGATCGCGCGGCCTTGGCCATGCTATTCTAGTTCGGTGCGTCACATCGTTTGGTTATGCGGAAAGTTGTCCGTATATTGTGAAATATAAGTCAATATATTTAACAATTTAAATACGAATCAACATATGAAATCCGACGGTTCATTGATCGCATTGTTAATGTTTAGCTGTTCGTGATATCGAACGCACGGTGACTATTGATAGTTTAATTAACCTCGCAAGTAATGTTTTGTAAATTTTCAACTCTATAACAAGCGTGATTAGGGATACATTTTTCGTATAAAATGAGAAATAGTTGATGTTTAGTGATTTAACAACACGAGCAACAGTAAGTTTCATTCAGAAATAATCATCATGTTTAATGTTTTTTTGGCTTCAACACTATTCTGAAACTGGCATCTTTATTTCTAAACTTCTTCCTATTCTATCTTCTTTTGTCATCTGTTATAAAATTTTGGCTTTCTTCTACTTCCGTATTCCCATCCACATTCATACTTAACACTTTTCTTGTTCCATGGTAAAGATAATCAGAAACAAAGACTTACGGAGCGGAATTAGCCATGGCCAAACGGATACTAGCACGTGCAATTCTGAGCTCTAATACGATAACCGTACAGCCGACGTTTAACGTGATCAGCAAGAAACTTCACACAAATAAGGTGAGCAATGAGCATGTTTAGTAAATGATAGATACAGTCGGCTGCATTAACATGTAAACGTCTTAATTTTTTTATGTATATAACTACTAATCTATACAGAATTTTAGTGTAACGTTTAATTTACAATTACTACGTTGTATTGGTGTGATATTTTTAACTAGCTTTCATAATAAAAACCGGCCAAGTGCGTGATAGTACTATAGTTCTGTACTTAATGACGCGAGTCCATCTCGCACTTATCAGATTATTTAATTATTGTGATACTTTAAAGTTCACACACTCTGAGCAACAATAAAGCAAAAAGTCGGTTCGCACGCCAAAAATCTGCCATTTTGTTTTTTTTCCAACACGCTAAGGACATTTGGTTTTTTAAAACGAATATATATTGATACCTTTAACTGTCGAAAATATAAAAATATACAATTCACAACTTTCACAAATAATGGTCAATGTTGTACCTGGATGATCGAGCTTTGCTCGTTAAAACGACGTTTTCTAAAAATGAAACCTAGCGGGATCGATTTATCGCCCCCCGAAACCCCATTCGTACTAAATTTCAATTTGGTGATAATAATGAAAACTCGACCATTTTAAATGTAGGTAACTAATACTACATACAATAATTAAACTCAAACAAAGCTTAAAAAACAGACTTCATCGTTTTATCTTCGGAACTTTAATCAAAATTCAATGTATTAAACACGCAGTATTGGATTTATGTGGAAAGAAGATATGTAACACACATAAAAAAACAGTCGAATTGAGTAGGTACCCCCTTTTATGCCAAGTCGTAGAATATAAAGAAAACTACGAAACTCGTTATTTCGAACAGAGTAAATCCTACATTCGTTAAAACGTAACTTCTGCTTTACAGGTACCGACCAAAGAAATTAAAATACCAATTCAGTGGGGGCACATCTCGGCTAAAGTATGGGGAAACGACACGAACCACAGGCCTATTCTAGCACTCCATGGATGGCAAGACAACGCCGGCACTTGGGACCCTCTAGCACCCATGTTGGTCAAAGACCGGGCTATCGTAGCGATTGACTTTCCTGGGCATGGACTATCGTCTTGGATACCTCCCGGTAAGTTTTTGCTTTTATTGGATTAGCTATATTATCACAGGATCGTTTATTCACATAGGCCCCAAAGAGGCACTCATTAAAGTTAATGACTGTACTGCCAGATTCGCAACTTATTACTACATATAATATGGTAAACGAAGGCTGGATATGCAAGAGTGGAAGTTTAGGCAAGCATTAACATTTCTTACCACCAATCTTTATTCTGAAGTAATAATTACCTGTTCATTAATTAAAAGTAACTAAACATTTTTAAAATGCCAAAATTAGGTGACACTTAGGATGGGTTATCATAGTTGAATGTGATGACAACATTTCATTCCTGCGCGCAGCAACTATGGTAAAATATTAAACGGGCTATCATATTTAAAAAACGTGTCTGTGCTGTTGACTGATGAAGAGTTCTGGAGCTACTTCTGAATGTCGATAATTATGCATTGTCATTGGAATTGTACCAACACATAAAAATGTAATTCCGTAGGATAAGCAGAAGTTGTTCTCTAATAGAAGATTGGCTTTAAACAAACTAACATAATTATATGAAACTGCTATAAAAAAACCTATTTCGCTGTAACCATAGGTTATGTATTACCCATCCTACAGTAAAACTATACAGGCGACGCACCGTACAGTTTAATTTATGGTCTCCCTTAATTTTTCCAGGCACTGTATACTTCGGCTGGGACCTCGTTCGGCAAATATTGGCTATAAAAAAATACTTCCAATGGGACAAAGTGTCTCTACTGAGCCACTCGATGGGTTCAATCGCTTCGCTTCGGTTTGCGAGTACTTTTCCCGACGACGTCGATTTCTTTATCGGAGTGGATAGTCTCATATATGACGACTATGACTTAAATTTCGTTATCGACAAATATCCTAAAGTAATAGAAAAAAGTCTCGCCGCTCAGTCTAGGTTGAACGTGGAGCCGCCCTGTTACACAATGGAGGAAATAAAACAGATATGGTACAAGGGTACCGGAAAGTCAGTTGAATTGGAGAGCGTTCAGTACCTGGCGAACCGCGGTACACTGCCGTCAAAAACCGATCCCAACAAGTTCTATTTTAGCCGAGATTCACGGTTAAAATACACTTTGTTCAACCCTGAAGACAAGAAATTCGTTGAAACTCTCATCAGAAGGTTAAAATGCCCTACTCTGTACATTAAAGCCATCGACTCACCGTACGCAACAGACGGGTTTTCCATCGATATGTGCGAGATCCTGGAAAAGAGTAACCCTCTATTTGAAAGACATTTTGTTTCTGGCACGCATCATGTACATTTAAACAATCCTGAAAAAATTGCGCCTCTTGTGTTTAATTTTTTAAAGAAACATAACATACCCCATTAACACGTGCAAAAACGTAGAATCTGAATAAGATACCAATCTAATATAACAAGTTTATATCAATGTTTAATAATTATAATAGGGTAGCGCATAATTGAGTAGGTTTCTGCGGTAGGAGAGATGCGCGGGAGGGGATTGCCGACGTCACGTGAATTATTCCCGGTGCGAACCCTCCCACACCTCTACTACTGCAAGAAGTGCCCTGTCAACATGAAGTGATACTCAAATAATAAAATAAAAGTTTTGTAATGTATAAGAATAAAAAGTGAAAAGTTATTATTTTGTAATAAAATAGATATGAATTAAACCAAATAATACAAATGTAATTTAAACACAATAGATACTAGTCATGAATTTACTTTTATTTAAAAATAATTTATTCATATGATAAATGTACAAATTACACATATAACATTGCTTGTTGACATTTTCAATAGAAACTTAGTTTCATGAAATAAATTATGACCTGTATGAATGTATGTCTTAGATAATATAATTTAAACCTTTTTTGTAATTGATCAGCGTCTCTAACCAATTTGCAAACGAAATATTCTAACTACGCGATTGCTTCTATTAGCAAGCTAATAAACCTTAAATCTGAGCACAAACGTTCAAAATTGCTTATCTTAAATAAATAAACTATTTAACGACCGCCTAAACTATAGGCTAGCCAAGAACTCAAGTCTATTGTGTTAAGAGTTAAAATTGCACTGTTTCACAGTTATCACGGCAATCACGAAGCCAGAGAATGTTTCGTTTGTTACTTACAGTAGAAAGAGATATAAAGCTTAAGGAGGGTCAGTATTTTTTGGACATATTTTCCGTCCTTTTCGTATGCATGTTGATTTGTTTAGCCAGAGACTTTATTTCTGTCTACGGTAACTTGGCTAGACCCTTGGATTAGTTAGATGAATGATCACTATTGTATGAGAGTTCTAAAGGTGTAGAATTACTAACGCCATCAAAAGCATGGGCTCCTTTCCTCAAAGGAAGGACCTTCATTAGTGCTTCTTGCCATGGCATTCCTTCACAAATCCTCAGCACAATCTCGAAAACTGAAACAAAAGTACAAATTTAATTATAAAATATTGATATATACAATATTTTTTAGTTTTATTCTTTTATTTTCTATTCCTGACTTCTAAAGAAAAAAAAAGTTCCTGGTATAATCAATTGTTAATCCCACTTCTATATAAGGCGAAAGTTGAGATGCTTAGATGTTAGATGTTACTCAATCACGCCAAAACTACTGAGCCAATTTCAGTGAAATATTGAACATATAGGTAGAACAATATCCGGATGACCTAGCTTTGCTTGGTTTTTTGTTTTTGGTAGAATGTGTTTGAATTTGTAGCCTCAGAAAGCTCCATCTAGTATAGAGTAGAAACAGTTTTTTACATCGGTCATGGCGTTATAGATGGCGCTGATAGTTTCTTAAACCCGATTTTCAAATGCAGTTTGGGAACCGAGCATTTCTCGAACCTGGAACGTTGATGATTCGATTCCTTGGGCCGAAAAACCCCTAATCTGTAAATTGATATATATATATATATATATATATAATATATATACAAGAATTGCTTGTTTAAAGATATTAGATAATATCATGCCCTGGAATAACACATTCAATATTTTTGTGTGTGTGTGTGCAGTTATCCTTAATAATGCGTATTTCATTAATTTAATCTGATCATAAGTTCCAAAGATTAAGCAGTGAAGTCAGTTTTTTTTTTAACTCTGCTTGCATTTAAATTATTTAGTTCTTTTATTAATTACTTATTATTTATGTCAGAAGTACTGTGGCGACTGTGGAGTAGAGGTTACTTTTAAACTACTGCAACTGTTCCGACATAGATATTTAAGATAATTTTAACACAAGTAAAACTTAAAAAACCAACTTCACTACTTTATCATCGGAACCCTTGATCAGATTAAATTAATTAAATATGCATTATTGAGGATAACTCAAAAAGTACTTTTTGTCGGTCAGATCTTGATCTTATTTAAATGGGACTACATGGGAAACACCAGCTTTCAAATAAAAAAGAATCATCAAAATCAGTTATTGGTGTCCGGTTGGGGTTAAGAACATTTAAAAAATACACTCGTATTGAGAACCTTCTCCTTTTTTTAAGTCTGTTAAAAATAAGAATTGTTAGGCTATGTACCCAAAACCTTACCATGATCAATTGTCAACACTTTTCTAGTTTTCATATTGACAAATTTATCTAATGGAAGCTGTGCATGCCTGATGCCTTGTTCAACAGCTATTTTATGGCAGAGACCCTGGAATAGACAGAAAATAAACATTTATTATAAAAATTTATGAAATACATTTTTTATAAACTGTTCACACTCACAGCCCCAAACTAACATTGACGAATTGTCGTGAGTGCCGGAAACATTCACATCAAATACAATCACACCCAGAACTAGACACAAAATTGTGTAAAAACTTGTGTTTCCACCGGAAATTGAACCCAATACTTGGTGCCTGAAAGGTGAATGCGCACCCTGTTAAGCCAAACGGCAATTAAGTGATTTCCAGAAAACAATTTTTTATTTTGAGATCGGAATACTACTAGTATTTCGGTACATGGTAGCCAGGCGAGCATGAGAATTACCCTATCACCATGGAAATGTTGTTGATGCCAGGTGGGACAGCTAGTATATTATTTTGATATAGTATTTGGTATAGTAAATAGTAGTGAACTGATCTGAGTTTGAAAAATTTATTTCTATTAAATTATAGTTGAAACGGGAATTAGCGTGACTTACGCGCTGTTGGTGTTTAGTTTGACAATTGCTTCAGCTACATTCACATTCGGAAGCCTTCAGGATGGCCGAATGAAGGACAGTGGCGGCGGTTGTGGTGGAGCAGGGTTCTACCCTGAAGAGCCATCTTCATTATCAATGCGTAAGTCACGCTAATTCCTGTTTCAATTGAATTGTTCAAAATGTACATGGAATTTTTACAAATTATCTGACAGGCTAGCTTAACCACTATTTCAACTGATGCTAAGTGATGATGTGGTCAAGGATGGTAAACACTGAATTATTGAGGGACTACTATTAGTTTATATTAGCAAGACTTAGGAGAGTATGCTGGCAGCAAAATCCACATGCTTGTAGCAACATCCATCTTCACCAACTATCTACACATGAACAGCCGATCAGCAGCCCAGGGCTAACTCCTTTATACAAAGGAGTTAGGATAGTGAGAGAAATGAACTGTAGACCCCAGTGGGACATCTTTACAGGCCTTATTGGGGCAGGCATTGAGAATAATTATTAGCTATCAGCGGTAAAATATTCCAAAATGAGTCAAACCTTATGTTGATTGTGATCTACTAATCCTCCAATAACATAATAAGTATCTTCTTCAAACTGTTCAATCACGTTATCTGACTCGCTGGTCAAATAAACTATTTTATCCTTTGGAAACAAATCTAAATAGGTATTCTCCTGGTAATTTATCTGAAATATTAAAAAGGTTACTTTACAATATGATATCTCTTAACAATAATACAGAACTAGTTGTTTAGCATGAGGCAATAGGATGTGCAGATTTAGAGGTGTTTTTTTTTTCAGTATCTTTTTCACTTGCCTTAGTTACATGTTGAGATTGGTTTTTATCTCTTTAACATCCCTAACATAAGTATTAATGAAAATATCATAATTAAGAAGGTTTTTCACTCTTGAGTTTTACTTGGCTGTTCCATATGTGATTTATACTCTTAATAACTTTAAGGTAAAAAGCAAACTAAGATCAGTCAGTCTTATATATTCATAATGACAATTGCAATGAGAATGAGTAAATTAAAAAAAAATTGATTTTGATACAAATTTACCAAAATCAAATTACAACTTACATCCCAATTCTCATATCCATTATGCCTAGCCATATCATTTTTAGATTTTTCCCCAAAACTAGTTATGTGAAATTGTAAAGGGGTATCAGATCTCCTGTTAATTGAGTAGCAGCGCAATATCTGCTTGATAACTTTGTACCTGTCTTTTTCTATCATAAGATGATCAAAGCTGAGATCTATAATGATTCCAGTGCTGATTTTTTGTTTTTCTTCTTTCATTTTCTTGAGCGCTTTTCTACTGGGGCCTAAGTCTACGTTAGCTTCGCGCGCTTCTTTTCTTCGCTCTTTAGCACGAGCTTTTTCTTTAGCGCGTTTTTGTGCTTTATGACTTTCCCATTTTACTTTTCTGAGCCACTTGCGCATTTGGTTTTTATTGTACGGGCGGGGAATGTCGTTACCGTCGTCATCTTGCATGCCCGGATCGAAGGTCACGTCAAATAGTGTGAACTGCTTGAATACCACATCTTTCGATTCATTTCCAATCAGCTCACCGCTATCAGGTAAATTATCTTGACTTTCAACCATGTTTAATACAATATTATGTAAAAGTAAATGTGTATCCGAGCAATCCGGTTTCACGATTGTATAAACAGAATAGGCTTATATAATTGGTACCATTAAGGTATTCGTGCTTTTTTAATTCTTATTAAATTGTAAAAACACAAGTGTTGAAAATTACAGCTTTTCAGCCAATTTCTTGATAGGAAAAACAAACACATAACCTCAATTTCTGTATTATTTATTTTTTATATCACATTTCCGCTTTTTTGACACTTGACATGTCAACTTTGTCTAGATGTCACTGTTAAAGTTGTCCGATTATTGGAGTTGTCACGTTAGTTTTTTTTTCTTTTAATTTTGGCTTCACAATCTTGTGCATTTAGCAGTGTCAAGTAATAATATATTTCAAATGTATTTCATATTATTAAAAGTCTAAGTCACAAGTCACAGTCAAAGTCAAGTAAAAGAGTCAAAGTCCAGTCATAGTCAAGTTATGCCCTAGTAAAGTGGTAAAAACTTTACTAGAACTTCTATTGGAGTTTTGGAGCGAAGGCGAAAATCAGGCTTTTCAACTTTATATGATTTGCCTACACTCATGCACGTTTACTAAGCATTAACTGTGAACATTCCACCATTATTACACATTAATACTCAAAGAATCACAGGTTTTCGAAAATTATACAAAATCAACAACGCCATTTTTCACTTTCGCGGCAAAACTCCCACGTTAGTTTTTCACTTTTTTAGACAATGCTTAGCATAGAAAAGAATATCCTCGTACCCGAGAATACTGCCAACTTAATAGAAATTACAGTGAACTACTTTTTACGTTTATTTCACAATACGCTATCTAGGTTTCGACCATTAACAAAATTCAACAAATAAAAAAGTGGTAATTTTAAAATTTTGAATGGTATTTATACAGGGGCTTATATGAACGTGACTATAACCGTCAATTTTCACCACATAGGGTGAGGTTTTAGTTCAACTAGACAACTACTTTTGTATTACGATATAGAGCACCCTATATAATAACATAATACAAACGTATAGTAAGTACTCCCTTCATGTAGAAAACCCAGCCGCCAAGCTATAAAATATAATATTAATGACTATCAAGATAGTCAGTCTAGTGCTAGTCTTGAAAGACGTTCCAAGTCTAATATGTTTACCCTCTCAACCCTTAGGTATATATGTTATTTATTTATGCTGACATGGTTAAATTGACATTACTCAACAAGTGTGTCACTGTGTGTCTATGGGTAAAGTGTATTTACGGGGAAGTATTCAGAGATAAATAAGATACTTATATACCCAAGGGAAGTATTCCTACAAGCATCAAAGTTGACGTGAAATAATTTAAACGCAAGCAAAGCTACATTACCGCTTGGCCAACATTACCGCTTTATCTTCGGAACCCTTAATCAAATTAAATTAATTAAATACCTACGCATAATTGAGGTTAACTCAAAAACTACTGGTTAGATCTTGATCAAATTGATATAGGACTAGGTACAGCACCAACATTCAAATAAAAAAGAATCATCAAAATTGGTTCACCTAGAAAAAAGCCCACATTAAAAAAATACAGTCGAATTGAGAACCTCCTTCTTTTTTTGAAGTTGGTTAAAATTGATGTCATTTCAAACAGAAGATAGCCATAGGCACGCCAAATAGTCCAAATACCTAAGTAACTGTTATAACTTCGGGTAGAATATATTCTTTTCTATGGTTATAATTATCAAGCGAAAGTAATAAAGACGCTCCACACTTGCTTCTATCACACAGTAAACAGTTCATTATCAAAATAAATATTGTTCAGTGTCAGGAAACAATGGAGCGTCTCGTAAGATGATAAGGAGCAGCAAGAAGTCTGTTTACTTAAAATAACCGTCTTTTAAACTACTATTAAATTTAAACTAATTAAAGTTGAAATAAGGATTCATTTAACTTGTGTTTAGGTTGGTGAAATGTATGATTAATTATTTATTTAACCCCTCACTGATAGATGTCTGCTTACATTAGTCAAAGATAAGTTTACTCGGAGCTACTTATGTCACTCTCGTAAGATAATGGCTGCGGTAAGTCTACTAAGATATTTTATTTATAATAAACATAATTCAGAAAAAAATACTACGATATTAAGAAATATATTAATGTTATTACCTATCAGTTATATCTGGATGTCACCGTTCTCTTTTATTCATTGATTATACAGTATTACTTTATACGAATTTAATTAATATTGACCACAATTTAAAATACTATTGTCTATTTTGTAGTGTTGACTAGTGTATAAACTTTTATTTGTATCATATTGGTGCTATGTTATTGTATATATACAGTAGATACATATATGTATCTACATACATTGTAAAAATATAAAAAATTTCCAAGCGTAATGTTTTACACTAAGTTGTGTTTGAATGTTTTGAAATCAGATAAAATAATATGTTATGTCAAGTTATAGTTGGATACATTTGAGAATTTGTAAACATTTTGCAGGGGACTCGCGACTTTATTATGGATGTTCACCTGGTTGATATCATCAGGGTTAACAAAGGGGAATTATGAATCTGTTTTGAGTAATTTCCACTTAAATTTTTGCAGTAGTCAAATGGTACCTAATATTTTTAGCCCACTGTTTTTATGTGTGTTAAGTACCTCATAACTTCTTTCTATGTGAACCGATTTCGATTATTGTTTTGTTTGAATAATGGTGCTTCTCATTTGGTCCTATTTAAATTTAATCAAGTTCTGGCGAGTACTTTTTGAGTTATCCTCAATAATACGTATTTAATTAATTTAATCGGACCAAGGGTTCGTAAAATAAAGCGGTAAAGTCGGATTTTTTTTAGGGTTTGCTTGCGTTTTAATTATTTCTTGTAAGTACTTCTTACCACCTGCTGAAATATTTGCTGTATTATACTCGTAGAACCTACGAACAAATTATAAGCGTAGAATACGTTTACGCGGGTCGAAAATTTTCTATTCTAATACTATAACAATAGTGGTAGTAGCATCTTGTAATATATGTAAGAACGCCATTTACAAAAACAATATTACGACTCAGGTAGTGTATTTTAGGATTTTCCTATATATTTACTTGGCTCTAGAGTAGTGTAATGGATAAAAAATCCTAATGGCAAAACGGTTGTGTCATGTGGAAAAAACGGAAAAAAATATCTAATCGGCATTTCTAATCTAGGATAGATACCAGCTATGGGGAGGCTGCTTCGAAGAAGAGCCATCATCTGTCCTAAGGAGGCTCAACGATTCTCTGGCTATTGACTCTCGTCTGTTTCGCGAAGACATATACGGCAGCCAGGGATGGGCTCGTGAACTGCACAGGAGTGGACTTCTTTCTGATGGAGACCATACTGCTATTCAGGAGGGGCTAAAACTGGTGAGCGATCTCATAAGAATCACGAAATTCCTGTAAGTTTACAGGAAATATCCAAACGAGCAGCCATTTTTCTCAGCTTTTTTATAAGCTTGAAGCTTTTATAAGGTTGGGGCCGGAAACATTCACATCACACACACAATACTCACACCACACCCAGAACCAGAAACAAAAATTTCCAATGGGGAGAAAATTTGTGGTTTCACCGGGAATCTTTGAAGACGACTACTCTAACGGGCAGTTCAAAGATGAGTTGGTAGTCATCTCAACCGCGTAATATTCACAGTGGTTGAATTGCTTCACAGAAAGTTATAAAGGCCTAAACATAAAAGTCGACTTGAGAACCTCCTACATTGCTTTTTTTTTTTGTATGCCAGATTGGAAATCATTTGACCACAATCTCAAACGTAAGTCGATTCTAAACGTAAAACTTATAAGCATAATGTGCCATTTTAAGCAGTAACGGTAACTCAATCTGTGACCCCATCGCCACCGCACTAAGACTCTTGTAACGATTTCTCCTTGACCATACTCCAAAGAACAATGGCGAACTCCCATACATCATTTTAGTTGAAGTAAAATAGCATCGTATATAGATAAAAAAATATCTTACGTAAGGCCGGTTGCCTTCTGAGCTTAATTTTAAAAGAATTGTCGTTTTAGAAGGCCTAGAGATATTAAACAAAACTTATTTGTAGGTTATGGGTCAGCACACTTTGCCGATCTCTTTTTGAATACGCCAACAGTTCTGACAGTCGTGAATTCGTGATAAAAGCCCATTCCAAAGAGCCACCACTACGTTTTAGCCCAAGTTTTAGCTTTTTACGAGAGTTGGACGAGAAAACAAACATCGCAGTTTTGCCGCGAAAGTGAAAAAATGGCTCAAAAACTACAATAGAAGTTCTCGTAAAGTTTTTACCACTTTACTAGGGCATGACTTGGCTATGATCGGACCTTGACAGTTACTTAACTTTGACTATGACTTGTGACTAGGAATTGTATATGAAATAAACTTGAAATATATTATTACTTGACACTGGCTAGACAGTTTTGTATTGCCATGACATTTGCTTTTTCCCCTTAAATGTCGATGACTGCAATCGCAACCGCAGCTGTTTTTAGAAAACCTGTGAATGACAGACGGATTCTAGGCAGCTGATGGTTCATACATAAGTTACCATAGTATTTTTTGTTTTATGGATACATCTTAAGCATTAGCATTACGGCTTAGGAATATAGAGATGCACTAGGGTAAGGCAATGGACATGGTAACATCTTATTATATAACCACAGCATAGACAAAAACAGAAAAATTAAAATGGTTGAAAGTAATCGTTTTGTTTCTTTTAATGTGTATTTTTTTACCTGGCTTCGTCTGCCTTTTCTGTTGTATTAGCAAATCTTTGTAATTTATTTAAGTGAATTTCGTTAATTTCACATTTAGATACGATCAAACATAGGCAAACTAAAATTTCGCCATTGTTCTTTTAGTAATATGCAGTAAATGGCCAATTTGTATCTACAAAATACACAAGACGATGAAATAGTTTATTTTGATAAGCAACGAACTGCCCGTTGTCTTAGTTGGGTGGGGTATCGGGTTCGATTCCCGGCGGAAACGCAAGTTTTCTCCCCAAGTAAAATTTGTGTTTATTGTTCTGGTTGTGATTGTGTGTGTGATATGATTTTTTCCGGCACCCACGACACAAGTCATCGAGCATCGAAGGTGAGTGTGAGAGCGTAAAGAGTTTATGTTTATGTTATGTTATTAATATTGAATTCTTCAAATAGCCAACTAAACAAAGGGCGCCATTTTTTTTTTTTTTTACATAGATACGTATTTATTCCTGGCTAAATACTTATAAATATTAGATATAATATGCTGGCTCTTTGTTAACCTAATAGAGGCCAATTTATTCGTCCCCAGGTTGAAAAAGATATAGAAGATGAATTATCGAAAAATGGCCGTCTCAAGGATTCAGAGGAAGATATCCATTCCGTAGTGGAAAGCCGTCTCTTCATATATGCTGGTGAAGCGGCATTGAGACTCCATACAGCTCGGAGCCGCAATGATCAATCTGCCACCGATACAAGATTATGGATGATGGGAGCTCTACCAAAGTTACAGGTCGCACTTCAAGACCTTATCACGGTAGGTAAATGTTTGGTTGAGTAAATGTCATCTAAATAAATACTGTCGAGCTCACTATTGTCCTGAGTCTCGTGACGCCTGAGTCACTCGTTCTTAAGGCTGCGCCACATAGGACGCACGATGTGCGGGAGGAGACCGCGTCCGCATCCCCGCACGTCGCTCGTCCGCGTCCATTCGTGACAGATTCATCCTGTGTGGCGAAGCCATTACTTAGTTTTTCATTTTATAACTAAATGTCATTTGTACATGTATAGAATAAACATAATAATATCATACATTTGCGCACCTACTTGTTCATACAAGAATACCTAGAATGTATAAGGAACAAATTAAATTAATATCCATCATCAATGTATACCTACATTCTAGCAAATAAATATTTTTTTATTTTTGAAGGTAGTTACAAAATAATATGCGTTCTTTCTCAGGTTTTGTTGAAACGTGCAGAACAGGAAATAGACATCATAACTTCTGGATACACGCATCTTCAGCGTGCACAGCCAATTCGTTGGAGTCATTTTCTTCTAAGGTAAGTTGTCATAGTATACTTATATCAACCTTTATACGTTGGTATAGGTAATAACGTGTAATGATAGTATTCTTTGGCGCAATTAACGACTACATTTTATAAGTTAAAATTGTTTCATAGTCATGCATTCGGGCTCCGTGACGATGTTAGCAGACTGGCAGAGCAGACAAGCAGATTATCGCGATGTCCTCTGGGGAGCGGAGCGATAGCCGGATGTGCATTATCCATAGACCGTCGCGAACTTGCAAACGATTTGGGTTTCAAAGACGTCACTTCAAATTCTATGTTTGCAGTGTCTTCGCGGGACCATTTGGGTACGAAAAGCTGTGTTTTTTAAAATATGTTGTTTGCTTGTTGGCTAGTTAGTTGTACCAACTTAGTTTACACATAAATAAGCACAAACTGTTAACTGTAACTGTTAATTTATTGTTTTAGTGGAATTCTTCAACTGGGCTTCTCTCTGCGGTATACATCTGAGTAGACTGGCAGAAGACCTTATCATCTACAGCTCGCAAGAGTTTGGCATTGTTCGATTTTCTGACCAATTCTCAACTGGATCCAGTTTAATGCCTCAGAAAAGAAACCCTGATGGATTGGAGCTGGTGCGAGGAGCTGCTGGTCTTCTTCTTGGGGATTCATTCGCTTTCAGCTGTGTCCTCAAGGGTCTACCGAGCACTTACAATAAGGATCTTCAGTCAGATAAAGAACTCCTATTCAGATCTTATGACCGGTTGCTAGACTGTCTTAAAGTATCGACGGGCACTATTCAAACTATGGAGGTACGCACAAGTATTTTAATGAAATAACTAGGTGACGTGATGTTTGTTCAACGTGAGACTAGGTGACACTATTGCACTAGTACAATTATTATACCTTTTTTCTTTGGTTGCGCTTCTAAGCTGTCATCTGAATAAAAAGAAGCCTTTTAAAGATTTTGGATATAACAAGAAATTCGTTTAATAGTGCCATATTTTTACCACTTTTTTTTTATGCCTGCCTACAGCCTCCTCTTTTCAACCATGAATGGTTGACTGGTAGAAAATGTTTTTGGCGTTCTTACACATTAACAATCACAGGATAGTCATCTGAATAATCAGATGACTATCCTGTGATTGTTAATGTCCTAGATAATTCTTATCTTACCGTAGGTGAACTCCGAGAAGGCCCTCGGATCCCTGGAGCCAGGTATGCTAGCGACAGACTTGGCACATTTCCTCGTGAGGCGCGGCGTGCCGTTCCGTCGAGCACACCACATTGTAGGAGCAGTGTTACGACGCGCCTCCGCTCTCGGGGTGGATTTGAAGAATTTGCCACATAAGGAATACGTTGCTATTTGGTATATATTATCCCTGGTTTATTTTCTTAGTGTCCTTTTTATCATTGATAGCGTTTGACAGCTATCTTACCTGATACTAAGTAGAGATGTGATCCTGCGCGGTAAACACTTAAAATGACTGACTCTTAAGAACAACATTTAGTGCTAAATCGAAAGATTTTTTTCTACTCGGTAGTACCAACTACGACTGATGTGTTTCGGTGTACTATATACAGGTATCTATCTGGCCAGACGAGCACGAGAAAATGCCCTACCACAATAGATTTCATCACTTGGTTACGTAACTGTATCTATGTTGGATTACGCTGTGAGATATTTATGTCTACCGCCTACGTTGTAGATCCTACTTTTTAATATTATAAACGCGGAAGTTTGTAAGAATGTATGTATGGATGTATGTTTGTTACTCTTTCACGCAAAAACTACTGAATAGATTTTGATGAAACTTTCCCATAATATAGCTTACACATCAGAATAACACATAGGCTATAATTTACAAAGATATAATGTAATTTATCCAAAATATAACGATAAGTGTCAAGTAAGTAGGAGAAAAATCTGCCATCTGCGAGCTATTCTGGCGTGCGCTGCAGAAACCGTTGAAGTTATACGTATATAATGTATAATGGAAATGTTTATCTATACAAATATTATAAAGAGGTAAAGTTTGTTTGTTTGTTTGTTTGTATGTAAAAGGTAATCTCTGAAGCTACTGATCCGATTCTGAAAATTCTTTCACTAATAGATAGCTACACTATCACTGAGTGTCATAGGCTATGTTTTGTCGGGATAGAACTTAGTTATCAGTTCGAAATAATAATATTCGTAAGACAAGTCGGAGAAAAATTTGCTAACTTTCCGCTTTATCGGCGTACGCTGACTAAACGGTAAGACATGGGTGAATACAATATATGGCAAAAATGTTGGCCTTCATTAGTTTTACAAAAAAGTCCGCGACAGCATATATCTAAAATGTATGTATAGCTCAGAAAAAATACTTTTCTCTGTTAAAAATCTGAAAAAAAAGCGGCCTGTGTTTAGTTGGCTTTTTGAGACATTCAGTATTAATCCTTATCAAAATAAATTATTTCATCGTCTTACGTAGTTATGTAGATACAATTTGCTTTTTACTGCATATGATTTGGATAAATAGTCTATGAGAAATCGTGAAATTAGTTTTACGGGAGTCCTCCCGTGAACGGGACGGGTCAGAAATGTATCGACACGTACTATGAATTCCTGCACATTAAAAAATAGTGGCTTCTATTTCGTTGGCTTTTTTTTAAGTATTTAATATTAATCCTTATCAAAAAAACCTATTTCATCGGCTTACGTAGTTCACGTAGGTGCAATTTACTCTTTACTGCACATAATTTGGACCTATAGTCTAGGAGAAATCGTTAAGTTTATTTGAGGATGAAAACGGTGGATCACAGAATGGAACAGTTACTGCGTAATCCGGCATACGTCTATGTTTTGAACCGACTTACATAAGAAGGAGGATATAAATTCGACTGTTTTTTTTTGTTTAGTCTTATCATTGAACTTTGAACTGCCCGCTGGCGTAGTTAGGTGGGCGTTTGCCTTTAAAGCACCGGGTTTGATTCCTGGTGGGAACACAGGTGTTTTCCCACGGGAAATTGTGTTTCTGGTTTTGAGTATGTTGTGAATGTTTACAGCCCCATGATACAAGTCATTGAACTTAGTGGGGGGTTGTGAATGTGAAAGCGTTTATGGGTATGTTTTTTAATATTTACTACCCGGCCGACGCCGGGCGGGTCGTTCCTGAACTTTGAATTGCTCGCTGGCGTAAATGGGTGCGCGTTCGCCTTCAAAGCAGCGGGTTCGATTACCGGTGGTAATTTACCAAGATAATTTCTCTCCACGAGAAATTTGTGTTCCTGGTTTTGAGTATGTTGTGAATGCTTTGTGAATCTTGGATGTTTACGGCCCCCCGATACAAGTCATTGAACTTAGTGTGGGGCTGTGAATGTGGAAGTGTTCATGTGTAGATTTTTTTAACCGGGCGACGCCGGGCGGGTCATCTTTTGAACTTTGAACTATCTACTCGCGTAAATGGGTGCGCGTTTGCCTTCAAAGCAGCGGGATCGATTCGCGGTGGTAACAGAAGTTTTCTCCCTACGGGAAATTTGTGTTCCTGGTTTTTAATATGTTGTGAATCTTGGATGTTTACGGCCCCACGCTACAAGTAACTGAACTTAGTGTGGGGCTGTGAATATGGAAGTGTTTGTGTAGATTTTTTAACCGGGCGACGCAGGGTGGGGAGAATCTTTGATCTTTGAACTACCCACTGGCGTAGATGAGTGCGCGTTCGTCTTCAAAGCAGCGGGTTCGAATCTCGGTGGGAACACAATAACAAAAGTTTTTTCCCCACGGGCAGTTTATGTTTCTGGTTTTGGGTATGACATGAATGTTGTGTGTGTGGTGTTAATTGTTTACGGTCCCACGACACAACTTATACAGTGTTACAGTTAGTACTTTTACAGTGGGGCTGTGAGTGTGAAAGCGTTTATGTGTAAGCTTTTGTTTACCCGGGCAACGCCGGGCGGGTGTCAGCTAGTAGTAATATAATTCTAAAATAAGCTACTTCAGCTATAGGTATTCACCTCATATTTCACTTCCAGTTCTGAATTCGGCACAGAAGAAGAGCTTCAGTCTGTATTCTCGTGGGAGGCCAGTGTAGAACAATATGTCAGCGAGGGTGGCACGGCGAAATCTTCAGTTTTACAGCAAATTGGGACACTCCGCAACTGGCTTCATAAACATGGCTGATCAAAAGAACAACATTACAGAAAATAAGTAGATTGACATATTAATGGATCGTCTAAAATAAAATATTTTCAAGGGAAAGTTGAGAGAGTTTGGTATTTTTTGCAACCTTTTATTTAGTTTCACCCAATTTCACCTGTCCCGTCGGTCTGTAATCAAATCTTGCATGCTAGAATAGATCCCCTTTCCGATGTCCGATTGGACTAACATTTTGTGTACTTATGTATCTTAGGTGACAATACAATGATATGGTTCCATGGAACAGGTAATATGATGGAGACGGAAGATGGCCATAGGAACTTTTGAAACAAGAATAACCCATCAAGTTTGGTGATCGTTTGATTCGACTTGACAAGTTCTCTGGTTATCAAATTTTTTTATCCATTTTTATTTTAACTGATAAAAGCTTGATTTCAATGTTCCTTGATTTTTAAGTTATTCTCAATAATGCGTATTTAATTTATTTAATCTGATCAAGGGTTCCGAAAATGAAGCGGTAAAGTCGGTTTTTTAAGCTTTGCTTACGTTTAAATTATTCAATAGCCGACTATACCTACCCTATCTTTGATCTTTGAACAACCCTAGGGTAGTTGAGTGCGCGTTCGCCTGCATCACACCGGGTTTAATTCCCGATGGAAACACAGTTATTTCTCTACGGGAAATTTGTGTTTCTAGCCCTGGGTTTGATGTAAATGTATTTTTTTATTTGCTCGGTAGGCAAGCATTTGACCACTGATGGGAATCAGGTGAGATAGTGTTCAAATGCAGCGATGCTGCGGACGTAGATGTAAATTGCCTAAATATACCTATACACTCTTGGCTTGGAGTTGTGTGTGTGATATGAATGCTTATGGATCCACGACACAAATCATTGAACTTAGTGTGTGAAAGCGTTTATGTGTATGTCTTTATGTTTTCACATTGTGCGTGTAAGATCGAATTCCAATTCGAATTCCGGTGGGAACACAAGTTATCTCCCCACAGGACATTTGTGTTTCTGGTGCTGTGTGTGATTTAAATAATGTGTATGGAATGTTAGTGCTTATGGCCCCACGATACAAATCATTGAACTTAGTGTGGGTCTGTGAGTGTGGAAGCTTTTATGTGTATGTTTTTCTCATCAAGATCTCGTTCAAGTCATCTTTGAACTTTGAACTGCCCGCTGGCGTACTACGCCAGCACAACATGGACCTCAGTTTTCAACAGACTTCAAAAAAGGAGGTTCCCAATTCGACTGTATGTTTTTTTTGTATGTTACGCGATATCTTCGCCAATTATGAATCGATTTTGATGTTTTTTTTTTGTTTGGTAGAATATACTTCAACCATATCAATTTTATCGAAATCGGTCAAGCCAAAACCGAAATATAAGTGATGAAGTCGGTTTTCTTAAGCTTTGCTTGTGTTTCAATTATCTTCTAAACCTCTTCTTCTCGCTGTCTCTCTACGCTGTCCCTTCTAAAACGTACCTAATATTTTTGGCTCAGACATTAAACATTACCGGCTTATAATTATGTAGTACCTACTTACCTACTCATCTTTCAAAGTCCCTTGATAAACATTAAAATTAATTAAAAAAGTGATTGTTTACAAGTTGTCAATTGGGTCACTGGAGGGCACTGAGCCGCGTTTTGCGGAGCTGTCTCGAGCACGCCTCCATGGGACAGGCGTCGTGGTTCCGCTTCAATACCCGAATCGGGAAAATAACTGATACTGATTTATTCAGACATATTAAAAGCGCATATAATATCTGTACAACTTTTTTTTTCATATAGCCTTTGACCACTGTCTGACCTTTTTATATAACATAACATAAAAGTTTTCACACTCACAGCCCCACACTGTGTGGTGGGTGCCGGAAACATTCACATCACAATCACAACCAGAACCAGAAACACAAATTTTCCATGGGGAGAAAACGTGTGTTCCCCCGCCGGGAATCGAGCCCGATACCCCTTTATAGAATGCGAACGCCACCAAACTAAGCCAACGGGCAGTTTCTTATGCTGGCTAAGCAAGCATTTGGCTACTATCTCACCTGATGGAAAGTGATTATGCGGTCGAGGGTGTTCATGCTTCCCTAGATTCCTTCACGGTACCTATTCTCTCTAGACTTAAGAGGCCGGGGAGCTTTGAACGAGTCTATAGGCTGTCTCTGTTTAGCTGGCAAACTGTGCCCATGCTTGATGCGATAGCACTACCGACCGAACAAATTATGATAGGTGCCGTAATACCAAAAATTATGAATGAAAATGTAATGATTAGCCATTGTTTTTTGCATTAATAGTACCTTCAAATGATAATCTATGTTCCTGTTGTAATGACAAAAGAAATGTGTTAGTTTTTTATACAAAACGAATAAGTTAAAGATGCGACATTTATGTCGTAATAATGTGTAAAAATCAATTGGATTATATTTCGTTTTAGGTAATTATTTTGAAATAAAAACTATCCAGGAACCTAGATTAATATGTTTTTAATCTGAATAATAGCACAGTATGGTAGTAATATGCTTGAATTATAAATAATTTCGGTATTACGATTGTATGGGCAAATCAACCTCCGCAGGCCTCTTAAGTTTCCCAGATTATACCTTTCAGGAAACTATGACGCTGGCAATATGACCCACTCCTTCCTGTAGGTACGGATGATGAACGTGCCCCCATTGAACAACCCCATGTCCGTGTTACCATCTAACAATTAAGAAAAACTGTCAAACGTCATCCATATTATCAACACCTCCAGTTTGCTCGAAGCGTTTCGCTACAATTTTTAAAATCCATATACTGCTAAGGAGCGGAACTGATTGACAGCGAGTCTAACATTGCAGTTAGCTACACGTTGTGTTGATAACGTCCACCCAAATCAATTGATTTAATTTATATAGCATTAGCCATGCTAGGCAGAACTATAGTGATAAAGACGCAAGACTTTAATAATAAGGAAAGGTTAATTTCGTCGCTTCAGGCAGGACTTGAGTAGCTCAGCGGTTAGAGTAATAGGGCATGACACCCTATGGCCGCGGGTTCAAATCCCGCCTCAAGCGATAATTTTTCCTATTTAAATGTATCACTATAGTTCCTAGCATGGCTAATGCTATATAAATAAAATGAAAAAACCTTACGGCCCTAGTGCGGTAGTGCTCGCGAGTGCGTCACACGCGGCTCGCGTGTATTGAGCCGCAGACATTACGCGCACCAACAATCCCCGAAGGGTAACAACCCTTTCGCGCCCAGCGACCCCAAAGGTGTTAGCATCGAGTGGTCCTCCCTACACTACGCCACACGTGGACCGTAGAAGGACATATGTTACGTTAAAAAACCTTTAATCGATAATCGAGACTGAGCAGCTTGGACTCGACTAGCTGAGAGAGATATTCTCTCTCATATGAGTGAGTGATGTGCTCGTAGGTACGATAGACTGATAGACCTATAGCATGTGGCTGGTATCTCAAGCTATCCTTGGGAGCCGACAGAACCCTGTTTGGTGCTTACCAACTATGAGTGACCGACGACGACGTGACTTTGTTTCCTTTCTTCTCAGCATTCATAACAAAACCTGATAAATAAAAATATTAAGGAATCGGTATTATACATATGATAAATGACACCATCTTTATAAAATATTTTTAACATTTCAAATAAAAACAAAAAAATACGAAATCTCATACATTTTTATTTATTAAATAATAATTTTGTTTCATTATCAAACGACTTCGAAAAAGAAGGTTCTCAATTCGACTGTATGTTTTTTTTGTATGTATGTTACGCGATGTCTCCGTCAAATATGAATCGAATTTGATGATTTTTTTTTGTTTGGTATATTATACTTTAGAGGTGGTCCCATATAAATTTTATCAAAATCGATTTAGCCAAAACCAAAATAAGAGCGTCGGTTTTTAAAGCTTTACAATACAATACAATACTTCTTTATGGAACACCAATAAGATAGTTAAGTAAAATGTTAATAAAATAAAATCTAAAAATAATCATTGTTGTACAATGGGCGGCCTTATCACATAAAGCAATCTCTTACAGGCAACCTTTGTATGGACAGGATAGTGATAATAGACATTTTTGCGGTCGGTGGTGTTCTCTAATGAATTACGCTACACATGCATTATAAACAATTTAAACATTACTTACATACAAATAAAAATAATACATAAGTAGTAGAACTTTATACATCTTCTTCTCTAATATATAAAATTCTCGTGTCACAGTTTTCGTTGCCATACTCCTCCGAAACGGCTTGACCGATTTTGATGAAATTTTTTGTGCTTATCCGGTATCTATGAGAATCGGCCAACATCTATTTTTCATCATCATCATCATCATCACTTTTCATCATTATCAACGCGGGTGAAACCGCGGGGCGCAGCTAGTATAATATATATCTGTAAATACATATTTATACATTATGTAAACTTAATAAATAAATAAAATAATACACATATACTTTTAATACGTATTGACAATACATAGATAACTTTACAAGTTAAAATATTATATATATATACACTATTTTGGCATGGGCAGAGCATTCGACAGTCGGACAGCTTGTACAGTGAAGGAACTTTGCTTGCGTTTAATTAATATAAATTAGAACATTGAAAATAAAATACTAGACAATAAATACATAATAGAAGATTCGTTAAAATCGCGTGTTTATTTTAACGAATCATTTAGGTGTTCAAGCCTTCGCTTGACCCACTGTGAGAGATTACATCTGAATTTTACGCAGTTGCAGTGTGTTTCTACCTCCAACTTCCGTCATAAATGGCTACTCGGTTGGTAAAATGCAAAGACCGCTTCAAGCCTACCGGAAAGACGCGCGGGCGGCCATTGCCGTTGCTAGTTTCTTTCGTCAGTACGTCTTGAATTTTCACGAAGTAAGCAGTGTGGGTGTGGGAATATTTATTTTAATTTTATGAACAAATTAACCAGTAAGTACTATAATAGCAACGAATGCACGCAGTTATGTTTTGCGATTACCTGCTCTCTGTACAGTAAACTCGCAAAATCTTCTGGGAAAGCCCCAATTGTCATTACGACTAGTAAGCCGTGCATTATTAGTTTGGGTAAGCCCTAAACTACAAATATATTCGAACGATTTAAGCACGAATATTTTTATCTCAGTTTTAGGTAAGCCCTAATACTTAGCTAATCGGTCCTGAGGTTTGATCGGTCACATATTTCGGGAAAAGCCCCATAATTAGTTTAAACATTTGTGTGGTTGATTTGGTTAAGCCCTTACAACGCATATTATCTGCGCGTACCAGTTGGATAAGCCCAAAGTAAACTAGTGTACATCAGCTTAACTGCCAACACGCTTTAAGTTGGATTGCTCACAATCAAATTTTTCTTTATGCACTTACGTCGGCCATGCAGCCGACAATCGTCGCCTGCGCAGACTTTAATGGTCAGCTATACAGACGCCTCTTTAGGCAAAGTAAAGCATACAGATAAAACTGTTACAGATCATGCAACGCGAACCGATAGGAGAGCTGGCGCTTTGGGAACCTCCTGAACTAAAACCACAGCTTATTTCCCGGTCAAAAGCGGTACTATCGAAGAGGACCTCGTTGACAAGCTCCGTACCTTCGATCATTAGCGGTAAACGAGCACATAGCCCCGATGCTACATACCGGAAGAAGGCTAAAACCTCTAAGGAGCTGTCGACGACAAAACAATTTATGGCAGAGCATAAAGCACTTTTATTTAAGTTGAACAGCAATACATTTCTGAAAAATCATCTAACCAATCAAATAGCTATGAATCCGATCGAAAAGGTTACAACCGATGACTCTAATGAAAAAAGGGAGGACGAAGACGTTTTTCTCGATTTCATACCAGAGACGAAAGAATCAATATCTAAAATAAGAGCAGGCGATGAAACTTTAGTTCAACAAGGGATACAGTGCCAACGCTTAGGTATGGAGAGCTGGGAAAATATCAGATACTCAGAATCTGAGGATAAATTTCAAGCTACCCCTGTTTTTACAAATCTAAAAACAAACAGCAATTTACCAACAGGCATGCCATCATGGCAACTGCTGTCTTTTTTAGAGAAAATGGATCTTTGCTTGGGAGCAATCAGCCATGGACTGTTACAGCAGAGGAAAGAGTTTCAAGACTTGTACCAGAAATCATCACTGGAAGTTAAACGCGCAATAAATGACAACTTTTTATCATTCGAGTCAACTTTTCGTAGTACTTCAGGTGCATTGTTGCAATACACCTGCGCAAAACGAGCAGAAATACTTCAACAAAAAAGAAACGTTTACAAACCTCAAAATAAAGCTCGCTGCGAGCTCTTGCACTCTATACCGCCATCAGCAACGCATTTGTTTTCCGAACCCCAACTATCTAACCTGGTTAAAGAACAAGGTGGAAGTAATAAGTTTTTTCACGATGAAACTGGGTTAAGACAAAAAATGGTGGATAAAAAAGTACCACAACAATATCAGCTGGTAAAAAGAAAAGAAACAAACAACGATCGATGTTGCGGCGTGATGACGACTGCAAGCAAAGAAAACAAAAATATTAAGAAAAGAAGTACAACTTTTATAGCTGGTCAGGTCAATCATAAGCTTGATACTTGGAAAAGACTCGGTGCACCAAAAAGCATCATTTCTATTCTCAATGGATATAAAATTCCATTTGTTTGCACACCTCCAATTAAAGTTTTCGACGAGGGAAACTCTCAAAGATTTCAATCTAAGACTTCTAAAGATATGTCAAAAGAAATCAAAAACCTTTTAAAAGTTAAAGCAGTGAGAAAATGTAACAGCAATACAGGATTTTTATCTCCACTGTTTCTTAGATTAAAAGCAGATGGCTCATACCGCGCAATCTTAAACTTAAAAACGCTGAACACGTATTTAAGGCCTCCTAAATTCCATTTAATCAATCAGTATAAAATTCCAAATTGCATTAATATTATGGATTATATGGTGAAAATCGATTTATCGCAAGCATATTTTCACTTAAGCGTTCATCCTTCTCATCGAAAGTTTTTAGCCTTTGCGTACAATAATAATATATATGAAATGACATGTTTGCCATTTGGTCTTGCTACAGCCCCTTCAATCTTTGCCAAAGTAACTAACTGGGTCGCAAACTTGTTCAGAGAAGAAGGAATCAGAGTAATCGTCTATTTAGATGACTTTTTGATCATCCATCCCAACAAAAAAATTCTAAAGCATCAAACCTGTTACGTCTTACATACCCTCAAACAACTAGGATGGTGTGTTAACTTCAAAAAATCCCATTTAACGCCCTCTCGTACAGTCGAATACCTTGGGATAATTTGGGATACCCAAAATAATTTAAAGATACTACCAACACAAAAAGTCGATAAAAATATAAGCCTCATTAATCGAATTTTAAGAAATCAAAGGTGGAGCTGGTGGATGGCAAAAGTAATTTTAGGAAACATCAACTTCGCCTCGTTTGTAGTACCGCAAGGGCGACTACACAGTCGTAAAATACAAATTGAGGCGAATCATCTTCCAAAACAAGAACGGCACAGGAAGTTTCCCTTACCGGAGGTGGTCATAAAAGAGCTTCGTTGGTGGTTGAAAAACATAGATAAGACATCCCCAATCCATCAAAAGGACGCCACAGTATTTGTGACTACAGACGCAGCAAAAAATGGCTGGGGTGCCACAGTAAACGGAAAAAGATTACAAGGATTATGGAGTAAAAGTCAACAAAAGTGGCACAGCAATCAAAAAGAAATGTGGACGGTATTGGAGGTCCTAAGAAAAGCCGGTCCATCGCTGAAAAACCAGTCTGTAATGTTGCAAACAGACAATAAATCTGTAGTAGCCTATATTACTAAGGAAGGTGGGACAAAATCCGTAAGACTTTTTAACACCGCATACGAAATCTTGCAACTGGCGAGTCATTTTCACATTAATCTAATAGCTCGATACCTCCCAGGCAAATATAATCTAGCTGCAGACAACCTGTCAAGATCCACAGGTTTTTCGGAATGGACCCTCAGTAGAAAGATTCTGAGGATAATATTCGCAAAATGGGGAAAACCCTCAGTAGATCTCTTTGCAAGCCACAGATCAGCGGTCTTGGACACATACGTTAGCGAGAACGCCGAAGATCGAAATTGTCTTTTTGTAGACGCATTTAGCAGACCATGGCATTTCCAGCTCGGATGGATTTTTCCTCCCCCAGCCATGATACCAAGGGTACTCCGACACTTAGCAGTTAGTTCTGGGATCTATCTTCTAGTTGCACCGAAATGGGAACGCACATTCTGGAAAGCAGAACTCAAACAGCGAGCATTAAGTCCACCGTTTATCATAAAGAACCTCCGCAGTCATCTTATGGATCTACGGACAATGAATCCTCCACCAGCAGTGGATGAATTATGTTTGCAGGTATGGAAGGTTCGGGCGGGGCCTATCTAATGGAAACTTGGCCATCAGATAATAAAGTACTGCTGGATGCAAAACGTAAGTTTGGTTTAAATACATACATTTCAACTTGAGTCTGAGGAAAAACATGGCGTCGCATAACGACTGTAAATTAAATGATCTAAGTACTCATGAAATAACGAACAAGAAATGTGCAATAAGCAATTACCAGAAATCAATTACAACTTTATGGGTTGCATGATTCATTAATTTAGCCAACGGTAGAAAGGATCTTGCTCCAATTTGAATAAAATAATTAGCACATGAAGTAAAATTGAAAGAGCATTTAGAACCGTAATTGGAGGATAGCGGGCTTACACAAAGTTAAGGTGCTTCTGTAAAATTAAAAAATTGGTCTAAAAGGAAACTTAAACTTGATAATTTAATGAGGAGTGAAGACACCTTCGTTCTGTATAAATCTATAGTAATATCCTCCAATGCTTAGAATTCACGGACATAGCCTAATTGCTTATACCAATTTGAGCTTAAAATAAGATATTCTTACATTACATGATTACATTATAAATTTATTAATCATAATAATCTAGAAGTTTATATAAAATGTTATTATGTCTTTGTGACAAGAAAATAAAATTACATAATTGTAGAAACTAACTACTTACAACATTATTTATTAGTATAATAATATGCAAATACACCTCACATCTACCATGCACAGTACATCTTGCCATTGCCGGCAGATTGTAAACACTTCTCACAGTGGGTCAAGCGAAGGCTTGAACACCTAAATAAACCCGTTTTCCCCCCGTAGGGTAGAAAACGGATATTTAGGTTTCAGCCGAAGCTTGACCCACTAAACCGGCTGGTCTTGCCGGCACTATTTGTGAGAGTACTGACGAAAGAAACTAGCAACGGCAATGGCCGCCCGCGCGTCTTTCCGGTAGGCTTGAAGCGGTCTTTGCATTTTACCAACCGAGTAGCCATTTATGACGGAAGTTGGAGGTAGAAACACACTGCAACTGCGTAAAATTCAGATGTAATCTCTCACAGTGGGTCAAGCTTCGGCTGAAACCTAAATATCCGTTTTCTACCCTACGGGGGGAAAACGGGTTTATATAATCAAGAGGAATTTCAGGATATTAAGAAAATTTTTTAGATACTTTAAATTTTTTAATCATAAATGGTCTTTTTAATGTAACAATCTTTTCTAAATGTCTTTTAATATTAACGCTAATAGTAGTCGTAGTATATCGCGTATTTTTTTTTTTTTTATTAATCTGTCAGGAACTTATCAAATACTCAATCGTTGAATGTTATAGACATCATCGTTTTGTAATTATGATAAAAAATACTCTACGCTGTCCCCCTATATAAGCCACCCGCCACCCACCAAGGGATTCCTATACGAAACCCTCACAGAGCAGGCCTTCATTTCGCAATAAATTTCGAAGTAGACGGACGAACGTTCGAAAAGAGTTCGCGTTACGAAACTTGCAATCTGCGAGTTTGAGTTACGAAATAAATTCAGTTAAGTCCTGGAAGCCAGGTAAGTCAATACTAAAATACTCCACATTTAATTTTAAATTTTTTTCTATGGCTGCTTTTGAAATTGTTTTTATGTCTTCAAGCGAGAGTAAAAAGGTCTCTAGGCAAGCGTCGACCGCATCGTCACTTTACATCAGGTGAGATAGTGGTCAAATCTTAGCCTGCCTATCAAAGATAAAAAAAATACATTAAAAAAATATCATCTTGCGAACGATTTATTTTTTAAATATTGGCTACGCAATCTTTTACATTTAGCCAGTGCCAATATATTTAGTATTAATATATTTCAAGTGTATTTCATAGTCCTAGTCACAAGTTACAGTCAAAGTCAATTAAAACAGTCAAGGTCTTGTCATAATCAAGTCATGCCCTAGTAAAGTGTTAGAAACTTTACTAGAACTTCTATTGGAGTTTTGATGCGAAGGTGAAAATCACGTTTTTTAACTTTGTATGATTTGCCTATACTTATGCACGTTCACTAAGTATTAACAGTTAATAATCCATCATTATTACTCATTAACACTCGAAGTATCAAAGGTTTTGGAAAATTATACAAAATCAACAACGCCATTTTTTCACTTTCGCGGCAAAACCTCACCCGGTCGATATTGAATGGGGATCAAAGATTCTAACCAAGAATTATATGAATATTCTTTCTATTGTCTCCTATATTTTAAGGAAATATAGGCAATTGGCCCGTATAGCAATAAAAAAAAAAATCTAACCAAGCCGAAGCGAAGCTTTAGTCTTTGTGGTCATTTTTTTTCGTCCAGAAAACATGGGAAGAAACATAATAATACCTAATGTTTTTACAAAATCGTTTGTGATGTTACAGCTTAGTAGTTAGTACAGTAGTAGTAATGATCGTATGGAAAACTTATTTTTTTAAATATATAATTGAGAAATGAAACGAGCAAGTCGCTCGCCTGATGGTGAGCGTCTCTCTTGCCCATTACCTAGTACAGTGTTTTGAACTTGGTATCAAAATCCAGCGCGGCAAAGCACCGCGCTCTCCCTGAGAGGTTTTAGATGTTAAATCTCTTTAAGGCCTGACATTTCGTTTAGCTGTCATTGCTGCGATAAATATATGGAAAGAAGACATAGGTATAGCCTAGCGTATTTAGGTCATCCTCGATCAACAAAATTTAAAAGATTTCTTTGCCCACGACAACATCATCAGTTACCATCATGTAAGATATTGGACAAACGCTAACGTACCAGCGATAAAAAAAAGTAAACGGAACTACCTAATCCCAGTTTTCGCAAACAATAAAAAATGCATGCCTGTGCTTGAGCAATCAAGAACTCCTAAATATATTTCAGTGTTAATGTATTATTGTGTTTTGATAAATTATTCTGATTCACAGTATGTGTCGAGTCGGCATGTTGGTTTTGTTGATTGTGGCTATTATTATGAAGATCGTCGCTGAGGAAGCAGGAGGAAAAGGAGATGCATCGCCACAAGGAGGACAAATATCAGATATTGATAAAATTGATAAACAGGTAGGAAGTGTGTTTGTGCCAAATACCTATCTATCTTTTTATTCTGTTTATTGGGTTAATTAATTAAGGGTAAAGTGATTTTTGCAGTTATCCTATTAATGTGATTCTCCCAGTTATAGACAGTGGAACATTTTTATTCTATTTGCTTGAAGAACCCCCGGTGTTTCCTTTTTTTTTATACTCGATAGGCAGCATTTGACCACTATCTCACCTGATGGAAAGTGATGATGCGGCCGAAGATGTAGCACGCTTGCCTAGAAGATACCTATTCCCTCTTGACTTGAAGACCCCCAGATTATACCGTTCAGGGAACTAAGACGCGGGCAATGAATTCCACTCCTTCGCAGTACGGATGACAAATGTAAAAGCAAAACGCTTTGCCACAAACTTAAATTATGTTCAGAAATTGTCATTTTTTTTTATTCAAGATACTGATCCGATCTGATAGTCTAGTCTAGGCGATTTAACGTCCAGTTTAACTATATACCCTATATATTTGAGATATATACGGAAATAAAACTAGTCTTCCTCCACGAACTGAGATCTCGCGCTTACGATTTGGCTAATACAGAAAAACTTATAAGTAGTGTCCGACCGAAACTGGTTTTTCAGCCGAAACCGAAACCGAACTTTCGGCCTTGCTCTCTTTTTCGGCCGAAACCGAAACTTATCAAAAAATATTTAAATTACGATTATTTACTGAAATTTACTGTTTTTTTTTAATTTATTTGCATATATATATATATAGGTATATATATATATATATATATCTATTATATAAAAATAAGTCGGGTTTTCCTTCCTGACGCTAAACTCCAGAACGCACGCACCGATTTCCACGGTTTTGCATTCATTGGAAAGGTCTCGGGCTCCGTGAGGTTTATAGTGGCGAAACGGAGTTCGCCGGGTTTGCTAGTCTCTATATATATATATATATATATATATATATATATATATAGAGACTAGCAAACCCAAACAACTATAAACTGTCTATATATATATATATATATATATATAGACAGTTTATAGTGCTAAATAAAATTAAAAAAACAAGTCGTAACATTTTTATTTTGTATCCCGCGTTCGTTAGAGTTATGTACCCTAGATACCTAAGTACATACATTATTTTTTACCAGCCGTGCCTCGCCCGCGTTTACCTATCAAGTTAAAAAGAAGCCGATGTGTTAATCCTAGTTCTAAGCTTTGTACATTCCTTTCATCCATATCCGTCGAGACGTTAAAGCGTGAAGACACATACCTACTTACACAGAAACTTTCGCATTTATAATATTAGTAGGATATTTTTTTCAGTACGTTATTTTCTACCTATGTAGAATATATGTATTACTTATACTATACATAATATACGTATAAGTAATACATATAATAAAGATCAATATAGTCCTAAATCTAAAAGAAGATACAAAATTCTATGGCGTAAATTTATTGTCACGACAAACGAAAAACATAAAAACGTTACATCTTTTTTAATGCTCTGCTATTAAAATTATCCGAGGAGAATAATTTGATCATTAAAATTACACAGAAAAGTACAGCGGCCAAGGAAAGTATGTCTTCTCTCTCGCTCGCACAATTCGATATTTTTAATAAATACAATAGTCTACGTGTGTTTTTGAAAATATTTTCAACTAACTATATGTCCATTAATACAAGAAAGTTTTTTTCGCTATCATATCCTTCAATAAGACGAGAAAAAACACAATTCCCGAAATTTCAATGTTATTTTCACGCTTTCTTCGTTTACACTTAAGATATAAAAACGAAAGGTTTTTCATTATATTAATGTCCATGTAGTATAATTGAAACATTCATTGTATTAATGTCCATACAGTTGATTGAAAACGTTTTCAAAAACACACATACCTAATTTTATTTATCCCTGAGAAAATGACAAAAATATCGAAATGTGCGAGCGAGAGAGAAGACAAATGGAATAAACCCTCAGAACCAAATCACTATAACCATTAATTATATTTTGGCAACGCTCAATATACTAGGGGACCGTAGCACCTAGTAAATCAGTTTAATGAAAGCTCTCCGTAACTACTATTAGCTTACATCTCGTGTATTTGACCGAGCGAAGCGTGGTCTGAAGTTGACTTTGACTTGGATAGCTCATTTCACTTTGTATTATTGCTTCTAAATCATATACAAGCAAATTACTTCAAATTCTAAGGGAATATGTAAAATTGTAGCCCAAAGCCAAAAATGGCAATTGAAATGTTATAAATGGAAATATTAAGAGATTACCACTACCCTAAGGGAATAAAAGAACATCCTATGAATATGTTTAAATCTGCTTCAAAAAATTGGTTGACTGAAAATGTTTTCTATAGTTTGAAAGAATATTTCCTAAATTTTTTTTGACTTAGCATAAATTTATTATCTTTGACATTTTTGTAGTTTTCTTTATATTTCACTGACTATAATTATTGTAGCTTATAAATTTATCATAAATTCTAAATATCAGTAAATAATAAAAATGTGTGTGGTCTGTATACTCATATTTTGTGACATTGGACGCCCGAGATGGGTCAACTGTAATAACATTACCTGCAATAAGAACTCGCGAATACTAACACTACAGTTTTTGCCAATAAAGAATTATCTTACCAAAATCGTTTTTGAAAAAAATTGCGTTGGAAAGTAACAATTTGGTAGGACATTCAAAGCCACTGTTTTCAGACTTATTAGTGACTTATTTGTCCCGAGGCCTATCTCAAAAACGATTATTCTCGGTTGTCTAATAACTATAGCAGTAATAGTAACGAGAAAACTTCTATACATACCTACTTAG
This sequence comes from Lomographa bimaculata, assembly GCA_948107665.1. Lineage (NCBI taxonomy): Eukaryota > Metazoa > Arthropoda > Insecta > Lepidoptera > Geometridae > Lomographa > Lomographa bimaculata. Next base: position 10,993,643 of record OX403589.1, read on the forward strand.
TTGTTTTACAACTGCTATGCACATACATAAAAACTATTTATGGAATTTTGATGACGTGGATTTTAACAAATATAGAAATCAATCACAAATTACGTAATTGTTTTGTTATGAATGTTTTTGATATTTATCACATTTTAATAAATAACAACCAGGCATTAATCATACTACAGTGTTATAATGTACGAACATGAAGCTCAATATTAGAAAAATATGGCAAACAAAATTAAAGACATATATTTAGAAGACTACGGGCCAATTACCTATATTTCCTAAAACTATATACAGCAACGATCTAAGTAGCCTACAAGACATCGAGCTTATAGGTAACTCAAGTGCTCAAGCTCACTACCAGTGGGTAACGTTCCCATCATGCTTGAATTTATTCAGAGGTACTGCTTTCGGAAAATTAATACTCGGTCTATGAGTTACTGTTGTAGTTAAGAGATTCCCACGTATCCATTGGACGTACCCAATGCGTAGTCAATACTACGCAAGCAGACTTTCATGAAAATTAACTCTACAAGCTACAACCATTTAAGATTTTTTTCCTTTTCAGTTCATCGGCTTCATACAAACAATATTAAAAGCTTATAGTGACCTACTGGGGATCCGGAGAGTAAACGCAATTCTAGATATGAAGTACAAACCGTTTAGAAGGAATGGAGACCTAATCAATGCAATGTTAAATCTACCTAAACGCATGGATGAGGCAGGGCGATAAACTGACGAAATTAAATTAATTTGTCTCGATATAGTTTTTATCTAATATCTGTCGACTTTTTATGTGCCTTGATTAGAAACAAATAAACAAAAAAATGTGTCTAAGTTTGGTAAAGAGATTTATATTTCAATAAAACATGAGCTGAAGTCATAAGATATCATTTTATTGAACTACATTTAACTTTAGAGCAATAAATTGGGAAACTGAGGTCTCTTTTGGAGTACCGCAAGGTGGCAAGGTACATGGACGGTATCCTTAAGCTGAACGTAGGTACCGAACTTAATATGTAGCGTGAATGAAAACTACAACAATTTTATTACTGTTTACTAACCGGCTGGTACTCGCGGCGGTTTTTGTTTCCGACTAGTTTCGGGCATGTACGATGCCCATCATCTGGGAGGTGAAAAAAACCGCCGTTTAGTAAACAGTAATAATGAATAACACTTGCGATAGTTTTCAGACTCAAATTACAACAATTTTGATAATAAAATCAGAGATCTTATGAATACATATACCGGCATTGGTAAGTAGTGTACAATCCTGCAGGGGTTGATTTAGAATCGTCAACTAATCAGAATAAAAATAAAACAAAAATATATAAAAAATACAATTAAATTGCTTTGGGCCGTAATTTTCCATATTCTATGAGGATTTGAAGTCATTATATGGTTTAGAGTAGACGCTAGATGCCTCTGACAGACGGATGGACGAACGGACGGACAAAATTACCTTAGAGATCTCGCTTCGCTCGATCAGTTATTATATAAGAAGTATGAAAGTATATAGTAGGTACATTAGTAAATATATAATGAATTGGAGCGTGCACAAAGAGCAGTGCTAAAAGTACCTAATGCTTGGGAGACCACGTCGATATTCTACAGAGAAAATACATAGCGAAGCTGATGACCTCATTATGAGACAGTGTTTATTCTCCAAACTGTAGAAAAATCCAACACTTTAGTCTTCCAGATTTTACTACCCTATAGCCTCTAGGAGAACTCGTCGTCGTAAAGTCACCCTTACGAAGGTGAAGACAGTAATCGCCACACGACTAGCAACCTGTGCAGTATATATTTATTTATTTTTCGTGAACGATGTCACCTGCAGTTTCCAACGACAACAGACTCTTAGTTATGTAATAATTATGCGACTAACCTTCCCCTTCAAATACTAGAGGAAAGTCACCAAATATGGAATACCATTTTGTTTTTGGGATATAAAAAAAAAACTTCATATAAATTAAATCAGTTTAATGTTTTTACTAATCAGTCATACATTTATATGTAGTAATTAACAGCCTTTAATCAAATATATTAGTTATCAAATTAAAATCTAACACAAAAAACAAAATCACAAATGAGTAACCAAATATGGAATAGGTATCCATATATGGAATATAAGCATAAATCAACATAACAATAACAAAAATGGACATTAATATCTTTGAGACCAATTAAATAAATATAATATATTGTGATAAATGAAAGAAGTGAGAAAAAAGAAGAAGTGAAGAAGAAAATGCTGTGCAGCTTTCAAATACCCCATTTTCTTTTCCCGGACGAATTCTATAGCTTGTGCCATTTTTTCTTCATCCCAGGTTTTTCGTTTGGTTGATTGTGAACCGGACATTCTAAAAACAAACATTTCATATATTTAATAATAGCAAGTATCTATCATATGAAATCTTAAAACCTACTTATGGAATATTCCATAATTAGACACCGACGACTGTCCATATTTGGATTTTTATACTAGTTCAAACTCTTCTAAATATTTTTTTAAAGTCACAATATTTTAATGACAAAAGATCACTAAAAGGTGAAATAAACATAATACCGATATACTAAATAGTATAACACTTATGTAAATAAACATAACAGCTGGTAATACTCGTTTATTACTTACCTTTAAAATTTTCTGCACGACAACAAAACAAAACACGCCTGCCAAACGTGAAGCATTCGCGCAACTGACTCGATGGTGTGGTTGCGATAGTTAGTAGACCGAATGAAACAGAAGATGGTCGAGTGTTGCGTTTCATACTTATAGTCTTAGAGAAATGAAGGTATTCCATATTAGGATACTATTCCATATTTGGTGACTTTCCTCTACCACTTATCGATGGACGGTAACGGCGTAGTCACCAATATACTATTAGTAAATCTAGTGAATGTATTTGAACGACAAATATAAAAATAAAACAATTATAAAGAAAAAAAGTTACAAGCAATTAACCTCGAAAGTTTTTCTCAATTAAGGAAAATGTTGTCACGAGGTGCTAGTTCGGGGCGGCAGCTTAAACTTACTTTAATTGTTTGCAATAAAGTTAAAAAATAACTGGCCTTTCAGTTTTCTCCTCTAACATAATAAGATGAAGGTTTTTGCCGAGAAAGTGAAAAAATGGCGTTGTTGATTTTGTATAATTTTCCAAAACCTCTGATTCTTCGAGTGTTATAATGTGTACCTAATAATGGTGTGGTACCAATTAACCGTTAATACTTAGTGGACGTGCGTAAGTGTAAGCAAATCATACAAAGTTGAAAAACGTGATTTTCGTACTCTACTTGCAAAGCTCTTTTCAACGATAGGTACCCCACAAGGGCAGACAAAAAAATAGAAAAATATTTTGCTTCCCGCTTACATGTACGGGTTTGCATCCCGCTTACGTGTACGGGTTTACATCTCGCTTACGTGTATAGGTTTGCTTCTCGCTTACGTCTATAGGTGCCCCTTAATTATCTTTGCCCCTTAACATTTCTATTTATATCACTTTAATTCCATTTCTGGCTTTGGGCCAGTTTTACATATTCCCTGAGAGTTTGAAAATATCCCCTTGTATGGTTTAGACGCTAGATGCCTCTGACATACGGACGGACGGACAAAGTGCTGAACCATCTTACTAAGAGATCTCGCTTCGATCGATCAATTTTATCATTAGTGTCAACCTCACAACCATCTTAAGATTTTTTTCCTTTTCAGTACATCCACCTCCTACAATCAATATTGAAAGCTTATAGGAGTGATGATGACATGCTGGGAGGCCGGAGGGTAAACGCTCTCATAAATGCGCAGTACAAAACATTTAAGAGGAATGGAGACCTAATCAATTCACTGCTAGCGCTGCCTAAAGGAATGGATGATGCAGGGCGCTGAAACCGACGAAATGAAATCTGTCTTGACTCGAACATAGTTTTTATCCAATATCTGTCCACTTTTTATGTACCTTGTTTAAAAACAAATATAAACAAAAAAGAAATATACCTAAGTTTATTTATTATTGGTGAGGAAATTTATATTTAAATAAAACATAAGCTGGTGTCAAAACATATAATTTTATTGAACCACATTTAACTTTAGAGCACTATTCTAATATTCCCCATGGAGGTAGATACTAATATTACATTTTAGACGTATTTACAAGTTCTAACGTAACGCTATTAAAACTACTTATCGTATTTTTTTACATTTTTTTTGTAGTCAAGTGCCAATTAGGTAATAGAGATTACACTCTCGATACACAAACCACTTAAATGACATTAAAATTTATTTACAAAGTAAGTATAGTCATATTATTTATAATCTATTTATAGAGTGGTATATTTTCGTATTTTAGAAACACTATTTATTTAAGTGGTTGTGCAAAAATAAATATCACATAGTATTTCTTTACATACTTTTTTAGAATACAGTTGTTTAAAGGGTGATTCAAGGAATTTATTAATAACTACGTTATCATAAGTACATAAAAATAACTAACAAATTCTAAGAGATGTAAAAATATATAAAAGAAACATATCTAACATAATTTCACGGCATGAATATATAGATACTACTTAAAATGGCAGTTGACGTCTCTCGCAATGTTCTGCAGCCGAAATCAAAATAGTCGAACATATAATAAAACTAATTAAATCTACCGCTACTAAAGTAGTATGATTAAAATTACAACGTACACCGCAACACTACAATGCTACAAAAGTACAGACCGAGCTAACAATCGTAGAAACACTCAACATCAGCACACTTATCAATCCGGCATTTCGCTAAGCCCATCGTCTCGCCTGTGCCCTCAATACCGGCTTGCCTGTATCGAGCCGAAAGCACAGATTAAATAATAGTTTTTTTGCATTGTACGCATGCTAGACGGTTACAAGTGCGCGCGCAGGCGACCCATTGCTAATCAGACACTGGGGGCAATTAGTATGCGTCAACATTTGGGCTCACTGTAAACGAACCCTAAGCAGGCACGGCGCTCGTTGCACTTTAGGAGAACAGCTATAAGTAGTATCGGCGCCTCCGCCTTTGCATTGAATGTCTTGCCACGCCAGAAGAGATAAGAGTATGCGATAGAAAGATAGGTGTATATAAGTTAGAGGCAAGCTGTGCTGTGCCAGCTGGAATACGACTTAATTGAGTCGTGACAAGAGTTGCATTTAATTTTAATGTATTTGGGGAATTCGTCTGCCTTAGGTAGTTTGTCGAGGAGCTATTGATGCCAGATTTCTAGAACTTGAGCGAGAAGCCAGGAGCGACGTTAAGCGACCGCTGGTGCAGCTGGAAGCCGAGGGCTTCATCGGAGTCTCCGCGCGAGTACTGGGCGTAGGCGGCGCCACCGGCGGGCGGCCGCGGGCTGTGAGTGCTGCGAGTCTTGCCTTCAGACTTGGCGGGCCACGTCGGGAACATCGCCGAGTCTATCGCCACAGGTTGCTCCTGAAAAGCGAAAATATTAAAGTTGCTGTAAAGTAGAAAGCTGGATTTTTGTTGTGTATTCGCGAGCGCTCATTATAATGATGAATCAGTGTAATAAGTATGTCGTCACATTGCTTGCAAGCAACGGCACGTCTTGGCATCAACGCCGTTACCTCCGAACCGCGAACACTTTTATGTCATCCTACCATGCGAAGTTAAATGATGGATGAAATACGACAGAGCTACGTAAAATGTTATTTAGGGCCATTTACGACATTGTATGAGTATGTAAACTTAAGTGTAGGGTATTTTATTTAAGCTGAAAATTTGTAGTCAGAACGGGCTTCACCTGCGAACAATGGTTTATCGTTGCCACCGCTCACACTATATTACCGTCTCATTTAGTTTCAGTAGCCCGGGTTGCCTTAAATTGCAACTCCTATGAAAACTGGAATATTGTTATCAAATAAATGTCATCAAATATAATAATAACTGTCACAAATAATCACACCATATTTACCGATTTCAGTTAGGTATTTGACATGCACAAAATAAAAAGATTTCGAATTATAAATGAGGAACTTGACTTAATTTACAATAATTATTTTGCTGAGGAAAAACACAGGCAAACAATCAGACCCAGAAGAAAAAATAAGGAACAAATAATAGTTTCATCATCATCATCTCAGCCGTAAAAAGTCCACTGCTGGATATAGGGGAGGCCTATATCACCATAGGCTTCCAAAAAAAACTGTTATAAGCGACCCGCATCGACCGTCTTCAAATAGAAATGGAATTACCTTAAAATAGGCGTGCTCCAAAGCGACATCAGCGGTGATCCTTTTAACCGGGTTGTAGGTCAGGAATCCTTGGAGCAAGGTGTGGCCGGCCTCAGACAGCAAATCGGGACCTACTCTCTGCCTCAGACCACCTGACGGATGATCGGCGAAAGTCATCTTTTGTACCGCTGGCAACTCGCTGTAACCGGGCCATATTGATTCGGAGGGTGTGCCTAGATCCTGTAAAAAAAGGGAACTATTTAGATATCCAAGTTCCTAGGTTCTTATTCTTCGGGAACTCTGTCAACTAACGAGATAGAATTCTAGCGAGTACGCTTGAGCAATACCACCACTTAGATGAACTGCCGAATGATGAACAGTACTATTGCGATCCGCTTTGATTGAAATAAAATTAGAATGAAAGGGCGAGAACCAGTGTAATTGTGGGCCATATTATGAGACATAACGGCGTAAGTCTTAGGAAGAGAAGCGCATTGCAGTGCCAAGCGGGGTTTTGTAATTTAAAATTTCGAGTGACACAGATGTTACATACAGTCGTTTCAATTTGTTATCAGGCAAACCACTTAATATCTTAATATTATATTACTTAATATCTAGAAAATAAGTTCCAGAAATTATAATAAATTCAAGGAATTTCACACCAAAAGAAAGGCAGTGTGTATAGTAGAATCACTCACCTTGAATATCCTGTTGAGCTGATCCACCTCGGACTTGCCGGGAAATAGAGGGTTCATTGCGATAAATTCAGCAAATATACAGCCTACGCTCCACATGTCGATGTGGGTTGAGTACTCTTTACAACAAAGAAGCAGTTCAGGCGCGCGGTACCACAGAGTCACCACAATCGGCGTGTATTGTCGAAGCGGCGACCCATATTCCCTCGCCAATCCGAAGTCACCCACCTGTAAAACATCGATTAAACCTTGACATATATCGTTTAGGAAAATTACATTTCAGATAAGCATTTAATCACTCATATCCAGTGAATTAGCTATGAGCTTTAGACGCGATCGCTTTTATGTAACCGCTAACATGGAATTAGTTCCGCTACAGTAGTCACGAAGCACGGCTCACCTTTAATACGCCCTTGTGCGATAGCAGGAGATTACTGGTTTTGAGATCGCGGTGCAATATCCAGTTATCGTGCAGGTGATGCACAGCTTTGAGCAGTTGAGTCATCAAGCATTTTACTTCTCCTTCAAATAAATTTAAAACACCAATTAGTAGGTAGTCCAGAAATTAAAAAAAAGTCTATTTTTATGTTTATTTTGTTCTCTCATTTATTACCTGGAAGGAACACTTGCTTCTTCCCTCGCATAGTCTCCATAAGACTTTTTAAGTCGTGTTCTACATAGTCCATTACAATAAATATCTTGTCCATGTTGGATCCCACCACGATTTCTCTGACGGTCACAATGTTAGGATGTTGACCCTGTAAAAATCAAGAAAGAATGTGGCACTCATTAGTAAATGTGTCAGGGCGGGCCAGATATCCTCATTTTCGACCAACTTTTCCTTACTAACAATAGTTTTTATTTCTATGCAAAAATATCTGAAAATGTAACACGGCACTGCTTTAGCAAAAACTATGAAATAATCAGACAGCAACGTTAGAGGGCTATAATACATTTATTATTACAACCACATAATTTAAATCCGACATTGGGCTAATGCAATAACAGAACAAAACAATAACAATCATTGTCAAAAAGCAAATCGAAGAAGTTAGTAGCTTGGTATCATCTATTCAAGAATAAAATCTCTTTCAAAAAAATTGTTTGACTTCAAAAATGTAGTCGAGAGGTATTGTAATTTTGAGAGAAGACGATCTTAATCAAAATAATTGCGAGGTTAAGATAACTAAACTCTTTCAGGAGTGTTCAAAATTATATATTGAATAAGCCCAAATATCTAAAATTAAATAAAAGAAATGAGGAGATAGTTGGAATACTAAAAACCACATGTTATATCACAAAGTAATAACGAGCCGTAAATGTAGAATTGTCAAAGATACATTACTAAAGTAGCACTAGCTTGTACTAACTACACAACAAATCTAAATTGTACTAATTATTGTAGGAATGATGCATACTAATTAAGTACAATTTAGATTAACACAAGCGACGTATAAGTTTTAACACTTGGTTGCCTGGAAGGTCTAAAAAATTTATTGGTATAACTTTATGAATGTACTGCAGTTACTGCACTTTTCAACTGCTGAAGGAATTCGACTATATGACATTTAACGTGCCTTCCGCAGTCGAGAGAAAATTCCTACGCAAGTATACAGATTTAAAAAACGATATACTTCAAACCGATTCCTAAGGAAGGCATGTGATGTTCATATTTGTATTATTTATTCATATAAGAACTTTTCGGAATTTAGATGAATTAATTAACGAATATAAACATCAAGCAACGCTGCTGTATCTATACTTTTTTTAGCAAATGCTCAAATAGAAGCATTTTTATAGGCTTTTTAAAGCTCGAAAGCTCAAAAGAAAAAACTTGATGGACAGACGTGGCTAAGATTGGCTCACGATTGCTCAATATTAGAATGTCTTTCAAAAGTTATAAATTTAATATCACATCAAGATTCTAGAGATTTGATAAGCTCGTACGTAGCAGAGTCACCTAAACAGTGATAATACCATTGTTTCAGGGTTATCATCACTGTGATGTCATTACTAAACTACATTTAATTTCATAGCTGCATTTAGAATAAGTCGTGATACTTGGATCTTACACTTAAAACTTTCTGTGAAACAGTTAACATTCATGTTCACTGTTTCATAGAAGTATTAACTAAAAAGGATTAAAACAGACGTGAATAACACAATATATATCAAAAAGCTCTCTAATATCTCTTGATTTTGTATTTCAATGAACACATATATTACAATGTTAGCAAATATATAGTAGTCATAATAACAATAATATTGTATCAGTCGAACAGAAAGCTTTTTGTATACTTAAGGATAAAATACATTTCTTTGATAACAATTCGATTTAAGCAACAAAGCGAAGAACTAGGTTGATTATTTGTACTGCGCCCCGCGGTTTGAAGGTAGCTTACCTCCATTCCAAATTTCATTCATACATTATCCATTCATAATATTAGTGTTATAATAATATGGTATTTTAAATCCAGTCAATGCTATCAATTGTGTGTGCATGAAAAAATACATAGACATGTATTACTCATACAACAACGGGTTGGCTGACATGTAAAACTCATGACTGTTTTTTTTTTAAACGCTTTCACACACTCTCTCTCCCACTATAATATCGAAACTTGTGTCGTGAGTGCTAGAAACGTTCACATCACACCCAAAATTAGAACCACAAATTTCCCTTGGGGAGAAAGCTTGTGTTTCCACTGGGCCAGATACCCGATGCTAAGAAGGCCAACGCGCACTCAATTAAGCCAACGAGCAGTTATATAATATAAATCTCATATTAACATGTTTATTTAGAATATACATACAAAAGTTTATAAGAGTTAAAAAATAAAATTAATGCAAATATCGCATCAACATACAATTTTTGCATGAATTATATAAAAAACTTTTTTAAACAAAAAAGCAGTGTGATTGGTACATTGTCAGATATTTTTGAACATATCGTGCCGTAAATATAACCAAAAAAACAAGAGTTCTTGATAACACGATTTCATTGATTGAGGGACGCGAAAGCTAAACAAGATTGCTTATCTGAGACCTTAGCACAAACTCTTGTAGCAATCTTACTTTAGACGTTCTACGGTAGAAATATGTCATCGTAATGTTACACAATAAGCCTGCTACAAAACGTTGTGGTAAGCTCTTTTTATAGCAAAATCAGGAGTCAACGTGTTTCCGTCTGTAAGCTGGGAATATATGACAATATTTTTGTTTCAACGTACAACGTACGTATTTTGATGTTGTTCTAAAAGTGAACACTGACAAAACAAAGGTAATAGCTATCACCCTAAAATAATGTTCTATTTATATCTACTGGTATAAATAGAACATTAAAATACTGTTGAGAGATACTAAGTGTAGAATATTGCAAGTTAGACTCAGTTTATAGAACAACTTTAACACATTCAACTTCATACATATTTGGTTGTTTCGTCAGTGTCCTACTCTTTCGTTTAGAACCTTTCAGAGTAGCATTGTTTTATTTTTCAACCCAAATATATTTGTTGGCCAATATAAAACAATGTTTGGCAACTTAAGTTACTTATATCAAGTAGATGATAGAAAATAGTCAAGTTCTTTCGTAACTACAAGTTGGAGATATGAGATGATTTGAACGACGATAATTTTATCAAACTTAGTTGACACACAGGCTACGCAGCATGGCTGAATATATTTCGTGAAGAGATGATAACCATTTGGTTTTAAAAATGAAAATATTTATCTATTTTACACTGAAAGTTCTACATCGCCTGCATTCCAACAAACGCTTACTTTATATATGTGAGACTCTAGACATGTGATACATTTTGTCATTGTACATATGTATTGTATGAACAATGAATCACAATTAAGTACTTTAATGTTTGCCTCAAAAAACTGTTTTGAATCTCACATTAAAGTATCTTATTACAGTCTAACTTATTACCTAAGATTACCATCCCTTTACAGATAACCCAGTACTACATTAGATCATGTGACACGTTTGGTTATATTGTTCTATATATATATATATATTACATTAAATTAACATTTAAAAACGAAAATCGAGAGTAATTCATAAATATATTTCTAAGATAGCGAATGCAGACCTTATATAATTGACAAAAATATTATTATTCATAAAAAAACGTGTGTAACATTATACTGCCTTACTAATAACGATGTATGGCTTAAATAGCTAGTACACATGTTTTGACTCGCTTTTGCTAGCGAAAAATGTCGCTTATAAAAACTAGCCATCAGTGTAGAGATCTTATACTCTAAAATGAACGCTCATCTACCAAATGTTTCATATATTTGACATTCGAATCTCTCAGTTCCGCATATTTGGTGGATGTGCATTCGTTGCAGATGATCTCTTCAACCAGTGAAAAGTTCAATATCGTTTACTATCAAGGGCGATAGTTTGCGATAAATAACCCTAGTCTGTGTGGTCCTGACTGTGGATACGTAGTTATAAGATGATATACAAACTGCGACACAATAATGTCCGCACAACGAAAGGCATACAATAAAACGAAGTTGATTTGATATTGCTTCTTTATTTTTGGAAATAATTGCAGTAGATCTAGGTTGCTTTTTATACTGCAGTATTAAGAACTGCTCTTTGATTTTTAGTCAAAATCGTTTCCACAACCAACTTTTTTTTTGGCTTTCTGCCTATATTGACACTGCAAGTGTTTATTGACGGCGTTTGAACGCCGCGTCAAGGCATAATGTTAAACTTTTTTATTTATTTATCATTTTATAGATAATTGTAGTAAGTATTGTAACAACACATTTTTTTAATAATATGAAGCAGATGAGACATCATTAAAATAATGATGAATGATATCTTTGTTATTAAAGCAGCAATTGAAAGTTGATACTGAACATATAGTTAGATAAACTATATGTATAGAGGACAATTCTATCTGTCTTATATAGTAAACAAATTAAGATTTATCTTTATTTAGGCCTAACGTTATTTAGGCCTTACGTAAGTGATAAGGTTTACCTTTCCTTTCAATATGTAATTTGGTACAAACAATTATTGACATAATATAATTTGTGAAGATATTTTCCAATAATTGCCGTGATTGTGTCTGTTTAAAAAATTGAGAAACTGAAAGTTGCATAATAGTTACATAGTAACAGTGTTTATGGTATCGATAACAATATGTATTGTTATCGATACCATAAAGCCATAAAAATATAAGCCTAGTAAGTAATCCTTTAAATTTTAGTTTATAGTTAACTTTATAGTAGTAAGAGGAATGTTATATCTGCCGTCCCAACTATAATGTTCAACTACTTATATCTCTGTAACTATTGCAGACATAATTGGATACAACCAAATTGTGTACAATAATAATAATATGATTAACAATATCACACAGCCGCAAACTACGCTGCGAAGGTATTTTTTCAGAAAATGAACTAGTTCCGGGATATATTTCCAGAACCCTGAACCTTATGTTCAGGTAAATATTGAAATAACCGGCACGATTTTTTACTATTTCAAATTAGGTACGTGTTACAAATTCTTAATAACATTCTTCGAGTTTACTAAGAAACCTTCTAGCTCCATTTTAGCTGCGTAACATTTAGAGATTAATTCACTTTTCGGGTTTAAAAAAACATAGCATTTGAACTGAGAGCGACGCTTACAAAGTGTACTTTTGTACGTAAAGTTGAACATTAAATGTATTGACATTTCGATAACTGGTTTATCAGTAGAATATTCTTATACATACGCTCAAGAGCAATTCGGAAAGCTGCAAGAAGCAGGCGGTCAGATCCTATACAGTACAGTTCCTTGTGCAAGAGTATTGGTTCCATATGGCTAACTTCGTCAATGGAATTGCCAGCCTTATATGGAGAGTCAACAATTTATGGCACTGCAGACCTTAAATGCAGGCTAGAGGTAGACTAATGGTAAGCCATTAGATGAGGAGAAATATGTATAGGACTCTTTGAGCATGTCATCATATGTACATATAATTAAACGCAATCAAAGCTTAAAAAACCGACTTCACGCTTTATCTTCAGAACCTTGATCAGATTTAATGTATAAACACGCATTATTGACTATAACTCAAAAACTAGAGATCAGACCTTGATCAAATTTCTATGGGACCACATGAAAAGCACCAGCTTTCAAAGAAAAAAAGAATCATCAAAATCGGTTCACAACGAAAGAAGTTATGAGGTAACTTTTGGAGTTGGGTAAACGAGAACATCGTCAAAGCAACGCATTATTCGTCACAAAAAATAGGCATTATTGACAATATTTCAAGAACTACTGATCAGATCTTGATCAAATTTAAATGGGACCAATTAGAAAGCAACATCTTTCAAAATAAAAAAAAATAAAAAACATTCGTCTTGAGTACCCTCCTTTTTTGGGAAGTCGGTAAAAAAGTTGCGACTGTTCTCAGGGAAAGAAGCTCTTACCGAGCTAGATGTACGCTTAATAAAAACAATTGGCATATATCCCAAATATACGTTTTATGTTGCCGTTATATCTTTGTTACTTTATTCCAGCAATGTATGTAGAAATATCGTACACGTTATTTGTTTTTCTTTTGTGGACAATGGAAAAATTTTGTATCGAATGTTTAAAAAGCGCATGCGCTATCCGCAGCCATAAATCGTTCCATAGATTGGATTACTGTATCGGCGCACATTCTAACTTCTTTCCAAGCTGATGCCTTTAACTGAGTTACGAGTGGAAGTGACGACTCTAATTGTCTAATTAGTACATGTAACGGTCTTATTATCTAAATGCCTTTTTAATTTAGTTCACTAAGTTTATTCGTGTGTAAAGCGGCTTCTAACAAAATGGGGAGAGGGTAGATACGACACTAATCAACGCCTACGCCGCCCTACTTCATGTTCGAGAACGCGTTGTAAGCGCTTGTTGATAATGTTAATAAGGCTTTCGTATGCTGTATATTCATGAACATAGAAAAGTTTTGATCACACCTACGTTGCTTAAACGGTTTGAAATGCGGATCTCGGTAATTTATTTCGCCGTACTTATGTCCTTCCTTAGTGTCTTCTAAACAACTCGGAAATCAATAAGTCAGCTGTGTGCATTTAAAATATATTATTAAGGATCTAATGAAATAAGTTAAAACAGACTAATATAATCTATGTATTATTTGAAATTACCTTGAATTTAAAGTAGATTCTTAAAGTTGACAAACAAATTATGATCAATTAAGTTTGAATAATAGAAATTGGCACATGTATGCCGGAGATATGCGCGAATATATATATTTCGGAGACAAATTGAGAACCTCTTTGGTTCTGTATCGATGAGTATATCTGATGATCGGGAACTATTAAAAGATAGTCCTATAAATCAGGATTTGAACAGCACCAGGATGGCTCAAATATTCCACGTACCATCGAGAGCTTGTTTCATATCTCAAAATTGGAAACATTTCAAATTGTTTTTCTTTTCCGATTAAGTGAACAACAACATAGTTATACCAGATTATTTACAAGCGCATCAAGACCCTTGCTGTAGTGTCAAAAAGGAATAAATGATGGAAACGAGTAATCAATAGCTGATATAAAAACTGATTTTCTAGACACATTGATTAGTAGACCGTCTGACGGATAAAGTTAAAACTAGGCTTTGAAGTCCAGAAGTGTGTCAATGAAATGTAATCAATTCAAACTTTTCACCAAGAAAGTAGAGCGATTCTTGATCACAAACTAGAACTAATCTGATGGGTCACTTCCAGTCACACAGTTTGGATTACATTGAGATAGACAAGAAATGTCATATAAAGATTTCATTCAAATAATTGAGTACAGTGAATCATTTGAATTACATCAGTAGAGTAAACTCTCCGCCGATACTTCAGCTTGTGGAGGTATAAACAATAGCAAGCAACTAAAAACTCTACCACCTATCTCTGCTGCGAGTTTTTTCAATTAGAATTAAGCAAAAATTACCTAATTTCTTGGGAGTTTTGTCTATTTAAATCAATTGCATAATCGTAATAGGGGGTCCAGAAACCTCCGCAGGAGTTAAGTTAAAGACATTTCTATACGAACTTTCGACAAAATAATATATGGAGCAACGCCTTTAAGTTGTCTTACAAGAATACTTCAGAATTTCAGCTTACTGAACAGAGTAAGCTACGAATATAATTTCGCATTATAGCCCACAGACACATAATTCAAAAACTAATACCTGACCCTACAATATTGCAAAAATGAATGTCGAAACACAAAACCAGCAACTGAGTGAGAGGGACAGGGGGAAGTTATATCCCGAAACTGTTAACCAACCAGAAAAATAGACTGAATTGAAAAAAGTTGATATAACATATCAACGATAAGTATTTTTTTTCGGTTTGGTGGCAACATTGTCACTGCGGCGGTGTCAATGCAGGATTTACAATGTCTACCGTTAAACGAAACCGAACTATAGAGAAAGCAACGTACTATTTTTTTACAATATAATCCAATAGAAAAACAAATTTACCGGTACAACTCAAGGGACAATAGAGACAACAATAATCCGAATAAGTAAACGTTTAACACGTAATTTACTACTATTTTTATGACGCTGAAGTTGATCAATTTTGATTTGAAAATGAAGAAAACAATCATTTCATCATAGTCTTGTACTCTTGTACATCAAGCCTATGGATTCATAGCATTATGCAAAAAAGAGAAGAGAACCGAAGATAACAGCAGACAGCGTGGAAATCGTCACATAACTATCAATGTCTGTGCATACAAATACGTAGGAAGTAATCTTTTAATCAGGCAGTTTATAAATTATCTAACTACCATATATAAACTATCTTGACTAGGTTTTTCATTTTATGGTTATCTTTTGGGTAAAATGTTAGAACAAATTGTAATGTTACATTGATGTAGATATCACAAATGTCCAGTGTAGTAGGTAACCTTTAATGTGATGACCAGTCGCTCCCCAAGCGACCTTTACGTTGCGCTGAGAGCCGCCGCCCAGTCGACTGAAGCCCGAGTGGTTGGCAGGCAAACGTCGCTGCCTGTAACGTGCGGAAATTGCTCGCTTGTTATATGGGGATCAAGCGGGAAACAAATTAAACCCGAAGCTAATCGAATCGATCATCGCAACGGCTACTTCTAGCGATCCCAAGAGAATTCTTCTTATGAAGTATTTTATTCAGTTTTTTAAGTCGTTTCCCGCTCAACAGTCGCTTGAGGAGCAAGGGTGCATCGCAGATAGTATTTTTTCCATAAATTATTCATTATCGGTGTCAGTCAGAGCCACACAGACCTTATTCTCAATTGTAAGTGTCGCAATAGATTAACTAATAAATACTCCTTCAAACTTAAATCTCAAAGCATGATACAAAAGCATTATATGTAAGACCAATAGGATTACTAGGTATTCTATTTTCGGATAGAAATTATGCAGTCTAGGCTTGTGATTACTAAATTTAGTTTCATAGCAATAAGAAGTGTTTGATGATGAATAGTGCCAAAAATTATGTTTTAATTGCTGATGTAGTACCCTTTTCTGTAAAAGCAAACTACGTTGAAGCCGAACGGTTAAGTATTTTGGAAGAGCTGGGAGAATAATATACGTGCTTTTAATCATGACTATATCGAATCTACTCGGTGATGTTACGATGGAATGGTTAGTTTTAACTAAATGTGTTAGTAGCCTTTCATAAAAGGCAAGTAGTCATTGACCATCTATATATGAGCCCAGGCATATTAGCTAAAATACATTTAGTTCGCATATAAGCAAACTTAGGAAATTTTTATTTGGTAAGGGACGTTTAGACTCGGGTGTAATATTCTTTTTTCCAAATCTATGGCCAAGCAAAAAGGATATGAACCATCATCACGATGGTTAGACATAAACCACCCATCATGGTTAAGTTAATGTTAGTTATGTCAAAAAAATTCTAACGGTTTATTTATCTTTTAAATAATGTATCGGAGACATTAAAACAATAAAATACCAATTTTTTTTCATACGTGCTTATAATGCGTAGATTTATAATGTTCAATCTACAGCATCATGTAATAAAATCTCTCATATATATTATTTATGTTAAACAATCAGATATATATCAAATGTATAAATTTAACAAAGTTTTCAGACGTAAGTCATCACATGTTCGCTATTGGCGAGGTTATCTCGAGATTGAAACATTGGGTTTTCATCAAAACCCAAACAGGTTGATGATGATGTAAACCCAATTTTTCTTAGACATATGCTTGTCATTGTTGTGTACAACAATCACGTTTTACCAACCTTGCACCTGGTGACTGGACTTTGCTACTGAAAACTGATTCATAAGCATATTGAGCATATTGGTTGACTTTACTCCGACTTGGATAATTATTGTGAAGAATGACAGTGTAAATTCTATACATAAGGAAAAAGTTTGGATATTGTCACCTTTAAATACATATGACGACATTAATTTGTGGTTGGCTTGAGTATCATGCTTTGTAGTTGTAGAAAATATAAATTTAAACCAAACATAAAAATGTATAGTTTTACTAATAAATTCTACTTCAAAATTAACCACATTGGCAATATTTACCTTAATTAACATCTCACCTTTAACACAATTAAGTATGTACGAAGTATTGCATCGCTATCTTAGATAATAATATTACCTTCGATGTTCGTTTTGGAAGCAGGATGAGGGAATTACTTTTTCAATGAACACGAAGTTCACGTGAGGAAGTATTTGATTTCCTAAAAGAAATCCTATTAGTTAGGCCCGCCCGTGTTACGAAGTAGTTACCCTTGCAATTGGGTCACACCTCTAGCACAACCCTCTTGCAGGTAAGAGGTGCCGGGCCTGTAGGGATAAAATAGTAGGCATTAATAACATGAAACAAACACGTGAGCCATCGAGTGCTTCACAGCTCGCGGCTCAAACAAGCTGCGGGTAAACTATCACTAACAATCAGAAAAATAATACCTCCGACAATAGAGCAGTGATGCAATGAGATGGCTCAAGTGAGCTTACGTATAACAATAAACAAATTGTGATCCTACCTTCAACAATGTGTTGATCTCTCTCAATGATGTGATAGGAAATCCTTCCTTCTCCTTTTCCATTTTGAGGCGTTTTAAAGCGACTATTTCTTCTGTGGTTTTGTCGCGTGCTCTGTAAACAACTCCATATGTGCCTTCTTCTATTTTATTCAGACATTGAAACTCCTCAACTGACCGACAACCCTATAAATGTTACAAAATCACATAAATAAAAAAAATATATGTTAATTTAGGGTCTGTATTAAAGATGGCAATAATGGTTGAAATCAGTTTATGATTATAAGTTGAATGATAAAAAAATCGATAATGGTTGAAAATATTGGATGATATTTTTATTTACGCACAAGATTTGGTTGATTTTATCGAAATCGAATTTTTAAGTAAAGTAACGTGTAT
Source organism: Lomographa bimaculata (assembly GCA_948107665.1). Taxonomy (NCBI): domain Eukaryota; kingdom Metazoa; phylum Arthropoda; class Insecta; order Lepidoptera; family Geometridae; genus Lomographa; species Lomographa bimaculata. Next base: position 11,011,952 of record OX403589.1, read on the forward strand.
TCTTTGAATACTCACTTGGTTCTAGTAACTAGACCCAAGCCGGAGTATTTGGTTCTATGTGTCAATATTCCGTCACGACATTTTGTATTACAAATTGTCAAAAAAAACGAAACGCGAACTTGCAAGTAACTTTAAGGGACAGGATAAACAAAGCGTCCGAGGCGCGCGCCCCGGGCGCCTGTGCAGGTAAAATGTATGGCGCGTAAGGGACCTTGATATACAAAGATGATATACAAGAGATACATCTACTAGTATTTTTTTTTTAGTATTCAGAGGTTACCTACTAAATCTTACTTTTATTTAAGACGCATCTGCTACAAGTCATAACATATACTAAATAGTAAAGACATTTTTGATGTAAATAACTAAATTTTAACAAAAATGACAGTTACTCCTAGCGGCTTTGAAAATTCTTACAAAAGGAGTCTACTCCTGTTGTAAGGGTTTTCCAAGTCGCCTGATAGCATCCAATACACCTTAACGACTGATTTCATATGAGTAAAATCTGGAACTGGCTGCTTAACATAGGCATGGAACAATTCCACTAAACAGTTTACATCCAAGAAACATTTAGTGAAATTTAAAACAATCACACAGAAGTGAATTTACAAACCATGCAGCATCAATCTCTTCTTTTTAAACAGACCGAAATACCAAAGTTACAAAACATGTAACATCTAACATTGTTTTTGTGCGAGTAAAAAATTAAACTCAATCTCCAATTTTGAACAACATAGTCCGATTACGAAAGATTTTTTAATGTGTTTCCCTTTTATTTATATTCATTTGATAGGAGCTGCGTCCCGCGGTTACACCTTCATTGAAGATGATAAAAATATACTGTATACCAGCCCCCCGATTACCTATCTTTGTTGCAAACGGTTTCAATACTAAATTGACAAAACTCCTAAGAAGTAAGGTTCATTTTTGCTTAATTTTAATTGAAACCGTGTGCAACAAAGATACGTAATAGGGGGTCTGGTCACATCTACACCCGTGTTTAAAATTTCAGCTACATCAGTTAGGGAGGTTTGGTGCTGAGTAACAAAATCTAAAAATCCAAATATTCAGATTTGTCGTAGTGGATGGGATTTAATATGTTCCAAGAAAATTAATTACATAAGGGCCAATTCATCTTTATTGGCATCAGAATCATTGGAGAAGCATATATGTTTTTCGTCTAAATTTAGGGAAAATAGGTATTATATTTTTAATTTGAGACCACAGAGCCGGGCTATGGGCGTGGATTATGGGCTTAGATTCTCGCTGTAATGAAATGGGCTGATGATAATGCGGACAAGGTTAATTTTATGATACAAAAACATAATAAACGCTTTCACAATCACAGCCGCACACTTAGTGTCGTGGGTGCCCGAAACATTCACATCACACACACAATCACAACCATACAATATATCATATTGTGCTTACGTCCTCGACCACATCATCACTTAACAAAAGTGTCCCATCAGATAAAGAAAAACCAAAAAAGTGCCAAAAGCATTAACGTTTTCACCAACCGAAATCTTTTCGGAGAATTTCCTTGAATATTAAGTTAAAAAAACAATTATTTCCTACAATCCTGAAATAATAAAAGTTTTTTTACTAGTTTTTATGAACTAGTACTTGTTACTCCTGCAAATTATTTGAATAAAAGCCCCATTGGACTTCACAGATGCAAATAAATAAGTTCATTTGATAAACGATTTACTGTACTCACTAGAGAATATAGATCTAAAATAGCCATCATAATCATATTTACCTGTAGTGCGGGAAAATACGGCGGTAGAGCATTGATAGTTTCCTCTCTAATTCTAGCCTCTTCTTCATCCTCTGCACTAGGCTTTTCATCTTCGACTGGCTTTCCATTCTCCCCGGTAGGAGGAGGGGAAAAAGAGTGAGACCTGCTTCTGCTCTTTGATCTAGACAATGATCTGAAACAAATTTTCGAATATGAAATACGTTAGTGTGAGACAAGAACTAATACATTTATTATATTATTTAAGTTTTGTTGATTAATTAGTCTTTTCATATCAACAACAAATATTTAAATTACCTACACTTAAATTTGCACACAAATGTTCAGATTTGTAATATTGGATTTAGAGAAATGGTATGTAGCAACAACTATATCCATAATTGTAATTCCCTATCAAGTGCAATCTCATTAGTTGAAGCCAGATTTCAAAGTTTTGAACATTGATGTAAGTTGCAAGACTGTCAGTATTCTATAAAATACATTGCGGTGACTATGCACAGGAACTGCACAACCTTGTTCCCGCTTCAATTTTTTTCTATCTTACATCCAGACGGATGTCGTCACGTCAACCATTTATAGAACAGCAAAAGAATGGAACGTTTTTCCGTCATCTGTATTTTCGGAAAGGTACAATTTGGGTGTGTTGTAAAAGTAAATAGGTATTTACTAAGCAAGCATGCTTTTCCTTAAGACTAATCATACCTTTCCGTCAGGTGTGATTGCGGTTAAAGGTTTGCTTACTTATAAAAAAAAACTGGCAACTGCTCTGATGACGGGCATGAATTTATTGGTACTTAGGAATTTAAGAGTGTGTTCCAAGACACAAAATCTATTTACTTTGTACTGTAGAAGACTGAATATGAGCAGTAAGTGCTGCGAAAAGCGCGCTGTCAGATCTCAGAGAGAGCAAGGTACATAGAATTTGAAAGACTTCACTCGCGCTATCCTACCTCATATGCAAAATACACCCCAAGTGGAAAGCATGTCGATGTTTTGTTAAGTAATAAAAAATTACTTGATTAGTCAATGGGGTAACAGTTTATGTCACCTAGGATATTATAAAAAAAGATAAGAACGACAATGGATAAATCTCTCATATTTTACCTCCTAGACCCATGTGATGAAGGTGTACCCCTTTCCATCTCGCCTCTCTTTGGTGAAGGTGATTTTGACTTGGACTTAGGCTGAGACTTCTCAACTATGGGTTCTTTTTCACCATCTGTATCAGACTTTTCATTTTCTCTATTCTCCTCCTCTTCTTCTTCATCTTCTTCTTCAGTTTTAGATTCCTCGGCAGAATCGGAATCTGTGCTTGAGCTATCATCGTCTGTCTCAGAGTTGGTGTGTTCACCTAAAATTTACAGATATTTTTGTATTATAGTAGAAGTATGTATATGATTCATAAGTGGTACATTGCAACTAGGGTTGATGACAATTCTGTGTCCTCTTCCTCACAATGCGGAAGTTCTTAATTTTTTGGAGACCTGCATCCTACTCCTCTTCCTCTTAATTTTGGTCGCATACTCACATGTAACATACAACTACATGTGACAAGAGATTAAAATATAAAAACCAAACTGCTTGTTGGATTAGTTGGATGAGTGTTCTCCTTCTAAGCAGGGGTATCGGATTTGATCAGAACACGTTTTTTTCCACAGAGAAAATTTGCGATTCTGGTCCTGGTTGTGATTGTGTGTGTGTAATATGAATGTTTACAGCACCCACGACACAAGTCATCGAACTTAGTAAGGGGCTATGAGTGTGAAAAAAAAACAATGAGTTGCACTCCGGAAGTGCTGGCAGAGGTGAAAACTTGAACATTAACGTTGTAAACAGCAGGAGCAGGCATACATTTTCGCCGCGCGGTAGAAAGAGTGGGATATTACTTCCTCTCCTTCGTCTTACGAATTTTCGATCTGGTCACGTGTCCTGACGAGAGTTTAAAATTTTTTACCCATCCCAAAAAAGTGCATAACACTGCTAAAGAAGTTTTCACTTCCAAAATCATAAAAAAATTACTTACCATCTTCATGCTCAGTCTGAGGAGAATTGCTCTTCATTTCAACATCGCTGGTATCAGACACAGTGACTACAGAATCCCCATAGGAAGGTGAGTGACCAGTCTTAGTTTTCTTGGTAGAGGTCTGTTGAGGAGAGACCGAGCGTTTCTTACCCCTGCGTCTACGCTCCATACGCCTCGCCTCAAGTTCAGTACGTGATTCATGCTTCCTTTTCTCCATTTCTCTGTCTAAAAAAAGCAAATCACACTAATGTTACATATCCGAAAGTATGTTTGAATTGAAGTATTTCTCAAATGTCTAAAATGATTTGGATGAAAATTGGTACATAGAAAGTCTAGACTGGTATAACTAGGCTATTGATCTAACAGGCCATAACAAGGCTATTCTTAGTTTTTTTGCTATTATCAGTGCAAGGTCATGAAGCAAAGCTTCCATGTATATTAAAATTACAAGTTAAAGTGGTGGCTCCAGGTAACCATCCACTTAATATCCTGATTAATGATGCAAAGAAAAATGTTAGAAACCAAAATACTGTCACAAAAGCCAACCAAAATCACTAAGAATTCAATTTTCAACCTTATCATCACTTAGATTGATCCTACAGGTCCTTATTTTACAGTTAATAAAGTGATCAAATGCTAGCCTATCAGAAGCTTATTTTTAAGCTTATCTTTTTAAAAACTCTTTTGTTGTGAAGCTACGGCTCTTTAGTTCCATATGCAAATATTATTTATTAAAAAGAAACTAAAACAACATTCTGAATTGATTAACGAGGATTAGGTGCCATTTCTATTGAGCCATTAACAAGCCTCCAAAGGTAGCAAAAAAGTACATTTATATACAGTTGAAACTAGTAAATTATGAGATGAGTAGATAGGTATAACGCGTGCATAACGTTTTCTATACCATACTCATAGTACAGTAGGTATTATTGTTGGCATTAAGGATTATTGTTGGCAAGAAAAACCTTTGTGTCTCTATAAAACTTTGCAATTTTGTAAAATGTAATTTTTTTACTCTTCCAAAAGGTTGCCGACCCATGACCTAGAAAACTGTTCTGAGGTAACACAAATAAAGGTTAAAAAAGAAGCAATGAGGACAGCTATCTAGCACAAATTGATTACATGTTGGCTCAAGGTAGGCTAGTATGTTGACAATACCTTCTATGTTGTTTATTAATATACCTTGGCCCAAACTTTGTATGAAAGGCTTTGAATAATATGAAAGAAATCGTACCTGCTTCGAGCAGCTTTTTTCTACGTTCTTGTTGATTCTTGTCTAAATTAGAATGTCGTTCATTTCTATAAGACTCTTTGTCAGAAAAATCAGAGCTCTTTGAGCTATCCTGGTTCTGCAGTTCTTTAGATATTCTCTTACTGAGTAGCCTGGACCTTAAATCTTCTAATTCTTTGTCTCCAGATGTTTTATCTCTATTCTCCTTCTCGTTATGATTAGAACGACCTTCATCTGCAATTAGTCGTAGCCTGGATTCTATCCTGTCATTATCGGGGCGCTTCCTATCTGCTTCAGCATACTTGTATGATCTCTCAAGTCTCTCACGATTCATATAAGGTTCTCTTTGACCCTCTCTTTCTTTATACATTTCTTTTTCTCTATAGAGCTCTCGTGACCGTGGATCTCTGAATGTGGCATTCTCTCGGTACATTTCTCTCTCCCTATAATGATCCCTGTCTCTGTACGGCTGTTCCTTATCTCTAAACATTTCTTTCTCTTTGTACGCTTCTTTTTCTCTTATTTCTCTTTCCCTATATACATCCTTTTCTCTGGGATCCTTTTCCCTATAGGTTTCTTTATTGTTCCCCTCTCTGTACAAATCTTTTTCTCTGTAAGTTTCTTTTTCTCTATATACATCTTTCTCTCGATATGTATCTTTCTCCCTAAAGGCTTCCTTTTCTCTATATACATCTTTGTTATCCCTGTAGTATTGTTTTTCTCTATAAAAATCTTTAGAGGTTTCTTCACGGTCATTTTTGTTTAGTTCTCGTTTGGGTTTATCAGACTTTTCACGGTCCCTGTTGAAAAAGGTTTAGCATTGATCTACAACATTCCCAAAGTCAGGATGGCAGACCTTAAAGGACATAATATAATTACATACCATGTAAAAACAATAATTAAAACATATGAAAAGTGTTAAACTTACCTGTACAAATGTTTTTTCTCCTTTCGAGCAACATCTTTGTATCTGTCTTTAACAGATCTCTTATGCGCTCGTTTGTCGCGATGAATTGGTCGAACTACAGCTTGTGGCGGTTTGATTATTAATGAATCAGCATTATCTCGATCCTCATCAGATAAACTACAACAAACATGTTTTTCTAGTATTTGCTAATCCCTAACTTCATAAATCAGGAACTTCAAACATAATGTTTAAGCTAGATATGAAATGGCTTTAATAATAATATATATTAAGATCAAATTTGGTTCATGGTCAGTCCAGACCCTGAAATAGGACAGGAAAGCCACTTTCCTTCCTGATTTACATGGGTGAATCCATTGAACATATCAGTTCATTCCATAAAAGTAGAGTAACTAATTTAGCTCAAGCTGTTAAGGAAAACTGTCCGATGCTCGAATGAAATAGTTACGACTAGTTGGCTCAGTGGGCAGGTCTCTGCCCTAGCATCATAGGACCTGTGTTTGATTCCCGAAAGAAGTACAATTTACCTTCCTAAGGAACATTTATGGATCTGATTCTGGGTATGATAGTGTGTGAGATGTAAATGTTTCCGGCACCCACAATACAAGTCTTTGAACTTAGTGTGGGGCTGTACAGCATAAACTTGTACTTAAGCAAGAATATAGATGAACAGTAGGCTTTAAGCCTTCAAAATAATTGTCACTACCTCGAAATTAAAGGTTTAGTATATTGGGGAGCAGTAACTTGGCTGGGAATTTACTCAAGCATGAGTCATACAATTTGATCTATGGCCGAATATATGCTTAAATAATACGAAAGGAAAAATTACCTGCAAAAATGCGTGTTGCGGTACAAACATGCTTCCACTTCTTTGTAATCCACGGTACAAGGTTTAATAAAATTCACAAGTGGCGACATAACCCACAAGAGTTTGTGCTTAATGAAAAAACTATGGTAATTTTAATGCTCTTGACAAACATTATTATTCTTGCTGTTTCTTAGTCATATGAGCGTATTCCTGACAAGATTACATACCTGAAATCCATTTCGTCCTGAATTGGGCTACGCGCTAATTCCCCATCTTCACTTTGATCATCTTCGTAGTTACTCATTCTCGCACTACACTCCACTTCACAATGGTTTTACTAAACAAAAATAACACAAAAACGAAACAAAATGTGTTAACATGAAAATTCATGAAATTTTATATAGTTTACTCTAATTATTTCTGCATTTTACTCTTTTCGAATGACAAAACGAAACATCGAACTCAAGCAATTACAAGAAATAACGCCATCTTGTTTTCATTTCGTTCTCGTCGTTCTTTTAGTTCACTTCCGTTTGCTTGGCATAGTGGAGATGGTAGTAATTGCGAAGCATTGATCGTAGAACTATCGATTTCAGGCACAACACAATCGATATAAACATAAACGCTTACACACTCGCAGCCCAACACTTAGTTGTAACTGTTAGACTTGTGTCGTGGGTACTTAAAACTTTAAAACATTCACATCATCAGTATCAGAAAAAAAAATCTCTTAAGTAGATAACGTGTGTTCCCACCGGGAATCGAACCCGATGCCCACTGCATAAAATGCGAAAGTGCAGCCAACTGCGCATGTCGGCAGTTTGATGATTCGAGTTTTAAAGACTCACTGACAGAAATATGTTTAGCACCACCGACCGTATCGCCTCTGTGTTTTATTTTTTGTAACAAAAGGCGATAAAAATGATACTGCCACCTTATAAACCCTTGATAAAGTGTTTAGTCAAAGCGAGCGTTCACCGAAGCACAAAATGCATTAAATAGAGGAAAACTTCGCAATATAAGAATATAAGTTTCGTACATAAATTTACTAATTTTATACTGGAACCATCGATCGTGTAAAATTTTTGTAATAACCAATGATTTGTCTGAACAGAATATAAAGTAAACAAAAGTTAGCATCTCAAAAATTTTTGTTCATGCCATCATGCCTAGTAATTTTGACTTCATAGATAAATAAATTTAAATCATAGTGATTTGTTTACCATCTCGATGCGAAATGTTGAATTAATTATTACTATCGGATTGACAGCTAACGAATTATAGCTGGGCCCAAACATAATGTATTCACTCCGTTTGGCTGGGCCATCGAGATAGGAAACAAACCTAGCTACGGTTTAGCTGCAACATCCTTGAGCTGGACTAAATTTTTGTCAAGGATTTTGTAGCTAAGGTATGGGTTTGTTTCCCATCTCGATGATTTTTGTTTAATTCTAATAGAAACCGATCGCAACAGACTGTCATGATACAATTCAAAAGACACAGGGTGTCAAGATATATTTCTGTTATCGTGTGACGTGTGGTGTCAAGTGTGTCATGTTTGACGTTAACATCAAAATTCATTCATGCATTCAATCGATATTTATTTCGTACAATTTTGAATGTTATTTTACAAATAAAAACATAATTATTAATTGTATAGTTTTAATACACTATTATTACTTTTACCATTATCTTATATGTCGTGCGAACATAACTGCACACAGTAAATAAAAAGTTGTGTCTGTACATAGCAGTGTAAATTATAAAATTAATAACTTCTTACATTAATTTTTTTTGTAGATCGTTTAGTTTCATATCTGTTATGACTGCTGGCTTTGAAGACCATGGTAAGAAAAAGTGTTAAATTGCCCTACTTACATTTATATGGACTAAATGTTAACTGCAACCGAACAATAAAATTAACATGTAAACACATAACCTTGACTGTAAATTTTGCTAATGGATAAAAAGTATTTGACGGTTTCATACAAAACTTTTACAATTGAAAATTTTCTTTGTTTATTTTAATTCTCCTATTTTTTTTTGTGTGTGTGTGTGTTTCACCCATAGCAAAGCAATTATAGCTTATAGCAAATTCATTATTGTATTTGCTACTTGATTAGGTGTCTATTGTGAGTTTTAGTTACTAAAACATACTTAACAATATGTTCTTCTAGTACTTGTCTTATAAAACATATTATAAATTTTTTTTATTTATCCATGCTAATGTAAATTGCATGTTTTTTTCCGTGAGATGGATAAAGATATTAAATATTGGATACAATAATTGATTTGGCTAAGCTTTAAAAAGTTAACTTCATCATGGACTTATATTTTATGTGTCTTTATTTCTCTTTAGAACAGTAAGATATATAACACAATAGCAAATGCAATAGACAACAGAGAGGAATTGAGGAGGAGGATAGAAAATGGTAAATCCATTCTCCAAGAACTCCAAAATTGCATTCAAAATGTTCAAAATCGTTTTGGCGGCAAATCAGAATTAGCCACCGAAGATGACATAAGGTAATTTTGATGTTCATATTAAATTTGATATGGAGCTTACAGCATGCTGCTAGGCACACTTTAACCCCTTAACTGGTAACTTTAATTTTTCGGGCTGAGAAGAAGTGATTTCGCCAGCTCGGCAACTAAAGTGTTAAGTGCTTTGAGCATTATGGAACTCCTGCTATAGAGTAATGTTTTTTCGAATACAATATATCTAAAAGTTTGTCTGTGTCAATAATAAAATGTTTGAAGTAAGATACCTTGTACCAGATGGATGAATTTTAAAGAAATTTGGTTAGTAGATTCTGGATTAGGATGTAGGCTTTTTATACCATTAAACTAAAATGTATTATGTAAATTGCAGAATAGCGCAGCTATGTGACAAGTGGGAAAAAGTATTGAGCCATGGAATCAGAACAAACCTCTCTAACTCTTCATTACAGAGCTTAGTGACTGCAGGAATCAATTTTACCTTCAATATAATTAATGTTGGTGAGTAATACAACAAAAAAAATATAAAAATGAGATTCATTGATCACTTTACATGGCTAATCATACAGACTAATTACACATGTCACTAATCACATCACATTACACTAATATGTCACACGGTGAGAAAATATAATAAAACTTATCTTGCAATATATTTTCTCACCTTTTAAATTTCTTTGTACTTCTACAAATATTTCAAAACTAAAGTTAGGCTTATCGTTCAAGCCATTCTCGAGTTTTTGTGAGACTAATGCAGAACAACTGATTTTTATACACATATATTTAGACTATTTAAGAAACATTGCCAATTTAACGTGATGGATGAGGTATAAGGAATTAATATTGTCATTCGTTTTTTTTATTGGGGGCAATTTGAAAAGTCTTTGTAGCACATCAGGAGTTTTGCTGCGAAAGTTAAAATATTGCATTGTTGATTTTGTATAATTTTCCAAAACCTTAGATGTCTCGAGTGTTAATGTGTAATAATGGTGGATTATTAACTGTAAAGACTTGGTTAACGTGCATAAGCGTAGGTAAATCATACAAAGTTGAAAAACGTGATTTTCGCCTTCACTCCAAAACTCCAATAGAAGTTCTAGTAAAGTCTCTACCACTTCACTAGGGCATAACTTGACTATGACTGGACCTTGACTCTTTTACTTGCCTTTGACTGTGACTTGTGACTAGGACTTCTATTATGAAATATATTTTTTAGTTTTTGTTTAATATTTCTACTGAAGAACTATGCATCCATGGTCATGAAGTATTAAAAGCCCATCCCATTTTTTTAAGGATTTTTCCCGATTATTAGGCTTGGACCTGGACCTGGATGATAGGAGAAATTTTTTTTGTTTAAAGGAGTATACTTGTTGGTTCCATTATAATTTGATCAAGTTCTGATGAAGAGTTTTTGAGATATTTGCGATTGAAGTCGGTTATTAATTTTTTAAACTCGTATATATATATACATAATTACATTAGGAAGATACAGGAGGAAGAGGCACTTTTTATTATAATCTAGGAGGAGATATTCAACAGTGGGTGGATACATACTGATTAGAATGAAACATACATATTCATAAACTGTTCCATATGGATTAAAAAGGTTAATGGTAATAGTGAATGGTTTTTAGGAAATTCACTATGGAGCTATACTTGCTTACATCTTACAAAACACGAAAAAGAAAGATTCAAGATTCTCTCGAACATAAATACGCCAGTGGGCTACTTCCGGGCATTCCTTCGAGCGGCGTTAAATGAGCGGTCTTTGGGCAGGTACGTAAATTCTATTATTCTCCGTACAAAAAAAACTTTACCAGTAAACGGCCTTTTAGAAAATTAGTTTGCATATTAAGTATACTTTCTGTTTAAATAAAGAATATTTTTTTCTACTTTTGAGAACTGCAATCGTGTTTTTATGAGAAAACCAGGGTCTTAGCCGTCTTATAATGAAAGCACGAAAAGATCCAGTTTTCTCATAAAAATATGATTTAAGAATGTTTCTGAAATGATTTTGGTTTCGAATCCCGCCGGGAACACAAGATTTTTCTTTAAGGAAAATGTGTATTACTGGTTCTAGTTGTGAGTGTGTGTGTGATGTGAATGTTTCAGGCACCCACGACACAAGACACATCCAACTTAGTATGGGGCTGTGAGTGTGAAAGAGTCTATGTTTAACTTTCCCAATGGAATTTAGTGATTCCAATATTTTGGCCCACGAAATTATGGAGTACCTATCCCATTCGCAAAATTGTTTAGTTTAACCCCCGACGGATGCAATCGTAGGGGTGTTATAAGTTTGACATGTGCATTTGTGTGGCTGCCTGGACAGCGTAGCATCCAAACGGCTGATTCGATTTTGACTTGTTTTTGTTTGAAAGTTAACTTGATCGAGAGTGTTCTTAGCTATGTTATGTATAATGTGATTATTGGTGCAGAAGACGGATTCTGCGATGTTTTATACTATAGTGAAGGGTTTAGTTTGTGTGCTGTGAGAGAACAGATTAAAATACACATGATTGCGCTGCTAAAATCATAACCCATCGTTTTTGCTTCGACGTAGTCGGGTAAAACAATTTGTAAAAACATTTAATATTATACATAGATTTAGATTGAATTGCGATTTATGAGTTTTTAAACGTAGTATTACTATTTTTATGCCCGATAGGCAAGCGTTTGACCACAATCTCACCTGATAGAAAGTGATGATGCGGCCGAAGATGTAGGTATATTGTTATAACATGTATATTGTACACAGATTTTGAAGTCAAATTCGCGCTGCTCACCACATGTGTTTTAAAATGTTAACCGATTATAATTATCTAATATATCATTTTAGGTATTTACAAAGTTGGATAGCCCACGGTCTTCTTTTAGAATACTACGATGAAGAAGCACTCGTAAGAGACGCGGAAATTGCAAAAATACTACCAACATTAGCATCAGGTATCAATATTATACAGTAAACAAATAATAAAATCTTTCTTGTTTACATCAAGGGCATTGATCGAACTCAACCGTGTTTCAGGCTTATCGTCAGTATTATTCGCGTTATCAATCGACAGACCAGAGTTGAATGAATCACAACAAACGAGCCAGGCGTCGAAGCCGGAACACGTTATACCTCTACCCACGCCAGTCAAATCTACTAACTCCAAACGAAAACCTTTGCGTCAAGTTATATCGTTCGACAAGAACGAACAGAAAAATCAGTCGTTGGGAAACAAAAGTAAAGCGGCGGAACAAATGGAGGAAGCTGATGAATCGACGTGGAAGAGTGCGCCGGCTACGTGTCTCAACTCTCCAGATCCCAAAATCGTTCCACAAATGGCTTCAAACAGCGAACCTACTAGCTCCGAATATAAAAGCAGCTTCAGACATTTCTTTCCCGACAGCGTTAAAGGCATGGACAGTCCTTCGCAAATCTTATCGAAGTTATCCGAACGCGCCAAAGAAATATTCTCATCTTCCAATAGTATAGATTATAATAACGTCATTAAAGACGATGTATCCGAGTTTAGTATTAACAATTTGAAAATATCGGAGAGTGACAGCGAAGAAGTGGCTGGAAGCATTAACGGTAGCACGTCGTGCTTGGAGCTCTGTTTTACGGAAGATGAGAGTGCGCCCGATGATAGAAGCTTCACCTCTGTTTTAGAAGTAAAAGAAAAGGAATATATTAATTTGCAATTAAAATGTACACAGATAGAAATAGCTGGTAAGGAAAAGATACAGAAACTAGAGAGTGTTATATTAGATTTGAGCAAGTAAGTAATGTTGCATCATACATAATTAACTGATTATTATATGTATTGTCAAAGCCATGTCCATTTTGAATATTTTGTAGGAAACAGCGACCTAAAACAATGTTAGAGATTTTCGAACTTGGCAATGCTGTGTTTTAAACACATCTGAAAATCTTCGAAAACCTTTGTCTAATCTATATATATAAAAGTGAAAGTCTATTTCCCTTGGTCATCGCATCACGTGTAAACGGATGGAACAATTTATCTAATTCTTTTTTTGATGTGTATTTGTCAGGAGGTTCTTAGGAAAAAAATAATATCCCGGAATTCCCGCGGGTCTGGGACTTACGCGGGTAAAACCGCGGGGCGCAGCTTGTTCGGTATACAATTGGTTTTGAATAAATATTCTGTTTAAAGTTGGATATGAGAGAATTTTAAACAACATATTGTGGTATATTTTGTATTAATTATTTACATTTAATATTTACATAAGGTTTTAATGCCACTAATATTAATTCTGCCTAAAATATGCTGCATCTGCATCAATAGTAACAGATTATGTTTATATTTTTCAGAGAAAACAATACGTTAAAAGATCAGTTAAGGCATTACATGTCTGCCGTAGAAATGGGCAAAGCAATTAGAAGTAATCACGGCAGTGAAGAAAAATCTACGTCAAACAACAGTGAGGACACAGAAAGCGAAGAAGTCAGCCAGTATGAAAAGAAATTAGTTCAGGTTATTATTTGAATTAGTGCCGTAACAAACAACACTGTCTCGCTTTCTTAAGAAAAACATCTCGTCGCATAAACAAGAAGTATTTATTTGTAAGAAATTAGCTTGATAAATATGTTAAAACGATAATAAATATGTATCGGTTGTTCAGCTGCTTCTTCTGATAGCTTTTGATTAACGCGTATTTGCTGTGTGAACTGACATTGATAATGCATATCGAGAATATTGACCCGCAAATAAATAGCAAACGTAACATTATGCTTCATTGGAGTAACCGGAAGTACCTAGATCTGTTTGATAAACCGATTAAAGTCACGCAAATTTGAAAATCCGCATAGTCGTGTCGTTAGTAATCACCGTCAGGGAAGGGTTGGTCTTGCGTTGTAGCGGGAGAGGGTAGGAAAGCATATGAAGGAAGATAAGAGGATACGGGGGAAGAAGAGCTATCTGCGCTTTGCTCAGAGTAGCTTAGCAACAATTTTAGCAATTAAGCAATTTACTTTCATCAGTGATTAAAAGAAAATCAGTTACTAAGGTTTAACCTTAGTCGTATGCTGAGTCAGGATATATGCATAACATTTACACATCACACCTTTTCTGTTTATTGGTATTTTTTAAATTATTTATGTACTTACTAGTCGCTCGCCGCGGCTTCGCCCGCATTCATCAAGTTAAATAGTAGCCTATGTGTTAATCCTAGGTATAAGCTATGTACATTACAAATTTCATCCAAATCCGTTCAGCCGTTACAGCGTGAAGAGAAAATAAACATACACACAGACTTTCGGATTTATAATATTACTGTGATGATATTCGTGTGTGTTTTTAGTAAGTTTGTATTTGTAGTGTAATTGTGTGATGTGTCTTAAATGTATTTTCTTTCTTTCACGAGTGCCTCTTTGAGGCCCATTAAATTTTTTTTTTATATTTTTTATTGTTTCAGTTCGAATTCAGTTCCGTTAAGCTTTTCCTACAGAAAACAAAAACTTTTGTATAAACTCCAGCAAATTTCCAGGTAGCTCAAATGCACGCAGAACTGATGGAGTTCAACCAACACTTGCTACGCAAGCTGCAAGACTTGGAGAGTGCTTCGGGGCTGCAAGTGATAGACATGCCCGAGTCAAACGTTAAAGCTTACATCCCTAGCGCTTTCTTGGTTGGAAAGAAAACTCACTCATATCATGCTTACCAGGTAAACGCACGTAATAAGTTACATTAATAAACAGCATTTTTTAACATGCTGGAAGTCATAGGAGTTTTTCCGCGGGAGTGAAAAAATTATGATGTCGTGTGCATGTGTAATAATGTAGGACGATTAATCGTTTATAGTTTACGTTTATAGTGTTTTTGCCTACCCTCATATACGTAAACGTATATATGAGGCTAGGCAAATCAAACAAAGTTTAAAACGTGATTTTCGTGAAATTAAACGCTTTTACACTGACAGTCCTACACTAAGTTCGATGTAAATGGTGATATTAATATCGCACACAAAATCAGTTTTCTCAAGTTTTCTCCCAGCAATCTCTCGCTGGGAGAAAACCTGTGTACCCACCGGAAATTGAACCCACCCGCTGCTTAGAAGGAGAACGCTCACTCGATAGCTCGATTTAGCCATGCTAAGCTATGACATGCTAGTAAATTCTCCATAAGAAGTTAATAATAAGGAAATTAAAATTTCGTCGCTTCAGGGAGGACTTGAATAGCTCAGTGACCGCGGGCTCAATCTGCGCCTCAAAGCACGCACTGCAATTGATTTATATAATGACTAGCCGTGCCCTGCGGCTTCGCCCGCTATTTGTATTTTCTTTATTATCCTTAGACATAACAAATATGCACTTAGACACAATAAAGTACATCAATTTCAGTTGTTCAATTTAACATAAACAATAAATACATTCAATAAATTAGAAAATTATGATATTATCAAGTTAAAAAGTTGCCTATGTGCTAATCTTAGGAATAAGCTATGTATATTAGAAATGTCATCCAAATCCGTTCAGCTGTTAAACCGTTAAGAGGGAACAAACATACTTACACATTGCACACTTACACGCAAACTTGAGGATTTTTAATATTAGTTGGAAGTAGGATATAACGCTTTCACATTCACAGCACCACTCTTAAGTTCGATAACTTGTGACGTGGTTGCGGAAAACATTTACATCACACAATTTTCCTTGGGGATAAAACTTCTGTTGCCGTTGGGTTTCGAACCTAATACCCGCTACTTAGAAGCCATATTCAACTAAGCCAAAGCGGACAGTTCAATTCCAGTGCTCATCGCTGCGGTGTCCGTCAACGGCAAGGACTGTAATTTGTTTTTTTTTTGTAGTGAGTAGCAAGGTAGATAAAAAAACAATTATTAGTGGTATATTACATACTAATTTATATTAAAAACAAGCCTCGACTTCGCAAAATTGCGTATTCCGGTTGATTTAAAAAAAAATACAATCCTACGTTCTAAACAAAAAAAAAGCAGCCAAATCAGTCGTGACATATTCGAGTTTTTGCGTAGCGTCGCAATTGCATTTTTTCATATATGTATGTACCTACCTATAGATAAAATAAACGATTAACGTTGTTTTACAGGTATTCCTTAAGATTGGCTCAGAAGAATGGAACGTGTACCACAGGTACGCGAAGTTTCACGAGCTACACACGCAGCTCAAGAAATTGCATCCCGATATAGCCGCCTACAAGTTTCCTCCGAAGAAAACATTGAGAAAAAGGGTAACTACTAACATTTAATTTTTTCATGTAGATTAGGCTAGCATTTGGCCACTATCTCACCTGATGGAAAGTGATGATGCGGCCGATAATGTGACATGCTAATAGGGATATTTTAGGACGTTTTATTTACTTATGTGATTCCTTATATCATTAATATTTTATTTATATGCTTTTTTTTAAATAATTTAATTAATTGCACAGGAAGTTCAAATAGCAAAACGCACGCTATTCGTTCACGCTATTGATTCGCAGTCAGTACACACATTTTTCATGAAAATTATTAATAGTCGATAGGCAAGCATTTGACCACTATCTCACTATCTCACCTGATGGAAAGTGAAGGTGTAGCATGCTTGCCTAGAAGATACCTATAGATATCTTCATAACTATTAATAGGTTTTGTATGAGATGATGTAGCTCTTAAAAATGTTCTTACTAGGTATGTATATTATCCTCCTTGTGTATAGGACGCTCGTGTGGTGGAGCACCGTCGACTGGCATTACAGGCGTACGTTCGTCATGTGCTGCTGATCCTTCCGGAACTGCGAGAGTGTACTAGCCGCGATCAGCTCATACAACTGCTGCCTTTCTTCGGGTAACTATAACATTAAATCATTAGCGCTTACCTCATCGTTGACAGTAGAACTCCATCGCCAGTCGTAATATTGTAAATCCTACTAATATTATAAATCCGAAAGTTTGTTTGTAAGTGTGTAAGTATGTTTGTTCCCTCTTCACGCTTTAACGGCTGAACGGATTTGGATGAAATTTGGAATGTACATAGATTATACCTAGGATTAACATATAGGCTACTTTTTAACTTGATAATAGCGGGCAAAGCCGCGGGGCACGGCTAGTGGTTCTATAAATACTAAGACGTCAGATTAAGTGATATCGTGAAATCATCTAATGCTTGACAGATAATGCATCCGCAGGGCTGTATAATGTTGTTATAAAGCCTATAAAGAACACGATAGTTAAAATTATCTGGGTTTGTAAATAAACAATAAAAAGTATGTCTGTAAAAAAAAAAATTACGCTTTTACACATACCTTTCTATACTATGGAGGACTGCGTTTCCCGATAACTACAATCTAGGAGTCTTTAAATCTCGAGTGAACAGGTTTCTTATAGGCAAGCATGCTCCATCTTCGACCACATCGTCGCTTTCCATCAGGTGAGATAGTGGTCAAATGCTTGCCTGTCGAAAATAAAAAAATCTTTCTCGTGTGTGGCGATATAATTTCATGAGACTTGTCAACTGCGCCAACTGGGCAAAAAAAACTGGGTTGTCAAATTGTAGACTTTGTCGTTCACAAACATTTTTTTTATGCTAGATTGGCTAGCATTTGGCCACTATGACCTGATGGAAAGTGAAAATGAGCAACATGCTTGATGCCTTTGAAAAAAAAAGTAGTCAACTAACTTAGATTTATTTGGGTATAATTTAGACGGCCACCAAAAATTATAAACAGTTACCAAAATGGATAAATGGTCACCAAATTACGTTTCCAAAAATAAAATTTCCTGTGACAGAACCGAATTGGATAACAGTAGGTTAAGGTAATTTTTTTTAATAATTAATACAAACATATTTATAATACGAAAAAAATGATTTATTTAATAATATTATAGGAAAAGTAATTTGGTGACCATTTATCCATTTTGGTATCCGTTTAGAATTTTTTTGGTAGTAGAATAGGTACTTTTTTTGGACGGTGTTTAAACACAAGCCGC
The DNA here is from genome assembly GCA_948107665.1 of Lomographa bimaculata. Classification (NCBI taxonomy): domain Eukaryota; kingdom Metazoa; phylum Arthropoda; class Insecta; order Lepidoptera; family Geometridae; genus Lomographa; species Lomographa bimaculata. The sequence goes on from OX403589.1 coordinate 11,030,148, forward strand.
TTTATTTAACTGCAGGAGCAATAATGCTCACTCTCTCTCTGCTCATTCTCAATACAGAACACTATTGTTTCAGGTTTTCTTCTGCCACAAAAGAAAACGGTGTAAACATAATGGACCGTCAACTCTCTACCGACTCAAATTCCACCTACAACGCTCTGTAATCTCGTAAGAATAATTGGAACAATGTATTTATATCGATTGACTCACGGTCTCAAGATTATCTTGAGAGAATAACCAATTGTTAGTACGTACACGTATCCCATGTGTACACAAACAAACAACTAACAAACATATTCGCACACACATTCCCATACTAAGTTACTCACAAGTTACAAGTATTTACACGTGAAACATTAACATCACACACACACAATCACACCCAGAAACAGAAGCAGAAATGTGTATGGAAAATTGTGCATCTGCCGGGAATCGAACCTAGGACCCATGGCGCAGAGACTTGATCACTGCCCCAACTGTGTATGACACTAGCCCGTGATCGCTTCCAGACCTTCATTTGAAGGTTTCCCCTTACATTTGATCTTAACAGCAATTGATGGCAGGTAGACCTAATAATTTTAAGTTTATGAGTGAAGTCAGTCGAAGGGTTGTTTGTAGGGAATGGAAGATGAAAGGGTTACCGACAGTATTTGCCTACTTACTCTTCTACTTATTAAGTTATTTGAGAGATCTCCTAGTCTAAAATCAACGTCTCTCCACCTTTTTAAAAAAAATTACGATGTATTTTCTTACTTAACTAACGTAAGAAAATGAAATTCATAATTAGAAGAGCATCTGAAACGAACAAATATATAAATACCATACATATGCAAAATGAAATTGGGTATATAAGATGGTTCAAACGTCCCTTATTTTTTTTATTAAAGATCGTCGAAACCATCTTTTTACTTATGTGTATGGTTTTTATAATTTTTATTCGTGTTTAATATTAATTATTATCAATTAATAAATTGTGTGTGAAATGTATGATTTTCTTGTGGATTGTTTAATTAATTTTATGACTGGAAGATCTCTACTTGTGTAAGAAAGTCATATAAATTGTATAATTTTATCCCTTAAAAGTTTGAATAGGGTGAGATAGATGACAACAATTTCTACGCCGATGAATTCCCGGTCTCTCTCTAGTATTATACATATTTACTAAACGCAGTACAACACTAAACAACGATTTGTTCAATTCATATCGTAAATATTTAGGTAGGTATTCATTTATATCTAAACTATGTATGCAATACAAAGCAAATTATAATAGTTCTGCCTATATCTAATCAAAGCAAATTAGGCATTATGTATAAGATATAGAATAGTTTTGTAATATTTATACACATTTAGACAAAATTATTTAAACATTAATATAGAAATGTCAACAATAACATTAATATGTAACGTAATTCATCCTAAGGAAAGAGCAACTCTGTGTAGAGCGATCGGAATCAGAGTACCTATTTTAAAAGTGCACGCGAACATGAGAACTTTTTGATATCATCAGGAGAAAGCTAGATTAGTCTCCTTAATCTCCAACAAACAGTTGCATGATAAAAAAAAAAATTAATAGCTAAAGTTAATACTTACTTTCTCATAAAATTTTTAGAAAACCTTGTCACAAAGTACGTTTGTCCCAAGGGTACTCACGAACTGATCAGTGCAAGAGAGGGCAGAGGGACATAAATATCTATAGCATAATTATAGCTGTGTCGATCGGCTACACTAGCATTTATCACGTTTAAAGTTATTATCCATGTTCCGGTATTTTAAGATTTAACATTTATATTGTGTAACTCGATAATGTTAATGACCACAATATTCCTATATACCGCCTGCCAAGTTGTATGAAGCCTCATACAACTTGGCAGGCAGAACCCTCCAAAGCTCTGGCTGGCAGGCCTAGGGGTTTATATTGTGGGTCTACAAATGTGTGTATTTTTGTAGCACAATGTTCCGATCTGTACCATGAGATAGTCTTGGGTTAAATATTTTGATATATTTAAATAAATAGAGTTCGACCAGTTTTCTGAATGTCAACTGAATCACTTTGTAAGAACAAAGTAATTACTATCGTGACATAAAACGACATAAACGCTTTCAGATTCACAGCCCCACGCCAAGTCCAATGACTTGTGTCGTGGGTGCCGGAAACATTCACATTACACAGAACCAGAAACAAGGGAAATATGTGTTTTTTTTAGTATATCCTGAATAAAAAAAAGAACACAAATTTCCCTTGATGAGAAAACTTGTGCGTCTGCCTAAGAGAAAAATAAAGAATAAAGAGCGAACTCGCACCTAAGTCAACGGGCAGTATAGTTATATTATAACGTAGTTACATAATACAATATAGTTTTATAATATAGTTATTTTATTCTGGACCCTTATGATGTTAAAGTTGTAGCAGTACCTTAATCTATTAGGGTACGTTAAGTCCAATGTTCAATTTAGGTAGTCTAATGCAATGGTGACAGACGAGAATTCATTATCGTCCCATGCATGTTCATAGCCGTTATAATTTCTTTAAACGTGGTGCCAAGTATCGGTTATAAACTAAATGACGGATCACTAGCGAACCGCCATTATAGAAGGCATCGAATGGGCGAATTCACGGAACGCAGTATATATTTGTGAATAATTGTGAATAGTAGTATTCTGTTATATTATGATATAATATAAACAAAAAGCTTTAATCTAAACCATATGAAAAATATTGATGTACCTCGGAAGTATTATATCGCATGTGGAAATGAAAACACAATTTCCATCATCCATTGTTGGACAGCAGGGATCAGAGTGCGATATAAATTTACGTTATTAAATTCATATTTACTTATAAAATAAAGTACAAAAAAGCAATCTACATATTTCGAAGTAAAACTATTAAAATGAGATGTAGAATTTGGATAAATAAAGTAGTAATTATGAAATCGAGAATATGTAGCAATTATAATGCATGTAAAGACAGTAGCTGAAGATATATGTAAATATTGAATATTTTATACTTTTGTTAATATACTAGAATGTAGGTGAATGTTATTAATTAATTTGTACGAAATTAACTATTATTTATGCTGCTTTTTATGACCTTTTATGTACACCTGAATACGAGATCAGATCAAAAATGCTTGTAGTTGAATTATCTGAAGAGTTTTAGTTGTTGTGTTGATACAAACAACGTAAACAGTGAAGTCGGCACAATATATCTTCCCGGAGGAAAATAATGGATTCTTCACTTGTATTGTCATGTTGTGAATAAGATTTGACATAAGTTTTTTGACCAAGGAATGCTTGTGGTGAGTTCACCGGAGCCTCAACTTGCTCATTGATCAGCAGGTGCACCGCGTGCTGTATGGTCAGTAAAGTTGAGGTGATATTGGGTACTTTATTATTACTAATATGATCACGAGCGCTAGAACTATTTGCACCTCGACACCAGCATTTTTGATCTGTAATTAAAAAGTCAGTGTGAAATTATGTATATGAAAGGCTACACTATGTAGTTAATACCAATTCCTATTCGTAAATATTGTAGGTTTTTATTTTTATTACAAACTTTAATAGAAAGCAATACAAAGTATATATTGACTGTGATACTTACGTAACCTATATAGATATCCTTATTTAGTTGAGTTTAAATGGTACGAGTACATTTTGCATTTTGACTTCCTGACCTATACAATTGTTACAATAATCTCAAATATAGGATATACCTATTATTTCAGGCAATAAACCGACGTGCATAATAATTAGGCCGCTTGAAAAAGTATTTTTTTTTGTCCTAAGATAACACAATAAATTCGACTTTTAAAAGAGCATCTTATGAATTCATTACTAATAAGTTTTATATAGAGTAAACGATATCTTATTAATGATATCTATTTGTGTAACTTAAAATCGATTATTAAATGATACGAAACAAAACTATTTCCAAGCGGCCTCATTGTTAAGCACTCAAGTAGAACGTGGACCAGGGAACAGGGATCCTAATCGAAGAAAATAATTATATAACAAATGTCACTAGGACATGTTTTTAACTATGAAATTATAGCAGTCTTATTAATTAGTAAAGACGTGTATTTTATCGGTAATTTGCAATTAATTTATTATTATTACCTATATAATTAAACAATGAACTGTAGTAAACCTTTGTTTTTATTGCATCTTTCCTTCCATGTATTCGTCAACACTGAATTCCGAAAATATTTCTGTTTTTTAGTTTGCTTGTCACTTACGCTGACTGCAAAACTTGTAGTACCTACTTCTCTCAAAAAAAATATGCATAACTTAAAAGTTAAATTTACACAGGTTCACAACCAGTCATACATTGGGAAGTGTTTTTTTTTGACCAAATTTAAAATGTGGTCCCACCACATGGAAAGCACCAACTTTCAAATAAAAAAATAATCATAAATACCGGCGCACAAAGACAGAAGTTATGAGGTAACTTATGAAGTCGGTTAAAAACGAGAACATCGTCAATGTAGTCCACAGAATAAGCATTATTGAGGATAACTCAAAAACTACTAGTCAGATCTTGATCAAATTTAAATGGTACCAATTGGAAAGCAACATCTATTAAACAAAAAAATATTTCAAAATAGGTTCACGTGGAACGAAGTTATGAGGTACGCACATAAAAAAAAACTGTCTACTTGGGTACCTCCTCCTTTTTAGTGAAGTCGGTAAAAAGGTCCATGTCTTTGCCAAAAAAACCAACGAAGTCTCTATTGATTAAGACTTATTTAGTCTTGACATCATTATTCAGTTTATTTGAAACTACTAACGAATATTTGTTTGGTAGATTATATTTCAGATGTGGTCCCATATAAATTTTATCGAAATCGATACAGCCAAAACCAAAATGTACGCGGTGAAGTCGGTTTTTTTAAGTTTGGTTGCATTTTATTATTCATACTACCTATATTGGCAAACGCTTGACCACTATCGCACCTGATGGTGATGACTTACCACAGTCAATGGTAAAGATTAAGATGCAACTTTCGATGACTTCGTGTTGGGTTAGTAACCATACAACATTATCGAAGAACCACGCATGGAACATTCTTATGGTATCAAGGTAATCAAATGGAATTGACGTATCACCAACAGGAGGTAAACGAAGTCTCAGATTAAATAATTAGGGATTAGAAATAAAAATACACTGTAGCAAATTAAATTCATAATTTTATTTTTATAATAAATAAAAATCAAGAAAAAACTCTTTTTGAGAATTTTCTATATATTAAATACATCATACAAAAGATGTCAATACAAACTAAATCACTTGGTGCAAAGGCAAGCCTGCCGGTTTGGGTCGGCCGAGCGCCTGTGGCTCGGGGCTCTGCAACAGGCGAGAGGAAACCGAGGATAGCCTCTTTTAACACTACGTACACTTTAACAAAACAACTACACTTAAAGATAACAAAGATACAATGTGCTTTCCTCGTGGAATGCATCTTTGCGGACATCTCTTTTAAATGAAAATATAATGTATTTGATCATGATTGTAAAATAATGTAAATAGAGGTATGTAAAAAAGCGTATTACACTTCAAAAGTGAAACAAAAACGAGATAATTTAGTTAAATCAAATACAATAAATAAAAATATGTATAATAAAATCAAGTATCTAACTTAAGTGCGAAATAATTTACTACAACTTTACATCTAAACGATACAGATAAATGTATTGCAACACGTAGAAAGGAGCTTTGGAACCATTGAGTAATTCGGGGCTTAAATTAAATTTCAGCTGGTAATAGTAATCTCAAATAATAAATCTAGAAATTGTGATTTATCTTTGGTTTTATGGACATGTATTTATCGGCCGCAGTTCCATAACTCCTCCTAGACCGCGCCCGGTGTCCTCGGGTCTGCGATCCGAAGTGATAATTTCATAAGTACTTACATAAGTGACAGATCTACTACAAAGCTGATATATCTTAAAAGCAAATAGAGAACATTAACCAATCAAAAAGTTCAAGCTCAATTTTGAAGTTGTTATTTTATTACAAAGGGCAATTACATTGTGAAGTAGATTTATTTATTGGTGTTACGATTACGGTTATTGAGTTTGTTTTTATAAAGCGATCGCCATATTTTATTAACTATTTATTATTATATAGAGCCGATATTGTAACTTAATGACTAAACTACAAACATTGTTACTAGAAAGTCGCGATACAAAATAAAAAAAAAACATTTAGCTAAAGAACATCACAGCTCACAAGCGAACGTGAAGGTGACGCGCAGTACAGGGCTAAGCGAAAAGGTGATATGAATGATAACCTACAGTACTATTGATTACGCCGTATGCAAAAATTTCATAACATTTATTTTATATTGAATAGTTAGGGGGTCGGAATTATCTATGACCAGAATTAAATTGTAATTAGTTGAAAGAGATTTTCATATTCCTAATGTGAATATAAAAATCACCCACTAAAATCGTGTCGTGACTATCTGGCGCTGTCCGTGCCTGGTTGCTGAGAACTTGCTAGCGACAGCAAGTCGGCCAGGCATACACGCGAGAGACATTGCCTACTCCTTTCATAACGAAGGCTGCATATTTCAGAGCTTGTATGTAAATCCATCCCGTTATCACCCATGACACCTTAGTGAATGTATACCGAAGGTTTTCGATTCGTTACCTAAATAAATGCTCGTATGTCGGCATATCAACGCTTATCACAATATAAAAATATATATTAAAGAAGCTTAACTACGCTACACATTGAAGACGCACACCGCAATGCATTTGCCACCACACGTGGAATCTATAACGTGGCCGACTGTGACATATTTATTTTGTATTTTTCTATTTTTATTTTGTGCGGCAGCATTATGCAAGTATGCAAATAATTCACAGCATGTTCTTATAGTGGTTACATTATATTGCATCTTAGAAAAGTTCATCCTTTGGGAATGAATAGGAGGCAAACATGTTCCGGTCTCGGGTGTATTGGTAACTGGCTTGGTATTTGTACTGAGCGATTTTCAATTATCACGATACAGGCTGACTAACCTAACTAGGCACGTGGCGAAAAGGTAGAACTAATGCCGCCTTCCAAGTAACATGCTTCATTTTATATACAAGCAGCGCAATCGCGATCCAATCGCCAAACTTAGACTTGTCGACCCGTACGTGTTACTCCTCACCTTCATTCCCAATTGGATAAAATACACTTCATACAACACTTATTAAGCGCAAACGCATGTGTAAAGAAATTTTAATACTTTAGTCATCTCATAAAAATATCGATACATCTGATCATTTAATAAAAATAGCAATTATAGATAGGTCTGCTCATAATATTTATAATACTTTTGCATGGGGTACCTAACGATAACCGACACCGAATTTATTATGAAACCTTGACTATCATATTAGCGAAAGCTATTACTGGTCTAAATCCATGTGCACTTATAGTTTTAATATAAGATAGCTCGAAAGATTTAAGCCTAGAGAATCTACGATATTTTTCTTTTTATTAATTTTTTGTTGCTGCTTATATTAGGCTTTTCTTAAACACACAGTAATATAATGGGTATATTTTTTTCAAGATTGATTTCGCCGCCCATGTTAGGTACATCTATCAGTTTTCATTTAAGTTCTTTAAAATATCTCTTCAACTTTCATCTGTAACAAGAGAAAACAATACAAATTAATAAGCTAGACACACAATTTCTATTTCCAGGTATTACTAGGACTCGATATAGTTTTTACTATAGGTTTAGCGTTCCTACCACTGCCACTATATAATCGATCACATCGTCACTTACCATCAAGTGAGATAGTGGTCAAAAGTTTGCCCAACTTGAATAAAATATATATATATACTCACATGCATATGTATGTACTTTCACGCATACACATACACCTCACAAATACACTTTACAAACCTACAATTCCCACACACATCTGCTTGCACATCTATCTCACATGATTGTAATAATATAAAACTAAACAAGATATTAATTTTATATACCGTATCCCATAAATGCTGTGATTCTTGTATTAGCTTCGGAGAATCCATGAATCTGATTATACAGGCTAAACCTAGTTTCAGATTTCAGCGGTTTATCTTTATGACGCATTGTTACAGCCAATATGTACCTTACCTGAACTATGATTGTTTGTAAAAGTTAACTTTAGGCTTTATAACTCGGGCTAAGTTAAGTATGTTGCTTTTATCCATTAAATCTTTAGGTATCACCAAAAATGCAACGCCAGCGACTTTCCGTTTCGACAAGAACGAAGGTCGAATTCCGAATGCAAAATGCTGTTTTGGCGGCTCGTGCCAAATCCTACGTAGAAAGTATATAATTGGAGTATTGGCTTAAAGAGGCCATAAGAAACACACATAATTTAGTAGGACCAACCTCGTGCGCCGACGATGATGGACTTCCGTTTGATGTCCTGCGCAGGCGCTGGCCGCACCACGCCCGGCGCTCCGCCCACTAGGTGCCCGCCGCCCGCGCGGATCGGTTTGGCTGAAATGTTCAAACACTGTCAGTTTGGAGCAAGCATTTCAATATTTTCATTTACACTAATATTATAAAGGCGAAAGTTCGTGTTTGTTACTTCTTCACGCTCAAACAGCTGGACCAATTTTGATGAAATTTGTTATGGAGGTAGCTGACATCCTGGAGTAAATCCAGGCTAATTTTTATCCCGAAATTCGCGCGGGTCTAGAACTTACGCGGGTAAAACCGCGGGGCGCAGCAAGTGTTTTATGAATTATAAAGCTAACTTACTGATTCTTGCATCATATATTGTAATCTTAGCTTAACATTTTGTGTAATAAGTTGTTTGTGTATTATAAATTGTAAAGTTAGCGTACCGATTTATGTAATAAACGTTGTAAAATTTTCTTACTGATTTGTGTAATATAACTTGTAAAGTTAGCTTACCGATTTGTGTGATATAAGTTGTAATGTTAGCTTACCGATTTGTGTGATATAAATTGTAAAGTTATCTTACCGATTTGTGTAATATAAGTTGTAAATTTTTTTACCGATTTGTGTGATATAAGTTGTAATGTTAGCCTACCGATTTGTGTGATATAAGTTGTAAAGTTATCTTACCGATTTGTGTAATATAAGTTGTAAATTTTTTTACCGATTTGTGTGATATAAGTTGTAAAGTTAGCTTACCGATTTGCGCTTGCGGGCCTCGTCGGGCAAGATTCTTGGCGCGTACTGCCTCCTTGATTCTATCCACTTCGAATTGGTACCTCTTCCGATCGCGCATAGCGCCATCCTTAGCCTCCTGTGATATTAAAAAAAAATAATTAGATTCAGACCTCCACGATGAGATAAACACGTAGATATTTATTTTTTACGCTATTTAGGCAAATATAATGGAAATGACGGTGCGGCCGAAGATGGAACATGCTTGCTTAGAAGGTACCTATTCACTCTAGACTTGAAGACACCCAGATTGTACCGTTCAGAGAACAAATGGCGCAGGCAATGAGTTCCACTCCTGCTCTGTACGGATAATAAACGTAAGTACGAAACGCTTCGAGCGAACTGGATGTATGTCAGCCATAAATGGATGACTTTTGACAGTTTGTCTTGTTATTAGATGGTATAAAGGTACAAACAGTACAACAGATAATAATTCAATAACTATTCTTAGCTTTTTAGTTAAATGTGGAAACTATGGAATCGCGAAAGGATGTCGGAATTACGTTTTGATGACTACATATCTTCAGTGGACGAAGCGGAATACTAGTATTACATTATTTGAAATGTTTATTAAGCTAAAAGTGAAACATATCAAGTTAATATCCCACCATAATTCCACATGGGAAACGGAACGTTTTTGTTATTTTATCAGATTCCGGCCTTATTTCTTACCCTCAAATGTTTTTTCTTAATATTGAATAGACGTGTGATCAAAAAGAGGAGGTATATTGCGTTACATTTATGTTTTTAGATTTTACTTACTCATATTTATAATTTGATAATTTTATTAATTTGCTTGTAGTTTTTAGCCGAAATTGTTTCTATTCACTTTAATTGTTCGAGATTAATTTCAATTTCTTTGTATGATTTTTTTTGTACCAAACAAATATGTTGATTGATTGAGATGTTATGTATTAGATAAATTAATAGATTTGCAGTTTTCGGACTTTGGTTTATATAATAGACACTGTACGAACACGACAACGAAAAGAACACATATTTTATTTAGTACATGGTTTCATAGTTTACAGGGAGAAATAACTTTAATGAAGTGATTAGAATTGTTTACCTTGAGCGCCGTTTCGAGGGCCTTGACCCTTTCCATGGTGGCTCGCAGACGCTTCTCGAGTTTGGGCACCTCACAGCGCAGGTCTGCATTATCTCGCACCAGCTGCTTGTGCACCTTTGTAAGTTGTTCCAGATTGTTTTCGAGGAACGAGATCTTTTGCTTCTGCGCCAGCGACCCACCCTCCTCCTCGGCCCCTTCTTCGGAGTTGTTCGACTTCTTGATCCTCGCCTAAAAAGGTTATATGTAAATTGTTTATCATCAGCATTATCTTTCTTCCTTTTCCCCAGTTAGTGGGGTCGGCATATTGTGTTCCTGTATGAGTAAGAGGATTCTTCACTCACATTTGGCCATGAATAATATTAGGCATGAAGTCCGGTCAAATGCATGTTAATTCTTATTTAGTAACAAATAATATAAATTGATTTGAAAATTTCTTTAGAAATATTCCTGTCACTGAAAAAAAATGAAGATTGTGATGGTCAGCATTTGGTAAATGAAATACTCATACCTGTAAGTCTTGCACAAACAGTTTGCGCAGATTGTGCAAAGTCTGCAGCTCCTTAGCCACAGTGTCTTCGAGTCCTTTGAGATCCGCGCGGGCTTGCTCGCGCCGCTCCACACTTTGACTACACAAAGGAAAAGGCAAGGTTAGTTCCACGCACCAGCAGCCAAACCAAACGAACGATGATCTATGAACTGGATTACCTGCGCAAATAGGTGATCTATCTATCTCCCAGCACGAACCCATCCATATACATCGGCACGCCGCACGCTTGGGCCGAATGTTTCAGGGAATGCCAACCCCCGGCAGAATGAATATGAATGGGATACGTGCGGAATAAAATGACAACTCAAAATTAAAAAATAAGCGGAAGGCGTTACGAGACCTCGCACTACACTACGTACTTACACGAACCATACAACATACAAGTATTGTCGCATCGTTTTGACAACAATTTAATAAAATTTTGTAATCTGGGAATGTTCGAGTTTCATTGTCAGAATTAATTTTAAATGCGACTGGCCGCAAGTTTACGTGCAAACAAGCGTCCGTTATTTACACGAGACCAAACAGTCGAGGCGACATCACTCTTCGGCATATCGAGTGCATTACACTAAAGGAAGTGACATGGACACTAGGAATAAAATGCAAATGCTTGTGATATCGAGTTAATGTTGCCGCACACGTATCATGCCGGTAGCGGATCAAGATCAACTCTATTGAGCGCGCACAACATCACTAGCTTGTGCCGAGAAGACATTACAAGTTAGCGAAGTAGAGCGCGCGCAGGAGTTGCGATATCGATCATACCGGTTCAATATTTATGCATCAACTAGCATTCGGAATGGATAATGTTACGTACACATGCAAACAAATACATCATATGGATAGCTAAATGCAGTTGGAATGGAATTGAATACAAATTGATCCCTTGATTAGGTACATATTAGCCTAATGTAAATGCTTTGATTACTAAATGGTTCCATATCGCCTAAGTATAATAAATATAGTATTTACTTATATATTAGAATAATACTATCACTTATGATATTGTTGACTACAAGTCCCGCTAGCCCGAGCCAATGATTACTTTGACCATATTATACAGAAATATGAGGTCTTCGCGTAATGAGCCATCATTCATTTTCATAAAAAAATATTATGATAAAAATATTTGCCGTCTCTCTATACATTTTCTACTTTCCATTTTATTTACATTTTGTATATACACTAACGATTCAAGATTACGTTCAAATATATTGAAAATTGCTTTTAACTTTGTGCAAAGCTTTTACATCAGCAACTATTCATGTTCTATAAAAACATAGAACTTATGTAAAAATACGTCATAACACTAAAGACTCAACTACAAACAGTTAAGAGATTTACGAACCTTAGTTTCATGACTTTATAACTAAACAACAAGGCAGTGTAATAAACACAACTTCAAAATGCACCGAAGGATTTCTTAGCCTAACAACAAGTACCACAACAGGATAACTGCTGGGGTTTTACGACTCCGACAAAAGTACTATCAATGATATTAATATGCACCTAAAGAGTATACGAAGGCCTATTAAAATTCACTTCAAACAACATTGAACATGCTTAAAACTTAGCTAAATAATCACTACATCAAATACGAAAAAACGTTCTAAATTAAACTAAATTAACTAGATTTAAATACTGCTAGCTGCAATAAATGCTTGACCGACTAGATTCACGATTAAGTTTTAAAGCGAAGCATTAAAATGCATTAAATAATACGAATAAATAAAGGGGGGGAAATATAAATGACAATGAATTACACTACTGGCTTACATTATTCTAGTGATTATGTGTTTTGTACTAAATTATTATTGCTATAAAAATAACATAAGCCAGCGTTGAGTATTGTGGTTTTTAGTATTACTTCATGTATATCGCACACGCTCAATTATTCTGTCAATTGTTCAATAATTCAATAACAAAGGCACTGCCACTAATATTGTCTGTGAGCCGTGTGGACATCCACATGATTGTTACGAAGCAATGTGTCTAGTATACTTTTAGCTGTGAAAGTAACTGTAAGTTCGCTCGTCGCTTAGCGCATATAATTTGTATGAAGAAGAGTTATTATTCATCCTAAGAGCCATTTCACATTTTCAGTGAATAATCGAAGATTTTGAACGCCTCATTTACTATAATGGCAAAATATTTTACAGTCTTAAAAATATTTCTGCTAGATCTTTGGTATTGTTACATGTTATGTAGAACACGTATACAATTTTTTTAAATAAAATTCAATATATTCGCTACTAAAAATAGTAACTAATAAAATAAGAAACCCCTTATTCAGTCTTCCAATAGATTTAAATAAAATGCCCAAACATCAGATATATAGATGTAAGGGTATATTCGATAATTTTTCTCATAACAATATAATACAATAATGACGTTTTATTTAAAATCCCTTCATTCGAATTAATTACTAATCATTTGATTTTAAATTTTAGCTAGGGAAGCGTTTGATACGTCAAATTGTGTTGTATACGCCCGACATACTATTGCATTTGAAAAATGGCTCTTAGAAACGGCTCTTCATAGACTCATCATTCACCTCAGAATAAGAAACGCAATACGGGGTGTATTGTAGAGTGGGACATCAGTGCAGGACTTGATCGCCCCCACTCAGATTCTTCATAGAAATATAAGACGTGCTAAGTGAGCGCGGAAAATAATAGTCATTATGATACTAGACACACCGCAGTTAAGAAGCTCAAACCAAAACAACTATCTGCGGGTAACGATGAGTGAGCAGGATCATGGTGACGGATATGAGTAAATGCAGCTGGAGGGGGTGGAGATTGCAAGAATGACGCGGGGGGCAGGAATGGGACTTGGATATTGCCGAGAGCGACTTCTCCTCAGCCGCGGCTTTCTCAATACTGAGCCCGTAGCCGTAGAACCCTAGTTTGGTAGCTTCCCGCTTCGGGGATATGATGAAGTCTTTGTATTCGGTTTCGTCTCTGAGGAGCGTTTGGTTGGCGGCCTCTTTCTCGGCCTTGTCTAGAGCGCGGGGCGAGCGGGACACTAACATTAGCTCCTTGAGTTTGGCGGACTTGTCTGCCTCTTCGCGCTTCAGCTTCTCGTAGTCGTCTTGGAGCTGTTGGCGCGCCAGTGTCAGCTCCTGGTATGTGCTGAGGGAGAAAGTTGACCGTTAGTGCTGGGATTTTAAAGTTTATGTATACGTAGCAATAAATTAACTAGATAAGATTTGATTTCAACCGAATATCTATCGATGGGTAATCGAAGATACCGATCGAACCCATGCTGCTGTCCGCAGTAATGGGCTAGTAATGTGAAAGTTTGAGATCGACATCATGCCGCTGTCTGCAGTAGTAACTGAGAAATGTATGCAACACTAACATATGTGGCATGGCATGATATCGAACCCACGGTATTATTGTCCGCAGTAATGAGCTAGTAATGTATGCAACACAAACATATGTGGCACGGCATGGGATCGAACTCACGCCACTGTTCGCAGTAATAAGCTAGTAATTAATGCGACACTAACAGATGTCACACGGCATGAGATCGAACCCATGCAATTTTCCGTAAGTCAGTAATTACCTAGTAAAATTAGCGGCACTAACACATGTGACATGTATTTGATCAAACCTACGCCACTGTCCGCAGAAATAAGCTAGTAACTAATGCCACACTAACAGATGTGACACGTCATGAGGTCGAACCCACTCCGCAACTCTCCGCAGTAAGTAGCTAGTAATGTAAGTGGCACTAACTCCTTGAGGTCTTGGTGGTGGCGCTGCAGCGCTGCCAGCTCGTCCCGCAGCGCTGCGAGCTGCGTGGCGTGTGCTGCGCGGAGCTGCTCGAGTTGAGCCTCCAGAGCGCCGCGCACTTGAGAATCTGCGCGCTCTTCTGCCGCTGCCAACACTACTCGCTCTGCCGCCTGACACAACACACGAATAGGGTTGTTTTAATGTTGTCTGGTATTTTCATAAAGCATTCAAATTAAAAATGCGTTAAGATATAAAGAAGTTTTAATATGTTATGACCTCAACCTCTATTTTTATTGAAAATAGCAGGGTAGTGTAAAAATATCTTCAAAATTAAGAATTTCCACGCAAATCCAAATAAATCATCAAGTTTTACATTTGATTGCTTAATTTTTTCTTAAGAGCTTTATAACATAAACTATGCATAGATTTCTTTATTTATACTTCATTTAATATTGAAATGTAAAATAGCATTAAACTCAGTCAGTTGGAAATCCATAACTACAAAATACTAATTTCCTAGTTTGAACTCCGTAAGGTATTTACGGAGTTCGAGAAGCCTGAGTTTTATGACGGAATTGCGAAGTGGTGCGAGGTATGTAAGAATGTTTTATTTGGTTCTTGAAACAGCCGGCACGCGATGTTTCAATAACGGAACATATAAGCAATATTTGTATCAGGCAGGTCAGGGCCAAATCAAGCCCAATACCCGTGTTTATAAGCTGAACAAAATTATAATGGGCGTTTTAACTTATTGTACATTAGCTGGTACTGAAAATTACAAACAAAACTGACACCAAACAGCAATTTAATTACGCGCTGTTAAGCTAAATTATTAGTCTAAAAATAATTTAGCTATATAAATACTGGTTATCTACCATACCATAGTTATTAGACTTTACTTTTACTTTTCAAATCTAGGCTGAATAAGTATCTCCTAAGCAAGCATGTCACATCTTCGGCCGCACCATCACTTTCCATCAGGTGAGATAGTGGTCAGATGCTTGCCTATTTAGAATAAAAAAAAAACCAGTTTTTTATAAGATTATCCAGCATTTGACAGCCATAGCACCTGAAGTAGCGACGATGCAACAGAGTATGAAACATGCTTGCACTGAAGATACCTCTACTCACTGCAGACTACTATGGATAAAAAAATTGTTTATTGAGTCATATCCATATTCATAAAGCGCAGTTTTTCAAAGAAGAGCCTGGTCCTAGCTAAGGCAAATTAAATGTCATTAGATAGACATATCACATAGACGCTGAATGCAGGCCGCTAACAACCATTATTTTTGGAGATCTTTGGGGGAGGCCACCAGTGGACTTCTTGCGGCTGAAATGATGATGATGATTACATAGTTTATAGTATACCTGTAAGCGCGCGCATTCTTCGCGCAAGGCGTCCGCCGCCTCCTCCAGTTGTCGCTTCTTATTCTCAGCCTCGCGCATAGACTCGGCCAGCGACGCGCATCGAGCCTCGTGCTGCGAGATGAGTAGCCGGCATTCGCCCAGGGACCTCTCGTATTCCTCGATCTGTCAGAAAGCCATGGGAATTAAACTAAACTGAAATAATACTAAATGAAACCTATGTCTACTTTTAAGGTTTATTTATTGACACATTTAAGAGTTTTTATAATAAATTATATATTGAACTAATTATAATTACATAAATTTTTATACTTTATTGGTTCAAAGTTTACTGGATTTCTGTCAATATATCACACTTATATTATAATTCCGATAGTTTGTGTATAAGTGTGTAAATGTGCAAGTATGTTTGTTTTCTCTTCATACTGTAACAACTGGACGATGAAATTCGGAAGTATACCTAGAATTAACAGATAGGATAATTTTAACAAAAAAAGCGCGGGCTAAGACGCGGGGCACAGCTTGCTCATTGCCAATGAACATCTGTATCAGTCGTGGCTACAGCGAAGTAGTGTTGGTGATCTCCGACAGAGTCGACATTGAACTTAAATTCAAGTTGGAGCTCCCAACAACCAGCTTATTCAATAAAAGCAGACTAACCTTTTGATTAGCGTCAATATTGGCAGATTCAAGTGAGTGACAGCGCTGAACGATGTTCTTGACTTCGCTCTTCATCTTGCTAATATGAAGCCGGGCGACTGTGAACTCTTCCTCGAGTTTTCCTACGGTGTCCACGTTTAGCTTGAAGTCGAGCTCGGAGCCCCCGACGGCGGCACCGATCTCGGCGAGGTCTCGAAGCAGATTCGAGAGAAGTTCTGCGATGCGTTTACGTTGGTGGGCGGAGAGGTCGCGGAGTTGCTGCAACTCGGCCGTCGCAGTGGTGAGCGAACTCTGGAAGTTAAAAAAAAATGTTACGTTAGGCAGATTGAGTTTGAACTTTTATGTCGTGCTGGATATTATTGGACGTGTAGCACTCTTGGTTGTTTTAGAAGAGAAGGTTTTGTGATTGTGACCGCCTAGCTTCGGTGAGGCAAGCTTCTACTGTGCTCAACTTGTACATTTACAATTTAGAGAATAATATTAGAAGGCATCATTAATACAATAGTAATTATTTTATATGTTCAAGATTGTACCTTTGGTTTGCAACTCCATTATGATTGATTGATGAGGTTTCTATCATAGCAACTTCTAGTAATATTTAACAACTTATTCTAAATTGTGTTGAAGGTAAGGCCTGTGTTAAAGGAAATGCTCAAAACTCTTGAGTGATCAGTACACTCAAGAGTTTTGAGCATTTCCTTCCAATCTTAAACTTTAATACTATACAAGCCATCTCAACTCCTAAAAATATGGGAGGACAGCTTTAATTTGCTAACATAGCAATTGCTTCAATGTCGTGTGTTTTTTGCATGGAACATGAGGAAAGTTAATACCTATATCACCTCCTTTTTTTTGTGCTGAAGCTGATTGGCTTACCTGCTTGGTCTGCAGCTCCTCCGACATCTGGTCGCACTCGCGGCTCTTGCTATCTACCTCCTGCGACTTCTGGTCGTAGTTGACGGCGAGTTCCTCAAGAGCCTGAAGCACCTCCTTCACCTCCTCCTTGGCGGCTTCGTTCTCCTGCTGGATGCGGTTCATGTCACCCTGCAGGGCTTCGTAGTCGCGCCTATTAATCAAAAAATATATTAAATTAAATTTTATTTAGTTACCAAACACTATTTTAGTGAGCTTTGTGCAATTTATTACCCTTATATATGTATTAATTTTAGTGTCTTTTCATATTGTTTTGTGCAAATAAACATCTTTATTTCAACTAACTCTGACTCATAAATAGTGGCTTATTTGTACATAAAATATTAAAAATAATAAATTACTATAAATATAAAAAAAAAATTGCGAACAATATACAACAAAATACAATAATGTCTAAATCAAAATAACATAATGATAAAATTATGGTTAAATTATATTCTCAAGTCACATTCATTATGAAAAAAAAAACGAAACATAAGTTCGATCAATCACGTAGAAGAGTAGTTCTTTGTTCTATAGATCTACTATTTAGTTTTAACGAGTTATGTATGTATATGAAATCTAGCGTATTTAGCGTACTAACAATCGAAATGTGAGTTCAAGAGTAACAATTTTTTAGTTGAGTGTTCGCTTTCTAAGCAGGATTATCGGGTTTAATTCCCGACAGGAACACAAGTTTTCTCCCCAAGGAACGTTTGTTTCTGGTTCTGTTTCGGCACCCACGACACAAGTCATCGAACTTAGTGTGGGGCTGTAAGTGCGAAAGCGTTTTTTTATTCTATCACACACTATCAAAGATGGTAAACTAGGCCTTAAACGATGATGCAAGCTTGAAACAAATTTGTGAAATTACAGGGCAAGTAGTAGCAAAGTATTTTACCGACCTCGTGCAAGCAATGAGCTCCTCCTGCTCCATCATCTGGTCCTTGAGTTTCTCGACGAGCTGCGAGTGCTGGTTGATCTCCTCGTCCTTGTCATCCAGCTGCTGATACAGAGCCTCGAGCTTGCCCTGCAAAGCTGGGTCCTCGACCACACTCGCTACAGCGACCGGTACCGGCTGGAGGTAAAAGGAGGGTGGTGATGAAACATAATACAAACTCATTCACACTCACAGCCCCAAACTAAGTTTAAACAGTTGTATCGTGGGTGTAAAATTTACATCATACACACAATTACATCCAGAACCAGAAGCACAAATGTCCCTTGATAAGGAATTTGTGCTCCTGCCGGGAATCGAACCCAGGACCCATGGCGCAGAGGGCGCGGAGTGCCAACTGGATCGTCAAAATAGTCAAGATTTTGAATATGTCATGTAGGGATCGAAAATATAGCTCTCAACTATCAAAATATAACCCTGCATTGTAGCGATTTCGTCTTCTTCGCAAAATAAAAGAGCCTCGAAATTGATCGTTTTTATTCTTTTACGAGAACTGAATCTCGTTTCGAATTCTTCAGTACGATGATGAACTGCTTGTTGGCTAAGTATGTTTAGAACCAACAAGAGTAGTAGCGAACATACTAATATACGAATATGCAGTATGTATTTTCGTGTTCCCGGCTGACGTAAAGATAGGGTGCCAAGCATGATTCATTCTTAAAAAACGCATGAGATCGATGAATATCATATCTCACGAAAGCGCATACAAATTACACATATTATGTGCCTACCCATTATACAGGGTTAGTTGATGCCAATCCATATCTAATCCTATAAGAATCTTTGTCCTGACATACTGACTGACTGACTTATAGAAAAACGCACAGCCTAAACTGGTCGCAGAGATTTGAAATTCAGAGGGTTTTTTGTCTTAATGTGTAGAGGTGTACTAAGAAAGGATTATTGGAAATTCTACCCCAAAGAGGGTTAAATGGGGTGATAACATTTGTATGAGAGTTCTTTGTTTTTGAACGTATGGCAATGAAAATTGGTATAGACATAAACTTTTATCCCTTATTGGTAGGTAACCAATAAGGGATAAAAGTTTGTGTCTAAAGTTCTCTAATTATGAAGTTACACTGATGGAAATTGGTATTTGAGTAGTTCATTTAAAATCAGACAGCTAATGTTACCAATATTTTTTGCCAGTGGTGCATTAAGGAGATGCAATGGGGAATGAAAGTTTATATGAGAAATTATATATAAGTCATAAAAAAATCTACTCGATACATATCTGAATAGATTTTTTAATGAGTCATTACGGTAAATTAGAAATAATTACACTAACGCATAGTTAATATATTCTCTCGCTCTAATAAAATCATACTAATATTATAAATCCGAAAGTTTGTAAATTATCTATAAGTTTGTAATGTTTGTTTTATCTTTACGCCGCGCTGTAAAGCTTCACTGATTTGGCTGATATTTCCAATGCAAATAGCTCTTATAATCAGAATTAACAAGTATAGGCTACTTTTAACTTAATAAACGCGGGCGAAACCTCGGGACGCGGTTAGTAATATGCAAAAATGAATTATATCTTTGTTCTTAAAATGTTCTTAAATCATGATCCGATTGTGATGAACTTCAGTGTATTGTTCTGCGTAAGAACCCAAAGGTCATTATAATAAATAGCTAAATAATTAAACGCAAGCAAAGCTTAAAAAACCGACTTCACCGCTTTATCTTCGGAACTTGATCAGATTTAATGTACTAAACACGCATTATTGACGATATTTCAAAAACTTCTGATCAGATCTTGATCAAATTTAAATGGGACCAATTGGAAAGCAACACCTTTCAAACAAAAAAAATCCGTTCACGTGGAAAGAAGTTATGAGCTAACACACATAAAAAAAAACAGACGACTTGAGTACCTCCTCCTTTTTTGTGAAGTCGGTAGAAAAGAAAGAAAAAAAAATGCAAATGTTTTATTTTGACTGTCGGAGTTGGTAAAGGAATTAGCCAAATATATAAACAAGAAAGAGGTATTAAATTTATTCATTAAGTTTATATTATGGTAATAAAGTACTAGGCAACCATATATTACCAATACATAAATAGAAGCGTATTAAATTAAAAGCGCCGGGAAGGGATGTCGATAACCTATGTTTTTTTAAAGCATGTTAATAAATGTTTACCGCGATAAACGCGATAGCTTGACGAGGCGGTTGTAACGGCATAATTACGTAAAAATATTTATGCAAAGTACTGAATGCTTTCGGAATACGTAATCAATCTTCCTATAAAGGCTCTCTTGTCGTCATCTCCACGCTCCGTCTCCGCGAGTCTAAATGCTGATGTTGTAATATTCAGGGCATATTTTAAACTGAAATGCTATTATAAGGAAAGTATATAATAAACACCCACTTGTTATGATGAATTCTCATGACTAAGCTAAGTTCATGAATAGGAATAAGATTTATTAATAATATATTTTATAACCATTGGCTTTTACGCAACTATGGCAGCTGTGTGCTTTGCTCTTTCAGCTCTAAACAGTTTTGAATACCGCGCTGTTTGAACATACGAATCGATCGTTGATCGGTGCGATGGTAGTGCGGGCACATTGCGAGCGAAGAGTGCGCATTATGTACGTCAGTACTAACTATATACATTATGTGGTTGGGGGTTAGCACAAGGTTGTTCACTGTTGTTCAGATATCTTACCGGCGCTGGCGGCTTCTCCTCAATGAATGATGTGACGGGTGTAACAGCCTCGATCTCTTGCAGGTTCACTTGCTCCTCTAGATGGACGGTCTCGCCCGAGCGCCAGCGGTTAACCTCGGCCTCTAGCTTTTCGACCTGAATGAAATTTGTAAAACATAATTATTACATGACAAGTTGATATGAAGAAATGTAAATTGGAACAATATAGTTGATAACTAAGCCTTCCGCTAAGTTGTAAGTATGCTAAGTTGAACGCGATAATTTTGTCAAATAATTGAAATGCAAGCAAAGCTAAAAAAACCGACTTCATCGCTTATATTTCGGTTTTGATGTCGGTTTGATGATGACCTCTGAAGTATACTCTACCAAACAAAAAATAACATCAAAATCGATTCATAATATTGGCGGAGATATCGCATAACATACATACAAAAAAAAACATTGAAACAAACAGTCGAATTGAGAATCTCCTTTTTTAAAGTCGGTTGAAAAGTATATAAAAAGTTACGCATTAATATTTAAGATAGAATTGTGTTTGTACATACTGGCAATATGGTGGCCACACGCCTATTCTATTGCCTTATTTCTATATAATATTTTAGTTCATAGGTGGTAATTATATAAATAGTCAAAGCTACACCGAGTAGACACTCGGTACTCGGCTGGGTTGTTGATGAGTAAGTCACAAGACAAATGGGTAAGCCATGTCGTCTGAATTCAGCGGAATTAAAAAAATTGAATTCAATACCTAAAGTGTACTTGAGAAACACCATATCGTCATCATTTATTGAGTCCAGGTGCTTCTTTTATTAGTCTCATATCAGATCTATTTGCGTACAAAGAATCTTCAATTTCGTTTACTATTGAATCTAATTTTGAATATGCTAATTCATTCTATTCTATTGAATCTAATTTTGAATATGCATTAACATTTTACTATGTTAAAAAATAAGGCGTAGAAGGATTTTTATATTATGCTCCGCCCTAATCCGTGGCTGGCAGTACAATTGATATTGATAGTTAAGTAACAACAGTAATGTCCTTGATATCCATGACGATGCTCCGATATTTGTGTATTTAGATGAAGGTTAGCAGTAACTACTCATATGATATGTAAAGTACAAAAAATAATGTTAAGTAAGGCCACAATATCATAAGTACATAATTTGAATGTTAAATAATTGTTTGTATGCTAGAGAGACGATGCGGCCGAAGATGTAACATACTTGCCTAGAAGATACATATTCATTTTAGACTTGAAGACCCTCAGATTACACCGTTCGAAGATCAAAGAAGCAGGCAAAGAGTTCTACTTGTACGATGATAAACGTAGAAGCGAAACGCTTGGAGCGAACTGGAGGTATGTCAAAATTAACTAGTCTAATTACTGCGCACACTCTTCCAAGTTAAATAATACCAACTCTTGTTACCTTACGCGGTGACCGAGACTTAGTATTTTTTTTGTAGTACACAGTATGTATAATGTTCTACCACATTTTGAACAGCATGCGTGATCCGCGAATTGGGAACTTTTATTACCTACAACTAAAGTACTTCGACGAACAATGCCGCGCTTTATCTTCCTTTTGCAGTCACGCCGTAGTTCACAGTACCCATTTCTACAGTTCAAGCTATTTTAGTTTACTATTTTCGCTCAACACTTGAACATCATAACAAATCCGACGCTGAAATGCGTCGTTATATTATATAAATAGTTGTGGATTCATGGTCGACTTCCTGTATGTAAGCTTCGTAGAAATTTAGAGAATGCTTATTTTGGAAGTGACGTGAGATTAACATCAACGTCATCTGTTTTTTGATGTGAAAGGGTATTTTCTTATTCCCGCTTGATAGCTACGGAACAATACAGGTAAGATAGTCAACAAAGGCTACCTATTTGAGATAAAAACTTAAAAAAAAATGTTTGCAACGATTTGCCTGTAACTATCTTTAATGATGGCAAGTAAAGATGCGGCCGAAGATGTAAAGTTCTTGCCTAGAAGATACCTATTTACACAACACTTGAAGATATTAGTAATAAAATTAATAGTAATGACGTTACTGTAACGGAAATGGTTTATCTTTTAAAGATTCCTTCAACTAGTAAAAGCAACCAAAAGATCCAGATGCAGTCAATAATCAAATCTATTCCACAGCGCGCTAAACGAGTTATTTGTAGTGTCGTAGTAAGAATCCGTGTTTACATGGAATGCGTTAAAGATATGCGCGAGACGAATTCAGCTGTCGCTTCCACATCTAACTTATCTACTGCGACATTTAATGCTTGCCGCAAACGATCGAGTCATTACATGCGTTGTATATAACTTAAAATTCTAGGCAATGTTTGAGATTGCGATTTGATTGCACGACACATGAATAAAACAAAACCTAGAAAAGCAAAGACAGCCTTACCTTGCCCTTTAGCCTAGCCACCTTCTCCTTTTCTCTTTCGTAGCGGCGTTTCCATTCTTCAGCAGTGAGTTCCTCGTTAACACACACAACATTCTTAACGGTCTTCGCTCTGCAATTAATATTAATATTTATAATTTTTGTTGCGCAAGCAGGAAGGATACCGACATTCCGTATACAATATATCACGAAACTACAAGAGCGAGCGTCTATTGTATCTAGGTCAGTCTGTTTTGTAAGTTATCATATCAAATCTTTAAGCTGGGATGATAGCAATCACTCAGATAATTTTGAAATTGAAACACACCTTTTACCGAAATCCAAAGTACTCTTAGTTTCGCTTTCGTTGAATGAAGCTGGAGAACAACAGATGACAATAGTTGTCCTGGCGTTACCACCGAGTGACTCTTGTAAGATACGGGTCAGTTTGGAATCTCTGTAGGGGATGTGTGATTTGTTCCCGTCTGCTAACGCCGATATTACGTTACCCAAGGCGGATAGTGACTTATTGATGTTTTTGGCTTCATCAAGCACAGTACCTTCAGCACCAGTTTTCGATACCTGCACAAGAGAAAGAAATTTCGAAATTATAGCAAGTAACTGGTAGAGGACTGTGTGAACTATTAATAGGCACTTTTTTGGTTATCAGCCAATAGGTCCACATGTCGATTGAAGGAACTAGGTTAGTTGTAATTAGTCTCCATATTATTTTTCTGTGATAAAGACATGTGGCACTGATTGCCAGATGTGACAAATTGTAGTATTATGTCCTAGAAAACGGTCATTGCTACCAAATGGTGATCTTTACCTTTTCAGAACCAGCCAAGTCTACAAGATAGAGCTTTCCAGATAGTTTCTTTTGATTCTCCAAGTTCTCTTGTTTCACATTAATAAGAAAGACAGAGTGAGATCTAGATGAATGTTCGTTCATGTCTGTGAAAATAAAAAACCCATTAAAATCCCTATTAATGCAATGAAACATATTATCCAAATTGTGATTGTGTTTTACATACTTGTGACTGCAATGTGACGATTTGATTTTCCCTCCTCAATAACTTCAAACACTTCCTCTGGACTTGACACAAATCGTTCAGTAGCACCTTTTACGAATGGAACCCTATTTTTGTCTTCATGTACACTGAGGTTCACTTTTGATACTAAAAATGAACAAATATTAATAAATAACAAATTAATTTACGATATATTTATGAGGAAAATTAATGAAACTGTAAGATATTTACCATCTAGCAAATCTCTGATTTTGTCCATATAAATTTCAAAGTATGACACTTTTATGTGAAACTCGAGGTTCTCTTCCATTGCATAGATGTGGTTGAATATATCATTTACTATCCGTGGTATAATACCCTGTTTCCCTGGATCTCCTACAAACATAAAATAAGTTATACAAAAAAAGTTACACCTGACAAATAATTAATGCATAAATGAGCAGTATATTTCTAGTACAAACCTATGACACCCTCCATGGTATGTGTCTTTCCGGAGCTGGTCTGTCCATATGCGAATATAGTGCCGTTGTATCCCGCCAGTACATCAGATACAATGCTCTTTGCCGCTTCATTGTATACTTTTTCTTGGGTGGCATTCGGTTTGAATACTTTGTCAAACAAGTACACTTTGCCCTAAAAACATTGAAATGTAATCAATTTTGAAGTTATCAACTCGATCTTTGATAAGGGAATGTAGGTAATTTTGTTTAACAGCTGCCTGCATCGAGTGTTAAAAGTTTTTGTTGTCTAGCACAATCTGCATAATGTAATGACAGTTTTGTATACATTATTTAATTAATTGATGTTAAGCTGATAATATATCTACCAATTTAGTTGTATGTGATACATTAGTGGCTTTTTAAAGCTGATTAGTGTATTTTTTTTGTTTCAGTGCACTGTTCATAATAATTGTCCAATCTATTTAAGAATGATTTCAATGGGGTCATTTATCACATATTCCAGTAATTTGTTCAAGTCATTCTCTACAAGGCTCTGTGAAATTACATTTGAAGATGATTAGAGTTCGCTTATAGTAAAAAGAAGTTCGAGTGAGTCCTCTAAATTTTTGGTCTCATTTACAATATTTATATTTACAAAACATTTCTTTTTCACCCTGTTTGTACAGTAAGCAAATATTTTCTGAATTGAAATACAATAGGTATTAAATTCACTGCAGCATCATAATATGTATTTTTGGTTCTGGATTTGATTGCCTTTGATGTGAAAGGTACTGGCACCTGCATATAAGCCCCTCAACTACATCCAGTGATGTCACCAGGAAACCATTTGTTTTCATTTTCATACAAGCCATTTTTGCTTCAGCACTAATGTATTTCATACACAATTTTAAAGTGTATAGTAAACAGAACCTTATTAGTGTGATGAAACAAATGGCTGCCATAGAAAACCACCGAAAGTATAAAGGGTAATAAACTCTTGGCTAGCACATTATGTTTG
This sequence comes from Lomographa bimaculata, assembly GCA_948107665.1. Taxonomy (NCBI): domain Eukaryota; kingdom Metazoa; phylum Arthropoda; class Insecta; order Lepidoptera; family Geometridae; genus Lomographa; species Lomographa bimaculata. The sequence goes on from OX403589.1 coordinate 11,056,146, forward strand.
TTTACAATAAACAGTTTTTGAACGTGAACATTCCAGCATGAAAAAAATTCACCAAGCGGTTGAATTGATTTACTATAATAGACAAACTAACCCCACCGCATTACTACTTAACATCTGATGAGATAGAGGATTCGTCTTGACAATTTCTCTGGTTATATATAACTTTTTAGTCATTTCTTTTTACTTATAACTGGTAAAATCTTGATTTTAAAATACATTTAAAAATACTACATCTAAATGTTGTCATTTATATTATAAAGCCAGGCAACCAAGAGGATAATTTTATGACAATTAAAGCAAGTTCTCGGAGTAGACAGCCTGTTTGTGTTAGATTAGTCTTCAACAGTTTATCACCTCACACTATGAATCAGTCCAGTTTGTGACATCATCAGCCCGAAGTAGGACTCGTGCCATTTCAATACTGCTCATAATGTGCACTTACAGAATTATGAGCCAATTGCCCTATTTGGTAACTTGCATAAGTATCTAAAAAATTTGTTAGTTACCTACTTCTTTCAACTTTTCTCCCTTTCAAAAACTTTTTAATTAGAACACAGCTTTGGAGAATATATTGACGTTTGAGTAGTATTTTGGTATTTGGTAATTGACCCATAACTTTTCAGGTACTTACAGTAGGTATGCATTTTACATCATAGGTATTATTTGAAAAATAACAGAATTTAAAAAAAAAAAAATTTTCTTAATGTGCCAGTGTTAGCCTTCATCTCTATCTCACCGGATGGAAAGTAATGATGCAGCCGAAGATGTAGTATGCTTGCCTAGAAGATACCTGTTCACTCTATTTCTGTTCCTCATGTTGAGGAAGAAGACGATTTGACAATGTCAGGTCAAATTCTTATTTGTAATTGCCTCTTTACATCCCACATATGTAATACACATATTGTCATCCAAATCTTTTGAAATTGAAGTTCTAGAATTTAAGTAGAAGCAACAATAGACAATAATTGCATGTAATATTAAATTCAAATTATTGCTTGTATTATTTAAATGTATTTACTATCAGTGAGATGTTTTATTTCTCCCTCCATATGTTATGAATTTTCTGATATGTGGATAACCTATTTTGTTTATTTGAATGTATTTGTTTGATATATTATTATGTATGATATATTGCATCAAATTAAAGTTTTCAAATAGTAATAAATTCGGTTATATAAAAATCACAACAATAAATTTGCTAGCAATGTGCAAAATGAGGGTCATATAAGCCAATGCTAATGCATTGCCACTATAGTTTCAAGCTTCAAAACACCATCAAGATATTACCGCAATTTATTATGTCATGTATTTATCTTACAGCATATAAGTAATTATTTATTCATCTAAAATGTAAACATTACGGAATTCAATATTTTAAAATTATTCCTGAGAACCTCAGGTCAAGGTCGAGAAGGTATTTGTATTGATTTTCTACAAAACAAAGACGCCTTTGATGTGCAAGAGAATATTCGCCCCGAATCTTGAAATTTACGCGTTCATAATCATAACCATCGAAGCGGAATAGAAAAGAAAGGCCATTTCGTAGCAGGTGAACAACTTGCAATGCATTAGTCATCATGGTCTAATTTAGGGCGATGATAGGGGAAAGCAATATTATGGACCAAAACAAATATTTACTTACCCCTATCGAAATGCAATTGTCATCAGGCCCTGATGGAAATTTCACGATAAACTTAGAGCCAGCTTTTTCTTCAGAGTCGTTCAGTGGCCGAAATCGGCATACCACTCTGATGCTGTCTTCAGCAGCAATCTCGCGATCAGCTGCCATGTTTTAAAAAAATAAAACAGCTTACACTAAACACTGTCTAAGCAATTAAAAAATAATACAATTGGGGAACATAAAAACCGTGCATGAAGAACTACAAAGTTAAAATCTTGTCACTGAAAAATCTTCATGACAGCAGTATCAAAATGTCGGCCATATTCTCTATTGAAGAAAGGCCCGGAACAGCTCTCATTGGTTGTAAAATTAACGAGTAACCAACATGACAAAAAAATCGATTTTATAGAAATGGGTACGTTCAAATTAAAAAAATTATTAAATTCGACGATTTTGCACATGGTCTAAAATTTCCGTTCTACATGGTCGCCAGAAGAACGTGTGGATTCAAGCTGGGAGTCCCCACCATTTTCTGTTGCGTTCGGTTTCAATTAAAAATATATAAATGGCTGAAATAAGTTATATTTTTGCTTAATTCAGAGAGAGACCGCTTGCAACAAAGATACGTTTAAGGGGCTGATATAGCCGACCGTCAATTAGGCTCTTAATACACTCGGCGGAACGGTTGCACGGAACCGCGCGCTTTTGTCCCATGTCTGTCGAAGCGAGGCAGACAGTTCTGCATATATATTTATTAGTCAAGAAGATAAGCGAAGCATTTTTTTTGCTGGAGTGGTAATATAATATGTGGAATAATTTAATGTAGTAAAAAAATAATCTACAAATAGCTCAGAAACCATACATAGATTGTATGGTATTTATATCTTCACCTTGTTGTCTGGTCCAGTTATGATTATTTAATGTTAGTGTACCATATCTTACCACTTTTAATATCATCATCGGTTAAAGGCATTGATTTATATAAGTATAGAAATGTAAACAGAACTTGCGGCGTTGCGAAATGGGGCTAGACGGAAATTGATCTTCGTTCCATCCGGGTGTCCCTTGACACCTCTCAAGTTTTTATTTGTTCTTCTGTGGCTTCTGTGGCAGGATGTACAGCAGTTTATTTCCATCTAACCGTGGCGATATTTGAATACATTGTTATATATTTCATATAGATTTTTATAGGAAAGCCATGAGGGTAGTAGGTTCATGAGAAAAGCCCATGGCACCGCAGCTACCGCATTATTGTTTAGCTTGGATCAAACGCCATCAACGCATATGCCTTTTAGAAAGGCGAATCGGGTGATCTGGACGCGAATGCAGAGAAAACTCACGTACTAGTTTTAGAATAGAATATTATTTTAATTGCGTTAAATGTGTATATAAGATGGAGAATAAAAGTATAAAGGAACAACAGTTTATCCATTTCGGGTGTACAATAAGGCGTGTACGGTAACAAAGTTACGCCACAATAAAATATGACCATCGCAAAATTATCAAAATTAGTACGTATTGGGTAAACGTAGGTATTGGGGACTTTAGGTATATCATATCTTATTAATCAATGCAGCGGACAGACAACCGCAATAAGTATCCGCAGACCGCAACACGCCGCTTAATAAAGGACTGTGGAATGGCGTCGTGAGCATTGCGATCGTAGCAAATGAATTCTGGAAGATGGAGTTAAGCTAATGGTTTTGTGTCAGTCAGACTGTCATGACTTGAGTGAGTCAGTCTGCAGTGTGATGTCCAAAATATATTGTGATTTTGTGTTTGTGTGATTTGCTTGTGGTTTTAAATGTATAGTTATTCTAAAAAAATGCATTATTGTTGGTGATCTGAAACAAGAGAAGTGCTATTCAATCACCTATAAATAAGACTGGTAAGTTAAAAAAGTATATTCAAAGCTTGTTTACATTGCTGTATTTCTGGGGTTTGAGTAGTTCAACCCACGAGCGCGACCTAATTTTTGATAACCAAAGGTGTCTTGTAACATTCAAGTTCACTCCTCACAAATGTAATTCCAAAAGCCACAAATTAAAAATTGGATAGAATTGAGAATCGCATGGAAACCTTCCTCCCAGTAAAAAAGAACCCTTTTGTAAACTCAGTAAATTCGATTGGCTCTACATCGAGGCAAATGGCAAGATTTTATTTTAATGAGAGGCCTGATTAAAGCCATAAATTTTCAAGGCCTAATATGTAGTGAGACAAGAAATGCTGTGGAAGATAGTGATGGTGTAGGAGATAACTGACTTTGGCCATCTCTATATTATGAGTATGTTGGTTGGTAGGTAGGTATGAATGTTTACAGATGAGGCCTTGTGACTAGGTAACATAAACACCTTCACACTCATAGCCCCACACTAAGTTCGATGACTTGTGTCGTGGGTGTTGGAATCATTCACATCACACACACTATCACAACCAGAACTAGAAACACAATTTTTCCTTGGGTAGCAAACTTGTGTTTCCACCGGGAATCAAACACTATACCACTGCTTATAAGGCGAACGCTCACCCAACAAGCCAACGGGCAGTTCTAGGAGCAATGATATAAAAAGGGGTGATGGTATGAATACTGAAGTACTGAAAAAGAATTGTTAAAGACTGGGATCAGTAAGCATACACTTTGGATGAGATGTTCGAAAGTGTAGGGTGATTATGTAAATGCATATTTACTTTTGTAAAAATAAAATGATAATTTGAATAATAGTCAAAAGAACCAGTCTAATGGGTGCTTCGAAGCATACATTCCATTAGTAGTGGTTTACTCTAGCCCACTTGGAAGCTCAGTTAGTGTGAATTGAAATGTTCTAGTGTATTCAGCGTCTGTTAATAACACTGCTTTTATGCTGCCACCACACTCTACTATATTTATAAAGAGTGGAAGGGGTGGTTCCTGGCAGGGGAAAATAAATAAAAATAAAAATAAAAATTGTTTATTTCGGATAAATCCATAGAATGGTTAGTCACATTATAAATTAAATTAAATTAAATCTATGTTAGTATTACAATTGTTATTATTATTATTTAGTCAGGCCAGTAACAATACCTATCCAATATTTTTGGATAGGACAATCAAAGCGAGACGCAAACATTTTCAGAACACTGTTGGAAATAGCACGTAGACGGTGAAACATTGAGGCGACTTTATTTCGCATGACAGCGTGAAAACCATTCACCCACGCCTCCGCGAACATTCCAGACGCACTGCAACGCCATGGTAGTCCCAACAGTGCTCTAAAAGCATTGTTATGTTGCACCCTAAGGGCATTGTAAGTACGTTGCGAATACTGAGCCCACAGGCTGCTCGAGTAGAAAGTTTGACAGTACACTCTAAAAAGAGTTAGTTTTATTCTTTTGAGCTTCGAGTAAACCTGTGAGCCAGCATATTTTCCGGAGGTGGTAGAGCATTTTGTGAGTTGCTCGCCTGGCTTGCTACCAAAGTAGCTTACCACCATCAAGTTGAAAGTCTGCCGTCAAGCCAAATACGGTGTTCCGGCAGTTATCCTTGAGAGCCTGCGTATTCCAGGTCTAGTGTGTTTACCAGCTTCGAGCACATCGTCACTTACCATCAGGTGAGATAGTGGTCAAACACTAGCCTGTCACAAATAAAAAAAAAAAAAAAAATTGCTTCTCACTGCCAACGCCCTTCACTCTCGTTCTATATCTAGATCGTCCCTTAGTGCTTCAGTCAACACATGCCCAAGATATTTAAATCTATCTACAACTTTTAAATTAGAGCCGTCAAGTACAATAGGAGGCACATATGAAGGCTTCTGTTTACCTGCCTTGAAAATAAGTACGTAGCTAAATGTCCACTGGTTTAATCTTCATTTGGTAGAGAGAAAGTTTAAGTTATGTACACGAGCACATGGGTTATATCTTAATTCATCATTATCATTAGTAGTTACCCGCCTAACTTTATGAATGCGGGAAAAGACGTAAAGCACGATTAAATAGTGCTAATCATTATTATTATTATTATTGTTGATACACTGAGCAGCTTATTAAGCTGATACGTGTATATCACTTTTGTGCACTTTTTTTTTAAATGTTTAATTTTTTTTGGATCTTTTTTTTCATCGTAACATAATATACGAGTTTAAAAAGTAATAACCGACTTCAATCGCTTATATCTCTGAAACTCATCAGATTTTGATCAAATTAGAATGGGAGCACCAGAGATCCCTTTTAAACAAAAAATAATCCAGGTGAACCCAGGTAATGAAGTAGATAAAAAATATATTTTTTACAATCTCAGCAGAGTTACATCGGCATCAGTCTCTCGTGACCACGGCCTGTGCAACTCTGCCGAAATGTCAATATAATGTTTATTTGAAGAAAATACGTGAAAAGATCCGGTCATGTTTCTATAAACATGATTGCTGTATGAGAAAGTTTTAAAAGAACTTATTCTAATATAACACAGGTAATGTCATTCTTTGAAACGGTAGGTAACTAATACTAATATAAAAATATAGGTATGTTACCTCATAACTTCTTTCCACGTGAACCGATTTCGAAAATTAATTTTTAGTTTGAAAGATGTTGCTTTCCTATTTAAATTTGATCAAGATCTGATCAGTAGTTCTTGAAATATCGTCAATAATGCGTATTCTGCGGATTACATTGACGATGTTCTCGTTTTTGACTGACTGCAAAAGTTACCTCAAAACTTCTTTCGTTGTAAACCGATTTTGATGATTATTTTTTTATTTAAAGCTGGTGCTTTCTAAGTAGTCCCATCGAAATTTGATCAAGATCTGATATTTAGTTTTTGAGTTATCGTCAATAATGCGTGTGCAATACATTCAATCTGATCAAGGTTCCGAAGATACAGCGGTGAAGTCGAATTTTTTAAGCTTTGCTTGCGTTTAATTATATACAGACAGACAGGGGATTTTCTTGTGCTGGCCTAGTTTGCTACTCTGTGCCGAAAAACAGTAGCTGTTTTAAATTCTCAAGTAGAAAAATCTGTATGTTTTAACAGCTTGTCAGATATAAACAAACATAAATGTAGGCATATGCGTACTCCAGTATGTGCTAACAGGGTGAATGCGCGCGCCTGCTAAAGCTGCCGGGAGCGGTCGCTGACCCGAGACAGTCACCCCTCTACCGTTATCGGATATCGTATAAGGAAACTGGCTGTAGGCTGTTCCCTGAAATAAAGGCGAGGTGTTGTTATGGTTATGGGTCTTATAGGGACGTTAGTAGCGTTTACTCGCCCTATTAACGGAGCCCTGACCTGTGTTTATTCTCTTCAATAGCCAGGTATAACCACCCAGTTAATAATTAAATCGAATGCTAGCCACGTATTAGCCAATAGTTATCGTACCGTCATAGTTGCGTACGTCACAACTAACTGCAGGTACAGGGTTAGATTCCTGCTAGGAGGAACACGAGCTTCTTCTACGAGTACATTTTTCTGATTCGGTACGTCATTGTGGCATGCATGATTCTACATCAGTACTTGCGATATAAGTATTCGAACTAAGTGCGGAGCTGTTAGTGTGATTGCGTTTATGTTTAATGTCAATGTTAGATAGATATACAACTCTTTATTTAACACCATAAAAAGTGTAATACATTTAAATACTTTTAAATGATAATGGGCTGGTACAACAATGGTCGGTCTTAGATTCTTATAGATATTCCGATTCCTAAGAAATGGTTAGCTATTGATAATGTACAGTTTGTAATTAATCTTAACTTGACACCCACTGCCAAGCACCAGCAAAGCTATAGATAGATACTTAGTATTTCCTCAAAAGGTTTTGCATATTATTAAGGCTACCGAAACGTAGTGCGTGTGCTCGAAGGAATGATTACAAAGGCCATTGAAAACTTACGTGAACGGTTTGAATCACCGCAGCGACTGGTCACTAAAATGACGTAATTGCGACCTACAGAACACCGGTTTTAGCATTAATGAGGCCGATGCAGCACCTTCAAAAATGCTGTAGTTTTGTAAAATTGTGCCGTCTCTATTACAGACCTAGTCGACTAGTGTTGGATAAAAAATCGCAAGGTTTTTGTAAAATATAATTTAAATACATTATGTAAAATTAAAATTATAAATACTACCTAGGTATAATGTGAATTTAATTAAAATCGGACTTCGGTCTTGTACTCGTAGGTATTATCAAAGAAATCGGCTAATACTTCTGTGAAATAAACATAAGTTTTTGTCGAAGATCAGAAAGGCTTAAGATGTTACGTACAACTAACATGTAAAACTTGTACTTATTATAATTCTTTCAAGCAAAATTATAATAGTGGGAGTGGTCTATATGGGTTCGAAATTCGAACTAACGACCATAGAACTCTACTTCATGGTTCTGGTAAACTGCTATCCATTATATTGCTCTACCAACATTTAAAATAAGTATCATAGAAGCTTACCGGCAATCGTATCTACAAATTAATAAGTATGTAAGACTCTCGTTTACTTTTTGGGATTATTTTACTTGATGAAATTAAATTATGCAACATTCCAAGTTACACAGGCTCTGTATACCTACCTATTATCTGTTATGCGTACAGCTGTTTTGTAAACTCGGCTGATTACCCATAAAATTTACTAATTTCAACGGCTAACTGAAGTAAAGCGAAGGAAAAGTATCTATAGGTAGGTACATTTACAGAAATTTCTGAAACGAGATCTTTCATTCATAATATCGACAGATACCAAGAGAATATAGAGCAATGTAGAGTAGCCTAAGTAGCTCAAGGATAAACTGTTCTTTGTTTCTCCATTGACCTACATCAATAAAGTCCCGAGAAACTAACTGTAACCGCAGAGATCCAGGGACTGTAACAGTACGGGCCCGTCTAGTTCTTCAAGTTTGTTTTGACGAGATGGTATTGACTATTGATTCTCAGAAGGAGCGGTGACGGCGCCGCTGTATCACCGCTGACGAAGTTATTTTCTGTTCAATTAGTCACGCGTGTATCCGGCGCGGGCGCAGGTCGTGCGCTGCACAACACGTTTAAAATATCAGTTCGTAATATTGTACGAACACGTTCCACAATTTAACAGTGTAAAGACTGAGCTACGCTATTTTCTCGATCTCTTATCAGTTCGCGTCGATTAGTCTTGTTTATTCTTTTTATAGCACCTTGTATAGTCTAATTAGAACTCGTATGCAACGCGAAGACAAGAGTTACAGTCATTTTTATGTATGTCTTCAATATAACTAGAAGATTTTGTTATTGTTATAAGTTTACTTATAGGAAACAGTGAGTGAGCGAATAAAAGTGAAACGCTGAAATCATGCAAGATGTGAGTCACCTCTTGTTAGCATAAATAAAACTCAACAATATTGTGATAAAAACATTCTAACAGTTAAATTGCGAAATAAGTATAGTGGCACTTTATCGGTAAGTTATTAATTTATTACGTTGTTAGTAAATTAGTTATTCATTATATACCATAACAATATTTGTAATTATTATTTAGGACATCTATTTAGCAGACTTCTGTATCCACATTTCATAAGATGTTCCACTAATTTTGTTCTAAGTAGGTTAAAATCTAGGAAATAATTTATGAATGAAAATATATTTTCGTAATGCAGATATTAATTCTCGCTACGTAATACTAATCAAGAGGTGACATTGTCCTTTTTATCATACACTGACATAATTTCTAAACTTACACCACGATGCATCATTGTTCCAATTTAAAATAGGCGATAACGACTCACCTACGATAATAAAATATAATTTAGAAGCTTATATCTATGTATACTAACATCGTTTCGATAGAAACATATGAATAGTTATTAACGGTGCGTAGGAAGTGGCCCTTTCCAACAGACGCCCACAGGTGACCATCTGTCTCAGGTAAATCGGAATTGAATGGGGACTAGTAGCCACTTTACTAATTCATGAGTAAAACGATGAAGCGTCGACAATAGTCCATAGCTATAGCATTAGGACTAATGCATTAGAGTTTATAAAGGGATGTCGTCCATCATTGTGCCTGTGTCTATTTATGTTCAATAACTAGCACACTTACGCTTAAGAGCTTTGACGCTGACTAGAGCATATTAGAGTTCCGATGAGAATATGTGTTAGAATTACATTCGAAAAAGCAATGCTTATATCCTATGCATTTTGATTTATTTTCCTGTAGTTCAATATCTATTTCGTTTTCTCATTTCCCTTCTTCTAATTGTCTTATAAGTATTGTTATGTCAATATTGCAATTGCCTCATATCTTCACTGATAAATTTTAGCCTAAATTTCCTTGCATATAATGCCCACGATTTGGACGCTTCAGTTTCCATTCCTGAGAATCCTTAAGATTATAAAATCACTCGAGCGATACCTTTGTATTTAGCGAGCGTAGAAAACGACGTCTCCATTCTCAGTTGATTTGGCAATGTCGTAAGCTATTAATTTACTACTTGAATATGGCATACATACTTACTGTAATATTTGTTTAGGTTCAACAGATAAGACCTTCATTCCTGATAAGTGTTTTATTTGCTGCAGTCTATCGTTGACACGTAACAGCATCTCTTATCTATAGTATACCAAAAGTTCATTTGACTACGTCGATTTTTACGACTACTTTTACGGACTTAATTAGCTTTGTATGTATAGTTTCCCAAAATAAACTGAATCCATGTTGGATACTCGTGTTTTTAGTTAGTGACAAACAGAAAAATATTTAACTTTGAATATAACTTGTAAAAATCTTCTTTCGTTAAATTGCTTAGTTGAATGTAATGGGTAGCTATGTGATATTGTTAGGTCATTAGTCATTGACATTATCATTGGTACTATTACTCATAAACTAATAATAATAACTGTGGTCGTTGTCATAAGTATTTCATAGTCTATTGATTGATAAGAAAGTTCTGGAGTATGTAAACCGGCAGGGAAACATTTGTGTTTAAAAAACTTTAAATAACATGGCTGGTGTTTTACTACTACCTCGCCTTTTGGTAAATGTTGATAAGGTCGGGGTGGTCGTAGCCCTAAAACTCTCTCAAGGGTAGCTGCCGGAATATGTTACCATTTGGGGCATGGAACATTTTGGCTGTGTAAACTACGACTGTACTTGTAAAGTCTTAGCTAGCCAGGCGAGTATTAGAAAAAGTCCTATTACCACCATGTATTTATTCATAAAAATATAAACGCCTTCACACACACAGCCCCAAACTAAGTTCGATGACGTGAGTCGTGGGTGCCGGAAACATTCACATCACACACACAACCACACCCAGAACCAGAAACACAAATTTTCCTTGGGGAGAAAACTTGTGTTCCCGCTGAGAATCGAACCCGATACCCCTGCTTGGAAGGCGAACGCTCACCCAACTGAGCTAAGGGGCAGTTCAATATGTGTGGTTTAGTTAAATTACTTTATTAATGTGTATTAAAAAAAAATACACACAGATTCTTTATTCACAATATTGAATAACAAATTAATCTGAGGAAAATGTTTCAAATTAAATTGATTTACTCCCAAATCCGGACATCTTTACGAAACCAATTTCATTCCACGCCATAAGCTTGTTACGACTCCAACCTTGACACCGAACCGACCCGTCTTTACCCGACCCTAATCTCGCGAGGAGAAAGAACTTTTCCCCTCTAACGGAATTCTTCAGCATTGTTTGTTTTCTATAAAGCTATGCGACGTTTGCGTATCTTATTTTTCTGAAGCTTTTTATTTACGGCTGAACAATCTACAAAGCCATATGCTGTTACAACTGTTATTTCCTGTATTTTATTGATAATTGTATACATATATATTGATAATAACTGCAAATGTGTACAAATACGACAACCTAGTTGGCGCAATAGACAAGAGTCCGCCCTCTGCGCCATGAGTTCTGGGTTTGATTCCTGAAGGAGCTTAATAACCTTTTCTAAGGGAAATGTGTACTTCTGGGTGTAATTGTGAGGGTGATATGTTTCCGACACCCACAACACGAGACTCTGAATTTAGTGTGGAGCTGTGAGTGTGAACGCGTTTGTTTTGATTTAAATTCAAGACGGAATGTATTCAATGAAACTGCAACATGTATTTAACAATTAAGTTATATAAGACATTGCATTGTTACAGAGTTTGATCTGAATACAAAACTCCACAAAAATGCGCACACAACGAACGATTTTACTACGACTTTGCGTGTGGGCGGGCCTGTTCGCGTTATGCTGGGCGCAACGTGCTGAACAACTTTTGGCCCAGAACCCTTGCTCCAGCAAAACGACCTGCAGTGACTGTATAAGGACGGCCAGCTGTGCCTGGTGCTACGCTCTAGAGTTCAATGGACCTAGGTGCTTCAATCCCGCGATGGAACCCGGCGGAACGGGCGGCTGCGACGAAGCGTACATCTTCAACCCTGACAGTCAGCGATATGTAGATCCTATGTACAATGTGGAGCTCAGTAGAGGTAAACAGAAGTTTTGTAAGCTACTTTTTAACCGATTTCTAAAAAAGGAGTAGGTTTTCAATTCGACTATTCTTTAAATTTATATATGTGTTGTTAATTCGTAACTTTTTTATGGGTGAACCGCTTTTGATGATACATTTTTTATTTAAAAACTGGTGCTTCCTATGTGGTCCTATATAAATTTGATCTAGAACCAGTAGTTTTAGAGCTATCCTCAATAATGCGTATTTAATTAATTTAATCTGTTCAAGGGTTCCGTAGATAAAGCGGTGTAGTCGGTATTTTTAGACATTGCTTGCATGCGTTTAAATTATTGTTGCTTTGAATCTTAAAGTTATCCGCAAGCTGAGGTTTCACTTCTACAATCTAAAAAGTTAGGTCTTAGTATAATGTTTAACTAAGTACCCTTTAGAAGTTTGCGTCGATCGTTTAGCCACTTTGTTGTTTACCAACTTCTCAGTACAAAGCTCCTTCCAAGTATATTAATTAGGTCACGGTCTAAACGTGATTAAATTAATTATTAAACAAGAATTTAGTTTATGTTTTATACCTACTTATTGAAAACTTCGCCTTCATTATACATTTGGTAGTGATAGATGAGACCCAAAAAAAAAAAAAAATCCCACTATCCCTATTACGTCAAAATATTTGCTTCCATTGATTACGTCTTTCGTGAGTATTTTACCATGGATATATCGAAGTCTTTGATATTATATACCTCCTATATGTCAAAGTCCTTTCTGACGTTGTTAAGAGGCCGGGGTGGCTTTGAACGAGTCTATAGGCTGTCTCTGTTTAACTGGCAAACTGTGCCCATGCTTGATGCGATAGCACTACCGACCGGACAAGTTATGATAGGTGCCGTAATACCAAAAATTATGAATGAAAATGAAATGTTTAGCCATTGTTTTTTGCATGAATAGTACCTTGAAATGATAATCTATGTTCCTGTTGTAATGACAAAAGAAATGTGTTAGTTTTTAATACAAAACGAATAAGTTAAAGATGCGACATTTATGTCGTAATAATGTGTAAAAATCAATTGGTTTATATTTCGTTTTAGGTAATTATTTTGGAATAAAAACTATCCAGGAACCTAGGATAATATGTTTTTAATCTGAATAACAGCACAGTATGGTGGTAATATGCTTGAATTATAAATAATTTCGGTATTACGATTGTATGGGCAAATCAACCTCCGCAGGCCTCTTAAGGCTATCTGAAAAATAGCTCTCCTAGCGATAGGACCACCCATTGTGCCTATCGAATAAGTCTTGTTTCTCTATTTTTCACTTAATTTTCTTTTTGTTGTGAATACTTTTTGTATTGTATGTATTGTACTGTCTAAAACTGTACATTAAAAAGTTAAATTGGTCAAGTTAGAAAATGGTACTTATAGAAGATAATTAAACGCAAGCAAAGCTTAAAAAACTGACTTCACCGCTTTATCTTTGGAACTTTGATTAGATTAGAGGTACTAAACACGCATTATTGAAGATATTTCAAGAACTACTGATCAGATCTTGATCAAATTTAAATGGGACCAATTGGAAAGTAACATCTTACAAACAGATTTTTTTTTTTCAAAATCGGTTCACGTGAAACGAATTTAAGAGGTAACACAAATAAATAATAGAAAATTCAGTCGACTTGAGTACCTCCTTCTTTTTTGTGAAGTCGGAAGAAAATTGGTAAGCTTTTTTTTAATCTATACCGTGAGAATCTTAAATCTTTGTTTTTCAGCAAAAGGCCGAATGGGCATGTCCGCATCAGGCTCGTTCTCCCATGAAGAATCTATGAGTGGCAGCTTCCAGAGCGGATCCGGGTTCTCCGGTTCTGGAGGCGCAGCTGCAGGCAGCGCGGGAGGCAGTCTCGTGCAGATGAAGCCGCAGAGGGTCAAACTGCAGTTGAGACAAAGTAAGTAAATGTAATAACGCCAATAATATATTGTATTAATTTTGAACGACAGTTTGAGAATTTTTAAGATAAAAAACAGGTATGTTTTTTGATTCGTGGTTAAGTTCGGAACATCATTCAGGGGTCAAGTTAAGAAGAGGGTTACATACACCTTAGTAGGCGGGAAAAAAGTAACATCAGCGAAAGGATTTCTCCAAGCCAAGCTTATTTACAACCTCGCAGACATCTGCATCGGAATAGGTTTTTCAGGTTTGGAATAATCCGTAATAGTTAGTTTCCATATTTACAGCTTGAGAATCCTGTAAAGGTTCCATTGCAGTTAAATCCATGGGGCATTTTCTCGAGTTCAACTGGCTGGTTATCATCATCTTAGCCGCAAGAAGTCCACTGCTGGATATAGGCCTCCCCCAAAGATCTCCAAAATCTCAAAAGAACGGTTGTTAGCGGCCTGCATCCAGCGTCCTCTTGCGACCTTCACCCTAGTCGTCGGTCCACCTTGTGGGCGGTCTTCCGACACTGCGCTTGCCAGTCCGTGGCCTCCATTCTAAAACCTTTCGGCTGGTTATTACTGAACCGAAATGCAGGCGTAGGCCACCCTCAAGTAGACAAATCTGTCGCAAAAATGTTCTTGAGAACCAGCCGTTCTAGGCCTAACGTGCTTACACACATAAGCCTTTAGATGTGTGTTGATGGACGAGTTCAAACACTTGCACCTATAATGGGGGGAGTTTTGACTCCGATGAAAAAATAGGATAATGGACTACACGATCATCATATGATTGGGAACCAAAAGTGTACTCGTAAGTAACAGATGGTGTAATTTTCGCATAAAATATAAAAAATAAACATATTTTGTTTATTAATCTTTTTTAGCAATATGCATGTGTCATGGACATACATGTCGTCATTTAGTGTGATTCAACACATTCTTTGTATTTTAAAATTCAATAAAGGGCAGTGAAAAATAGGGAAACATATAAATTTACTTAAATATGGTATATTTATGTGTTCGATACCTACTAATAGATTATAATAACTAATAGATAATAAAATAACCCATATAACGATTTATTGATTCTAGACAGGTAAGCATTTGGCCGCTATCAAACCTGATGGAAAGTGATGATGCGGTCGAAGTTGAAGCATGCTTACTTAGAAGATACCTATTCACTAATTTATTTCTATTGTAACTATTGAAATAATAATGTGGTTAGCCACAATGTATATAAATATTTATCTCTTGAAAAATACCTTTCTTTATTATTATGTTTTAACATTGATGCTAAGTTCTGTAATATGGTACGGTTCATGACATGGGTCAGTAGATTTAGATTTTAGGCATTTATGATAAGATATATATAATATGTGGGTTTGTGTTTTATAACTTATCCGATTCTAAAATTCTTTCACTAATATGCAGCTACGTTTACTGTTTTTAATTTTTTGAGTCTTATATATATTTAATGTAGTAAATATTCGCACTTTACTGCATACCATTTGGACAAATAGTGGAGGAATTAGTTTTGCGCGGTAGCTGCATCTGTATTGAGACCTCGCGTTAGCGACACGTTCTGTGTCACAGATTGAATAACAGTTTATGCTATAACTGCACATTATAATATGTGTAAAATACATCTACATTTTATTCTGAACCGACTTAGAAGGATGTTATCTAATAGACTGATTAGGTATAGCCGTTTTTTCTTTTTATAACTTATCCATTCTGGTGAAGTCGGGCGGAACAGCTAGCCCATCACGATCCTACTTATTATTATACGGTATACTAATGTAGAAACTATCGCCAAAGCATGCGTTTATAAACATTTATTTAAAAAAAAACCCTACACTTAAATAATATTTCGTTATGTTAAATTGCAAATAAAAGAATTTTACCTTAGTAACATAACAGCGTAGAATAAGTTTTTCTCTTTTTTTTATTTTTTATTTTTTTTTTTGCTCACTTGTATGGATGTGTTTGTATGTATTAATTTATTTATGCATGTGTATGTATTATATTTATTATGGTATATGATATTATATATATAAATATATTAGATATGTATTAGGATAATTATATGTGTACATGTATATGTAGTGTTTATGTGGTTTATTTAGTACTTAGTCTCAGTTTTACCACACTACCATCCCTGCTTATCTGTATTATTCTTTTCCATCCAAAGGTTGTCTGGAAGAGATCGCTCTTAGCGATAAGACCGCCCATTGTACCTATTTATTAGTAATTTCTTTTCTGTACTTTTTTATTATTGGTGTCAATAAAGAGTTATTGTATTGTATGCAATGGTTATATTGTATGTGTCTAATGTTTTTGTTCGCAGATACAATAGAAAAGTTATCTTTCTCATACTCCCGGGCTCAAGACTACCCAGTAGATCTGTACTACCTCATGGACCTCAGTAGATCTATGAAAAACGACAAGGAGAAGCTCAGTACCCTCGGCAGCTTGCTATCCGCAACCATGAGGAATATGACCTCCAACTTCAGGATCGGATTCGGATCGTTTGTGGACAAACTAGTGATGCCATACGTGTCTACTGTTCCTAAGAAGTGAGTTACATCTATTTACTGCCTGTTTTATTTTATTTTTAATTTTGGCTTCGCAAACTTTGTGCATTTAGCCAGTGTCAAGAATTACATTATTTTTGGACATTTTCGAATTGACACGCTTTGATAATGTCCTACTATCCAAAGTTCCCCTAGTTTCTTGCCAGGTTCTTCTCGAGATGGCTGTAATCTGGCAGTTGAGTTATTAACTTTCATGAGTGCCTCTTTGGGGCCCATGTGAATAAACGATTTTGATTTTGAAAAACGTAAAGGCATCGTTTTTTCAGTTCCTTTTTCAGTTTGTTAATATTTTTTTATATTCTATATATATTATTATGTTGATTATTTGTTTCCTATGTTACCAATCGTACTGGGATATAAATCAATGTTTTTTATGAAGATTTTTAAGCAATAGTTAAGTTCTTGGAAGTCAGAGATGGTTTCCTTATTTCTTTATAGTCTGCATTGCAGCATTTCTAACATTAATAATGTAACTGATTCTAACCATTTATTACTTGTGACTGACTATTACTGAAACCCTTCGGATGAGAAATGCGACCTGCAAAGAAAAGCAACCGGAAATACGCTACTACTAAATCCGGACATACGTAAGCAATTTTGCCCAAGCTGAAACGGAGACCTAAACGTTTGCTCGGTCATATAATTAAATTTTCAATGTAATTTTTTAAAATCAAATGTTAAAGCATTCAACCCTGAATTATAAAACAGAATAGTGAATAGGTATCTTCTAGGCAAGCTTGCTCCATCGTCATTTACGATCAGCTGAGATGGTAGTCAAAAGATTGCCTATCTCTCATAAAAAAAAGTTACAAGACAAGCTTTTAGAAGTTCGCCATATTGGATTTAAAGTGACGTCACTTTATTTTTCGAGTTATTCTCATCAAGCTCTTTCGTTTGATACCCATATTTTAGGAGTGCATTAAAAATTACTTGACCGCCATTTTGGGTGTTCCGCAATGTTGGATTTAGAATGACGTCACACAGCTAACCATGCATTGTCATCCAAACTAAACGTGAATATACATTTTCAACTCAATCGGTTAAAGATATCTGCTTCAAAATTGAGTTGCAAGATTCCACCCGAACAAACATGCATACATTGCAAGTTAAATAAAAGCTTGTAAAAAAAACAGAGTTGCACGATGCTTGGGATAAGTCCTTAACATTTAAACAACCTTTCAGTCTCATATCGCCCTGTGAGGATTGTGCTGCGCCGTACGGATTCAAAAATCAGATGTCACTGAGCAACGATACCGATCACTTCGATGTAAGTAGAAAAACACTGTGTACGCTTAGTTATAGATTATCCCTACTTATTATTATAAATTCGAAAGTTACTCTGTCTGTCTGTTACGCTTTCACGCCTAAACCACTGAACCGATTGTGATGAAATTTGGTATAGAAATAGACTAGAGCTTGGGAAACGACATATGCTACTTTTTATACCGGAATTCCCGCGGGCCTGGGACTTACGCGGGTAAAACCGCGGGGCGCAGCTAGTTAAATATAAAACAAAAACTATTAATTGATTTCGAGTCCACGAATAAAAGTGTCCACGGAAAATTTGATTCCCGGCAGAAGCACAATTTCCTTCCCAAGGGACAATTTGTGTGTTTCTGGGTGTGATTGTGTGTGTGATATGTAAATGTTTCCGGCACCCACGACACAAGTCTTTGATTTGAGTGTGTGGCTTGAGTGTGAAGGAGTTTGTTTGTTTTAATCGGTACACTTATTTCGCGTTTTTTGTGTTGACCCTAGATCTATTCATTTGTAGGTCGATGATTAAAATATATGAATTTATGTAACAGAAAGCCGTTGCCAGAGCCGATGTGTCAGGGAACTTAGACGCGCCCGAGGGCGGCTTCGACGCGATCATGCAGGCGGTAGTGTGCAAGCGAGAGATCGGGTGGCGCGACCAAGCGAGACGGCTGCTCGTCTTCTCTACGGACGCAGGGTTCCATTACGCTGGAGATGGGAAGGTATAATTATGTTATTTTATAATAAAACATTGTTGTTACGTTTCATTTTCTTATTTCTAACGTCAAAATTGTGAAACGGCATCCATATATGGTTGACATACCTTCCGTTCGCTCGAAGCGTTTCGATTCTACGTTTACTATCCGTACTGCGAACAAAGATGCGGGTAATTAACTCCACTCCTTGAGCTTATTACCCGCGTCTTTGTTTCCCGAACGATATAATCTGGGAGTCTTCAAGTCGAGAGTGAATATGTATCTTCTAGGCAAGCATGCTACACCGAAGATGTGCCGCATCTTCACTTTTCTTCAGGTGAGATAGTGGTCAAATGCTTGCCTATCGAGCATAAAAAAAGTTTTCTAAAATGTATTTTTTTATATCTGTAAAACAATTTTCAGAATGTGCTCTTATAGCTCATTCTCAAAAAGATCTTAGAGTTAGTTATTATTGTAAATCCAGGTATGGGAAGAGCGCACCGGATGATCCTAGTTACCCAACAGATACTCTAGAACGATAGTGCCATTTTAGCCTTTACGTACACTATATAAAGATTTATTATTATAGTTGACATGTGATTCTAATCTTATAAAAAATATGAGTTATCTTAAATATGGTAAAAGATTGCTTGTTTAATGTAAATCAATGTATTTCAGAACATTTTCATAGTGTTATCATTTACTAAATATACACAACCAATAAAATTTACAGTCCAAAAGATATGGTTAATTATAGAAAGTATTATACACATTCTATACTAAGCTTTAATTAAGATATGATTCAGATCCCTACTCAGAATACGCTCTTTACAGACTTATCCAATGCCACGGCGAGGCTAACCCGCATATTCTTTGTGTTTATCTTATTAAAGCGTTTATGAAAGACTTTTATTTTATTCTCGATAAGCAAGCATTTGAACACTATCTCACCTGATGGAAAGTGACGATGTGGTCGAAGCTGGAGCATGCTTGCCTAGAAGATACCTGTTCACTTGACATTTAAAGATTAGATTGTACTTATCGGGAAATACAGACTCCGGCAAAGAATTCCATTCCTTAGCAGTACATATAATAAATGTGGGCACACTCTCCGAAATGTATCCTATAAAAGACCGATAGAACTGCGACCCTGCGACGATGTTTTAGGCTTTGAAGCTTCGCATCCGTCAGTTCTTTTCCGTTTATTAGTCTCTCAGCTCTGCGTACCTATTTAAATATACGTTTTATGACCTTCTAATTAAGTTGTATTATTTTAATATACGTTTTACGACCTTCCTATTAAGTTGTATTATTTTAATATACGTTTTACGACCTTCCTATTAAGTTGTATTATTTTAATATACGTTTTACAACCTTCCTATTAAGTTGTATTATTTTAATATACGTTTTACGACCTTCCTATTAAGTTGTATTATTTTAATAAACGTTTTATGACCTTCTAATTAAGTTGTATTATTTTTCCAGCTCGGTGGTATCGTGCAACCCAATGACGGTGAATGCCACATGGAAAACGATTCTTACACGCACTCCACTCTCCAGGACTATCCAAGCATATCGCAAATTAATCTCAAGGTAAGAAACGTATATACAAGTCATATATGCTAAAAAGTCACGATCGCATCATTATAAAAATAAATAGACTTTAGAAGTACAAGTATTGATGAATAGCTTGAAGAGATCTGTATGGGTATATTTGTCACAAATATATTACCACAGGTTGGGCTAGTTAAGTGTGTGCTTGGGAAATGTTTTGCTAAAACGCGTATTTGTTCTCCGGTATAATCGGAAGAAGTACACGGGAGTCTAAGTCAAGCATGCTTCATCTTCGACCGCATTCTTGCTTTCCATCAGGCGAGATAACCAAAAGGACCGAAACTCTGAAAGTGTCTGTATTTAAGTATTTTCGACATCATCTTTTTCTACCTGGTGATAAAGGGTTACATAAACATTAGTACATTTAAAATCAAGTTCCGCACTGTTTTATTTCGCGGATTTAAAGACTTTACAGTTGCAGAAGACATTCACATCACACACACACACACACACACACACACACACATACACGCACACACACGCACACACATCACCTTTCGTTTCTGTTGGAATCTCAAATATGAGCTACGACACCTAAACAGTAATATTTTGCGTATCTAAATTAAAAACTTACTAAATATTACCTATCCTTAACATTGTAGGTAAAGAAGCACGCAATCAACGTCATATTCGCTGTGACATCGGAACAAATCAGCGTATACGAGCAGCTCAGCAAGCACATCGAAGGCTCCAGCAGCGGAGTGCTCAGCAACGATTCTGATAACGTAGTGGATCTAGTCAGGGAGCAGTATAACGTAAGTTCTTTTTATTTTAACCTCAATAAAACAGTCTTAATTTTCACCTTAATAAAGAGAGGTTATGGCGCAATATTTTCTCAAAAACTTTGAAGTAGTAAATATATAACACCGAATGCAGAGCGTTCCATTAAAGTATCACTTAAGTGATGACAGATGATAGGTGTATAGAACTAGGAATGGAATCAGGGTTTTTAAGTGTTAAACAAGAACTACAGTAAAGAATATATAAACAGAGTGTCTTATCTTATTAGAGAGTGCTTTGTATTATATTGTAGACCTGGTTTTATAGTATAAAATAATTTTAACGCAAGCAAAGTTAAAAAAACCAACTTCACCGCTTTATCATCGGAATCCTTGATCAGATTAAATGAATTACATATTATGCATTATTGAGGATAACTCAACAACTACCGATCAGATCTTGATCAAATTTAAATGAGACCACATGAGAAACATCAGCTTTCAAATAAAAAAAAGAATCATTATAATCGGTTTCCCTAGAAAAAACTTCTGATAACACACATAAAAAAAAACAGTTGAATTGAGAACCTTCTTTTTTAAGTCAGTTAAAAAAGAGGTTTGAATATGTCATATGTAATAAGTATGTCATATGTGTAAGTAATGCGAATTGTCGTTAGTCATTTTATAACTTTGTATGATTATGATTTTTTTACATGAAACGTCGACCGTCATTGCCGATTGACTTATTCATTTGCAGAAAATTACGTCAGCTGTAGAGATGAAGGATTCGTCAAGCGACGCCGTGCAAATAACGTATTACTCATCGTGCCTCGGAGGCAAGGATCTTGTACAAACCAACAAGTGCGAGGGCCTCAAGGTTCGTTAACTTTGTTATATACACTCTACTCTCATGTTTTAACATTTAGATATCACTTTTGTATGGATTTCGCCGGGAATTGAATGACGACCCTGTTGGCGCAGTGGACAGGTGTCCGCCCTCTGCGCCGTGGGTCTTGGGTTCGATTCCCGGCAGGAGCACAAATTCCTTCCCCAAGGGATATTTGTGCTTCTGATTCTGGGTGTAATGTGTATGTGATGTGAATGTTTCCGGTACCCTCGATACAAGTCTTTGAAATTAGTGTGGTTGTGAGTGTGAAAAAATTTGGAAACATACTAGAATTAAGAAGAGTGTTAGCGCTTCTTGATGGCTAGTTTTTACAGTATTGTAATGTGTTTTTTCTTTTCTGTGTCCTGGCCGAATGCTCTTACTCATCTAAAAGTAATTATTTGTGATAGTATGATTTAATAATTTATAATATATTTTTTTTTAAATAAAATATAAATTTGGTAGTGATTAAAAACAAATTACACTGATGGTTTGATAAAATGTAGTATTTTAATTAGCTAGTTTAAAAAGATGTGAGTATTAATTTATTTTTACTAGCGTGCGGCTCTCGGAATCGCTTACAAGTAACGATCATAATTAAACGTAAGCAAAGCTTTAAAAAACCGACTTCGCCGCATATATTTTGGTTTTGGCTTGATCGATTTCCACCTCTGAAGTATAAACTACCAAACAAAAAAAAAAACATAAAGATCGATTCATAATTGGCGTAGATATCGCGTAACATCATACAAATAAAATAACACAGTCGAATTGAGAACCTTCTTTTGTGAAGTCGGTTGAAAAACAGCTATTATCTTATTTCAGGAGGTATAGACTACGTACCAAATATTATTTAAATCCAGAGACTTCGGGGATGAATTATTAGTTGTATAAAACTTTGTAATGTATTAATACATCAATAAAGAAATAATTGCTAAATCTCACTATCACACTGTGTATAGTGGCTGAATGGATTAGGATAACCTTGAAAGTACTTTTAAACGCATTCACACTCACTGCCCCACACTAAGTTCAAAGACTTGTATCGTGGGTGCCGGACACATTCACATCACACACACACATTACTCTCAGAACCAGAAGCACAAATATCCCTTGGGAAGGAATTTGTGCTCCTGCCGGGAATCGAACCCAGGACCCACGGCGCAGAGATCGGGCACCTGTCCACTGCGCCAACTGGGTCGTTTTAACAGATACATTCCATTATTTTGACAGGTCGGCGACGTCGTCGAATTCACTGCTGATATAACTCTGAAGGAATGCCCGAAGGACCGCAACAAGTGGAAGCAAACCTTTGACATCCAGCCTGTCGGTATCTCGGATAGCCTCACCGTCGAGCTCGAGATGATCTGTGACTGTCCCTGCGAACAGCCCGGGCATCATGTGAGTTTATCTTATATATACTGACAAAGAATACATAATACATTACGTCAATGAAGTGGTATAAGTGGAATCTATTGATCGTGTGAATTAGCGGTATTCTATCGCTTACATTTTGGAGAGCGTACTCAGGAGTTACATGATATAATTTCTTCATGCCCTTTTTACCATCAAACAAGAAGACTAAATGTCAAACGTCGTCCAGTTATATACATACCTCCAGTTCGCTCGAAGCGTTTCGCTTCAACGTTTAACGTACAGCGAAGGAATGAAACTCATTGCCTGCGTCTTTGTTTCATGAACGGTATAATCTGGGAGTGTTCATGTCTAGAGTGAATAGGTATCTTCCAGGCAAGCATGCTAGATCTTCACTTTCCATGAGGTGAGATGCTGGTCAAATGCTTGGCATAAAAAATCCCTTATCCGTCACAAAAAAAATGATTCTCAGTGTATTTATGTTGAAGTGTATTGAGAACGCACCTATATTGTATTTGTAGTCTGTAGTTTTAAGATTAGGTATGGTCTTTTCTCTCTGTAGCATCCATTAAAATGTAACAATAAAACTAATATATATAAATTGTTTATTTGCCTTAACCAGCATTACAATATACACTATATAACAGTTCTCAATGTACTATTACTGTATTGTTGAAGTATATTGAGAACGCATCTATATTGTATTTGTAATCTGTAGTGTTTAGATTAGCTATGGTCTTTTCTCTCCGTAGCATCCATCCAACAATAAAACAAGTGCCTTAGGAGTTTTGCCGCGAAAATGAAAAAATGGCGTTGTTGATTTTGTATAATTTTTCAAAACCTATTCTTCGAGTATTAATGTGTAATAATGGTTGATTATTAACCGTTAATACTTAGCAAACGTGCATAAGTGTAGGCAAATGATACCAAGTTGAAAAACGTGATTTTCGCCTTCGCTCCAAAACTCCAATAGAAGTTCTAGTAAATCTACCACTTTACTAGGGCATGACTTGACCATGACTGGACCTTGGATCTTTTTCTTGACTTTGACTGTAATTATTCACTTTGACTGTATTATACTTTTAATATGAAATACACTTGAAATATATTATTACTTGACACTGGCTAAATGCACAATATTGCGAAGCCAATAATAAAAAAGAACAAGTGCCTTACTAAACATATGCTTCTGTGCGTGTGCGTGTCAGGCGTTCAGCAACAGCCCGCTAGTGTGCAGCGGCGTGGGCGTGCTCGCGTGCGGTGTGTGCGTGTGCCCTCCCGGACGTTTCGGCAAGATCTGCGAGTGCAGCGCGCACGGCGGCGTGTCACTGGAACAGGAGCGCGGCTGTAGACCTACTAACGCCACCGACGGGCCGCTGTGCTCCTCGCGCGGGACCTGCGTCTGCGGCGTCTGCGACTGCAACAGGATGGACGACCCTACCAAGGTACGTTGATGTACAGCAAGTCTTGTACCAGTAGTGTCCGCAGCTTTGCCCCCCCAACTAACGCCACCGACGGGCCGCTGTGCTCCTCGCGCGGGACCTGCGTCTGCGGCGTCTGCGACTGCAACAGGATGGACGACCCTACCAAGGTACGTTGATGTACAGCAAGTCTTGTACCAGTAGTGTCCGCAGCTTTGCCCCCCCAACTAACGCCACCGACGGGCCGCTGTGCTCCTCGCGCGGGACCTGCGTCTGCGGCGTCTGCGACTGCAACAGGATGGACGACCCTACCAAGGTACGTTGATGTACAGCGAGTCTTGTACCAGTAGTGTCCGCAGCTTTGCCCCCCCAACTAACGCCACCGACGGGCCGCTGTGCTCCTCGCGCGGGACCTGCGTCTGCGGCGTCTGCAACTGCAACAGGATGGACGACCCTACCAAGGTACGTTGATGTACAGCGAGTCTTGTACCAGTAGTGTCCGCAGCTTTGCCCCCCCAACTAACGCCACCGACGGGCCGCTGTGCTCCTCGCGCGGGACCTGCGTCTGCGGCGTCTGCGACTGCAACAGGATGGACGACCCTACCAAGGTACTCTGGTGTACAGCGAGTCTTGTATTATTGTACCAGTAGTGTCCGCATCTTCGCCCCCCCAACTACCGCCATCGATGGGCCGCTGTGCTCCTCGCGCGGGACCTGCGTCTGCGGCGTCTGCGACTGCAACAGGATGGACGACCCTACCAAGGTACGTTGATGTACAGCGAGTCTTGTACCAGTAGTGTCCGCAGCTTTGCCCCCCCAACCAACGCCACCGACGGGCCGCTGTGCTCCTCGCGCGGGACCTGCGTCTGCGGCGTCTGCGACTGCAACAGGATGGACGACCCTACCAAGGTACGCTGGTGTACAGCGAGTCTTGTATTATTGTACCAGTGGTGTCCGCAGCTTCGCCCCCCCAAGTAACGCCATCGATGGGCCGCTGTGCTCCTCGCGCGGGACCTGCGTCTGCGGCGTCTGCAACTGCAACAGGATGGACGACCCTACCAAGGTACGCTGGTGTACAGCGAGTCTTGTATTATTGTACCAGTGGTGTCCGCAGCTTCGCCCCCCCCAACTAACGCCATCGATGGGCCGCTGTGCTCCTCGCGCGGGACCTGCGTCTGTGGGGTCTGCGACGGCAATAGTGCGGTGGCACTCATTGCCGTCTTTGTTTCCCGAACGGTATAATCTTCGGAGTTTTTAAGTCAAGAGTGAATAGGTACCTTTTACGCAAGCATGCTTCATCTTCGGCTGCATTATCGCGTTCCATCAGTTGAGATGGTTCTGATTGGACTTTTTTTTGCCTAATGCCTATTGAGCATAAAAAAGACAATTACTAACATATTAATGAACTACTGCCCGTTGGCTGAGTTAGGTACTCGTTCGCCTTCTAAGCAGGGGAGGGGTATCGGGTTCGATTCCCGGCGGGAACACAAGTTTTCTCCCCAGAGAATTTGTGTTTCTTGTTGTGATTGAGTATATGATGTGAATGTTTCCGACACCAACGACACAAGCCATAGAACTTAGTTTAGGGCTATGAGTGTAAAAGCGTTTATGTATATTTATATTTAAAAAATCAGTTCAACGCATCCCAGTACCAGATGAGTTACATTTCGGTCTTCCACAGAGCATCACCGGCCCCTTCTGCGAGTGTGACAACTTCACGTGCGATATGAACAAAGGCCAGCTGTGCTCGGGGCCCGAACACGGCGAGTGTGTGTGCGGCAAGTGTAGGTGCAAGCCGGGGTACACGGGGGACGCCTGCCAGTGCCCTATGGACCAAACCCCGTGCAGGTCACCAGGTAATACCATCTGGTTATCTATAATCTGGTTGGTTGAGATAGTTCTTTGTAAAGCGTAAAATAACTCAAGAAAATATTCGTTCATGAATTGGGTCCATATTCAGAAATATTATTATGATGTTCAAATCCAAATACTTTAATTGATAATACTAATTCTTCTTTTTTGATAATGTGTAGTTTGACATACTAAAAAATTACTCTTATTAATGATAAAAATACCTTTATTTGTTCAATAACTATCTAAAATATATTCAATATACTTTAGTCGTACCCAGTCCCAGTATAATATATATGATCTATAGATATACTGGGATATATATAAAATAATTATTTTTTAAGTCAATAGTGTACACATTCTTTAAAAATATATCAGATTTTTAGTTATAAAAAAAGCCCTTATTTGCTTTAAAACTAAAATATGTTTACAAAACTTTAGATCCCTCTTTAGACTAAACAAATTATTATTAAAAATGAAATTACAAGTCATACGTAAACACAACAATATTAGACAGGCGTAGCTGAATTAGTCATGTAATGCATTACTCTCCAGTTTCTGAACCTGGAATGAAACTCGGCATTTTTTCTCTATTATTTTTACTTAATACTTACTCAATAGAGTTTTTTTATATGTTTTTTTATGTATTAACATAAGTTATCTTAACTTAGGTTTATATTTATTTAATAGTGGCCAAAAAGTGCTTGTGCAGTTTGCCTCCATGCATCCTTGTCATTAACATAATCATTGTTTTTTTAGGGTTCCGTACTACGTAAAAACGGGACCCTATTACTGAGACTTCGCTGTCCGTCCGTCCGTCTGTCACCAGGCTGTATCTCATGAACGGTGATAGCTAGACGGTTGAAATTTTCACAGATGATGTATTTCTATTGCCGCAATAACAACAAATACTAAAAATAAAATAAATATTTAAGGGGGGCTCCCATACAACAAACTTGATTTTTTATAGATAATGGTACGGAACCTTTCGTGCGCGAGTCCGACTCGCACTTGGCCGGTTTTTTAATAAGCTATAAATATAAGCTATAATATGTAAAGACATAAAGGTATATATTTATTTGTGGCAAAAAATTAAATTGACAAAAGGGAACAAATAGATTTTTTTTTTTACTTTTTTACCACAAACCGTCCTCAACACAACATAATGCTGGGTAAACGCGTCGCGATTACAGCGCCTGGCGCGTTATGTACTTTCACCGAGACATTACATAATCGACATTGTAGACACTTTCAAAAGCTATCAGCCTATGTGTCAATAACAAAAACCTAGAATCTAGGTATAAAGCCGAATTCAGTCTAAAAATTAAAATAGCACTCGCTTATTCCCACCACATCGGTTTATATGTAGATTCGTCGAGCTTCCCAGGGACACGATCGAGTTCCATTTGAATTGGAACGGCCAAATCGCATGAATAACACACGCAGCCCTATCGGTAGTATGTAGGCTATTGATGGATGATCATAGCCTAGGAAATTTATTGCTGTTGGCTAGAGCAGTGCGTGTTCTGTGTTCGCCTAGTCACAAAACTTGTATAAATAAACGCTTTCACACTCATAGCCCCACGTGAAGTTCGATGACTTTTGTCATGGAAGCTTGAAACATTCATATCCAGAACCAGTAATACAAGTTTCCTTTGGGAAGGTCATTTTTTTTTATGTGAGACTAAGCTAGCGTTTGACCACAATCTCACCTGATGGAAAGCGACGATGCGGTCGAAGATGGAGCACGCTTGCTCAGTAAATACCTATTCACTCTCTTCTTGAACAACCCCATATTATACTTTTCGGGAAACACAGTAGACGGCAAGGCGTTCCACTCCTTGGCAGTTCTCATAATGAAAGTGGAAGCGAAACGCTTCGTGCGAATGGTCATTTGTGTTCACCGCGAATCGAAGTCGATACCCGCTGCTTAGAAGGCTAACGCGTATGCAACTAAGCCAGATGCTAGTTCTCAGTTCATAGTATGTTTTGTGGAAGTCCACTGTCAACAATGAATATGTAACATTCTAAGACTTTCAGCGGAGAATTAATTTAAACATATGGAACAGTTTGCAAAAAGAAACACTAAAATAGAAGTAAATTTTAAAGTGGAAAAATATTGCTTGGGTACGAACAGCTGCCGCTGCTGTAATGCCGCTAAGCTACCCGAGCCCCGCTTTAAGCGACGAATTTATCCTTTTCTATTTATTAACGTCTCAAGGGGTAACCACCCACCGGAACACAATGAGCGCGGGATTCAACACCATTCCAGGCTATATTTTTTGTATGGCTAAAGCTCTAGAACCAAAAATATCAACTAAAATAACAGTTTTTTTTTATTTCGCATACCGCGATTATATTGCCACATTTTTTATTGATTTTGTTATCACCTACAACCTAGGAGTCTTCAAATCATAGGTCTACAAGTCAATAGGCATCTACTAGGCAAACGTGTTCTATTTTCGACCATCTTTCGTCGTTCGGTATCGTCACCACCGACCGTATCATTCCGAGTCAGAAACATATTTGATTTTGTCCATAATATGTGTTCTAGGTTTCCTAATCTAATAACCAAACATTGTTATAGAAACCGGCGAGATATGCAGCAATAAAGGCAAATGTGTATGCGGAGCGTGCGTTTGCAACGTGGACGACAGCGGTCATTACTCTGGGAAGTACTGCGACAAGTGTCCCGTAAGTTTTTGTGAATACTCAAATGTGTAATAAGGTTTAAGGTCATTGTAAAAAAAATATTCCAAATTTGAAAAAAAGGACGAATCGATAAAAAAACAAAAGTAAGGATATGCTCGGCGCACTTTAGGAGCGCAGGTACAAGCATTATATTTAGTTTTAATTAAAACCTATTTCGACCACATCAAATCATATTTAGTACAAAATCTATACTAATATTATAAAGAGGTAGAGTTTGTTTGTATGCCCCACGATATAAGTCATTGAACTTAGTGTGAGGCTGTGAATGTGGAAGTGTTTATTTCAATATCTTTTAACCGGTCCACGCAGGATGGGTAATCTTTGAACTTTGAACTAACCACTGGCGTAAATGGGTGCGCGTTCGTCTTCAAAGCAGCGGGTTCGATTCCCGGTGATAACAGAAAGAGAGAAGGGTTCTGCCCACGGGAAATTTGTTTTCCTGATTTTTAATATGTTGTGTGAATATTAGATGTTTAGGTACGGCCCCACGCTACAAGTCATTGAACTTAGTGTGGGCTGTGAATGTGAAAGCGTTTATGTGTAAGCTTTTGTTTACACGAGCGACGCCGGGCGGGTCAGCTTGTCATTACATATGTATATCGAACTTCTACTTGCATGGTAGAATGA
The DNA here is from genome assembly GCA_948107665.1 of Lomographa bimaculata. NCBI lineage: Eukaryota > Metazoa > Arthropoda > Insecta > Lepidoptera > Geometridae > Lomographa > Lomographa bimaculata. Next base: position 11,085,846 of record OX403589.1, read on the forward strand.
GTTAATGTATGGAACGAAACGAATCGAAGTTATGTTTCCACTAGCCGAGCCTTGCGTATCAAGTTAAAATGTAGCCTATCTATTAATCCTAGGCTATCACATTTAAAACTTCATCCAAATCCATTCAGCCGTTGCAATGTGAAGAGAAAACAAACATATTTACACACAAACTTTCAGATTTGTAATATAAGTGTGATTATAATTTGATAAAACTCACGCATATTTTGAACTATTACATTAAAATTAAAACGGGAACTAGCGTGAAATGTCTAAATCGACAATTGTTTCGGCTTCATTCGGTTAAGTATGATTATTTGATGTTTTTTTTTTAATTGAGTATAGTGATCAGCCTACCTACACATACAATAAAATACCTTCTTTTAGATTCGTACACTTTCTACCGACTTCACAAAAAAGGATGAGGTACTAAAGTCGTTTTTTAATTGTGCTAGTTACCTCATAACTTCTTTCCATGTTAACCTTTTTTTTGGTTGGTTTTAATATAGTTTTTAGTTTAATTTAATGTAATAGTTTTTTTTTATTTAAATACCACCTTACAGCACATTATATGTTTGTAGACATGCTACGGTCATTGCAGCAATTTTAAAGAGTGCGTGCTCTGCGATGTACACAAGCTCGGAGACTTGTACATTGAAGAGACTGGCAAGTGTAACGACACCTGTATCCCTTACCTGCCCTTAGTTGTAGAAAAAGAGAAGATCGAAGGTAAGCCCTAACTTCTATTTATATTGTCTTATCACTATTAGGGAATGTGCATGATTTATAAATAGGTCAACTAAGTACCCAAAGGTTGTTTGGAAGAGGTCACTTTTAGTGATAAGATCGCCTATTGTTACACTTGTTTTGTAAATCAATATTTTCTATTTTGTAAATAGTTTATTCATCTCTCTTCTAAGTAAATAATTGTTAATTAATAATATGAATAGCTAAAGAATTTTCCTACAACATTATTTTCAACCGACTTCAAAAAAGGAGGTTCTCAATTCGACTGTATGTTTTTTTAGTATGTATATACGCGATATCTCCGCCAATTATGAATCGATTTTGATGGTTTTTTTAGTATACTTAGAGGTGGTCCCATATAAATTTTATCAAAATCGATCAAGCCAAAACCGAAATATAAGCGATAAAGTCGGTTTTTTAAGCTTAGCTTGCGTTTTAATTATCTTGTACATAATTTATATGCATAAAAAGTTTTTTAATAAAATTTATGAGAAATTTAAAATGTCCAAACGCACGCTATTCGCTAGATTGATTCGTGGCGTCAGTTTATTGTTTTTTTTGTGTCAATGCTTTGTCCAAGGCTATAAAAAATAAGCTATTAAATAATATAAGGTATGAAAAATACTGTTTACTGACAATATTTTATTCGGAGCGCGAGCGTTGTAAAAGCGTCATCAAAAACTGAAATGAACCGGTTTAATCCGCAGCATCCAGCGCAATCGAAGCCCGACGTTTAAAAACTGTGTTCCCGCCGGGAATCGAAGTATCGCGAAGTAAGCGAATCGAAGTAAGGGAATCTAAGTAAAAGTATCGCGCGAAAATTCAATGTTTATTTACGGCTAAGCGAAAGTGTTATAGATCTCAATACCCACAATTCCGTCGTCACTTTAACATTGGCGACAAAAACCAGTGAAATCCGGTTATCTGAATAAAACTCTTTACGAACTCTATTTAATTAAACCGTTTAATAGAGGTTAAAAATAATTCTTGACCTATATTTAAATCTCATGCATATTCTTTATTACACATAAAAATCTACGTTAGCTTTTTAGCGTTAAAGAAACTGGCAAACGTCATCCATTTATGGTTGACATACCGCCGGTTCGCTCGAAGCGTTTTGCTTCTTCTTTTGTCACCCGTACTGCGAAGGAGTGGAATTCATTGCCCGCGTCTTTGTTCCCCGAACGGTATAATACGGGAGTATTAAGTCAAGAGTGATTAGGTATTTGCTAGGCCAGCATGCTACATCTTCGGCCACATCATCACTTTCCATCAGGTGAGATAGTGGTCAAATGCTTGCCTATCTAGTATAAAAAAAAACTGTGCGAAGTCATATAACTGCCCGTTGGCTTGTTTAGGTGGGCTTTCGCCTTCTAAGCAACGGGTATCGGGTTCGATTTCGACAAGGATGCATGGAGGCAAACTGCACAAGCTCTTTCTAGCGACTACCATAATAACACCTAGGTTAATAAAATTATGTATTAGAGATTAAGTATGTTTAAAAAAAAATGAATGAAAAAAAATGCGCCGCCGAGTTTCTTGCCAGGTTTTTCTCAAGATGGCTGTAATTTTGCGAATCTGGCAATTGTTCTGCAAAAGTTAATGATTCTTAACTTTCATGAGTGCCTCTTTGGGGCCCATGTGAATAAACGATTTTGATTTTGATTGATTCCCGGCGGGAACACAAGATTTCTCCCCAAGGAAATTTTGTGTTTCTGGTCCTAGTTGCGATTGTGTGTGTGAAGTGAATGTTTCCGGTACCCACCATACAAGTCATCGCACTTAGTGTGGGGCTGTAAAAGCGTTTATCACCACGCGTGTGCCACAATCAACTACTCCTTGGTAGTGTTATCGTGTTAACATGTAGTTACTCAACAAGTAACTTGAGTACTATTCGCCCTCGCCTGTGGAATGCCAACGTTTCCACCCCGGGCGTCCTCGCATTCCGCACCGATTCGTTTCGTATTCAAACGTTTGGAATACTTTGCAGTGAACGAGACACGGAACGAGCATTTGTGCAGTTTCTATGACGAAGAGGACTGTCTATATGTATACGTTTACTCGTTGACTGAGGGCAACCATGTGGCGATCAGGGCGCAGCAGGAACGGGAATGTCCTAAGAAGGTATGTGCGTTGACCTACTTTTTAACCGACTCCATAAAAGGAGGAGGTTCTCGATTGTATTTTTAATTTTGTATGTATGTTATGCGATCGTTCCGGCAATTATGAATCGATTTTGATGATTCATTTTTGTTTGGTATATCATATACTTCAGGGATGGTCCTATGAATATTATCGAAATTTATTGAGCGCTTTTTGAGAAAATCAACAAAAAACAAAATATAAGCGGTGAAGTCGGTTTTTTACCGACTTCCCAAAAAAGGAGGAGGTACTCAAGTTGACTGTATTTTTTTATTTTTTTTTATGTGTTTTACCTCATAGCTTCTCTCCACGTGAGCCGATTCCGAAAATTTGTTTTTAGTATGAAAGATGTTGCTTTCTAATTATATTTCAATTTGATCAAGATCTGATCAGTAGTTCTTGAAATATCGTCAATAATGCCTATTTTGTGAACTACATTGACGATGTTCTCGTTTACCCGACTTCAATAGTTACCTCATAACTTCTTTCGTTGTGAGCCGATTTAGATGTTTTTTTTTTATTTGAAAACTGGTGCTTTTCATGTGGTCCCATTGAAATTTGATCAAGATCTGATCTCTAGTTTTTGAGTTATAGTCAATAATGCGTGTTTAATACATTAAATCTGATCAAGGTTCCGAAGATAAAGCGGTGAAGTCGGTTTTTTTAAGCTTTGCTTGCGTTTAAATTATTTAGTGTATTATTTTATAAAGGTACCTTTTTTTTGTGGGGCAAAAAGCACTTCCTCTACATCTCCTTCAAAGATGTTAAAGAAACAGGTGTGTGGTGCATCGTCGCTTATCATCAAGTGCGATAGTGGTAAAACGTTTGCCTATCTTGAATTAAATAAAATGGTCAAAGGCTAGCCTTTTCCATTAAATGTAAGCTTTTTTTGTAAAGACGGACTATTAATTAACTAATCCGTCTTTCCAATTGTCCTTCTGAAGGTTACAAAAATAGCTGAGTCAGCACTACTTATTTAATTAGTTTTACTTAGCTATTGGTTGATTGAATTAATTTATTTTAAACTTTATTACGAAACTCAAATAATTTGAATTTGAACTGCCCGTTGGCTTAGTTGTTTGCACGTTCGCCTTCTACGCAACGGGTGTCGGGTTCGATTCCCGGTGGGAACTCAAGTTTTCACCCCAAGGGAATTTTGTGTTTCTGGTTCTGGGTGTGAGTGTGTTTTAAGTGAATGTTTCCGGCACGACATAGGTTACGGTCCTGTGAAAAAGAAATACATATTGGGAAGTTTTATGGTCCATTTTTATGTAAAACAATTGTTTTTTTTATGTTGTTGAATGACGAGACGAACAACTCGCCTGATGGTAAGCGGTACGCTTGTTCTTTCCAGTTCAGTGCCACCCAGAATTTTGAACTAATATAATTCGAACTCTAACGCAGCAAAGCACCGCGCTCATCACCCTGAGATAATATATGTTATATCAATCAATAAAAAGGTTAAATTTCTTTCAGCACTGTTTTTTGTTACAACTCCTTTTTTTTTAATGTCTTGTATGGAACATACTTCTTATGTCGGATAAGCTTATAATGATGATAAAATATTTACAAACGGAACCGGCTCATTATCACCGCACGCATCTTTGTCGCCATATAACAGTGGTGAGCTTACAATTGTATGGTATTTGTCAGGTCCCAATCCTCGGTATAATTCTGGGCGTGATCGCCGCTATAGTCCTAGTCGGTCTGGCGCTCCTCATGCTGTGGAAAATGGCCACTACCATCCACGACCGCCGCGAGTTCGCGCGCTTCGAGAAGGAGCGTATGATGGCCAAGTGGGACACTGTAAGTATTCAAATTCATTAATTAAAAAAAAAAACAGGTTCTCTATTCGACTTTACTTTTTTTGTGTGTTACCTCAGATTTTTTCTAGGTGAACCGAATTTTGTTATTATTCTTTTATTTGGTATTTTAAAAAGGTTGCATAAAGGATATGGTGTCAAGTTGGTCCTATATACAAATTGTCAACATCTGATCAAAGGTTTTTTTTTATAATGATTAAATGAAACTTGCCTGCGTTTAAATTATTGTTGTTTTCTTCTTGTTCAGTGGCAACTATACTTTGAGCAAGAAAATAACAACAATTTCCTGTAAGCTAAGTATAAGCTGATGATATATATATATACGTCCATTGGAGGCAGATTTTATTTTTAACCCGGCAACATGTCTCTATGAATTGAAATAACATGTTGAATAGAAAAGAACATTAAAAACACCCTATTAAACAAAACTTGAAATCTTACGTTGTGATGTGACATTTCGTTTGCCACAACATTAAATAAGCAGACGACAAATATTTATTAACCAAAATGTTATAAGAAAATATTTTTTTAGCACTATATTAAAATTAAATTACTTTAATTAATTACCTTGTTATAATCTCCAAACATCTTAAAATGCGGCACATTCACAACTCAAGGAAGTTCATAATCTTGAAGCTTCCAAAGATAACAAAATATACATTATTATGAATACCTTCTCATTGTCCAATTTTAATATAAATCACCTTGTCACGTGCCCTCGCCATATTGTATCTTTTGATCTTTTAATTTGATTTTTCTTTCTAGGGCGAGAATCCAATTTACAAGCAGGCGACTTCGACGTTCAAAAATCCCACGTACGCGGGTAAATAAACAAGTTTTCTTCGAAACATGTTAACACCGGGACCGTGTAACAGTAGTCATTCAATTATCTGTAACAGTGTAGTGATCTTACAGTCTAAAATTGCACGCCCACTTTGGAACAGACGAGTGTTAAATTTATGAAAACTTTTGGTAGTAGCGTCCGACTTTAGACCTAAAGATATCTTCTTGTATAGCATTTATAACGACCTGAATACACAGTGTTCTAAATTCAAATACTTTTATAAAAATAAAAGCTTGTAATTGTTGTAGAAGATGCCTTATAATGTGCCTTTGACTACTTGGAGTGAAGTGTGAAGTTTTGTAACTTAAAGCGGAACTAATTCGAATAAGAATATTATTCAGTGAAACATTTATCACAGTAACTATTAATGATATTGTCAACTGCCTTTTAACTTTTAGTCAACAAGGTCTAATATAATCTCATGAGTGCTAGTACGCCTTTTGTACTTATGTGTGAGTGTATGTCGTATGTACTTATATGTTATGTAGCTAAATGGATCTAAGTATAGTTTCAGCATAATATATACCTGCGAAAAATGGAAACTATGCTTTGTCCGTACTAGTGTAAGAAAAATTTTAGGATTTGGTGGTATTTTCAAATACTAATTTCGTGAACTGATAATCTCTTTTATGCTTCGGAATAAAATTAATACACTATGAAATTATTTAACTATTTATTTATACGGTGCCTAAATGGAGACATGATACTGTTGTTTTGTTGACATTACCAAAGTATTTAATCGATGTTATTTACTGTTGCCCATTCGGATGGAAAACTTCTTGATTCCTGCGAGTTTTACAAAGAATCTCTCTTTGCTTAGAAAATAAAATGAAAAGAGCTCGTTCAGTGTATGGAAATAATCTCCATTAAAATGTCCTTTGTAGAGGATTATTTTTTCAAAAGCTTCCTGTTTTTTCTCGTGCCTTGAATAACAGTATATCAGTGCCATTATTATACTTATATTTTATACAAATATTTATTGTATTTGGAACATTATATTAACTAATGTAAGTGTATTAGAATATTAATTATTATTATAACGTAGTATCGTGTGTAGAATGACGAATAATGAATGTTTTTATTTTTTAATAATTTTATTTAATGAGCTTTCTATTTTATTGTGAATGTTTAGAAAATTAACATTCGATACGTAATCAGATGCATCAAATTACATTGAACCGTAAAATTAATAGTACAATGATTTCTTTAAATATTTTGATGATTTATGAGATTGTTTTGTGAAGTCATAAACAAATGTAAATATTTAGTTTGAACATAGATATACCAGATTTTATTTTAAGATAGAAGTCGCTTTTAATACATAGTTGCTAATAAAATTTAACAAATGAATTTATTGTTTTTTTTTATTAACTAGCTGACCTGCCCGGCGTAGCTCAGTGTGAAAATATAAAGAAACGTTCCGAGCAATTTCTTTATATTTTCTCACCCTTTCAAAATAAAAGTTAGGCAAATCGGTTCAGCTGTTCTGTGAGACTAACAAACATCAATTAAGTTTTATATATAGATTTTAACTATATATTTTCTTATAAATAATTTCTTTTCTTTACAACAAAGGTCATCTCCCACCTCTAAGTATAAATAAACTTCAAATGCTTCCCCATTGTAACAAAGTAGATCATCTGGAGCTCCACAAGGTGAAGAAAGGTATTAAGAATCCACGCCCACTGAGGCGTTCTGGTTAATTTTATTACATTGTATTTTCCTTCTCATTCTTTATTTTTTTAAAAAGGTGTAGGTATACTCTTTATGAAATACAGGAGATGGCAGCCCCTTTGTTCTGTGATGAAACTCGATGTAAAACAGAGAATATAACCAAACTGCCTGATGTGAATAGGTGGTAAGTATTTCGACCAGATTATATGTACATTATTAATAATTAAACTAAAAAAAAAAAAAACTCACGCACATAAATCATTACGCTTGTTTGCTATCGTGCTCAACCAGTGTAACGTGGGACGTGACGGTAAGCGCTCCACACTCATTCTGAAGAAGACAAAATTAAGACAAAATAATTATTAATCTTGACAAGCAAGTCCTAAGCTAATTCCCGTTTTAATTTAATTAGTTGATATATTATAAAGAATGACGATAGGATTAACTCAGCTGAGGAATTGAGAAATACGTTTGTACGAGTACGTTTTTTTTTAACTTTTAGCAGCTATTCTGAGAGATAGTAACCAATTAGCTAGTTACTCTAAGCTTAGATTTCATTATCCACTAAAAACAGTGTGATTGAGATAAAATACTGGCATTTGGATCTCTATTTAGATTGTTTACTTTGTTTTGTTTGTTTACTTTGTTATCTCTATTTAGTTGGTATCTTTCTAATATTCAAAAAGCTGTAAGATATAACGTAGGTATTACAAACAAAACTTTCCACGCACACACATATTCTTAATTATTATTAACACTCACAGAAGTAAGTGTCCTAACCCAAAAAGTAAGTTACAAATAAAAATCTAAAAAACATTGGGTTCTAAGTATATGAAGTATATAACTTAAACTCTATGGAAGCATTAAGTCTGCGGTACCCAGCTGTTGGATTCCCTTTTATATATTGTCTTACGTAGGCCGAGCGCCATTCGATTATCAGTTCCAAGTGCACATTTGTCCCAAACACTTGGTGCATTGCCAGGTTTCGAGAAAAACGACCACTCGTCTGATTGTTCGTTGCACCGCGCCGAGGTATAAAGGCTAGTTATTCGTTTGTAGGTCAGTATAAAAATATCGTCCGCAATATACACTGTAAATAACGCTTTACGTTGACTTAAATCTTCATTTGTGTAGCTGCTGCGCTGACCTCACTAAAGTTGACTATAGGTATTAAAAAACTTCGTTTGCTTTTACTCTTTTTCTTGTGCAGTACTGAAGAGTCTGAAGACATTTGTTAAATAAGCTATTTCAATTCACAAGTAGACATAAGCCTATGTATAAGTTTTTTGTTTATTCCTATAAAATAGTCTTGCAAGTAATTTTAAATAATCCTTAAAAAATCGTAGAGCATAAAAAAAACCCTGTGTGATTTTGGGCGCCTATTTTAGACACGCATTATACAGGGTGTTTGGTAGAGGGTTAGCCAAACGTGGTGGGCGTGGAGTTGGATATATTTGGAAATTACAAGTTCGCGTAATAGCCGCTAGGTGTTATTGTTTTTTCTTATCGTTGATTTTGTTATTTCTTAGAAGTTCCTGAAATTTTTACTCTTTTGCCTTAAAATTTTATTTTCGTGCATGTTTCTGGTTTTTTTTTTTATTGTAATGGACTCCGATGTACTTTTGGTCTACTTAAGGCTCTTTTAGATCCCTACAATGACTAAATAATTAGCTCTAAGCTCTTAATTCTAGGAAAATGAAAAATAAACTTCCTACTCAATTTTAAAAAAAGTTGTACATCTGACCATTACAATTAAAAAAATTGACCAGAAACATTCACGAAAATAAAATTTTAAGGCAAGAGTAAACATTTCGGGAAATTCTAATAAATAACGATAAAAAAAACATTAACACTTAGCGGCTTTTACGCTAACTTGTATTTTCCAAATAGTTCCATCTACACGCCCACCACGTTTGGCTAACCCTCTACCAAATACCCTGTATGTTCGAATAAGATATATTACTCGATGTAAGCGGAAGAATAAACACCAAAAGTTTCTAATTTAAGAGATACACTACTCTTAAGCTACAGTACTTGTAGCTTAAGAGTAGGTACAATAAACAACCTCGGCTTCGTTTTAATTATTCAGTAAATCGGTTAGTTTCAACATAAGCGGTAGTTTCCATAGCTACAGATAGGGCCTCTCTATGAAAGACTGCAAATTTGATTCACCGCACTATACTAACTTATGCATTACTCAATGATCTGACTACCACGATAAAACTTAACCTTGTAATATTTTAACAGACTCCAAAAAAGGGAGGAGGTTCTCTCTTATTCGGCTGTATTTTTAATGTTTGTTACCTCAGATCTTTTTTCTAGGTGAACCGATTTTGATGATACTTTTTTTATTTGAAAGGAACATGGAAAGCACTAGCCTTTCCATGTGGTCTCATTTAAATTTGTTCAAGATTTTACCAGCAGTTTCTCAGTTATTCTCAATAATGCGTATTTAATTAATTTAATCTGGGCAAGGGTTCCGAAGATAAAGCGGTGAAGTCGATTTTTTTTAGCTTTGCTTAAATTATCGTCGTTTACTTCGTGTGGATTCGGCGTTATAGGTTTGTCTATATTCAGTTCGCGGTTGCCCTCTAAACAAGCAAAGGGAAGCCAGAGAAACATCCGGAGCCAAGTAGCAACTATCATTGAGAGCCAGATGTATGATATACGGTTTATAGAATTATCCTTAAACAGTATTGTATTCGATATGGTCGAACATATCGCTTACCATTGAGTCATGGTTAGTCTAACGCTAGCCTAGTATCTTAATACAAAAGATCATTTTTTTTCATGACAAACATATTTTTCGGTAATTCATTCAGTCAGGCACTTGTCCCTTTTTTACAACATATTAAGCAACAACAAAATAAAAACCTACTTGTAATCTAGAATCATAGGCACCTTACCGTGAATCAGCTAACACAGATGTTAAGATAAACATCCATGAAACGCAACGCGTAGAAGAGATAAGGGCATATTATCTACATTGCGATTCGCAGCCGCAGTAACCGATAGTAAAACCAATTAATGGATACAACCGTAACGTCCGCGTCTAACCAATAACGTACAATTACGGCAACGTAACGACGAAGGTTGCGCCACACAAACTGCTGTCTAATCTGTGGTATAACGCCCATAGCGAGGCATAGCACGAACGCGTAACCGCAACCTATGGGTTCTAGTTTGCTCAGGATATTAATTTGCTCCTTTGGAAGCAATAGAATCGCTGCAAATTGTTGCTAGGACAGTATACAATAGGCAACAATGTGCGTATATTGAACGAATTATCCACATATTACAGAATTTATTTCATGCTGCAATGAATAAATATATGTAAAAATTCTAAAGTGTGTACTCGCTGGTGAAAACCGGTGCGGGTAACGGCTTCGATTCCCGATGGGAACAAATGTCTTCTACAAGTCATCGAACTTAGTATGGAGCTGTGTGATTTAAAGCGTTTATATTATGTTTTATGTGTTATGTAATATTGACTCGAAGCCATGTAGGTACATAAAGATAGGTATCAGTAACGGCTGAATGGATTTATATGAAATTTTGATATGTCGATCGACCCGCTCGAAGCCGCAAAGCACAGTTAGCTATTGCATGTTTAATGTTGTTTAAATTGCGCTTTTTTTAAGTAATAATAATATGTAGGCGTATCCAATCTTTCTTTAAATCAGAAATCTTAGTCTTAGTATAATTTTATTGATATTTGTATGTAACTTAAATATAACGCTGCTTATTTGTAAAAATAATGTAATATGATAGATCAAGGGAAGGAGGCGGGTATATTAAAAATACTTTGAAACAGTCTACAAGCCTATTTACTTATTATCCTACTCTACTTTCTAATGGAGAGCGGCTCTTACATCTGACTCAGCCAGCGATGTGTATATTTCCCCTACTACATCATTTATTTTGAAGCTTTTCTAAGGACCATCTTGTTTCTTAAGAGTTTAATCTTTATCTAGATATTCTGTCTTCTTTAACTTTGACTACCAGTAAATCTGTTCTCGTAGCTATGTCCGTATTTCCTTTGTTGTTCCAAAGCTAACTTCTACCGATATTCGCAGATCAATCATAGACAGATACCATCTGCCCTCTATTATATTTCGCGAAAAAAAATCAATTTCCTGCCGAATAGTAAACGTATTTTCGGCTTATCAGTTCGACAGCTCATAAGCAGTTAGGCTCTCCTCGATTTCATTTGTGGGCCTTGAGCCGGTCTGACATGTGATTACCTTGTTTATATATCGAATTGTTTGCCCGAAATACGACTCTTCTTTTGCTCACCGACATTGTTATTTTATTTTCCGACGGAACTATAAAATAGAAAATGTTTAGTCAGTTTTGAATCTTATAAGTCCGTTTAACCGTAACGTAAGCAGTGACAGGTAGCTTTATACTAACTACTACGAGTAGTAGTATCGGGTAAATTCTGTCTATGTTTCGTAGTAACAAACGGGCTACAGGAAACAGTTGTCGTATTGCATCGGGCTATTCATTACGAGCTCAGCGAACGGCTGCTTGATATATATATCAACCTATAGCTTTCCCTGGAGCTAGTACCATAGTTTGCTCCTTATACTATCCTCGTACTCGGTCACTGCACTTGCTAAACTAAGCGAACTATTCTCGTCATGCGTTTTTTTGCGACTGGCATAACAGTATTTTTACTTCTTAATTAATCCCTTTGTAGCTGTAGGCGGCTTTCATAGACACCCACGTTACATGAAAGATTATTAATTCTTGTAATGCGACTTCAGAGGGATTACATTACGAGATAATATATATAAAGTTCAGTTCTCCACCGCGAGCTTCCAAGTGTATCTTGTTTACAGCGAATCAGATTATGAGAGTATGCTAACAATACATTTGAGCTGTTATTGAATTAAACAAGGATAAAGCTTTTACTTACGCAATTTGTATCTCTGGATTTTGAATGCATGTTTTGGTTTTACGAAATTTGTATTTTAAATCTCGCAGTTACGAGTAGTGTATTAATATCATCGACACCTATCTATAGGCACCTATTTATATATATATGTTAAGTACTTTGTTTACATCATACACAAATCTTGTGAAAATTTGTGTACCCACCAGAACCGCTGCGTATAAGGCGTTCATTTAACCTACTACGCCAACGAGCAGTACCCTTTTTTTGTTAGATTTGGGTAGTTCTATTGTTTTATCCCTTTCACGTTACACGAGGCTTTGGAAGCATATAGAGTCATATAGGGATGTATTTATTATAAGGCTTTTATCCGAAATGGATCACTATCTTTTTTGAAAGTCAGCGCAATCCAGCCGCAGAGACCTCAACGAATTTGATATCAATAGATGGTTTATCTTCTTTGGATATACCCAGATACTCGTATGTTACGCATCTCGATATGGAACAGTAAAATGAAATGATTTTTTTATTGAGACAACTTTTTGGATTAGGTACCTGGCTCCTAATTGTCATATGGAACACTAACTTAATAAACCACATGTGCATGTTTACAGTCTAATTATGTATATTGAGATACATTGATACATATTGCAACAGCTTGATAATCAATGAAGCAAAGTAGCTTTTTTGTCCATTAGAGCCCGTCATTGTAGGTCTAGTGTGTTTGACTGTAGTCAAACACACTAGACCACATCAACGCTTACCATCAGGTGTGTCAGATGGTGGTCACACGCCTGCCTATATATCAGAAATAACATGGATGTGGATCTCCTTGTGGAACTTGGCCTGAACAAAGAGTATGTGCTGAGTCTATTGGGCAGCCTTCGCGACAAGGTTTTTTTAGGACACCAGAAAAAGCATCCGACATAAGTCAGTGCTATAACTAACAACCGGGATCGACTACTTACCGTGGTATGCGAAGCAGAGTGAGCAGTTAAAAATTTCGATAAATGGTATCCAATCCAAGTACTGGTGGTCCTACTGAACATAACTTTGTCAAACAGTTACGATTGACCAGGCAGACCGAGCTACTTTACTATAAACTTAGCTAAATTAAAATATCAAGATAATAATTAAGTTAATTATTCATCATTTTAGTTCGCGATACAATGAATAGATACAAAATTTATTCCTTCGAGAACTAATTTAAGGCAACAAATAGAGGTTGCTAGCGTGTTAATGAAATGATAAATAACCTACTTTGCAGAAGTTTGTTTATGGTAACAGAACACATTGTCGATTTACAAAAGGCTCCGCAGGTGGGTCGGCGATTAATCACAGTAAGGAATTCGGCGTGGGGCGGGCGGTAGGTCGGGCGGGCGGCGGCGGCGGCGGGCGCGGTAGTGCCAGCAAGCCGCCGCGCCGAGCGCCCGCTCACACCCTCGCAGCCTCCTCGGCCTCCTCGCCCGCGACAACCCGCGCCCGCGACACATGGGACCCGCCGGGATAACCACAACAAACTGAGTTTTATACCACTACGCAAGGTAAGTGCCCTTACCAATACAACTTTGACAGCGATGGCTTCCAACATTTGGACGATGGTCGCGCTCTCGAACTTTACCGAAAAACTTTCTGTAGAACTTTATCAACATTAACATTAGCTTTATACTAACTTTCGAAGTAACCGCAAATGATTTTACATCAAACAAATGTTATACTCTTCACAATTATACTTCGTGGGTCAGACGATTCGAGCTTTGAGAAAACTTTTAGGGATGCCAACCTGTTGAGTTTTGCGTACCTTGTGTGCAAATTGGAATTGGATTCCCGAGAAATTTTTCGTTTGTTTTCGAATCCTATGAATAAATAAAGTGTTAATAAGAAGCATCTGAGAGTAAACAAATGCTAAAGGGGTTTTGTACAATTTGGGCATCGTTTATATACTTATGAGATGTACTTAATCAAAGGTTCTCAACAAGGCTTATGTACAATATTGCTCTACCTGCCCACGACTAGAACATAAACCTAAATAAACAACAGAGCTCGAGTTTATCTTCAAAGAGAAATGTTTTCAACGGAGTCATGAAGCAGAAGAATTGATAAGGTCCGGCCGTCGCGCGTCGCCGCCACGGTGGCTGATTAAAAGCATATTTCACGGAAGATAAAAGTTATCAACGATGCTTTCTTTGAAAATACGTTTCTTTTTATTATTTTACAGTTGATGTGCTTTTGTTTAAGCAGAAAATCAAAATACTTATAATGCTTATATTCATTTCGTTTTTTCTCTAGAAGGCTTATAGGTACTTACCGCAAGGACTATTTATGACTATATTTTTGTCTATTGTATAAGTCATCGTTGCTTGCTGAAGAGATGTATATATTGGCATCACAATAATATATTACCTTTTGCTATATTTTATTATTCTATGACGACAATTGAATATTTGATTGTCGTGTCATTTCGTATAGTACCTTTTTTATTTGACTTTAATTAGCTGTAAGACAATAGTCGTTGATAAAGTTGCAGAACTTCTGAATATATATGAATCAATAAAAATGTATTGTTCATAATATAGCATTTCAAATTATATACATAATATAACATTTTGATACCCTACTCAATAGATTAGGTTAAGAAAAATATTAACGACTTAGAATTTAGTGCCAAAAAACTCCATTTTGATATTTTTTGCACACCTATCTAAGGACACTTGGGTTTTCGAGACAAATCTAACGATATCTGTCGAAATCCATCTAGTCGTTCGGAAGATACGAGGAAATTTACACGCGAAAAACATACTCCTTCCTTGGCAGTCGGGAAAAAATAAATGCAGTAGCGCGCAGTTTAACCTGCAGATTTTAAATGTGTTGTAACGGTTATCCCTCTGAGGTCCAATACCGTTGTTCACCATGGTAAATCAAGGGGAAGAAACTAATTATGAAAATTCCTCAGTATCTCCCGACCGACACACAATATTAAATTTTCAGTCCTGGTATATCTCCGAAAATTTTAATAAAGCTATCTTTCAACTTCTGTACCCTTTGTTCCACTATACTGTATAATTGCACATGTCAAATAAAGTAATTTATATGAAAACCAGTTATTCTTGCAAGTATAATGCAGGTTGTTTTATAAGGTTTGTTTACACTTACTGTGTTTGTTCAAACGTTGGCTGTATTTCATTGTTAAGTTTCAGTCATCTTATTTTGCTCCATATTTTCAGTATTCACCCCTAATTTGCTATATGGATCCCATATATCAAAGGGATAAAAAACAGACCCGCGAACAATAGATAAAGAAACTGGATCTTGTTATCTTTAACACATAGATCGATGTTAATGTTTTATTCAAGAAAAGATATCCAATTTTCACCTACAAAAAACATTGTGTTTTTGTAGAGCAGTCCATCAATCGCTGTTCGATCGGCTTCTGTCGGCAACAACAGAGCACTTCTCATCATGGTTCCCATAAAATAGGAAAAGGTATTGATGTTTTACAACAACAAAGCGGCGCGAAATAGAAAGTATTAATGGATCAAATCGCTGAACAATAACTTTGAATCAACAATAAACTTGAACTGAATTCAATGGCGAGTATAAATTAATGCCAATTTGAGTGCAGAATTAGTAGGAGCGTTGTATAACGTGATCGCTGACACAGCATTGTTGATGTAATGATGTCGGGCGGTGATTGTGGTCGGCGATGCATATCGACGCGCCACCCTCGCGTCTCCGCCCGCCCGGACGCTGACGCCTGGGCGGCTCGGGCGCCCGACGCCCGCTGCATCCAGCCGCTTCGCCACTCCACCCACAAAAAGTTGGGACACGTTTTTTGCCTTCCGGTCTGCTGTACGTGCCCTCCGTACGTGACCACAATGCTCGGAAGTTACACACAAAATAGACTTATACTCTACATAATACAACCTGTATGAATGAGGTTCTTGCAAAGAGGTTTATACAGAGCCAGGGGATTAAATTGTGCCCTAACTATTTTAGATCATAAACCTAAAATAATATTTGTTTGTGATATAAAAAGCGTAGGTCGTCGTAATACCAACCATTCTAGGTTTAGGTGGCATTAGGGTAAGTAGTAGGCAATGAAGAAGGGATGGTATTAATAAATACGCGTTTATTATGTCTTAGGTATATATCTTATGCTGTGTAGATAGGGTGTTTACCCATTAAATGTCATTATAAATTAATTATCTTGCACCGAGTAACTAATTAGGTATTCCACATACTCCGAGAGCATTGTATGTATTATTGTTCAAATGAAGTCTCGTAATATGAACATAAATGTACAAATACAGAATACGAGCGGTGCCGTGGTTTTGGTTCTACTAATTAAACAAACTAGTTAATTGGCTAAATACAATACTACAGCATACCGTAGTAAGAGTACTTCTAATAACAATACTAACATCTGTGTACATAATGCTGTCTTCACACACCACATAACTTAATTCAATGAATTATATATTATATACTAGTCGTGCCCTGCGGCTTCGCCCGCGTTTATCAAGTTAAAAAGTAGCCTATGTGTTAATCCTAGGTGTAAGCTATATGTACATTCCAAATTTCACCCTAATCGGGCAGTTGTTACAGCAGTGTGAAGAGAAAACAAACATAGGTACCTACACACTTACACACAAACTTTCGGATTTATAATATTAGTGTGATAGTGTGATTGATAACAAACAAAAGCAAATACGTGTCTTAGTAACTTTAATTATATAGCGTGTAGTTTATTGCGAGTAAATACAAAAATAAATGAGTAAGCAGATACCTAAACTCATTTTTAGATATCCACGTAAAAAGGCTTTACTTTAATGTTTATAAATATCCAATTGAGTTGTGGGGCTCAACTATATTTTCCTTCTCGGAAAGCCTTTAAGGGATTCTGACAGAATTCTAACTGTGTACCGCCATTTTAGGAGCAGATATATAAATATATATATATACTAGCTGACTCAGCAAACGTTGTTTTGCCATATACTTTATTTCATGCTGAATCATAAAAAAATAGAGACTTAAAATATTGACCAAAATTTAAAAGAAAATTTTTTGGTTTGGACCACCCTTAACCTTTAGGGGTATGAAAAATTGATGTTGGCCGATTCTCAGACCTACCCGATATGCAAACAAAATTTTATAAAAATCGGTCAAGCCATTTCGGAGGAGTTTAGTTACAAACACCGCGACATGACACGAGAATTTTGTATATAAGAAAACATAATAGCTAGTCAGTTGTTTAAATCTAGATAGAATGGTTCTGAGTTTTGGCACATAAGCGAAAAAATGTTGTGATTCTTCGAGAGTTAATGTGTAATAATCGTGGATTATTACACATTACTAACTGCGCCCCGCGGTTTCACCCGCGTTGATAATGATGAAAAGTGATGATGATGATGATGATGAAAAATAGATGTTGGCCGATTCTCATAGATACCGGATAAGCACAAAAAATTTCATCAAAATCGGTCAAGCCGTTTCGGAGGAGTATGGCAACGAAAACTGTGACACGAGAATTTTATATATTAGATTAACCGTTAATAGTTCTTAAACTTGCATGAGTGAAGGCAAATCATACAAAGTTGAAAAAAGTGATTTTCAATTTCATCAGAACTCCAATAGAAGTTCTAGTAAAATTTCTACCACTTTACACTTACCACTCTCTTATTTGACTTTGACTGTGACTGGTGACTAGGACTGCTTCTTTGAAATACATAACTTGAAAAATATTGTTTACTTGACCCTGGCTAAATTCACATAGATTGCGGAGCGTAAAAAAATGCTTGTTTTTAAAAGCCCGCGGGACGCGACGGGTGGGATGTTTATAGTTTCAGAGTGAGAGTTGGCAAAGCATTTGCCCACTCCACTTACAGCGGACTTTCCCGGCCTTATTTATGTAATTGCGAATTAATTAATGTAGCCTCATGCCGGGTATTTTTAATCACCAGCGCGGCGGTAACAAGCATCCGGTTTCGTTTTTCCCTTATCGCTTAAAATAACGTTGATATTTTCTCATGGAAAAATATATTAATTTGCGGAGTATATTGATGAAATAATCATGATTTATATCCTGATTGCCTTTATAGGCAATGAAATACTACGAAGAGCTGATTGAACTGGCTGAACGGATTTGGACTACATTTTCGATTTGTAGATAGTCTCGAGTCTAGACTGTAGAATATGACATAGGTTACTTTTTATCCTGACGCTTATTTTTTTAATGCTGAATAGGTAGGTAAGTATCCGGTGATGGAAAGTGATATGATGCGCCCGAAAATGCTTATTCACTCTATAGACTTGAATACTCCCAAGGTATACCTACTTACATAATATCCATTATGTTGCTACAAATACTCGATAAAAACAGTTTAAAGTTCTTTAATTTAATGTTTAATTAAATAATTTGGTAACGGAGCGTCAATTTGACACGCACATATATATCTGTTTAATAATACTTCATATTTTAAGCATTTTACCCATAGGTAAATTTATTTATAATTTGATTTTTACACATCATAGACTGCGTATTCGTGTACTAATTTTTGTGTAGGACGTGTTTTCTAATGTACATACAGCCTTAATTAAAATTGTATTCTCGATGCCGCCAGCGAGTTTTATCATTTTGCAAATGGGCGCGGGCACTGGACTCCCGAGTGTTCCGCTAAAAGCGCCACAATACACGCTCCAGACTAGTCGTGCAATAGCTCTCCTACATTCACAATAATGAACGTTCTATGCAAGAAACGATACAGAATGCTGACGCATAAAGGAAACAACAAATATGCAACAATAATAGCTATAATAATTTCGCCTGAAATCGATGTAGGTGAAAATATAAACGAAAGTGGCGGTAGACGGCCACATCGAAGTATGTTACAAGCTATTATTTAGTTCCACCTGTCCCGTTATCTGTCGGTCTAATCAAATCTTGCAAGCTAAATTGGACCCACTTCCCGTTGTCTGATTGGACTCAAACTTGGTGTTCTTATGTATCTTCGGTGACAATACATTTGCTACATTTTTGTAACGCTTTCACACTCGATGCCCCATACTAAGTTCGATGACTTGTGTCGTGGATGCCGGAAACATTCATATCACACACACACAATTAGAACCAGAACCAGAAACACAAATTTTCACTAATTATGTATCCATTTATGTATATATTCGTGTGTTCGTTTGTTCACGCATAGCGTCCAAACTAGTAAACCAAGTGTGACTGAGACTTCGTCTCAATACTCCGGGTATCATTGACTAGATTTTTTATAAAAAACATAGTGTACTTCATTAATTAAAGACCAGGCAAATATGTACTATATAAATAAAATTGAATAATCTACTATTGCTACGACGTAGTCGGGTAAAAATATATAGAACCGACATAGTCGCAACATGACATTGGACTGAACTCCACTATGTTCACTAGATCCGAGTTTTTGTAGCTCTGATATAGTGAACATAGTGGATGGAAATGCAAGTGGTACGTTTGCTGGGTTGCTGGTACGTTATGCACACTCAAACACTTACAATTGTGTGTGTGTGTGTGTGTGCGCTAGTGTTCGTACGCTTCAACACTCCTAATGTATAGTTAAAATTAAATTAAACTATGTTTATTGGGCAACCACATCAAAAATGATAATGTACAATACTTATCCAATCTATCAACAATACTTTGATAGGAAACTTTTCTGTGAAATCTGAGTGAAAACTGTTCTAAATAAAGCAGCTGTTTCTCATGGTTTTCATTAGAACTTATAACAACAAAGCATCCGAATAATCAAACAGATTTTATGTTTTTACCAACATGCCAAATGTAAATAAATATTAAAGCTATGGAACATTTATGAATTTTAATTTGTTATCATGATTTTTCGCGGTGTTATAGCTCTGACTCAAAGCAAATATAGTACCTATCTACTTATCTATTTTGATATTTGATAACTGAGGTACTGTGTTTAATTTGTGTCCTTTGTTATATGTAATTTGATATTTTTAAGTAACTACGGTCGACTGTGTATAAAACAATAAAATTAGATAATCCAGAAAATAATAAGAAAAAGAACTAATTAACACCCAAAAATGCTTGCACTCTCAACCCCTCACTAAGATCTAAGAACTGTGTCGCGGGTACCGTTTACTGACGGACTAACATAATCATCTTGTCAGGCAATTTCCACCCAAGTGCAGGAGTCCACCAAGGATGTATAATATCACCGCTGCTGTTCAATGCATACACCGAAATTATAATGCGCATAACCTTGGAAGACTGGACAGATGGTGTTACGGTTGGTGGATACAAAATTGCAAACTTGTGCTATGCAGACGATACCACCCTGTTTGCAAAGTATAAGTCGTATGGAGGATCTTCTGTTAAAGATGGAGCGTGTGAGCCTTGATTTTGGTCTAAAGATTAACCTCAGCAAGACAAAAATGATGATCGTGGATCCAGAAAACAATAATTCGCCAGAAGTGACTCAAATTGCGAACTGTGACGTTGTTCAGTCCTACGTATACCTCGGGACACTAATTTCAAACAATGGCAGCTGCATAGATGAGGTAAAACGACGCATGGCTATAACTAGATCTGCAATGGATAGGCTGAGAAAAATATGGAAGCATCGACACATTACTAAAGCCACTAAAATCCGGCTCGTGCGAACTCTATGGACCGAGTTTCGTACGAACGTCTCCATACTTCAAGAACTCAGCACCAAAGCGTCTATCTACTCAAGTACAATATCGCATTCTCCATTTCTCCAGACACGTCACGAGGCGAGGAAACGATTCTATAGAACGTTTCGTCGTGGAGGGCACCAGGCCACGCGGAAGGTCACCCATGCGATGGACTGATCAGATCAAATCGGTGTGGGTGGCCCCTTGCATGAGTGTACCATGATGACTTCAAATAGAAGTAGAACGAAGCAAATGAGAAGAACATAATCACATACAACAAACTGACCTAGAACCAGAAACGCAAAATCATCTAGTTATAGAAAATTGTGTTCCTGACAGGAATCGAGCCCAGTAGCGTCTGAGCCCAAAATCTGAACCCCTTGAGCAACAGAGCAGTTCGATTATATTTTTTATAGCAGTCCTGAACAAACCTCTGCAATTTTCAAAGCGCTGTAACTACCATAGTGTAGTACCGGAAGATATAAAACTGTCTCGACAAAAAATACTGCGAGTGTTTCGCTGTAGGAGTACCTACTTAGCAGTCTTTGGTCGAAATGCCACGAGGTCGAATGCCGGCACAGTCTCATGCAGCTTATCATCGCCGCAGGAAGCTCGGGGGAAACAGTTTGCATTCATTGACGGAATAATGACGCTTTTAAACACTCGCCTCCTGAAGTAAAATGCAGTTTAGTAAATTGAACGACATTTTAACTGTTGTGAATGTTTATAGACTGAAATTGTTTCTGAGGAATATTTATTGTGAACCGTTTAGTCGCAGAATGTCCTATTCGCAAGACATAAACTACCAATGTTCCTCGTCTTTGCTTGCATTATCACACTTATATTATAAATCCGAAAGTTTGTGTGTAAGTGTGTAAGAATGTTTGTTTTCTCTTCACGCTAAACTGATTTGGATGACATTTATAAATAGCTTATATTTAGGATTAACACATAGCTACTTTTTAATTAAGGGTCATGGCTAGTTTAGAATAAAAAGCAGTTGTTCATCTTCTTGTTCAGCAGTTGTGGCATACTTGAGTAATAAATACATACAACTTTCGCATTTATTTTCTTATAAACACGAAGTAGGATTATCTAGGATTAAATGAATAAATATAGGTAGATAGAATAATGTGCAGTAACAACTTCTTTGTCTGCCTGCGTTTACGTACGCGACGACGCGACGGTCTCCCAGCCCGCGCCGCGCCGCCGCCGCCGCCGCCTAGTGCTTACACAAACTGCATAGTTTGCTCTCACGAATCGGGCTGTAAATTTGCTCAACGCTCCCGGGAACGGATATATTTTTACAAAGGCCAATGTATTTGCTCATATATGTATAAATATTTAAACGCAGCGTTAGTTATTTTAAGATCATCGAGTTTTTTTTTTAATTCTGGCTTCGCAATCTTGTACATTTCGTCAGTGTCAAGTAATCATATATTTCAAGTGTATTTCGTGTTAAAAGTCCTAGTCACAAGTCACAGTCAAAGTCAAGTAAAATAGTCAGGTCCAGTCATAGTCAAGTCATGCGCTAGTGAACAGGTAACTTTACTAGAACTTCTATTGGGGTTTTGGAGCGAGTGCGAAAATCACGTTTTTCAACTTTGTATGACTTGCCTACACTTATGCACATTTACTAAGTATTAACAGTTAATAATTCAGCATTATTATACATTAACACTCGAAGAATCACAGGTTTTGGAAAATTATACAAAATCAACAACGCCATTTCACTTTCGCGGCAAAACTCCGGTCGTCGAGTTTATACCAATATTCTTATGCAAGACTATCAAAGTATCTCTAGCACAGATAAAATATTAGTTACAACGTAATCACTGGGTGCAAGCCAATGTTACTCGCAAGACAAAACTTGTGCTTGCTCAAAACTTATACTCAACTATGTTACCCGGTTAAGGAACAACTTATCAGATAACCAGCACAGGCCTCCTAGAGGCTTCTCATAATCAAGCTGTTACAAATGGCACTTTAGGATATCTTGTTACTAGATAAGTGGAAGTATATTTTTATTAAGAGAACCTTCTAGTAAAGGGGTCGGCAACCTTTTGAGTCGTAAGAGTAAAAAATTACAATTTACAAAATTTCAAAGTTTTATACAGCCACAATTTTTTTTCTTGCCAACTATAATACTTACTTTACTATGAGTATCGTATAGAAAACGATATGCACGCGTTATACCTACCTCATCATCCCATAATTTACTTGTTTCAACTGTATAAATGTATTTTTTTGCTGCATGTGGAGACTTGTTAATGGCTCGATAGAAATGGTGCCTACTCCATAATGGGACCAATAAGAAAGCAACATCTTTCAAACAAAAAATAATTCAATATCGGTTCACGTGGAAAGAAGATATGATAAAAACACCCATAAAAAAAATACAGTCGACTTGAGTACCTCCTCCTTTTTTGTGAAGTCGGTAAAAATGACAGCCACTTGCAGTTTAAAAAAGTATATGTTGTTTACAGCTTACAGTAAGTATACGGCTTTATAGCACGCCGCTGAAGTGGTAGGGCTATTCTACTGAGTCCACCTGAGAAAGTACCACGCCATTCCCTTTCAACTCCCAAACAGTGTGTTCCTTAATTTCATACAAAAAAAATCGATGATATTAGTACATGTACATTTATTCTTTGTTATTAGGAAGGTATAGCCATAGTAGAAATAAATAAGGATGTTATCTTCATAGAGTGGTACCAAACGCGGCTTGTATGTGTGCACGGCCGTACGCACGTGCCTCAGCACGGAATTGAGGTTCCTCTTTAAGTACTTTGGCATCGACTTCAAAGGATGATGTTAAATTCAAGTGTTCGTCACTGATCCCACCGCGGTGTCATTGAACTTAGTGTTGGGCTGTGAGCTGAAACTTTAAAAGTTTTAGTTTACACGCATTTACCCTCACAGCCCCACACTAAGTTCAAAGACTTGTATCGTGGGTTCCGGAAACATTCACATCTCACACACATTACGCCCAAAACCAGAAACACAAATATCCCGTGGGAAGGAATTTGTGGTCCTGCCGGGAATTGAACCCAGCACCCACGGCGCTGAGGGCGGAGACATGTCCACTGCGCCAACTGGGTCGTCAAAGCGTATGTGAGCTAAGTGTAAAAACGTTTATGTTTATGTTTCTATATTGATCGAATCTCACACTTACTGTTAAATAAGTTTACGTATGAGTAATATTCGACTCGCGTCACTAGTTACGATACGATCCCTAATATTTTTTTCTATATAACGTTATATTTTTTTTGTGTTTTATTCACAAAAACCATCTGTCAATTAAGTAGGTACCAACCTATATGTATTATTTGGTACGCTATTTATTGTATTTTTATTAACGATAGATGCCTGAAGTGAAACGGAAAAAATGCTAAAAGAAAATAATCTAGAACGCAAATAAAATTACGTTAATAAACAATATTATAGTAACTAAACAAACCATTCACTTACCATTTATTTTATACACTCAGCCCCACACTTAGTTCGATGACTTGTATCGTGGGTACAAGCAACATTAACACACATCACATACACAATCACAACCATCACACAATGGTTGTGAACATACTTACAATTCCAGTCAGCAAACAATATTAACAATAGTCTAAACGACCTCCAAGAAGCAAAACTTATATTACTTAGTTTGTCCGCGTAGTTTGTGTGAATGAGAACCGCAAAGAGGATGAAAGTTGGTAACTTCTGTCGGGTCTGATTAGTTACAAGCGAGGATCGATGCGTTCCAAAGCCGCAGTCCTTGGAAGGTTTGTGCCAGTACTTGACCGAAGAACGTACTTAAGTCTGTTATTTTGTACTAATTTTAAAGAGTCACAGAATACAAAGAGATCGCACAATCAGAGTGGCGATAAATGCAATTGAAAAAATAATACATTTTAAAGGAGGATATTCTTACCTTCACGGAATATATATTTTTTTGGTTTGGCAAACGTAACCGATTTTTATGATCCTTTTCTGCTTATATTATAGTGTCTAGTTGATTCTGTAAGAATAAGAATAAATTTTATTGTGTATAACTGTTTTTATTGTATATAAAAATAATAATGATCAAAGCAATACGAATTAAAAGCATAATAATGATAATTATGAGACATGACGTGAAAATTGGTCTCTATATTATATTATACAGAAGAATTACTGCTATTTTTTGGTAAATTATTTTCTCAGGCAAACAATACATTATGCTTGGCATTGATATGTGAAATAAACTCTTGACAAGCTTTAAATGTTTTCAGTTTGGTATCCCAACAAATTTCTGTAATAACTAAAACGTGCGCGACCAACAATAAGATATTTTTTTGGAAGCGATCGAGGAATTCGGCATCATAGTTATGATCGAGGGTTACAACAACTTAAAATGAAATAAGTATATGAAGCCGTAATGTAAAGTTACATAGAGTTTGGCACATAGGTTAACTGAATATTATCAATACTTACCAATTTCTATTGTCAGCAAGCCTTGAACATAGTAATTATAATACTGGTATTTAATAAAACACGGTAAGTACTTCCAATGATCCATCAGCCTATAAGTACCTAATTCGTACCGATCGTCCGAGCTGCTTTGCCTAGTCCTATCCACTTGATATAATTATGCGTATAAAAATATCTATATACTTACAGAAAATGTATGCACTATTTCTGTTGCTTTTAAAAAAATATTTTTATTTATTTCCTACAGCCATCTTCTGTTTTCTCATGGGTATTGTGCTATCTATTGTTCGAAAGCTCAACCTTAAAAGGTTCAGAGAGGTTCAGCGCATTTTCGCCCCTATTACGTGTCATTAAAAAGGTAATTTGAACTTTGTATTTTATTGTATAACATTTTAAGTCAGGCGCGACGAGAATTATTAATTTTAATTTACCAAGGGCTGCTTTTGTTTCAGAACTTGATGAGGGTTGGGTTGATGCTCCATTAGCTAACCACAGACAGATTGATAGAGGACGTCTCCTTGGTGTGTCCTATAAGTGGGACTCTTTGGGAAATTAAACATTAAATAATTATAGTTAAAACTAACTAAACACGAACCTTTAAAGCTCTAAGAAAGAGGTTCAGTAGCCATCCATTGCTGTTCAATGGCTGATGCTATCCATCTCCTTCTACTAATTTAAATATATGCGAATTATAAAATCAAACCAAATGAACCCAATCTAAAGAAGTTAAATGGTAAGAGTTCCAGCTCGGCTACGCAGAGCCTCGTCACCAAATGTAAATACAAATACAAAATCTTTATTTGCCTGAATATGGGTACCTACAATAAGCTAGGGGTAGCTATTACAACAGTGCTCCATATTCCGCCATTTCGGTATGCAAAAATTATACAAGAACAGTGACCAGAGATCACATATTATACCATGTTAATCTATTAATTAACACATATAGAACACACATAAATTGGTACTCAAACGTAAATTATAAGTAGGTACTAATCGAAATTATAGGTATATAAGTAAAAACATTTGAAATTAAAAATCAGAAGTCAATTCATAAACAACAATAACAATACACCGAACACAAGCATTACGGTTTTTAAGAATACAAAAGATGGAATTAATAAATGTTAATATCAAAATTACAAAAACTTGTCAGGCAGATATTGACCAATAGTGTAATAAGATTTTTCGACTAAGAAATTAAAAGATTATTTTTAAATGTATCAATATTTTCAAACTGTAAAATGTATTTTGGTAAATGGTTATATATTCTGGATGACATACAGAAAACACTTTTATCAAATCATGCACTTTTGTGAGAACGTAACGTTTGGTCTCGTCAAAACCAATCCTATGAACCAAAATCCAAGAAGTTTACTGAAGCCATTGAGCATTTTTACCATCCACCTTTGGGCTCGATCTTCATATCAGGTCGCTGTTACCAAATGTTTATATTGTCATTCGAACTTCATACACTTATATACCTAGAGAGTTTACCAACCTTGACGTTTCAAGTCGTTACGATTAGTTGTAGGTTAAATCGACTTAACAATTAAATCCTAAAAAGAGACTAATTAAAGATACTTCAAGTAGCTGAAGTAATAACGCAGCGTTAGTAGTTCTTAATACATTCGGTAGAAGGCGTTATAGTTGTTTTTTTCTTTTTTTACTCGATAGGCAAGCATTTGACCACTATATCACCTGATGAATAGTGATGATGCTGCCGAAGATGTAGCATGCTTGCCTAGAAGATACCTATTCACTCTTGACTTGAAGAGTCCCAGATTATACCGTTCGGGGAACAAAGACGCGGGCAATGAATTCCACTCCTTCGCAGTATGGATGACAAATGTAGAAGCAAAACGCTTCGAGCGAACCGGAGGTATGTCATCCATAAACATACGTTTGCCAGTTTCAAAACATAAGGCGAAGGAAAAAGAGAAAACACGTGAACGAGGTGTTTTTGTACACGTTTTCTAGCGAAAAGCACCTGAAGCTTTGAGGATAAATTCTTTGAAGCGGTGCTGCAGCTTGAGTTTAGAGCGTTATGGCACTAGTCTTCGTTCTTTACGATAAATAAAACTTAAAATTTTAGCAACATGTTATATTACAGAAATCTAGAAAATATGGAAAAGCATTTATACATATCTATTATTTTTAATCTAGATATCTGTATACTATTACTTATCAATTATTATGATCATAAACACAATGTTTAGGTACTACTAGAACCGAAATAATGAAACAGACTTATTATCTACTAGCCGTGCCCCGCGGCTTCACCCACTATTATGAAGTTAAAAAATAGCCTATGTGTTAATCCTAGGTATAATCTATGTACATTCCAAATTTCATCCAAATCCGTTCAGCCGTTAAAGCGTGAAGAGGGAACAAACATACTTAGACACTTACACACTTACACACAAACTTTCGGATTTATAATATTAGTAGGATTGGGAAAAAATACGTGCAACAGTTGTGAATAATAGTAAACGGACTTATAAAACTTTCAAAGTAACAGTTTTTTTCAAACTGCAATATTTTTATCTAAATACAAGCGATCCACCTTGGCTTCACGCGGGTGTAATATCGGGTGGATTTAAATATAATTGAAACGCAAGCAAAGCTTAAAAAAAAACAAACTCCATCGCTTATATTTCGGTTTTGGCTTGACCGATTTCGATAAAATTTATATGAGGCCACCTCTGAAAGAAATATTCAAAATCGATTCATAATTGGCGGAGATATCGCGTAACATACAAATAAAAAAACATACAGTCGCATTCAGAACCTCCTTCTTTGAAGTCGGTTGAAAAATTACATACAAACTAAACAAATTTACAATAAAAATTACCCTAACAACAAAAAAAGCCAAATCGGTCGAGCGATTTTTGAAATTTTTAAAACGTTTAATTTTTGTTTGATATTGTTCTATAATAATCAATAAACTTAAAGTACTCAGTTTATTACTATATTTGTACACAGCTTTACAATAAATGATATATATTCTTTTACTTATAATGTCATTTATCTAATTGGTCAGGAGCAATTTCATCCACTTTCTATAAAACAGTTTTAACATAGTAGAGAGAAGTAAGCATAACTAATTTAATTAACATAACTGTAAGGACGAGGAAAGATAACGGAGGGAAATCGTAACAGTTCAAATTGCTTTAAGGCTTTCCAAGGGGAAGATCGTCCATTTTGTAGGACTCGCTGATCGTCGTTTTTGTTACTGTAAAATGTAATAAACAATGTTTGTCATCAGCACAATGATATAAAAATAGCTCTTTGTTTGTACGTATTTCCCTCAACCGTTTACGAAACCGAAATTTCGAAACAATTTCTGAAAGAATATATTTTACTTTTACGTTGTTATTATAATTATAACGTTTATATAATAGCCAAGCATTTTCCTCTGTTTTAATAAGTATAAACATAACTAATAAAAAAAAATGTTACATCGAGCTTTTGGTAAGCACTTATTTTATTTTAAGAGTTATTTTTATTTTAGTTCATCTAATAGTTTTATAATCAGAGCTAAAACAGTTGCATAGACTCATCACGAATCACTTAAACCAATTTAGATGAGTGTAATATGTAATATATTGCTGCCTCTGTAGAGCTCGTCCAAACTGAAATGACGCGCCCACTACTTAATTAGTTTATTTAGATGTGTGAGTGCAAATATTAATGACGACACTTCATCTGTATGGGAGCGTCGATTGTTCAGTGAACAATGGATCTGCACGTGTACAAGACGGTCGACTAGTCGGGTGATAAATCCGACTTGAATTGTGTGCGTAAATGCGAAGGTGGGGCGCGTCATTTCAGCTTAGACAATCTCTACATTAATCTGAAACCTACATTTGCTTACTACACTGACAAGTAGATTTACATATATAAATAGCTTATTCGGTTCTTAAATTTATGACTTATTGGTATAATTTTCATGTTAGATATGATACAGTCACAATTTTCCGCACAAAGCTTGTTGTCAAAGTTGTAGAAAGTAATTTAGTATATTGCGGGTACTTATTTGGCTCAACGTATTGGCATTACAATTCAGAGAGGCAATGCCGCCAGCATAATGGGAACGCTACCCACTGGTAGAGGGCTTGAGCACTAGAGTTACATATAAGCTCGATGTCTTGTTTCTGCGACAGGGCGTTGCCCTGTCGCAGAAACTGAAAGAGGAGGTCAGAGACTGGAGAGGCACCTCATGGGACGCACGCATCAGGGAGGCAAGCGAATGCATGACCAGCCTTCACGCCCTGAACCGCCAACTGACTCAGGCCAAAACGACTGTGTGCCCGCTGCTGGACGGCTCGGGCATGCGGCGATACACGGCGCTCGAGAGGGCAGAGATCCTCGCCGACCATCTTGAGGGTCAATTCTCACCACACCCTGTCCACAACGAAGCCAGCCAAGCAGTTCTGGAGCACCACGAGGAGGTAACTGAAAAAGTGGCCGAACTCCTGCAGTCCCCGGCTCCCCCGCTGAGTGGAGACGACTTTATTTCACCTGGCGAAGTCGCCCGAGCCGCGAGGAGACTGCAGTGGAAGAAAGCGCCCGGAGACGACGGCATAACGAACGCCGCTCTGAGGTGGATGCCAGCGAGGGGCCTGACCTGCCTGGCCAGGCTCTTTAACGGCATTCTTCGCACTGGCCACTTCCCCTCCCAATGGAGGCTTGGTAGAGTAATAGTTCTACCAAAGCCGGGTAAGGACAGACGCCAAGCCTCCAGCTACCGCCCCATAACCCTCCTGTCATCTGTCGCCAAGCTGTTCGAGCGCCTGCTGCTGCGACGACTGCGCCCTCACCTTGTCCCACGTGAGGAGCAGTTCGGGTTCCGCACGCAGCACTCGACCACGCTCCAGCTAACGCGAGTCCTGCACCAGATGACAGTGGAGAAGAACGCCGGAAGAGAAACTGTGGCAGTATTTTTGGATGTGGAGAAGGCCTTCGACAGGGTGTGGCATGAAGGCCTCATATACAAGCTGGCACAAACAACGACGCCACCGGCGCTGATCAGCGTGGTGGCGTCGTTCCTCGCGGAGCGTAGCTTCTACGTGGTCGTCGAAAACGTCAATTCCGGCCACCGTATGATCGCCGCGGGGGTGCCCCAGGGGAGCTGCCTATCGCCAGCTCTCTACGCCGCATACACTGACGACATCCCGACACTCGAAGAAGACCAGAGGCTGCCGGGAGAACGGGGTGCCACGCTTGCCCTCTTCGCCGACGACAGCGCCTACCTCACCTCGTCGAGAAGTGCAACCATAGCCGCCGCCAGAATGCAGCGACTACTAGCCAATCTACCGGACTGGCTGGACAAGTGGCGGATGGCCGTCAACGTGGGAAAGACGGCCGCGCTGCTTACTGGCGTGCAGCGTAAGCACCTACCACCGCAGTTGAAGCTGCGAGGCGAAAACATCGAGTGGGAAACATCGGTCAAGTACCTGGGTGTCCACATCGATCGGTCGTTGAGCATGCGCCCGCAGGTAGACCACGCCGTGCGCACGGCGAAGGCCGCCCGCGCCATGCTCCGACCGGTCCTCGCCTCCCAGCTTCCCATTCGCACCAAAGTAAATATCTACAAGACTTACATAAGATCAAGGCTTACTTACGCTGCACCGGCATGGATTGCACTTTGCTCCGCCGCCCAGAAGAAGCGACTCCAAACCGTCCAAAACGTCGTCCTGAGGCAGTGCACAGGAGCTGGCCGTTACGTGCGCAATGACGTAATCGCCAGAGACGTCAAAATCGAGGCGGTGGGGGAGTTCGTGGCCCGTATGGCGCGCGGCATGTACGACCGCGCCGACAACGGGCCACACCCCCACCTAAGAAACATTGCGCCGCACCACGCCCGACCTCCTGACGTAACGGCTTGGCGTGCACTCCCTCGCGACATCGTCCCGAAGGACGACGACGAATAGAGGGCAGGAAGCGGCACCAAACGAGACAGCAACAACACCGGACAAGACACCTACCTCGACTAATCCACCCAGGAAAGGTCGTGAGAGCCCCGGATCGGCAGACCCGGGCCAACTGACCCGAGGCGGCCCAGGAGGGTGACTCCGACCAAGTACGGGCATAACATCCACACAAGAGCAATGATATTGCTCGCCAAGCACCCTGGGAGTAATCGCTCCCAGCGCCCAGCCCAGGCAAAGATACAAAAAAAAAATCAAGGCCTAAACCCACCACGCCAATGAGGGCTAGTGGAAGAACCCGTGAATGAGAAATGAATGAGATGTCTTGTAGGTAACCTAGGTCTATGCTGTATGTAGTTTTAATGTAGTTTTAGGAAATATAGGCAATTGGACCGTAGTTAGTAAGCTACCTTTTTAAATCGAACACTAGTATAAGTATGTACTAATTATTGATTCATTTACTATCATGAGTGCCTCTTTGAAGCCCACTTAAATAAACCGATTCACTAATTGTATTTTAATTCATATTTATAATATTAGTAGGATACTATTATTTGACATAATTAGAAACATAATAGTAATCAGTTTGTAATTTTAAATAAAATTGTTTTATCCTGGCTGTAAGTAAATTGTAACGCATTTTTTATTAATAAATAAAGTTCCTAGTTAAGAACATTAATATTTCGCATTTTCCGTAGTAGTTTAACACAACTTTATATAGGTTAGTTCTCGGTTGGTCATATATATTTCTATATATATAAAAGAAAGTCGTGTTAGTTACTCCACTTATAACTCAAGAACGGCTGAACCGATTTAGCTGAAAATTGGCAGGGAGGTAGTTTAGAGCCAGGAGAAGGACATAGGATACTTTTTAAGAACGACATTTCTTTAAAAATTTTTTTACATTTCGACATGCTTTCCATTTTCTCATACGTCACTCGGATTTGGTAAAGTACTAGGCAAACATAAACATGAAGGTTGTAATAATATAGTCACGTGACATTGTAACGCATGCCGGGTATGGCTTCCTAAATATGCACATTGACTGTTAGGCGGAACGAAGGTCGCCGGGACAGCTAGTATCGTATACACATATTTATACTGATAATGTAAGTCATGATAATATTCGTACATAAACATATTTGACCTCATTATATATCACCTTTTGGATATATTTTTTTATTATTAACCCCACCATATTTGAGATTTGTTTGTTTATAAACGTTTATGTGAGTTAATATGATAATAAACAATAATAATCGCTTTCACACGCACAGATGACTTGCGTCGTGGGTGCCGGAGAAATACGTATTATATTTCGTACATCTATACTCATAATTCAATTGTAACAGGTTGTCTGTACATAAAAGATATTGAAGAAAAACTGATATGGTTTTTAAAGCAACAGAAGCAAAATCATATTTTTTTTGAATTCATTATACATTTATGAATGTTTATTATAATAAAAGTTATTAACCAGCTCCATATAATAAATAAAAAGTTTTACATTTGTGTGTATTTAGTTCATACTTCTGATAGTGGCAACAGCAATACTCACAATGTTTATACAAAAATAAAATAACAAAACTTGATGAGTCCTTTTAGAAGTTGAGTGTGTGTGTGTGTCTCTAAGTCGAAGGCTGATCAACACAAAATATTTGCCGCGCATTTATAGTTATTATTATAACATCAAAGGCCGTCCGGTGGTGACTAATTCATAAGGTAAGGGCGCTGACTAAGAAGTCGAGCCTAA
Organism: Lomographa bimaculata; assembly: GCA_948107665.1. Lineage (NCBI taxonomy): Eukaryota > Metazoa > Arthropoda > Insecta > Lepidoptera > Geometridae > Lomographa > Lomographa bimaculata. Next base: position 11,118,811 of record OX403589.1, read on the forward strand.
AGTCGTCGCATAAAATCCTGCGGGGCCTAATCCATAACTGACGTCTTTGAGTTTGAATTACGCACGTCATTTATGTTCACCAAAAGGTTTAAAATAAGTGTAATAATAAAAATATATCGTCATTAATTAGGGTAAAATTACATAACACTAATATTATAAATGCAAAAGTTTGTGAGTGAGTTTGTATGTTTTTTACTTTTTCACGCAAACAGCTGGACCAATTTTGATGAAATTTAGCATAGAAATAGCTAACACCCTGGTTTAACACACAGGGTTCTTTTGATCCCGGAATTCCCGCGGGTCCGGGATTTACGCCGGTAAAACCGCAGGGCGCTGCTAGTACATCTATAAAGCAAAAGAGTTCGCTTCCACCGCCAAGCTTATAAGTAACTTAACGTTATAATTAACTTAAATAAAATTCTCAAATGTTTGCCAAATACAAATTATAGCGTAACGGTTGACACGAACGTTGGCGTAATTTACCCAGTTTACGTTCGAACGCAACTGGGAAAATTGCAATTCATTAGGTGTTTAAATTAAATGCATTATCAGGCCAAGGGCAACATTTAGCCGCTATTATGGAACGATATACCAAAGTCTTGGCGAGAACGGGTAATAATTGGACCAAACACGCCAGCACAAGCAAACTTGCTTGCAGCTATGGCGTAGCCTCTCTACGGCGTAGCGGCAGGCGTCGGTATCAGTGTCTAATAATAGGTATCTAAGTAATTGTTATTGTATTCTATTGCTTCGTAGGGTTAGTTTAAATACGTCGATACTTCACTCCGCAATAATCACGATCAAAAGTATGCCTATGTCCTCCATTAAAGTTTCCCCATGAAACTGGACCGGGGCTGCCTTTAAATACAAACACGTTCGTACGTCATTATTGTCCGATAACATTACCTATTTCATTAGTAACTATTTTTACAGCTGATAGCGGTCGTCATCTTCGGCCGCATCGTCACTTTCCATCACGTGAGATAGCCGTCAAATGCTGCCTATATAGCATAAAAAAAATACGGCGGCAGGTGAAATTTAATAGGAACTAGAAGCGACTCTGTTTTAAAATGTACCGTAAATCTAAGTCCAGCACAGAATAAATAAAAGTACTGGCTCGAATTCTTCGTCTAAAACTTGGCTTTCTTTTTCAATTTTTGACTACAAATGGATGGGCGTGATTAATCAGAAAGATAACAAACCGTAGCGGGTTAGACCGGCTAGGTAAATAGCGATCAAGATTGACGGACGATTACGTGCTGGTGGAAATCGAAAATATTGTTAACTTCTGTTACTTAAAAATATATATATAGAAAAAAATTGTGTACACGTGGTTCGATAGCTTAATCGTTCGATCGGACGAAGTGAATATTGTTTTCCTATTAGTCTTATTCATCGGACAAGGAGTCGGACAAATTCTCATAGTCTGTCTCATCGGACAAAGCGGTTGGTCAACGTTTTTGATCAACTGTTAATGTTTATTTGTATATTAAAAAAATGTATCATCTCTTCCACTTGTCCATAAAGTTAGAAAAGTGTAAGTGAAAGTTAAAAGACTTGAATACCAAATTCAACGTTAAACCGCGAAAATAAACGACGCTAACTTTTTTAACATGCATTTTCTCAGAAAATTTATTTATTATTGTATTATCTCCTAAATTTGAATGTAAAATTGTTTCAATAAAATATTGCTGTGCCTATATATTGAATGCCCGCTGTGGGTAAACTGATGTCACATAATTGCACTAACAACTTGCATACCGTTATAATTTGTCAGTTCACAATAAATTATTCTTGATTCTTGAAAAGTGAATGTCATTAATTTCAGGTTAGTTAGGTGTCGTTTGGGGTAAAGATTCGACATTCCTAAAATCTCATGAAATATTTAAGCTACAGAGTTGAAATAAATATATCTTAGTAAAGCAGACTTTGTTTATGGTAGTTGCATATTTCACCTAGATTACATTTACAGAGATGACGTTATAAGCGTTGTTGGGGAGCGTCGAATTGAAGACCTTTTCATTACCTTACTAACTCGAGTCACGTCGTCGTTGGAATTAACAAACTATTATTTTGAAATTGTTTATTCACAGTAGGTAGGTCTGGCCTTTGAAAGCAATCAAAGTAACCTATGACGTCTTAACCAACAAAACTATCAAATATAGAAACTACTTGTGAACTTGTATCGTGGGTGCTGCAAACTTTCACGTCACACAAAAATCACAACCAGAACCAGAACACATTTTCTTACTAGTAGACTTATAAACAGTTTTCTGTTTCGCTTTCACTGTGTTCTTTCCGCATAGACATTTAAAAATTCGGTTGTTTTTTGTCTTTTGTCTTCTGTCTACATCGTTTTTCGGATATGGAGCGCCTACTGATAGTGTTCCGCTGCTAGCGAACACAACTGTGTTACTTCTCTTTATACGTGGTGTGTTCAACTGAACACACCACGTATAAAGAAAAGTAATACACAGCCACAAGGTCGTCATAGTCTTTGACTACTTATCATCGTCGCAGGAACCCTGAGGAAGCAGTTTGCATACATTGACGAAATAGTGACGTTTGAAATACTAGCCTGCCATGTATGCCTGCCTGCATGTACTCTTTCACAATTTTCAAATATTTCATTGCATTACGGAGAAAGCAGAATGCGACGGTGTTGCGGAATTTCTGAAATTGCTGCTTTTAGTGAAGCTACGGACAGCTGCTAGGAGGCTATATAGTCAGGCATAGAGGCTTGGCTATTCATGTGAGAGAGCTTACAATACTGCCTTTGACGCTGCATCACCTCTATTGAGCCGCGTCGTCGAAATACCCGTCGCTCTCCTCTAAATAGTCTAAATATTCGAGTAGGACTACGTGTTTGCTTTCTTATTTGCTTCAATGCTTTATAGTAAAAACCAAAAGCGATTCGACTACTAAAACGTACTTAGTACATCTCATACACTGGGATTTTGTCATTTACCAACGTTTTTTGCTTTTTCGTTCGAGACGGACGGACTTTTATCGGTGTCTATGGCGATGCATTATACTATTATTACACTACCATATGGTTAGAGATGAACTAATTTACTCTTTTTCATTATATTATAATGTACCTACGATATATTATTCTGGAAAATGCCATCCAAACCATGTTCTGTTTATAATGTAGTTATTGCATGAGTAGCACTGCGTTGTCGGTTTAGTGTATCAACAGGATAAGTACGACAACTACACATATAAGTAATACAATTAGTATGTTACTCATACACCGTTGAGAATATATCTAAGTCAAAAACGTTAAAGTTAATACTTATGTAAGGGTAAACAACCCTGAAGTCGAAAGTCCTAGAGAGCAATAAGTCTGTAGGCAAGACAAGCAAACAAGCTAATAGCGATACGCTAGCCGCATGCAGATAGAAATGTAGATTTTATATAAGGCTGAAATACTGAACTTTTCCATCATCCAGCTTAGATAGTCGTTAAACACAACACTGTCTCAGATAATAATTAAACGCAAGCAAAGCTTATAAAACCGAATTCACGCTTTATCTTCGGAACCTTGATCAGATTTTATGTATAAACACTCATTATTGACTATAACTCAAAAACTAAAGAACAGACCTTGATCAAATTTTATATGAAAAGCACCAGCTTTCAAATAAAAAAAGCATCATCAAAATCGGTTCACAACGAAAGAAGTTATGAGGTAACTTTTGAAGTCGGGTAAATGAGAACATCGTCAAAGTACGCATTATTCGTCACAAAATAGACATTATTGACGATATTTCAAGAACTATTAATCAGTTACTACAGCTATTATCTTGATCAAATTTAAATGGGACCAATAAGAAAGCAACATCTTTCAAACAAAAAATAAAATTCGAAATCGGCTCACGTGGAGAGAAGTTATGAGGTAACACATAAAAAAAAATGCAGTCGACTTGAGTACCTCCTCTTTTTTTGGGAAGTCGGTAAAAAAGACATGCAGTCTTGGATTTTGAGTTACATTCACGCAAATTCTACTGCCAGTTCTACTATTCTAATACCAATTGTAGAACGGGGTTTTCACCTACCTATTATGTGACTACCTCTGCTGTTAATAACACGGATTTTTACACATACTACTACTTTATAACTTCAAAAAAAAAGCTTCATACGTTGAGTTTATATGAGACTAATCAACTCCGGCAGCTGATCTCACCCGAGGCTAATTGGTACGAGCACCTAATTATATTAACAGCTTGTTAAAAATAAGATTCTTATTAATTTTAGACATTACTTTTATTAACCAAGCGAAATAATAGTGGGGATAAAATATGCTCTACCATGATATTGTTGATGTTATGGTGATTGTCGCTGTCAAAAGTAAAAAGTATGTTCTACATTATGATATTTTCATGATGATGAATTAGTCCTTACTTATACTTACGTACCATAGGTCAATCTACACAATTTTAAGAGTACATGTACAAATTAGGTATAGTTGGATAGATTACATTACATAATAATATGAGTTAGTGACATTTGCTTTAGTTTTAAAAACTGTGTGACAAAAAGCAGTGTTTTACCCAAAATTGTATGGTTTTTTTATCTCATGTTAACTACAATTTGACAAATCAACAAAAGTATGTTTTTTATCGTTACACGTTACACGACGTCTACAAACTGGTATCGATCAAATTTTGGTAGTTAACGTCAAATACCGTGAAAAAGAATCAAAAGGAAAAGTTTGTTTTGTTTTCCATACTTTATATGTTTTCCGATATTCTTTTGTTTTTCAACCTTTACTTGTTTTTACCGATTTTCATTTGTTATTGCCAATCTTTTCCCTCCATTAGTAAATAATATTTTCCCTTGGTACTATTACTATTTATATATAAAGATACTTGGCAGTATTAAAAGCTACTTCCAGGTATCTATGCTTTCAGACAGGATGATAAAGACGCGGTAGTTTGACCAAAAATACCTTATCTATTATAAATAACTAACAGATTTCTGAGTTATTCATCAAAGCCATAGTTTAGGCTTCAATCTAAACTTTGTCAACAATTAATAAGTCACCGAACAAAAGAAAATCTGAAAAAAATCTATAACCCAAAAAGATTTCACATACTACCTCTACCTCTAAAAAAAATGTTTTACACACATTATTTTTTAGAGGTTGTATATTCTAAATTGTAAGTTGAGTTTACTCGTAGGCAATGGGATTTATTACTTTTAATTTGCAAGGGAATGCTTTTGTTTCTGAACTTGATGAGGGTTGGGTAGATGCTCCATTAGCTAACCAGAGACTGATAGACGTGTTCTCGTTTGGATGTTCTAGAAGAGACGCAATTATGTAATGAAACATTTGATTCAGGCAAAATGTTCATGAAATATGTTCAAAATCTCCGACACTACGTAATCTAGCTATGTTCCTAGGTATAAGCCGACAATCAAGATAGGTAACAGTTCATTATCTATTTATGATCCGACCGTAATAGGCAATCATATATTCTTCGGTAAGTATTAGGTGTATACAGCCATTTAAGTTTTAGTGAGCGTTCATCTCGCAAATGGATTATATTGATTTATTTTATTCCCCGTGGCCCATTTGCTAATTAAAATGTGATAAATGATAATGGGATTAATGCTAATGATATGGTAAACAAATATAAACATTATTTAAATTCCACACTAAGTTTAAAGCCTTGTATCGTGGATGCGGTAAACATTTGCATCACACACACAAAAAACCAAAACCAGAAGCACAATTTTGTAAAAGAAAATTGTGTTTCTGCCATGAATTACAGATTGACAACAGACAACAAGCTGGTTATATTAAAAAAAAAATTATATGCTTCAAATAATAATTACTTGAAAAAAATATTTTTAGGAATTTATTAAATGATCCTTTAAATATTTGTTATCGTATGAAACGGATATTCCAAAAAAATTAAAAACTAGTATTTACAATAGACACAGAAGACAACTGGGTCAAACAAGACAAACAAATTTACCAATAATAGGCAACATAAATCGTTTCTGGTTCTGGTTGTGATTGTGTGTGTGATGTGAATGTTTCCGGCACCCACGATACAGGTCATCGAAACAAGTGTGGGGCTGTCAGTGTGATACCGTTTTTTTATGTTTATAACATCGATAAACATAAATAAATCTTTATTCATAGTAACAACATAATTTAAGTAGCAATTGACATTACATTAAACTAAAAACTAAATTAAAATTAAACAAAAAAAAAAAAAAAAACTATAAAAAAAATAAAAATAAATAAACATAAATTATATTACGCAAGTACGTGCAAAGACGAATGAAGAACTCAATCTAGAAATTACAGTAGGACCTATGTCGTACTGTAATCTCTATACTTACTTCAAAGTGAAACAACATGAAACTGAAAATGTTTATTGCAATATTTAACAAGTTTATACAAATTTACGAGGCTGTTGCTTGCTAAACTGATTTTTGCTCGTACGGTGCTAATACGGTTTTGTTATTTCTTGTCATAAACTGTAAGCGGTGAGAGTTAAAAGCGTTCAACCTGTAGAACGCAACGGTTAGCCAGTATCATCCTTTTGATGAACGAAGTGGCATTCGTTTTGATGAACGCAGGCATAAGTTATGTAGATACAAAATGTTGACTGACCCCGGACATTACTAATTGACCGAACGAAGCCAGATCTCTAAGTGAACTCGGGTTGTTCAGCACTTTGTCCGTCTGTCTGTCTGTCCGTCCTTCTACCCGTCTATCCATCTGTAGTTAATAGATCTTTGTTTGCCCGTGTCAGGGAAGTATCGTTGAAAAGAACTCGGCAAGTAGAGAACTAAACCGTTTTAAAAATATATATACCTATAAGTTTGAATTTGGAAGTCAAGTCACTATTTTTAGACTTGCTACGTGTCTGTCGGTCTATAGAGATAAACGAGGAAACGGATGCACATGTAAAGTCGAAACTTACGTATAATATTTGCTATATTCTGAACTTTGAACAACAAATACAAACGTCGAACAATTATTATGAACAATAAAAGTTATAAGCAAATTAACTTTAAAAGATTTTTCTCTAAAAGACAATAAATATTATATTCTGTTGTTTGCTAATAAATATTAAATAAAATGTAGGCGCGAGGTTTCAGTTCATCACGAATGACTAGTTATTTAAAAAAAAAACGTGCGGTCGGTATTGTAGGTCAACTCTACAATAAGAATTACTAGAGTAGTGGTAGACTGACTGTTATTGCAGAGTCCGCCTTGGAATTGTTGTATATTCCAAGGCGGACTCTGCAATAACAGTCTACTAGCTAACAGCTAGGCATTTAATGGTTGAATTTCAACCAGCAGCAGTTCCTAGAATGCAAACAAGACTATATTTCGGATTGAATGGCAATGTATTCAGTGATAACCTGGTGACCAGAACAATTTATTGCCACGCAGGATCTAGACACTGAGCTACAGAACACTGTTAAAAAAAACTAAACATATACTTATATTAGTAAAAAGACCAAATTTTACAGATAATGTTTATTATTTGTATATATAAATAATTTCAGTGTATCAGCAAAGAGACTATTACAAAGGCCTTAAGACCATAAACGTTGACTAAAAGTTAAAGAAATTAATTTCTTTAACTTGTAGCCGACGTTTAACGATTTTCTTTAAACTAATAGTGGATTCTTGTAAATGTCCTTAAATACCTATATCAATCATTTGTGTCACTAGCTAGCTGTAATTTTCTTTATACGTATAATGTTATAAATGCGATTTTTTATGTGAATGTTTGTTACCACGTATCTCCGTAACAAATACACCGATTTTGATGAAATTTACGTATACTATATGTTTATCAACTTACAGTAAAGAATTTAACTTGGACCACACATGCACCAAGGAGTTCCAGTGCAATTATGCAAATATCGCCAATTAATGTAACCGAGGCAAGGGAATTCACTGAAAGTTTTATGGCGTTTATTTGAGCAGTAAATAGAACACTATTTACTGCACAAATAAACGCCATAAAACGTTAAGAAGTTTCTTGTCAATATAAATAAGAAGAGGAAGTGGGATTGGTCGTAACGGGAGCAAGAATGAATAAGAATTCCTGATTTTTTAATACATTAATATAATATAGGATAAGGTTAGCATTAGGGTAAGGTTTCACAGGCTCCATCAACCAGGACGAGTCTGATGAAGTTTGCCCCCATGTCACGCGCCATTCGTATCGTCAATGAGGTTTCCAAAGAACATGGTATTTTTGTGTGTTTCCTGTCAAAGTGCACAGAGGCAGCGCAGAAACTCATGGAATAGCGGTATTTTAATTATAGAGACAAAGATTTGGAATATGTAATTAATGGTAATACGAGCTTTTAAGTAGATATTGCATCGCTTTGGTTTTAGGTAATGGTTTTGTATATAAGGGATACATAAATAAGATAAATAAATTACAAATAGCAATTATAATCACGAAACTCAGTTACCAGACACTATTTACGACGCTAAATGTGTTTCGACTCGTAAGTAGGTCAGTAACTCATCCTTGGTCGAAGTTGTGAGCTACAAGATTCAATTCACACGTACTTCTTAGTTCTTAGTTGATCTTAGATATTAATAAGTTGACTGAATATTTACGTATATTTTAAAATCCTTAATATTAAAAGTTTTGGATCCGAAAGCTTCTATTTCTAACCAGGAAGTGTTTATAGTAATACAATAGGATCTTTCGCTTGAAACTTAAGTTAATTGTTGTGAGCATAGTATTAACTATGCTCACAACAATTAAATATAATATACAAATTAGCGTAAGAGAGGTGATGGGGACGACACGGAGGAGCTTACCAAGGAAGAGTTTTTAGCTATTTTTGAGCAGTACAAAAAGGACCAGGATGCCAAACTGACTGCCATCATGAATAAAGTGCAAGATGGTATCAATACGCATACTGAACAAAATAACGAGATATCTTGTTCAATTGACTTCCTCAGTAAAAAGTATGATGAGATGGTATCACGTGTGAATAACTTGGAGCAGGAGAAACACGAGAGTAATAAATATATTAAGACACTAGAAGATAAAATAGAGCAGATGGATCGACAGCTGCACAGCTCTAGCATTGAAGTGCGAAATGTACCAAAAAATAGTAGCGAAACCAAGGAAGACCTAATGGAGATAGTGAAGAAAGTAGGAACGGCTCTAAATGTGCCCTTCCAGCTCTCCGAGATCCGTGATGTTTATCGTATCAATACGAAATCTGAAAACAACCAACCAATAGTTGCGCAACTTTCTTCGGTAATTCTGAAAGAGAAAATCGTGGGAGCTGTAAAGACTTACAATAAAAAGTACACAACTAGTAAGTTTAGTACTACGAATTTAAAAATCACTGGGCCCCCTAAACCGGTTTTCATTTCTGAGAGCCTCACTCCAAAGACCAAAAAGCTCTTCTTTATGACGAGGGAGTTCGCTAAAAGCAACGACTTCAAATATTCATGGGCGTCACGAGGTAGGATATACCTCAGACGGGCAGATAATTCGCCGCTTATAAAAATTAATGATGAGAGTGACCTCGATAACCTAAAAATCAAATGACTATCTGTATGCACTTTCAAATACTTAAAATGGGATCAGTTATTGGCTCCCTATGTTTTGATTTATATACTATTTGTTTATTTAAGGTATAGTGTAACCACTGTTGTACTTCTGTTCACATACTTAATATTAACACACGACAAACAAACACATACATCAAATTTTACACATATTAACACAACTAAAACACGAACACTTACACAACACTTAAACAAAACTTACACAACTCAATATATAGTACTTTCGCGCAAAAACAACAATGTAATTTCATCTGACATTTGCATCCTAAATCTAGTTTTAATTGGTCCTGAAATGACGGAGTTGAATTATCCTAAGATTGATATGACAAAATTAATACGGCACCCAATTACTTTGTTTATTTATAATGGATGATACTAAATTTTTTACTGCTGAAATAGATAGCACTGAAAGCATAGAGTGTTTTTCACTTGGAAATTCAAATGGCTGTGCCAGCATTTTGAACTCGAAAAGTAACTATGAGTGTTCTATTACTATCGTAACAGTAAATATAAGAAGTATAAATCGTAACTTTGACATATTTCTGGCTTTTATATCAAGCCTGGACATATCTGTAGATTTTTATGTGCTTACTGAGTGCTGGACGAGTAACCAAAATCCTCCACCAAATTTAGACAACTATGATGTGTTTTGGACAAGAAATAACATAAACCAAAATGACGGTGTAGTTGTGTATGCCCGAAGTGAAATTGAGACATATTCTATGGAACCATCGTTTTCAGAAGGAAATTGTTTAATCATTACAATTCCAGCAGCTTATTCTATTATATGTTCGTACAGACCACCGTGTTTTCGAAGTGCTGCTAAATATCTGGAGTCTTTGGATATAGTTTTGAATAATATCACAACACGTAACGTGATTTTTACTGGAGATATTAATTTAGATATTTTAGCAGATGAACTATCAGCATGTACACAAGATTATCTAAATCTAATGGCATTACATGGCCTACGGCAAGGTGTAAATCTTCCAACAAGAATTACTACCTGCATTGACCATTTTATGGTAAAAAGTCAGGGTCAATTTAAATCTATAGTATTTCAGCAACAACTAACAGATCACTGCCCAATCCTGCTTCATATAGAAAATACTATGGTCAGTCGAAAAACATCTACGTTTAATAAAATTATTATTAACTATGAGGGTATTAGAGACCTATTATTAAAAGAGTCGTGGCAGGATCTATACGATATTTGTAATGTTGATATTGCTACCGAGTTATTCACTACTAAAATGTTAACAATTATCAACAATAATACGCAAATTAGGACTATTCCAAAACGTAACCAGCCACTGAAACCTTGGATAACCAAAGGCGTAGTAAAATGCATTAGAAAGAGAGATAAATTACACATGAAAACAAATAAATCGCCTAAAAATGAAGAACTTAAAACTAAATATATTAAATACAGAAATGTTTGTAATAAAATTATTAAGAATTTAAAAATAGAATACTATAAACATAAATTATTTAAAAATAAAAGGAATATAAAAGAAACGTGGAAAATAGTTAAAGAAGTTAGTAATATGAAAAACACTAATGTGCCTTCTCGGGAATTGTTAAACATAACCCCAAACTCTACCCAGTCGCTAAATCTAGTTAACACATATTTTACATCAGTAGGAAAAGACCTCGCTAACGAATCACTAAACAATATGAATGTTTCTGAAAAGCAACTTGCTACAAATGCTAAAGCCCGTTATCCACCAGTCAATTCCATTAGCTTTGTTCCAACTGATCCATACGAAATAAAAAGTATAATTTTTGGCCTAAAATCACACAGTGCACCAGGTTGGGATAAAATAACCGCAAAAATACTCAAAGACTTTGTGCATTGCCTTGCAGAACCGATAGCATATTTATCAAATTTAAGTATGGATAATGGCGTATTCCCCTCAGTGTTAAAAAGAGCTATTGTTTGTCCCATTTTCAAAGCTGGTGATAGGAGTACTCCTTCTAATTACAGACCTATTTCTCTTCTCTCTACTCTTTCGAAAGTTCTCGAAAAGCTGGTCAAAAAACGAGTGACATTTTATCTCGAAAAATATAATCATCTAAATGAAAACCAGTATGGCTTTCGGGAGGGCAAATCCACAGAAGACGCGGTCATGAAGTTGACTACTCTGATCACTAGCTATCTTGATGGGGGAGACAAGTGCTTAGGTATATATCTAGACCTACAAAAGGCGTTTGACACCGTATCTATCCCTATTCTTTTAACACGTCTAGAGAACGTAGGGATAAGAGGTGTCGCCCTTGACTGGTTTAGATCCTATTTAATCGGAAGAACACAGCTAGTCAAAGTTGAAGAGCATGAGAGTGAGAGTGCAGTCTGTAGCTATGGGGTACCACAAGGTAGTACGTTAGGTCCTACCCTCTTTTTAATTTACATCAATGACCTGTGTAAAATTGTACTACCTGGATTAGACCTAATTATGTTTGCGGACGACACTGTACTTTTGCTCCATGAAAAGACTTGGCCTAGGGTCGCAAATCTAGCAGAATATTGTATTTCTACTGTCACTGTCTGGTTAGAAGACAGTCTTCTTACACTCAACACTAGCAAAACTAAATATATGTGCTACAGTAAGACACAAGTCGGTGACCCAGGAACGAGTATAGATATAAAAATTCATACCTTTCCTTGCAACCGCACAAAACGATTTCAAAGCCATGGCTGTAACTGCACATCACTAAGTAGGGTCCCATCAATTAGATACCTAGGCGTCATAATCGACGATAAACTTAAGTGGAGCGTTCATATTTCAACTTTAGCATCAAGGACTAGAAAACTTATATATGCATTTAAAAACCTCAGATCTGTAGTTGATAGCAAATTAGCCATTCAAATCTATCAAGCGCTTGGTGAGTGCCTCATTAGGTATTGTGTATGCGCATGGGGTAGCGCAGCTAAAACTCACCTTATATCTATTGAACGTGCACAGCGCGCTGCCCTTAAAGTTTTACTATATTTACCATTTAGGCATCCAACTGCTGACGTCTATAATAAATCAAATGTGTTGAGTGTAAGAAAAATATTTATTTATGAAAGTTTACGCAGGTACCATAAAAAAGTCGTACCTACACTACCAACTTCCAATAAAAGAATCGACCGCTGTCCTATTCCATCCGTAAAATCAAGATTCGCACAAAAACAATTTGATTTTATAGTCCCCCACATATATAACAAATTAAATAAGGAATTACAAATAAAAAACAAATCAAATAATGAGGTAAAACAAATAATATCAAATTGGTTAAAACAATTTGAATACGAAGATGTTGAAACAATGTTTAATATTAAAATCTAAAAGCGCTAGTACAACGTTATATTCACATACATACACGCACACACACATACACACACATATACACACACATACACACACACAACCATCACTACACACACGCACACACACACTCACACACACTCACACACACACACATACATTTCCCTCACACACACCCACACCCACAACCTATTAATAAATATTGTTTACGCAAAATTAATGTTAGATTAATTAATGTTACATTAATTATTTTAACATTTGTGACGTAATAAGATATAATAAGATTAATTATTGGGAGAAGCCACTGGCACCTGAAACACAGTGTTCTAACACTAGTTCAGGAGCCTATGGATTCATAAAATTTTATGTAAAAACTTATGTCAATAAATGTTTATTATTATTAAAAAAAAAAATTATATTGTTGGCGGACTGACTTCATGCAGAGTGTTGAGTCATCGATAGGTTATAAAAGGCGAAGCGCAGGCGGCGCGCGCCCATTCCCCGCCCGGTGACGCTGCAGAGGCTACACACAGCCAGCAGCAAGTAGTCCGTTCGAAAAAAAAAAAAAAAAAAAAAGGCGCGCGCCCACTTTTGCTCGAGACTTTGTGCGGAACGGACGTATTTTGTTAAGATTACCCTCATTGTAAATTAGATTGTAGTTGAAGTTATAATTATTGTTTTCTTAAATTAAATCAGTTTAGGTTATATCGCATGTACTTTTTTTTAAATAACCAAAATCAGTCTTGTTGTCAGTTTATTCATACTATATATGAATAGACGTGTCCTGCCTTGGAACATAGTAGAAATACTTGGAGACAATTCGACCCAAAACTTTTAGTGCGGGCCGCGCATTCCATACTACTAACCACAATAGCAACGCTGCCACCCGACCGTAACTAATTCAATATGACGCTCTGGTTGGAACATCTTATGATGTTTGATTTACTCACAGACATCGGATATTTCCGGCTCATGGATTTACTCCTCCGCTCTAATCCATATCTGACGTCTTTGATGTTGATTTACCCCATAATAACTCGATCAAAATAATTTTAGTAATTATAATTAATTTGTATAATTAGTGCTTCATGTGCTAAAATCTTTAACTAACCAAATTGCGGTGTAACGGGGTAATCACGACTGTAAGCAAAGTCAATGCAAGTCGATTATAAAAAATTAAGTAATTGGGAATATTATAATTCATTGGGAATGCATTGAATGAACATGAACACACGACATAAATACTGTCTTTAGTTTTGTTACTATTTGTTTTTCTGCTTATTTTAAATGCATTTATTTATATAATTTATTGTTTTTATAATTTTTGTAATTAATGGTTAAATAATAATAATATATTAATTGTAATTGACATACCTGTTATAACGTACTTTGTTATAAGGTGAATAAATGATGATTATGATCATTATCTGGTCCAAAGGTGGCGTTTAGTAAAATATAGAGCGATTCGCCTTCAGCCTAGGCGAGAGAGGGTAATAAAGCGCGCGAGGGGTACTTCCCAACGGATCATAGTATCGGATTTTCACATTAACCGATCATAAAAGTTGTTCCCATCTGATCATAAGATCAGTTGCAACTAAAATAAATTATATTTTATTCTTCCCAACTGATCATAAGATCCGTTGGGACTCCAGTAAATTATATATTTTAGACACGCAACCGCAAGCGAACTGTACTTGCTACGGCGTAGCCCCACTACGACGTAGTGGCAGGCTTTTGCTCGCTAGGTAACAGACGAGTTAAAAAAACAAGCTACCTTCCAATAAAATATTCTCTAACGCGAAACCGTTGCATTGAAATAAGGTTCATGTTGCACTGTAATATTGCGGTTAGCCATTATTTAATTTCTAATATAATTATAAAATTCACTTGCTAGAGTTTAACAATTAAATAGGTAGGATTAATCATATGCAAGCTAGCTAATTTTGAATGACTAGCCTCGTTGAAGATACTTGTTTATTAATTTGTACAATGTCATTATTATATTTAAATATTAAGACATTCACAAGGTAGAGAATGAAACGACAATAGTACCTACAGTGTATTCGCTACGCTGTATAATCTACTGTTAAAAATGGCCAACTCAGATCAATTCAAAGATTTTGAACTAGAACTGTTGAAAGAAAACTAACTTTATTAAACTTAATTAATGTAAATTCAATTATTTGGATTGGTCGATTTCAGCTCCGATTTCTGAATAAGTTGATATTTTCCAATGTCGCGAGATAAGATCATTTAAACGTTGGTGAAGCGTCTTTGCCTTTTATAATATAAAAAATAAATGTAAATTATACATCTGTGAATAAATACTTCACGTTATATACCTAATATTCATATTGGCAAGAATCTTTGGATGTTTGAATGCATTTGCAGTGTATTGGGCTCTCTGCTGACCACTGTTAGAGATCGTTCAAGGACGATCCTAGATTAGCTAGTTGTATCGAGTGACATTTTTTGCACTCGCGACTAACTTCACAGACTTAAAAAAGAGAAACTTCAGTCGTGTGTGTCACCTGATCCGTGTGGTTGACAAACCCTCCGCTATTGAATTTTGTGACGTAGAAAACTAATTAAATAATTATCATCCAATTAACCAGGACTTAAAATAAAAACTTCATCGTGTCTATTGTGATCGACCGCGTGAACTGTGAGGTGATTGAGTGTTCCGTGCCTCGTACACTCTCGGATTTCTTCGGATTCAAACTCGCCGGCCGGCGCGACGTGGAGTTGTGTGTGTGCGCTTAGGCATACATACAGTTTGCTGTAGTTCCTTTCTTGGGGAGCTCCGGAGGCGGTTTCGAAGCGGTCTAAGGTACGTGGGCTTAAATAAACACTGTAAATTGATTCGTGTATCCCTACTGATTTTTGCCAATATTTTAATCCAAAATAATTTACCGCTATCATTAAAAATATTAATACGTAAATGGTGGGCTATTTACACGCCAGCGATTTTACTCGCGCCACCATAATTTTGGTCCTTTTCGAGCCGGATAGTCCAGTTTTAATTACCTTTTGCTTTGAGTTATTAACCATAAACATTTCATACATAAGTTCGCCCGCCCGTTGCTATGTGCAATTCACTCCGCTTATAACTACCTATAGTGTAACTGCCGCCCGCTAACTTACCTACTTGTTCCCGCCCGCATTTGTTGTTTGTAAACAAACGTTTAGTAGTTTATTCGTGCATAAATTATTAGCATAACGATAACCGAACATGTCGAAACCAAGTTCAGATACGATGTTGATCATTTTAGGAGAAAAGAAAGAGTTGTTATTTAAACGTATGAATCATTTGTTTAATATGTCTAAAAACATCACTTCTTTCGAGAGTTCAAGGTCGAATGAAAACTTTATGTCTGAAACAGAAACTATGGATGACCTTCATAATAATTTTGAATCTATTGTAGATAAAATTAATGAGATTACCTTAATGTCAAACCCTTCCGCGAGTCCCGACTTTGGTTGTTTGGTATCGTTTGACTAATTGTTTACAAGAGTGAAACGTGTTAGAAATAAGATGAATAATCACGCTAATGTCTCACCGCCGCGAAGTGATAGTGCTTCTGTGTTTAAATTGGAGCCGCTTTATATTAAGGAATTCGATGGTAAAATACAGAATTGGCCAGCGTTTTATGAATCTTTTAAAGCAAATATTCACGATAATACGCGTCTAAGTAATTCGCAACGCATTCAATACTTAGTTAGTAAATTGAGTCATTCCGCAAATTCCGTTATTTCTGGAATAGTACCAACGGGGGAAACTTACAGCATAATTTGTGATAGCTTAGTCAAGAAATACCAGGATAAGCGACTTCTAGGAACACATTATCTCAACAAAAGGGTGTACTCACACTGCCGCTAGTCTCGATTCATTTATCGATCATTTTTCGGCATCGATTTCTGCTCTCAAACAGCTGCATGTTTCGGATTTGACGGATTTTATTCTCGTGCACTGCGCACTTAGAAAATTAGACACTCAAACCGCACAATGTTTTGAACTTTCTGTTAGAGATGTTGAAATACCTACAACAAAACAGCTGATCAGTTTCGTTCAAGATCAGGCTAAGATCTTAGGACGTTCGAACCCGATCATGTACATGAACTCAAACCCGCGTAATTCAAATAACACATATAAACCGCCCGCTTCTACGTCACGGAACACACGCTCAAACACATATAAATCCTTTGTTGCGAGCGAGGTACCAATGGTTGCTACCGGAACCTCTGCTTTGCACTCATACCCGCCCGCCATATCTCATTGCGCATTTTGTAATGAAACCGCTCACACACATTTATATACTTGTGCTAAATTCAAGAATACACACGATCCTAAATCTCGTTATGATTTTATTAAATCCAAAAGTGGATGTGTAAACTGTCTCAGTATGACGCATAATTTATCGACCTGTAATTCGTCATCTGTCTGCGAGTTATGTAGAAAACGACACCATACGCTTTTACATTTTGTGAAACAAAATAATAATACGCATGTACAAACGCATTCACACTCACAACCCCACACTAAGTTCGAAGACTTGTATCGTGGGGGCCGGAAACATTCACATCACACACACAATGTACACACTGCTTATGCGAATTTTCCCGTGCTGTCGCCGACAACGCCGCCGCCGCCGGTGCCGCCGCCGTTGCCGCCGCCGCCTACTGATTGCGCGCCTTCACCCGCTTTAAATCTACCGCTTACGTCACATAATGCCGCTGTGCTTCTACCCGCCGAAACAAAACCGAAGTCGACTGTTTTATTATCAACCGCTCAGGTGTACGCGCGTTCTAAAGGTAGTACAGGTCCGAAAACTATCATCAGATGTTTAATTGATAATGGTAGCATGAACAATTTAGTAACGACTGAATGTTGCCGCGCTTTAAACTTGCCGATAATACCTTTGAGTAATTCTTTTGTCAAAGGTGTTGGCTCAACTTCGCGTCCAATTGTTGGATACGTGTATTTGGATATTGAATCCCGCATATACCCGCAACAGAAATACACCATACACGCTCTTGTCGTGGAGTGTATTACAGATCAATTGCCGTCGCAATTTATTGAATGGAATCGTAACATAGATTACCACGACCTCCCGCTCGCAGATTTGAATTGGAATATTCCAGGAGACATTCAGGCAATTATAGGTGCCCAACTCTTTCCGTACATTTATTTGGGGAAGCGGGTTGACTTTGGTCTGCGACTTCCACCTGCACTTCTAACCACTTTTGGTTACGTTCTGATGGGAGATTATCCACGTAATGACACCATACCTACCGCTTCTTTCACCGCGCTCGCGCTGAACGATCTAGAACAGAAGTTTTGGGAACTCGAAGAAGTACCTACGATGCGTTTGTTGTCACCCGAAGAGACGGAGTGCGAAAATATTTTCACGTCATCAGTGACGCGTGATGATGTCGGTCGCTACACGGTATCGCTGCCATTCAGCAAGGATCCATCTGAACTTGGCAATTCACATGCTGTTGCTCTTCGCCGATTTATGGCACTAGAGAGAAAATTTCGCCAGTCACCCGATTTGAGGGAAAATTACAACCAGGTCATTCAAGAATATATCGATAATGGTTATCTTAGCTCTGTCGATGAAACCGAAATTTCTGGTGGAGGCTACTACATACCTCACCGTGCGGTCGTGCGACCTGATAAGCCGATGCCGCGCATAGTGTTAGATGCAAGTTCGAAAACTCACACAGGTTTGTCTTTAAATGACGTGTTGCATATAGGACCTAATTTGCAAGCTGATCTGTTTTTATTGCTTTTGCAATTCCGCTTGTTTCCTGTCGCGATGAACGCTGACATAAAACAAATGTACTTACGCATAGGTGTACCCGTGGACCAGCGTAAATACTTACGCATCTTGTTTCGTTTCAACGAGAACGAACAAGTGCGTACTTTCGCCTTCAAACGCTTACCGTTTGGACTCAAGTCGAGCCCTTATATAGCTATGCGCACTGTGCGACAGCTGGCTTCCGACATGAGTCCACACTATCCTGACGCTGCAAAAATTTGCAGAATCCAGTCTCTATATGGATGATCTGGTATATTCTGCACATAATGAACAAACCGCTATGCAGCTGTCACAAGACCTAATAAACATGTTCAGATCGGGTGATTTTGATCTGGTGAAATGGTCTAGCAACTCACCAGCTCTCTTAAGTAGTCTTCCTGATTCGCACCGCAAATCCCTCGATTTTGACGAAGGCAATATTTCCGCGAAGATCTTAGGTCTTTCCTGGGAATCTTCTGAAGATAACTTTTTCTTCACTTCCGCTGTAATAACCGATAAATGCACTAAGAGGAATATACTCTCCGTAGTTGCACGATTATTCGATGTTCTGGGTTTGGTCGCTCCAGTCATTCTCTATGCCAAATTGCTCATTAAAGAGTTGTGGTTGAGTAACAGTGGCTGGGACGATCCCGCTCCGGAAAATATTGTTGTCCGCTTTTCCGCCCTTGTGCAAGAATTTCCCTTGCTTGATACCTTACGGATTCCGCGCCATGTAGGTGTAAATATTGACTGCATTGTGAATCTCGTTAGCTTTTGTGATGCTAGTTTAAATGGCATGGGTTGTGTGATCTTTTTACACTGTACCTACCCTGCTGGCATCATAGTTCGCTTACTTTGCGCAAAGTCAAAGGTCTCACCGACTAAAGTCACGACTCTTGCACGTCTTGAGTTATGTGCTGCTGTGCTTATGTCTAAGTTAGTGAAGGTTGTCTATGACTCTTACGCTGCACGCGTTCCTATTGCAGGAGTGTATGCATTCTCCGATTCAACTATTGCATTATCGTGGATACATTCTTCCCCACAATGTTGGTCGATTTTCGTGAGTAACCGCGTCGCTCAGTGTCAAGAGAACTTAGCCGCGAAACACTTCTACCACGTAGCTGGTGTAGAAAATCCTAGTGATTGTCTGTCTCGAGGTATGCTGCCGTCGCAGCTAGTCTCTAGTATGACCTCTGGTGGAATGGCCCTTCCTGGATGCATTCCGCTCCTGAAGAATGGCCAATCAAGCCATTTTTGCCGACTGACTGCAGTAACCTTCCTGAGCACAAGACAAATGTGTTGACAGTGACTTCTCAATCGGAACAACCGCTTTTATGTGAGTTGGCGCAACGCATTTCGTCTTGGGACAAATTGCTGCGTGTCATCTCATACATCCTGAGATTCGCACGACCGAAAAATAGCATCGTGCCACGGTCTGTTCAGGCATTGACAGCCGCGGAACGTGCTATGGTCCGCGCCGTGCAATCAGTTCATTTTGCAGATGACATAAAGTGCATTAAAAATAAAAAAATGCCATCCATGAAGCTGCAACGCTTGGCTGTCTTCTTAGATGAAGAGGATATTTTGCGGGTTGGCGGAAGACTTTCTAAGTCAAATCTTCCATTTGATGCCAAGTACCCAGTCCTACTTCCTAAACGCGATCATATCGTTGATCTTATCATACGACATTACCATGTCGTGAACTGTCATACTGGCCCTGGACTTCTCATGTCGATTTTACGACAGCGTTTCTGGATATTAGATGCCAGAACTGTCGTCAGGTCTCAATGTCGTAAATGTAATACGTGTTTTAAGGTGAATCCGTCGCATCCCACTCCCATGATGGCAGATCTTCCTGCGTATCGTGTTTCAGAAGCGAAAGCCTTTGCTCACACAGGAGTAGATTATGCGGGTCCTATTCGCATAACGCTTACCCGCCGTAGAGGTCAACACGCGCAGAAGGCGTATGTCTGTCTGTTTGTATGCCTGGTTACCCACGCTGTGCATGTTGAGTTGGTAACTTCATTAAATTCTTCGGCTTTTGTAGACGCCTTTAAACGCTTTATTTCCCGCCGCGGACCAGTATCCTGTCTTTACTCTGATAATTCCACCACTTTCGTTGGTGCTAAAGCTCAATTGGATGAGCTATATACTTTTTTATTGAACTCTAGTTTCAATTCGTCACTCTCAGAGGAGTTGATGACCCGACGCATTGACTGGAAAATGATTCCTCCTAGAGCTCCTCATTTTGGAGCAATGTGGGAATCGAACATTAAGAGTTTGAAAACTCATATGTACAGGGTGATAGGTAGTCAGCTTCTAACATATGAAGAATTACAAACCGTATTGACGCAAATAGAGTGTATTCTTAATTCGCGCCCTCTGAATGTTGTATCTTCCGATCCACACCCAGAGGTGATAACTCCCGCCCATTTTTTAATGTCGTCTCCCCTGCAATACTTACCCACTGCCGATCTTTCTGATCAGCGCATCAGTCTTGTACAACGCAAAGAACTTTTGGACAGCATGGTCCAATCCTTTTGGAAAAAATGGCGCTTAGAGTATTTGCATACGTTGCAAGTAAGGCAAAAGTGGGCTACTCCGGATAAACCGGTTGAAATCGGGACTGTAGTACTCGTTGGGCAGGATAATTTAGCTCCTCTAAACTGGCCTTTAGGGGTTATTACCGAAGTTTATAAAGGCACCGACGGTATTGTTCGTGTTGCCACGGTCAAGACCAGTTCAGGTAGTTTTAAACGCCCTATCGTCAAACTATATCCCATTCCGACACAATAAATGTATATTCGTAAAATATTTATTGTTGTTTATTATTTATATATCTACGCGCGCTTATAAGTATTCCGCATTATTAGGATTAAGTTACAATTTCTTAATAAGTAACATTCACGCCTGATCAGACATAAAGTTCATTGATCTTTTAGATTATTTCATAATATAAACGAGTAGAATCTAATAACTCTTACTGTTTCTTTTGAAAGATCTTGCGCTCTTCCAAGGCGGGGTGCATGGTGAAGCGTCTTTGCCTTTTATAATATAAAAAATAAATGTAAATTA
The DNA here is from genome assembly GCA_948107665.1 of Lomographa bimaculata. NCBI lineage: Eukaryota > Metazoa > Arthropoda > Insecta > Lepidoptera > Geometridae > Lomographa > Lomographa bimaculata. The sequence goes on from OX403589.1 coordinate 11,140,584, forward strand.
TACATCTGTGAATAAATACTTCACGTTATATACCTAATATTCATATTGGCAAGAATCTTTGGATGTTTGAATGCATTTGCAGTGTATTGGGCTCTCTGCTGACCACTGTTAGAGATCGTTCAAGGACGATCCTAGAGATGGCGCTAGTTGTATCGAGTGACATTTTTTGCACTCGCGACTAACTTCACAGACTTAAAAAAGAGAAACTTCAGTCGTGTGTGTCACCTGATCCGTGTGGTTTTTTTTTTTTTTTTTTTTTTTATTTGTGACAAGCTAGTGTTTGACCACTATCTCACCTGATGGTAAGTGACGATGTGATCGAAGCTGGTAAACACACTAGACCTGGAATACGCAGGCTCTCAAGGATAACTGCCGGAACACCGTATTTGGCTTGGCGGCAGACTTTCAACTTGACTTTCAACTGGTTGACAAACCCTCCGCTATTGAATTTTGTGACGTAGAAAACTAATTAAATAATTATCATCCAATTAACCAGGACTTAAAATAAAAACTTCATCGTGTCTATTGTGATCGACCGCGTGAACTGTGAGGTGATTGAGTGTTCCGTGCCTCGTACACTCTCGGATTTCTTCGGATTCAAACTCGCCGGCCGGCGCGACGTGGAGTTGTGTGTGTGCGCTTAGGCATACATACAGTTTGCTGTAGTTCCTTTCTTGGGGAGCTCCGGAGGCGGTTTCGAAGCGGTCTAAGGTACGTGGGCTTAAATAAACACTGTAAATTGATTCGTGTATCCCTACTGATTTTTGCCAATATTTTAATCCAAAATAATTTACCGCTATCATTAAAAATATTAATACGTAAATGGTGGGCTATTTACACGCCAGCGATTTTACTCGCGCCACCAAACGTATTTACATCTTTAACTCATAGTTGACGCGATTCAATGACATAAGGCCAACAACAAAAATGAAATACTACTTATGCAAAACTTCAGAGCTTAGGGCATCTTCGCCCGTTGGCGAGTCTCTCGGTATTTTATCGGACACATTTCGGAGAGTGTGTGACGGAATTACACAATCTAATTTCCTCATCCCCATTCTATTACGGTACTCGAGTCTATACGGACTTGACTCCTAAGCGACACCGCTATATGGTAGATATTCTACAAATGCGGACGAACCGTTTTGCTTCCACGTTCATTATGCGAACCGCAAAGGAATGGAACTCCTTACCTAAGTCTGTGTTTCCTGATATAAACAATATGGGAGTCTTTAAGTCACGAGTGAATAAGCATCTTCTAGGCAAACACGCTCCATCATAGACCGCATCGTCGCTTACCATCAGGTGAGATAGTGGTCAAACGTTTGCTTATCTTGAATAAAAAAAATAAAAAGCTGTAAAATGTTTTCGAAGAAGTCCACCGTTGAAATAAAAAGTTTTGAAATTAACTTTCTTTTTCATTTTCGTAAGGAAGCTTTCGATGGATGGAAGTAATTAATCAGAAAGATATCGAGCTGTGACGGGGTAGGTAAATACCGAGATTGACGGGAGATAGCGCGCTGTCTGAAACAGTGGAAAACTATTTCCATTATGCAGGAATTTACAAAAAGTATACTTTTGTGTAGTACTGCTTTAATATATCTACAAGGTTTTTTTGCTTAATTAAACAACTTTCAACGTATTTAAAAAAAATAAGTTATTTAATTCGGTCTATAATTCAATGAATAACAATTGCGAAAAAATGATCTGATGATCTTTCCCATTTCTACTATCGGACAACCACATGTAAAACCATGTGACATCTATTTATGGTAGAGTATCCATTCCCGCGTCTGCGCCCGCTTTTATCAAGTTAAAAAGAAGCCTATTTGTTAATCTTAGGTATGATCTATGTACATTCCAAATTTCATCCAAATCCGTTCAGCCGTTATAACGTGAAGATGGAACAAACATACTTAGACACAAACTTTCGGAATTACATTGACAAAACGTTTTGCTTCCGCATTGTGCGTACCGCAAAGGAGTGGAATTCCATGCCCGAGTCTGTCTTTCCCGATAAATGCAATCTAGAAGTAGTCAAGTCACGATTGAAGAGCTAGTAGGTATCTTCTAGACAAACGTGCACCATCGTCGACCACTTTCAATTAGGTGAGATAGTAGTCAAACGTTTACATATTGCGAATAAAAAAAATAGATAGCTGCACGTGAACTAGGACGACATAAAAGTATAGTGTGCTATCAGTCAATTAAAATGCTTTTAAATAAACAAACGATAACAAAATTATAAAACACTATGTGTTAATCCTAGGTATAATCTACTTACATTCCAAATTTCATCCAAATCCGTTCAGCCGTTTAAGCGTGAAGAGGGAACAAACATACTTACACACAAACTTTCGGATTTATAATATTAGTAGGATACTCACTCACAGCCCCACACTACTGACACTATGACTTGTGTCGTGGGTGCCGGAAACATTCACATCGACACAAATTTTCCTTAAAGGGGAGATCTTGTGTTTCCGCCAGCAATCGAGCTCGATGGGGTATCTATTCGATATTCTATATCGATCGGCTATTGCTTCGGAGATGAACCAAATAAGCCAACGTGCATTTCAATTATATATTGCTGAAAGTTTTTTTTATTGGTATAATCTATTTAATTAACTTTTTATAAAGCTTCAAAAACTCATATAACTAAGCTATAAAATGTAGGTGCATTTTTACTAGGCAACAACTCTAATTTCTGTATATTTGTAAATGGAGAATGCCTTTGAAATTATAATTTTATGCGGGCACGTTTCTCTGGTAATGTTGCGGAATTCTTGGAATGATGCTTTCAGTGACACTACGGTCAGCTGTTAGAGATATATATATATATAAATATACATGTGTCTATAGAAACTAAATGCTATTCATGTGGGAGAGCTTACAATTCCGCCTTTGACGAAGCAGCACCCTATGTCGCGGCGATTTACTCGCTTCTGATACGAGTATAATCACATATGTTTAAAAATAACGACTCAAAATGATACTGAGAAATATAAAGCTGCTTTATTTTTCAACTAGCTGCGACCTGCGGTTTTATCCGCGTAAGTCCCGGACCTGCGGGAATTCCGGGATAAAAAGTAGTCTATGTGTTAATCCAGGGAGTAAGCTACCGCCAAAACATTTTTTGTTCAAAATTGTCAGTTTGAACCTGAAGAAGTAACAAACATACCTACACTTGCAAACTTTCGCTTTCCGCTAGTATTGTAGCAACGTGTTTTTCAAGTATTTTTGCACGATTTATTTATAGCATCATAAGGAAAAAAGTTATTGTATTCATATTATAATACTCCAATACAATTTTTGGTACATAATTTACATTCATCTCCCAGACATTGAGTTGAGAAGGGTAGAAATAGAAATATTATATATGGAACTTGCCTTAATAGAAAATTTGTTTTTACTTAAAGGCTTATTCGTAAAGGTGTTTCAAGAAAAAGTAAAAGGTTGTTTCGTACATGAATATTACGTATTTATCCACACAAATGTGTCGATCAGTATTGAAGAAATTCACATTATAGTTGATTTCCCCGTGTAATTTATAGGGCATACTACCCGTGCCCCGAGGCTTCGCGAGCTTTTAGCAAGTTAAAATAGCCTGTTTGTTAATTGGTATAAGCTAAGTTTATTCCAAATTTCATCCAAATCCGTTCAGTGATTACAACGTGAAGAGAAAACAAACATACGTGCTGCGGTGCCAGCGTCCGCCGCCCCTTCCGTGCGAACCAAACGCGTAACGCCGATCTAAAGCCAAAGCTTTTAGGCCGAAAAACGAATTGTCAATTAACATACTGCTTAAATGTAAACTGTGGTTATGTGCCGCCCGAATTAATTTCCGAGATAAACTTCATATAATTCATGATTAGATACATAAGCTATGTAGCGAAGCGTTTTCGAGCAAACAATGAGATTTATCTTAGAGTACTTGACATCTCGACTTCAAAGGCTTGCCTATATTATATATTAAAGTGTTGAGACCGGACCCTACTAACATACTATGGCTATAAACAACTAATGGATTTATCTATTGACCACCGACAAATAGTCGGCGAAGGTGCGGCTTTGTGTTTAGATGTTATGTTGATGATTGAATTAAAAATTCAAGAGCAACAGCAATATGAAAATTCCTGTTCGCTTTACTTATTTATGAAAGTAGTATTTGCCGTACCGCAATTTCCGGCATTCATGAAATGTTTATATGGGTACTTATCTAAATCCTAATGATTCCAAGTAACTACATCAAGTTACATAACATAAATATAAACGCTTTCACACTCACAGCCCCACACTAAGTTCAATGACTTTTGTCGAAATATTAGTCGAAATATTCACATCACACACAATCACAGTCAGAACCAGAAACACTAATTTTCCTTAAGACAAAACCTGTGTTCCCGCCGGGAATCCAACCCCTACTTAGAAGGCGATCGCTCACCCAACTAAGCCAACGGGCAATACAAGTATGTACCTATACCTACTTATCAGATCTATATATATAAAAATCAATGCCACTTTTCGTTGTAATGCTATAACTCAAGAACGGGCTCACCTATCCAAACCAAATGTTTAGGCTTTGTTCGGACTATTAAGTAGATGGTTTATGTGAAGTTTGCACAAAATTGGTCGAGCGGTTCTTCATTTATCACACCCGGGCGAAGCCGGGGCGGATCGCTAGTAATGTATGTAAATTGTGATTGTATGTGGTGATGTGAATATTTCCGGCACCCACGACACAAGTCATCGAACTTAGTGTGGGGCTGTGGGTGTGAAAGCGTTTATGTTTTGTGTTTAATTTATGATTTTATCCGGCTTTCAGAACGTACCTAGCTCATTAAATCTTTTCTTTATTACAACAAAGCGCTTACCAGATAAGCGCCATTTTTGGATATTTCTTTAAATATACATGTATAGTATGAAGATATAGCACAATTTGCGTTTTAGTAAAATAACGCCACTTTCCGTATTTTTACTACTATGTGTTATGTTTGAAATGAGATATCTCTGTAACGGCTGGAGAATTAAATTCCTTCGTATGTACATTCCGAATTCATGTCCTATCCAGGAGTCTAGACCATCTAAGCTAAGCCTTGGAAAAGAATATAGATAGGAAAAACTAGAAGAGATTTCACTTCGTTCGCCTCGACGTGCTTCGAAGAGCTCATCAACAGAAAAATATATTCTTTATCTTAGTAATTTAGTACCAGCAACAAGTTACTAACATTAAATGTTACGTGACATATAAGCACATCTTTTGTGTCATATACAAGGTTATTTGTAATAATTTATCAATTTTTAATTTAAGATTGGTAATACCAGAAAATTCTTAGACTCGACTCTTATTCTAACCCTTAGATTATTTAGTTCTACGACTTTCTTCTAAGTGCTAAATTTTTTGTTATAATAACGAAGTTATGAAAATTAAGGAAGCGGTATTTCCAATTTTGATACAATTGACACTAATATTGTAAATGTGAAAGTTTGTGTGTAAGTCTGTAACTAAGTATGTTTATTTTCCCTTCACACGTAACGGCTGAACAGATTTGAAATGTGCATTTAATGAATATTTTATACCCAGGATTAACACATAGGCTTTCTAATTAAATTGTGCGGGCGAAGTCGCGGGGAACTACTGGTTTTACACTAGGCTAAAAATAATATGACTCATTTCTTCAGCTATATTATTAATTTTTTAGAGCTAAAGTGTACAAGTGCATACGTTGAATTTCTTAAATGAATAACCTTTACTATTCACAATAGTACTAAACGACTTTCGAAAAGCAAAACTTATAAGTATTAGTTTGTCCGCGTAGTGTGTGCGAATAAGAACCGCAAAGAGGATGAAACTTCGTAACTTTAGTACCTACGATCTAGTTATAGGACTTAGGGAACGTTTAGGTACCAGGGAACGATGCTCTCAAATACCACAGGACGGTCTGAAAACCACGGTTTGACCGCTGAAACTTCGAGACGGTCACAAGACAAACAGCTTAAGTATAAGTTGATAAGGTTAGATAGCAATTTTTTTAACAACAGCTACAATAGCGATCGCTGACCCACACTAAGCTTAAATATATACCCACACTAAGTTAAAAGATATCGTAATATACCCACACTAAGTTTAAAAATATTGTAATTGCTCATAACATTTAAATTAAAAACTCAATCATATCCAAAACTAAACGCAGAAGCACACACACACACATACATTTATCTCACTAAAATATAGACCTAGAATTGGCTGTACTACACATGTTAAATGCTTTTTTATTAAATGTTGTTGGTCTTCTTAATAAATAAATAATATCTCTTGGGAAGGAAAATTGTATACTAATGCCGGGAATCGAACCCAGAACCCGCGGAGTAGAGAGCACAGACTTGTCCACTGCGCCAATTGAGTCTGAAAAAATAGTAATTAAGTAGGAGTCTGTCTTATACTTTCTAAATTAACAAAACAACCACAATAATTTAGAAACAGACTTAAGAGGACTCCACACTTGCAGTTACATGCCTATGTCCCTATACGTAGCCTTGTACTTCAGTTAATCATCGTACATCAGCCAATTAAATACCTAAATGTAATCTTAATGTAATGACCTATATTTTGGTTCTCAGTAGTAAATAAAAAACTGTTCATCATCACTATAATTTGCATATTTTCCTCTTAAAACGAAACAACATGAATATTACAAAAGCTTTTTACTAAAGCTACAGTCACTATTGTTAACAAAAATGAGACGGTGGTTGTTTGCCGAGCTGATTTTAAAACAAGGTTCTCTTCAATTTGGTTACAACAAGTACCTCTCTATTGTTTTGTATTCGTAGTAATTCGTACTAAAGTGGAACGGTTTTTTCCGTTTTGTTAGACTACTTCATCATTTAGTCTAACAATTCAGAAAACAAAATATGTTATTTTAGGCTGTCTAACAGAACGGAAAACAAACCGGTTATTTTAGACTGTTAGTTCGACAAGGGTATATAGTTTGTGGATTTCACGAAGATGCCCCATTTCTATGCATGATTAATTGATTATTTGTGTGTGGTTTCTATTGGCACTTAAAAGCTGTGTTAACAGACGAACTTTTTCTCCTAAATAATTAGCCATTAAAACACGTTTAGTGGGGCATATAAGTATAAAAGTAAAATGGTTCATTTTACTCTAGGGGTTGTAGTGTGTCTTCTTGTAATGTACGAACTGGAACTTTAAATATTTAAATAACTGTAATACGTTTTCGAATGTTTTGGTTCTGGTTGTGATTGTGTGTGATGTGAATGTTTCCGGCACCTACGACACAAGTCATGGAACTAAGTGTGGGGCTGTGAGTGTGAAAATATTTATGTTTTATGTTTATTAATAAGTTTTGACCGTGCCTCGTAGACATTTTCGCTTTCGCCTTCTAAACCGTGGGTATCGGGTTCGATTCAAGATCAGAACACAAGTTTTCTCCCCTAGAGAAATTATTACTGGTTGCAGGTGTGATGTGAATGTTTCCGGCTCCCACGACTTAAGTCACTAGACTTATTGAGTTGTGAGTGTGAAAGTGTTTTTTGAAAGTGTTCATAATATTGCATATTACTTGTAAATTTGCTAACAAGGCATGTTATGTACGTTACTATCTTATATAATGTCATATTAGGTACACACTAACATTAATGAATCAACTGTGCACATACATTCTTTTTAGTCTGGCGAGTTAATAGGGATTTACCAGCAATAGAAACTCGAGGCGCTTGGGTTTTTCACTTACCTTGAAACGTAACATATGGAACAAAGCATGTACATTAACGTCCGATAAAAGGTACTACAGCACACATAATGAAATTCTAACTAAATTATTAGTTATGTTATAAGGCCCGAGACTGCCAATATGTAACCAACGTTTAAGTAACTGTTAACTAAATAAAATTTAGCGGATGCTTTCTTCACGTACTTAGTACTCTATTTCTATTTATTTATATCACCGATTGGTTTGCCGTCAGCCTCTAGTTTTGTGGTTGACTTTTGTGCTGAAGCAAACCCATTTCAGCATACTTATTTATACATTGAGTAGTGTTTAAATATAGTTATGTTCATGTACTTCTAAACATGTCGAAATTTTTTTTTTTTTTTAACTTAATAATATATTGTTGTATTTAAAGTAGTGCCTATTATTGCACGTCCGAAATGGACAACTGTTTTTAATGAATTGTTTATACGTACCACCTTTTTGTACGCATATCCTTATGCTGTAAATATTTTTCTGATTCTGATTATTCAGCTGGCTTAGTATGAACTTACACGTGCCCACTATCTAAATATATATAAAATAAATAAATGTCATGTTAGTTACACTATTTTTAACTTAAGAACGGCTGAACAGATTTGGCTGAAAATTAGGTAGCTTAGAATCAGGAGACGGACATAGGATACTTTTTAGGAACGTCACATTTTTTTATAGGTGTATTAAAATTATTTTCTCATACGTCACTCGGATTTGGTAAAGTACTAGGCAAACATAAACATGAAGGAGGTAATAATATAGTCACGTGGCATTGTAACGCATGCCGGGTATATTGACTGTTAGGCGGAACGAAGGTCGCCGGGACAGCTAGTGCTTAATAAATGTAGATGAACCATATACTTATTTCTAAATTAAATACTAAATTAGTAAATTTATCCTGCAATGGGTTTCCAACGTTTTGTATTGATTTAAAACATGCTTCCGTTATTTCTTCCATTTCCCGTTGAAATATTTTATTGACTCGGTAATCGATTCGTTAACGAACCGTTGCTTAATAATTCTCAGTTAAGTCTTAATTATTATTTACTGTTGTATGTGATGAAGTTTTGATTTTAATAGTTTTTTAATCGCCGTCTACCAGTTAAACGACCGTTATGTCCCTAACCGTAGATTAGTTAACTCGGGCCTGAATTATGTGCTTGCAAACAGTTCTCTAATCAAGATATGGCAATATATATCGTTCAAGTATGTCATAAGTTCATGACGTTGGTCACACATGCTTCATTAGGAATTCCAGTGCATTTATGCAAATGTAACCGAGACATGGCAATACGATTTCATTTACCTCGCAATAAACAACATATTATCACAACTGCCCGTTAGCTTAATTAGGTGCGCGTTCACCTTCTTCAGGGATCTGTTAATGTTATCTGTTTCGATTACCTGCGGAAACATATATTTTCTACCCAAAGGAAATATGTGGTTCTGGGTGTGATTATGTGTGCGATATGTAAATGTTTTCGGCACCCACGATACAAGTCTTTGAACTTAGTGTGGGGCTGAGAGTGTGAGTTCGTTTGTTTGTTTATTTGTAACTTTAAACATTTTCTTGGCATGAATACTTATTCATTATATATAGGTGGATAATAAATTAATAATTATAAACATATAAATATGCTTGTTTCTTTATATTTCTTTATGCATCAGCAAAACGAATCGTTTATGTAGAGAATTCATTTCTACACAAAACGATTCGTTAAAGAACTTTAAGAAATCTTCCCTTTTTTTTATAAATTTTTTTATGTTTGGCTCATCCCTCAAAATTATGAAAATTACTAATAATATGATAATTTACCATCAATGATAATATTATTAGTAATTTTCATAAATTTTACACACCTAGATTTGCTTTACCTGTATTTAATTGTCTTATAAATATGAGGTCTGGTCACTTTATAAGTATATAAAATCCAGGAGGTACCTAATCCTTACTGTCGTATCGATTTGAAACTTAGCAAGAGTATTCTCGTAGTTCTGATGATGGAGGAGGGAGGTGGAAAGTGAATTTTAAATGGCTACTTTGAATTGTATTACTGAGAAAATTGTGTTTTTTTTTTCTGATCATTCCGTTTCTGTAAAAACTCAAGGTAGTCAAATCATCTCTACTATTAAATTGAAAAAGAGGTGGGTTGAGATTGGGTTGTCCCATAGAAATTACAATATTTCAAATTAAGATAGTGCTTCCATTTTTAACCGACTTCACAAAAAAGGAGGTTCTCAATTCGACTGTTTTTTTCTGTCTAGGTGAACCGATTTTGATGTTTTTTTTTATTTGACAACTAGGGCTTCCCATGTGGTTCCCATGTTTTAACACCTTTAAAACCAGTAGTTTTTGAATTATCCTCAATAATTCATTTATTCTGATCAAAAGTCCCGAAGATAAAGCGGTGAAGGCAGTTCTTTTTTAAGTTTAATTTGCGTTTAAATTATTCATGTCTATCATCCTTAAGATCAGCTATCAGCCCCACAATGACATGAAAATAGCACTTTGTACTGCACGCTACTCGAGGAAGTTATTATTAAAAGACCTTTAGAAATGTTCGCCATTATTTTCTAATACTGAAGAAAGTTCATTCATCATTTTACTTCGCTCAATTGAACCTCGAATCACCTCGTCATTAATCATGTCACCGCGATTGTGAATTTCCATACAAATGTTGAACACTATTTACGCTAATCTATTCAACTTTTGATGATATGTTACAATGAAACCATAGATTAACATCTAGTTGATAATATCTGTTAATACTTACCATTTTTTTACCGACTTCCCAGAAAAGGAGGAGGTACACAAGTCGACTGTATATGTTTTTTTATTTGTGTCACCTCATAACTTCTTTCCACGTGAACCGATTTCGCAATTATTTTTTTTATTGAAAGCTGGTGCTTTTCATGTGGTCCTATTGAAATTTTATCAAGATTGGATCTCTAGTTTTTGAGTTATCGTCAATAATGCGTGTGCAATACATTAAATCTGATCAAGGTTCCGAAGATAAAGCGGTGAAGTCGGTTTTTTTATGCTTTGTTTGCGTTTAATTATTTCTTACTTTGAACTAGCTTGAAAACGAATGACGGGGCCATGCCTTAGCTTTGCAGATCTACTGGAAATCTTGGCTATGCTAATAACTTTACCGTAATTAATAGTTCGCTTATGATAACATGTTTTCCAATTACTACATAATAATTATCAATTTGAACTGAAATACATTGATAGCGGTAGGACGGTAGAGTCCGATCGGGGAAGTACCATACCATTGGCAGACATTCAACCGCCAAGCAGTATTGTGCAAACATTACTGTACTCCGTATTGAAGGGCAATGTTTCCATTGTAATTACAAGGTCTTAAGAGATTTAAAATCTCATATCTCGGGTGACGAGCACTTTGTTTTGCCACGCAGAATTTTGATCAATTTAAGTTCAAAACTTTGGGTGGCACTGAACTGTAATAGGCGAGGGTGACGCTTACCATCGGGCAAGCGTCATGCTCGTCTCGTCTCTCAATTACATAAAAAAATCGGTGATTTTATAAAATTACTAGTAATGAAAATATAAGGACTGTTGGGAATTAATATAAATTGCAAAACAAAGCAATATCGACGCACGAATAAACTTTTACACCTGCGCTGACTGAGATGACGAATATTATTGTATACTTGATATACTTGACGGCTCTTATATTTGTATTATGCCTTTTGATACTTAGAAAACGAACTACACAATTAAAATGTTTAATTAGCGTTGCATGTGCCCAAATGTTTGGCCAAACATAAATCACGGTGGTGCTGACATCGAATGCTGGCGAATTCTTGTAGTTTACTTTTGTAACAAATCAGTCGAGGAAAATTACAACTCATTAAGTGTTTAAATGCATTATCAGGTCAAGGGCAGTATTTAGCTGATAATAATAAACGATAGCCGAAGTCTAGGCGAGAACGGGTAATTGTGCAAGACACGCAAGCAAAAGTAAACTCTGCTTGCTACGACGTAGCCCCTCTACGGCTTAGCGACAGGTTGCGATATCAGTAGCCATTTATATTGTGATTAATTGCTTCATTGTAGAACTATTTTGCAATAACGTTATTTTCATGGACACCTCTGAATAGAAACAGTTGAATAGTTATAGTATTTTAATAGGCGAATTTGTGGTAATGTATAATAATTGGAGCGAATAATAATAGCCGTGAATTTGAAAGCACATTAGGTTTACTCTTTACACAAAATAACTTTAATGAAATTTTCTCGAGTCTCGGCGAAGGACATTAGCATTCTATATTTTCTGTATCTTATTTTCAGAACAGACATCGTTGAAAATTCTATGTAGTCGAAATACTTGTTTTATCGTAAGAATTAGTATCAGTGACTTAAAATACAAAACATTTATCCCCATCCAATAGGTAATAGTAGGGGCTTTGGTTCTAAATCTATACCTTTGAAAAGAAGGATCAAAACAATAGGTTTATTAATGTATTTATAAAAGCTTTACAGTCACAGCCCCGAACTCAGTTTGACTTCTTGTATAACAAGTGACCAACAAACAATCATAATACACACAATTACACCTAGAATAAGGTGCTCAAATTCGTTCAGAGATAAAAAGTACTTGAGCCCGTAGCGTAGAGTCGAACCCGTAGCTCGAGCCCCTAAGCCAACAGATAATTAATTAAAGTTCCGGCAGTTATCCTTGAGAGCCTGCGTATTCCAGGTCTAGTGTGTTTACCAGCTTCGATCACATCGTCACTTACCATCAGGTGAGATAGTGGTCAAACACTAGCCTGTCACAAATAAAAAAAAAAAAAAAAGTTATCATAGAAAAGACATTTACGAATGTAATTTTGTATAGCAAAATTACATAGTTGGATGATACTATTCTATATTTGATAATTAAATGCAAGCAAAGCTTAAGAAAACCGACTTCACCGCTTTATCTTCGGAATTTTGATCAGATTAGATGTACTTAACACGCATTATTGAAGATATTTCAAGATCTACTGATCATATCTTGATCTAATTTAAATGGGACCAATTAAGATAATTTATTCATGAAAAATATAAACAATTTTAAAACTTAACTAAGTATATCTACATACCATATCTATTTAAATTTTTAGATTACAAATAAGCCCTTATTCCCCTTAGATAACTAGATTTAGATAACCAGTATTCTAAGAGGAAAAACGTTTACCATTATATTACCCGGTAATTTAAAAGGAATATATTATTACCATTAGAAAACTGATCTTTATTTTTAGATAACCAGTTAAATAATAAGATTTTGATATTCCTGTTATAATACTATACCGGTTAGCTAACCGAGTATGCGATCTGATAGACTTCAGAAAATTAATTGAATTAGGCGTTACTTTTCGGAAATCCATAACGACAAAGTAACGTTCGCACCCCAATAACACTAACTTTCGCGGCGTGCGGGCGGGCGGGTGGTGCATCCTGCTTGAAGCCTAACAACATTATCGGGATTAACACTAAATATAATAAATTAACTTTGCTGATAGACTTCGTTTTTAAATTCTATTTATGAATTTTAAATTATTATGTGTACAATTCAATAACTATATGGTTAATCAATGGTTGAACAAAGAACAATTTTAAATTTAATAATTACATTTTAAATTATGATGTGTATTGTACTATTCAATAAATAAAATTATGGTTAATCAATGGTTGAACAAAGAAACATTTTGCCGAAACTGACTGAACGAAAAACACCGCAAAACTTACTTTGCCGAGGTCTGAAATTCCCGATTCCACAGATTTGTGCACTACCTACTCTACCGCATATATGCTAAAGATCCCACATGACGATGTAAATTATTACGCAATTGTTAGATCAGAGGTGAATCGAATTTTATAAAATAAGAGAGTCGATGATATAGAAACGAATCGCCGAATTAATAGAGCTGTCATTCAATTGTGTTCATTCGGTGTAAACCAAATTTCAGTCGGACATTACTTTGAGAAAATTATAAAACTGATCAACGCGAACGGCGAGACGGATTCGCGAAGCGAGGGTTCTGTTAATTATCGTAGTTAATACGCTAAATTAAATTTGCTTGTATAAGTAGAAAAATCTCGAAATGGTTCAAACTTTCAAATATATTTTGTTGGTAATTAGTGTAAATATGTTTGTTGATAATAATATTTATATAAGTAGCTAATATAATTATTATTTATTAAGGTAGTTAAGTTTCTAGGTCGAATGGAAGTTAAAAAGACTTGTTAACAAATTTCGCCAAAAAGCTAGGATTTCCCATTAGAAAACTAAGTTATCTAACAGTAAAAAAAAGTCCTAGTAAAATACTGGTTATCTAACATGGATATCTACGCGGAATAAAGTTTTCCATTAGAAAACCAAGTTATCCAACAGTAAATATTTTTCCTCTTAGAATACTGGTTATCTTATATAGTTATCTTAGAGGAATAAGGGCAAATTAGGCAGGTAAAGTAGATAGGTGTTACAGCCACCAAGCTCCTATATCAGTGCATATATTTAAATTAAGTAAGTATTATTATATAATATGAATACAGTATATTATAACTATCTACGAGCCAATCGCCTATATTAATACAGTTCGAAAGCAACATCTTTCAAACAAAAAAAAATTCAAAATTGTATACAGTAGTACACATACAGTCGACTTCAGTACCTTCTCCTTTTTGTGAAGTCGGTAGAAAACGCTTTTGAATTTCTTCAGAATCTTCCACTTTTGACCCAAGTCAATCAAATGTCAAATGAAGCATTTGTGATCGGTTTTTGTCAACTCTTATATATCTAAGAATGAGATATCGCAGTAAATCCACTGCATTTTACTCACCAACCATTTTAAGATTCGTGGTTTTATTTTCTTTATTATCATTCGATTTTTCTATGTGGATTTATAACTTAGCTATCGCGTTGATAGTTATTAAAACGAAGTGCTGAAAGAAATATGCTTTCAAAAAGCTCCTTTTCCCAGCCACTCCACTGCACCGTGCACGTACTTTTAATTCTGTGACTTCACTGAACTGCAACCATTATAATTATCGGCGAGAGTCTAGATAATAAGTTAACCTCACTTCAAGCTACAACAAAAACTAACGCTTTCACACTCACAGCCCGCACAAAAGTCGAACACTTGTATCGCGGGTGCCTACACAATTTTTCCTTGGGGAAAGAACTTCTATTCCCCGCCAGGAACCCGGCACCCGCAGCATAAAAGGCACTCATGTAACCAACTAAAGCCGACGACGGACGGACAAAGGAAAGCCACACGAAGGTCTCAGAACCTCAGTACACTATCTTCAAATTAACAAAAATGACAACCACCTCGTAATCATTTGTGACATAACAAAATAAATGTGAAAAAAGGGTGTAATTTAAAAAAAACGAGTATTGTATAAGCACCTAGTGTGAAATTGATAAATATGGTCTCGAACATTCTATAGGGATCAAATTCATTTTAGGTATAACATCGAAAAAAACATATATAATCTATAAATATATCTCAAAGGCATACTTTGTGAACAATCTTTTTAATAAATAACAGCAGTGCCCTGACTTTCCTAACTTAGAGAAAATGAAGCACATTTTCCATACCATTGATGTTTGTAAGTACGAAACCTTTGCTTTCTTTGATGAAAGTATTCTGAATTCTTTTATTTCGTATTTTTCTCTTGATAACGTACTTTAGTAGTCTAGACACAATAGGTATAATATGTCAGCGAAACATCATCCAGATTGAAACCTAAAATATCTATACAAATAGACGATCCCGGATCGTTATTAATGAGCAAAAAATAAGTCAGATATATTATACATATACATTCATACCTACACAGGTGGGTAGGTCAAATATAATACAATAATACTTTATCGCAGACTTAACAAAATAAAAACTAAGTTACAATAAAATAGTGTTAGGTATATATATAAGGTCGAGCAATTGGTGGTCTGATTTTTGCCAGACAACCTTTGGATCGACAGAAAATGAACATGATAATTTGGGTCAATGAGGTGTGCTATATATAATACATACATGATCTGTATAAAAATCTATTGATTTAATCTCGCAAAAACTGAAAAGTGGCTAGACCGATTTGGCTGACTTTATTTTTTGTGTTCGTAATTGTTAGGCAAACCGCGGCTGACACCGCGAGGCTAAATAGTATACATATATAATAGACATACATAATATAAATATTAACAAATACTACCATGAAAATAAATACCTCAACAGCAGTTAGGCAGCCCATTCTACAGAAGGACACCTTTTATTGTCATAATGTATGTGCGGCCATTTTCTACCGACTTCACAAAAAAGGAGGAGGTACTCAAGTCGACTATATTTTTTTTATGTGTACCTCATAACTTCGTTCCACGTGAACCGATTTTGCAATATTTTTTTTTTCATTTGAAAGCTGTTGCTTTCTTATTAGTCCCATTTAAATTTGATCAAGATTTGATCAGTAGTTCTTGAAATATCGTCAATCTAATCTGATCAAAGTTCCGAAGATAAAGCGGTGAAGTCGGTTTTTTTCTCATACAGAAAACAAACTATTCGACTCGAGTACCTCCTCCTTTTTTTTGAAGTCGGTAAAAATCGACAAGACCAATAAATGAATTAAAATCCTTCCACTCATATATGTCCACTATTGTTAAAATTGTAGAAGCGTTTGCTGGTTTGTCCTTTATTCATGCAACAATGGATCGAATGAATATTTTATCATAACATAGTTTATTAATCAGAGCGTCGCATTGCCTACTTTTTCCTGATTCATCATATTTATTATCATGATCATGATTATTACTAGCGTAGGCGCAGCCTGTAGAACCATCTAATACTTAGGTAATGTATTCGACATTGGACATACTGTTTTAAATAAAGTCAGAACAGGCAGGTAAAAAGAGGGAAATAGTTAAATCTCAGGTAATCTGAAGGGTTGAGTGGGCCGGACGACTGACTCGTTTGACGAAGTTAAGGGTCGTAAAGCCTCAAAGACTTAGGTACTTAGCTCTCAGATTGTAGTTTTTCAACGAAACTACTTTATATACAAGTATTTTTCCCAGATGCCACACTTGCCTCGTCCCTCGTAATTTGAATTTCAGCAGCAATATTTCCCTTCGCTGGTTCTTACCTCACCCCATTAACCAGAGTTTGTTCAGCGCCGAATCTAGGTTTATTTCAAAGGGGTGGGCATTAAACGTTTATTGGCGATATTCATATGCCTATTTTTTTCTGGCAATTTAAATACAAGGCCAATCGAAACGAACGTATTCCACAATCGAGTAAAATAGTTTAACATAAATGAAGAAATATATTGGTCCGGTATTTTCTGTCAATATGTAGGTATAGCAATGACAACACAAGGAGGTGGCCCTCGCCGTTTCGAATCAATGGGGGCTGGGGCTCTACAATGTGATAACATTGTAGAGCCCCAGTTGAATATAAACTTATGACAAATCCCATGGTGTTTTAAGGGGTATTATGTTGTTTAAGTAATTCCTAATGCCACCACTAGTAAGCCACTACAGTACACTGCACTGGTCTATTGTACAGAAATTCCATCACCAAACACTAAATGTACCTTAGCTCTTCTGAAAAGTCATCATTCTAGGCCTGGCTTCATTTTAGGCCTAGCTTGCTTACCACTCGACCACATCATGACTTACTAATAGGAGAGAATAATATGATCCGTTGGGAAGTACCTAAATGTTGTAGTCGAAGGTTGTAGGCTAGCCTTTGATTAACATTTTAGTTTGGTTTTGATAGGTCAAAGGGAAACTAAAATGTTGATAATAGTAAAATTTATCAATATAATTCTGCCTAGCATGGCTAATGCTATATAAACAAAATCAATTAAGCAAAGCGAGCTCGAATAATTTGTAATATCTTGTGAATTTAAAATGTTAGCCAAATAAACTACACAAGAGTAAGAGGGATAGCATGGATAGTTCTTCTGCACTTAAAGATCCATTTCCTGGTGTTCCGAAGCCACGGACTTTGTAAACGCCTTCATATAAAACTTTTCCCTGAGATTTTCGCCATTAGTATTGTTTGCACATGTATTAGGATTCGATCACATATACACATTGATATGAATGTGGTAAAAGGTATTAAATGTTCTTCAAACGTACAACTGTGCAGCTATTTGCACTAACTCAGAATGGCAAAAATTCGCTGTGCCTACTGTATTATTTTAAACCGACTTTAAAAAAAGGAGCAGGATCTCAATTCGACTTACATTATTATGTTTGTTACGCAATTACTCGCGGCCGGCCGGAACGATTTGGAAAATTATTTTTGAAAGGGATGTGTTAAGTTGGTCGCTTATAAAAATTAAAATCTGATCATGGGTTCCGAAGATAAAGCGTTGAAACCGGTTTTTAATCTTTGCTTGCGTTTAAAATATTTATATGGGGTTGATGCCCCTTGCAACTAGCATTTATAGAGTTCCGACGTGCCCTGCCTGTCATCAATCCTTCCAGATCAGTGACGACAGATACATTTCGTATCTATTCAAAGGCAGGTATCAATGTAAATGCGGTGAATCACCAACATACGGGTCTTCAGGGGACCGTAATCAGGCTTCATATTTGAGAAGGCTTCTGGCTATATGATCCCTCTCGAAACAATCGAAACCTCATTGGTTTTGCGTATCTATCGCGTATATATCAGAAGGCAGTGCGTATTTTGTGTTGTTTTTCTCAAAATAATCCCAACAATGTCCCTCAGAATTGCGGCTTTATTGTGCTATCACGTGATGACGTCATTTGCTTATCGTTAATCTAAACGATTCACCCAGCTTGGGTTTCCGTTTCACATTAGTAAGGCCTCGGTCGACTTAGAGAATGAACTTAATCGCCGCATAAAAATCTGTTTTGAATTTAGCAGTAGTAGGTTGATTTATGCGGCGTTCTTTCATTTTGTCGTTACTTAAATTTTCTTTTTCTATAGCAAGCGATGATTTTTGTACTTTACAGCACTTATTATTAGTATAAAATTAATAATACACTAATAGTATTAGTTCGTCGCTCTACCGGCTAAATTATCCCTAGTGCAGGATTTTATGGGCATTAATAATACCTATTAGCTTGTTTTTTTTATAGTGAGCTTATGTTTTATAGATGTATATTTTAGTTTAGTTAAAAATATATATTCAATACAAATATGAAATAATAATATAATTCATAATCGCTTTCACACTCACAACCCCGCACTAAGCTCGATGACTTGTGTCGTGGGTGCCGGAAACATTCAGATTTCACAATCATAACCAGAACCACATATTTTCCTTGGGGACAAAAACTTATGTTCCCGCCGGGAACCGAACCTCATACCCATTCTTAGAAAGCGTACGCCAAGTAAGTTTACAGGCAGTTCAAATATTCCTCTATACTTACTTCTTCTATGCACAAAAAACTAAAACACAATGCTCGATCCCAACCTAAATCAGCCTGTTCGTAATTTTAGTAAACCAATCGTTTGACATGTTACCTCGAGCAAATAATATCGTAACGTTTGGAGGAGTAGATGGAATTGTAATTCGATTTTTCCAAATTTCTATATGTAGGTCGGTAGCTACACAACCTTTTATTAATGTTGACAACTGAACAAATCGTATTAAGTAAAGAAAGGCGAAAGTTTGATCGTGAGTTTGTAGGCCGTGGAGCAGATCTTTTTTATGCTACGTTACAGGCACTCTCTCTCAGAAAGTGACAGCTTTTGATGTCTACACCCTTCTGCTATACCAATAGCAGAAGGGTGTCCTTCTGCTATTGGTATAGCAGAAGGGTGTAGGCATCAAAAGCTGTCACTTAGTGTTAATAGAAAGGTGGTCCTTTGTATTAGCACTAAGCGATTAGTGTATCGATGACAAGTACTTGAGTATGGGTCCTCGGAACCAAGCGCGTGTGTAGCAATAACAATGTGTAACAATAACCAAGCATATTTAATAATCATAAACGCTTTCACACTTATACAACCCCACAATAAGTTCAATGACACGTGTCGTGGGTGCCGGAAACATTAACATTACACACATACACACACACACACACACATAATTACGCCAACGCCAACGTGGTTGGCATATTAATAGTTAAACTGTTTGTTTTCCCATAGATAAAGCATAAGTAAATTTCTTTATGTATCTGAAATTATCCATAATTGCGTGGGAGATGCCTCAGCTGCTTTGTTATTATGTCACCAATTGCGCTCCGACATTTGCCTATTTGACCCAATCCGTTCAAATTTGACCCAAATTCGTTCAACCTTACAAAGCTATGAGCAGTTCTGGTCATATTTTTATCATTCATTTACCGATTTGGGATTATAATATTATAAAATTTCAACAAGGTTAAAGATATTTACAATCTTGATCAAACTTTTCAGTATTACCAGCTTTTAATTAAGGTAGAACAATAATTTATATATAATATACATAAATAAAATATCTGTAAGATATTATATTTATTATTATTGTCGTGACTTTATTAATTTGATGTGATTTATACTAACTAATAAAAGAAGTTAAATTGTTATTTTAGTTTGTTGGCAGATATTATAGATACGTGGTTGACCGGAAGGGCTGTCAACCAATCACGAGGTGCCTTCTAGTTGATGACAGCACCGTTCAACGCGTGATTGGACGAGGACTGCCTATCGCAGGCAGCTGTCGGCCAATCATAGCAGACTTCGGTTTGACATTTTCTGTGGAAAAAGGCGAAAATGGGCGAACAGTCTCGTTGTGGCAGCCAAAGGAATAAGACGTCTGATCAGGAGTGTAGTCAGTTATAATCAAGCGTAATGTAACAAGTGTAATGTGAAATTGTATGTAGCTGGAAAGATCCAATTAAACAAGTGTACAAAGTGTCTTGTTATCATTTACATCATATCAGAAGTGGGATGTGCTGTGACTGTTCAATAATTATGCCAATAGTTTATAGATAATAAGTAGTTTAGTTTCAATTGAAATAATAACTTGGTTAATTAGTCGTAACTGGTAATAAGTTTGACTTTTATTATTAATATTTTTTCCTACCAAAGGGACCTGCAATTGTATTATACTAAACATTAAAATTAAAAGACTTGTAATAATGTATAATAACCGAATGTCGTGATTATAATTAGATAACGTGTGTTAAGATATATCTGTTACTGAGTATGAAATGAGAATAGGATGCTAAAATAAATCTTGTGCAAAAAAAAGTTGTAACAAGTTCTCGTGTATCACAACTAATTAATAATTTTATTAAATTAGATAAAAATAAACAATAATATTGTTGCGTAAAAGTTTCAACATTTTATTGTGTTAAAGAACTAGGTAGACATTTATATTTGATAGCTAACAGTGATTGACTTTTTTTAGAACTTGTTTAATTTCGATGTATTATATGACTAACTTAGTTATCACTGCAACAAAGGTAAATTGACTGTTTATAAAGTTGTGCGTCGGGAGACTGCACAATGTCGGATGGCCGAATGTCGTGACTTTATTAATTTGATGTGATTTATACTAACTAATAAAAGAAGTTAAATTGTTATTTTAGTTTGTTGGCAGATATTATAGATACGTGGTTGACCGGAAGGGCTGTCAACCAATCACGAGGTGCCTTCTAGTTGATGGCAGCACCGTTCAACGCGTGATTGGACGAGGACTGCCTATCGCAGGCAGCTGTCGGCCAATCATAGCAGACTTCGGTTTGACATTTTCTGTGGAAAAAGGCGAAAATGGGCGAACAGTCTCGTTGTGGCAGCCAAAGGAATAAGACGTCTGATCAGGAGTGTAGTCAGTTATAATCAAGCGTAATGTAACAAGTGTAATGTGAAATTGTATGTAGCTGGAAAGATCCAATTAAACAAGTGTACAAAGTGTCTTGTTATCATTTACATCATTATATATTGTTGTTCCTTCACACGTTGTATCCTGTACACGTGCAATATTAATCTCTTTGAATTTCACCACTCGCGCCAACATTTTCATTTTGCTTCCATTTTCATTATAGATTTTGCTGCCAATCCGTTGAAACTGACGCAGATGAAATTAAAATGCTCTGTGGTTGAAAAGGTTCTGCCATATGTGGTTACATGGAACAACGCTCACTTTGATTGGTATGGACGTTCAAACGAAACCGCATAAGGGATGTGACACTTTAAGATTCCAGAAGATTAATATCTAGATAGATGTTTAGGTGGCTTACACATTTGGTAGTGCCATTTTACATTGTGCATACCATTAACAAATACTTTTCTTTTTGTTTCTGGTTGTGATTGTGTGTGTGATGTGAATGTTTCCGGCATCCACGACACAAGCCATCGAACTTAGTGTGGGGCTGTGAGTGTGAGAGCGTTTATGTTTTAAGCGTTTATGTTTACCACCTTCGACCGTATTCTTATTTACAGGTGAGGAAATAGTGGTAAAACGCCTAATAACCACTCAAGCGCCCGTGGTGACTACAGTCCCAAAAAAATTTTGCCTTACTTGTCCACGGTGAGTACCCATACGAAATCGTTCTGTTCAAACTTCCATAGAGCAAAATAATCTGTTATTAATGCTGGGAAAAAATACTCGACTAAACTGAATGAAATAATAAATCTGCAGAACGAAGTATCGGCTGTGTAAGAGCACACAGTATTCAGAATAAAGAAGTAAAGTAGGACGGTCTTCCATTCCTTGTTGTCAAAGTTATTCCTGTGTGCTCCAACAGAAATGTGGTGACATTTCTGTTTTTAACATGTTATTTCCATTGACATTTTATACAAAATTAATCGTAATTATGCTAGCTCCAAGAAATATGGGTATTATTTCCTTTCCTATTCTTATTGTGTTTTACCTCCAAACGAACAATGCCCCAACCGCCACCTGAGGATGCAGTCTTAAAGGAATTCGGACTAGCGCTGAATTAAAACAACGAAAGCCAGTGCAAGTACATAGTATATGTATAGCTCAGCGTGCGTAAGTACGGTAATATAAGGATAGGATGGTGCGTACGCTATCATCCTATCCTTATATCACTGTTCGCATGAATAGAATCATACGTAAAAAATTGGAAACAGTTGGTATACGCTGTTAAAATAGTGTAATATAAAAATTACTAATATTCTTGATACCGCAGTGTATATACAAGGTTACTTTGAATTAGCGCTCCACGGGGGGTTGGGGTGGGGATCGAAAATGCAACACAAAAAGAAAAAAAAAATTTATTTTTTTTATAAGTGCCAAGCTACGGTTAAAACCAATTATCCAATTCGTAAACTCAAAAATAAAAAATATACAACTAAAACAGCTGTTATTGTTGGCATGCACCAATATGTTACCGCAGGTGACGCAGGTGACGAAGTTTTTTAAAATATTTTTTTTGTGTTGCATTGTCGATACCCGACCCCCCCTGTGGAGTATGGAGCGCTAATTCAAAGTAACCTTGTATATATGTATACTGTGCTCGTGTCGAGTGTTATTGGTATATAATAGATGCATGTCACGGTTTCGATTTCCGGAAAGTGACAAGTCGTTTATAAATTACGTAGAGGGAAAGTTCAGGAATAAATTAGAAAATAGATGCGATGTGCCCATGGCCCCATGCATCATACTTGTTTGTGCGTGCCCCGCAACATAGTCCGCTATAAAAGTAACTTAATCTTTTTCCTGAGTCGTTTTAAAATTTTGTATTACTGTCCTATCAGCATACATATCCATATATGGTTACATATGATATATATTTATATATTAGTATTTGTGTAAGTTTATTGTTATATAGTATTTAATAATATGTTTATAAATATATATTATCATTATGTATATTATTTACATGTATTCCTATATTTACACATTTATTATCCTTTTATTTTTCAAATATATTTACTGCACCGCCACTCTTTTCTCTGCACTTCCAGGATGGCTGGCAGAAACTGTTGTTTTGTGGAAAAGTATTAAATAAAAGAAAAAACAAATATCTGCAGGATATTTATTTATTCATACATCACAATGAGTCCACGGGACATTTGTGTTTCTAGTGCTGGGTATGATGTGAATAATGTGTATGTGATGTAGCCACGACACAAATCATTGAACTTAGTGGGGGTCTGTGAGTGTGGAAGTGTTTATGTGTATGTTTTTCTACCCGGGCGGCTGCGGTCAGCTAGTTTATAGATATATATCTCTCGCTGTGCAAAAACTTTAAAAATAAATAGCTGTTAAACATAGAAAGTAATATATTTTCTAATACTTCCTATACGAGCATGGTTGCGAAATTGTAACAACATTGTTAAATATTTACGCTAAGACAATTGGACAGACATTCTGAAATTCGAGGAAGAAGGGCGCGCAAACGTTCCATTCTTTATAAATATTTCATGAAAATGATACTCCTATCCCGAGGAACACACTTGGTCAGACACAGTAGTCGATCAAATGGATAGCATTGTAAGCCCTTGGGATTATCGAAGGCTGCGTCGAGAGTTATTTTCGGGATGTTATCATATTTGTTTCTTGCCGTGCCCGCCTAACATCCGTCAAACTTAAAGGCTTACTCCAGTTAAGTTATTTTTTTCATTTAGTATAGGCAAACGTTTGACTATATCACTAATGGTAAGGGACGACGCGGTCAAGGAGATACCTATTTAATCGCGACTTGAAGACTCCCATAATATAATTATAAGGAAATACTGACTCAGGCAAGGAGTTCCATTCATATGCGGTTCGCTCATGTGGAAGCAAAACGTTTTTGTGGAATACATTTCATATACCGATGTCCCTTAGCAGTTTGTCTGTTTGACCTGTGATGAATGGGGATGGGGGAACTAGATCGTATAATTCCTTGGCACACTCTCCGAAATGTATCCGATAAATTACCAAGAGACAATATCCTAAGCTCTGAAGCTTTACATCAGTCAACGATTCGCTGTTGATAATTAAAGTAGGCAAACACGAATAATAAGTTAACGTTTATTTTTCTGTTTTAAAGTATCCAATACGTATCGCTTATGGTGACATAACACATTTGATAGAAAGTGAATCCTATGGTATGATTGTAGATAAAGTTGTGTAAGCATATTTTTGGTTATAAAAACACTGATATGATACCAACTATTAAAAACCTCTTCCTTTTCTTTGTTTAGCGCGTCCCTTTTAAGCAGACGCAGTTACTTTCGGATTTATATACAGTATAGTTAGTAAGATGTGGTGTATATTGTATTACAATAATATGATTGATACATTTGATCAGGAGTAAAATGTTATTGTGTTCAAATAAATTAAATTGTGTAGCTCCAGGGGCACTCAATCAATTAACGGATTGAACGTAATTTGGAGGCGGAGGCTAGGAAACATGATATCTGTTAAAGGTATTCACTTCGCCGCTTTCAATATGACCGATGGTATCGTAATTTGATATAGGTGCCCATTACCTACTTTACTAATTATTTACAAGCATATCAACTAATATCTAATTGTGTTTTAACCACAGAAGAGATACCTAAAAAAACCCTTTGTGGTTTGAACATATAGGTACCATATCATAACCTGAAATTGAAAATCTTAATCAAGTCACGTTTCAAAAAAAAAAACAATTTCTGTCCACCCATTTGGCAGCTATGATGCTAAAGACAGACAATATATATATGTTTATATTTATTCAGATACACACTAAAAACTTTTAACACCCTCTTTTACATCGGGGAAGAAAAACAATATGGGAATAATATCAGTAACGTGGTGTATTTAAAATATCTACGTATACGTACAAGTATCAATGTGAAGCATATCAATATTTACACTGCTCTCAGTGCTAGCTACCCTAAACGAAAAATAAATAGAAGGCACCGTTTTAAAATAACATTATGTTTCGTCCGTCCAACATTTCCATCGATAGAAAGCTGTCGAATAATACCGAATCATAATTTGTTCGTAGACCGAATCGCTAAAATAAAGAGAGCACCAGCTGTATGAAAATTATTTTAGCTATGCAAAGTGAAAACAAACAAACGTGTCTAATCCAAATTAGGTCGGTGTTGGTACTGGAAACACATTTGTATCTTGCCTATGTCACAGTGAAAACCTAAACAGATGTTTCAGTAGAGCGTGGTGCGATAATTATGGAAAGCTCTTTCCGTGGCACGGAACAAGAAGACTGACACAAACATCTAATATCTCAGGGTGACGAGTGCAGTGCTATGCCGCGCAGGTTTTTGATCTATAAGTTCATAATAACTCTGGGTAGCAGAACTGTAATGGGCAAGCGTGACGCTTACCATCAGGCTAGCGACTTGCTCGTCTTATAACTCAATAACATAAAAAAACGCTTGAGAAAAAAAATGGAATTCCTTACCTGAGTCTGTGTTCCCTGATAAATACAATATGGGAGTCTTTAAATCACGAGTGAATAGGCATCTTCTGGGTAAACGTGCTCCATCGTCGACCGCATCGTCACTTACCATCAGGTGAGATGGCGGTCAAACGTTTGCCTATCTTAAATAAAAAAAAAATCTGTCAAAATTTCTAATGTTATTAGGTATTACTACAATATACTAATGCTCGCATACGTGACCGAATCGGAGTGCTAGTATTAAGTTACCTCTATTGAATATCTTGGCCCTGGGGTTGGTAGCTCCGAGCAACTAACCCCAAGGTTAGTTGCTTCGCAGTGTTTAATACAAGTAACTTCCACACTCAAATTATGTTCGGTTTTCCTGTCGCTGTATTTCATTGCAATTTTTACGTTTTTTTTTTTTTTAATCTTTGTTTTATTTAGAGGCTTTTAAAAATTTCTACATATTCAGATGATTTTTATATTATCTTGCTACTATAGGCCATCTAATTAAGCTTGCAAGATATGATTACAGACCGATAATTAAAACAGACAACTAAATAATAGCTAGAATATAATGGTCGAACCATTATAGTATAGATATTATTTAGTTGTCTGTTTTATTACTTAAATATAGTAAAATGTTTCCTTATCTATATATAATACTTAAGTAAATATAGTAAAATGTTTCCTTATCTATTTCTTAAGGACGAGATTAACCATATTACCTCCACTGAATATGTAGCTCTAAAAATGTTGTTTCTTCTTACTATGCCTACGTGTGACAGATATTTTACAGAAACATGTGGCGAAGTGGAGAATCAACTTCGCTACGCGGCGAAGGGAAGCATAAGACGTGCTTCCAACGACTGTGTCAATCAGACCATGATGCAGTGGTGGATTCAGGATTTTCGATTGCGGCTTGACCCAGCTGAAAATCACTTGCACACATCATGCCCAGCATGGCAGAGGCATGATGTGTGCAAGTGATTTTATAATTAAGGCGAACTCGAAAATTTTTGTAGTAGCATAGTAGACATATATTTCTACTATGGTAGTAGTTTCATTCAATGGAACGAATGTAATACATTGGTTAATATCACAGGTCCATACGACAAGCAAGCAAGCAATGCAGTACGTTGATTTACCACTTTACTCCACTAGTAATAAACTCATTAATAAAATAATTTTACCACATTTTACCAATTTGCAATCACTTACACTGGTAGGTTTAGATTGGTATACATATATATCCCACGACACAAGTCATCGAACTTAGTAGACAGCTGTGAGTGTGAAAGCGTTTATGTTTTTGATTAACGTATGTGAGCACGGTTCCCTAGCACGGTTATAGTGCTAAAATATGCTTTCTCTTTCATGACAAAAAAATATAATTGAAATCTATGTAGAGGCAAGTAAACAAACAAGTTATTTAGGTAAATTTCCTCAAATTTATTCAAGGCAAAACAACAGTTAACTTAGGTTTAATTTCAACTTATTTTTTTGATTTTAGAACAACATCTGCTTACTCTAAGAAAATATTTTGGTCCTGGCTGGAAACTCGACTATGGTAATACAAGGTAAACAACCCTCTCTGAATATTAATTTTGTTATAAAAGCCATAACAAAATGTGTGTGGCTGAACTAGGTAATAGTTTTTTTTACAATATTTTAAAAATTGATTTAGTCCGTTTACTAATTAAATACCTACTAATTTACCTGGAAGCTGGAAAATTGCGTAATGATGTTTATGCCTAATGTTGTAATGCCAATGGGAATTGGGACAATTATATATGTGTGCGTTTGAATATGGACTCGGTTCTACCTACAGTAGAGCGTAACAGAGATCCGTAATATCATAGATTGCCTAATCTGTGCTATAAAGATGATTCAAAAGATAGGTTAGGAGCCGGCGGCGGCCTAAGCTTAGTAGGTAATAGGTTCATGACCCAAAAACGAAGAAAAACTCTTAATCTTCATTTATTTAAAGTAAATATTAATCCTACCCGCCGGGAATACCCTCTAAGGTATAGGGTATTCCCGTTCCCGTTCCACCTCTGGGTATTATCGGCTGAACAAACATAATTTACTTATCGGAAAGGAAACTTCTTTAATTTCCCTCGTTGGGAATACTGAAATGGACGCTTTGTTGTGCAAAGCACTTTGAAGGAACTTTTACGCTAACCGTTGAACGAGACCGCGCAATATAATAATGTAATGGTAGCGAGAGGCCTTACACAAGGCGATTCTATTTTTAACCCCTGAGACGCGACGTAAACAGGCGCGTTATAAGTTCCACGTGTGTTTCTGTTAAATCGTACTTGCCAAGCTGATGAAACTATTTTTTTTTTTTGTTTTAAATGTTCACTCCACCTAGTCTTGTTTTAGCTATGTTTAGTGATAACCAGTTAGGTTGTCATATTAAAAAAATATATACTTCTAAAATTAACTTCCCATAATAACGCAAGCAAAGCTTAAAAAACCGACTTCCCCGCTTATATTTTGGTTTTGGCTTGATCGATTTCGATATATCGATTATATATTGGAAGAAGTATAATTATAATCTACCAAACAAAAAAAACATCAAAATCGATTCGTAGGTAATTGGCGGAATTGTCGCGTAATATACATACAAAAAAACATACAGTCGAATTGAGAACCTTCTTTTTTGAAGTCGGTTGAAAACAGGAACAGGTTCTCAACTCAACTGTAAATTGCTTGTTTGTCGCATTTACAAATATTTCTACTACATAAAGTACACTGCAAACTTATCATATTTGCAGATTTACACCTAGGCAATGCCTGTATCTTTGAAGTGAAAACTTCTTGAGCGGCGTTGTGCACTTTTCTGGGATGACTTTTTTGTAAAAAAAATTAAACTCGCGTCACGACACGTGACCTGATCGAAATTTCATAAGACGGAAAATTCGTAAGACGAAGGAGAGGAAGTCATAATAATATATTCTCTTTCTATCGCGCGGCGAAAATGTATGCCTGCTCCTGCTGTTTGCATTGTTCAAGTTTTCACTTCTGCCGGCACTCCGGAGTGCAACCCGTTGTTTTTTTACTGTGCACAATTATTCTATAGACTTTTTTTCTAACAAGCTTACACGAAATAGGTACATATATTCAGTACCAACCTCATTAAATTATATCCAATCATCATCGATCTTAAATAATCATTGAGGTGATTCGTACTTTTTGTGCCTTCCTTCACCCGTTTGCGTTATCAGATATCTCAATGTTGCAATCGGATAATAACATTGTATTGCAATAGGAACTTGTTAGTCTTGCAAAATTAACATAACTAAATGAAGCCTTGGAGTATAGCCGGTAAAGTGAAGATGAAAAGATCTTTCGGTTTTGTATAATTATCCAAAACTTTTAATTATCGAGTGTTCATGTTTAATAACGATGGATTATTAAATATTAATAATTCGTTAATGTGTAAAGGTTTGGGTTTATTATCATAGAAAGTTAAATTTGATTGAAACGTGATCTTCTTTTTCGCTCCAAAACTCCAATAGATGTTTTAGTAAAGTTGCTACCACTTTTAATGATATGGGGCATGACTTTAATATGCCAGGATCATGACTTATTAACGTGACTTTGACTAACTTTTGAGTAAAACTAGTTTTATGAATAAATAACCTTGACACATATGAATACCTTGACACTTGACACGCGCAGCAATAAAAAAATGCTGAAATAAGTAATAACTTAAAAGTTTTTTAAAATCAAGCTTTTACCAGTTGTAAATAAAAAAGAAATAAAAGTTATATAACCAGAAAACTTGTCAAGACGATCAAACGAGCCCAAATGTCATAAAATCAGTTTTTGCTAGGAAGTAATACCCGCATGATCAAGGTGGTAATAATACATTCGACTCACACATTCTACAATGAGTGAACAAGAATTAAGCAAGAAAGCATGCAATCATTTTATACACATCTTTTTATAAAGAACTTACTCAAATGAGTTTATCTGTTTTAGTTCAGATCTATGGCCATCTTCCGTCTCTATCTTCAAACCAGCTTCATTGAACCATATAATTGTATTACATATCAAAGATACAACAGTATACCAAATTTGAGTCCAATCGGACATCGGGAAGTGGGTCAATATAACTTGCAAGATTTGATTACAGACCAACAAATAGACAACGGGATAGGTGAAACTAAATAAAAGATTGTAAAAAACGGGAGCTGCATCAATATTGGATGCAGGAAGTACGTAACGTACGGTTTACTTCCTGCTATAACATAAACTTTTCTATACTCATAAACGTACTGCGTTCAGTAAATACGAATTCTTTGCATAAACAAGATATGACGAACATATTTTTATTCGTCTCTCTCTCTCTCTCACTGTAGCATAACAATTGCAAATTAAAATTTCCTAAAAATATTTATGCGGTATACACAGTCCTTAAATAATTATATGTTCTTAAATTTACATATACAATAATTAAATAGGACTATGTTTAAACACGACTTTTTTGACTAAGGCTTATGTTTCATAAGGGTTATATTTTTGTTTTGGTTTTCTTGTAAACTATGATCGAGGATGATAAGACTATATTGCTTAGATAATATATTTTCCACTTTTATCAGAGGTAGTTACGAAGATAATAAATTAAAATAATGTTTATTTTTTAAAATACATAAGTGTTATTTATAAACTAAAAATATGTAGAGTTCGTATTGCAAGATAAAACAATGCAATTGGCATGGTTGTTTTAATGTACGTATCTTTAGAAGTTGCAGAGTAACTGTCACTTAACTACACTAATATTATAAAGAGGTATTTTTTTGTATATTTGTGAGTATGTAGCAGCGACGTAAGATATAAAAATGAGCAGTAAAAGAAGCCGGTTGACACACACGCACACACAAACACATACACACACACGCTCTCTCTCTCACACACACACACACACACACATTCACATACTGGTTATTCACATATTGTAAATAGCTGTAAACTAACCCTTGGCATAATTAAATAGTTTCATGAATGGGAGAAGACGCTGGTTCTCGAAACACAGTGTAAACTACATCGGGAACCAGAGGCTTCAGAATCTTTATTGTATCATCTAAATTTATGTCAATAAATATTTGATTGTTTGATTGATAGGTGGCGTGTAGTTTCGACACGCGGTGTGCCACTACAGTTCTATGCTAGCGAAGAGCTCTCTATGTTCGTAATTACCTAGTTGACGAGGATACGTGGAAGATACGAGGAATATCGCTAACGGGGAATGATGTCGATAAACCTACATCTTGTGTCCTTATCTAATGCGGGGAAAAGACACGGGCGCAGCTAGTCCGTTGGTTGATTGGATGAAATATAAGTATATACTAAGCTTATGTAAGTAAGCTAAGTATGTACCTACCTAAGAACTGTAATTAACAAGCTTTCAACGTTTTTGAAATGTTTACATTGCATTTAATATTCACACATGGTTCAGCTAAAGTGAATGACCTTTCGAAGAGAATATAAGTTACACATATTTTTTTAAACACCTTCTAACCAAGGAAGTCGTCGCTAAAATTTTCAAGACATGTAAAAGAGCTTTGTAAGAGAATTTCTTAAGCCAACATCATAAATAACTGAGGAAGGCAAACGTGACGGTTGCCTTTCTACACGAACTATATAATTTGAGAGAGTTCTTAATACTTACTTTGAAGAGATTATTGCTATTTATCATCACACATATGACGGAAATAAAATTAATAACAAGAAAAATAAAAAAACCTGTCAGTCTTTTTTGTGTATATTGATTGATAGCAGCGTGATGAAAATCGGTAAAAAGTTAATTAAGTTGGATATACAAAAGAAATTAGATTTTCTTAACCTAAAGTTAAGAAATGAACATAATAGTAATATATATAAAACTCATGAGCTGAATTTTGTCCGGAAGTGAAAATGGCGTTGTTGGTTTTGTATTATTTTAAAAAAAATTGTTTCTTCAGTATTAATGGGTGGATTATAAACTGTTAATAATTCGGAAAAGTGCACGAGTGTAAAATCATACAAAGCTGAAATACTTAATATTCCTTTTCGCTCCAAAATTATAATAGAAGTTCTAGTAAAGTTTATCTTTACTACACTAGACTACGCATTACTTGACTGACTGGACCATGACTTTTTTACTTAACGGGTGGCTGTATGACCACTTTTATAAAAATATTACAAAACTAAAAATATTTATTACTTGGCACTGGTTAAATGCACTTAGATTGCAAAGCCAAATAAAAAATAACTAGTCGAGCGCGCCGTACTGAGATCTCGCGCCTACATTTTGCGCCATATAGAAAAACTTTTGAGGTTAATTATTATTGCTTGTAACTTTTTGCTATAAGTATAATAATTGTTTGATTTCTGTATTTGTTGTTCGACTACAGGATAAAGCGGACATTATACGTAAGTTTCAGCGTTCAGTGTGAAGCCGTTTTTGAGATAGACCACAGGACAAAATAGGTCTAAAAACAGTGACTTTGGTGGCTTACCAAATCGTTATTTTCCAACATATATTTTTTTTAAAACCGATTTTGTACTATACGTCTTGTCAAGCCCTTTTCAACGATACCCTACAAGGGTAGATACAAAAATAAAAAATATTTTGCACCTACTTACATGGCGACGTGCAGTCAACTTTCATGGTTAATTCTTGAATTTGACATATTTTTGACGATTCTAGTCTTAAAACAAAGTGACTACATTATCTTTGGTCAGTCTGGTGTAAAACCAGAATTAAGAGAATTTTCTAATATATTTCGTCAAAGGTTATACAGTAGTAACGTTCACGAAAATGTTAACCACGATTAATTGTATTAATTACTGATTGAAACCTGAAGGGATTCATGAAGCTGTACCTGAACCTATTACTCTCGCATTAAGAAGGAGTAACCGGAGAGAGTGGAACTATCCAAATTCCCCTCAAACGTTAAAATAAATATTTGAATATCGGAGAAAACAAGTGAAGATAAGAACAAATAAAAATCTGATCCTTGCTATCTTAGCTCTTTGTCAATCATAAACGCACATCACTTTATATATTTGTTTTGTACATTTGCTTTTCCTTCATGAATGTCGTTGTTACAGATGTAATGTTTAGTCAATATAAATCAGATTTCATATCATAATCAGAGTTTTTTTCAATCTTTATTTTTCAACGCTCATTTGTTTTTTGCAATCCTCATCTATTTATAATAATTTTTATATTTGTTTTTTTTTATTTTGGCTTCGCAATCTTGTGCTTTTAGCCAGTGTCAAGTAATTATATAATAATAATATATAATATTTCAAGTGTATTTCGTATTAAAAGTCCTAGCCACAAGTCACAGTCAAAGTCAAGTAAAAGAGTCAAAGTACAGTCATAGTCAAGTCATGCCGTAGTAAAGTGGTAGAAAATTTACTAAAACTTCTATTGGAGTGTTGGAACGAAGGCGAAAATCACGTTTTTCAATTTTGTATGATTTGTCTACACTTATGCACGTTTACTAAGTATTAATTATATTACACATTAACACTCGAAGAATCACAGGTTTTGGAAAATTATTTAAAATATTACAACGCCATTTTTTTTACTTTGTATGAATGCACGTATCTCCGTAACGAATGAACCGATTTTTATTAAATTTAGAATGTAGATAGTTAATGTTCCGGAATAAAACATAGGCTACTTTTAAAAATAATTGACGCGGACTAAGCCGCCAGGCGCGGCTTCGCCCATCTTGTTAACTCACCCTATTGTTGTTTACATATTTCAGTAAAAAATATTTACAAAAGGAGCTTATATCAATTTAATAACCATTACTTATTTTTTAATATTCCCTTTACACGATCATTGTGTTGACTTTAACCTAATGGCCAAAGTTATTGCAACTTTGGGTACATTTGAACTGCCCGCTGGCGTAGTAGGTTGCGCGTCTGCCTTCTAAGCGTCCCTTTTGTTTCTGTGATCTGTGTAAGCGTCAGAAGCTTTTTCCCTAAAGGATTTTTGTGTCTCTGGTTCTGGGTGTTTGTGATATGAATGTTTCCGGCACCCGCGATACAAGTCTTCGAACTTACAAATCAAATCGTTTATTTACATGGGCCCCAAAGAGGCACTCATGAAAATTAATGATTCTATTGCCAGATTCGCAAAATTACAGCCATCTCGAGAAGAACCTGGTAAATCTTACACCTTGTCAATAGACAGATACAGTATTTCATAAAGTGTTATGTACTAGACTTCCTGTCTATGTAACAAGAATAGTCTGTTTGTTGCATGTGTAAATTAAATGATGTAAATAAATAAATGGAGTAAGTAGATTTAAAATTAAACTATCTATATAAATAAGTTTTCGAAAGGAGAAATATACATTCAATGAATATTACAATTTGCGTACTCATTCATTTATAGTATAATTAGCTGTGCCCCGCGGCTTCACCCGAGTGAGTTAAAAGTTGTGGTTGAACTTTTTCAGGTATAATTTTGGATTGATAGATTAATGGTTTGAATTCGTAGTCTCGTCTAAAATATAAATCTAGTATACCGTTTATTTACCTTGCACACACCACCCGGGGTAGTTTTGTAAAAATAAAATATACGTGTTTCATAATTTACTTTAACGTTTATGCGTACCAGGTTTGAGTGAATCGAAGCGAGTAAATATTTCCTTACAAACTTTTTCACCCTATTTAGCACACTTAAGGGTTGATTTTTTTAAATTGGATTAGCCTATGTGTTATTCCGGAACTTAAACTATATGTATAAAATCTAAATTTCAATAAAAATCGGTTCATTCGTTACGGAGATACTTGGTAACAAACATTCACACTCAAAAACAAACTTTCGGATTTATATTATTAGTAAGAGGTAAGATAAGATAATTAAATAATTAATAAAAAAATAATTAAATAAAGGCAGCTCTCTGGATACATTAAGACACTCCTATTTAGATAAATATTTATGCCTAAGCTCTCAGATTTTTTGTGAGAGAAAAGATAAAATGTGTAACAAATAAGCAGTCTTAATTAATAATAATGGATCTAAGAAACAACAGGAGTATCTTAGCGAAGTCGTTAATATCTGTAATTAGCAAATTAATCTGATCTCTCAAGACTCTCCTTAGAGAACAGCCAGAAATTATTTGATGGGTTTAGAATAGATCTTTGTTTCTAGAGAGCCTGTTAAAATAACCACGAAGACTTATGAATTGGGGGAAAGATAATAGGTTTTCCACTTCAAGCACCAAACAGAGTTCCAGCAGCTATGCCTGCAGTTATTTATACTTCTTCCAGGAATGGAAATTATAGTCTCTTCCTTTCAGTTCCCAAAGTATATGAG
Organism: Lomographa bimaculata; assembly: GCA_948107665.1. Lineage (NCBI taxonomy): Eukaryota > Metazoa > Arthropoda > Insecta > Lepidoptera > Geometridae > Lomographa > Lomographa bimaculata. The sequence continues at coordinate 11,176,007 of OX403589.1, forward strand.
AGAATACTTACGTATCTACCCATTACCTACTTATCTTCCTCAAATTATATAACTTTCTACTAATTTGTTACGAAATTGTAAGATTTTACATTAGATATTTTACATTTCAAAGTGCAAGGAACTATCAAGCTTCTACAAGAACATAAGTGAATTTCAAATACTTAGTCCAGACTTCCTTAATTCCTTTCTGAAAGTAGAGCTGAATTTAGTGTGAGGATGTGAAATTATTATTGCTGTCAGTTTTAAAAAAGATTATTAAAGAGTTACTCGTTATACAAAATCTAGAAGAGATCGCTTTAAGCGATAAGACCGCCCATTGTACTAGCCTAACTTAGTTTTAAGGTCTTTAATATATTTTCCTTTATTTCTGGTGTACAATAGGTTGTGGAAGAGTTACCTATCTATCTATCTATCTAACATCTTAAAACCCTTCTACCCGTATGGGTATCACTTGAAAGAGCTGATCAAAGAGCAAGTACTGGATCTCCTATACATCAAAATACAACGTACATGCGGTTTGTTAATATATGCCATATCTAAAAGTTCAAATATCGTCAGGCCTTATTACATAATAATTAATTAATATTTTATACAGCTTGAAACACGTAAATTTCAAACTTATCCTAATGAAAGAGCTAATTTGTCAGTAACTAGTCGAGAAGAAAGTAAGTCAACTTTTACTTGTTCCAAACAGTATATGTTTATTATGTTTTCTTGAATTGTATACAGTTTATTTGGAATATAATGTAAAATGACTTGCCCAGTATAACAACTATGTTATAAGGCTAATAAACAATTCTAATTCTAATTCTATAAAAAAATTGTTTTAATATTGTTGGATATTTACCAGATAAATTTTTTTTGTACATTAAAATATGTTTGTACTGCTAGTGCACGATATGGAGTACCGCAGGCGCCGTATTCGCCGTATTGCTTTTTTAAGCCTATGACACCCGGATACATATATGCAACAATACATTATCTACCTAATATATTTTACTATTTTATTTCAACTGACTGCTTTTGGTAATATGTAGCAATTGGTTTATTGGTTTGGGCACTGTGAGGAAGCAAGCGGACATACTTATATACACTGCTAAAATCATAATCCTGCCTATTTGCTTCGCTGTAAAGTCGAGAAATATATGAAACTAGCTTTTGCCCGCGGCTTCGCTCGCGTTAAGAAGTATTCATTTAAAATTGACAAAGTTTCATAGAAACTTTCATCCCCTATTTTATCCCCTTGGGGGTAGAATTAATCAAAATCCTTTCTTAGCGGATGCCTACGTCATAACATCTACCTGCATGCCAAATTTCAGCCTGATCCGTCCAGTGGTTTGGGCTGTGCGTTGATAGATCACTATGTCAGTCAGTCAGTCAGTCACCTTTGAGTTATATATATTTAGATTTTCCTTACACCTACCATGCACTTATCATGCATACAAGATATTTTTATGTTCAAATTTTGCCTGCCCACCATTCCATAAAAATAAATGGGAACCCACCGCACCTTTGACACTCTATGGAATTGAAATAAAACTAAGTTATAGTCAACTCGACTCACTATCCGTCAAGTTTCATCCTTGCCACCGGCATTCTTTCCTGTCTGCTGAAAATTTAAGGGTGCGTCTAGGTGTAAGAAAATATATTTTTATTTTCCTACAAAGTAATATTAACTAAAATATATTATTGTGTATAAACACTCTAACATTATAAACTCTAATAATAGTTGAAACTAACTCCGTCCAACTCTGCTTACTAGTGACTCCTTAAACACGAAATCTTGTACGTTATTATCACATCACTCTAATATTATAAATGCAAACGTATGTGCGTAAGTGCGTAAATGTGTAAGTACCTATGTTTATATTCTCACGCGCCGTAACGACTGAATGGATTTGGGTGAAATTTAGATGTTGGTAGATAGTAACTTGGAATAACACATAGGCTAGTTTAACGCGACCGAAGCCGCAGGGATCAGCGATACGATGGTTATACTTGTATATATAACCATCGTATCGCTGATTGACTGAATGACAATTAACGCACAGCATAACCCAGTCCAAAGTGATACAGGTGTAAATGTTCAGGTTTCCTTTGGCAGCGTAGGGAAGCACTTTTTTATTAGAAAGGTATGTGCATAGTAAATGCTGTAGGTAAATACTTTTCATTTCAAAAACCTTTTCAGATCTATACATTCAAAAAAGGAATTCAAACGCGGACGAAGTGGTAGGCTCCTGCATGTAATTACATATTTGTGCTATTTTAATGCAGATTCAAGGCTACGATATTTAGTGATATTACTATATTGTGTTTGTTTGTTTCCTTTTCACATAAAAAAACATAAAATTAACCATAATATTATTATTTGGTAGTTAAATTATAATTCTATGGTAGTTAATTTAAAATATCAAAATTTCAGTAACGTAAAATTTAAACTTTTCTTTATTTCTGGTTTTCTAAATTAGCAACTAACCAAATAATATACTTACCAGGTGGATAAATATGTGATAACGACAGTTATTCTATGTTTTTTAAGTGATAAGGAATCAAAAGAACTAGGTATGCATATATCAGTAGATAGGTTTATATTTCTATGAGTGAATGTTTAGAAACTTAAAAAAGGAATGTGCAACTGAAGTTAACATTTCTATCAGCTTCCGTTTAAGAATTTAGTTCCTCTAAGAACTCATTGGCAAAGTCATCAGTCAGAATATTATACTTTTTATCAGAATAAAGTATTTAGTAGCTTAGGATTTTCTAATTACATGGAAAAAAAACTTATAAAATGTTGTGTAATGTGTAATTTCTTATAAATACATACAGTAGGTACATAATACATATACATAGTTTACGTTTATAAACATATTTGACAGATTATACCTATAGAATAAAATAAAAATTTAAATTTAGAACTATATGCACGTGTTCTTTACAAGTTAAAGAGATTATATTTTAAATAAATTATTTATTTATTAAAAATGTTCAATTCTAAGAATATTATGTTAATAGAGTGGTACCGTGACTGGGACGATATTAACACGTGTATTTGGGTAAGTACGATACAATTACTTACTAAAAAAATTACACGACCGTTATTTTTATATTTCTATAAGTACCTAATGAAATTGTACAAGACGGATAAATATACTTAGCAAATATCAATCAACTAGAACAAATATGAGTTATCAAAACCGTAGAAAACTCGAAAAGTTCGCAACAAAACGTTCTGTTACAAAGCAATCGTACAAGAAACATTCGTTTTTGAAAATATATGCAAAGGCGTGGTTTCTTTTGTCTTAAGCAAACCCATAGCTTCAAAATATGTCAGGACTATGGTGATACTACCATAATGTTGTATTTTCAACCGACTTCAAAAAAGGAGGTTCTCAATTCGACTATATTATTATGTTTTTTTTGTATGTATGTTACGCTATATCTCCGCCAAATATGAATCGATTTTGATTGTTTGGTAGAGTATACTTCAGAGGTGGTCCCATATAAATTTTATCGAAATCGGTCAAGCCAATACGAAATATAAGCGATGAAGTCGGTTTATTAAGCTTTGCTTGCGTTTCAAACTATCGACTTGCGAGTTCCGATGAAACAATACTTATTTGGGATCATTATAAATTTATTTTGTATACTCGTATTTATTTGCAAAAAGACATAAATCATATAAATTAATTTTTTTGCTATCTGTCCACGTCAACACCTAATGTAAATAGGCACACAAAATATGTATAAATCATAACTGTTTCACACTCACAGCTCTGCACGATGTTCAAAGACTTTTATTGCGGTTGTCGGTAAAATTCAATAACAGTTTTTTTATGTTAAAATTAAATAGTGTATTTTTACAGAAAACACATTCGAAATTAATATAAAATATTGTACGCCCGAAATGGGCAAGCTACTGATATCTCTCATTATGTTTATACTATCCAATGTCCAGTACACAGCTATGATTGATAAACAATTAATATATATATTATTTTCACAACACACACAACACAAGATCAGAACTACAAATACTGAAGTGGTGAAGAAGTGTATCAGTGATGATAGACTCGGTCGCAAACCAAGATATGACCGTTTCAGTCTAGTCGCGGTAGACGCGCCTCAAGATCGGGTGGCTGCGATTTCGAATTAACGTGCTTAAGCTTCCGGTGAAAGTAATACCGTAGGGAAATCCATGGTGGTAAGGTATTTTCTCCTACTCGCCAGGCCAGCCATCATTTAACCAAATTTTTGACGCATTCAAACTCACAGCCTCACACTAAGTCCAAAGACATGTATCGTGGTTCCGGAAACATTTACATTACACACAATCACACCCAGAACCAGAAGCACAAATTCCCCTTGGAAAGTGAAATTGTATGGTACTCCTGCCGGGATCGAACTCAGGACCCACGGTGCAGACGGCAGAGACCGGACCACTGCGCCAGTTAAGTTGTTCTTAGGTCTCTGGGTGTTGAGGGTAGTCCTAAAAAAAAAATCTTTGTCAAGCAATTATCCTTGAAAGCCAGGAATATACTATGCCTAACGTATATACCGACCTCGACCATATAATCACTTTACAACGGGTGAAATAGTGGTTGAAGCGATGCTAGCATCGCTTCAACCACTATTATGAACATAACAAATACTACAATACATTTAGGTCTTCATTTTATTTCTTCTCTACCAAGTTTTCTATACCTACTGATGACATCTAGCGAGTCATGAAAGAAACTCAAAAGTCGACTGCTTCACGGCCTATGTTAACTGCAATTAAAGTTTGTGCAGTTCAGAATGTACGGCTCTGCGTACCATTTTTGTCGCGACTTCGCATACCTTACACGTCGTAATATAGATGGCGCTATTCGTAATATAAACTCTTTCTTACTGATCGTCTTTTTAGAACAGGATATTATATAGGTAGATCTGTGAATAAGTACATATAGGTTAAATAAGTACATAGGCGTTGATTCCTAGCTGGTAACTACTTCATAATTAATGTATTCATAATTAAGTAGCAAGTTAAGACGTAATGGACTCATAAAGTTGAATAAATTTCTAAAAAATGCCTAACTACGAATAAGAAATTCTTATTGACATCAAGAATTTGAATTTGTACCTGAAATGTACACTCTACTCGAGTAATTTAAATCTTGAAAAAGCTTTTTAGATTTATCATCATTTTTTATATTTCGTTGGTAGTTAATTTACATACCTACCTACTTAACAAAAATAAATGCTAAAATATGAACTGCCCGTTGGCTAAGTTGGGTGAGCGTTCGCCTTCTAAGCAGGGGTATCGGGTATCGGGTTCGATTCCCGGCGGAACCACAAGCTTTCCCCTCAAAGAAAACTTGTGTTTGTGGTTGTGACTGTGTGTGTGATGTTAATGTTTCCGGCACCCACAACACAAGTCATCGTACTTAGTGTGGGGCTTTGAGTATGAAAGCGTTTATGTTATGTTATATAGACTTCAATCATCGAGATAGGAGATATTACGGTTTGTAAGACCTCAATATCATAGGTACTTACTTGAATAGGTACTTAAACTTATAACATTCTTTTTCTAATCGTAGTCGTACGTCCGTCGGTGTAATCGTAATAATATCGGCCTATTTTAAATTGCTGTTGCTAAGTAGGAATCGACGTCCTACGTCTTAATTTAATGTGGGTCGACCCATAACCAAAGATAATAATAATATAATCATCATAATGTTGATATATGCTATCTAAATTATGCAGCTACTAAACTACATAGGTTTTTTCCATCTCGATGGTTATCCGCTATTTGGGCAAGTAACTTTGTTGTATTTCTCATAATAAAAGAAAGCTGGTGATGTCCGAACGTAGTCTCCTACTTATGTTATTAGCTGAGATAAAAGTGTATATAAAAAGTACGCATAAGACCTTTATTACTCAAAATGAGCATTCCCCCAATTGAGTGCCAGGCCTACATGTTTGTATAGAAGAAGGTTAATCTAAGTAAATCGAGATCAAAATAGCAGTAATTCATTAGTGCGATTTATAAAGTTTAAACGTTTGTCATCTATAACGCGTATCTCTGCACCCCGCACCCTTCGACCGCGCATTGCATTCATCTGCCTGAATAATGACCCCTTTTTACTTCGCAGCTGTATCTCCTCAGAATGTGGGAAAGGAATAAAAAATATCATGGCATTTGTTAAAGAATATCTTTCTTTTTCCCTCGTTAGTTCTTGTAACCGTGTAAAACTTATGACGATATAGAAATACTTAGTACAAAAAATATTTAAAAACACAGACCAGTAATATAAAGATGTAGGTAACATTATACTTGTCAATAACATGTCTTTCAAAAATATGTTTATAAATAAGTATTATTACATATGTTATCCCAATTTAACTAAGATAGACACTTTGAATATTAATATTTAGGTAGAAAGGTATTAGGCGATCTATTAGATAAATAGTGATATCACTCGTACCTAACTACTGCTACCTAATATTTGTAATAAATGTATGCGACAGACGCTTTATATTTTTGCTTTTATGTTTCTCGATTTCGATGAAATAGCTAAACTTACTTCATGGCCCAGCAAAGTCGCAGTTTTAGACCCAGAACTATTTCGTTTTAAGAGTCCACGTATTCACGTGGACCCTGGACGGATATTATTTTGATAGGTAGGAAAATCAATGAAAAAGGTAATTTGTTTTGTTATCAAGTTAGTACCTACTGATAAAAAACATGTACACTCTCATTTCCTCAAAACGCGGATTTATTTTTTGGGATTATAACCATGGATTAGGTAACAGTTACAATCTCCCAAACTCCAAGGGGCTGGTTGGGAGATGAAACCCCAACCCCTGCCACCCTGCCTACCCCAAGGTAGTCACGATTCATTGATCCGAACGCTCTTCGGCTGTATGAAAGGGATAAAAAAACAACGATATACCTGTCTCCGTTACTCCATTCAACATTGTGAAGACTGTTGTAAACGTGATGCGTGGTTCCGGCAATTGCGAATATGTCTGTCGGGTTACCGCATTTGATGAAATTCAATCATAAGGACTCGGGCATAACATTGTATGCTGTAGCAATAAGAAAAAAATAATAGAATATAAGGCTATTTCTCATGATTCTCGAAATGTAAGTAATGTAACATTTCCTGGCCCTCATACAGAAACAGAGAAGTAAGTAATAGTATATAGCAAGATACACACCAAAGCCCACCTTCAGTATGGATGTACTTAAATCAGGCGACAAAATAAGTGCGAGCCGAATACGCAGGAGACTATACCTACCTACCGTCTTTTTTATCTCTGATAGGTTTGCGTTTGAACGCTTTCTCACTTTTTTGGTATATGTATAAGTGGTGATGTGGCCGAGAGTTCAAAGACGGTGTAGCGAGTGAAAACTGCCCAGCGATATTGTATTGCGCTCCACGCAAAGATTATTGACCGATCCGTACTTGCGATTGACCGATGCGACAGATGTGGCGTCAGTCAAGGAACGACCAATCATAACAACTAAATTGATGCTTCAAAAGACATATTGTTTTCGTGAGGGGGAAAAGATACTAGCAAAATACTAGTCAAAAGTGGCTCCACATCTCATATGTCCAGAAAGAATAAGGTACACATAGCAACTCTTTCAACCGGAATCGCAAGAAGTCTTACCACCTCTTTTATTGACGGAGTTTTATCTCTCCGGATGTGGTCCGCGAGAAGTGTTTTATTCTTTCCTGACCTGGATTACCTACCTCCCAACGGGCGCTCCCCTATACGCCACCTGGGGCTTAGGCTACCTCGAGGCAAATTTGATATTCTTTATATGTAAGGTACCTGTATCTAGATATAGTTAGTAAATGTAGCAGTACTGCCCGCTGACGTAGTTAGTCTGATTTCAGCGGGTACCGGGTTCGTTTCTTAGTGGGAACACAATTTATCATTCCAAGGAAAATGTGTGCTTCTGTTTCATGTTGTGATTGTGATGTGAATCTTTCTGCACCCGCGATACAGGTTTTTGAACTTACCTAGTGCGGAGTTGTGTAAATATAATATATATGGGTATTCTTTCCTACTTTCTAACATACTTACTTCATAACATATATAATAAACTAGCCGTGCCCCGCAGCTCAGCCCGCTATTATCAAGGTAAAAAGTAGCCCATGTGTGAATCCTACATAATAGCCATGTACATTCCAAATTTCATCCACATCCGTTCAACCGTAAGCGTGAAGAGGGAACAAACATATTATTTACAATTTTACACACTTGCACACTTGCACACTTACACACAAACTTTCGGATATATAATATTTTTAGTAGGATCTATCCAAGAAGAATCATACTCCAGGTATCCTTCTTCTTATCCTTTTATAATTAATTAATAATATTATTATTTATTTTTTATGTCATTGAGAGTGGGTACGAGCAAGTCACTCGCCTGATGGTAAGCTTCGTCACGCTTGCCCATTGCAGTTCAGTGCCGTCCAGGGTTTTGAGCTGCAAGTTTGTTTTATGTAAGGGATGATAAGATTTGCATATTTTTCAGTAATTTGAACAAAATACATGTATTGTTTTTGTAACAGTCAGGAAATAGTTACCTAACTGAAAGATGAGATTATTATAAAGAATATGTTAATAAATTATACTGTTCGCTAGTCGTGTTACTAGTGGGTAACCCACTAGCTTCCAGCTCCCATACAAAAATGGGCATAATTAGGAGATTCAGCCGACGCGCGACGATGCGGGGAGAAAATTTGTGCGTAGATTAAAGTTAAAAATGAGAAGAATAATATTTTTATCTCTATTCAAAAGCCGAGCGAGTGCCGAATTGCCGATGCTATCTATCTCTTTTCGATATACGTAACCTGTGCGAGGCGGAGTGAGTAGATCGGTTGTCAAAGCGGCCACGCGAGCTCGTCTTCGGTCATCGTCGCCGCTCGTTGTTGCACATCGACATCAACCGTTTCAGTGCTACAGCGCGTTCCTTCGCGTCGCGCTTTATTCACATAACCTAAAAAGTTTAACAACCCTGTTATTTTTAGTACTTTTTTTCATTGTAATACAAATAAAATACTCATGATTACCTCGAATTTATAAGTTAGTGTTGTGAATATTTGCGCCCAAGAAAGGGGCGTACGTTGTGTGTATTTTTGTGCAGCGCAAAGTAAATACAAACGGCAAGCTGTGGGGCTCGGGGGCCTTTTTTTTGCCGCCGCAGGGGATGTACTATCCTGTGAGTATGCACGCTACTTTAAATAACACGTTAACACGTCCGTTGATCTATAACCATTACATAGAGATAAAACTGCCGATGTCTTGAAGCGGAGAAGACAATTTTGACTTTGATCCTGGCATTTGTGGTAAATATATAGTGGTGAGAACTACAGCATCACGTAACATTGGGAGGGAAGGTTCCTGCTGTTTTAATTCTTGGGATGTTGCCATTTTATCACACCTAATTACGATGGTTCATGTTAGTGATGCTGTGTCATTATCAGGATATATCGTATCAAGTAGGTATTTTTCTCTGCTTGTGTTGTCGATTATAAATCATAGTAGGTAAATAACTACACTATAAAGCATTATTTAAACTAGGTAGGTAGATACAGCGTTTAATGGGCGAGAACAATGAACTTTGACAGTATGTTAAAATAACAAGATGATAAACTTACTGTCATTTTCATCCTTTGTTGTGACATTGGACGATGAATGAATCTTTTTACTCACTGTCCCTGTCTACTTCCATGAAATAGAGAGAGATATAGATGTTTTAATAATCCTCAGAGCAGAAAATAAAGCTTTTGTTATTCACACAGTATTTTTTGTTTATTATTGAAGATAATTATTTTCTCAATATTTTTTTAATGCATTCTTGGTGCATAGTGTATAGATCAATCTTGTATGACTATCAAAGTAAGTCGTACCCAGTACGTACATAAATTACTGCCCTTGTGCTCAGGTGTAATAAAGATCCATATCTACCTACAAAATATATAGATTCGTATTAATTGCAATCAGGTCTTGAAAAATTATAGCATTAAGGTTATTTAAATTATCCATCTATGATACTTTGTAAAAAATTTACTTGAATATTATTAACACTTCAGGATTCACGCATTATTTGTAATGTAAAGGGTCATTATTGGGTCTGCTGGTTCCAGTATACAATTCGAAATACCTGATAAGAATTACATGCTTAATTTTTCACAAGGATAATCATGTAGAAAAAAATTGTGATAACAAAAATTATTGTAATTTCTAAAGAAAAAAGGTTAGGACTATACTTGTATTATTATGTCACGTCTTTACCTTAGCCTTATGTTTTTATATATATATAATTAACTAGCTGCGCCCCGCGGTTTCACCCGCGTTGATAATGATGAAAAGTGATGATGATGATGATGATGAAAAATAGATGTTGGCCGATTCTCATAGATACCGGATAAGCATAAAAAATTTCATCAAAATCGGTCAAGCCGTTTCGGAGGAGTATGGCAACGAAAACTGTGACACGAGAATTTTATATATTAGATATAATTCTTATGTTTGTATGCAACTGAAATTCATACACATTTTTATGAATTTTTTTTTGCGTGTGGTGGTTTTAGGAATTGTTTAGATTCACAATTTGATTAATAAATAATGTTTTTTTTATAAATGGGTCCACTTGTGTGTATTGAATTAGGTAGGTATCTATTTATTTTATGGCAATACTCTCACAATATAAAGTACTAGGTACATACAACAATACAATATGAAGCGCAGAATAAGGTTCAATTTCCATGTTCTTGAAAATAATCACAATCCAACTTGGCTCTTAATATCATTATACAAGACAGCGAGTTTGAAAATATCAAAATCGATGCTGTTGGAATTGTTATCTCGTCTTGTCATCTTCTATATTTCCATCCATGTTTCCTTTTTCTATTTCTTGGATGCCAGTATAAGACTGGCTTATTCTGATTAAACTAGTGACTATTATAATTACACGAACCTAACTAAGTAACATATTTTAGTAAAAATGTACTTCCGGGATAATGCAAATTCATTCAACTTATTATATTCTAGCACTCAAATGCAGCATGCTAATTGATGCCTGAGGTTGACCCCTGTTGTCAAATACTATTTTTGTATGATACTAGCAGCACCAGTGTAGTAAATTTAAAAATCAAATAGCTAAATTAATTAGGAAGTCTGACTCTAATAAACAAAATGAAGAATATTGTAATGTTCATAATAAATGATTTTTCAATATTGAAGTATTATTTACAAGCCATACCACTGTGGGTTTGCTCGCGTTGATCAAGTTAAAAAGTAGCCTATATATTGATCCCAGGTATGAGCTATTTACATTCCGAATTTCATTCAAATCTGTTCAGCTGTTACAGCGTGAAGAGGAATAAACATACACACAAACTTTCGGATTTATAATATTAGTATGATTTAGTTATTTATGGCCACACTCACAGCCCCACACTAAGTTCAAAGACTTGTATCGTGGGTGCCGGAAACATTCACATCACACACATTACACCCAGAACCAGAAACACAAATATCCCTTGGGAAGGATTTTGTGCTCCTGCCGGGAATCGAACCCAGGACCCACGGCGCAGAGGGCGGAAACCTGTCCACTGCGCCAACTGGGTCGTAATAATATGAAAATAATAAACATCATATTTATATGAGTTTTCATCTTTGTCACATATATCCTATTCCAGACCATTCCTGCCAGAGTGGTTCATAGCAATCATAGCCTCCAATTTATTTCTGATGTTATTAAAAAGTCGAAATACATTTTTTTGTTTTTCTATGGTCGAAAGGCAGCATTTGACTGCTATCTTACCTGATCTATTTTTCATAGAACTACTAAAGACCAACACCATCTTCCATCAAGCATGTCTCATCTTCGGCTGCATTGTCACTTTCCATCAGGTGAGATAGTGGTCAAATGCCTGCCTATTCTGCATAAAAAAAATCCAAAACCTCTTGATAATTTATAAATAACTGATTTATCTGCTGCAACAATATGATCAAATAACAAATTATTGCAGTCTTTTATTATGAAATCCTCTAATATCTAGAAGCGTTGGACTTTTTTTTTATCGCGGCTCAGAGGCCAGGCCAGCGTGTTGCTCCCTAAGGATCCCTTTAACAACATGTATTTATTTACCTTTCACTTCTATTTACCTCCCTGTCTCGCCACATGTGATAAGATATGTAGATATATCATAACATTCCCGATCAGAGGACAAGAATTTCCTCTTGACACATTATGAAAAATCCAAGATAGATAAAAAAGACTGATAAGTTGAGAAGGCCAGTAACTGCATCACTAGTTTATCTAAAATATTTCCCTAAGCACACCTAAATACCTAAAAAAGGGCTAGCTAGGAAGTTGTTTACCTCTCATTGTGACTTTACACCCATATTGGCTATTGCAAGGTATATTACCAATTGACAGCTCAAGTAAGGGGAGTAAAGAAAATACCTACATACTGTTATAATGTAATTTGAACTGTAATAGGTACTTAGGTATGGCTTAAATGTTTACAGAAAGAGATGTCTAATTTATTGTCCGATAGTCTAAGAAATAATCCTACTAATATTATAAATCCGAAAGTTTGTGTGTAAGTATGTTTGTTCCCTCTTCACGCTTTAACGGCTGAACGGATTTGGATGAAATTTGGAATGTACATAGATTATACCTAGGATTAACACATAGGCTACTTTTTAACTTGATGATAGCGGGCGAAGCCGCGGGGCACAGCTAGTAATTAAATAGGGAGGTCCCTCCCTCACCCGTATAATACAAGACTTTATTCGTAACGTAACTAAATAACTGCTAAACCAATCAAATATATTACTTATAATTCTCACACAATTTGACCAATGGCGAAAATGATAGTAAAAGTTATATGAGTAATCCTACTAATATTATAAATCCGAAAGTTTGAAGTGTGTAAGTATGTTTGTTCCCTCTTCACGCTATAACGACTGAACGGATTTGGATGAAATTTGGTATGAACATAAATTATACATAGGATTAACACATAGGATACTTTTTAACTTGATAATAGCGGGCGAAGCCGCGGGGCACGGCTAGTTTTAAATATGTTGCTTAATTTAAAGTAACAAAATTATTTTCAGTGCGTGTGTAACGAAAACCTATTTATTGTTTTTCAAAATTTGCCCCCATATGCATGTATAGGGTATGAATTCTTATTTATTTAATTCATACTAATTGTGCTACGCGTCTTCACTCGCGTTGATTTGAACGACCCGTTGGCTAAATTGGTTGAGCGTTCGCCTGCCTTTTTAGTCCCCTTTTCCCTAAACGGGTTCGATTCCCGGCGGGAACACAAGTTTTCTCCCCATGGATAATTTGTGTTTCTTGATCTAGTTGTGTTTGTGTGTGTGATGTGAATATTTCCGGCACCCACGACGCAAGTCATCGAACTTAGTGTGAGGCTGTGAGTGTGAAAGCGTCAATGTTTAATTTAGTATTATAGTAGCCGCTATTAAAAAAAATCGCTTCGTCATAACTATTTCGAACACAACAAAAAAACAACGATCGTACCGGTCTCAAGTGATAGCCTTTCATAAATGAGGCAAACAGTGACGGACAAAGTGAGCACCCGAGTTAATTTAGCGACATTTGCTGAGTCGACAAAAAAAACTAAATCTATGATTGAATCAATTGCTTGAAGGCTTAAAGCCTTCTAGAGGCTGTAAGCCTGAACTTTATTATATACACAAGTTTATAGCAACAGTAAATATAATTTTGGGAATAAAGTCACGTAACATATTCTCTCGGCTACCAAGGAATTTGATTTCCAGCCTCCCGCACTTGATGAACACGTCTGCCGTGGTCATATATTATTCTCATATCTATTTGTTGTTGCATGTAGGCACAGGTATCTATATAAATACATTTGTATCATATGACTGCTCCGGGACCAGCAAGTAAGATATTACTCGAAATTGTGTGGAAGCTTTTCTCTTTCCTATTTAATTATTAACTTTGTACCTACGCATATATGTGCGTGAGTAAATGCGTGAACGGATCGGTATTTCAGCACGTTTTAACGTGGGTAGTGAGACCGTTAGCTACCTGCTCACACAAAATTTTAGTAAAAGCTACGTTTTGCTCTCCCCGTTTTGAATATTAGAGGATAGCTGACGAGCGTCTATAGGGGAGTGCTGAAACCCGTTCAGGGCCCAAGGTAAACGCGAAAGCCAACCGAAGATGGTAATAAGGACAGATTATTCGCATTCCGGCCCTTTGTTCACGTCTTGAGTTCATGGGTGTTTAACTACACGACTTTGGGTTGGCATTGGGTCAGCTACCTGCCTCCGAACCGCCAAACTCAGGGCGCAGGTAATAAAACTTGCGATTTTGTAAAAGCCGTTGAAAGGGCGATGAGCGAGTCGCTATTACTCGGCATATGAGACGTTATGTCGTCTCAGCGAGACGAGCATAAGTGTATTCTCATTCATTTCATGAACTTTTTTATTAAAATTTCCGGGTGGCACTGCAGATTTTTAGAGACGGCCATTTCGCTAAATATATATTTACGAGTATATATGTCGCATATTATGTTTCCATCAGGCTTGCGTATTGCTTGTCTCCTTATTTATAAAGGTAGGCAAAATATTGTTATGGCATACATACTAGTCGTTCGCGCCGAACTAAGACCTCGCGCCTACATTTTGCCTCACAGAAAAAACTTTTAAGGTTACTTGCCTATAACTTTTTGATTTCTGTGTTTGTTGTTCAAGTACAGGATATAACGGATATTAAACGTAAGTTTCAGTGTTCATTGTGAAGCCGTTTTTTGAGATAGACCCCGGGAAAATTAGTTCTAAAACCAGTGACTTTGGTGGCCTACCAAATCGTTATTTACTAACATTGGTTTTTTAAAAAACCCGGTTTCGTACTATACTTGTCAAGCCCTTTTCAACGATACCCCACAAGGGTAGATAAAAAAATAAAAAATATTTTGCTCCCCACTTACATGTATGGGAGCCCCCTTAATATTTTCATTTATATAATTTTCAATGTCATTTCTGGCTTTGGACCGTAGATTTACATACTCTATGAGAATTTGAAGGATTCGCTTATATGGCTTAGTTAGACGCTAGATGCCTCTGATAGACGGACGGACGGACAAAGTGCTGAATGACCCAAATCAACTCAGAGACCTCGCTACGCTCGATCAATAGCCATAATAGCAATGAGACTCGACCAGCAAATTAAATACAAAGTTACGTTCATCAGATCAAGTTTTACTGGCTAGGAATGCAAAATTGACCAAGCCTTATACAAAAGATAGAGAAAATATGACACAAATTAATTAGTAATTTGGGTCATATTTTCTCGCTTAATTTCAATATCTGTTTTTCCTTCTAGTTCTGGTTCCGATTCTATTCCCAGACTGTTAATTAGGAGCTAGGCAGGTACTCGAGTAATTGTAATGTAAGCTGTGCATTTATGTATTCTTGTGTTACTTAGTGTGTGATTATAACAATAATTCCTACAGTTTTTTTATTAGGTCAACATGAGATAACACTTTCGTGTCCACGTCCCGTGAGAATAAGCACTTGGTTCCCGACGACGGCTACGAATGGCAAATAGGTTTCCGTCTCTCCAACGTCTAGCGTACGCCATATATATAATAGCAATGAGTACAATTTTTATCTGATATCTCTACGAACAGAGCAGCTACGTTGAGTTATTTAAAAATAAAATAATGCAATTTTACGTAGGTTCTGTAATACTGCATGCAATTAGGTTATTGGTATAAATAAATCTAATCGCGAACAATAGGCAAGGATACCACGAATATGTAAAACTTCAACGTTAACCTAACAATTCCAATATCCAGTCTGCAGACAGAATTCAAGTCATCAACAATACTCGCTTCTGCAAAGATCTATATACCATCACAAACTTCGCTAATATTCATCGTCTGTCATGAATTATTGAAATTGAGGTGTAAATTTTTTAAGTAATTTTCAAATAGACAAATGTAAAGCTATTGTCCGATGATTATTTTTATTATATTTAATGAAAATAAATTTATAAAATATAATTTATTGCCAATAATCAAAACGATATACACTTCTTTATACTGTATAGGCAAGCATTTGATCACTATCTCACCTGATGGAAAGTTTCAATACATACATGAGAATCATTTGGCAACTGAAATACGTTTGCCCAAATCCCATCGTTGAACTCAGGTGTTACTCAAAAATAATGATATTTGATAGGACAATATCAACGGCCATGTCCTGGTGCCAGTTGCCTCCCTTCTCATTTACGCAAGTTTGCATCTGTTAAGGTTATAAGAGTAAATAAGAAAAAGGCCTAAGTGCAAATAAGGGCCATGATATCAAATCCCTATCATATCGTTAGAGCAAACTACAACCAAGCGTAGGCCTATCATAGCATCAAATGCCGAACCCAAACCATCCCAAACTGATTTTCCCTTCGGATTTTCCTATTAGCGCTGCCAAGACCGATCGCTTTACGAACGAACGACTACGGGAAGAATCTGCACAACCATAACTTTTCAAAACAAAAATAAATCTATACTAATATTATAAAGCTGAAGAGTTTGTTTGTTTATTTGAACGCGCTAATCTCAGGAACCGCTGGTCCGATTTAAAAAAATCTTTCAGTGTTGGATAGTACATATATCGAGGAAGACTATAGGCTATATTATATTTTCAATAAATTGGGGATCCTTACTAAAAGTCCAATAATCACGCGGACGAAGTCGCGGGCACTGCTAGTGTTCTAATAAGCCAATGTCCTCAACATTGGTAGCGCTTTTTTTTAAAAACGCATCGAGTGTCGAGCAATTAATTGATTCGCCTCTGCTATGCCTTAAAAAATAAGCCGGTCTTAATCGATTCATAAAAATGTAAGTGCTTATCGAAACTTCGTAATAAAAACAAACTTTTGTCCCGAAAGTTTAGCCCCGCGACTGAAATTATAATAACTGACATGGCTTTGGCTAACCAAATTGGCGAGCCTCTGCAGCAATTGCTCGATCTCAAATTCTCGACCAATTACCGTTTAGATAGAAAAGTAAAAATCCGTTGAGACGCAGGCAAAAACAGTTTATTGTATGAACCTTTATTTCCCGTGCTACTACTACCGAGTATATAATTTATTTTCTATTGATAAACTATGCACTATAGGTAATTTAGTTATTGACCGAACAAAGCGAGTCCTCTAATTTGACTTGGGTGGGTCAGCATTTTGTCCGTCAGTTCATCTGTCAGAGGCATTTAGCGTCTAAAGTAACCTCACAAGCGTATAACTTCAAATTGTCAGGGATAATGTAAATATAAAAATAAAAATAGCAATTAAAATTATATAAATAAAATATGAATTAGCGTAAAATTGGGAGGTAAAACATATTTTTTCCGTCCGTGTGAGGTAATACCTAATTGTTAACAAACATCGATGTTGAAAAATAACAAGCTACATTTTTACATTTAAACAGACTGTATTATATTTGCTATAATATCATGAACAAGAACAACGAATACAAAAATCAAACTTCTATCATTATTAATAAAACAACTTATAAGCAATTAATTATATATTTTTTTTGTGTTGAGTGCGATGTTTCCTTTCGGGTCGAACGACTAGTTGTATGTAAATCAAAAAATCAGTATCGTTTGGTCGAAGCAACTCGTGACCAAAATGCTGGCAAATATTTTGGACAGAGATTGAGTATTGCCATTCAACGTGGCAATGCTGCCAGCATTTTGGGTACTTTGCCTACTGGTAGCGGTCTATTAGATTAAGTTTTGTACATATTTATATCTAACTAGCAGCGCCCCGCGGTTTCACCCGCGTTGATAATGATGAAAAGTGATGATGATGAAAAATAGATGTTGGCCGATTCTCATAGATACCGGATAAGCACAAAAAATTTTATCAAAATCGGTCAAGCCGTTTCGGAGGAGTATAGCAACGAAAACTATGACACGAGAATTTTATATATTAGATTATAGTTTTTTTTTTGTTTAATTTTAATTTAGTTTTTAGTTTAATGTAATGTACAATTGCTACTTAAATTATGTTGTTACTATGAATATAGAAAAATAAACGCTTAAATCAGTATTGCATTGTATATTACAAAATTTAAAAACAAGTAGGTTTGAAGTAGGCGTTCGTAGCCCTGCTCTCTTATACTCATAACAATATAATGTATTCAGTATTATGCGCATAAAATTGCTGAGGTTGCTATCATTCTGTTTATAAATCGAAGGATCACGTTCAAGAAAATAAAAAGGTAAAAGATAATTGAAATGTATACTTATAATATTGTATGATAGGATTCCTCCATGATGCCCTTTTTACCATTGTAACAACTAGACAGATTGTCAAACGTCATCCATTTATGGTTGACAATGTTGACATACCTCTAGTTCGCTCGAAGCGTTTCGCTTCTACGTTTATCATCGAAACAGCGAAGGAGTGGAACTTTTTGTTTGTGTCTTTGTACCCTGGTACGATTAAATCTGGGTGTCTTCAGGTCTAGAGTGAATAGGTACCTTCTAGGCAAGCATGTTACATCATTTACTTTTTTTCATTGTCACTTTCCATCAGGTGAGATAGTGGTCAAATGATTGTCTATTCAGCATAAAAAAAATGTATAACATTAAAGTTAAAAATGTAAGTGTACCTAGCAGCTGACTCCACAGTACTATTCAACAGCTCAGACCGCGACGTGCATGCATCTCAGTGCTGGACTGATATTTTTTATTTCATTGAGTGAGAACTGTGGTTCAACCATCCCGCGGGAAATAAAACTTGTTAGGTTCGTACTTTTATTGAGCTGGACTCATTTACTCCCGGAGAGCACTTGCTGAAAAATTGAAACAGCTGCGGTTGCTTCTAAGTACTTAATCATTATATATGACTATATATAATAGAACTTCCGTTACTTCATTCAATGTGGAATGAAGTAACGGAAGTTCTATTTAAGTGCCTAGTGCTTATACCTTTTTCTTTTCAGCAACCGTTTAAGTGCTTAAATACCATTGCTAAAAGCTAGTAAATTAAACCCGATAATTCTTTTCGAGGAGACTTTCGACGGCAATGTTGTAAGAAAAGGTGAAAAAAGAGGTCTTTGAAGTTCCGTATTGTTTGGAAATGTTAGACGGAACTGTTTTATGTATGTATACGAAAGCGGAGAGGAAATGAATGTGCCATTTTCTTTGTGCGTAATTTTGACAGTAAAGCGAGGTTTCGCCTCGAGCGCGGGCATTCATTTGTCTCATCGCTCGGCGCTGACGGACACTAATCAACAGTCCGAAGGTGCTGGGCGGAACTAAATTTTTATATCCAACATTGTGTAACCATAGTATAACTTTCAACAGCACTTGCCTTGTTTAATTGGATTTAACCCCCAGCCTTTGTGACGGCGACATTGAAAAGGGATTAAATTATAAAATTAAAACGATCCATTTGGGATGAATATTCAAATAATGTTATTAAAATTCGAATGGCTGAATGACGATAGCAATTCGTCCAATTAACTTTGTTCAATTCCCAATATTGTGCTAAATCAAAACTCAATTTCGTGTTGTTTAGGCTAGGTATTTGCAGTACAAAAAATATCCCAGACTACACGTTTAAAGCCACCAGCTTGTTGGCTGTATAAATTACATGATCACGTTCGTTTAGTTTAGTGCCTACACCTGCATAACGGCGGAGGACCGCAGGAATCTGTTTGTACAAAATCGATTTGCATACAGATTGCGCGGTAGCTACGCAGAGTGCTATAATTTCCACAACGGTATTAAAGTTATTGTAAGTATCTAGGTGGTTGCGGATGTTCACAATGTTATTTGCGTAACCACATATTCATATTTTTGCCGTTGTTGTCACCGTGCAACCCGGCGGCGTGCGGCGTGACTTGTGGCATTCCGTGATTCCTTGGTTGCTTGTTATCTACCTAATTCGATTCTCTTCGTGTAAACCGGCGGTTTCCATTTATCTATTTCCATTGAGTTCTTTAACACAATATTGTAAGTATTTGCCGCTCTTGACGGGTGTAGAATGAAAATGTTTTTTCTGCATCTACGGCGAATTTGACTTACATTGAAATTCAGAATTTCAATGAATATCTCCCGCCTCTCCCAACGTAACTACGTCATGTGTAAATATATTCGAAGCTGTAGATGGAGTTTCGATGAGTTTAGAATTATATTATTTTATTTCGTATGAATGATTTATTTGTCTAGTAAAAATAAAAATAGGAGAGACACGTTTTCCAATATATCTAAATGAATATAGGTAAGCAAAATAGTTTTATTTTTTAGTTTTGCTTCATCTAAAAATAAAAATTAAAGATTACCTTATAGGCACGTACTACGAAGCTACGCCTTCGGCCACATCTTCTATCAGGGTGAGATAATGACCAAATGCTAACTTAGATTGAGGTAATTCACATAATGTATAAAATTATATATGTAAGACTAGAAACTTCTAACTCTCTAAGATAGATTGAGGTAATTCACATAATGTATAAAATTATATATGAAAGACTAGAAACTTCTAACTCAATAAGATGCCTTTAGCTAGAGATTTAACAAATCCACATTTTGAGTACCCAGAATACAAAAAATTAAGTCGTGAGTTGCCGAGTATGGAATTACTATCAAATACGAACAAGATGAAACCTTTCTATTAAAATTATTGCCACTGGCTATCCAGGCTATGTATTTACGTTCATAAATTAATTGAAGACATTGTCCAGACTTGACTTAGGTATCTGGAATGTATACCATTTGTTAGGTCGCATATTTCATTATATTTTCAAATATATTTCGAAAATCTTGGCCGTCTTCCAACGGCATAGATATCAATTTAAACGGCGTCGTTTGGTATCACAGGAGTGTCGCCGACTTGAGTGCTATTACGCATGATTTACATTTCCCAATGCCCGCTTTATGTGGGGCTATGGGCAGCCGCCGCAGACAGTTTTGTGTCGTCCAACCGAGGTTCCAAGCTCGAGCTGATGTTTATTTTTACTTATATGAAAACCTCAAAACAATAATTTATATGTATGTATATTTCGTATATCGAGTAAGTCGCTCGCCTGATTGTAAACGTCACGCTTGCCATTACAGTTCAGTGTCACCCAGAGACTTTTAAACTTATACATATAGGTCAAATTCCTGCGCGACTAAGCACTGCGCTCGTCGCCTGAGATGTTAGATGTTAAATCTCTGTAAGCCCTGCAATTTCACATGTCAGGAAACATTGTCTTTAATCCGAAATAGTAATGTTTGCACACCACTGCTTGACGTTTGAATGTCTGGCAATGGTGTTTGCTTGAGGTATCTAATGGTTGTTATTGGTGCTGTTATTGACCGAACGAAGTGAGGTCTCTGATGACTTGAGTTGTTTAGCGCTTTGTCCTTTCGTCCGTCCGTCCGTCTATCTAAAATTCTAAACTATACAAGCTAATAAAGTAAAGTATATAAAGCTATTGACCAAAACCTATTTGTTAATTATATGTCGCTAGGTCTCTGTTCGGACGAACTACTAGTTATGTAAATAATAATTTATATAACTAGTAGTTCGCCCGAACGGAGATCATCTTGACAAAATATCTTGTATAAAATAGACTAAACGGTAGAGATTTATCAATTTCTTTTAACAAGCGAATTCCTTAGTTTTGAAGTAGGTACTAAAAAGTGCCTCATGTTGTCTATTCTGTTATTGAAATTGGAATTGTGATTATACGAAGTAGGTGTCAAAGCGTATGAAATTAATGGACTCTCTATGTTGTTGAACATTTCTCACTGGGCTTCTTCCTGTTGTATAATTTGTTCAGTGATTGGAAGACGTTGCGTGTACATTCAGATAGCGAGGTCATACTTATCTATTAGGTCGATTACTTGCTATGGTACCTATTTCGTACGTGTTTGCCGATACACGATTTCATAAACAAAATAATGTTTAACTTTCGACGTCTTGGAAACCGCCTCAATGTCGCATAAAGATATTTTCATTTAGTTTGTAAATATGAAAATTAAGAGTTCTCTCTTTTGATAACATAAGACGAAGGTAATTAAATTTTACAGCAATTATAACTTAGTCCATCTATTAAAAAAACACCTAATTATCATCCTTGATCCCATCCTAACCTACCAAATTGAAAAGCGGTCAAACGCTACCCTATCAGAAAAATATAATAAGTAGATCTGATGAATTAACAAATAATCGCAACAAATACTTTCATACTCACAACTTACTCTTTGTTTGAAAACTTGTCTGTATTAATTAAGTAAATGATCCTAGAGGAGGTTTTGGATGACATGGTACAATACCAAGAATATTGCTGGAAGTAGCTAACTACTCGACAATTAGACCAGAGCTCTATTACGATGTGTGGATGAGGCAATGGAACAGAATTAATTAAGCGTGACAGTAACTTTTAGACGACTCAGTCGGGCATAACCCCGTCTACGTATCTCTATACTTAAAGGCCGCTTACCCTTTATAAATGTTGTAATTCTTCCTCATGAAGAGAAGGCAATGAGACAATCAAAAAATCCAATTAAATAAAAACGCGAATTGTCAATGAATTACGACTCAAAATTACTCGCCAACCGAATATTACGTTTTAAATTGTATGCTAATACAAAATACCTAAATATGCAACGATTAAATTTATTGAACTGATGTTTAACTGGATAGTTTACACCTCTATTCTTAACAATTATTGATACTGACCATTGAATTTCATAAATTCTGATATTAATAAAATAATGTTTCATAAGTTCACTGAAAGGTTTTCAAACGCTCGGATGGTAGATGCTTATTGGGGCGTACATAGGCGCTTTATGTCGGTACTGTTGGCAGTCGTCGAGCTTTGATTGCAGCCACTGAGCCGCTCGAGCTCGCTCAAAAATGCACGGGTGAAAGGACACTTCAATGTTTCCGCGCCCATGCACCGCCGAGCCTTCAATGAACTTCATCTCTGCCCTCTTTATTTATTCTTTTGTCATTATCTCTAGCTATGTTTATTGGACGTTTGCCTTTGAGCCCGGCGCGATAGCCACGATGTTTGTCTCCCAACTGCTAATGGCACAATTAGTTTATCACTGCTTTCCATATTAATTTAACTGTAGCGTGAGATACTAGAGGGTATATTGACTTGTTTGTGTCTTTGCCGTATTTAAATTACTGTTTTATTATATTTATTTCGATCACTGATGTAGGTCGTTCATTGTTTGTAAGCTCCTTTCATTTTATGAGATTGTTTGCGCTAAAGAACTTGTAACGTAAGTATTTAAAAACAGCTTAGGAAGTTTTTAAAGAATTACAGCTGCGATATTTAATTGGAATCCACAGTGCTCGTGCAATGCTGTCGCTTGAAGGTAAACTGCTCAGCGAATAGGTGTGTAACGCATTACTAAGATATACTGTACCGCGGTCCAATAGCAGCCGGACATTTACCACCGTTCAGTTTAGTTCTCACATATCAGTATCATTCAATGGACGATCAAGCTAATAGAAAGTGGTTTCGAGTTGTACCTAAGTAACTGTTTCTAACAACACCCATATCTATAATCTCTATAACACCTATCATAAATTTGTAATCATAGTCTCTTCTATAAAGTCCGTCGTCGCTTTATAATACATCGGACAAAACGCTTTCTCCTTTTTATATTATTTTTTGTAACCTTTGTTTTTATATGCTATTAACGTCTATGGATGCTGACCTTCCGATAATTACGCCCACCTTTTATTTTATGTTTGCCAAGCCGACAAATAATGTTACTATTTTAAGTGTGTATATACTTTTCAAATATTTGTATATATTGGCTATAAGTAGCTAATTAACAAGACATTAATTTAAAACAAGATTAAGATGATAATTTTGTCACTGATTTTTATGTGCTCTTTAACAACTAAATTGCACGTGATTAATATTCTTCCTTTTTTAAATTTAAGTGTATGTATGGAATTGCGTTAGTAGGTAGTTATTGAACTTTTTTAGGATGGTTATCTATTAATAAGGTTTATCTATAATAACTTTTATACTAACGTTAATCGGGCAAAGAAGACTGAGAAGATTTATAGCATCGTACTATGAAGCAGACGACATAATATCATGCATGAAGTAAAGAGTTTCGCTTAAAACTTAGACTTTCACGTATGGAACCCTTAGCAAAGTGGTTAAATATCCGGCTATTTCTAAGTGTGTGAGTATGTCTGACATGGAGTATTACTGACAGCTGGATTGATTTGAAAGTAATGTGTTACCCATGATGGTCTAGTCATAAGTATAGGTTACAGGTACACCATGTAAAAGGACATTGCTTCTTTAAGTATATTTTATTTCTTTCGACGCGGGCCAAGTCGTGTTGCAAAGCTAGTAATTGAATAAAGATTGAACGTGGAACTGTGGTGTACGAAGTTCAAACGTGGAAGATAAGTACTAACTTTTCTTTACCGCTATCTCAATTAAGTAATCGTTCGAAATTTATCAAACTCCCTAACGCAAAACAGGTTGTTTATATTCTTAAACATTATGTATAGCAACAGAGTTTAAGATTTGTTTATAAGCCCCTCAGGGCTCTGCGATGTTTAAATAGGTATTGTCTTTCCGTCAAATTAAGTTACACAGTTTAATAAAATAACGGCGACTAAATGGAATTCCAAGCATAATCAAAGGTTAATGAAAACCGTTATTGTGTGGTAGCACAGTATTATAGTACAAGTGTCGAAGGTTCGCGCTAGTCTCGCAGCAGACAAAACAAGCACGCGGTCTATAAAAATAAATACCTATTAGGTATGTTGGTTGGTGCCCAATGCCCAGTCTACGAAGCCGTAGTTAAAAATATCTCGGTCGATTTGTGCAATTGCGTACTCGATTGACGTTTTGCTTGCGGCGCTTGCGGCTACTGTTAGTTCAACATACCTATGATACTACGCGTAATTAATAGTGAATAATAACCATGTAAAATATTACTACACACTACACGTGTATGGGACTAGGTGGTACTGTACTACCAAAACTCGAAAGCGTGTGTCGACTCTGTCCTTTAACAATTTAATATTCATAAATACATTTTTTTTGTATATATCAATCAATCAAAATAATTACTTCACCGTCAATGATTGACGACCCAGTTGGCGCAGTGGACAGGTGTCCGCCCACTGCGCCGTGGGGCCTGGGTTCGATTCCCGGCAGGAGCACAAATTCTTTCCCAAGGGATATTTGTGTTTCTGGTTCTGGGTGTAATGTGTGTGTGATATGTGAATGTTTCCGGCACCCACGATACAAGTCTTTGTACTTAGTGTGGGGCTGTGAGTGTGAATGCGTTTGCGTTTGTATGCGTTTGTTTTTAATTGGTTTATTCACCTTGGTGAGCGACGACCATTAGTAAACTCTTAGTTGTTTAGTGAATGGATGCTAATTAGATCCAAATTAAGTAAAACGTTAATAGCTCAGATAAACTAATAGACCTGATAAGCAAGTCAATATGATCCCTCGCTCCCAAGATTGAGTTGGCCAAATAAGTATGTTTAATATCGCTATATTGTTTACATGGGCCTCTCAAAGAGCTGAGAAGTATTTTATATTAACAAGTGAGGTACCTACTGATAAGAAATAAGTGAACATTTTTCGTTTTATCGTCAGACATTTGACCTCAACAAATAAATAGGTACTTTATTTTCTTAAAATCTATTTTATAGCTGTTAAGTTCTGAGATATCATGTTATGCATTTATTGTAGGAAGAAAACAAGTATATAGTCATTGATTTTTATTACCAGGATTTATTTCATTCAAGTGTTAATTGTGTGGATTACATGTCAATTTTGACCATACGCCCGTTTTAACATTAATATATAGTAATATTTTTTTTTTGTGGTAAACTATGTCTATTGGTTAATATTAAGGAAAGGTTAATTTCGTAGCTTCAGGCAGGGTTTGAGTAGCTCAGCGGTTAGAGCAATAGGACATGACACCCTATGGCCGAGGGTTCAAACTCCACCTCAAGCGAGAATTTTTCCTTTCTAAATGTATCAATTTATTATGTTTCTCAATTTCCGATGACAATACAATATTATGGTTATCACCAGCTAGCTGTTCTGACCATGGAAACAGAATGTATCACCTAAACAACGGTTACGGTAGTCCTTAATGAACAGTAGTAGTCATTTTGACAAGTTAATAGTATCGAATACATATTTTAATGCGAATAAAAGGAAGAGGGTTCATTCCTTTTGTCTTTTCTCTCGCTCGCACATTTAGATATTTTTAATAAATACAATTAGCTACGTGTGTTTTTGAAAATGTTTTTTACCGACTTCCCAAAAAAAATGAAGGTACTCAAGTCGACCGTATTTTTTTTTTTTATGTTTGTTACCTCATTACTCCTCTCCACGTGAGCCGATTTCCAAAATTTTTGTCTTTTTTGTTTGACAGATGTTGCTTTCTAATTGTTCCCATTTAAATTTGATCAAGATCTGATCAGTAGTTCTTGAAATATCGTTAATAATGCCTATTTTGTGGATTAATTTGACGATGTTCTCGTTTACCCGACTTCAAAAGTTACTTCTTAACTTATTTCGTTGTGAACCGATTTTGATGATTATTTTTTTATTTGAAAGCTGGTGCTTTTCATATGGTCCCATTGAAATTTGATCAAGATCTGATCTCTAGTTTTTGAGTTATAGTCAATAATGCGTGTTTAATACATTAAATAAAATAAGATATTATAAAAAAAAAGCGGTAAAGTCGGCTTTTTTAAGCTTTGCTTGCCTTTAATTATTTATCTAACTACATATATGGACATTAATACAATGAATGTTTTAATCTACCTTTCGTTATTCATATCTTTAAGTTAAACGATGAAAGCGTGAAAATCACATTGAAATTTGGGTACTGTGTTGTTTCCCATTTTATTGAAGGATATGAAAGCGAAAAGGATTTTTGAAACATCCTTGTATTAATGTCCATATAGTTAGTTGAAAAGATTTTCAAAAACACTCTTACATAATTGTATTTATTAAAAATATCGAATTGTGCGAGCGAGAGAGAAGGCAAAAGGAATAAACCATCTTAATACTTTCCTCTTTTTAGGTGTGTTACTTGATATATCTCCGGTTTAAATTTATCGTTTAGTATCTACTTGATTTCATAAACATTTAGTCAAGAACAGGTAAAGAGCTTCAGAGATAATGGCGGCGAAGTCGGTTTTAGAAAACGCCATGAGAGATTTTGAGGAAAAATAATATAATGACGTACCTACATTTTCCACGAATGCTTAATTAATCTAAACATTAATTTAAATAATTAAGTCTGTTTAATAGTTTTAAAGTAATTAAACATTTTTTTATAACTTTTCACACAAAATATAAACACTTCAATTAAACCTTGGGTAAATTGAAGTAACAACAATTCTAAAAAAAATCTGTGATAAAACGTGTACTAAACTACTGAGCCCAGCGGCTTTGCTTGCAATATTGATGATGATGAATCAAGATAAAAAATGGGTGCCCAGATCACCACCCTATGTACCAAAACAACAACATCGGTCTAGCGGTTTAGCCGGCCGTCCGTGATCAAATAACTAACACAGTGAGAGATTTTTATTAGTTAAAGCTGCAGGACTGTGACACCTATACACATTCCCACACCTCTTTTCATTCTGGTTCATGTGCCAATACCCAATCAACATTGTTGCTCGCGAACTAAATTGTAGAAATGCTATAAATAAAAAAGCATTGTTTCCGCGTACCTAAGTCGTACGGTCTTGTACCTACCGAACCAGCAAATGCCGGCATCGGCTATGAATATGAAAAAAGTGCACGTGCCTGTATCGGCTCTTTTATTCCGCAAGTTGTTGTGCGATTTATATACCGATATCCCGATCCAGGTGAATAGACTGATCTGAATCCCAATTCAGAGAGAGGCGAATGAAAAATATTTGGACGGACGCCAATGTTGCTCTTCGCTGCCTGGCTTCGGCCATCGGCGCTAGTACTGAGATTCGAGACCCGACGCATCTATACTCGAACATTGGACTCGATTGCCTCGTAATGCAATACCTGACCGACGACGTTCAAGTGCATCATTTGCGTACAAAGCCCATTTTATCATAATAATATAATAAACACTGTAAACCTGTTAGTCCCGGACCGAGTATAAAGTTAAAATGTTTTGACTAAACATTTTTGTTTATTTCAGGTGAGTAACGGCAATGTCATCGACACAGGAACACCTACTCTACTGGTACTTACTATTTTTACTAAGCATGTGGATGTTGTCATGTGAATATTAAAATGTATACTAACGCAACTAACATGTGCATCTTATCATCGCAACTCATTATTCATATTAATTGATATAACAATAACTACCTAGCTGATCTCACACACTCCACTGCAAAATTAATTAAACTTGGAATAGATACATCACACATTACTGAATGAGCACAGCAGGCGTTTTAGAAAATTGCATGAGTGTACGTGTAGCTTTGTATGGCCTTTGTATTTGTAATTAGGGAATAAAATGAGATACGCGTAGGTAGGCAACATCGTAATGAATGAAACATTTATATAATGGAGCTTTCCTTTCTCGTTATTGTAATCTAAAAAATGTTAGTAAAGAATTTCGAAGGAAATAATAACGTCAAAATAATCTCAAGGGGCAACGGCACTGTATTGGTGTTGTTTATACTTCACGTACTTTTTCTTCTGACTTTACTGAAAATGTTAATCACATTTCCAATAAAGTTTGATGAAAAATATAGTTTCACCTGTTCTGATGTATGTATGTAATCAAATATTGCAAGTAAAATATGACATTTTCCGGTTTCCGATTGAGCTAAAATTATGCTTGAGTATGTAAATCTCATGAAAATGAAATGTTATTATGTAATGGAGTTAATCTGATGTTGGAGCCGGAAGGTGGCTACGGGAACTCTAGTTTGGTCTAGTTTGATTCATCTTGAAAAGTTCTCTAGTTCTTTGGTGCCTCCATGTGAATAGACGATTTTGAATTTCATATCTATTTAGTTCTTTTTTATTAACAACAAATAGAAGCTTGTATTAAAAAAAATATATTAAGTGTGTTTATATTGGAATTGGTCCCAGGCACTTTAATAAAAATATCAATCAACTATATTTTATGATAATTTGAGCTTAAAACAACTAACGATAATGTCTTGTACTGTAAAAAGTTGTATGAAGAATATTATACGTGACATCAAAGCTTTTCCAAGATCTCCTTTAATCCCCTTTTTCATTTTAAGAGATTTTGCTCTTCTGTTAAAAGCAGTGTAGCTGTCCTTAATGTACGTTATTAGGTACATGACGTCGGTTGAGATGTTGATACATTTTGCACAAAAGATTTATTTAGCGGAGTAAGCGCTACATAATGTTCAAAGGAGACATTTTATTAAAAGCTTAACAGACTTGTGTTTGTCACGGGTAATGCTAGGAGAACCTTGGATTACACGAACTTACCTAGAATTACCCAAGCTCTTTGAGTAAAAGCCGAATATGCTGTGTCAAAGCCTAGCGTCTTAAACTATCCACAAATTTAATCAACCATAGCTGACCAACACAATGTTCCAAGTATTATTCACTATGAATATACCGAAAGGTTCAATAAACACTTTCCGCGTTACGTCTGAGTTTTGTACTACATAGGTGGGTACTTGTCGATTAACGACTGGTACTTGATTAACCTGATTTGTGAAGAACCTCGCATCGCTGTGTTAAAATTTAATTTTAACATCAGCTATTGATGTAAACCAGAACCTGGCACGCTCTCAGAAGAGCTTTGATGTTTCCCTGATTGAATATATACTTACATTTTACAATCTATTTGTCTCAAAATAGTTTTGTAACATGTTATAATTCACATAGCTAAAGGTACGTTATATTATGTATCGTAAGAAAGTTATCTCGGGCTGTCTGGTTGAATACGAACGGATGTACGGACTATGGATACGAGTATGTGAGGGGCTATATTGCTATGCTGTTCCTCCGATTTACAACTCTTATATTGTGATTTATACTGTTTGTCACATTCCAATTTGTTTACATGGAGTAGGCACAAATTATCCGTGCGTATATGTTGTTGTTGCTATCATTCTTTGGTAGCCATCCAAAAAACTTTACAATGCTTTATTTCAGAATATTTATGAAGTTTATAAAACACGACGTTGGCATTAAAACTTAATAAGTAGTAAAACTAAAACGTTTTGTTAATAAAGAAAATCGATACAAAACATACGAAGTAAGTCCTATTCCCATAGTCAGAGCAACCTAATGTTTATTGCGCTGCGTGCGAAAAAGTATTTACCTATCAAAAGGAAAATCAATTCCAATCCATCGCACGCCGCGTCACCTTTGAAAATTGTCGTGCATCGAAGTACTATTAAGTCTTCTTCTGGAGCAGTGCCAGAGATGGGGTATTATTAGCACTCGGACAACGACTGAGTTAATCAAGCTCGAATAAGATCAATATTTCCCGTAGGTGAACTGATAGTCTCAGGGCCGGGCGCAAACTCGCTTCAACTCGTCAACCTGGATTACAGACCGTATCGGACAGGGATAGACGGCCAGTCAGCCACGTCCTCAGCCTTAATTTGTTATATTAGTGCAACATTTAGTTTAAGGACAAGTTGTATTTTGAGATTCGTTATTCGTGCAATATGTTTACAAGCGCCCAAGCGTCGTCGAAAACAACTATTTTACTTGCCAAATATTTAACACTCGTCGTACAATACAACTACATATAGCGAGATATTTATTTGTATATTGGTAAGCGTTTTACCACATAATAATGTCCTCATATACTACCATTATGTTGTTTCATCTACTTTGTGAAACCGGTCTTATGTCTGCGTTTGAAACCGTACGGTATACAGATTTCCAGGAAGCAGTATTAAGTCCTAAAGGCATACAAAGCTCTCTAAGACATGAAACTTGGTTTATTGCTTTTCCTTTAACTCCAATTTTGCTTATACGAATAACTGAGCTCGGATTAGCGCGCACCCAATCTTTTGTTGTGGTTATATTTGGTACTTTGTATTAGCAGAACTATATTATACATATTGTTTTTATGTTTTACATAAATATATTCATGAACATAACACGCACTAATTAATAATTGATAAATCTAAGGCTACTTTCCATGCTGCCTTGCGTGGCGTGACCAATCGCGTGAAATGCTTGCATACCAGCTAGAGAAAAGTATCGACAGTTCACTGCATACACGGGCCTTATAGTAATTGTAAACACAGTAAACTATAAATAAAGTAAAGAATAAAAATTATATCATCTATCAAGCCACCACACGTTTTTCACTTATGCAGAGGAAGATAATGACTACGGTTTTAGCTGATCATTCACATCTACTCGTAGGCTCTTTAACTAGGAAACCATAGTCCAATCATTGACCAACTGAATTTATTTAAATGATGCTGGTTTGTCTGTTTAAACTAACACTTATCTACGGCCAAAATAAAAAAAAGATCAAAAATGTCTGTCGTAAACAAAAAACTGTTTATCAACCCAGATGTTTATCAACCATCAGTTATCATGGAGTTTAAAAAAAGCTATTCCTTGAGGCTTCACCAATATTATAAAACATTTGTTCCATACCTTATTTAAAACACATTAGAATATTTTCAACCGTAACTCTTATCACACACGTATACGAATATAACGAATTTATAGTTTTTGTAGATTGCGTGAGAGAAGCAGACACCACCCCTTTTTTTCTTTGCGGCTCTACCTTCCTACTTCGACGGTGTACTAACTAAACTGATGGTTACCACCGCCTAGCGCTAAAAAAAGATAAGCCGGTAAAGCTTGCAGAAATTATTATAAACGACTAGCTGTTGCCCGCGACTTTACTCGAGGAATTTCTTTCTTACCCTCCCATAAACTACCAAAGCTAAGGAATTACCATAAAAATTACGTGTCTGTCACCTGTTTTAGGCTGAGCTTTGGTTGTCGGTGAGTCAATTAGCGATATGACGGTTTATATTTATTATATCGCATTTGTAGTATTAATAGATGGAATTATAGATTAATGTACAAATCAACGATTAAACATACCTGGATTTTTGGTTAGATTGGCAAAGTCTTCTTGAGCAGAAGTGTTTCTATATATATTGTTTGTGTTGACTGTTGAGATAATAAAATTAGTTTTGGCTTCCAGACTTCAGAGAAACTTTGAAAGACGAACAGAACATAACTAACGTAGTACCTATTTTGTGATTACAGTACTGTTGAACAATAATAGTACTTGTACAAGCTTATATCTCTAACATCTCTTATGATAAACATAAAATAACAAGTGCTGAGATTGAAATGTTTATTAATACCTATTCTCTAAATCAAATCTGGTAAACAGCTGCAACTATTTTCAACAAACATAACAAATAAGTAGAGAAGACCCATTCATCCCAATATAGTTAGCTATGGAGCCACGTTTGTCTACAATAGACAAATATTTGAATTTGATTTTATAACACCCTTACTTTGGGCCGGGAGCACGTCAGTTATTTTATTAAATTATCTTATTTTGATCGGCATATTAAATCGATCCATCCATTTTGACTCAATTTTAGCTACGAAGTCCACTTTCTAAACAAGCTCACAAGACTCGCAGATATACATAAGGGCCAATAATAATATTGCACTTATAACACTCCCCTATTTGGTCCTGGGGTAAAAATACAATACTTCAGGACGCTTTATTTTACCAAATTTTTTTTAGATAATTAAAGAGCAAATCGAAGATATAACAGAGCAATAAAAGATTTATTAGTAAGACAATAATCCTACTCGTATAATTGTGTTAGAAACATTGGGTTTTATTCTAAACAGAGATGTCTGATATTTGAAATTTCATTTTGATTACTGCACCGTTAAGTTCATCTTGATAATACCAACTCAATAATTTTCTAGATGAAAATAAACGACATATTATGGAGATTGGATCGAAAATAGTTAATTAACGGGCTCGCCGATCCGTTAAATATGGTATACGATAGGTATACGGCTATACAGGTCTAGTCGTATGCAGTTTCAAAGAGATTGGCTCGGTTCGGCGAGCCGCTCTCATCTCCCATGCTGTGATATCGCCTACCTGCTGAACGCGCCACCCGTTCCTCTTCACCTAGCATTTTTAAAATGGAAACTTAATGGATGAACGAACGCGGATGAATCATGTATTGGGTACAACATACTGTTCGCTCGATATACGCCACAATAGAACGCGCTCATACATACCGACTCTGATAAAAAACTTGAACTTAATACATTTTAGAAAGTATTAAGACTATTATGATCACAGTATACTTATAGTATTACGGGGTTCAAATGTTCCTTCAAGCTGAAGTGTAAGATTTAAGAGGAACCCTACAAGACTTAGCTATTTTTAGAATTTAGCAACGTCGATGTTACGCAGAACATTCTAAATATAATGTGGAAGTATGGCGGCCATAACTGTCAGGAATTTCAGACCGGTAAGGGAGTTGTTTGTCTTTCCCGTAAAATCTGAACTAACAAACTAAAAGCATCTGAAAGCTTGGGTATTTCGGTACCTGTTAGGGAAACAAGACGAAGGTCCGGCATGAAATAGAATTTTGCCGAGACAAAAAGTACCTCTGTCAGGCTTTGTCTTCTACCTCAGAAGCCGAAATTGGTTTTGTCTTACTTCTTTATATGAATTTTATTACAGAGGTAAGTATTTCTTTTTTTTTTGTTTATGTCAATATTTTTTTAACGTTTATATACGTATAAATAAATAAACATCCAAAGTCGAAACAATCAATGTGGTCAAATAGGGTGTCACAATTATAGCTCCATGACAACATTAGTAGCTAGTCAGGGCATGAATGGCGCAAGTCCCCATAGGCGTATCCGATTTGCATACGTAACTAACCATCGAGCACTCTCTGGTTACTAATGCCGCTATTATTCGCAGGATTTCATATAACTGATCAAGCACCATCCGCTTAAATAAAACTATTCGCTGTGGCTTCAAACAATGATTTACCACTGAATGTATGTTCAATTTGTTGAGACTTGAGACACGTGGAGGAATTGATGCAGGTTTACGAGCTCTCGTTTTCCATAAAACACTGAGGTGTGTTTATTCTCATTGACGTGATGTTACTATTACAAACAAGTCGTATAATATAGACCGATAAATAAACAATTTTTCTCTACATGAACATTACAATAAATTGTTATTGGAGATAACACAACGCAATCTCTCCGAATACGTAAAAGCTTATTCTCGTTTCATCATTGACACATTTGGCGTTATTCTCTCCTCCATAAAGCAGCGATCAAATGTAATCAAATATTTATCGATTCCTGTAATTCGTCGAGCGGGTCGGGGCGCGGCGGGTTGTGGCAACTGGCAATGCGAAGTACAGGGCGAGAGGAGCCTCAAATTATTGATGTTCGACTCTGAGCCAATTCTGCGGCTTATCTGCTCGCTGCACTAGCCCTACACAAACTAACCGGTCTAATACTCATACACCACGACTCTCTATAAAATATTACAGGCTCGGGTTTCATAACTTGTTACGTAGTGTTAAGATAGAAAAAATATTGAACAAAAAATAATATTGAACAGTTGATTTTCTCGCTTTCATTTGGATGATAGCTTTGCTAGTGTGGGCACTTGAGCAGACCAGGTGTTAGTATTTTTAAGATGCCTGAAGACAACCGACAATGAGATGGCGATTATTGTCTTACTACTAACGAACGTAACCGACACAGATTATTTACTACGTAACCGCAAACGCCGGAAAAGTTCGGTATGCTACCTTTCTCTAGAGGGCCGTGTTGCGTCAATGAAGATCCCACGGGGCTTATACATAACACCTAAAAATGGGTCTATGTTGTCGCTGTACAGAGCTAAGTGGAGGCAACTATATGTGGGTCTGTAGGTAGTAACATCATATTAAAAAAACGCTAATTTGAAAAAAAATTACATCTATTTTTTATGTAATTGAGAGACGACTTGCAAGTGTTATTATGAGGTTCTAATTAAATTTGATTCTTTAACTGGTGACATTTTTATATTGTGTCGAAACATGTATGAATCTATGTAACTCGAGATATTTTTTTTATATTAACTGTATTCCGATGTCATAAAATCATTTATAATATTTCCTAAATAATTCTACATATGCTTGTATGGAGTCTGCCGCAAATATATCTTATGTTTTTTTTTTTATAATTTGTCATATTTTTTTAATAAACAATAATTTACTCAACAAATGCAAATGTTATCATGATTTTATATTGGAGGTTGAGCTTTTAAGGTACTTAGTTACCTTACCGCGTGTACATTGTACATACATGGTACAGTAAACAGCAAAAATATTCTTACAACAAGTGCGCAAAAATTAGGTCGCGCGGCAAATAATACCTACTTACTCATAAAAAATACGCTTTTAAACGAGCCATCTCTATCTGCAATGAAAATGTAAGGCTTTCAGTTTTCTCTTTTATAAGCCGTAACCATTCAACAGATTTGACCTAGATTTACATAATCCTACAAAGCATGAAGTTGTTTATATGTAGGTTTGCTACAATAACCAGAAGGCTTAAAGTAATGTGCGCCTCAGAAGCTGTTTACGGCCGAAACTTCTCTAACAGCTAGGTGACGACACGAGCATGGTCACGCATGGCTTGTGCCTGCTGGAATGACGCATGGAACAATTACCTACGAGAATACTATGGATGTGTACTGCGTCTGTTGAAACGGAGTTGATGGATAATAGTTATACGGTAATGCGGATATTGGCTTGTGTAGCAGCGTGCGAAGAACGGAGCGGGAGCGTGCCGCCGCCCGCAGTCGTCAGCACTCCGGAAGAGCAATTCCGACCATTTGCGTTGAGTGTGCGTACCTACATCTATTTTCATTCGAACTACAGGCCTATTGCCGGGTATTAACCTCTCAGGCCTTGCATGCTTTTCCATTTATAATTCATACTCATGCCATAGCCACCCCTGTTTCGATTAATGCCATTTACATTTTTAACATCTTACGTAGAAACAGGTTTCCTTTCGAATGTACACTAAACATGTTCTGTTTTACGTCCACATGTCAAAGTTCAGGTGTTTGGGGCGCCGTTATTTTTACCCAATGGAACAGTTATGGCAATAGAAGTACTGGTTTTTCCTCTCTTGTTCCATAGAACAAAATTAAATATCAATGGAACAATTAGTGGGAATGATCCATTCATTCGAAGTCTGTGCTTGGCTTCTATTGTCGTGCTCCGGTCATTTTTGACATTTGATTCGTACCTAATTCGTTCCTATTTACGTCCAGAGGTAAACCGATAACTCTGTATATTAATGGTTTTGGGGTGAGCCGCACATATACCAATAACTTCAGAGTTAATTAAGTCTGCCTTTGTAGAGTACAAGCCGATGTACCACGTTTAATTTAGTCCTTCCAATCCACCACAACCGATTTACATCGGCTAAATTTTGGATGGATATAATTACCATTAATAATGATTAACATTCATTAATGGAAGGTAGGCTCCATATGCATAACAAGGGAGGCGCCTGGATAGGCAAAGCGAGGGTGCCGGGGCTGAGGCCGCGCGCCTCGCTAAGCACTGTAAATACTCCCCCGGTCACGTAGCACCGCTGCAAACTGTTGAATATTAATACAAAATAATATTCTGCCGAAGAAATCCCGCTGAAACCGACCCTCTATCCGTGCTCGAGTGGGCGAATCTCAAATTCATGTCCCTAGATAACAGGGTTAAAAAAATCTTTGTCCCGCGAAATGTGTCAGATAATGAGCACGTTTACGGGCGTAACTTCCAAGAAAAAGGATATCGTAAATAAGATTTGTTAAGTGGTACATGATAATTTGTGTGTTACTACGTACAAAATGTACTTGGCTTTATCTGAAATCTTTTTAGTATTTTGGGCATCCTTATAATATGGTCATATTATCATAATCATCAGCTGTCCTTTTTGCTGTCTAAGTGGGGTCGACACGACATGTAGTACTCTTATTGGATGAAGAGTAAAGAAATAATGATTTCTTCCTTCACTCTTCATCCAATAAAAATGAAGACTTTTATTGCATGAAGAGTGAAGGAATAATGAATTCTTCACTACCCGTGATACTATGTTGTAAATAAGATTTGGCTTAAGTTACAAGTCTGGCCTGCCGTCAAATAAGATGCACTGGCTCAAAACAAGCATTCCTAAAGTTAGAACCTTGACCTTACTTGTATTGAACCACTAAAACCTTGTTCGTTGATCGGCAGGGGCACCAGGTGGCGGGTAAGGTCGTCTTGGTGTTATATGTAACGTCCTTATCCACCTTAATGTATTACAATGTGTGATTGTATGTTTTATTATGTACCAAAAATATGACAATAATTTACTGCGTAGTTATTGGCTACATGAAAGGCGTATAATCGAGTTTGTGTTTTTGACACAATCAAAATCCTTGTTTAAGTAATGGGCCATCACCAATATCCATTACTGCGAAGTAAAGGAGGAGGGGGTTACGTTTCTGCACATTTCAGTAGAGCTTCATACTCGTATCAGTAATCTGTGCTTTTGTGAGCATCGATCGGATTAACGCGATGACCCGACGACAACATCCGATAAAATAGGTACCTCTCTGTATCTATGTGTACACAAATACATATGTATAATC
The DNA here is from genome assembly GCA_948107665.1 of Lomographa bimaculata. Lineage (NCBI taxonomy): Eukaryota > Metazoa > Arthropoda > Insecta > Lepidoptera > Geometridae > Lomographa > Lomographa bimaculata. Next base: position 11,213,726 of record OX403589.1, read on the forward strand.
TCCACCTCTAGTATTATGACATTTAATTGGAATATAAATGGATTTTTTGTTGTTGTGATGTGATTGGTTTTATTGTTCTATTGACGAAAATGATTCGTTTAATTGATACAATTCAGAATTATTGAGACGGAGATATTATACCTAACACTACAAACAGGTCTGGTATTAACTTATGATTGAACAAACAAAGTTTATCAGAAGCTCCCAACAACGGCGCTAAGTTGCTCTACATTTTATCAACTAGTAGCAATCAATAAACAATTCTAAGTAGAAACTCTTGAAAGTTCCAGTCAGTTGAGCGCCCTTTGAATTAGATAAGTTTTTAAGGTGAAGATGTTAAAGGTGCTTTCAACACGCTGTAAAATAAAACTTTGAGACCAGGCGTATTCATTTAAAATTTGTGTGCGCATTAAAACATTTGTTTAGTTAAATGCTAAATTTAGGTTTGTCGAGCTCATTGAACTCTCCCACTACCAAATGATGTGTAAAATCGTTGTTTGTCGACAAAGAAATAACGCTTTGTGGACCTTGAGTCATTTACTCATACTCGTACTTATTAAACATTAAAAATAATATATAAGTGAGCCTCCTAACAAACTTTGTATTCTCGCGATGGCCCTGGTTAAATCTATTTACGAAAACGAAATGAGTATGTACCCAGTACTCTTAGTATCTACTTATTATTTTAAAATAAGCTAAATGTTTAAAATAGCTTTTGCAATTAAAAGTTGTTGAATCGCAGTCTGCGGAAGGCGGCTATTCAAAATGTTTGACGTGTGCACCTGTTGGAAAAGTCAGAATGAAGCTGGTAGGGTTAGTTCTGTAACTTTTCTCATTACTCACCCAGCGTTTGGTGCTGTCGACCACTCGCCTTTGAATATGTAGAACGGCGATGATGTTAAGTGGAAATCGGCAAAGTTTCAGTAGCGTAGATTTATGTGCAACTTTATAGGTGAGTATCTTGTTTACGATGTGATAGTAATGCCTCATAAAAGGATATGACAATGTTTGAACGTATCGTTAATCCTAGCATTGATTTTCTCTTGATATTTTATAGATAATGCTTGGTTTTGCTCTATATTGTATAGTTTTTGATATTTCATTATTCGTGCTTATCTATTCGTCCAACGCGTGTTGGTACGGCAGTTCGTTAGTCCAACGCTCCCAGAGTTGTCCAATAGTGTTCATTATTGGATGACACATCTCTCGCGACAGTCCCACCGCAGCCCGCAGTTGCGTCGCGTTCAATTACATTTAATCGGTCTTGATATAATTACCTAATTGTGAACCGTCCAGAGCGCATGACTCTATCTGTTATTCTGGACGTACATTCCGTGCGATGCTCGTATACAACTTGACTCTTTCTATTTAATAGCTAAGTTTGTTCAAAAAATTTTTTTATATAAGCTTACGTAGATATGCTTACGATATGGAATTCTTATGTAAATTTTATAGAATAGAATAAGTTGTAGAATTCTTCGTACAATTTTATCAAAACTAGTTGTTACGAACGATTGTAGGTAAGTAGGTGTAGTGTACCTATCTGATTCTAAAACAGGATTAGATATGTTATTCATGTTTGTACGCCGCCGAAATATCTTACGTATATACTTACGTACTTTACAAAGAATCTGATTTTTTCTTACGAAAACCTTTAAGTATTAGTTCCACACTCACGGTATTAAACTAAATATATACCTATCACAGAAGAATAAAGGTGTTAGCGTGTAGATTTAACGTAAGCTCGACATTTCAACGAAGAATGTTGAAACGAAAACTCACAGAAAAAGTTAAATTAGCCTTTTCTTACAGAGCGTTTGTACAACGATAAACATTGTAGGTATTCGTTTACAAATAGTCTTCCAGTTTTAGGAATAAACGGGACTTAGCCGCGAGGCAGTTGTTTGAGACGAATCGCAGGCGTGCTCTATAAAAAGTCAGTTTGTTTACGTGACCGCCGGATACGACTGGTAGGCGGCCCACCACATGTATTTAAACTAATGGCCATTCTTGCATAGCTACTCTCCGTAAACGTTGATGAGTTAGTTATCACAAACACATATCTACCGCTCGCCATGTAAGTATATAAAACAATACCTCTCGCAATACTATTACTTAATACTACAATGTAATATTATTTGGTTAACCTTCTACCGACGCCTCCCAAGGTTCCTCTAAGCTCTCTTTTATCATTCATGTGTTTATGTATTCCTATTGATTTACTAAAAAGTTGTAGTCGTCGGGATTTGTGACCGGAATATTTATGTTGTAGTTAGTTGAATATTACTAACACGTCGTAGTCTCTTGCGCGGCGGGAATGACTCACGAGCATTGTGTCGTCGTGCTGCCATAAATAGCGACAAACAAGTAGAGGGTGCTAGGGAGCCAGCCACATGTTCTCTAAGTCATCGCCCGACGCCGACGGCTGCTGCCGCGGACAATTACAACTCCACGGCGAAGTGCCCTTCGTTCTGTCGCGAGTGTGCCTAGCCACTCCACCCATCTTGCGTATTTCGCAAAACTCAGGATTTTACCTCATCGTGATATCTTTTATATCATTTATTTATCGTGTCTCGGCAATATAAATAACCACATACGCGTATGCTTTATTGGCCCGTGGGAGTATAATAATGTTGTTAGGGTCGTTATTCGTAAGCAGCACGCGGATTTATTGCGTACCTTTACGTTACACTGAAATTTTCTTCGCTTCGGCACCTAATGTACAGGAGAAAATACGAAATACCTACACATTCCTTTAAATATAACGAACTAAAAGTAACGTAGGCAAGAGTAAATAGGGAGTGGGAATGATTAATTTTGCTTTTTTAAAATTTTCTCGTAATTTGGGATGTAAATGGAACTCTTCGTTGTAATTACATTGTAGCGTCATCTTTGTGAAAGAAAGATATCTACTTCAAAGGAAATTGACGTGTAAAAGGACTCGACCCTCCCCAAAGGCGCGCCTCGGGGCCGGTGGTGGCGGGATGACAATAATACTTGTACCGTCGACATCATGAATTCGTATTTCCATCCACCCTTTAGTCGCCACGCCTACTATTGACAGTATCGGTATTAGTATCCCAAACGACTTCAAAAGAAATTTAATGGTGCTCCGACCTATTGTAAATCAAACACAATAAAGTAAAAATTCTCTTTTAACGTAAATACTGAATTTATATTCTTTTCAGCAGAAATATAAAAAATATGCTGAGATGTTTTGAATTTAGGTTTTATTTCAGTAAAAGCGAGATAAAAGAGACTCGCACAAGTCTCAACGTGAATAATTGGCAATAGATGTCTGTAATAAAATGTATGAGTACTGCTCTAAACTGCTTCTATTTTATAACATGTGACACCAATTGGCGACGGAGGGCGACTGAGCAAGCAGTATGCTGTGACTGTGACGACGGTCGTGGTCGATGTCGGTACACAATTGCATCCATTAGCCACTTCCTAATTTTCTCTTTCCGCTGCTCTATATCTATCCCATTGTGGTCTCGTAATACGTGTCTCTGTATGATATTCTTTGCGTGGGTTTCGCCACATGATGTTTTATTGATTTCATTAACTACATTTAATAACTTTTCATCACAAAGGATGCTGGGACGTTATGCTGCTGAAAGGTGTTGTAATGTATATTTAACCATTTACTTGAAAGTGAGAAACTTCATCAAAGGATAAAAAGGTGTTTTATTCTACATTCCTTTGTCCTAGACGTTGTCAGCCGTGATTAATACAGAAGGTACAGTTTATTTTTAAAGAGAATGGAAGTGCCTGTTAAATTCGACGCCCACGGGCAGGGCATTTTTAAAGGCACGCGTTAAGGGCAGGGATGAGGCCTGTGTTAGATTTCATTCGCAATTTAATTTCGTACCCTTTGGGCATTTCGGCCAAAATAAAATAAAATTGAGCGCTCGGGTGAGGGTGCGTACCTACTGCTACATAACAACTTGCTTTTGTGTGGACGGTATGCCGAAAATTGGAACTCGGTCCATAAAAATAATGGGGACACTAAGTAACTTTTTAATTCGCACTTTCAGAGTTTGTTTTTGGTTGTTATGATGCCTTTCTTTAAGAGTACTAAATGGTAATTAAATTGTGGCTAAATCCGTGTTCCTCTGTACCTTTTGTGCATATTTTAATTAAAAAGAGCAATTTTCTTGTGGAACAACTGCATTTTGTAATAAAGTACCCTAACAATTCATTCACATGGGTTTATTCTAACACCTTAGTGGTGTAGGCTCGGTAAAGGTGCGGTAATATGCGTGTGTTGGCACGGGTGCTCCGCGTCAATATTTCGATTCGCAGCCTAGAAATGTCAACTATAAGCGGGTTTATTTATTACGACAGAATTAGTACATAACCCACCTAGACCACGTCCCTGAGACGAAATTCTTGATACATCGCTATGTAGTTTTGTTGACTCGGGATGTTTAGAAATTATATTAATATCTGGCGACACGTTCACCTCTCCACACGTATTTCGCGTTTACCTCTTTGGATTGCTGCGCTATTCGTGTAATGAAATAAAAATACTGCAAAAGTTTCTTATTCGGTATCGGTCTTCTCAGTACTCAGTACCAATAAATAGTTCGCCATGCGTGATTTCGTAACACTACGCATTCCTCGCATTTCAACTTGTCCGTGTATAGGGTTCGCGAAAGCTTTGCTTTGCATATTATTTTGTAACTTATACCCCAGAACGTGGAATAGTAATGAGCTCGTTTTGATGTTGTTGTTTTGTGTTTTTCAGCACATGGTGGGGACCGGGATGAGTCCGTTCCCCGCTGCGGCGGCGGCGGCGGCCGCGGCGGCGCAGTTCGCGGCCAATGGCGACGCGATGGCCAGCGTGAAGGCGGAGGGTGGAGCGCCGGCGCCACCGCCGCAGCCCCCGCTCGTCAAAAGTGAAGGCCCGCCGCCGCCGGCGCCACTACCCCCCGCCAACTTCTCACCGCAGCCACCCACACAACCACATCCACCCAACTCAATAGACAACCAAAACAACAGCTCAGTAAGTATAGTTATTACAAGTTAACATTTTCCACGGTACTGATATACGGTTGAGCATTTTACTAACGATCGCCTGGCCTATAACCTCCCTCTTATAAGTATACGGTGATAATCGTAGTTCCAATACGTTCAGGCATAAGGTCTGTCGCCTTGGAGTTCATGCTGTCTTTGATTGAAAGCCAATTTTCATTTAATTTAGGCCCAACACATAATTAATCTTGACTGTATCAATCATCAATTACCTTTAGGTCTGTGTATTGGTCGATCGTTTTGTAACAAGGTATTAAAATAAAGCCTTAGAACATAGATGTCTTTGCCAAGCCCTCGCAGTATGTGCCTATTTCAATCGAAACTTAGACAAAGAAACGTTATTTCTAATTATTTATGCATAGCGTTCTGCTAACTGTTAAAGATATTTATTTTACAACCTATTTAACTAAAAGGCCTCACCTCAACAAAATATCGCTATGGTGCCCAAATCTTCTATAAAATCGCTTAATGTGTAGGCCTAATAGTCGGAGTAAGCATATACGAAGACGTATTTTACAAATTTGATAATACGAGTGTCACACAAGAGGCCAAATCAATTATGTATCGTTATTCTGTTATGTATAAACTAAATAAATCCATAATTTAGTAATTACATCAATATTGTGACTAGCAAAGACCTTGTTCGCCTTTTCTACTTCTTAGATCTAAAATACATTTTCCAGCAAAGTGAAGGCGACAGTAATGAAGAGAACACACCTGTGAGCGTGGCGGCAGTAGTAGCCCAACAGGCGGCAGCGGCCGTGGCAGTCGCGCAACAAGCAGCGGCAGCGCACGCGGCAGCCGCTGCCGTCAGCGCAGCCGTCGCCGGAGCAAATGCCGCCCAACCACCTTCCACCCCCGAGAAGTCACTCGTACCCGTCTCACAAGCCTCGCAACCCAAACGACTACATGTCTCCAATATACCCTTCAGATTCCGAGACCCTGATCTCAGAAACATGTTTGGCGTACGTATATCCCACCCCAGCTTCTAGAAGCACCGCATGCACCTTTCTTTTAAGCTTCCCTTTAATCTAAGTGATCGATATAACATTTCAACGTTTTGCATTTCAGCAATATGGCACGATACTTGATGTAGAAATTATCTTCAACGAACGCGGCTCGAAGGTAAGCATCGTGCCGTCTCGGATATTTACGAAGTGGCGATTTGAAATCAATTGATTTCATTTGGCTACTTCATGTGAGACTATATTTAATAGCTTTGGCACACAGACTGCGAATTAGATGTTCGTTTGTAAGTAGCTAAAAGCATGCGGTAAATGTACAATCCATATAAAAGCATTCCAACTGAAAATTTGCAAAAGAATAAAATCCCAGCAAAAATAAATTGCTACCCTTTCTAAGAGTAGAAAGGAACTACATATGGCTCGCACTCAAACTACGTGCAAGCTGCATCTTTCATTCGGACAGCTAAATGCGATCTGTGCACCTTAGCTTCGATGATTATTATGTTCAAATTTGATATCTGAAGCAATGAATGAATACAGGAAAATCATACACTGTTTAGTGTTTATCAAGTCATTATTATTGTATTATGAGACATTCCCAAACCTTCACGATATAAATATAGGTACTTTTCCTTTATTGCTTCAAATGTAATTGATTAAATAAGGGGAATAACAAACTGAAATTGTTATATGACACAATTTGTAATGTGTAGGTTTAAACGTGACTTTTATCAAACCAATTAGAAAATATGTTATTCCTCTGATTTTTTGTTTAAAGTGGCACTTCATAGCTATTGAATGTCTTAATCAATTCTTATATACCTACTTAAAGTTTTTATTTGATATTTACGAGTATACTATCAAATGTCAATAATTATCATTGTCCCACTCAGTAGCTAAGAGGTATTACTAAAATATTCCCTATCGATAAATTGCTGCCCAAACTCAACTTAAGCTATTGAAATCTTCCCTAAATCTAAAAATGTAATATTTATATAAACTTACGATTGATTAATTTGTTCAATTAACAAGTCTGAAGGCAAATGGGCTTTAGTTAAAGTTATCATAATCTTGTTTGAGACGAACTATTCTTTCTCATAGCATATTCTTGGTTTTAATGTTTGGTGCAGTATATCTAATTGCATTGTATATTACCATTGAATATTAATGTTTACTATTATAATTTTCAAAAATCTGAGATGTCTATATTCGTTGTACTGTTGACTTACTTTTTCTAGACATTGTTACCATCTATTTATCATTAATTTTCGTATAACACATTTATTACAATTACTTACTAAAAAGTGGCCTTTCTCTGGACATAGAAAAGTAAGTCATCGGTGCAACTACTCTTAGAAACATAACAATGAAATTTAATGATACTCAAAAAACAACTCACTGTAAATGACGAAATCTTTAAACAAAAAGACTTTATTAAAATAATTTTTATAATAATTGATTGGATTGAACGCTTTTTTCGTGTTTACCGCTTTTCTTGTGTCCGTTTGGTGACCGCCCCTTAAGTAGTCCATGCTCGCTCATGTCGAAGTATTTTTACTCTATTCAGATAATAGTTTTCCAAGTTATTCTTTCTTAAACGCCTCACATTGGGATATGCAGTATTAGAGAATGATGCATCGTCACTTTAACAGCTGAATTCCTAAGTCATGTTTTCAGGACAGCTCTATTATTCATCACTAATAAACATTTTCTAATCATCCAAACTAAACACAACTACTGTTACTTGGTAAACTAACATAAGTCACAAGATCGAAGTTGATATCCGTCTATCTGGAATCAAAATTGATTTGTTGTCGTTTAGTCATTCACCCGTCCCTAATAATAACATTAATGCCACGTAATAAGCTAAAACATACTTTAAATTTGTTACTAAATGTATAATGGCTGATGTTCCTGTCGCGTAGTTTGGATGATGATTTCATTTTAAAGTATTTCCTCCAGTCACTTAAAACAATTTGATATATTGAACTGAGTTTTGTTATTGTCCGGTCATATGCTTTATTAACAAGGGTACATTAATTAATTTTCATTAGTTTTGGGCATGAATTAAGTTCCGCTGCTCCCCGATTATCTGAACGGCCGTTGATCGTGTATTGTAGAGTTAACTACGGTGCATCACTTAGTCTGGCTTTTCTCGTATGTCTTCCCCGTCTGTCGACGGATATTAGTGTCTGTCTATTCGTACGATAATTGATAGCTTGTGCACTGCAATGCGTGCGTTGTACTTAGATGGCTCGCGACTCATGGATGGGCCCTTTCATTATTAAATACCAACCTATATTTTTCCTTTCTGTATCTATTTCTCTTTCTCTCTGCCCAAATCATTGTTTTACATTATTTTGATTGCACACAGAATGGTAATAATAGAGCTGTCATTGCTTTGATTAAATGTAAGCGTTTCGTAAGAATCAGCAAGTTGTTTGACACTTTCACGACTCGTTTCTTCCACTGTACCGTGTGCTGTGCTGGCTGCTTTTTGTACCTATGGGCTATCACCATGTTAAGACAATGTGTAGATTAAATCGGCACGATCTATCGGTGCAGATCAATAGATATAAGTACCGTTATTTATCGAATAGGTTTTATCTGTCAATGGAAAAGATATAACCTATTTACTGATATTGTCTTTAATACAAAATGTATATCAATCTACCCACAATAAGCCCGAATATGTTGTTATATAGTACACATACCTACTTATGAATGTGAAACATGCTTTAAAGTCAATGCTTAGATATAGCACTGTAAAGTAAATGCACTGTGTTATAAATTGTTTAAAATTGAGTACATATTTATATTTTGTTGATTTAAAGTACTAGTGCAAGCGGACATCAATAAATGCTAGTGTCTGCTCTTGAGTGTGATTAGAGGTCACTAAATATGCCGTGTTTATAATCTTCATGAATTTTGTTACATATGTAAAACCAAGTATGTATATATTTGTCACCCAAACAATATGTCGCTATATTCTTAGAATGTTAGTAGATGCATGAACGGTGATTTTCTGTATAGACAAACTGCAGCTAACAGCTCACACAATGACTTGCCTATCCGGTAGCGTCTGTGAAACTAGTATCGGTCCTACCGACTTGTCCTCACTCGATAAAAGTCTCCTACAGTACAGACTACTAGGTCGAGCGACGTCACACTGATTTATTGACTGTATCCGAACGCTTATGTGTACCCATTCAGCTAGACTACGCTCAAAGTATCAACGTAATCGAATAATGATTATCCTCTCGATATTTCACTAGAATTATTTAAATAAAGAATATGCAATGCATAAATGTTAATTTTTGTTGCACGTTGTTTTTTGAGCGACGCTGTTTTTAATGCATGTTTTGTCTGTCTTGCATGCAGGGATTCGGTTTTGTAACATTCGCAAATAGTGGTGATGCGGAGCGAGCACGAGAGCGTCTTCACGGCACCGTGGTTGAGGGCAGAAAGATAGAGGTGTGCATGACTCAATGATACCATCCGTAGCACTATGTAACTTTAACATCCCGCTCCTGCCACCGCCACCGCAACCTGCGCTCGTCTGCTCTGTAGTTACTGTCATGCTAGCGCGCCCAGCCGGGCCCGCGCATTACCACTAAGTATGCCGTCGGCTAATCCACAAACAAACCTTATTTATTTTGTCCCTTTACTCTCTAGACGGTCATTTAAAATGCCGATCGAATGAGAGAGTCTCACAGAGAAATGTAGACAGACCGTATCGTCACTATGCCGCTGAGGTAAGATACAACACACAAATATTAAATGTTACAAACGTCCGCACAGATACCCAACACTACACAAAAACACTTGCTGAACTGAGTTTCTACAGAGACGGCTGGAAGGCATTCCAATTTTATTCCCCCTGAACAATTTAGTTTTGAGCGATTCCCTACACACCTAACATTATCTATAACAATGTCAAATGTCTTAGTAATTTTTGCTTTTGATTATTTCTTATTTATTTGCAAATAACTAAAGTAATTTATTTTAAATTTTAATTCAGTCGATGAGTATAATTTGTAATGTTTTATGTGATTCAAACCACTTTTTAGAGACATTTGACATAAATTGGCTGACTTTTAAAAATATTTTTATTAAGTTATTATTATAAAAATAATTGAAAGAATATTGTATTTTTTATAAATAATAAATAGAGTGTGTAATAAATTTTTATATTTTTTATAAATAATAAATAAATAGAATTGGGTTCGACTCCCAAATATCCCTAAATGTGTCACTAAAGTAATTTTGTAAGAAAGTCAGCCAAAAGTTTTGACAGTTTGGATGACAAGGGCAATTTCTGACATATATTTTACTTCAATATCAGGTTAATAATGCCACAGCGCGTGTCCAGACTAAGAAACCTCCGACGGTACCCAACGGTAAGTTAAAACTATCGATTTACGTAACCTGTTTTCGCCAAGCTCAAATTTTCATTATAATTACATTACTTATTCATTACACATGTTATTGCGAACAAAGGCCCACAAGTCCCTCAGTTCATTGCCGCATTAAACACACAACCGAGCCCCAAACTATTTATTAATGTGCCAAATAATGTTGTATAATGCATCTTGAAATTTTCTTTTTAATCCATCCAGTTATTCTGGCTAGAAATGGATCAGTTCCCACTTTGGGTGAGAGAGCTGAATTTGTAAAGATCAGTGTTGTCCATGTCAATGTACCTATTCTCTATATGTTGGCTAGATCTGTTGTCTGAATGCAATTAGGTGAATGCTATTTAGAGAATGAGTCCACTGTCAGCAGTCGGAGACAGTCTACGACCGGGCACCGCACCAGGCCCGTTACGAAACCCTGTAATGTTATGTGCAACAATTAGCTTGTGATACTAGATATAGAGCTTATATCGCCGTTCCGCTATCTCTTCAAATAACTACTCCCAAGGCTGTCTCCGTCCATAACGTTGCCTGAAAATATAAACACTGCCCGGCATATTATACCACATACAAACGGCTTTTAGTTGTCATAACACCTATACATATTTATATATCGTACATGTTCATACTTCTGTGGAATGACTTAATGCATCTTCAATATTGCACTATTAATACTTCATAACTGTAGTGGGGAATGAATTCTAATCTTGGCTTATTGTCCTAGATCTATAACGATTCTGTTAATGTGCCGGCCGACCTGCTTACTACATAAATTATTTTATTTTGTTTCAGTGTGTGTACAATGGCCCGAAGGTGAGACCGCCCATTCGCAATTTTGTATGACATATCTTTAATCGAAAAACACTAAAGCTTACGCGTTACATTTATTATAACATTCATTCGAGCATGATTTATTTACTATATGTGGTGGGACTATGCGGTTGATTAGATCTAAGTACTGCTCGATGAGAAATTGAATGTCACAGTTTGAATTGAGAGCATTTTGTAAATTTACCCGACGGCCATGCTTCCTTAGAGCAGAGCGTCAGAGATTCTTGTACGCGGCATCTACACGGAGCCGTGGGTGCGAAAGAGATAGAAGTAATTCCTGAGCGGCTGTAACGTGGCATGGCCCGAATCCCCTCTAAATGTGAATAATATACTCGATTTATTCTAGTCTCATAATCGAAGTCGCATTCTAGTGCACAATGTAATATTAGTAACATAGTACTGTTTTGTGATTAATGGTTGAGAATTTTCGTATTCGCTTTTCGAGAACTGATTAACCGGGTCGAAAAGTTGGAGACTCTCGGTATGTTCGGTCGAGCGGACGGCGGTCGAGCGGAGGCCTACTCCTAAAGATCGGTTTGTAAAGAGGAGCTCGCCACAGCCTCACCGGTCACTCGCGACTGGTGTTGCCATCTCAATTAGTGTAGCTGGAGTTATCGTCTCTATGATTCCTAATTCAAACTGTTAAAAGTCGTAAAGAATTGCAAGAGTGGGAAAAGCTGATACTAGATACGAGTCTATGAACACATGTAGAAATTTTGAGCATACAGCCCAAATAATGTTCTTTTTAAAGAAAGTATTTGTATCTCGATTAAAGAACAATATATTTTTATAAACCTACAAATCCACATCACCACTCTCAGGAACCTAAATTTTATGAGACTAACCAATGTCTTGTTGGTTTTGCACATGCAAAAAATAATCGGTTCCCGTACGCCGGAGAGATATAAGATTGCCATCATCAAAAAAAAAAAAATTAAGGAACTTTCAATCACTTTTGATAAGCTATAACGGAGAAGCTTTGGCTCCTTTTCTATCAACAAACAACCCGTTGATCTTTGACTATTCAACTACCATTGATGTTTGTAGGATATAAACCGTCAACTGCTTCACATAAATAACAAAATGCAGAGCTCTCGGGCGAAGAAGCATGGCTAATCTTCCCCTAAGGAACAGTGCCATTTCGCATTTACATACCAAAAAAAAGACCGCTCTGGCGAAGTTTCGGTAAATATTTCCCAAACGAAAAGAGTCCTCTCGCGAAACATTAGCTAATATTACCCTAACGAACAGAAACAAGTACTCTAGCGGAGCTTTGGTTAATCATCCCCATGTATGTTAAAAGAGTGTGTGTGAGTGAGAGTGAGAGATAGAGAGAGAGGGAGAATGTGGAGTTGGCAGCACCGAGTCGAGAGTGTAGAGGCGCGATGTGTCGCAGGGCTCCGCGTGTCCGGCGTGACGTGGCCGTGGCTGGGCGCGGCGCCGGCGGCGGCGGCGGCGGCGCCCCCGCTGGTGCTGGCGCCGCGCGCTGCGCAGCGACGCAGGTAACCACTCGCATGTTAGCCCTCCGCTGTGTGTTGCATGTAGCCCCGGCGCTGCGCGGCCGCTCCCCGCGCCCGCACCCGCACCCGCTCCCGCAACACGCGCACCTCCCGCACCCGCACCCGCACGCAGTCCTGCCCCGCGCCGCCTACGCATCTACGTTGCACGCGTACGCACCGTGAGTACTACCACCCCACAATCTATGCAGCTCCGCCCTGTTCGCGCGATACTTACCTACTATACGAAACGAGCATTATGATAATAACGTATTCGTGTTCAGCGTCTACAAATCAGTCGAATTTTACCTGCGGTTTTTTTAATTATTACCGGTCATTGTTTTTTATGTACATTATTGACATTAATTTTTATAATAGTTTATACGTTTACACGATTATATTACCATCGGATAAAATATTACAATGTTTTTCATGTCAAGTGTTATAGGGCCCGATTGAAATCTAGATGGTTCCAAAGTAGCATCGTCTTATTGCATTAAACCGATCCGTTTCAATTGAACAACTATAGAACTAACAGAAGCGATTTTTATTGTGAGGTTAACTGAATCTTTCTAATAGAGCAAGAGACCTTGCCGCACACTTCAACATTCGCCGATAGTGCGGCAGTGCAATTAACTTCGAATAAACTTTTTTGTTTTTATTCAAAGTTACCGACTGAGAATGGAAAGAGCTGCGAAAAAATCTATTCCTTTCGGAAGGGAGATAATCTATCGTTATTGATTTTTCCATACATACTGAGAGTTAAAAAAAAGGTGGTAGATATATGTGTACGTTTATACTTGAAAACATAAGTAGGGTTGGAGTAAAAAAATTGCTGTGATGACAAGGACTTCGATATTGGAAAACAACACCACATTTTACAGTTATCTACGTAGAATGAAATGACTGCATAGATTGTATCTGCACCGCACCACATTTCCATCATCCCTTTGTAACCCTTTTCCGAAAGCAATAAAGTATTAAAATTGGGACTTCATTTGTTTGTTTACTCCAAACAACGAATTCGCACTTGAATGTGTAGTTGAAAACTAATGCAAAATAAAAAAAAGATATATAAGCCTGTTTTTAACGGATTTCTAATCAATGCAGTTATTAGCAATTTGAATAAATTTCCATTTTTATTTTTCTGCTGCGCTCGTAATGTTTCTTTATCTAACAAAATTGATCGTCAAATTAACAAACAACTTGTCTCAATATAACAGGCAATATTATCGTTATTCACAGAAGTCAAGGCATTACCTATGTACTCCACCTGAATTACTCCAATCCCTAAGCACCCATCCCCTCGGCATCCCACCCATACTTAACGGTATGATCAAATAATTATATAACTAATTAACACAGCACAAAGTTTCCTAGTTTAGTTGTCATACAATTACTTACAGAATTGTAAACTAACTCCAATAACATTGAATGTAACCGGTTCGCCTTAGCTACTTAGTTGTTAGTGCTTCTCTATCTTCCTTCTGTACAGAACTGTAAAAATAGTAACATTTTGTTTCCTAGTTTCTTTACTCATACTCTTCCTGCATATTGGTATATTATAATGAATGCAAAGGTATGCAATGAAATTAGCATTTAAATAAGGTAGTCGAGCATCGAATGTAGCGAGTTGATTTATATAGGTTGAAGTAATGAGCTTACATGTATCATCTCATATATAATTCGTTTAAAATGTATATTGAATTTTGTATTAATTGAAATATTTCCATACGGGAATATGTTTTCATATGTTTTTTCAATTTGCAGCGTATATTACGACCCGTTCTTAGCTGCAGCTGCGACGGCTGACTCCAACTACAGGCTACAGGTGAATATCTAACTGATTTGCCTTTTGCTTTTGTATTGAAGTTGTACCACTGTAGGTATACTCGCGTATATAATACATGACATGTGTGGTCGGAGGCCGTGGTATGTGGTGACAGTGCGTGTGTTGTTTACAGGCGGCGAAGCCCTCGGCTGAGGTAACCATCGACAAGCGACTCTATTTGTACCGTATCTCTATCGCTTCCTGATTCATGTTCCACCACGCTAGCATAAGTTTGTTACCATCGCGGAGTGAGTGCTGGGATTTTGTTTGCTCCTTATTGTACTCGTTAGTCCTATTGGTTGGTAATCCACCGTAATGCGGGGTGCACATTGTGTTTGTGGTAACCGTCGGCCAGCACACGGCGTGCTTTCTCTTGAGTTTTCCTTGTTCGTTGGTAATGTGGTGGGTTGTTAGTTTTAGGTCTTTGCTGAGAGTTGATTCGATCGGACGCTAATCTTGTAATCATGCTCAGAGTAGAACATTGAGCCCACAAATTAATTGCAACCTTTCAAATGTTTACTAACAATCACGATAATGTCGTAGATAGATTTCGATGTGATCATTCCATTTTTATTTTCAATAGTTTGTGACGACAACGTATTTATTGCATGCTCTACATCACTGTAACAAAATTTTCTGCAACATTCTTAATCCTAGGCTGATAGCTTTATTTTAAATCGATTGTCAGTAACACATGCTGCAGAAAATTATTCATGCCCATCTAGTAGGAGAGAGTGCGAGGTACGCTGCATGGTATGGTAATAGTTCCTTTGTAAATAAACAGCCCACGTCGAACACGCTATTTTTGTTTTAAGTAAGGTAATTTGATTGCATCTGGCTTTAGTCTGGCTACATAAATGAGTCGCAACATCGAGGTTGCGCATCGAATTCCAACAAACAAGATGATTTATTCGAGGATCATCAAAGAGAGGGTAAGAGACGAGTGAGCATAATGCATTGACAATTCATTGAGGGCTCTACGGCAGTTGCCCGGCGATTTTGTGGGCTCACTGTTCACGCTGAACGGCCCGGCCCTGCTTTTGACTAGTGATATCCACGTTGGCAGTAATACTACCAATTACTTTTTCATGTAAAATAACGTTTTTGCAAACCAAGAAAATATAATCTTTCGATAATATCACCAGCGTGGATGGCCACTTCGTTGCAATTAAATTTAGTAATTTTTAAAGGCGATTGACTGTTTTACACGAAATTAATGTATCCCAGCCTGTTACTAATATTAAATAAATATGGTATCACATAAAAATTAAGGTATTAACGAGTAACCTTAACGAGTTTATTATTAGACAATGTTTCCTTTAAATTATTCCGCCTCGCTAGAACAAACCATCGTGCATGGTTGTTCTCTATATTCTATATTGTGATATTGTTGATATTAGATAGTGATTTAGTTTTCTATATTCTATGTTTCTATTCGCATAGATCATAAGATACGAGAAAACCTAATTAAATACAAGTCGATTGCTGAAAAATCCTGGCGGATACTTACTCATTTATTAATAAAATGATTAAACGTTCGATATACCATCTATAGTTAAAATATTTTATCTTATTTTTATTAAAATGTCAAGTGTCAAAATAGGTTTACCATATTTAAACTATAAGAGGTTTATCGAACTTTTTTGTTATGAATAAAGGTATAACATTTTATTGAAAGAGCGTGTATAGTGAATACAGCGCTCCAAAAGAGCGATTAACATAAGCTTTAAAATGAAGGTGATATTAAGTGAACCTAAGTGTCTATTAAACTTTAACGTTAAGTATTTTTTGGGATCTATGTCCCTATAACCCCTTTTTAGGACTCTGAATGCAACTTAGCCGAAACATCGGTATATATAACTAAATTATAACAGTTTTGGCACGATAAAGTCCGATGTACCTTACTGAACCTAATATCACCTACATTTTCTATGGATTGTGATAGTTTAAAGAGATCGATTTTTCAAACTCCATTTACATTAAACGCTGGTGATAGACGCTCGACACAGCTTTACACAGTGAAAAATGTGTGAACTTCCCAAAAAATCAACACACACATTTAAGGTAGTCTGTCACAGTTAA
Organism: Lomographa bimaculata; assembly: GCA_948107665.1. Lineage (NCBI taxonomy): Eukaryota > Metazoa > Arthropoda > Insecta > Lepidoptera > Geometridae > Lomographa > Lomographa bimaculata. The sequence continues at coordinate 11,230,386 of OX403589.1, forward strand.
AAGAAACCAACCCCGCGCCGCGCCGACGACTTGCAAAATGTCATTCGACCACTTCCTTGAGACTACCATCGATGAGCAAACTAAAGTTTGTGATGTTAGTCATGTCGCCGTAGTAACAGTTGCAAATATAAATAGTCCTGTCTAAAGCCTTATTTCTTGAAACTTACTGACAATAATCACAAATAAATTTACTTAGGAATTATTTAATAATGACGATACTGTCATTTTCATTCTGCCCAGTTAGTTCTGACTAGTCACAACATAACATAATTCGGTGCATTCCGTTGTATTATATTCCTCCTGACCTTGACATTCAAAACTTGCAGCCTTTTACACGTAAATTCGATGGGCAAACACCTGTCGTGCCTGTGCCTACGCGTTCGAGCGTCTATTGCCGACTTAAGTGATACTCATAATAATGTTTCTGTGTGTAGTATATCAGCGTGCAGTGACAGATAACTAACCGAGGTATGTGCATGTATGGTTGAAGGAGGGTGCGTGGTTGCAGGCGGCAGCTGCGGCGGCGGCGGCAGCGCCGCTGCTGAAGAGTCCTCTGAGCTCGGCGCAACACGCGGCGGCGGCGGCCGCGGCCGCTAACTATGGCGCCGCGGCGCGCGCGGCCGCTGCCGCCGTCTCCGCGCAACAGCAGCAGCCCACGCTGGCGCCGCTCGCCACGTAAGTCTGCTACTATTCCTTTCATTATTACCTCTCTTCACAGCTTATCGGGACGAAGCTTTCTAGCCTTCATTTTTATGGGTTCGACTTTCGGCATTTTTCCTTCCTAAGGAACATATGTGGTTTTGATGTGATTTTGCGTATTGAGTATTTGTTTGTTTGTTTTTATAAGGGCTTCTCATCATGATACTTTTCTCACACAATATTAAATGGCGGTGCGGTAACTACGTAGCAAGCTTGCCCATAAGATAACTGTTCACTTTTAACTTGATGAACTTGTCAGGAAACGCATACTCTGGCAAAAAGTAAATTCTGGTTGTCAGATAATTAAATTATTAGTCTGAAATTAGGTCGTATAATTCCATGCCCCGCTTCAAAACGTTCACCATTGACTTCCAAAGTATGCCGAAAGCCTGTTATGTAGGATACAATCCATAGTATAGCAGAGTTTGGTGTAACGTAACTGAGATTGGCGCTTAGTTGGCAGGGACGACATGACTACCTTATCTGGGCACGGACTGCACTGCGCATTAGATTCTTTTAGAGATTCTGGCAATTTTCCAGTGTTTAAAGGGAGGCGAAGTTGACATGTAGATATCAGGCACACGTGTTTAAGTACTACTTCATTCATGTCTAGATTTAGAGAACTTAATTTTAATAATTAAGTCCCTCATGAACTGCACTCTCATTTCTCTGAAATTTAAGTTCTTATGTCTCATTATAAATGTTATGACCAATAACCTATATACGGAAACCTGATCTTAAGTTATCGGATATCGAGAATTTGGTGTTATAACTTAAAACTTTTTAAGTTATGATAAAATTAGGATTTCTTGGAAGTGTCAGATATGCTGATAGCATACAACCGTAGCCGTTTTTTAGCCTCTTGATTGGCTTTGACACTTTGACAGTTAATACACAAACACTTCAGCTTACTTATCTGTCTGCAATTTTTAAAGGCCAAATTTTTCTTTCAGGTACGGCAGAGAATATGCAGACCCCTATTTAGGGCACGGGATTGGACCAGTAACGGGATATGGGGTAAGAATATTTTCTTAATGCTTGTTATAGCTTGACAAAAAATATTTAAATTTCTATTTTAGATAATACGCTTAAGTATAATTGAATATTGACGTTTTGGTAGCCAACTGAATTAGCAGATAAATTACTGCTATGTTGCAGTTTATGTGTTTGAAATACTTCTCTATGTGATTATGTTGCTAGAAAAATACAAAGCATCATTACCTTCAAGCAATCGCACGCTTTTATCGTCTGCAGTGCGATTACTTGCAAGTAATCTTCCTCGGTCTAGCACGGCTCTCTTTACTGTGGATGAAAAGGGGTAGATCTACGAAAACGATTTGTTTTTCCTTATTTAGTATCTGCAAATCTCGCAACCCTATTTTCTACTTCTTTTAAAATGCAATATTTAAATACCATCATATTTTCTCAGCATCAAATCGCCACTAATTAATATTTTTTCTCTCCATTGCAGACTGCAGTGTACAGAAGTGGTTACAACAGATTCGCGCCATATTAAGCCGATGGAACTATACAAAGATCTTACTCGAATATGGAAATACCTTCACCTTTACCCTAACATGACAATGAACTCTCTTGAACGTACAAATGTAATGCTTAATTTAAGGAAACAAGTAATGTTGCTAGCCGACTTTTGTATAAAAAGCTTGGGTAGCGAATTAACACTATTAACAATGCAGTGATTTGTACACGTATGAAAGGAATGGAAATAGGCGCTTTTGTCGGTAAGTCCCTTTGACTGAATCCATGTACGATGTATTTAATTGGATTACAAAATGACGGACAGGGCACCTACTTCCAAGGTGTACATAGTGCGCTCGCGGGCAGTGGAACAAATTCTATAACACTAGCGACTGCACGCGGCGTGACCGGGAGAAACGAAGATACCAAAGTCATCAATTTCTAACAGATAATATTGTTTACGGACGTAAACTATTCGTGTAAATTATTGTGTACTAATGCTATACAAGTGCGAGCAGCTAAAATGCTTTCATTCGTTTGGATATGTATGAAATTTCAAATGATTATAACATAGACGTAAATTATCAATAATTGAGACGCGAAAGATGATTGAAAGTGTGTAACTACATCCTAAAATACGCTACAGTATTGTCTATAATGTAGACGTTACACAATAAATTTGACAATAGAGAAATGTTTAATTTTCATGTAAGTATTGTATGGGGATATTTAGTGAGCTTTGCACTTGCATATCATGAATAAATTATTGTAAATAATTAAATCCCAATAACATTTTACTCGCAAAATATTTAGGGATTTCGAACAATAGTGTGTTTGCTAGATAGACTGTAGTCGTTTGAAATGCCTCCGCGAGGTGGTTAAGTAACCAGTTGAACAGTTTGATATCGTTTGATTCGATTGTAATATTATGCTAAATCGTTATGGTCTTTTTGAATAATTGCCACTAGTATCTCATTAGTTACATGATTTTAAAGTTCTCCTTTGTAGTGCTTACGGCGAGGATAAACATTTTAATATATAAGTACATAGAGTAGTTACGGCTCTTCCAGAATGGAACTGTTTTGAATTAGCTATATATGGTGCGATTTTTATTCGGTGCCATGTGTTCGGTTGTTATTTTACAAATGCCTATATTTTTCAAAAGTTACCTTTATATCTTTACTCGAAACGTCGTTAATAGTAAACTCCATATATACTATAATAGTGTTAAGGTTTTTAGACGAAATTTTCCAATATATCATCGGTCCGAATGGTGATACCGTTGCCAAGTTTATAGGTGCGCGTCCGTTCGATTGATGGTATAACCGACTGTTTTGTCCACTACTAATCCGTAGGTATTGAATTCGATACGTTCCGCTTACTCGATGTTCGTTATACACCGTTCCCCTTCGAGGCTCGAGGCAGCCGCGTGACCTCTCGTAGGCCCGCCCGAGCCCCATACAATTTCGAATCGAATAAGTATTTAATCGGTTGCTAGTTTATAACGTTTACTGAACCGTAGGTAATGCTTTAGCAGTAGTATATAAGAGAAGAAGGGAGCTCCATCGAGTTCTTACATATCATTGAGATTTTCTCCTTGTAATTTGGTTTTATGTAGATGTAACTTGTACTGGTGTCTAATTTTACAGAGCTATATTAACGTTTTATCTGATGTGTATTACTTTTCATTTATTAAACGAACACGCATACGGGTCCAACCCTTTTAGAAGTCGTAAATTTTAGATCTAACATTTTCATTAGAATTGTAAAGTTAATGTAAACATCTATGAATTCGCTCAACGTTTATACCAAAGCACAAAAACCCATCGATTCGTACATGTCCGGTGAATTCGCACATTGTAATTATTCTTCCAGATAGATTTCATAGTCTTTCACTCGGAAAAACTTAACAAATCTAGGAGTGACATACGTAACTCGAACAACATATTTTAATATTTAATTTAAGCGGTTTCAGTATACATAGTATCTTCTTAAGTGATTTCTTTCTGAACATATCTTTGGCCATCTAGAATAGTAGCATAATTGAATTATATAGATCTGAGTAGATTGTCTACTTAGTTTAACGGTCTGTAATCTGATATGAATACCCTCTTGAGAGGAATGTTTTTCCTTTTTGTTCATAGTCATCCAGCTAAGGAAAATAGAACTTAATCGATTGACTTTGCAGTCCTTTACGTGGAAGTAGTATATAAAAAGATTATTTTTACGACAGTTCATAAATCTTACCAGAGTGTAAATGTTGTGTCTATAAAGGACCCTTGTCACAATTAGTTATCTTCTATACTACAAGATAGCTTTAATTATATTAATCGAACTTGTAAGTAGGGTGTTTCAATCTGGGAACAAAACAAATTCGACGGAAATGTTACAGGGCTCAGGCGCCTCTCGAATTTGTCTCGGACACGTTCCGTTTACGTACATTTATTATTAGCACATGAGACAAATTGTCGAATGCTGACTCACATTTAGAATCCAGTTCGGTGGCATTCTCAGCTTAACTTCACCAGTCAGTAGCGATTCCATGACATAATTATTCTCTATTTGACAGATTTTCTAGTCTTTTGCGCACAATTTAAACTATAGGGAAAGGTGCTTTTTCGTAAAGGTTTCATGTGATACGTATATACGGTGTTAGTATCCGTAGCTACCTTCAAATGTTTAGTGTTTTCAGCGTACGATTTATTAGGTTCTTATTTTTTAGGCTTCGTGTCATATTTTCTGAATGTTATTAATTAATTACTACACTCACCTAATAGTGCCACTGGCTTAATATTTAGGTAATATTATTATTAATTGCTACGTTTATATTACGTACTGTCTCGTTGCAGCTTTGAACAACATTATTGTGCTTTACTTTTGAATACTCATGTGTGGATGCGTTATTTTTAGGAATCTTTAGTTTTAGGGGTAAGCAACCTTAATGCAACTTTTTGTATCTTAGTACAGAAAAAAGTACATGTGATTTATTTGATCATTTTAGTTATATTTTATTTGGTACTAATTCGTTTTTAGTATCATAATTACACCTTGATATGGGTCAAAATTAAACAGGACGTGTTTTGCAACATTCTGAAGAGTTATATGTAAATCAATTATTAGTCAACTCATTGGTGTTAAATGTAAGATTTTCGCACAGAGTTCAAAACACGTCGCGTTTAATTGATATCTTTAAACATAATTTTTGATTATGTTAATTTTATATGAATATGTTTTTAAATAAATCAGTTGATTAATCACAAGAACGTAATTGAGTCTTATGTTTTAGCGGACAAATTATAATCTTAAGCCAAATCGTTATTACTCGGAGAAAAATCGGAATTTAAATTACATATCTGACAAAATGGTTAGTGTGCTACAGAATTAAGATTTGCAAAAAAAAACATCAAGGACAATGTAATGTAAAATATATTAATCATTAAATTAAGGATAATGTATTTTTTAAAGCCATTTGTTTCTCAGTTTTTATAAGATGTTAAATTTTCATACTATTCTCGTTTAATTATGCTGTGCACAAATTATACAATCGACGGCTTCTTTAATATAAATGATAGATCTAATGTAAAATGTGTTGTTATATTATTATAGTGCATCGCGCCGTATTAGTGGAGTTAGCGAGAGTCGATGTCGCTGACAACTCTACGACAGATGCACTCGTGGAGAGGGCGCCGTGACGTATCGCTTCAAATGATGCCATTTGCCTTCGATCCACGCCGCCCTCTGTACAATTGGCTTACTCACATTGGTCCACCCTAGATCCAGTTATTCCATATAATCAAAATCTTTGACCTGACACAAATGACTCCGACATAAAGTTGGTTCAAAATTGTAAATAATCCTAATCAATATTTCAAGACCACCGACCGAGGCTCAACTAAATCATCGTTGACCTTCAACTTATTAGTATTGCCGAATGTCTTATTTAACCCGGCAGATATAGCTTGGGAGACGGGATCGAAGGTTGGATTGACGTGAGCGAGCCGCGTTGCCGGCGCATCGCCGTATGTTGTGCGTATAATTTGTACCCTCGGGTTCATGTTGTTATAGTAGCCAGAGTTATTAAATATCACTTGTTCGTCAATTGCACTCGTCGACGATGTTCAGTTTGTGTAGTAGAGTACTCGAGTAGGGTTAGTGATCTGTACATCAGATGAACTTGGAATATGAAAACATTAAAAGTCGCAGATGTGCCCTGTTTGACTCATTATTGAAGTGTTATGCCCTGCAGATGCATATCTTCGACTTTAATGCTATGTTAAGATCGAACTGACAGAAGTAGCGCATGTGTCCTTACAACGAACTGGGGAGCTATCCCGACGATGCTAGTGATAACAATTATAATTAGAAAATCACTTTTTACTATATATGCCTCATCTATAATAATTCTAAATAAATTGTCACTAGCTTGGTCGGCGTTGGTCATGCATATTCGGCTAAATTGTAAAGCGATTGATAGGTTCAAAGCAAACCGTCGTTGTGATAGTGCGTGCGCTACCGTGTCTGTCGATGCGTATGTGCGTGCGTGCACGCATTCGTGTGTACACACTGCTACCAGTATTTTACTGCAAACAATACCATGCTCAATTCCCGTATCTATTGTAAGGATAATGTTAAAATTAAATGTTTTTTGAAATTAATGTGAATTACAATAGGTTTGTTACACGATGAATGTCTTCCGTTGGGCACATTTTATAAAGTAATGGCACATTTTATTGTTGCACGGAACCCGCCGTGGTTGTGCGGCCGATTCAGCAATGAGTTTACGAGCCGAGTGCACAGCGGACCACTCGTACGATTCGATTTGTGATAAAAGTGATCAGATTACATAAAATTAATAGAATTTCCGTTTTCTTGAGGCGATTTTAAATGGATTGCTGAGCTGATTCTCTTTTATTGTAAATATATTTTTTTCAATGAATATTGAATGAAATGAATCATTTGAAGCCTTTGGCATTGTGTACTCATTTACGTTATCAATAAATTATAGTATGAAACTGTTATTTAATTCGATCCATCCTCTACCACATAATTAAAACTGGAGGCAATTTTCGATAAAAGAAAACCGATGTAATTTTATTATTCTCGCTGGTGGCGATTCTGCACGGTGAAACACGGAATTTGTTACGCTGTTTATAAATACACTTAGTTGTGATTGGGTGACAGAGATAATTATTTTGTAGTGATAAGATTGCAGGTCGGTTTGATAGTGTATTGTAGGTAATCATTGTTTAGTGTGAAATAATTAAAACAATCGGAATGGAGAGATTATCTGGTAGGAGCGATAAGGGCCGCCTTGCGCCGCCCGATCGCGCAGTCTAAGCGTACGCGGCGCGAAGGATTCTCACTACGCGCTGGAGCACTCCACTCAATGTGACTCTAGTGCTTGTTAATTAAAAACTAATCTAATAATGGTGCTGTGTCCACCGTTCAAGTGGTCTGCGAAAGGTGGATTTAATCTAAGCAATACAACGAAACGCGCCAGGCCCGCGCGACGCGAGACTATCTACGTAAGTTGACAAAGGAAATGTGTACCTACCTAATAGTAACACTTATTCGTAGTTTTAAACCGCACAAGTCACAATACACTTGCGCACGGCGTGGTCAGCCTTTGCAGAAACAAGAGATAAACATTATAGGGGCTTGCGCAGAATGCAGTTTCATGTTGCATTATTTATGTGATATATGCTCTGCTCTCTGTTTATTTTTATGCGCAGTATTGGGTTTACCCTATGAGGCGAAGGACTTGCAAGTCTACTCTTACTAGCATAACAAGTAAAACCTTATTATATTACCTACCAAAACAACCTCTAGACAGAAATTAGTCAACGATACAACATATCTTTACTGTAATCGCAGCGCGAACATCAAAAGGTTGTACATAAAATATAGGCATATTTATAAATAAGTATAATTTTTGAATAAGTTCATTAGCCTATAATTTTGAGAATTCGAAATCGGACTAATACCTAGGTAATACCTTCCGATAAACCAAATAATTGTGATAACTTTCCAATCACTGCCAAGATAGTGTTGTCCATAGCGTGATTTAAACAATACATATTCAATAAGTACGGATTTAACATCATTTATTGTAGGTACCAATCGTACCGTTTAAACAGGTGGTACACGTACCAAACAAAATTCTTGATTAAATTAGGTATTTAATCATACAATTTATAAAGTACCTATTTCTTGTATCTAGAAGTTTTCTTGTATACGTTTATTGACAATTAAAGATTATCAACATCATGCATAACCAGCGTTTTGCAGTTTACTGCTAGGCAGATGGACTTTATGTATGTCTAATAGGTTAGCGATGACTATTTTCACCTGATGGTAAGTGATGATATAGCCGAGTACCTACCTACCTAATGCAATAAGCTGATCAACTTTGAAGCGTTTTGTTAGGAAAATAGCTACCTAGACTATCAGTATTTGCACTCTTTGAAAGTGAGGATGAAGGACTTAAAAAATTGCTTAGTTCGGTGGGTAAAAACGTATTTTTACGGAGGATCAGTAGACCAACAATAAGGTCACGGGCATTAAAACGGATCTACATTGTGGCTGGATTAATACATAATAATTTTAGAATGTTAAAATTTAGGCTGGTATAACTTAAAATATTGATTTTAGTTATACCAGGTATTTTTTTTTATGATTTGCCTATGAGGTGCAGCTATGAAGCCTATGAAGGTACAAAGTACCTTCGTAGTCAATAGTTCAATATCACATTCAGCGTACGTATATACGTACGTACATCTGAATATAGGTAGGAACGTAGAGATTTTCCAATCTAAAACAGAGTTGTTCTACCTAAATGTTCATACATTACACTTTCTTTTGATAAATTTGGTGAAGTGGCGTTCTTTTTGTATGTCAATATATTATTATTATGTATGTGTGCGTACCTATATTTGCACCCATGTAAGTATTCATATTGAATCTAAAATTTTGTTTGAATAAATCTATATATATAAAAGAATGTCGTGTTAGTTACACTATTTATAACTAAAGAACGGCTGAACCGATTTGGCTGAAAATTGGTGGGGAGGTAGCTTAGAACCAGGAGACGGACATGGATACTTTTTAGGAACGTCACATTTTAATTTTTGATTGGTGTATAAAAATCATTTTCTCATACGTCACTCGGAATTGGTAAAGTACAAGGCAAACATAACAATGCAGGAGGTAATAATATAGTCACGTGGCATTGTAACGCATGCCGGGTATGGCTTCCTAAACATGCACATTAATTGACTGTTAGGCGGAACGAAGGTCGCCGGGACAGCTAGTAAATTAATATTTTTCAAATTAGCTATGTATTTTATAAAACCAGTCCTAATCACCAGTCAAGTAAAAGAGTCATGGTCCCGTCACAGTCGAGTCATGCCCAGCTAGGTGTTAAAATCTTTACTTGAACTTCTGTAGGAGTTTTGGAGCGAAAATGAAAATCACGTTTCAACATCTTCTGATTTGTCTACACTCATGCACGTTAAGAGTTAACAACCACCACTTTACATCAGGTGAGATTGTGGTCAAATGCTTGCTGGCGAACATAAAAAAAACCTTTATTAGACTTTTAACACTCAAAAAATCACAAGTTTTGAAAAAATACAAAATCGACAATGACATTTTTACACTTTCGCGCCAAAACTCCCAAGAAAGAGTTATTGTTAACATACCTACTATGGTGATAAATTAATGTTGGCCGGCCTTGAAACACGATGACTGGACTAGCTTGATGTCTTAAAATAAAGTATTAGGTATAGTTTAGGCATCTGACTCCATACAAACATACGGTAGTTTGGTCATATTGCAAATAGTTGGTGTGAATTTTATCAGGTACCTTAGTACCTTCTGATAAAATTCACACAATCATCACAAATGACGTATATTATGGTCCACATAATATACGTCATTTGATTTTGACACATCTTTTGTGATTGTGGTAAGATTTTCAATTAAATAATAGGTAGGTATATAATATTATACTGTTTTAAACTTACTCGGGCTTAAATCCATGCAATTCCCTCATACATATACAATAGGCTCAACTGCAATCCTTTTCAGTACAATAAAACGAACTACTTACAAACACCTAAAAACCACAAAGTATCCATGGACATAAATGAATTTGTTTAAAATTGTACTGAGGTGAGTACATTTCCCTACGTACAATAGGTGTAATGTAACATCTCTTTTTTTTAACAAAATTTCCAGATATTGCCCGAAAATGACCCACAAACAGAAATCTCGCCAGAAGCTGACGTTGCCCAAACAAACGGCCATGCCACCGTCCACCTCCGAAACATTAGCGTGCCGATAGAAGCAGATAAGAAGACCAGTCACATGAGCGTGCGCAGTAGAAAATCCATCGACAGCAAAGAATTTGACAGTGATGTCACATTCGACGATCGCAAGAGCAGTGCAGGACGAAAGACTATATCGGAGATAGTCCGAGTGGACCCTGGAGGAGACAAGAGAACCCGACGGAAACGTGGAATTATCGCACCACATGCGCCGTTCGACACTATACGCTCACCAGTGGATCTACAATATGACAAATATGATAAAGACGAGGGGTAAGACTGTATTTAGACATTTAGAATATGATACAATCTCTACCTACTAGATAACAATCAGTTAGGTGTACCTATGTCTATTATAGTCATAAGAGACGAGTTGACATATGGGAAGCACTTCCATAAATGTTTATTTGGAATAAATATATTACAATACCTTAGTAGGTATGTTACTAGAATGTTAGTATTACCATGTATTACTTAGCTTATTTTATTGCCACACTTAAAAAGCTACGTCTTGTTTTTGAAGTTCTATTGCTATAATACATAATCGATATGTTACGTTTTTATAAAGGATTTTGCTGTATATACTTCCCATCACCCATATAATTTGTATTATGGTAATGATAAAAAAGAAGCTATGAGAGGTCAGGTGTTACGTATATAGGTAAATACTGTATTCATAAATCAAGTACCTATTACATATAAAAAGATTACAAGGAAGAAATGCTAAGAACTTAATTTCTCTTTTTATTTAGATCCGAAGAACAAATCAGAAAAGCAGTAATGGCAAATGATTTTCTAAGAAACCTTATGGATGAAGATAGACTGACCGCCGTGGTGGAAGCGATGAGTCCACAGGAGTTTCCAGCGGGGAGCCTCATTATACGCGAAGGGGAAAGCGGAAGTCACCTCTTTGTGTCCGCGTATGGACAGTTTGAAGTTCTCAAGGGAGGTCACGTGGTGAAAACCTTCGGCTCGGGTGAAGCTTTCGGAGAACTCGCCATCTTATATAAAGCGAAGCGCTTTGCTTCCATACGGTGTAAGTCAGACCTGTAAAATATATATAGGTAACTTCATCAATATAATTCGTAATCTTCAATTAAGAACATCAAGCAAATGCATTCACACTCACAGCCCCACACTAAGAACAGAGACTTGTATCGTGGGTGCCGGAAACATTTTCATATCACACACACAACCACACCCAGAACCGGAAGCACAAATGTCCCCTTGGGAAGGAAAAATATAATATGATGCTCTAATTTGAAACCCGCATGAAAATAAATGTAAGGTTATGATTGAAAAAGTGCATAAGAAATTTGGGATATTTATATAACAACCTACTTATATCCTTGTATGTACACATCCCTCTTTGTAGCAGGCATGGTAAGGTGTCAACACATTCGAGCTTAGGTGTAAACCCACATTGTTGCTGCATTATCAGTTAATGAACAACAAAATGATGACCCCACTACTCTATCCCGCTGTTCACTTTCCGTCCCTGACCAGCAGCGATGACTGCGTACGAGGGTAGAGTACTAAGCCGGTTTAAATTATCTATGTTGGAAATAATTTGTTAGGCCATCAGAGTCACTGTTTTTAGACCTTTTTTGTCCCGGGGTCTATCTCAAAAATGACTTTACATTTAAACCTAAAACTTACGTATAATATCCATTATATCCTATACTTGAACAACTAATATATAAATCAAACAATTATAAGTAAGAAAAAACGTTATAAGCAATTAACCTCAAAAGTATTTTTCTATTAGGCAAATTGTAGGCGCGAGGTCTCAGTTCGGCGCGAAGGAATAATATTTAAGTCCCTGTAATTTTTTATAATTTGTTATGCGTCTTGACAATGCTGTAAGTGCAACAAGCAACTGTTACCATAATAAAACAATAATTATTAAGACTCGTAGGTATCAAATCACGGCAGGAAATTGTATATTGATTTTCCACGTCTTAGGTATAACAGAAGCCAAAGTATGGACCCTGGAGCGACGAGTGTTTCAAAAGATCATGGTCAGGAGCGGCCGACAGGAGCAAGAGGATAATATCCGCTTCCTGGCTTCTGTACCTCTTCTTCAGGGTATCGATCCTATTGAACTTGCCCAAATCTCTGATTTCTTGAAAAGGGTGAGTCATTAATTTATAGCTCCTGTGAAATCACGTAGTCGGCTATTATTATAAAGATTAGGTTAGATACTACGATTAGCCACACCTATCTTGGTTGTTATACAATTTGTTAAGATTATCGGTAAAATGGCCTATATTTTTATTGTTGAAGGTAGGTACTTACCAACTACAAGGTGGAATTAAAACATCTATGTAGGTACCTACTAACGCGTTTAAAAAATAGACAATGTTTTTAGTTATATTTAAAAGGGGTTCTCAATTCGACTGCATTTTGTTTTTATTTTCCTTTTTTATGATGTATGATACCGGCAATCTCTGGCGTACGTTAAAACCGATTTGGGTTATCAGGTTTTTGATTGACAGGGTAACTTATCATCTATTTGTAATATTATTTTTATGGGATACATAAAAATATAGATACCTATTCAAGGGTTCCGGGAATGCTGAGGTAAATTCGGTTTTTTGTCTAAAAAAAACATTTTTTTATAGGAATTCTTCTCAGCTGGAACAGCAGTGGTCCGACAAGGAGACCGGGGTGACAAGTTTTACATAATCCGAGGAGGAGTCGTGGTGGTGACGAAACGGGATGGCGACGGAGGAGAGCGACGAGTGGGCTTGCTGAAGCGTGGGGACTATTTCGGTGAACAAGCATTGCTGCACGAGGATAGGAGGCTCGCTACTGTCACTGCGCAACCGCCTGGTGTGGAGTGCCTTACACTTGAGAGAGGGTATGCTATTGCCATTTATTATGGACATATAAGAAAGTTGCATATTCAGTCCTTTCCTAACCCTAAACAAGTAAGTTGCCCAGCCCTTAAAATCTCGTAAGTAAGCAACGTGATCTGTGAGATAACTAAGAAAATATGCTGCCGCGACCTGCTGATTGAATTACGCGTGGATATACTAAAATATCTGCGAACTGGCATTGTTCATGCATTTGTTTAACAGTACACTGAAAGCCTCACAATATGTTAAGAGACTGTATCGTGGGTCCCGGAAACATTAACATATAACTCTCACGATCACACCAGAACTCTGAAGAATAACTGTGCTTCTTCCGGGAATCGAACCCAGGACTCATTGCGCAGAGGGCCAATTGGGTCGACGTATTGAATTTAATAGTTCTTCCTTAGTCTTATGGTGCAGTTCAGTGTTTTTACAATACCTTTTTATCATTCTCTTCATAATCATAATTATTTTTGTAGGCACTTTGTTTTGTACGTATAAGGATTGACGTGCGCGGCGTATTCTTTATGCGGATAACAGTAGCGACTTCATTTATCTATAGTGATTAAAATCAAAAGATTTAATGGTATCTAATTAAAAACTGATAATTAAAACAAAATGTCGAAATCACTGTATTCCACAAGTCAATCATAAAGAATTTATAAATAACCAGCTGTGCCTCGCGGCTTCGCCCGCGCACCGTGAATTATCGTCTATCCAAATTTGATCTAATTCTATTCCGCTGTTTGAAACTTTGAACTTACCTAATTGACAAACAAACGACCAAACGTTCACATCATAATAAGGAGGATTATACAGATGATTGGATTTTCTAGTTTTAGTAGCTATAACAAGTCTATTCGTGAAATTTTAAAGTGCAGTTTTTTCAGGCCGTTCACAGAATTGCTGGGCAACTTAGAAGAATTAAGAAAAATTATACACGCTGTCCCAAGACCATCACAGAAAAAGAAAAATTCTGAAATTAAAAGCGGTGAGTACACAACTAGGTAAATATTTTTCAAACAAATAGTTACTGTTCCTCCTAAATTAGTTTCAATTAAAATTGCGACAACATTCTGGGTCGCTGTCATCACTTTGGCCTCTCGATGTCAAGGATAATTCTGTACTAGATCTATTTATAACAATTTATTTTATGAGCCTTCGCGCCTATTATAATTATCACTAACTCTTGTATTAACACATATCTACGTTAATTCTTGTATACGTTAACTATATTGCATAATTACATGGGGTAACCCACCAGATATTTGAAATCTAAAAATCTAGAATATATTTGCTTTGTTAATATTTATACAAGATTTTCATGTTTCACAAACTTAAATGAAAGTAATTATTTGACAAGTTTTATTAAACTTGTTTTATTTTAGCAACGGAAGTCGTATCTATAATCGTTTGTACTTTTTCGCAGAGTTTGAGTTCGTCCAGCTAAAAGATCTTGAGATAGTAGGCACTATGGGTGTAGGTGGGTTCGGCCGCGTAGAACTAGTCCAATACAAGCCCGACCCGAGCCTCACATTCGCGCTGAAGTGTCTGAAGAAAATAGAGATGGTGCAGCAGCAGCAACAGGAACACGCATTCAACGAGAAACACATCATGACGATGTGTAATAGCAACTTCATATGCAGGTATGAAATTTGCGAGATCGACATTGGCCATACCGTGCCTGCCTATAAGTTACTTATTCGTTCTAGATTTGACAATTCCCAGAGAAACAGAGATGCTGTCAATATGAATTCCACTTCTTCGAAGTTCGCATTATAAATATAAAAGCAGAACACTTCGATCGAATTGTAGGCATAATTGCTATCTAAGCATGTCCTTTTATCAAATACTTAGTAGGCATCTAATCTGTACCGAATAATAATGCTATCTTGTAGTTTGAATTATACTAATGTGTTGGTGCACGTTCAATGAACGAGGCTCCGATGTTTCACAATAGCATTTCCAATGAGTTAAGGGTTGACATTACTCAGGCGGCCGGTCATATGAACTCATGGGTTTACAAGAAAACTCGTTTAGCCGATCCCTTATGAAGTGGGATAAGGGCTGGGACAGAGTATGGTGATTTTTTATTGTACATAAGAGACAAAGTATATATTTTATCAACACAACTATAAATATGAATATATCATAATTTAGGTATATAATTGTTAATGTATGTTTATTGTATTTTCTATATTATTATATTTATACAAAACTCCGACGTCCAATTTCATTGCTTTACTCCTCTCCATTCAAAGGTTGTCTGGAAGAGCTCTTGGCGATAAGACTGCCTGTTGTTACACTTATTTTCTAGATTATCATTCCTTGTCATGTATTTGTTAAGGTGTCCAATAAAGACTTTATCTATCTATCTATGTACCGTATGTGTGCATGTGCCGTGTGCATGTTACGGTGCATTACGGATGTCAATTGTTGATGTATTTAAATTCATAACCAGCAATAACGCTCCAAAGCGAGCTATTTACTAATAAATTACGATTGAATGCGAGCTCCATAATTGTAATTCAAGCCATTGTCGTTTAGGTATTCGCAAAAGGTCATAAAATACACGAAGGCTATTAGTAAATTTAGTCACCAAAGTATAAAGGTGGAAAACAAAATATAATTAATTATATGAAGATGGTTTATTCCTTTTGTCTTCTTTCTCGCTCGCACAATTCAATATTTAATAAATACAATTATGTACCTGTATTTTTGAAAATGTTTTCAACTATATGGCCATTAATACAAGGATGTTTCAAACTTATTTTCGCTATCATATCCTTCAATAAGATGAGAAAAAACACAGATCCCAAATTTCAATGTGATTTTCTCGCTTTTTCTTTTAACTTAAATATATGAAAAACTAAAGGTAGGTTATAACATTCATTGTATTAATGTCCATATAGTTGGTTGAAAAACTTTTTTACCAAAAACACACGTTGCTAATTGTATTTATTAAAAATATCGGAATGTGCGAGCGAGAGAGAAGACAAAAGGAATAAACCCTCTGAAATAATAATTATATTATACTAGCCGTGGTCATTAAGTTAAAAAGTAGCTTATGTTTTAATCCCTGGTTAATTATATACATCCAAATGTTTATCAATTTACACACTTCAAACATTACAAAAACGCCTTTGAACTTACAGCCCCACACTAAGTTCAATAATTTGTGTCGTGGGTGCCGGAAACATTCACATCATACCTATTTATATAATATACACTTACATATTTATGTACAAATTTTCTCATTTTAGTATTAGTATAAAATGTGAAGTATAATCTATCTTCTAGGCAAGCATGCTACATCGTCGGCCGCATCATCATTTTCCATCAGGTGAGATAGTGGTCAAATGCTTACCTAACGAGTATAAAAAAAAATGTGATTACATAGTCTTGTTCATTTATTTCAAAAATGATCAAAGACGATAAGATAGATGGTTAAATTCTAATATTATTAATAGGTGTCTAAACCAATTCTTAGACAAATCTTTTAAAACTAATTTTAATTTTGTAGATAATTATTACGATCCCTATGTATGGTTAATAGATGATTTAGAAAACTGCCTCGCAATGCGCTTGAATAGTCACTGAAACAATTATCAGAATAATGTATAAATATATATTTATATATCTTTATATGTATATAATTATCTCTTATGTACGTGTGTATATGTCTGAAATCCTAAACAGCTGGAACGATTTTAAAGTTTTTATGTGTGTTCAGGTGGATTTAGGAATGGTATAGATTCACAATTTGATACTATATTTTGTTCGCGGGAAGTGACGCGGGTGAAGCCTCAATGAACAACTAGTTCTTATATATAATATATCATAATTAGGTACGATTGCCTTTTTAACACACACCTTTTCCACAGGTTATACCGCACATTTAAAGACAACAAGTACATATACTTCTTGATGGAGCCAGTACTAGGTGGAGACGTGTGGACCATCCTGCAGAAACAACGTTATTTCCCAGAGAATGTGGCCAGATTCATGTCTGCATGCGTGATTGAAGCATTCCAGTACCTACACTCTAAGGATATCATCTACAGGGATCTCAAGCCGGAGAACTTGATGTTGGATAAACAGGGATATATAAAGCTGGTAAGGGTTTTTGGCTATTGCTATCTAAATAGTGAACCTATTTAAAGAAAGATGGTATAATGCAGAAAGCGATACCTGTCCGAAAGTGGATAGCACTTTTCTAAAAATTTTCAAATCGTCACTTACGATCTCGACACGCTAAATGCGGTCTTACGTAGTTAGATATATTAATAGCGAAAATAACTACTCGGGGTCAATAGGTAATTGAATTCAAAGCAAGGAGACCCGGAGAGAATTGAATTTAAATTTAGTTACCAGAATTAGCGTGTTGAAGTTAAATAGGTAGGCCACACTGCTCAAAGAAAGTATAACCGATGGTGAAGAATGGTTCTGGAGTGAGTCGTGGCCCGTAAGACCGTTGAACCAAAGGATAAAAGCAGTCCCAAAAAGAACGGCAGCAAGGGTCTATGATTCACAGTGGACGTCCTTTCTATGTTTTTACGCTAGGGCTAGCAATAGCGACCGCAAGACGGAGAACTTGGGTATATCTCAAATTATAACATGAACAAGGTCTTTTGTCTACTGCCATTTATATAAATTCTTTGTTGAAGACAGTCTGCAATCTGTGAAGATTGCATCATGCGGTGTAGATTAATCAAATTCTTAATAAGAGCTTGAGAGAATGCGATTAACGGCGTGATAGTTACTTATTTGAATAAGTATACTTTGATTCAATGTTAGTAGAATCTGTTCCAAACAACGCGAATTTCCGTGTGATCACTAACCTTACAATGACTAACTCCTATCTAGAGTGCAGTGAATGACAGTGATTCACTATACTTCCAGATATCGTGGCAGGTTGGTATTGATTTCATTAGACATAAATAATAGTAGTTAGTATTTCGTAGTTTTTCTAAAGAGCTGGCTGGTTACATCTACTTATTCTGTTCCACTACTAATAGTACAGTGGTAGCTTAAACCACACGGTATTCCAACAGCTATCCTTTAATGTCAGTTCTAGGTCCAGCGTGCTTATCATCCTTGACCACATCATCACCAAGAGGTGAGATGCCGGTCAATCGGTAGCTTATCTATTGTTAAAATTAACATGATTAAACCTACACAAGACTGCAACATCGACAAAACGATGTTAAGGTTTGTTACGTACATGCCTATTTATACTTAAGTATCTATATAATGTTCTATTATGTAGTCTATGATTGACTTCTATCTGCAATGATGTCGATTTTCACTCAGTCATATACGGAATGCAAAAACTAATTATTGTTTTCCTCATTACTCCCACTTATTTGGTTATCAGGCACATATCTTTATAGTTTCAGTAAAGTAATCAATGAAATTGTTGCTTTTTATTATCATAAAAACAATTAACATTCACAAGAATTTTTATGAACCTCAAACATCATACTTATATTCGTGGGCATGTGACGAATACACTGTGACAAATATTACACGTCACATGTGCCTACGCGATTGTACTAGGAAATGTAGAATTTCAAAATAAACATAAACGAAAATACCCATTATAATTTATTAAGTATTTATTGTATAGAATTTTGTTATCCTGAACAAATCTAAATTTACAAAAAACTGTTAAGACATTTTGCTCTTCACTACTCTACTCTAAATTTTATTTGGTGAGAACAGACAACGTATTGTAATAGTAGTTAATTTAAAAAAATAGGTCCGTGCTTGCTCACGTCCGTAGGATTTATATTTCCGGTGTTAATCGGTTTAGAGGATATTATTTTGTTTGAAATCGATATACACATGGTATTATCGGCAATTGTATCTATAGGCATTAGTCTTAGTGTGGATATCGTGTCAAAAGATTTGTTCATAATGTTTATATAGGTGACTGAAACAACATCTCTTAATCAATAAAGGAGTTTAACAGGACGAGTCTCTCACAAGAATTTCAGACAAGAGGTCGTTCACCAGACGAGAGCCATTGCGTCTGTGCAGTCTTTTTACTAAATGTATATGATTTGTGTGGCCTTAGTACATGAGAAAACATAGCGACGTCTTTAGTGTAGATATACTAATGAATCCTGCAATAATATCTCCGGCGTATCTACGTTGATTGGATGATTACTCGTATGTTTTTTTGTCTATTGGTCCGCCAGGGCGCGGTACTAAGTGGCGTGGTGGTGGCTAGTGCCTAGTTAGTCCCATAGAAGTGTCAAATAAAGTGTTCCAGTGATATTTATTTATAAGCATACAAAACAGAACATTATCACAACATTTTTGATACTTATTGGCTAGTAGATACTGAACTCTGAACTAACTATATTCCAAAACATGTATGCCTAATTGCATTTCAGCATGGATATCTAGTAATCGTGTTAGAACACGATTACTAGAGATTGGGTTGTAAATTATGATCTAAAATATATTTAATAGATTAAATAATAGATTAATATATGGAATATAAAATATTTAAATTATTGCTTTAAGAATTGACTTTGTGATAATGATATATAATTTTTCTTTAAATATAATTTTAACTGCTATTGCATTTGAACTGCTCGTTGGCTTAGTTGGGTGTCGTTCGCCTCTAAGCAGGAGTTATCGGTTTCGATTCCCGGCTGAAACACAAGTTTAATTCACAAAGAAAATGTGTGTTTTTGGTTCTTGTTGTGATTGTGAGTGTGATGTGAATGTTTCCGGCTCCCACGACACAAGTCATCGAACTTAGTGTGGGGTTGTGAGTGTGAAAACGTTAACGTTTATTTATTTATTTTTGTGCAGGTTGACTTTGGATTCGCGAAGCGAATTTCTCCGAACAGCAAGACGTGGACATTCGCCGGCACACCCGAGTATGTCGCGCCAGAAATCGTTCTGAATAAGGTTAGTGTCCCCATGTGTCTGGACTTACTTTACTCTTCATTACTTTTCTTCGCTGTTGGAGATGTGGGTTACAAATTAACCAACCCCCTTACCCATAAAAAGTTTAAACTTTTGATAAACCTTTACAGTTTAAATATACTATGTTTTGCCTTATTTTGACGATCTAAACCAACATCTTATTAAAACAAAACATATTTTAATTATAGAAGGTTTATTGAACGTTTCATCTTTTAATTAATAAGGGGGAAAGTGTATATGGTTGGCTTTATCTGAAGTTTAAGTGTAAAAGCTACCCTGTCGTTAAGACCGAATTCACAAGAGCCCAGGATCCTTTCATTTTAATGACTTAACAAAATATTCACATGATAATTTTATCTTTGACGAGCAAGTCTTGTTAATTTAACACAGTTACTATCGCCCGTACAACACAAAACAACGTCTCTATGTTTTGAGAATCACGGTAATCTCCTAATGGAGGAATCCCAATATCTTTTCAGAACTTCCATATATTGTGAGCTCCGCCTGCATTCATCGCGCCTTTAAAAAAACACAAAAGAATTGATTTTTCCCAATTTTCACAATGGGTTCCTGCCTAATGATCCAAATCATATTGCTTACTTGCTTGTAGTATAGTACTAGTGGGCAGTGTCAGAATTTTCTGGACGCCCGAAGGTATCCAACTTTGCTTAACGACTGTTGTCTTACGATTAACAACCGCAAGTGACTGAATTGAGTGATTTTCAACTGAAAATCACTCAATTCAGTCCAGTAGCGGGTTACAATCAGTTTGTAAGCCGCTATTGGACGCACTGAGCATTGTTTTACCTTGACAATCAGTTACGATCGATCAGCCTGACCATGCTACGACTGTTATAATCACATTTAAAAAGGAGTGTTCATTTATTAGGGCCACGACAGAGCAGTGGACTGCTGGGCGCTAGGAGTGTTCATCCACGAGCTTTTGGTGGGCAAGCCTCCGTTCCGCGCCACCGGCGGCGATCACATGAAGACTTACACTCTCATACTGCGAGGTATTGACGCGGTCGCCTTCCACCCAAGAGTGGCCAAGTCTGCGCAGCTGCTTATACGAAAACTGTGCCGAGCCGTTCCGGCGGAACGATTGGGGTACCTCAAAAACGGAATTCAAGACATTAAAATCCATAAGTACGTCTTTCTTTCTTTTTTCACTTAATTATTTTGGGCATCTGTGCTTTTTACTACTATTTTTAGGTTGTCAATTATTACCTTTCTTATTTGGCCACAATCGATCACATGAAGATTTACTTACTCATGCTGCGCGGTTGGCGGTATCCTCCATCCAAGAATAACAAAGTCTGATTAGCGAGTGACTCCCTACTTACGATGAACTATGTAGAAGTTAACATAATTGGGGACTTCTCATAAAAATAGAGTATTTAATTTTTTTTATTTTAGAAAAAAACGGTATTGATCTATCTAGCAATTACTATTTATTGTGCATCATTATTAAGTCCGTTAGAAGAGCTCGACCACTATATGACTCCTGTTGGTGGTGGGCTCGAATGTTGTCAACACACTATAGGTTTTGGACTAGATGGTATTTTGTGTGCGTTAGACATTTCTAGATTTCATAATCATTTATTTAAACTAATCGACTTCAAAGTAAGTCGAAATTTTCGTGTTTTAAGCCGGATATACCTAACATTGAAACAAAATATGGAATACTCACGATAGTAATAACATTATAATTAATAAAAAATTGTTTTTTTTTATTCACTCCATATATGATTTATTATTATTTTATCAAGCTGTGGTAATTATTTTGATAATAGATATTATATCCGTTGGGTCGTCGTTTAGTCGTTTGTTAGTCGGGTGTAAACAAATTCGCAGGCAACGTAGAACTTTTGAATTTGTTTACTGTGATCTATGTATAACTAGGTACTTAATTCATACTCACACAGGTAACACATAATGTAACATACAAAAGTTGTAACTATGTACTTCGGTAGCGTCATGACGCAAACATTCGAATAGATTCAGGCAAGTAATTATGAATTCTATTAACGTTCACTAGCATTGTTCTGCGAACAAAAGTTTCTACGAATTATATTGTTGAATACATGATATCTTCCGTTATAACATTTTTAAGTATTCTTAGTGGCCTCGAATAGATCACGAATGTGATCCAACCTGTACCATGTAGCTGTGTTACCCTTCGGCGTGGTACTACTGAGATGACGAGGGTTCGTGTTCCGAGTGATTATTAATATGTGGATATAGAACTTTTTAGTATTTCAAGATCTATCACTTAAAACGTACCATCTCCTTATCCATATCATATCATTTATATATATCGGAGCTGTTCAATTCAATCATTCAATTTACAGTCCTTCATCTAAAACTAAATCCACATGTACTTTCTGGTTGTTGTCTTTGATTTAAATCACCGCGAATTTCATCTATTTAGTATATATAGATGAAATTTGCGGTAATTGTATATAGTATATATACAATATTAATTAAACTGCCGCGCGTTTATTCGTTTAATTGCCGCGCGTAAGTCTGGCTAAAGTTTAATTGCCGCGCGTAAGTCTGGCTAAAGTTTAATTACCGCGCGTAAGTCTGGCTAAAGTTTAATTGCAGCGCGTAAGTCTGGCTAAAGTTTAATTGCCGCGCGTAAGTCTGGCTAAAGTTTAATTACCGCGCGTAAGTCTGGCTAAAGTTTAATTGCAGCGCGTAAGTCTGGCTAAAGTTTAATTGCCGCGCGTAAGTCTGGCTAAAGTTTAATTACCGCGCGTAAGTCTGGCTAAAGTTTAAGAATAGTTGGACTGATGTGGCTGGTTTATTTTTGCGTTCGCAATTGTTAGCCCAAGATTTGTATAAAAGAGAATGGTTCTTGGCCCAAAATAAGTAGGAAACTTAACCGTTTATCTGCAGGTAACACCGTGGGGCACAGCTAGTTAAATATATAAATATAACAAAATATTGATTTAAATTGTTAAGTATCTATGAATTTAGCAATTGATATAGAGCTATCTACATATATGTAAATAACAAGAATTAATATAGTTAAGTAGTTTATAATTTCGAGCGACTTAATGAATTGGACTTATGTTATGTTTTTATTACAAATAAAAATAATTGAGGAACAATTCTTAAAATATTTCAATCATTTTGTTTTATAATTATTATGAACTATTTACTAAAGCAAAGTTAAAGAAGTGTAAGTATATAGGACCACAAAGAATTTTATACCAAATGATAAAACAGTACCCGGATGACCGAGCTTTGCTTGGCTGTAAACACGGATAAAACGACATTTTCTAAAATTGAAACCTAGCTAGATCGATTTATCACCCCCGAAACCCCCTGCATACAAAATTTCATGAAAATCGTTGGAGCAGTTTCCTGATTACACACATATATGTATATATACATGTGTAATCAGGATATCGGAAATATATATATATATATATTTATATATTTATTTCTCTATAAACCCAATATAACTTATGCCAAGGAGTTCTCCTTAATATTGTTATTGTTTCCTTGTACAGGTGGTTCCTAGGATTCGATTGGGAAGGTCTCCGTGAGAGGAAGCTGAAGGCTCCACTGATCCAGCCGGTTGCCAGTGATCTCGACCTTTCTAACTTCGAGAAGTATCCTAAGGACAAACTGCCGCCAGATGAGACTTCAGGGTGGGACCTTGACTTCTAA
The DNA here is from genome assembly GCA_948107665.1 of Lomographa bimaculata. NCBI lineage: Eukaryota > Metazoa > Arthropoda > Insecta > Lepidoptera > Geometridae > Lomographa > Lomographa bimaculata. The sequence goes on from OX403589.1 coordinate 11,254,378, forward strand.
GTTACCCTATTTGTATGAATTTAGATAATTTTGTGCAGACTTAGGAGCTTAGGCCAATCCTTCACTGACATCGGAGCAGCGCTGTGTCATAAAATAAAGTATAATAGAGTTAAGGGGCCTCCGGTGGTTGATTTGCCCATACAATCGTAATACCGAAATTATTTATAATTCAAACATATTACCACCATACTGCTCTGTTATTCAGATTAAAAACATATTAATCTAGGTTCCTGGATAGTTTTTATTCCAAAATAATTACCTAAAACGAAGTATAAACCAATTGATTTTCACACATTATTACGATGTAAATGTCGCATCTTTAACTTATTCGTTATGTATTCAAAACTAACACATTTCTTTTGTCATTGCAACAGGAACATAGATTATCATTTCAAGGTACTATTAATGCAAAAAACAATGGCTAAAAATTACATTTTCATTCATATTTTTTGGTATTACGGCACCTATCATAATTTGTTCGGTCGGTAGTGCTATCGCATCAAGCATGGGCACAGTTTACCAGTTAAACAGAGACAGCCTATAGACTCGTTTCACAGACTCCCCGGCCTCTTAAGTACTATTAAATACTTACTTTGTCCCCAACAAGGAGAATGGAGAGAGGTCACTGTCGCGGGGTATCGGGAGGAAACGTTTGTGAAATGTGTGCACATTTTTTTTGGTTTCCGTGGTGTAAGTATGTAGGTACTTAATAAATTAGATTAAATGTATCCAGTTTGGAGACTTTGGTCGATAAAAAATATGTAGCTAAGAATGTAAAACAACAGTAAATAAAATTAGTGTTTTTTTTATAAGCACAGTTAATATAGACAGTAGGTACACTTACGACTCTTCAGATAAGATGGTCCAAAATGCATTCAGCTATATTTATAAAAAATGTAGATTAAACTATTTATAAGGTACAACATCTTTAAATACTATGATTTAAATACTTGATTATTGTTATTTTATTTACATTCATACAATGTCTATTATTGAACACATCAAAACTTAATACATGTAAATATAAGTAAGTAATAAAATATTATTTGTGATAACAAATGCATTTTCTTTTAACTAATTACTGTGATACTTACAATATATAAGCATATTATAGTGTAAGTTATAAAAATAGGTTAAAATTTTATTAGGATGTTTTATTAATATAAGTATTCAAATTCAAATATAAAATAAATACATATAATTATTATTCTTATTTTTATCAAATAGGTTATATTTGATTACCAGTGTGGTATGTTAACCTGCAGCACAAAATCAAATTTGATTATAGTAAAGTTGATAGTCTATTTTGTTTTTATAACAAAGAGCAAGGTGGCGAGCTTATCGGTATTCTATCGCTTACATTTTGTAGCGTGTGCACAGGAATTACATGAGTTAATTCCACCATGCCCTTTTTACCATCTAACAACAAGACAAACTATCAAACGTCATCCATTTATGGTCGACATACCTCCAGTTCGCTCGAAGCGTTTTGTTCATCGTACAGCGAAAGAGTGGAACTCATTGCCTGCGTCTTTGTTCCCCGAACGGTATATCTGGGAGTCTTCAAGTCACGAGTGAATAGGTATCTTCTAGGCAAGCATGTCCCATCTTTGGCCGCATCATCACTTTCCATCTGGTGAGATAGAGGTCAAATGCTTGCCTATTCTGCATAAAAAAGAGCAATATCAATTTGTTATTTAGCTTATATTCATTTACAAGCACTAGCACATAGGTATATCGAGCGAGATACAGGAGTGAATGAAGGTTAGTGGGGAACACCGCGGCAAGTGGGCCGCGTGTGCCCTTCATTGTAGAAGTCACCTTCGAGCTTCGTCTACATTCTGACGTCCTAGTATACATGACGAGTATCTCTCCAAACCTGATCTCAAGAAAGGCTAAGAGCAACTCCTATACCTACTTACATAATTTAGAGAAACCAGCTTGTTGCTATACGCGCTGGCGAGACGCGACACAGGTTACCATTTCTACGAATATAGGTATACCTACATGCATAAACAACATTTCTTGCTCTAACCTAGTCACTGCAGGAATTATACATGAAAGTGCACTAGAAACAACCAGTTATTTTCAATGAGCTGCTAAGGCGGTCCCCCAGAGGCGTAAATCTCGTTGTTTGAAAGAAATACAATTAAAATAAGATCACATCCAATATCTAAATGATTAAAATCTAAATTCTACCCATGTTCATGCAAATAAAGTGCTTTGTCTCTAATTTATGGGTTCTATACCCGACCTCTATTGCTGTTGAATGTTACCACCACTTACGACCCAACACAAAATTATAATTAAGAACTAGCCGTGCCCTGCGGCTTCGCACGCGATTATCAAGATAAATTATGCGTTAATCCTAGGTATAAGCTATGTACTTTCCAAATTTCATCCAAATCCGTTCGGCCATTTCCGAGCGAAAAGAAAACAAACATACTCAGTTACATACTTATGTACAACTTTAGGATTTATAATATTAGTGTGATAATTTAATACCTACTCTAAGACGTGAAGTCATTCTAGATCTAGCGGTCTAGAGTAGAATACAAATAAGAATAACTTAATTTCTGTTATCTAAAAAATCGAAGTATATCGATTATAACAATAAAAGGAAAAACGAAACTAGTTTCGTGTAAAATAAATAAACGAATATAATAACTAAAAATAAATAAACAATATTTAAGCTTTAGGTATTAAAACAACAAAAATGATAATGATATTTTTTCCAGTTAAATTACAGGAGCAAGCGTGACATTACCATCAAGCGAGTGACTTGCTCGTCTCGTCTCACAATTATATAAAGAAAAAAATATGTTTCTTCCGTTCTCATTCTGCTGCGAAGCAAGTTGTCTCAACACATGCGTTACTTAGGAAACACTTGGTGATATCCCTTTCGCACGATGAACAAGAGTTCATCGTTTCAGGCGATTCTATGTAGAATCGGCTTTTAATGCAACCGGCGCGGGTCTTAGGTGCGATGTGATGCAGCAGGACCGGCGACCGGTCGGTGGCGTCAGAGATCTCCGATGAGCTGAGGCCAACCGACTCCGAACTAACCCGAACCCGGTTGCCGACCGTCCGCCAATGCAGTAGTGTTGTACTATCATTTATTCTGTGGTTAGGGTACACGTAACGTACGGTACGGTTTAACGTGTCTACGTCCGTCAGTGTATAACGCGCGAGCCGGCAGTCACCACGGCCGTACACGCACCACTGACCGCGATGCAAACACGATCTCACGTCTCGAAACTACAATAAAAACACCACAAAGCCATAAACTGGATCTAATCATTATTCACAATGGACTATCGGTGAAAAATAATGTGTTCAAACAAAACCTTGCGTGCATAAGTTTCGTTTTCAGATTTGTGCAGAGGAAAGAAGTTGTATTTTAGAGAGGTGAGTTTGTTGTGATTTTGAAGCTAGTGGAATGACGCCAATGCGAACATTTACAAAATAATCGCCGGTATGAGGAAACATCATCAATAGATTCTGAGTCACTACTGCCAAACTTAAATATAAACTAAGTAGATATGTTGCATTGCACACATGTAACAGATATTAAAAAGTAATCTCATAAATATGATATTTACTAATTAAAAGCCGACTTAGGTACTCCGGCACTAACTCCGTAACACCTTCCACAAGTTGATTTAGTGAAACGATGTTATGATCATGTCATAATTATAATACACGCACTTTGACGGCCAACCCCTTTGCTGGCTTCAACATACGCCCATACAAACAAAAAAGATTTACCTAAATCATTTAACGTATGTTATAGATATGGAACACCTAAAGAAGTGGTAAAAACAAAATTTTGAAAATACCCCCGACACTCTATCTGGAAAACGGCTGTTCCAATATTTACCAAACATGTAAAGAAATCTCGATCAAGTTACCTTTCAAATATAAAAAACCGCATCCAAATATGTTCACCCGTTTAAAAGCTATAGATATATACGGGTGCTATAGACAGACACACACGCATATTGGTCAAATTTACAACACCACTCTCTCAGTACGTATGTACTGTGCTTAAATTAAATTATATTTAAATAAAATATAGAACCTCTTTAAAAACATATCCTTTTTGAAATGGTTAAAATATAACACTATAGAATTCCCAGTTCAAAGATAATCTGCGATAATTGGTATTTATAGGTATACCTACATACATTTATTTAATGTACTTATATAATATCATTAGCTTTTATATTAAGCAAAATAATAACGCGAGTGATTTATACATATCTATGGTATTACCATAAATCGGAAAGTATTACTCATAAATATATTTATATAAAGCAAATCAATGTAGCATAAGTATATAACATATGCTAACTAGTATATTATACTAATATATAGATAAGTTTGATTTTAAATAAGATTGGACATAAGTTGATGTAAATTTATGTATATTTTACGTCGTAGGTATAAAATATGCAGGTTTAGGTATTTATATGTACATTCTTACATGTTCTACGTAGAAATGTATTATCTTAGACTTTTTAAAAAGGAGGAGATTTTGTATTCGTCTTGATTTGTATGTACCTAATGTACAATTGTACATTTTGAATAGCTAAGTCGAGAGATCGTCTTGTCCAGTAGTATTTTAATTTAACTTGAAGTGATTGATTTTTTACGATTTTACAAATGCCATTTATCTATTTATCCATAGCTATATATTGGCGCACCGCACCTATTTAGATAAAACGTCAAATACGATCTACGTCTCTAGAATAAAAAAAAATACGCATTCACACTATCACAGATTGTGATTCAGACTAATCAGACTTGTATCGTAGGTGCCGGCGACATTTAAATATCACACACACAATCACACCCGGAACTAGAAGCACAAAATTTTCCTTTATACATATAAAATTGCCGGAAAAAAAGAGTGTTGGAAATCGAACAAAACACCTACAGCGCAGAGGGCCGAAACTTACCCATTGCGCCAAATAGGATTCCAATTATTGTAACATGCATGCGTCTTCATGATTGTATGAAATAGAATCATAAAGACGCATCTGGAAATAAATGAGTGGTGATTACAGGAGATTCTAAATTATCTATAAAAGTTATTGACTCAAACGATAAGAGGTCATTGATCCCAGAATTTCTCTCTACGATCTCAGCCTAATTTTGGATGGCATTGTGGTGATCTTGTCAAACGCCAATCAGCGGTCGCATTATGACGTATCGCAATGTTATATTTAATATGGTTACATAAGTTAATTATCAACCTACAAACAGAACTACAATCGTGTTGTTGCCCACTTAATTATTTTAACCATTACACCAATTATCCTAAATAAATGTTAAAATCGGTTGCATTAATTACTTGGTACATTATAGGTACCTACTAGGAGCTAGATTAGCCTGGATTTAATGTGTAAACCCATGCTTCTAGCGTTGGTAGAATTTAACAATATTTTAATACTAACTATTATTACTACCTACCTACATTAACGACATGGAAGCGATGTAATAAATATACGAGTTTAAAAAATTATAAGCGCCTTCAATAGCAAACATCTTCGAAACTCTTTATCAAATCTTGATCAAATTATAAAAGATACCGACGAATTGAGAACCTCCTTTATTTTAAGTCGGCTAAAAAGAGGATCTTCATGTGGAACTTGCCGACTTCTTTTGTCGGCATAAAAATTTGGCAGTGAGGGTAAAATTTAATATTTCAGAGAATAAAGTTCTCAGTTCGACATAATATTGCTGTTTTTCCTCTTTTTGGTACTTATACCTCATAACCACGGGTGCGGTAATTTTTTTTATTGTTTGAAAGTGAAGTGTCTGGTTGAACTTATATTTTTTTATCAAAATCGGATTCCGGCGATATTAGCAGAAAATTCATTCAATGATTTCGAAAAAAAATCCTCGAAACCGCGGTACAATCTAGTGAGATAGAAAGAAACATCTGAAACTTTATTCCCCAGGGCGTCACTGAATCGTCGAAAATTTATGAAAACAATGTGCCATTGTTCTGTTCGCTCGGAAATGAGTAACATATTTGTGTGATCGGCGAAGTGCGACGGATGGTGTCAGGGCAGACCCGGGGTTACAATGGAGGCGGTGTGCCCGCGCGATGGGGCTCATGACGCCGGTCTCGGCTGCGAGGCCCACGCCTTGAATGCCGCGCTGCATTCGCTGCACCTCTACTGCGCTACCATCTCTGCAGCGCTCATGTGCTGCTGCACGCCCCTGCACAAACCATACAGGTAGCTATTTATTTTTTATCGTTCCTATTAAAGTGAATTCGGTCTACTCCCGAGGTGGGCCTTAATCCGGCCCTTGTGACTTGGCAGATGACGCGTGTCCTCCCATTTTGTGGTTATGCGGGTTTCCTAGCGCGATGTTTTCATTTACTATTTTTGGAGCGATCGCGCATTTGAGATTAATCCGGTTTGCCATGCCTGTTATTAGATTTCAGAGTCTTCTTTAATTGTAAGATAAAATGTTTGCTCATAAGATTTTATCCTTATTAGGTGTAGACCGGATTAGACCCCTATTGATGGAATAGTTCGAATGCAGGCTCGGCGTTCGGATTAATATTTTTTCTCCATGTCTTTTTCGTTTTTCCGCCTTATAGTACGAGTACATGTAGTATTTTGACTTACTTATATATTATATAAGTACAAAATCTTTGTACTCCACACTCTTTATCAACGAAAACTCATTTACTTAACCGGTTTAGTTCTGAACAATTATGCGGCTACCCACATCGAATGCATGTATCGGTATATGAAAAACCACTTAATTTAAAACAAACAATGAATATCTTTTATTTTTATTGAAATCATTTTCTGCTCTATTGAATCTCTGGTATTCATCGCAGATGTACAAAACATTGGCGAGGACAGAACGTCCGCGGTGTAGCCAGCTTGGCTTTGGGTGCGGTGTGGTGCTGCGACGCCGCTGCTGCTGTACTGCGACCCTCAGACACTGTGAAGCTTGTAGCCGGCCTGATGGCACCACTGGCCTGGCTGGCTGCCGCAGTGTTCCACGTAGCACTGTGGACTCGCCGCTCTACTGCTCCCATTCTCTACCTCAGCATATACTGGATTCTTACCTCCGCTTCATCAGCGGCCATTCTATACAAACATCTGTCCGACCCTGGCGTCTCTTCAAATCACGTACAAATATACATACAAGGATTCTCGACGATTCTGGCGTTATTGATTTCTATAGTGGACAGCTTATGTTTTTATGATGAGGTATGTAATATGTTTATACTGGTATTGGTTGACGGTAGTTGTCTTGGTCGTCATCGAAATCGTATGTCAGTGTTAATAGCTAGCCAGTTTCAATTGAGTTCAGCATTTAGCTTTAATTGGAGACAAAAACCACCAGTTTAAGTAATTAAGATGATCGTCGATCAGTTCTAGTGGTACGGTGTAGAGATAACGCATACCTATAGGTACTAACCAAAGGATGTGTCGGCATATAATTCCTTGCCAACAAGTTCTAAGAAAAGGTGAAACGAAAAGGTTAAGCTTGTATTTATAGGTCGATCACTCGATAGTGTACGCAGGAAGTGTACTGAGTAAGATATTAAGTATAGGTACTAGTTACTTAGTTACATACATAAACCTACTTGTAGGAAGTTGATAAGCGCTTTAGTTTCATTAGCTTACAAGAATTAGCTCTTTGCAGTTTAAAGAAAGCTTACTAGTTCAGTTCAATAAACTTTATGCTCGTATATAAACGACATCGTGACTAGTATTGCTCTTCAGTAATCATTGTGGTAACGACGCTAATATGTACGCCTTTTACAAAAATAACAGTATCAGGTAAGTACTTTAGTAATTAAGTTACCTACTGATACTGTCTTTTTATAGCAATCACCCTTGTGAACGATATATGTAGATAACGGTATTCTCGTCACGTTACAATATCGTCTGTCTAAAACGTAGTTGTTACCTTTTCTTTTATCTTGTCTCTAATATGATAGGTAGGTTTAGGCATCTAGTATAAAGTATACAGGTATATATAATATCGGTATTTTCTTAGGTCATTAGGTACTATTCATCAATGATAATTTTCTAATGCTTGGCAAACTACATATCTAGTACAAAAAAATTTTGATACCACTAAACCATGTTTCTGCAACTATCTTTGGGAGCCAGATCTAAACCTAGCGTGTTTACCGTGTCATCCACATCTCTTACCATAAGAGAAGGAGCCGGGTCCAAGCAATTGCCAATCTGAAATGAAAATGAAGATTTTTTTATCCAATTAGATGATGCGTTTCTTTATCTATATCACAGCTTTTTGGCACAATCCCAGACAGAAATCCCAGAGATAAAGAAAACATATTCTACGAATGAGTGATAATGGTATGATTAATTACTGAAGAATTTTAATAAGGAAAGAATTAGTTCAGTATATAACATTTAAATTTAATTGAGCATACTGCGACATGCATGCGCACGTTACGGACTGGTGATTTAAACTATGCAGTATTCTGTGATTAAGGCAAAGTTACCGTGGAAACATATAATAATACCATAGTCTACGGGAAACCCATCAGTAGGGTTACAATTGATTACATTCACATTGTTGAGTTGAGAATAGCACAACCGAAAAACACATTTCACAATAAAAGACTTAACAATATTTGATAACATATAAATTTCAAAAATATGTTATAGATAATATACAATAAAAAATATAACTACTCTTGATGAATTATATTTAAGTAAGTATAATTAACAGCAGAAATAATAGACTACTTGAAACAAGGTTATCAAAAGAAACCAAAACATTTAATCAAACGCTTTAGATAGAGTAGAGGAAAAGAAGAAAACAAACGTAGCTATACTAGTCGCCGAACTGAGATCTCGTGCCTACATTTTGCCTCATAGACAATAACTTTATTTTTATATAATATTTGTTTGATTTCTGTATTTGTTGTATGTTTCAGCGTTCAGAGTGACGAGGTTTTGGGGATATAGTTATTTTCCAACATAGATTTTTTTAAATCGGTTTCGTACTCTATTTGTCAAGACATTTTCAAAGATACCCCACAAGGGTAGACAAACAAATTAAAAACATTTTGCCCCCACTTACATGTATGGCCCCTTAATATATTTTCATTTATATCATTTTAATGCCATTTCTGGCTTTGGTAATGTTACATACGGTCGTAATGTTACATATTCTATGAGAATTTGAAGTCATTCGCTAATGTGTTTTAGACGCTAGAAACCCCTGACAGACGGACGGACGGACGGACAAAGTGCTGAACGACCCAAGTTAATTTAGAGATCTCGCTACGCTCGATCAACAATTATTGAAAGAATAATATTGTAACGCAGTTACTATTAATACAATACTATAAGGTACATACTAGGTACGTATTTTATAAAGAATACATTTTAATCACTCAAGCAAGTCTGTAGGTAGATTAATATTGAACTATTGACTGAGCGATTTGAACTCGCCAATAAGGACTTACTTGTCTTTTTATGTAACTTTTGGTCTTTGCTGTATATAGTTTAGGCTATTGGCCCGTAGTTAAAAACTCATACAAAAAAGCACACTTAGCCTTAAATACATGCAAGTAGCTCATAAATATGATATGCCAATCGTCACGCATAATTTTACTCCCCTATATACTCATCGGTCCGCTCACGTTCGACTTTCTATTTGCATATATATAAGTACCCAGAACTGCGACAGGTTAATCACACTTTTTACGGTGAATGTAGTGCAAAGAACATGGGGAATTGCAAATTATCCAATATTCACTAAATTAAAAAAATATCTAGTTTGCGTTAAAAGTAAACTTACTTTTTTAATTATACACCTTTTTGTTACTAAAACCTATCATTTGATTTATATGAGGATTTTATTACAGCTTTAACATTATAAGTATCGTAAAGTTTATATACCTATATGAGAATGGTTGATAACCAACGTAATTTTAAATAACTAGTAACTTTAGCTTTAACGCTACACACTGGTAGTGGGCTTGTGCACTATAGTTACCTATAAGCTCGATGTCTTGTAGGTAACTTAGCTGTATGCTTTATATAGTTTTAGTTTAGTTTTAGGAAACAAAGCCAATTGGTCCGTAGACGATACTTTAAATCGTTATAGATGGTAGTTTTAAATTAAATATGCTAAAAGAAATCTAAAGATAATGTTTAATGTATTATATGATACCGCACTACATCTATTCAATGATAATCCACTTACTTTTCACAATATCGGACGTGTGGTGATCGCCATATTGAATTTTGTTTAATATAATGTATTTACTGACACTCGCAAGATTAAGCCAAATCGATTGACGTAAGAATCATCAAAATCGGCCCACGCGTTTGGTCTTTAGAACGTCACAGAGAAATAAACATACATAAATAGGTTGATAAACACATTACTCTTCTTTGCGTCTCGCAGTCAGGTAAAATGAATAGAAATGCTGACCCATCCACTATTGTAGGATTTTCAGGCAGAAAGAGCCTCAATAATCTAATATATAAAATTCTCGTGTCACAGTTTTCGTTGCCATACTCCTCCGAAACGGCTTGACCGATTTTGATGAAATTTTTTGTGCTTATCCGGTATCTATGAGAATCGGCCAACATCTATTTTTCATCATCATCATCATCATCACTTTTCATCATTATCAACGCGGGTGAAACCGCGGGGCGCAGCTAGTTTTGAATAAAAATAACGACTATCCAACTGTAAATCAATATAACACAAAAAAAGTTTTCAGAAACAGGTAGAAATAAAGGTAGTTTTTTATTGGACTAAATTGAATCAAATATATTGAAATTGTGTCTGTTCGACAACATTGGTAAAGTACGTGATTCAAGAATATCTAGATGTTTAACTGTAAGTAAAGAGTGATTCATGCAGACTCCCGTCGCCACACGCAGTCCTCTTAGACGCGTGGCCCGTATTTATAGAACTACATCTTTTAATTGTTTTAAATAAAAAACAAAAAATCTCAAGATCTTAATACATTAATGTTCCTGAATCTCTAGAGAATTCTATAAATATTAAAAGAAAAGTTCGAAATGCATTTCGTAAAGCGTATAATTTAAAATAAAAAAAGGTTTGGTTTTATTACAAACTCGTTAGTGACAGTCCAACAAGAATATTTAGGGAAATCTAATAATTATATAATAAAATATAGTAATACATACTGGTCTTCGCCTAAAAATGGCATTGGATCTACATATACTCAATGTGAGCACGCTTTTTACCACCGGGGTTAATTAGATTGGGTTTATAAATTTGGCTGGAAAGCAGGTTTTACAGCTGTAACAATAATTATTATAGTGTTAGGGACAAAGTGCCCGAGGCGCGCGCCAAGGAAAAAAAACGTAAGTATAATTTGTCAAAATTGAGTGAATGACATCAGCAATGTCTTTGCTATTATGACTTGTATCAGGTGGGTCTAAATTAAAAGATTTTTTTATCTATCCTTGTGAGGTGTCGTTGAAAAGGGCTTGACCAGTAGAGTACGAAACCAGCTTAAAAAAAAACTATGGTTTGGTAGGCCACCAAAGTGACTGTCATTAGACCTATTTTGTCCCGTGGCTTATCTCTAAAACGGCTTCACACTAAACGCTGAATTTTACGTATAATATCCCATATATCCTGTACTTGAACAACAAATAGAGAAATCAAACAATTATTATGTAGAAAAAAAGTTATAAGCTATATTTTTCTCTTTAAGCCAAAATGTAGGCGCGAGATCTCAGTTTGGCGCGAATGACTAGTATATCATGTCCCCTAAGGTCGTCATTTGGCCCAATGGTTGTGTAACTGTAGTACTGAGCTAACGACGCATTTCAACAAGACAATATACCAAGTTTCGTGGTTTAGCGAGTATTCTTTAGTAATTTTCCACTTATGATTCTAAATTAAAAGTTCAGACTTACTTATATATAGATAACTCGTATATGTTACGAGTTGAACGAGTTTGTCTACATTAAACTCAAACATGTATTGCTAAGAATGTATGAAAAAGTAACGATCCTTACAATGTACCCTGTCTTATAATGTACAAATATGTGTCTTAAATTATCTAAATCATAACGCCTTCTGTAATTTAATAAACAGTTTTCATCTTAAGCATCGAGAATTGGCTTTGAGTCAGAGTTACATCTTAAGATTCGTTTTGAGAATGCCCTCTTCATACGAGCATTACATTATAGAGAAATGTCTGGCGCCGCACTACATAGCGCTTCTCATAACTTACACCAAACCCGTAATGGCTCCCGTTAACCGACTTTATGTGTAATTCCTAATGATTGTTGTTACGGTGTTAACATTCCAAATTTTACTAGCTGTTTGTGTGACCGGTATTTTGATGTCGATCAAGCATAGTTTTAAGTTGACTTGGAACGTCAAAACCATATTATCTGTGTGGTTGTCATATTACTCCCTTGTTTCACATAATACCTTATATTAGGTACTCCTAGCAGAATTCTTTAGCCATACAAAATCTACTACCATAATCTCAGACACATATTTCTGTATAATTATATTATAATAATAAAAGGATAATATAAGGAAAAAAGAAAAAATATATAAAAATGTATATTTTCTTTTTTTCTTTACATAATATACAGAAATAGGTGTCTGAAAGTATGGTATTAAGTACATTTTGAATATATACTATTATATATTTTATTTCCAAGTTTTATCTACGATCACCTGTTGCTCGCAAATATTGCGCTAATTATATATCTACATATATAATCATGACGTACATGGTAGTATATTTTATTTATTTAAAAAGCTAATAAAAAAGGACGCCATTAAAATTTACTTTAAACGGCTAACTCGTGCTTATGTCTTTAAAAAGCTCTACCCGTAATGGTATCTTCATCAAAATATTTTAGAATGTCTTGTTTACTTTAATGAAGGCATGAATAATCATACATATTTAAATTTATATCTTTTTTACTGCACTTCCTAAATTTTTTACTGCACCTCTTCGGACGAGTGGCAAAAAATGAAAAAAACTAGCATTAACTCCGTGTACAGCTAAATTAAAAAAAAGAATAAATAATGATAATGTACAAAAAGATATGAGAACATAACACTACAGGTATTGTGACTTCACGTCGATACAACAATAATATTGCCTTTTCAGGTCATCAAACGTTATGAAAACAATAAAAAGTCTCCCACGGAATCGAGACACGTATCGTACAAGTACAACGACTCCCATTTCTATTCCAAAGTGTCATTTTTCTGGCTGAACCCACTTTTGTACAAAGGCTACGAAGCGCCATTGGATGAAACTGATTTTGGCAATATTCCCGAAAACGAGCAATCTAAAAAGGACTACGAAGAATTTTTAAATATATATTCAAAGCAAGAGGTAAGTAACAAGATAAAATTGGGAAAATATCTATGTGACGGTGCAATGTAATGAAAGTAGCATTTCTTGCTTTCAGGATATGAAAACCTGCACCGAAAGCCCAAGCATATGGAATTGTTACATGCAGAAAATCTGGCCAAATTTTTACATTGCCGGAGTACTAAAATTATGCGGTGACCTTATAGGGGTGGTGCCTCCACTCGGGTTGGCGGTTATTATTCAGTACACAAATGGCTCCGCAATGGGCAATGACGGCGGCACGCATGTCACGATAGATGAATTTTTCAACAATGGTTACATCATGCTACTTATAGTTACGCTAGCCTTGATCAGCCAAGCTTTTTTGTCGCAGAATTCAACACATCTGGTTACAGTTGAGGGCATGCGATTGAAAGCAGCTCTTCAAGTGCGTTAGTTTTTTCTTTCCTTTTACCTTTGCTTTATTTACTTACATTAATTTAATTAGTTTGTTATAGTATACATTTCGTAAATTATTTTCATTGACAGGCAATGGTGTACAACAAATGTATGCGACTAGCTCCCTGGTCTAATACGGAGTCAAATGTAGATGAGGATTCTCCTCTATTGCATAATCCTGAAGATTCTGCTAGCACACGTGCTGGTCTACTGACAAATTTGGTCTCGCAGGATACCTACAATATCATGTCATGTGTTTGGATTTGTCATTATATCTGGGCAATTCCATTAAAGGTAGATAGATAACTTAATACATATACATATCATTGTTTTGTGCCAATATTAAGGTCCATTCTGTAATTTTTTTCTGTACTTTGCAGGTTGCTGTCATATTATACTTATTGTACAGAAAATTAGGAGTCAGTGCAATAATAGGTACGATGGCTGGCGTTTTTTTAATAACTCCCTTACAATTTTTTATTGGAAAGAAACTGTCGGATAATTCGAAAGAAGCTTCAAAACGAACAGACCATAGAATATCGAAGATAACCGAGATATTACAAGGAATAACAGTAATTAAACTTTACGTATGGGAAGACTTGTTTAAAGAAAAAATACTGCAGTTGAGAGAAGTGGAGCTAAAGCTCTTAAACAAAGACTCAATTTACTGGAGTTTCCTCAGTATGTATTCTTACAAACTTTGACGAGCATTCAATATTTTTATGAAAAGCCGTTTTAAAGTTACACAATATAAACGATACATTCGTATGTTTTCAGCTTTCACAACGCAAGTGTCGACTATTTTAATAACTGTGATTACTTTTACATCGTACTATTTCATAGAATCAGACGAGGGTCTGACTGCAGTCAATGTATTCGCTGGGCTGGCGTTCTTTAACCAGCTCACAGTGCCTCTGCTTATCCTCCCAGTGACAGTCCTTATGATCGTACAAGCCGTGGTAAGAAGGAATACGCGTTACGTGTAAAACTTTCCAATGAAGATTATACTTTTAACATAGCACTACCAGGAGATAAAAGTAAATGTAACACTTTTCAGGTCAGCACGAAAAGAATCAGAGACTTTTTAGATCTTCCTGAAGCGAATAACGTTACAGCTGAAGACAATAACGACGATCGAAGAAAATCGGACAAATTTAACGAAGCTTTTATAGAAAACTCACCTGACGAAGAAACTTGTTTCTGGGATAAAGAAGACGACAATAACGTAGACGAAGCTGAAAATGCTGATCTGTTTTCTGACGAAGAAATCTCGAATCAAATTTCTAGTTCGGAATACATAGTAAGATTTAGAAATGCAGCATTCACTTGGGGAATGAAAAATGACACGCTCTTAGAGGTGGACGATCTGGATATCCCTGCAGGCAAGCGTAGCTCAGCTTTATAATTTTACTCTTGAACTTAAACTGTTCTAAAGTTAAATGTTTTCTAGGTAAGCTTATAATGGTCGTTGGATCCACTGGCTCCGGGAAATCTTCATTCCTGTCCGCGATATTGGGTGAAATGTACTTGGAACGAGGTGACGTTACATTCAACGGGTAAGCAGAAACGCTCATAGCTCATAGAATTTAGCTTTAATTTGTATTCTAGGTATAAAAAATCTTTTTTCTAGCCCCTGTTCGACATGGTACGCCGGACAAACAACTTGGCTTCTAGAAGGATCTGTACGTGAAAACATTGTGATGGACAGCCCTTGGTGTCAGCGGAGATACGCGCGAGTTATACGTGCTGCTGGTCTCAAACCTGACTTGCAGCTTCTACCAGGTAGCCAATTTTACAATCGGATTAGTTCCAATTGCAATTTTCCTTTGACCCTTTAGCGAAATAAATAATCTTCAATTGCGGTGGTTGCGTAGAGAGGTATTTAAAACAAATGTTTTTTCGCAGAGGGTGATGCAACTCGACTTGGCAGTCACGGGGCGCCTCTATCAGGTGGTCAGAGGATTCGCGTTTGCGTAGCTAGGGCTCTCTACTCTTCCAGCAAGTTGCTTGCGTTGGACGAGCCTCTCGGCGCGCTTGACGCCGCTCTTGCTCGGCACGTAGTCGCGCGGGCGTTGGTACCAGCCGCGAGAGCTGGACGCACAGTCATAATCGCCACTAATAGACTCGAGCTGATGCATTATGCTAACTTGGTGCGTATTTTAGTACAATAGCACAGAACCAATAATATATACGTAAGGAATATAGGTTTATATAAGTATTAAATTAAAAACACAAAACAAAACTTAAACACCGCTGTGTCTCATGAGAAAATCTGTATAGATTAGAACAGCACCTACGGGAAAATTCAATCATTGTTTTATATAATAATATGGATCTAATTTCCATAACTTGTGTAGTATATATTAAGTACATAATAAAATAAATATTGTTAAGTAATGCTGCAATTTAACATTTACATCACTTTAATTATCACACAAAACAATTATTGACAAAGTACTCATTTTCATTTTTATTCGGCAGAGCAGCGCAAACGGCGAAAATATGAAAACCTCGGCAGTGGTTACATATTTGAGCCGATTGGTGTTGAGACACTGGGTCCGTGGGGACCGGGAGCTCATTATATTTTTAAAAATCTATCAGAGCGCCTGGTTGAAGCGATGCGTGATCAAAACAACGTATTAGCATTGCAATTCAGAGAGGCAATGCCGCCAGCATGATGGGAATGCTACCCACTGGTAGTGGGCTTGAGCACTTGAGTTACCTATAGGCTCGATGTCTTGTAGGTAACTTGGTTCTTTGCTTTATATAGTGTTTTAGTTAAGTTCTAGGAAATATAAGCAGGTGGCCCGCAGATAGCCAAAAGTATAAAAAAAATAAAAACTCATTGAAAAGTATGTATTCGTTTATCGTCGTTCCTGGGTGTACTTTCTATTACGTCCATACTTTCCAAATCATGAGATAGGATTACATATTAAAAATAAAAACGATCAAGTGTTAATTCGTTATTTTTTGGCTGGAAAGGCAGTATACATTACTTCTCTGCAGTAATAAAACCAACATTCACTGTGAAAGTTATACGCGCTTGTCGACCGTCGAGGCGCATGCACAACAGGTTATTATATATAGCGACGTATAACGGTTCTAATCGATCATACAAATAAATCAGTCGTATACAAATAAGTAAAAGGACGTAAAACAGTTGGAAATAATTGTTGCTAGTGGATCCCCGCGGCCCGTTCCTTGATTTTTCCGTTATTTTAATAGTTATACTACTGCTATTCAGGGCGGAGATAAATGGATTATTATAAATAATATAGTAGATAAACGTGCATAAGTGAAGGCAAATGATACAAAGTTGAAAAACCTGATTTTCGCCTTCGCTCCCAAACTCCAATAGAAGTTCTAGAAAAGTTTGTACCACTTTAATAGGCAATGTGGTAGAAACTTTGTAGTTACTGGACTAAGACTGGATCTTGACTCTTTTACTTGGCTTTGAGTGTGACTTGTGACTAGTTCTTTTCATATGAAATACTATATAAAGAGTATATCTATCTATCTATCTATCTATATTATTACTTGACACTGGCTAAATGCACGATGGCGAAGTCAAAATTAAAAGAAAAAAAATACGATTAAATAATTAGTAAGTATGTTAAGAAGTTATCACAATCTACTAAAGGTTGCGGACCTGTTATCTGGAACCAAATGATATCTATCAATGAAATAATTAACTGCCGCAGAGGAACACATATTTTTATTATGATCGATTATCGAAAAAAGCATTGGACTACTATCTCAACATACATAGGATCATAAACACATTACCCTCCTTTGCGTCGCGTAGTCGGGTAAAAATAGAGTTCCGAATACGTGAATGACGTCAATGTTTCTGGCACTCGTAGTATCAGGCACCATAAGTATCTTTAATTAATTGTTTGTTGTTGTTTGTCGAAATATTTTGTGTTAATATAAACAAATACGAATATTATACCAGTAAACAAATTGTATGTTTATTATACGCTGTTGTGCAATCGTTTGCAAGCGCTTTGATATTTTTCATGAAACGTGCAATAAAAACCCTCCCATAGAACGTACCTAATCATAAATTTGCTACGTCGCGTCGGAAGTCGTGATCTAATCAATACAATCTATGTAGAAATGGTTTACGCATTGAGCAAATAATAAAAAATTAACAGCATAAAAATTGTATGTATTAATAATATTATTTAAATATATATTGTCTATAGACTGATTATAGAGTCTTGCATATAAATAACTATTATCTTTTAGTCAACGTCTTGCCTAACCTGTTGTCCAACACTAATATGTATATACATAATCTGAATCTCGGAAACGGCTTTCATGAAATGTAGTATGCAGAGGGTTTCGGGGGCCATAAATCGATCGAGCTAGGTTTCATTTTTAGAAAAAAACATTTACCAAAAAAAAATCCCAGCAAAGCTCGGTCATCCAAGTACTATATCATCCATATACTATAAACATATTGATTTTATTTATATAGCATAAGCCATGCTAGGCATTATTAGCATTAGCTATTTTCTTTTCTAAATTTTAATTTATCACTATAAACATATTGTTTCTAAACTGATTTCACATGTCAGTGTAGAAATTGTATCTGAAGCCTTAGTCAAGTTCCCATTCTATAAGCGAATAATGCTAATAGATACGCTTTACTTCTTCTGGCCGTATCCCATTATTATTATTAGGTTCAGCTCTTCTAACCTTTCTTCTCCTTCTACACAACAATAGGAGTAGGGTTCGATTCCCGGTGAAAATACAAGTTTTCTCTTCAAGGGAAATTATTGTTTCTAGTTTTCTAGTAGTGTGTGATGTAAACGTTTTATGTTTCGGTCCTGACTAGTGGTCTAGCAGCTAGCACTTACCTAGTCATGTGATCTTCCGGCATCCTCACGACAGGTCTAACAGGGGTCTATCTAATATCACAAATCCTATAGACCTAAAGTCTGGTGCACAAACATTCCAAATTATTTGTACTGCACAAAGATTTCAAATTATTTGTATTGTCACATGTCTGATTACTTGTCTAAAGTTCTACCCCCTGATTCAGAACGTTTTGGTAACTTACCGAATCGATACGACTGGATAACTTCCTCTTACTAAAAACTTAATATCGTACGATATATAGCTAATACAGTTTGTATCTGATACGTAACTTTTAGGTCGTAGTGATGGAAAACGGACGCGTGACCGGTTACGGTCGCGCCGGCAGTGACGGCGGCGGCGTGGTGGCGCGCTGGGTCCAGCTCGCCGAGGAAGCCCGCGCGGCGGCGGCCCGGGCCGGCGCGGGCCCGCCCGGCGGCACAGCTCGGGAGCGCTCTCGGCTCGTCCGCGCGCTCAGTAGACAGAGATTCCAGAGTTGCGCGTCTGAGGATACAATAGTATGTCACTTTCGGTGCTACAGATCGCTCCATAGCGCTTGATAAATGGGTGCAGATAGTTGAGAAAGGCAAAGGCAGCACATGCACGTTCAGCATGCAGTGGTTTTAGAGAACTGCATCTAAAGACGCAGGTCAAAAGACTGTTCCATCGCTAGCATGGTGGGCGTTGCTGGCAATGGAACAGCAGGCAAAAGCTGTTCAAGCACATAGAAGCTCTAGAGATGCGCGTTTGTCGCCTCAATAGCAATATGATTCTACGAAGAGAACGTAGCACTGTCTTGCGAATCAATTAACATTGTACGAGTAAATTTATCACTTGGTGTAAAGTGACGATGCGCCAAGACTTGACGACTAGCGACAGGTTATGTTATATGCTCAACATAAGCGTCACTGCTTAATATAACACAGCGCTACAAATTGACTTCAAGAAATCATAAGGCAATCGACGACAAGCATTTTCTCTCTAAAGTTTATAAATTTCAATACCCGACTTGTGCTATAGTGTTATCAATAGTTATCATAACATTTCAGCTGGGAATCAATGAAGCGACGGGGTCTCATCTGCTAGCCGAGGTGCCGACGTGTGCCGGCGGCAGCTGGCGTCGCGCCACGCTGCACCCGAGACCCTCACTCTCGAGACAGTTCTCCTCACCACCTGCTTCTATAACCAATTACAAGTAATTATCAATTTTCTTATTAAAAGCTAGTATAAATGGCTGCCTGGTTTCAGATTTCGAGCCTAATCTAGGCATATAAAGCGGAGGGAGAGAATGAATACAATGAAATAAAAATAATAAATAAAATAAAAATCATTTATTTCGGACATCAATCCATAGAGTTGTTAGTAACAAAATAACTTAATAACTATGTTAGTAAAATTATTATTATTATTGGTTACATCATTATTACAATTAAAATTATTAATCAATTTGAAATACAATTATTAACTTATTATATTCTACCCGTGACTACATTCACCCAGTGTTTCTGAATTGGGCAGTCCAGACGAGATGCAATCATAAACAAAACACTGTTGGAGCTACCTCGAAGACGAGAGAACATTGAGGCGACTTTTTTGCGCATTATAGCGTGGAAGCGCACTTGCGAACATTCCTGACGCGCTGCAACATCGCGGCAGTCCCAACAGTGTTCTGAATACATTGTTGTACTGCACCCTCAGGGCGTTGTAAGCTCGTTGCGTGTACTTAACCCACAGGCTGCTAGTGTAGAATGACTGACAATATGCTCTAAAAAGAGTTAACTTTACTTCCTTTGAGCATCGAGCAAACCTGCGAGCCAGCATATTGCCTCTAACTGCCAACGCCCTGCGCTCACGTTCTAGGTCTAAGTCATCTTTCAAATCCTCTGTGATCATATGACCCAGATACTTGAATTTATTAACAATTTTTAATTCAGTACCATCAAGTAGAACTGGAGGAACAGTGCTTGGTCCATGCTTGCCCGCCTTGAAAATGAGCATCTCACTTTTCCTCGAGTTGTACCTAAGGCCATGTTCAGCATTAAGCCAGATACGCTTTCATTATTCCACATTACTCCATTCATACACCTCATAAAATTAATTGTAAACTTGAATATTGTGGAGTAAATGGTAGTTTGCGTTTAAGGTTTTCTTACTAGTAACTTTTCGATCGAATAATGTTAAACCAGGGGCATCGCACTGCAAGCGCCATTCTAAATGTGGTTGAGTAACCACTAGGAAACCACAGTACAAAGGAAGGCTAATGGTAATCTTCTTATCTTAGGTGGCGAAGAGACGTGAGACGAGCAGTCAGCGCGGACGAATCCAACGCGACACTGCCTAGACGGGCGAACCGCACGCTTACTAGGTTTGTTTGATGCCGTTATCTCCTAGTAGTAGTAATAGAAGAATTAGTTGAAATACTATAGATTTTAGGATAGAGCACGGGATAATTACAACAATCTAATATATAAAATTCTCGTGTCACAGTTTTCGTTGCCATACTCCTCCGAAACGGCTTGACCGATTTTGATGAAATTTTTTGTGCTTATCCGGTATCTATGAGAATCGGCCAACATCTATTTTTCATCATCATCATCATCATCACTTTTCATCATTATCAACGCGGGTGAAACCGCGGGGCGCAGCTAGTTTAAGATATAATTGACACCCACCTTTTTGTTATTTTAGAAAAAAGATATTTATTTACTTAATAGTCACCTTGGAATAAATGAAATGAAAATGTAATTTGATACGAAATTACATGTCCTCTTTCTAACAATTATTCTTCTTAAAACGGGGCTGCAATTTTTAATCTCGATATATTTTAGACCGACAAAAAATATTTTATACATTATATTCTAATTTCAAATGTATTTATATCTATTTCATTAATATTGCTCAGATGGACTCCAAAAACATTTCGACGTTTGATAAGTTCGGATTCGGAGCCGCCGGCTGAAGACATTCCCGTCAGTAACGGTAAGTTAACTAAAATGTCCTACATAACATAGTTCGTCCACTTTGATTTTTATATATGTTTCACAGTATCGCCATATTAAATTTTGATTACTGTCTTTACCGACACTCGCATTGCGCAAGACAAATAGCTTGGGTAAAAAAAAACTCATTCAATGGTTTTTGTGTGAAAGAGTATTGTACTGATGACACAACACTCATCTTATGTAGATTTATATTTAATTATGAATGTACGATTTGTACGTTAAATAATTTCAGCAATAAGGAAAATGTTTTACGGAACATAATTTTTCCTTCCTTATTTTTGAACAAATAAAATCTAATCTCATGCTACCATGTTTTTTTGTACTATTTTGAGCGAATTGTTTGTATGTTTGTTTGTATATTGGAGAATTTAGCGTCCCATGTAATTATGCAAAATTATAAAGTCTATCTATCTAATATCTTTAAACTAACAATTCTTGTATATATATATATATATATATATGTGTGTGTGTAATCAGGATCTCAGAAACGTCTCCAACGATTTTCATGATAGTTACAGATTCGGGGTTTTTTGGCCCAAGGAATCGATTTATCAACGTTCCAGGTCCGAGAAATGCTCGGTACCCAAACTGCATTTGAAAAACCGGGTTTAAGAAACTATCAGCGCCATCTATTACGCCATGACCGATGTAAAAAAATATTTCTACTCGACACTAGATGGAGCTTTCTGAGGCTACAAATTCAAACACATTCTACCAAAAACAAAAAACCGAGCAAAGCTCGGTCATCCGGATATTAAATTATAAATTATCGTATTTATTATAAATAACGGTACAAATGTTGTCAATTAAATAACAGTACAATTTCTTACTTTTTTAGCTACTATTGAGGAGAATGCTGTGGATTCTGTGTTTAATTCTTTAATATCTAACGGAGAAATTATACCAGCAATCGTTCCAGAAGATTCCACGAATGGAAAACTAGATACTCCAGAAGGTATCGATGAGGTAAGTAAGGCATAGATTATAGGCGTATATATGTGGTCCATTTATCCTTACTACGTTACGGTTTTCTCATAAAGAATAACAATTCACTTGGTTGTGAAATACAAGGTTACTAAATTAATACTAATAAGTGTACGGACTATTTTGATACAGATTACCAACACGGAGAAAATATTGGGACTACTAGACGACTAAAGTTCTCAGAATCATATTTTCTAGTAAACATTACAGTTACTACGTTCTTTTCAGTTCAATGAATGAACGATATCTCTATCAAATTACTTGATTACGAAATTAAAAAACAATATTTATCGCATCGAATTGTAAATCTAAACCATTCTTCAATGCAGGTACATACACAACATACACAAAAATTTCATCAAGATCGGTCCAGCTGTTTAGGAGGACTTCAGTCACATATACACATACAGATGAAATATATATATTTATGTAAAGATGTAGACTAGATAGTATAGATTGTATGCTCTAGTATAGAGAGATACCTTGTTTCAAACATGCTCACACAGTTACACACGTACACATTCAAACACACACAAACTTTATTAGTGTGATAGATGTATAGGTACTACGGATTAGTATGGACAGAGTCAAGTTTAATTAGGATGCTTG
Organism: Lomographa bimaculata; assembly: GCA_948107665.1. Taxonomy (NCBI): domain Eukaryota; kingdom Metazoa; phylum Arthropoda; class Insecta; order Lepidoptera; family Geometridae; genus Lomographa; species Lomographa bimaculata. Next base: position 11,277,634 of record OX403589.1, read on the forward strand.
CCTTATTTATTTGTATTTATATTTAAATACATAAATGCATAATGAAATCTAGAAATATCTTGCTACCAACACGTAAAAATAAGTAATTTATGTTTTTAAAATTGGTAACGCATAATTTAAACGCAAGCAAATCTTAAAAAAAACTATTTCATCGCTTTATCTTCAGAACTCTTGATAAGATTAAATGAATTAAATACGCATTATAGAGCAAAACTCAAAACGACTGGTCAAATATTGATCAAATTTAAATGGGACCACATAGGAAGCACCAGTTTCAAATAAAAAAATAATCATCAAAATCGGTTCACATATAGAAAAAAGTTCTAAGGTAGAAAAAAAAATGTACAGTCGAATTGAGAACCTCCTCCTTTTTTTGAAGTTGGTTAAAAATATTGTTTTCCAGTGGACCATATGGTGCCAATATGCGCGTGCGTGCGGATGGTGGGGCGTGGCGTATTGTATAGCGGCGTGCGCGGCGCAAGCGCTGGCGCTCGCGGCTGACTGCTGGCTTACAAAACTTACTACACAGGAAAACCTCAGAAATGAGCAGGTATGCTAGCAATACCTATATTTTTTTTATCTTGCCATAATTTGGCATTCAAGCTCAAATCTAATGGTAAAGTTCATCGTCGCCTACAGTTGAAAACATTGAATTTGCTAGGAGTAGTAAGGATTTATGTAGTTGGGACTGCCTGCTCTTGTGCACATAAGTGTGTTCTAAAGCAGCGGGTTCTGGGTGTGATGTGAATGTTGTGTGTGTTAATGTTTACAACCCCACGACACAAATCGTAGTACTTAGTGTTCAGCCCCACGGCTGTGAGTGTAAAAGCGTTTATGTCTGTGTTTTTTTACCCGGGGGACGCCGGTCGGGTCAGCTAGTATATTATAAGTATATGATATATAAACACATTACCCTCCTTTGCGTCGTGCAGCCAGGTTAAAAAGAGGTTGTACCGGTTGTAGTCAGTAACCAATATTGTGTTGATTTTGCCGCGAAAGTAAAAAAAATGTGTTGTTTTTAATATTCCAAAACCTGTGATTCTTCGTGTGTTAATGTGTAATAATGGTGGATTATTAAACTGTACTTAATACTTAATAAACGTGCATAAGTGGAGGCAAATCATGTTGAAAAACGTGATTTTTGTCTTTGCTCCAAATCTCCAATAGAAGTTCTAGTAAAGTTTTTGCCACTTTACTAGGGCATGACTTGACTATGACTGGACCTTGACTCTTTTACTCGACTTTTAAAAAATGTAATACACTTGAAATGTATTATGTATTATTCCTTGACACTGGCTAAATGCACAAGATTGCGAAGCCAAATTAAAAAAAACGAATATTGTTGTTATTATATGTAGATGTGGGGCGGGGTCGGTGTGTACGCGGCTTGGTGCGCGCTGGGCGCGGGCGCGATGGGGGGCGCGCAGGCGGCGGCGGCGGCGGGCGGCGCGCGCGCGCGGCGTATTTTACACGAGCGGCTATTACACGCGGCGTTGCACGCGCCGCTACCGCATTACCACGTTACGCCGCCGGGACACACGCTGCATCGCTTCTCGGCCGATATCCTCGTTATCGATAAGGTAATTGATTAAACTATTATATGCTAGAAGTAAACAAAGGCTTTAAACAGATTAATCAAAGGTTGGAGAGTTTTACCGCGAAAGTTAAAATGAATCATACTACAATGGCGATCGCTTTCTATAATTCTCCAACGTACACGAGTGTAGGTAAATCAAACAAAGTTGAACAATGTGATTTACATTTTCGCTCCAAATTCCAAAGGAAATTCTGGTTAAGTTCTGACAGTTAATTATGACTCCTTTATGAACTATACCTATACATGTATTATATATGTATTACATGACACTGGCTGAATGCACTCAACTTGCGGAGTCAAATAAAAAAAAATACAAGTAGTTTCTGCAACATTGGCCACATTACACCTTTGATACGCGCTGTCAAATACTGTCCTGGACCAATTTAAAAGACACGAGTTTTGCCGCGAAAGTGAAAAAATGGCGTTGTTGATTTTGTAAAATTTTCCAAAACCTGTGATTCTTCGAGTGTTAATGTGTAATAATGGTAGATTATTAACTGTTAATACTTAGTGAACGTGCATAAGTGTAGGCAAATCATACAAAGTTGAAAAACGTGATTTTCACCTTCGCTCCAAAACTCCAATAGAAGTTCTAGTAAAATTTCTACCACTTTACTAGGGCATGACTTGACTGCGACTGGACCTTGACTCTTTTACTTGACTTTGATTGTGACTATGACCTAAAATATGAAATACACTTGAAATATATTATCACTTGACACTGGCTAAATGCATAAGATTGCGAAGCCAAAAATAAGGAAAAAAAATAATAATTAAAAGACATAAAACCTTCAACTTCAACTTCTTCTTTAAATGGCGACTATAGGGCTGTCGCACCATAATTCTGCCAATATCGCGTATAGGTAGGAGACATAAAACCTAATTGAATCACTAAGAATGCATGAAGTCTGATGAAGTAGAGAAAAAATACGTCAAATAATCGTTTCAACATCATCATCATCAATAGCATATATTTGTCCACTGCTTGTCATACGCCTCTACTATATAAAAGTCACAATTTAAAACAATTTCTACGTGATTCCAGAAACTTCCGACAGCGATCAGCCGATGGGCGCAGCTAGCCCTGCTCTGTGCCGCAGCGATGCTCGTCAACGTAGTACTGGCGCCGTGGAGCACGCTAGCGCTTCTGCCGGCCGTCATATGCTACGTCATGCTGGAAGCTGTGTATCTCTGTAACGCTAGGTGAGAAGGAGGTGGTAGGTTTAAAAAAAACCTGGAATAACTTACAATTGCCAGATAAACAAGAATCCCAATTAAAAAGGGTGACGGACATGGAACTAAAATGAAGTTACTTTGGCTGGAAAAGTATAAAATATACGTTTTACAAATATTTAAATCACCGATTCTGTACGTGAGGTAAACACGAGCGAGTTTCCTGTTCCGTTAAATACCTACACTTACTTGACTTAAATCAATTTCTCCGAGGCACAGACTACTAGGTAAGAGATGCTTTGAGGTTTCTAGGCTGACATAATTTCATTTTTTTATTTGTTTGTAAGGGTCAACGATATCGTTAAGATTTTAGGTTGAATCTGGACAAGACCAAGCACATGTCCGAGGCGAATGGCAGAATATGAGAGAGACGTATATCCAGCAAAGAGATCAAAAGGGATGAGGATGATGATGATGTCGATGAAATATCAAGAGAACCAAAACATATAGTTCAATCAAATTGCAAAATAATTTTTTTTCAGAGAGTTACAACGTGCAGAAGCCCGTAGCGCAGGAGGTGTGGTCACACTATGCGCGGAGACTTGCGCGGGCGGGGCCACAGTGCGCGCGGGCCGCCTGCAGCCACGGATGCGCGCCGCATTCCTGCGAAGACTCGACGAGAACCATAATGTTCTGCTGCTGTTGAACGCAGCCAATCGCTGGCTTGGACTCAGTATGGTATGTTACTTGTTAATAAAAGAACATTGTGTCTTATACAAACTAAGAATCATTCCCTGCACTCGCAACCGTATTCAGAACCAGAATCAAAAATATTCCCTGATGATGAAAATGGTCCTGCTGCTAGTAGGCATTGAATCTAGTATCCGCGTTTTATTGTTTTTGGTTAATGTGTTAAAACAGTCAAAGGTTCGGTAATCTCAATTTCAGTATTGAGATTAATTATTAATTTATACACTTCAGAGATTAACGGCTTCTGTCAGCAGAAGCCGTTAACCGAACGAAATGACGATAGCATTCACCTTAAATAATAAAAGTATGCGACCACGAAGATATTAATATTTGGATTTCCATTAAAAAGACAACTCGCAGACCAGCTTATCTTCTTAAAATTATAAATTAGCTTCGAATATGTATGGTCCATCGTTTTATTTCAGGATCTAGTAGGGGCAATGAGTGTTTGTGTGACTTTGGGCGTGGCGCTATACGGAGGAAGCGCCGCCGCCGCCGGCCTTGCAGGCGCTTACTCGCTGCTACTGCCGGCATACCTCGCGCACCTAGCCAAATGTCGCGCGGACCTTGACCAGCAGCTAGCGGCGCTGGAACGTATCTATGTCGACACTAATGTGCCGCAGGAGGACTACAGAGATGAGTGTAAGTACTCTGGAGCCAAACTGCACAAACACTGCACAATTCTGGCGACTAGATAATTATATATTTACCTAGGTTAATATAATACTGAATACTGAAGAGAGCACTTACCAAGGAACTTAGTGTGGGGCTGTGAGTGTAAATGCGTTCGTTCGTTTTGTTTGTTTGTTTTTGTATCTTAAATATAACATAGGAGCACAAAGGGCGGTCTTATCGCTCAACGCGATTTCTTCCAGACAACCAAAGGAAGATGTTAAAATATATAGTGTTAATATTATAGTGTAATAATATAATATTGTTTAAGAGTGTTTTAATAATAATAAAAAAATGCGCCTCCGAGTATCTTGCCCGGTTATTCTCGAGATGTCTGTAATTTTGCGAATCTGGCAGTAACTTTCATGTGTGCCTTTTTGGGGCCCATGTGAATAAACCATTTTCAATTGAATTCTGTTCCAAACTCATTGGCTCATTTGTAACACGCAACTGATGCTAAAACCAACCTACATTACGAAATGCCGCACAGGCAAAAGCTATTATAATAGAAGCACTAGATGGCGACAACATCGAAACGAATAGGCTGAAGGATTCCTTCCTTCGGCACAGACTATAAAAAAATTGTTTTAATTGTTATTCACTTTGTTAATGGGAATACATACCCAAATGTCTCGATGACCTTGGATGTGGACTTGTATGTGCAGCAGAACATTAATAGCTCTCTCAAAATGTCAAGCGTTTCTTGATCAGCACACAGCCAAGCTAACAGAGTATTTTTAAATGGCTAACACGCTAATCGCTTGCACTGAGGGCATACCCCGCCTGTATTAGAATGTGCTGGGTAGACACTAAATAATATAATCACTTACTTAATGTTTCTATAATTTTGTCTGCATTTGACATGTTCCAGGTGAGATTCCTCCAGGCTGGCAGCGAAACGGAAAGATAGAATTTGAAAACGTCAGCTTAAGGCATGAGCCCGGGACGCCGCCGATCTTGAACAACGTCAATTTAACTGTTGCCCCTGGAGAAAAGGTATGAAGTGTAGAATAACATTATATATATTTTTAAGTTTATGTACATAATACTCGGCATTCTGCGTGTTACGTATCACACACAAAACACCCAGAACCAGAAACACAAATTTCTCTCTGGGAGATAACTTGTGTTCCCACTGGTTATCGAACCCGATACCCGTAGCTTAGTGTGTGCCGTGAGTGAAGTCGTATAAATCCTTAATATCTGTGATATATTTCTTAGCTGGCAGTTTGTGGAAGAAGTGGCAGTGGCAAATCAACGTTGCTACTGTCGTGCGTTGGTGCCACTTCAGTTACTAGCGGCAGAATTCTGCTGGACGGAGCAGATTTGACAAAGGTAAACAGATATTCTTTCACTTCCACTTTAACCGTTGCCGTAACAGATAATCGATGAGAGGTAAGCAGTGAATCGATATAATAAGACCGCAATAATTGTTTTATTATTATTGCTATCTTTGTTAATTGGTGTTAAATATCGAGTATATACTATCCGAATATATACGATCCAAATATCCGGCCGCCCATGAATCTGGATATCCGGCCAAACATTGTTGATTGGCGCACCGTAACGAGCAACCTACTTTCCTAGCTAATTTACTTTCCTCTTGCAAACCAGAGGTAGCTTTTATTAATCTGTGATGAGGCTACCTTGACAATCATTAATTCGTAGTGAGAACCCTAAAGAGGCCTTTGCCCAGCAGTGGGACACCCTAAGGCAAACAATAATAAAAAAAATATGTTGTAGGTCCCTCTGCGAACACTCCGGCACCGCGTGGTGGTGTTACCGCAAGACCCTGCTATGTTCTCTGGCACGCTGCGAGAGAACTTGGACCCACTAGCCGTCCACACCGACGAGGAGATCTGGCAGTGTCTGAAAGCTGTCGGACTCGGGGACTTTGTTATTGCTCAACCGGCGGGATTGGGTTGGTACTAAGCACTAGATTTTACACGTATGCATATGCGTTATGGCGAACATCTGATGTTCAAAATTCTAGATGGCGTGGAATTGTAATAAACCACTTTACAGTGTAAGATAACCTAGACCAAAGAAGTCCAGGTTATTGTTTGCATCATCCTTTTTACTAGTATTGTTTCTTCAACCATTTTATAAATTTATAGAACCACTAGAAATAGTCGTATTCAATAACGAAAAAATTCGGCTCACGGCTAGAAACAAAATATTTTGGTATAAAAACGCAAGCATAAGACTCAGAATGCAGAAGTTCTTTCTGTTTTCTGAGGCATAAGATTATACGCAACACAAAAAGTAGGTAAATACCTAACAAAAATTCAAAATTGTAGTATACTTCCGAACAAAACCAATAATAAGAATAGAGTAAATATTTTATTTACTCTTAAGTATTTCAACAACTAAGTCAAAATAACAAATAAATTACTACTAAGCAGCGAAACGCAACACTATCTCTTTAGAAACCTCAATAAACTCCAAAATCATAGCGATTTTGGCGTTTACCGCAAGCAACCGGCGATCAGCCAGGACATGCACATTAACAGTAAACATGTATTTGAAAGTACCTCTAGAATTAAAAAAAAATGCTGCGGTTGTCTTCTACGGCTAATATCGAATAGTACTTTATATACGACTAGCTGACCCGCCCGGCGTCGCCCGGGTAAACAAAAGCTTACACATAAACGCTTTCACACTCACAGCCCCACTCTAAAAGTACTATAAGTTGTGTCGTGGGGCCGTTAACAATTAACACCACACACACAACATTCACGTCATACCCAGAACCAGAAACAAAAACATCCCGTGGGGAAAAAACTTTTGTTATTGTGTTCCCACCGAGATTCGAATCCGCTGCTTTGAAGACGAACGCGCACTCATCTACCCAGTGGGTAGTTCAAAGTTCAAAGATTCCCCACCCTGCGTCGCCCGATTAAAAAATCTACACATAAACACTTCCACGTTCACAGCCCCACACTAAGTTCAGTGACTTGTAGCGTGGGGCCGTAAACATCCAAGATTCACAACATATTAAAAACAAAAATTTCCCGTAGGGAGAAAACTTCTGTTACCACCGTGAATCGATTCCGCTGCTTTGAATGCAAACGCGCACCCATTTACGCGAGTAGATAGTTCAAAAGACGCCCGGCGTCGCCCGATTAAAAAATAATACAAATAAACACTTCCACATTCACAGCCCCACACTAAGTTCAATGACATGTATCGGGGGGCCGTAAACATCCAAGATTCACAAAGCATTCACAACATACTCAAAACCAGGAACACAAATTTCCCGTGGAGAAAAATCTTCTAGGTAAATTACCACCGGGAATCGAACCCGCTGCTTTGAAGGCGAACGCGCACCCATCTACGCCAGCGAGCTGTTCAAAGTTCAGGAACGACCCGCCCGGCGTCGGCCGGGTAGTAAATATTAAAAAACATACCCATAAACGCTTTCTTATTCACAACCCCACACTAAGTTCAATGACTTGTATCGTGGGGCTGTAAACATCCGAGATTCACACAATATTGACAACATACTCAAAACCAGAAACACAAATTCCCTTGGAAAAACACCTGTGTTCCCACCGGGAATCAAACCCGGTGCTTTACAGGCAAACGCCCACCTAACTACTCCAGCGGGCAGTTCAAAGTTCAATGATAAGTTATAACCGACTAAACAAAAAAAACAGTCGAATTTATATCCTCCTTCTTATGTAAGTCGGTTCAAAACATAGAAGTATGCCGGATTACGCAGTGACTGTTACATTCTGTGATCCACCGTTTTCACCCTCAAATAAACTTGACGATTTCTCCTAGACTATAGGTCCAAATTATATGCAGTGAAGAGCAAATTGCATCTACGTGAATGACGTAAGCCGATGAAATAGGTTTTTTTGATATGTATTAATATTAAATACTTAAAAAAAGGCAACGAAATAGAAGCCGCTTTTTTATGTGCAGGAATACGTAGTACGTGTCGATAAATTTCTGACCGGCCCGTTCACGGGAGGACTCCCGTGAAACTAATTTCACGATTTCTCATAGACTATTTATCCAAATCACATGCAGTAAAAAGCAAATTGTATCTACATAAACTACGTAAGACGATGAAATAGTTTATTTTGATAAGGATTAATACTGAATGTCTCAAAAAGCCAACTAAACATGGGCCGCTTTTTTTTTCAGATTTTTAACAAAGAAAAGTATTTTTTCTGAGCTATACATACATGTTAGATATATGCTGTCGCGGACTTTTTTGTAAAACTCATGAAGGCCAACATTTTTGCTCTACTGTTTAACTGTTTAGTCAGCGTACGCCGATAAAGCGGAAAGTTAGCAAATTTTTCTCCGACTCGTCTTACGAATATTATTATTTCGAACTGATAACTAACTTCTATCCCAACAAAACATAGCCTATGACACTCACTGATAGTGTAACTATTATCTATTAGTGAAAGAATTTTTGGAATCGGATCAGTAGTTTCAGAGATTACCTTTTACATACAAACAAACAAACAAACAAACTTTACCTCTTTATAATATTATAGTATAATAGTATAGATATAGTTACAAACAGAACGTTCAGAGTTCCGACGCGAAAGTGATTAAATTACGATATAGATTTTGTTATATGTAATAATGGTGGATTATTAACTATTAATAGTACGTAAACGTGCATAAGTGTAGGCAAATCATACAAAGTTGAAAAGTTACACATTTTCGTCCTTTTTTACCAAACCACTCCCACGATCCGAGAAGAAACATGTTACACACCAAATATCGTAACGTTCGTGGTGCCGGTGTATGCAGAGTGCAGCGTGGAGCGGTCCCGGCACGGCTGGAGCGTGGGGCGCGTGGCGCGCGCGTGCGGCGCGCGGGCGGCGCTGCACGCACGCCTCGCCAGCGCGCTGCTGCTCGACGAGCCCGCCGCCGCGCTCGACGCGCCCGCCGAGCGCGCGCTGCTGGCCGCCTTCCGCACCGTCGCGCCGCGCACCACCGTGCTCACTGTCGCGGTAACTGTCTCCTGCAGTCTCACTAGCGTACCTGCACACGGCCGCTACTGGACCTCTCCTGCCGAGCGCGGCTGCTGGCCGCCTTCCGCACCGTCGCGCCGCGCACCACCGTCTAGCGTTCCTCGACACGGCTGCTACTGGACTTCTCCCGCCCAGCGCACTGTCGCAAGGCGACCAGGACCACCATGCTCACTGTCTCCTGAAATCTGGATGTTGTTTGCAACATCTCGACACGGATATTGCCGAACGTGGTGGCTCCCGTAAATGACTGCCTTAGACTAGTATTAAGAATCAAGGCGATAAGGGACTTTTCAAAAGGAGGACTCGCTTTGCATATCCGTGCGCGATTGGAGGCGTGCCTTGATTTGAATACGAGTTTGGAAAGGAGTTGAGGTACAATCCCCTGCGCTTTTCATAGTAAGGCTGCCTACTGAACACAGAAACTTAAAAAAACAGCGGAATAACCAAGTGCACGTTACTATATAATTGGATATAATTTACAATTTGCATCATGGAAGATAAACTCTAACCTGAGAATGCGTTTAAAGTCAACTAGTACTAAATAATAAAATCCTTTCCAGCATCGCGTATCATCAGTCCGCAACTACGACCGCGCCGTGGTGTTGGAGGACGGTCGCGCGGCAGAGCAGGGCGCGGTCTCCACTCTCCTGTCGCAGCCCACCTCCCGACTAGCGCGCATGCTGGCCGCAGCACATAGAATGCACTGAACCAAATCTAGCCGACAATCGTCACAGCAGATGATTAGCCCCTCAAGCTCGTACAAAGCTATTCATATTCATTGTTTAACCGGTTACGATGTGTCATGTGTCTTATGTTCGCGCAGAGTCGCGAACGTTTCAGTCGGTCTCTCCTGCCCTATACATATAGAATATTAGATACCAATATGCCCGAAACTAGACGGATAATCCAATAAAATCGTCCCAGCCGGTTAATAAACAAATGTAGATCATGAATGTATACATTTGAAATAATTTCTAGATTCAAATCGGCTGTATGAAAAGGACGAAAAAGGTACAAGTTTGTATTGATTGCGATAGCTGGAAATCGTTTCGTTTCCTTCCAAATGTATGGAAGGAAACGAAACGATTTCCAGCTACTCACAGTAAATATTTTTTGCATACGACCATGCAAAAAATATTTACTGTGAGTAAATGTAAAACTTAAGACAATTTGTATTGCGACTGAATACCATTTTTTAAGAGGAACACATTCATTCAACACACATAAAAATTATATACCAGTATATTTTTTATATCAGGAAACTACATAAGTTATTTTTTTATGGAACTTGTATGTAAAAAGTTTTATATATCCTAATATTATTATTGAAAATTACAAGTAATATGTTTCATGGATTCCACAGGACAGTTTGACAGTTGAACTGAAGTCGTAGTATAGTCAAAAATATGTAAATTGCGTCTTTTTGTTATATAATGCAATTTCTTTTAGAACTGTTGGGGAAAAGTATTATATATATTTCAATGACTAGTGGGAAAAGAAGTCTCAATAATTCTCTTTCAATGACTAGTGAGAATAGGAGTTTCAATAATTCTAATACGAAAGCTGACTTACCAATATGGTAAAGTTTAAAAAAAAAGTAGTTTTAGTTACCTACTGAAATTCTTTGAAAATAGAGCGAAATACGTCACGAATTCCAAGAAAACAAGTAAGAAATAGAGAACAGGAACGAAACCACCAGCAAAGAAGAGAAAATCCTCTTTGCTGGTACAACAAGCTGGTAAAACAATCTTAATATATGAAAGGACATTTTATTGTAGTATCACAAGATCACATCGATTTAACTGTGGTAATATTATAAGTAGCAAAAGTTGTTAATGATATTAAGAAACACATAGATACATAAATAAATAGAAAAGGACATGATCTGATAATGTATTTGTTGATAGGATAAAATAATAACAAGTATGTGTACTGTATAAATACATCCTTACGTACCTTTATTTTCCCATTGAGTAATTAAGATACGGAGTATTTTAAAATATAACGTTAGTCTAAATAATTTAATTTCTGATCAATACATCAGAAAATCAGTAGATAGTGATTTTTTTAAAGTTTCGTGAACTGCAATCATATTTTTATGAGAAAGCCGCATCTTTTCGCATTTTTATTTTTAAAATAACATTATTTTGACTAGCCTCGACATTTTAGCAGAGACCCGGTTATTTTAATAATAAAATAGTAGAAAGTGGTTTGAATTAGGATTTGCTTTATGTCAATAGCATATAATTTAGTAACAGTTTGAGATAATTGATATCCAAGACGCTTTGTAACTGTGTTCATGTAATCAAAAAGTAATATATTATTTAGTAAGTGTGTAAATATCATCACAAAGCCACAATAACTAGATTTTTATTTGATTTGTACCAAAAGACGAGACTGAAGTATTCATACATAATTTCAATCAAAAATATTTTTTAAACTAACGTAACTGTGACATTTTAGTTGGTAAAATGCAGTTGAGTCCTGTGACATGTATCCACCATCTTGAGAATGTAGTTTGCGTGGAGCTATGCAACAGCTAAGGAAATCAACACGGGCTTCAAGATCGTAGACCAACGATAAAGCTGGATTCCACCACCAAAGCTCCCAAGCTCAAGACTCGAGCTATATTTTACAAACGATTATGTAATTGACAACAAACAGCATTGCTGTATCATGTATGACCGTTACGGAATAAACAATAAAATGACAAGCTTCGTTTCCATTTTGTATTTCCAATAGAACAACAATTGCACATAAGTTCATTAAAGCTCGCGCGAACGCACGCTCGCAACCGACGTGCCACCAGAGTCAACGATACATTATAAAATTATATCACTACATAACAAATTACAACAATAATTACGTTGGCACCAATTTACATAGTAATATAAAAACATCTTGTGTCATCGCACAATATAAAAATATTTTACTTACAGTACCTATAATTACAGTAGAATATAATTACAGTACATAATTATTATTCTAAATTAAATCTCGTAATGTTCAATAAATTCTTTTTTTTTTACTTACGATCTATATTGGTATTCACGTCTAACGGACAGGACGGGTAGACAAGTATATAATTCGATGTTGACTTGGACCCTTCATAAGATCCTTACTGAGAACTGCTATATAAATCTTTGGTAAACTTCTTATTTGCGCTTGATACATTATAAGCGCTGTGTAAATATATATAAGGCACTTGTGTAGGCCACAGCGTTGCATTATTTTGAAGGCACGTGTAATAACTACTAAACTATAAATCATGACCGGATTCATGACCTAGGTGTTATTGTATCGCGCAGAGTCGAATTATATCTATCACAACAGCAATACATTTCATATTACATGTACATGTATTTACAGTGAACACCAATGTGTACGAACCCTTCACATCTTGTAACAAACTCGAATAACAATGCAAATACCTCCCATAGCTAATCTCATCCAACAAAAATATACCTTCGATTTGTTCTCGCGAATAACCATAGCTGCAACATTCCATTCCCCGAACAGGTTTTACAATTCAATACGTTGCACGTCTTTTCGTACAATAACATACAGTTGTTGCATTGGCGAGCGAGCGTCAACTTTATGTGTTAGATACATGGACGAACCAAGAATATGCATATCTCGGTTTCATGTTTTCTTTGAGGTTTTAAATAATAAAATAAGTGTGGGTCATGCGTTAAAAAAAAGAATATTAATATCATCACCGCCTTGTCCCATTTCGGCACAGGAAAAGAAATTCAACCACACTTATGTCAGCAGTAGTTTTCAACCCATATACAGGCATGGCGCGTCTAGATTATGAGCGTTTTTAGTGCATCAAAACAATTTCATTGCTACATGTTATTATTTTTTTTTTTACCCTCTTAAACTGCTGTTTAAGAGGGTAAAACGCTTGGTAGCTTTGACACTTATGCAGACACGTTTCCAACACGAATAAAGCCGACACCAGATCTTGTAATTCAACAACTGAGATCCAATTTGGATCTAAAATGTTTAACATTCAACATAAACTATATGTACTAAAAGCAACAATCAAATTTCGAATGCAACAACGCCCCCATTTACTCGTAAGTATTGAAGCCAATCCGCATATAAATTTATCTTTACAATATAAGTTATCTGAGGTATTTGTACATTTCTTACAGAGTGGAATAGAGACGAGGAAGCAAATAGGCGGTTTTGTGAGCAAATTATTAATTTGGATATAAAATCAATCATGTCAAGGAAAAACGCCTCGTCAAGATTTAACTAATTTAGACTGACCAAAATATAAAATCGGCTCTATCCCACACTGAACATTAGACAAGGATAGCACGAAATCTGTCACATTCACGTCGTTTTCAAACCGCCAAGCTCAAAGCAAGTTAATGCTTTTTCTGTGGCAAAATTGTTGGTGCGCCGTTGTGGATAATTTTATCAAATTGGCTTAGGTAAATTTGCCTCAACGGCATGACCAAGCATTATTAACCCCTATTACAATACGTTAGAGTTCTATTAAGATTAAAAATATAATTTGAATTAGTGGCAATAGGAAATATTTAATTTCTAAAAACACCTGTAGCGTATGGTAATAGGGGTTATCAATTGTGATCGTATTAGTAAAAAGGTTAAAGCCGAATCCCGGACGAAACAAATCTATTGGATCTATGATTGTTTGCACTTGTTCATAGATATGCTTTCCCGCTTAATTAGTTTGAGACTGTCGTTGTGAAAACTTCGCTGAGTCAAATATCGTGCGTATCATATTAAAACTAACACAATCACTTATGCCACTTAACCGGTCCTATAGTATTCCTATATGAGGCTGTTAATTATCAAGTTCATATAATTTGCAAGGAGATTCAGAGACGTCTGAGCTCCAACTGTCGATCACCTAATCTCGAAAAGAAATCTTGATTCTGTCTCTCGTGAGCATTTAGCCGAGGTTGATGTTTAACTTGATATAATATAAACATTTTGTAATATTCCGCCTAATACTAGTATTCTACTGTTTGTTTTATATTAAAATCACCTTTGAACATAAAGCCCGATAAGATTTTCTGGTAGATATGTTGATGCATCTATTCTATACACTTAAATTATTTTAGAATATATTTTATTTTGATATGCACGGTGTGATATGCTATCAAATACATAGGTACTGTAAATCTGTGTCAAAAGCTGAGGCGTGGTTGGTTAAATTCTTACCCTCTTATTATATAAAAGATAAAATGTTAGATACACCTTAACATCAGCCCCCCTATTTCGTATCTTTGTTGCACGCGGTTTCTATTTGAATTAAGCAAAAAAGTACCTTATTTCTTAGGAGTTTTGTCGATTTAGTATTGAAACCGTTTGCAACAGAGATAGGTAATAGGGGGTCTGGTGAGATAGTAGTCAAATGTTTACCTTTCATAGATAAAAAACAACCACAGTTAAAATATCTTTTGTCTTACTTTGATGCGTGACATTGAACATTAGCCAAAAATAGACAAAACGTATATAAATATAGAAAGTTTATTGAACTTTTTATGAATAAGAGAGTATCAATCTAACTACGAGGAAAACTGACCTCGCTGTTAAAAACACCTGTGTTATCCAGTACTTTTATATCATGGTGTTAATTATCTTAACTCGTGGGTCTCATTTGTGGTCTCGAGTGTTAGTTACACTCAGTTTAGTCTCGCTTTTCCTCGAGTATAATATTACTGACATAAGATTTTTAATTTAAAAACTGCCTTCAATCGTAAACATTTACAAAAAATCTCGCGGCTTCCTCTACTGTATATAAATAATGACATCAACAAACGATCGAGGCTAATTGGTCTGGAGAATAAAGAACCTCCTTTTTGTAGTATGTTAAAATGAGATAACATTATTCAACTGAAGGTGTTGCCACCCACAGCCGATATATCGGACCGTTTTACTTGTAATGTGTGATTTCTGTTGTGTCACTGCCATCTTGATATATTATAAGTTAGTTAACTTCACAAAAACGCTCCACACTGGAGTGTGGAGCGTTTTTGTGTATTAAAGTATTGTAATTTGTATTTAAGTATTGGAATACTTATAATGGATTTGTAATTAATTTCTTAAGAATCTGAGCACAAGTTTATATAAAACAAAAAAGTTAATAAGGTCACTTCGCGCATTCTACTCTACGTGGAACGATTCAAAATCACGCATACGCCACGGATTGTGAAGTGAAGGTTCTGTGAAGGTGAATTTGGTAAGGTGACAGTGACAATTAGAAGAATGACATCCAATCCGGCTGATAAATCAACCGTGTGGCGACACCATGAGACTTTAACCGATTGCTGTTTTATCCCTCGCTGGCACCTTACTCGGTATGATCAAAGATAAAATAATCATTGAATGTTTATGAAAAGTGGTTAAGATCATGGACGTTTGGCAGCAATTTTTATTTTGATATGTTTAAGTATAACAGTTTTTTTTTTAACCAAAAAATTAACTTGAATTTGTTTCCGTCTAATTAGAAGTTATTGAAGCTATTAGTGTTAAACATTCAAAATATTAACATGTTATATTTCAATTCAATAATTTTAATTTTCGTGTTGTACACTCAGTCATTTTACATCTTTAAGGCGCTTTTGTCCGCAATACAAGCAAGTTTGTTGCCGCACTCAATCACCACGCTTATATTATCGGAGCATTTGTCGGGGCAATAATATGACAGCTACGCAAAGTCGCGTGTCTCAACCTTCGATGTTTTGGTTCGATTGTATTTAGCGTATAATTCGAAAAGTAAGAAACTAAACGCATTTATGTATTTTGAGGCTTTAGTAATATAACCTTTTTGCTTGAATAGTGAAATGCCTTGAAATATCATACATCGTCAACGCCTAAATATAACGCTTCTGATCAGGGTCAACGATAATCTCTGATATTTTGAATATGTAATTGTAACCAATCGCGTTTCTTCGTCTTTACGAATTTGGAGATAACTCTTTAACTTTAATATGGAACATTTATATTTTTTTAATTTTTCATACTTACGCGACAGCGCCTTAGAAATAGATAAAAATGCTAAAGTGCGGATCTATACCGTCTTAAAGGAGCGAGCGAGAGCGCGAATCAGCAGTTAAAGGCTCATGAGGCAAGTGAAGCTGGATACATGTTAATGAGTATGACGCACAGGGTATAGGACCGGCCGTCGGGCCAGGTGGCGCTAGGTGGGTTCCGCTTTAACGCCGGCGGCTGCGGCGGCGGCCGCGCGCGCTTCGTCCGGAAGTCGCTCCGGCGCTGTCAGAATGTCCGTACTCGTGCATAGCACGCGCAATGAGTTCAGCACCGCTGGAAGGGAAAATACCAATCTTATTAAAACCTTAAAAGGAGAGCCTTAAGAAGTCTCTGGCATCTGAAACAGTGGTTAACACTAGTTCAGGACTGTTAATAATTCGAGAACGTGCATGAATACAAAGTAAAAAAACTTGATTTTGGGCTGCGCTCCAAAACTCCAACAGAACTAGTTTAGCTGTGTATCTACTTTACTAGGCCATGATCTAGGATCTTCTACTTGACTTTGCTGATGACTAGGACTGGTTTTATGACCTACATAATTAACTTGAATGAAGCTGGCTAAATGCACGTAGGTTGCGAAGCTAATGTAAATAAAATATTTGCATTTAGTAATTTCAGTCAGTGTCAACTAATAGATATTACTAGTATAGGGTATTCCAAAACCAACGTCGCCGCTTTGTCATTTTGTCAATTTTTACATGGGAAAAACTTAACACTATATTCTTTCAAATAAAAAAATCATTTTTAAATTCGGTCTAGCCGTCGCTGTGTAAATTAACATACATAAATTTTTTTGTGAAATTGAGAACCACCTTTTATGAAGTCGGTTATAAATAAATCAGTCATTAAAAAACATTACTTTTATCAACCATTACGATTTAGTGTACTGCCCTTAAGCTTAGTTGGGTGCACGTTCGCCTTTTGTGTTTCTAGTTCTGGTTGTAATAGTGTGTGCGATGTGAATGCTTCCGGCACCAACGATACATGCCATCGAATTAAGTGTGGGGCGGCGTTTAAGTCATGTTTATATTTTTTCATTCTTATATACAGGCCAATTGCCTATATATCTTAAAGCTAAATGAAAACTTCTAAACTAAAACAATATACATCTATATTATTTATATTAGGTGTAAACATGGTGAGTAAGTACCTGGCCTCATCTCGACGAGCGAGCAGTGCTGCTCAGCCCAGAGCAGGGTGGTGCGCACGAGGTCGGCTGCCGATCCACACGACACGCACGCGCTGAACGACTCCACCAGCGCCGCGCTCACCACGCTGAACTGTACCCATGCGCTAATGAAACTATTTATTTAACACACACATCACACAGTACACCAATGTTATAAGTTACTAGCCGTGCCCTGCGGCTTCGCCCGCTATTATCAAGTTAAAAAGTAGCCTATGTGTTAATCCTAGGTATAAGCTACGTACATTCGAAATTTCATATAAAAATTTTACTGCACTACCACGATTTTTCTGTACCTTCTCGAATGAATGGCAGGAAATGCTGCATTAGCATTTTGACAACTCTCCTATCGCCTTCGTATCGTCACGTAAACGTTACTTGAAACATTTTGTATGAAAATCGCGAGCACGAACCTGATTTAGAATGGTTGAGTATTTAGTGTTTGATTTAGTAAAAGGATACCAGCCAATACTTCCAGCTGTGCATGGTTCTGTTGGCGACGTGACGAGCGAACATTTCGCGCAATCGGCCGGCGCGCGCTCGCGACACTGGCGCCCCCGTCGCGGGCAGGAGGGAGTGGCAGTTACTGGAAACAAAAACGTACCAGATTGGTAATACTAATAATAAATAAATAAAATTTACATCATATACATATATACAAACAGAACTTATTACATGGATTTCTAACTTCCACACTAGGCGGACCTGTACAACACAGGTCGTAGGTAGCCTCTTTCGTTATACATGTTTACAGTTGGAAACAAATAGGAAATTACTGCAAGAACAATATTTACAGCTTACAACTTTCAAATAATTGTTACAAAAAAAGAAATAGAATAAATTTGTAAAGCTATGGTAATAATAATAATTAATAATAATAATATGGGACTAGAGTAACGCATAAAGCTAAGGGTCAACTAACGCGTCCAGCCCGCGTTCGCGGTGGCGTGTACGAGAGCGATCAGATGTTATTCGCGTCGCGCTCTCTCCCGCGTCGCTCCACTACCGCAAGAACCTATTACCTTATGCGCTACCCCTGTACTTAAACGCTAAAAAATATAATAGATAAATATCTCGGGTCACTGTGTTTGTGGTCGCACTCCTCCGAAACGGCTCGACCGATTTTAATGAAACTTTTTTTTGTATATTCGGCAGGTATGAGAATAGGTCATAAAGTATTTTTCAGTCTCAGTCATTCTGTAAATATATACTCACGATATAGAATTGTTTAAACATTCGATTTGCTGTCGCAAGCTCTCCATTTCCTCCTTTATCTGATTCCTCTCCGCCTTCAGTTGCTTTATGTACTCGGCGCCTTTTTGCAGCATGGCGGCTTTGCTTATCTGTGTAAAACAGAAAATCCTTAAGAATCAAAAAAGATAGTAAAAGCTATCAACGCATTATAATTAATAAGCAAGATATGATTTAAAAGTCACTTGACAACTAAAAAACTTTTAAAGAAAAGTACTCCTAAGAAAAGTACTAAGAAAATCTCTCTGGGTAGGTCTCTCTAGTTGATATTATAAGCCTTAAGTGAAATAAATATTGACCGAGATCAAAGTGAAAGTATGATGCATGAAGATAATTTAATACCATTACTTTATTTACTACAGAATTACAAATTTAAGTATCCCTTTTTACGGACTTCCCAAAAAAGGAGAAGGTACTCAATTTAGTTTGATAGATGTTTCTTTCCAATTGGTCCCATTTAAATTTGATCAAGATCTGAGCAGTGGTTCTTGAAATATCGTCAATAATGCGTATTCTATGGACTACATTGACGATGTTCTCGTTTTTGGCCGACTTCAAAAATTACCTCATAACTTCTTTCATTGTGAGCCGATTTTGAAGGTTATTTTTTTAAAGAAAGCTTTCCATGTGGTCCCATTTTGTCAAATTTGGTCAAGATCTGATCACTAGTTTTTGAGTTATTGTCAATAATGCGTATTTAATACGTTGAATCTGATCAAGGTAAATATCATGTGTTGTGGAAAGGTAATGATACCGTTTATGTTACAATTGTTCACGACTTCAGTTAGGATATGGCTGTTACTTGTACATGTTAATTGTTACGATGTGCGTAAGTTTCCTCCACAACTACGCACACTGATACGCTATCAGTAGTCTGTACACGATACTACTATCGCCAAGGCTATGAGATATTACCCAAATAATATAACGACGAATGACATCAAGCATATAATCGTGCTGTAAGATTATTTCTAAATAAAAAACGTTACCAAGCGTCGTCAAATAATAATCTATTTTGTCAGGAAAGTCCATAATTAACTATTATCTTTGTCACGTCTACCTCTCATGTTACCAGTATTTAGAACTGAGTCATTGCTTAAGTATTTATCGAAATGGCAATCAATCAAATATAGACTTTAAGCTGGTTGGTGGTTAATATTGCGAATAGAGGTAAAAGAGGGTGTGGCATCGGCTCGACGGACACGCCCCTTTTAACGCTTGTTTAAAGTAGCATTTGATAAAAATGTTTTATAAACTAAAATATTTTTAATTTATTTATTTATTTACAAGGAAGACCAACAGCCGAAGCCAATTACTGGTCCTCACGGATAGAAACAAAATATTTTACTAATTAACGCAAACATGACATTAACGCATCGTTACACAAAGAAAAATAGAAAATACGTAAATAAAATTCGAAAATTGAGTAAGTATACATCCAAACGAAGACAATAATCAGAATACTGTAAATTATTCAACAATTGAGTCTAATTATCAGAGAAGTCGCTACTAAGCAGTCGCTTCGCCGAGTTCACGCTTGTGCAAAACAAGTCTAACGTACTATTATGTCTACATATGTTATTAAAGTGTTTACTCGCTCTGTATAAGTAAGAATTTAGACGATAATTGGTATTAACTACTGGGGTACTGAGAGGAAGGTTGTATCTAACAAAAAATCCCGCTTTAGGCCTGATGACACCCACTTTTGATGTGTAACAATTTTTGATGTGTCTTTCCTCTCGGTTCATGGGAGTGATTTCGTGAAAATGGACAGAAATGTGTAACAGAAAGCGCGCGCTGTTTGATTTGACCAATGAGAGCGCGCGGGGCAGAGAGATGGTACCAACTCATTAAGCGTGAGGTTGGTACCACAACGTACTGTCGGCCAACATAGAGTATGCGTGTGACGAGAAAGAGAAAGGTAATTAGAGAAGAACATATCAGCTGTGTACTCATCGACAGTTATACATTTTTGTTTTTAAAATCTGAGGTTATATTTATATGTCTAAACTATATTAATAATTATCTTTACTATTAGGTAATATGAAATTATTTGAATAAATGTTTTAGTGCAGATCTTTTTCATACTTTTAGGTTCTGTAAGATAAAATGTAACCGAAAAAGAGCAACAGAATCTGTGGGACGGGAGAACGGACTGCAAACATCCAAAAACCGTTTTTCCGATCATAAACAGAAACCTTACTAATAATTTACTTCGACTTCAGCGACAGGACCTTCGCCTGATGGTGGGACTTAACACAGGTCACTGCGAACGAAACAACCACATGGCTGGCGCTACTGATAGTCCCTTATGTCATGGCTGCCTGCGGGAGAATGAAACTGTGGAACACGTGATGTTACACTGTAAGGCCACAAAAGAAATACGAGCCAAAATTGGGATACATGAACATTCCTATGAAACAGAGTCGACATCATGCACACCTACATCCTCACCACTGGAACAATTGTGCCAGCGACCCAAAGCCGCACTCCGATATATAAAGGAGTTGGGGTGGCTGGAGGAAATGCACAATACCCCCCAGCGGGACGTCAGTGCAGGCCTCATCGCCCCCAATTAGAATTAGACGGTACGGTGCAGCGGAGACATCGTTACTGACCTTGGCGGCGGGGTTGGTGTTGAGGTGCGGGATGAGCGCTTGCAGCGTGTCGAACCCGTTCTTGATGTTGTAGCGGCGCTTCTGTTCCGCGTGCAGGTGCGTGCGCCGCGGCTCGCGGGGGGAGCCGGCGCGAGGGGACCCCGGCGACGTCGGGGGGGAGAGGGACTGGGGAAAATAAGTTCACTTACACTGATTTTCACTGACACATTCTTGATCGGTCTACTCCTCTTAAGAGCCATTTCGCACGTTCAGTGAATAATCGAAGATTTTGAGCGCCTAATTTACTATCTTGGGAAAAGATTTCGTACTCTTTTATATTTGTTAAATAAAGATCAATCTTTGGAATTTTCACATAATGTAACAGATTTTATTAAAATATCTCTAATTATTTTATAATATTCAATATTCATTACTTAGTTTTAGTAAAAACGACAACAGAGTAAAATTTACCACACTACCAGAAGTATGAAGTAAACATTTCTCAATGAGGGCATTCCATATCTAAGTAATCATAACAACCCACGGTAATACTCAAGTAAGGACTTAACGTAATCGCTTTCACACTCCTTTAATCTCACACTCTCTCTTCTCCAGACTAAGTTACATTACTAGTGCCTTGGGTGTCGGAAACATTCATGTCACACACACTATCACAACCAGAACCAGAAACACAAATTTTCCTTGGGGTGAAAACTATTATAAATGTATATGTGTAAAATTATATACGTCATCCATTTATGATTGACATAGCTCCAGTTCGCTCGAAGCGTTTCGCTTCTACGTTTATCATCCGTACAGCGAAGGAGTGGAACTCATTGCCTGCGTCTTTGTTTCCTGAACGGTACAATCTGGGTGTCTTCAAGTCTAGAGTGAATAGGTACCTTCTAGGCAAGCATGTTCGGCCGCATCGTCACTTTCCATCAGGTGAGATAGCGGTCAAATAATTGCCTATATAACATAAAAAAACTTGTTTTTATGCCTGGAATCGAACCCGATACCCTTGCTTAGAAGGCGAACGTTCACTCAAATATGCCAAATCATATAACACACTCAACTATGCCAATGGGCAGTTCCACTATGGGTGTGTACCTTGGTTCATTATGGACCGCATGACAAGGCGCAGCCAATAAATTGTATGAACTGGATGTTTGAGGGGAACCGGGGGAATTCGATCGCTGCGTTGCAAATACCAACGGTTTTGATCTCAGTCAAAGTGCTTAAAGCGTGGTTTGGAACTCGCCCTAAGTGGAACTTCAGAGAGGCTGTGAGGTTATACCTATAGCAATGTACATGGAAAAGATCGCTGATACTAATATTAGCATTTAGTGGTGTAGCGACAAAGTAAAAAACGAGACGTTCTCTATTAAACGCATTTATAGTAAGTTTTTTGGACTGGTACAAATTACAATAACTAAGAAATTTGGCTATCGCCATTTTTTCCTATTCAAAATAAGAGACTATCATAATATTTTAAAACCCGTAATTTAGAATAGTAGCGACAGTAAAACGACAAGCTTCAAAGGACATTGTGTCGTGGGTGCCGGAAACATTCACATCACACACACAATCACAACCAGAACCAGAAACACAATTTTTTCCTTGGGGAGAAAACTTGTATTCCCGCCGGGAATCAAACCCTGCTTAAAAGGCGAGCTCACCCAACCAAGCCAACGGGCAGCTCTACGTTATACTAGTAATAAAACGAGTCTTGCAATCATATAAAAAAGTAACCATTTATGTTTTAAAAATCTTCAAAGTGAAGAAAATACTCGCGCATTAAGATATTGATTAAAGACAGAAGATGCAAAATACGAGTTAAATCAAGTTCCATCACATGCGATTATTACTCCTTCGCTGTATCTGAATATCTTGTAAGATTCTTACATGATGCGGTGACATAACATCGCTGCCAATAGGCGAGGGTTGTCCTCTTCTGATTGGAGACCTGGTGGGGTCACTACAGCTGGGACCCTCTTCACTGTTGTTCAACTTGTACAAACTCTGAGCTGGAAGTGAAGCATCATCGATCATTTTATGAACATTTGCCTTAAAAGTCCTATGGTCGGATTCGATCAAAGTCCCATTCCATTCCAAAGTCCGCTTGATTAATTGATATGTCACCAAAATAATATATGATAATTATATCGATGTATGTTGCGATAGACATTCTAATTATATTGTTATATAATAAGTTATAAGACTTTGATCTAATCCAACTAAAGTCGGTTGTTGTCGGTAGTTGTGTTTAAGGTGGCTATACCGGAATTTTATCTAAAACGCGTCTTTTTGTAACTGTTAGACTCGGCATTCATAATAAACCAGATAAAAAAATATTCGTCGTGATCTATGTGATACAATAAATGATGCCTTCTTCTTTGAATATTCATAACGTTCATAAATATAAAGGAAAAATATATAAATTCTCATGCAAATAATATAAATGTGTATTTTTGTAACCATTTTGTTCCGCCATTTTATATCAAAACATTGTGAAAGTTATTTCATATACGCATGTTTACTAGACAAATGATTTCTTCAGCTTGTTTTTTTTTTTGAAGCGCGTTTTCACGAAGTTTGTATAAAACCATAAAAATCATAGATTGTCACGTGACCTTGCGTAACCGCCACGATGTAATTCACGCAATATACACCTTTATGTGCAAAAGTGTAATGGGGATAATTGGCTGTGGTTAAAAAAGGTGCTCGCGTTGACGTATACCTGCCCCTTAATAAATTTGACGCATCATTACTTTCCATCAGATGAGATGGCATATAAATACTTCCTTTCAGGCGTGAAAAATACGTAAATATCACGCATTATGCGTCGCATATCTTCTAAGGATAGCAGTACTTGGACTAAATCAGTTTTTTTCTTAACCACATAATTTGTGAACTAAACTTGCTCAGTTATCGTCTTATCGATACCACTAATTGAGCAGCACACATAATTATCGATACATTTGATTTAATTTGCTTAGTTATCGATATTACACAATGTGCAAAATCGATAACTGAGCTAGTAGGTATTTGTTTCAGCTCAAGATACGATAAACGGAATTATTCGTACAAAAAATGCCTATAATTTAAAGATTGCGATAAATTATAGGCTAAGTATTAAGCACTTCAACGAAAATTGATAAAGATATTTGCGATATTTTTTATGTCTTTGAGACATCATTTTATTGCACGACTGCTCCAATAATCTAATTAATTGATTTCGTTTTATGAGGTCATGACATGAACCATGATGTTTTTGAATTATTTTATTTAAACACTATCAAATTTTATATCTTTATAATAAAAACTGCCGCGGGTAACAAGCTAGGTAAAGGCGGATTCAGGATCCCATATAGGATGGGACCATCTCTTGGTTTGATAATAAACTATAAATTGATTTGAGAGGTTGCATTTTTTTTATTTAGTTAGCTATTATGAACAGAATGTGACATTTTCACTCAATGAATAACTCTACTACCAACAGTTACAAAGGTCAGCAGAAAAAATTTTGAAGAATTATGAAAAATGGGCGAGGTTTATAGTCTTTGAAAGCAAAAACGAGGCCAAAAATGTTGAGACAGGTTTCGACGGCTTGGAAGCTGGCAAACGATTGTTTGGCTGATTACTTGAGCACGAGTTAAACGAGTGCGAATTTGTTGTCATTAAATGAGGTTAAGTGACCTCATCACACACATCACGGCAGTCATATCTTTTAGGAGGTTCCTATATAAATTGTTTTGCATTTCTAATTTTACTTTATTAGTTCCTATTAAGTCATAACGGTTTTCATAGATTCGCACATTATAAATCGTGTCAAATCGAGTCACATGTTAATACTTTTACTGTAAATTCAAATAGCAATCCAAGCAGCAATCATTCGTCCTCCAAAATGAGATAGAAAGGGATGCGTGCGTCAGAGCAAGAGGTAGATATCGAACTGACAGTGTTGCGCCGAGAGCAGCTGAGCGAGCATCACGCTAGCCTGCGGGAGCGTGGGCTCGGACGCGACGCTGGTGAGCGGCGGCGGGCGGCGCGCGGCGGCGGCGGCCAGCCCGCCCGCGTCCCCCGCCCCGCCCGAGCTGGAGCGCGAGCGCACGCGCCCCGCGCCCGGGCTGCCCCCCGGCTCGCGCGCCTGCAATTACGTCACGTCATTGTACCGCTCCCGACTTACCCTCTCATACGACCCTTCGGCGCATTCCGCCCGCGAGCGAAACTAATCGCTCGCCTGCGACACTCATCTGTTGGTCAACATAAACGTGCTCCTGTAGTCATGCCCCGCTGTAGTGATAGATAAACTGTGTAATCTTTTAAGATAAGGTCTGTTGCCGAGCGGCTGAATAGAAATTAAAAAATGAGATAAAATAAATCAAGTTTATGGGAACGTAATTCAGCAATTTATTGGTATAGAAAGCGTTAAAACCGAAACCACACCAGGAAATAGTGACAAATGGCAAGTAAAGCGAGTTCGGCATGACTACACAACCCTAGAGGACGAGCGAGTTTCAGATAAGCCGTTTAAGTAAGTACTAACGCAGCGTAATATTTGGGACTGGATTAAAACAGATTTTTTACTTCAAAATTCAGAACTATCATCAACGAAAGCGTGTCATCTTCGCAGACATCTACCGATCGTAGCTTAAGAGAGGAAGCACATTTAACGCTAATATAAATAACTAAGTTCATTATAGATACGCCTAGTGGCCGGTAGCATAGCACAGATATTTACAATATATTTTTATCTGCGTGTGGCTGTCCCACACGTAGATAAAAAGATATTGTAAAATTTCCAGGAAAGCTTTTCAGACTATAAGCATGCATCTATGTACATCTCACATGTGCGTTAAGGAAAAGCGTGAGAACCACAAGGGCGTATCGCTAACAAACTCGTCAGATATCCAAGATGTTTGTGAAAAGCTAGATAGTCGAGCGTGTAGAGAACAAAACATATAAAGCGAACATCCCTTCCAGATACTTACCCGTGCAGCGTGCGCGGTGGCGTCGAGCGGAGCGTGCGCGGGAGCGGGCGCATGAGCGTGCGCGGGCGCAGATACGCTCCAGTCAGCGTTGAGTTGCGCACCCAGCGGTAAACTGTGAGACCGATACTGCTCCTGCTTGCGGGACCCGCCCGGGCTTCCAGCACTCACGTTGCTCACCTGTGGTATATGGAAATACCATGAAATAGGCCTTCGGATTTTGTTTGCATATATTTTTTGTTACTGTCAATTGTGGCAGGGTATTTAATTATATTGGCCTGTTGAGTTTGCACCTACACACGCGTTTATCAACTCTCATATCAAATTAGTATACATTTAAATTTTGTTTACATTTTAATATTTTTTTAACAAATGCATTCACACTATCAGCGCTTCACTAAGTTCAAAATCTTACGTAGTGTAACGTGGGGGACGGCAATATTTACATAATTATCACACACACTTTCACACCAAGACGAAGAATTACAAATGTTTTTTGTCTCCGCGCCAACTGGGTCGTAACATAACAAACAATCGATAAAAAGGATTTTAAAAAATTCTAATCATTCGGCGTGCAGCGTCGCTGAGACCGAAGATTGAAGGAAACATCAGTAACATAACCTTGATCGACCAAGATTGCACGTATCCACGATCAGTACAATACTGATCACGACTCCAAGATAACTGTAAGGAGAACAGTTGTAAGAGTTCGCGATTAGGACAATATCGATCAGCATTCTCGCTGTAAGGTCAAAATTATTTGAGGTGCCTAGAGGAGACTGCATCTTGCACTAGCGCGTTTGAACTCCTTTCGGCTTATAAGAGTCCTCATTTAGTACAACTATGAATACTTGAATCCCTCAACAGTTAAACTAAGTTACCTGGGTCCCCGAGACCGAAGCTGGAGGAGACGGCATCTTGAACGACCGCGTGGCAGCAGTCTGTACTGGCTTGGCCTTGTAGGAGTCTGCACTCGGTTGCAAGTACTGCATCTGTGGCGCAGGCGGCCGAGATTGGGGCGCCGCCCCTCGGGGCTCGTAGCTCTGCGCTTGGCTCACTTGCTGCTAAAAGGATACAATTTAGGCCGGTAATAATTCAAATTCTTGATTGACGTCCTTATTTGTATAGCCCGAGTTAATAAAGAAGGGGACTAGGATTGACGACTGATGATGTTTCACTCCCACGTGCGCCGTTAATCATTTATTTGCTTGTCTTATAGACTAGAGGGCCAGCCTGCCTGAAGGCATCCGATAGCTTAACGTAACATTCAGCACCGTGATACTAAGATGAAAATCCTACTAAACGGTCACTCACCAAAAAACTATTTTGGGGGGGTTCCTTTTCTTCCCAGGGGTGAAGGGAAGGATGTGCAAACCGGGCCACTGAGCCCATGGAGGGGTAACCTTATTCAATAAGGCCTCCGCCCATTCTTCTGCGCCGGAACGGGCCATATTGGGGAAGCACTGGTCTATCTTTGGAAGCACTGGTCTAACTGAACATTGCTTAACTTAGTCAATCAGTTAAGATCGACCAGGCCTGCCGCGCTACGTGTGTTATTCACTTGTGGGAGCGGGACGCAACGTCATCTGTCGTCATTATCTGGTCTACTCTTTATTGATGCGGCTTATACATTATACATCCATAGCTAATGTATAAACCGCATTAGGCCCAACTAAAGTCTAATTGTGTTTCAGGAGCCAGTAATTATTCGATATCATTACTTAATAACGACAACCGGCGAATCAGCAGAAACTATAGCATCTTACTATTGAAAGCAATTTTGAATCATTCCAAGCGAAGCCAATTATAAATGATGATCATAAATTCTTTGCCACGTTTCATATACACAAATAAAGAGGCTTACCCGCAAGCCGCAGGGAGTCGGCAATGTATATTATTATCAAGTTTTTTTTAGTTTTGCTCTTTCAATACGACTATAGATTATTGCCAATCTCATCAATCAAAGCATTGCATCAGTCGCGCCCACTGTGATTCTTCGATTTGCTATCGGCCAAAGCTATTTCAAAAATAATCTATCATTTTATCTTTGGTAATCCTTAAATATTCAAGACCGTGATGTCGCCGTCGTAGTAAGCCCACCTTCTAATCGGGGATCGCGGTTTCGAATCCTACGACGATTTTGAGCTACCGTAAGGTAGTATTGTGATGAAAATCCATGATGGCAGGACATTTTTCGTACTTAAATAAAGTAGTAGGTCACCTACCTTAAGTAGAAAAATGGCGACCACTAAAAATATGTTCTGGCAGCTATTCTAGAGAACAAGTGATTTTAGACCGAGCGTGTTTACGATCCTCCAACACATTATCAAACAACATCAGATGTGATAATAGTGAAACGGTAGCCTAACACAAGAAAAAAACAATGTATTACATCATTGGCCCTTTTGTGAAAAGATGAAAGAAAAACCCAATAGTGGGAACCACATCATCAAACAATATCAGATAGTAGTAAAACGGTATCCTAACACAAGAAAAAACAATGTAGAACATCATTTGCCCTTTTGTGAAATGATGAAAGAAAAAAAACCCAATCGTGGAAACTACAAGTTTCTTGATAATAAGAAGTGACGCGAATTCTGGAGTTTCAACGTATATTTCGGTGAGTTTGTGCGTACAGACATACCGCATCAGGTATTTCTATTTACTCATAAATTATTTACATTACCTAGTATCTTTCAAACTAAAAGCCACTTATTTAAACAACATTAAATAAATAAAAAACCGGCCAAGTGCAAGTCGGAAGGGTTCCGCAAGATTTCACAAAAACGAGCAAAAAAAAATCACGTTTGTTGTATGGGAGCCCTTAAATATTTGTTTTAATTTAATTATTTATTTTAAAAGTTAATATATAACTAAGTATTCTGTGAATACTTCAAGCGTCTACGGTCTGTTGCCGTTATCAATATCGAGCAAAAAAATCACGTTTGTTGAATGGAAGCCTCTTAAATATTTATTTTATTCTGTTTTTAGTATTTTTTGTCATAGCGGCAACAGAAATACATCATCTGTGAAACTTTTAACTGTCTAACTATCACGGTTCATGAGATACAGCCTGGTCACGGCGGAAAGACAAACGGACGGACAGCGGAGTCTTAGTAATAGGGTCCCATTTATCCTTTAGGTACAGAACCCTAAAAAGTATTTTACCAGTCGCAAATACTATCTTTGTTCTATGACGTCATCGCTATCACTGATAAGCAAGCAGAGCCTACTATCTTTTCTTGTAAAGTACAACAACGATATGGTCTACGATAGTACAATGCTACTAATATTATAAATCCAAAAGTTTTGTGTGTAAGTGTGTTAGTACGTTTGTTCGCTCTTCTTCTTCTAACAGCTGAACGGATTTATACTATATCTTTCTTATATATAAAAATGAATTGCTGTTCGTTAGTCTCGCTAAAACTCGAGAATGGCTGGACCGATTTGGGTAATTTTGATCTTGAAATATTTGTGGAAGTTCAGGGAAGGTTTAAAAGGTGAGAAAATATAATGAAATTGCAATAAAATTAGTAAAAAGTAGTATTTTATTTTCTCATACAAACTGTTCGTACCTGTCAAACAGGAGATGTTTCTGAATATTTGACCACAGACAATTGGCGGTATGAAGTTCGCCGGGTCAACTAGTTTTACTATATATATTATTACACTATTAAATAGTGTACGCGGTTGAAATCGCGGCCATCAAATTAATTGGCTGATTGATTTCAGCTCCATGCATAGTGGTACCCTATATACAAAGGAAGCTACATTGCAAAGAGGTATCTATCACATCTAATTTAGGTTGTGCGTAGATTGTCAGTTAGTCAATTAGCGACACGACGGTTTTGTATATTTAACCTTGCGCTCCAAAACTAAATCGTAAGCAAAAACGGCATTCGCGCACAGAACGCTTGTTTTACCGTTCCAAGCGGAAGCGGTGATGGTGTTTGATCTAAGCGGAACGATAGTCGTAGTGGACTTTCTTATAGATCGAAATTTTGAATTTTAAATGTTGACAACAGAGAACCGACGCACCTCGGACGCGGTCGTGCGTGAGCGTCATTTGTGACGTCATCTTGACTAGAAAGGGGCTTGTGACGAACGATCGCAGCGATCACGCCCATTAGAGGTACGGACTTTGAGCGTTACGATTTTTGCGGCCGAATTCTAGAACGTAACTTAGATAGATCGAAGAAGATATACGTTGCTAAGATTTTATTTACCTGTCCATAGTACTGGTTGGCGGGTATTTGCGGCGAGTAGTGCGCGACCCGCGTCCTTCCCTTGTCCCGGTTGAACCCACGACCTTGTATCACAATAGTGGATGCGTACTTGCTGCTTGGAGCCGGCTGCTGCAGCAGCGACACTGTTTCCGGGGCCGTTTGAGACGGCGGGACGGCTGTCGATCAAACAATCTATATAAGACTCTCGTATAGTACAAATTGGGGCTATTTCAGAATACTTGATTTCGTAGCTATGCTTAAAGTACGTGAAAATGCAGATACATCGTCAAAGCCGTGATATTCTAATTTACTAGTCATAAATTTACAGTCAAATTGTGATTCCTCAAGAATGAGATTTTAGTTCTCAGTACTCCTCTAATAATAAACTATTGATACAGTTAACTTTGAATAAAGTGTATGTTATAGTCCCTTATTGCACTGAAACTCTTATTTATAATAATATTACCTTGACGTTTCATAGTCCAAGTTGAATTGGCCATGGTCACGCGATGACTAGTTAAGTCACGGCCAATGGAACTTAGTCGAAACATTTAGGCAATATAAATATATTTGAGCGTGATTTATTTATGTTTCATGTAAGTGTTTCAGTGTTTTTCGAGAAACCCTCAAGCTGAGAAAAATAGTAGTAAACTCTGATGGAAAAAAAAAGGTTTGGAATAACTTGGAATTTAAGATTAATCTTTCTTAGCACAATTAGTGAGACAGTATTTCAGCGTTTTTAGAAAAGCAAACCCTACAGGAAGTTACGGTGTGAATAAGTTTGTATGGTTATTTTATAAACTCTTGATATCTTTGTTCGGTGAACAAAGATATGGAGGAATTATTTGAACTTCCCGCTGGCTAGAACGCGATTTCCGGCGGGAACACAAGTTTTCTGTATTTCTGGTGTATTCTTGTGTATTTCTGGTTCTGTTTGTATGTGATATAAATGATTCGAGCAACTACGACACAAGTCGCATGGTAGCTCCCAAACAGAGAGGGAAAAAACCTGTCTCCTCTCTTAAAATTCAAAAAATTTCAACCAATTATAAAAAAAACTTTACCATCCATCTTTCTTCTCCTGGATTTACTCCATTTGTGCGTTTTTAGATTTTTTTACGCACTGTATCATAATATATTTCGCACATCTAAGTATTGAACTCACTTTTTTATATATAAAAGTTAAATGAGAATAATAATTATCCAATTCTCTTTGTTGTATATAAAAAGTATAAATATTGAAATAGAACATCCACAACTTTGAACTCATCTTTTTTTACTATCTCACCCGGGCAAAGTCGCGGTTAATACAGCTAGTATATAAATATAAATTGAACAAAATAAGTTCCGCTAGCTCCCAAATTTTTTCACCTTCTAAAGAAATTTAGAAGACGAATTACCTGCACTATACTTGTTATACACAGAGGCATCCTGCTGCGTGACTATTTTTGGAGTATTAACGTATTGCAATCTTGAGTTTTTCCCTCCATACACATCGGGCATGTGGTGATCCGAGTTCGGCTGCTCGAATCCTTGATACTGGACCATATCCTGATTGGTCAGTAAGTTATTCTGCATCTCTGATTGGACGAACAGCCGACCGTTATCGTAAATCCGCATCTGCTCATTCTTAATAGACTGCTCGGACATTGCCATCATCTGAGTATTGTTGCTCGAACCTTGAACAAATACAGTTACATATTATGCAAATAACATCATTAACATTATTTAGTAATGATTATGTAATGCGTTGTTCATTTACTTTGACGCTTATACGTCAATTGAGAATGTTTACCAGTACGAGTGTTTATATGCCTTTATGGTAATATTGACTTATATAGGTATTTTCTATAATTAGTATACGGTTTCCTGCGTCTAGGATATTTGGATATGACCAGTCGGCCGCGTTGATATAAACCAATTATACACACAAATTAATTACATGCGTACCTATAAATCTTATAATTTTTAACATAGAAAACCAAAATGAGGATTTTCTTAAATTATATCCGGTCTTTCTGTGTCGATAGCTAGACAGTCGTAGGCTGCTGACGCGATCGACTTATTTTCCACAGTGTCATCGCCTGTACTGTCATGGTACCCTGGTACAATATTCGTCAACAGGTATATTTAAATAACCAATTATCTTAGACGCGTATCTGTGGCCGGCGCGGTCCACTAACCTAAGCCCTATAGAGCCGATTCTACTAACAGTGTATCATCAGGTGGCAGCCCAGTTTAAACAAAGAGCCTTAGTCTAATCGGTACGCACCATGTATCGACATCTGGCTAGTAGGCATGGTGGTAGACGTCGTAGATTGACTATACCCCTGCGGGTATGAGTCCACTGTCATGCCACTCCGGTACAGCGTGTCGTCAGATGGCAACGCGCTTTCTTCAGGAACGGGTGGCAGCCGGGCACTTGAAAGGAGTTCTAAAATAGGAGATAACTTTTTAACAAACAAAGATCTTGGAAGAATTCAAAACTCTTAAGTAATTCAAGTATTTAGGTGTGTAAATATAAGCAAGTTTGCTTTTTATATACTCGATAGTAAAGCATTTTGTTATCGCCTAAAATTTGTGTACGATTACATTGAAGAAAATTATATTACTGAACCAAGAATTAGAGGTTTAGTGCTCTAGGACCCGTAACGAATGTTTATTTTAGGTAAAGATCAATAATTAGTTTCATCTCATATTTCATCATCTTATTAACATACCATTACGACGACGTTAATTAAGAACACCAGATTTGTCACAATTCATCTATATGATTCTGTATACATTTGCTTTCTTTATATGTGAAAGCGTTTATTTATTTATTTGTCTCAATCTCATTCTTACTATAAAGGTCTGAAGTACTTTTATAAAATGTTTATAAGTTATCTTAGTAGAGCTCTATATGATAATTATTCTCGTAAATACATTATGCGAGGAAAGGATTTAACCAATAATAAATAAAATAAATATAAAATATCTGATTGGACGCAAGCCCACTCCAGACATTTTTTTTTTCTCTCTTCGGTCATCTTCTTTCATTCCCGTTGTATGCGATCAAAGACAGATATAATCTGAGCGGGATAGCGAGAACTCTCTCGATTATCTCGCTATATAATCGCTAGCCGCGATTTATATTCTCATTCTTTACTCAATATTCATGTACCTTGTAGTGGTTCCAATGTGTCCATAAAATCATCCAAATTAGGTTGAAGAGGCCCTAAGCTCGGCTGAATAAAATCTGCTAAGCTGGCGCCCCTGGCTGAAAATGATATAATCATATTAATATGGCACATGGAACAAACAAGTTGTAATATTTAGATAGATTATCAATAAGCTGGATTATATTTATTAAAAGATTACAATCATGAACGCGATTCATGATAGATAAGAGCGGTCGGAAAGCCTAGGAGGCTCGGCTTTCTTTGCTATCTCGTAGTCGAATCAAATTATTCCGACTAGATATTATAATATTGGCCACGGAGATAATTTTAATCGAACATATCAGGGAAAATATATTTTCGTGTGCTTTATTATAACTTGTATAAATTTATCACGTTTTATTGACAATGGAAATTCCAAGGTAATTTTTTTAATGCCCTTGACTCGAAGTTGGTTCAGAAAGTAATTGAGTGTATACAAAAACAAACGTTCAGTTCATTTACAATATCATACATAATATTTATCCTTTTAATGTATACTAGTTTAGGTAATATCTCGGTTTAGGTAACATATTACCTAAGCTATGCGTTCGAAACGCGAAAGTTTAAAAGTTACAATTAATGTATACTTTAAACTAACATATATATTTTAAACTAGCTGCGCCCCGCGGTTTCACCCGCGTAAGTTCCGGACCCGCGGGAATTCCGGGAATAATTAGAAGCCTATGTTCTTTCCCAAGCTCTGGACTATCTGTGTACCAAATTTCATTCAAATCGGTTCAGTAGTTTTGGCGTGAAAGCGTAACAGACAGACAGACAGAGTTACTTTCGCATTTATAATATTAGTAAGGAATAGTAAGGATAGTACGGATGGCGTCTCTGAAATTGACAAGTCAGATTAGCCTTTTAAAACCTAAAACCGTGTAAATTGTTGTTTTTTATGCCTGATAAGAAAGCATTTGACCACTATATCACCTAATGGAAAGTGATGATAGTTTCCTAATTCAGTTTTATCTCCTGCACTTCCACTGATCGGATATTTAGGTTCACTAATTTGCGACACTACTCTACCACTACATAGTTTCTATGTCCTATATGTCTGTATTCACTAAAACCATTATAAAAATCAATCTCCCTCCAGACAGGGAAAACGAAGAGCTGGTGAAAATCTTGCCAGCGAGTTCTTCTCTCTCCGTGAGAATGGTTCTACCGGTTCCATATCAAATGGCAGAGGTTATTCACTAAATGTTTACCGATCTCCCTGCAGTCCGGGAAAGCGAAGGGCTGGTGGCTGGTGATCGTGGAGAACAGCGTGTCAGTCATGAAGTTGAGATAGTCCTCGTCTGTCAGCATATTGCCCGCGAGATCGCTGCATTGCGAGAAGTCCACCGTGTCCATATCCGATACCTATAGGTAAAGACATGGACAGTGCTAACTAAACACTGAATACCAATTCCAATCCCTAAAAATAACTACAATCTCAATATTCATTGTCAGTGACACTCATAACGTGGTCCACCTGGTCAATCGTAACTGATTGATACGTCAAGCAATGCTCAGTGAGGCCATCCTTAGATAGGTGAATTTTTTTTTCAAGATTTTCAACTGATTTTCTCGGTGCTTCGGGGGCACGTTAAACTATCGGTCGCGGTTGTTAGTCGTAAGATAACAGTCTTTTCAGATCCTGATACTAGGACTGCCCACTAGTCTAAACGACAAGCGATATCACTTATTTTATATATAGTAAAGGTAACTAATTGAGCTAATATCAATATCAAGAATACATCAAAGAAAACTAAATTCGCAACTTACCGCGTCCTGGACAGAGGTATCTCCTTTGCCAAGGAGACGCATTATATGAAATTTGCGCCATTTTTTATATTCCGCTATGACTGCTTCTGCTCTTCTCTTCCAATATTTCCCTTCCAATATCTGTGTCTGTTAAAACAAAACAATAATCACATTAATATTATGAAGGCGAAAGTTTGTGAGTGTGTTTGTATGTATGTGACTTCTTCACGCTCAAACAGCTAGATCAATTTTGATGAAATTTGGTATGGAGGCAGCTGACACCCTGGATTAACACAGGCTACTTTTATCCCGGGATTCCCGCGGGTCTCGGACTTACGCGGGTTAAACCGTGGAGCGCAGATAGTGTTTCATATTTTCATTGATCCATAAACTCAAATAAACATAAACGCTTTCACAATACAATACATTACAATACAAATACTCTTTATTGAAAAACCAATTCAAAAATCTTAAGAACTAACTAAATAAATAAATCTTAAAGAGGTTTCACAATAGCACACTTTCACACTCACAGCCCCACACTAAGTTCGATGACTTGTGTCGTGGGTGCTGGAAACATTCACATCACACACACTCCCTATATACTAATATTATAAATCTGAAAGTTTATGTGTAAGTAGGTATGTTTGTTCCCTCTTCACGCTTTAATGGTTGAACGGATTTGGATGACATTTGGAATGAATATAGAGTATACCTAAGATTAACACTTAGGCTACTTTTTAACTTGATAATAGCGTGTGAAGCCGCGGGGCACGGCTAGTATATAAATGATATATAAATAATCTATATGATATATAAATGATCTATTTAGTAATCTCATTATTATGAGACAGACAAAACTTGGGCAGAATCACAACCAATGTTATATGAAGGCTTAGCCAGCCCAGGCGTACAGGGCGACCTTTACCTAACAACAGCACA
This sequence comes from Lomographa bimaculata, assembly GCA_948107665.1. NCBI lineage: Eukaryota > Metazoa > Arthropoda > Insecta > Lepidoptera > Geometridae > Lomographa > Lomographa bimaculata. The sequence continues at coordinate 11,314,006 of OX403589.1, forward strand.
AGTATATTTTTTTTATTACAAGACTAGCATTTGATTACATTACCGCCATTATGAAAAATTTAAGATAAAAAGTCACGTGCTTATCATTTCCACTTGCTTCTGATTAAGATAAGTATGAAATGTAAGGATCCCTACAGAAACTTGAGCTAGCTAGACTCAGACAGAAGGATTTTTGTTAAAAGTCGTGTTTTTTCAACCAACTTCAAAAAGGAGGTTCTCTATTGGACTATGTTTTTTTATATGAAACGCTTTCACACTCACAGCCCCACACAAGTTCAATGACTTGTGTCGTGGGTGCCGGAAACATACACATCACAATCACAACCAATTTTTGTTTGTATGTTACGCGATATCTCCGCCAATTATGAATCAATTTTCATATTTTTTTTGTTTGGTAGATTATACTTCAGAGGTAACCTAAATATAAGCGGTGAAGTCGGTTTTTTTAAGCTTTGCTTGCGTTTGATTATTCAAAGACATTTTCATCTGCTTAAGTCCCATGCTGCTGCTCATCTTGTTTAAAAGGAAAACAGAATTTATTTTTATCTCTTGGAACCTAGGACCTACTATCAACTAAAAATGCATGTTAGATCTGAGCGTGATAGGATAACGTTAGTATGTAAATAGAATTAGCGCCTCATTTGTTTTTCCTTGAGAAGAATCGTAAAGCTAGTGACCGCATCAGCTCGTTTTATGTATAACTAACAGTTTCATAGCTAACAGTGATTTCACCATATTTTGTGGTAGCATATACATAAGTTGACACATCAACGTAAATGTTTATTGTTGTGGTGGTTACGTATCTAAGTGCTAAATGCTATTGTACATAATTGACACTACTCGTACCCTGTATATTTCATGAAGATGTTAAGAGAAATCGCTGCGCTGTTCTAATTGATTCCATAAAAATGTAATCAAGATCGGATGAAGGAGACAAACAAACGCACTCACGCATAGTTCAAAGACTTGTTCAGTTGGTTCTATCAAACATAACATCGCACCTAGATCCAGAAGCACAAACATCCCTTGGGAATCCAAATTGTGAACCTACCGGGAGTCGAACCCAGGACCCGTGACGTAGAAAGCAAAGAATTGCTCACTGCGCCAACTGGATCGTCAAAGGCTGCGTAATAGTTTATTGATTTCGTCAGGCGGACTAAAATCCATATAAAGGGATGCCCACTAGTCCATACAACAATCAAACAAGCAATTTCATAGTTGTATCTTAAGGTGCAGATGTACGTCTATGCGAGCACCTTTTTATCCCCCTTACAATTTAGCACATAGAGGTGCATATTGCGTAAATTATCGTGCCGGTTACGCAAGGTCACACGTGGCAATCTTTAATTTTTTAAGGTTTGATTATAATTTCGTGAAAACGCTGAAGCTAAAGATAAAGTCTAGTAAATATACGTATATGAAATAACTTCCGCAGTGTTTTAATATAAAATTGCGAAACAAATGGTTACAAAAATACGAAATGATTTAGCATGAGATTTGATACTTTTTTCCTTTATATTTTAGAATGTTATGAATATTCTAAGAAGAAAGCATCATATCCTACAGATTCCGGCTGAATATTTTTATTTATATGGTTTATTTTTGAATGCCGAGTTAAACGGTTACAAAGTCACGAGTTTAAGAGACATTTTGGTATCACCCCCTTAAGTAGTTGTTAAGAGGGTGATACCAAAATGTAGGAATGTAAGGAAACGTTTTTAGTCTTACCTCTGGTTTCACGTGGGTGTCCACGTCAAGTGGTGATGCGAATTGGCATACCAACGTATTCTGTTTCTTAATGACTGAAAAATAAGAACAAATGTAACTTTAACTCATTTTAGTCATGCTATAACTTTATCGTTTGTTATGAAAGCAACAAAGTTAATTAAATAGATTTATATATACCGTATCGATCGTTATAATATAACATATTATGCAACTAGCCTACCTACCTACTAAATACAAATATATATTACGTAAACCATAGTCGTAATTTTGACAAATCAAACAAACAAATAGGCACCTAAAAATAGTGTATGATTACGACGCTATTTTCAGGATTTGGTATAATGTTAGGATTTGTTTAAGTTACATGTTCGAATCTATGGTTTACTTGTGGTTCCCCGCGGCTTCGTCCGCGTTTATTTTTGAAATATCACCAAAACCCCAATTCCTTTATTTGTGTAAGAGAAAATTGTTTATTTCAAAATTTTCATAGTGCATCATTAAAATCGGTCCACCCGTTCTCGAGTCAAAGTGTTGTAACAAACGCGACTTTGTTTAAATGTAATATAGATTTAATTATTGTTTCAGTTAAAAGATAGGAGCTAATTGCTTAATTTTTATTTGGCATACAAGTTACTGTAAATATTATTCTCATTGTAAATAAATTATACAGATATACACATATTCGAACATTTTTTTTTATTTCTTATATAAATATGTATAAAATTAATTCTTTGTTTAGTAATATTTGTAAATATTATAAAATTCTCGGCGATTCATTTCTCTAGTTTTCGAATTTCTAATACCCTTGGCAATTTTTCATAGCCTTAGAATTGATGAACTTAATAAAAACATTTAATATCTGTTGATTAAATTTACTGTCTGTGATATATATGTTTACATTGAATAAACTAGATATATCCAGTGTAAATAGGTACTCTGCTTTAACTAAGTGTAAGCAATCGTATTCATTAGTACAAAAATATGTAAATTTAGTCAATGTTACTGTGGCTACATTAGCAAAGATATTTATAACCAAATGCGATTATTTAATTAACAACTACTACGCCATTTAAAAACAATAATAAAAATATTAAGGATTTATATGACTTCACTCACGATTGTCACGCATTGTTACGAGACTAGTTTCGGAGCATTCGGTGCTCCTTCATCAGCCGAGTACGCATGTAGACCGTCCGGGGCGTCTCGGCGTGTACTGACGCCGGACATATTCAATTATTACATATTTTTGTACTAATGATTACTGGTTTAGGCACAAAATGGGTATATGCTACTTTCTAAAATAGTGCCTATCAGTTAAATTCATGTTATTTTGAAACTTTAGTAATACAAAGTAAAACTAAATTTTAATAGAATTAATTTGTCTTGTAAACATTACAGGTTGATGATAAAACATCAAATTTTTACTCAATCTATTAACTCTTTATCATACGAAAAAAAAATATGTACTTAACTATTATCTAACCTAGTATTTATTTTCGTCAGGTTAAGAAGTCACACTTACAATGTTACATTATATCATCAACTACTAGTAATGGTAGGTATATATGTCATCATAAACTTAAATGAATCATATCAAAAAATCCCGTTACAATTGATATTTTTCCTTTTTAGGTTCAGCCTACTTTAGTTTTGCCTAGTGTGGTTAATGCTATAGAAACAAATTACTACTACTAGATATAATAGGTATAATTGAAGTTATTGTGACAAGAGACTTACACTGCATGTGCCAGCATCTCCATATAACGTTGTTCAATCTGATCTTGTCCTTCCACCGGAGCTTTATACCTTTGAAACGATTCCATTTTGGTGACGTTAATTTTTGTCTGAAGAGAAATACAAATAAAACCAAATTTACAAACATAGTAATACTCACCATACTTCTTCAAACACCCCGTCACAAACTAACATTAGATAAAAGCACTATTCTAATAGGGTTAACTATAAAAGTCCTAGAACTCATAAGAAACATTTTTATTTTAAAACAAGTAATCAATGCCATAATTAAAATATATGAACAAATATTATTTTATGGAAAGCAGACAGTCCGAAAGATAAAACTGTACTGTACTGGCGAAGTGAGCCTAAATCGCCAGACAATCAACGGTTACGGCACCTATCAGTGCCACTATCAGTATGTGATCTTAAGCTTTGTGCAAATAGCATGATAAGAAAGAAACCTACTCTGTATCTTATCTAAAGTAACTGCTTGTTCAAATATATGAAACGGAAAAACAAGATACTAGTTTTAAATGTAGTAAAACCATGTTAACTACAATGTATAGATAGTTTTCTTACATTTTTCGATATTTAAAATACATTATAAATTCTACACTTTTTTCTTTTTCAAAAATGCTGCTTTTCATTAAATATATGTACATACCAGTTGTTTAAACTAAACATTATGAGCCTGGGTTTTTACCAACAAACTATAGTTTATCCTTGATCGTGTTATCAAAAGGGCAACTTATTAATTGCACTGATAAGCATTGTTGACACAAAATTCAAGTACGAAAATAACACCAAATTGTAGGAGATATTACAGCAACACATGTGCAGCATTGCCAAGCAAAAACATTTCTATAATGAATTAACATGAAATGTACATGCCTAATTACATGCCAATTTAGAACTATACAGTAAACATGTATACTATCATGACACTCACTAACTTTGGTAGTGAGTAGAGAGATAGTTCAAGGAATGGAGAATAACCAAGGACCTTCATAGTGTTTTAAATATTTTTTTCCCCTGATTCTTAACAAGTACAGTCTAAGCTGACAGGCACAACTAGGCTTGCCAGTTTTGTAATATTAATAAAGCAATTTATATTTGATAGATTTAAGTAATTATGTGTAATCAAAAGATAGATACTAGTTTGTAATTTATATGGCAATTAACTGTTTACTTTATAATTCTAAATAAACAATGCATTTAACATAATTGTGTTTACAATTGAATGGAATATTTCTAATCATATGCAATTTTTTTTTTTTTTGACAGGCTAGTGTTTGACCACTATCTCACCTGATGGTAAGTGACGATGTGATCGAAGCTGGTAAACACACTAGACCTGGAATTTTTAAGAACATTGTACATACCTATATTATATAATCCAATGATATAACATTCTCTGGCAATTTTTTGCAAATATTAATAATTCTGTTACAATCTCTAGAGCATTGACAGAATGTAAACAATAGCAAAAACATAAAATAAAAAGTAATACATAAATAAGTATGAAACTATTCATAGACACAGTTATCACTTATCACAGAGTTTGTGACCTGCCTTTAATACAGGCCACGACGACCTCCTCTTATCTTTGCAAGCAGAACCCAATGGAAACATACCGCTTCCTCGTTTTCGTCCAATCCATAAGTTATCGATAACATTGATTATTTAAACTAAGCTTTGCTTGGACTCAATGACATAATAATATTGTATTTTAATGATATACAATGAAATATATAAATGTTAAATTACACCACATAACAGAATATACATTATTTTAAAATAAAATACACCACTGTTGAAATGATAAAATACTTTGTATGTAAAATTCAGCATATATATTAAGCATCAAGCAAAACCATTAGGATGAATGACCATCATGGTGAAGAGAAGATTTTCCAATGATAGCTGTCAAACAATTAAAAAACAAATAATGAAAATTTTTGTCAAGCTGCATTCATTTTTAGACTGGAAGATCTGTACACGAAGATATTTTTTTTCTTTAGACAGTTTACTAGCCTCTGCTGTTAATTGTAACCAATAACCTGACATTCATTTTAGATATTATCACATAGAATACATAGGTCTACACTAGTATTGAGGCAACCTAGACAATTAGTAAATATCTATTATAAGTTCAAAGAAATTTGAGAACAGAATAAAGAAGACTATAAATAAATAAAGTGATTTGGGACCAAATGGATGATAAGGATACAATGAAATGCAAGAATGCAGAAATGCCTGCGATTCTGTGACGTCGTTGGTAAGAGGAAGTATAGAACAGCAGCATACCTTCAGAAAGATATTCATCAGTTGCCTACAGCCTGCTGCACTATATAAATAGGTATATGAATTATATCAAGATGGGGTTTAATGAGTTACCTAAATAATGTTGATTTTAAAGGGAGACACTCACCTATATGCCAAAGTCATGCATTTGAACAATTTAGTAAGTGATATTTCGATTGAAAGTTGTTGGTGTTGTTTACTTTCATCTCTTTCAGTCGGCGGGAACGGTTTCTGTACTCCTGGCACAGTGTAGGTCGCAACCACAGACACTTTAGGGACATTTTGTTCTTCATCAGGAACAGTAACTAAATCGTCGAAATCATCCTGGGCTTCAGCCTCAAAATGTGATACCATAAAATGCCCCGAATGTATTGTTTCCTTCTCACCGCGCAACTGTCTCTTCTGGACCTGGTTCATTGTTATTTTTAAAATAATAGATTTTACACAAAATTGTATACACGATTTATTATAATTACGTTTCTATTTGGATTTCCCTTTAACTTTTGGACTTAGCCATATTTTTACATATTCACTCACACGCACATACACATTGTTTTTTTCAACCTGACATTGACCTGACTGACATGCGAAAATGACACTAGTGTAAATGTTGCCACCATATAAATTTATAGGAACTGACCCCTATTACTAACTTTTTGTTGCACGCGGTTTTTATTTGAATTAGGCAAAAATGAACCTTATTTCTTAGAAGTTTTATCAATTTAGTATTGGAACCGTTTGCAACAGAGATAGATAATAGGGAGTCAGAAATATACGGTTTTCCATAAGCAGTGCTCTCATAGACAAAATTATACGCACCGTTCCCTTCTGTCAAGGAACAAGCCGCGGTGAACCATAACAATATTGACTACTATTTTTTACTTTGGCTCATACATGGCTGGTTATCTTCGTACAACGAAACGCTCTAGGTAGCGCCATTTTGTTTTTAGTGTTGTATGACATTTCGGGTTGGCTGTGATTGGCTAGGGTTTTTCTTTTTTTTTTTTATGTACGATAGACAAGCGTTTGACCACAGTCTCATCAGTTTCTTGTCATATCTGTATGTCAGGAGGTATATACATCGAGATAGGAAACAAACCTACGGTTTGTAAATTAGCTACAACATCCTTGGGTATATATAAAAATATGACATGACAGTTTTTGTGTCAATTGAAGCCGCGTTTGGTTATCCTCTCCGCATTAATTGTAATAAAACCTGCTTTATAGCTCAAGCAGTTATTTTGCATATATGCAAAATGTATTACGAGTGCTGCGTGTGTAGAAGTTCGCGACGGGACGGTATTTTATACCATTTTCAAGGCACTGAGAAAAGACTCATTATTTGACTAGTGTCTCGACCGTGATGATTTGTAAAAGCTATCTGTAGAACAACTATCAAAGCTGTTTGTGTGTCAAAAACACTTTGAAAAGAAGTTTATCACGCCCAAAGCTCGTTTTCTAGGACGAGCTTACCCAACTCTTTTCTCTGCAGAGGAAATTTCGAGTGGAATTTCATTTCGTGAAAATCCCGGTAAGGTTTTCCTCATTTACTTAGTAAACATATATGTAAATAGTGATGTTATTATACATAATAGTCATCAAGTATACCAACAGTGCAGACATTACTGCTCCAGGCCCGAGAAAATTGTAGGGTTTGTGCACTATAAACTTCAGAGCGGGATGTCAGTGCAAAACATATCGCCCCCACTTAGACATAGAGATTTAATTCAAATTATGAAATTCAGTTCAGTCAACCTATGTATTATTTTATCCTACTATTTAAACAAAGGATATGCCTGTTTTACATTATTCGACTAACCCACATAACTGTTTGTTACTATAATAGCCATTTCTATAAATATGAATACTAAAAGATCAGGGTATCAATGCTGAACTTTGAGTTAAACATAACATAATTATTTATGCTAACTTTTATCCTATGTTTATTTCAGAAAATGTCAACCCACAGCCAGAGCATGCTTATTCGCGAAAGAGGCACTTTGACCATACATATTCAAAATGGGAACTACTGAGAGGTACCTACTTTCATAAACTAATTATATAATTACAATATTAAATGATGTATGGATATTTATGATTTTTTATATCCCTACTATTTATGCAGGTGTTATGTTTTTAGTAATTCTACTGTTTCTATTATATTTTACTAATAGTAATTGTTTTTGCATTTGGATGTGTGTTACTTGACATGTTTAAATAACACAAAAAGATTAAAGAGATTTTAATGTTTGACAGGTAGTTTGAGTGATTAGCTAACTAACAACTACTTCAAGTGTTTTGGATTTATCAGAAACATCAACAAAACTGCCTATGAGTCAAAACACAGGTACTCATGCATGTCATAGCACACAATTATTACATCCTACTTTTTTTTTTTTTTATTATTTACCTCATTAAACACATTACATCACATAATATAAATCAAAAGGAATCTATTTGTTATCTATTCATAGCTAAAGTGCTGATTATAATATTGTAAAGTTTGATAGAAACATTATTTAAATCATAAAGACATCATATTAGCCCTTGAAGGTTCAGGGTAGAGCACAACTAGTACATTAAAATATATGTAACAATATGTATTTATATAAATATACATTTTACATTAAATGAATGACAACTTTTGGTTATGTTTTTTTATTTATTTCAGTAATGCCTGTTACCACTGGTTCTACTGATACTAGTCTCTTGGATTTACCAGGGACATCACAACTGCCAACCATTCATGCCTCAGGTATTATTTTTTTTTATATTTTGTAGTAGATAGATACATAATACACAAAAATGTAATAAACCGAGATAACAATTTTTTTTTTCTCTCTTTTAGGTTTCAACTCGCCAAGAATTCAATGCAAACCAAGAAACGGTTGCAGAGCATGTAAGAAACGGTTGAACCACAAATTAAAGGATTTAACACCAACAGGCCAAATTTTATAAAGAATACCAGAAAGTGAAAAATCAAGCAAGCGTATGCAAACGTGCTAAGATGGCTATGAAATTCAGTAAAGAGAATGCATTTAAAATTGTCTGAAAATATGAACTCCTATCCAAGAAGGCTTATGAAAATGCAGATTAACCTTTGCACGAAAAATAAAAAGGGCCGCCGATTCACAGAACAAAAAAAATTAATTCGTCTGACTTTAATCTCTTGACTGTACCAAACATAAAACGATGAGTCCAATCGACTGTACCGAACACATAACGATGCTTCTCACCCATTTAATTGCCTTATCTGTGAGGTTTACAATAATGAATTGGTGTAGTATAATTCATAAAATTTTGATAGGCACTGACATCTCAAGATTAAAAATAGAATTTTACCAGCTATGCAAATGAAGGCATAATTATGTTAAACTAGCGATCCGCCCCGGCTTCGCCCGGGTGCATTTGTATGGGAAAAAGAAAAGGGCTATTTTTAGGGCTTTTCCAGCAATAATTCTAATTTTTCTCGCCGTAAAAACCATCCTTGAACTTCAACGAACATTTTAAAAAAAGATTTGGCCAAATTGGTCCAGGCGTTGTTGAGTTATGCGCTTACCAACACATTTTGCGATTCATTTTTATATTATAGATATCAAAAGAAATTGAATAATAAATCATTTAATAAATAACAGTTGTTTTCCTTGTTTACTCTTAGCTATAACAGGCTTCATTTATGTTAAAATTTTTATCCTTAATAGACTAGCGTTTGAAAACTATCTTCTTTATCTTATTAGTGGTAAAATGGTCGAGGTTGGTAAACATGCTAGACCTAGAATATAAATACAGCTAGGATATAAAATAATATTAGTAATTTAAACAAAGCTTAAATAATGCCTTCAGTGGGCTGAATGTGCCACATGCAATAAGCCATATAGAGAAAAAAAATTACGGCAGAATGTACTACATTACTTTGCCAATCATGAACGAAAAAAAAAAAAGCTGTCATACGACACTAAAAACAAAATGGTGCTATTAGTATACATTTTTGTTCTACAGTGAGCAGTCTGTACGTAGTACTCTGTGTGGTCTGTGGGCTCATAGTTTTAAGAATTGCATACATTACAGTACATTTCCCGCGTTTCCCGCTCCGCCTTGTGTGTAAACGCTCTTAGGTATTTATGTTATTTATTTATGTGCAAGGGACGAAGCGCAATGATTTTGTACCTAAAGTAATGTTTGTTTCCTATCTCGATTACGAAGCGTTCGATGCCATTTTATGCCCTTACAACTACGAAGTAATCTCTGTGGTCTGTGCTTACAACCTTACAATAACCGCTCCGCCCGGTATGTAGGAGCCTTAACTCGTGGGCTACCCATGCAGAGTGATTGCAATATCTTTGTACCCATGGACAAACAAGGGTAATCAAAAAAAACTAAAATTTTGCGCGCGAGATAATAATATGCTTAGTAGCGTAAGATTTATTATTTTTCTAAATTTTGTTGTAAATTCGTAGATCACGTTGAGTAATAAAAATAAAAGCAACTATGAATTCAACTAGCCCCAATGCTTCACCAAAATTTCGAAATTTGTGCTACAAACACAAACAATCACCCAAAGAATTGAAGGACAAAATGAGAAAGGTACGTGGATCACATCATCATGATTTATCATCTAAGCACGGACTTCAAAAGATACTGTATTTATGATAAAAGTTATGGGCTGTAGGTACGCAAACAATGATGATACATTATGATTCCCTATTAGCTGTGTCCCGCGGCTTCGCTAGTAGCATTGCTAAGTGACATGTATTCTACTGTTTTTGAGAGGTACTACTTGGTTACTGTGAATACTGAGATGGTAAACTCTGTTCACTTAATATTATCTAGTTAAGACAGAGGTGAAATGTTTGTCTATCATAGTCACAAATGAATAAAAACCGCTTTTGGGGGCTGAGTCACCCACGTCCGTAGGAGGATACCCCTTAAGTCTGACTCCCTACACTAGGTCCCCGGGTATTGCTAATCAGGTGACATTTGAGAGGTAGTAGAGCATTTTGTGAGTTGCTCGCCTGGCTTGCTACCAAAGTAGCTTACCACCATCAAGTTGAAAGTCTGCCGCCAAGCCAAATACGGTGTTCCGGCAGTTATCCTTGAGAGCCTGCGTATTCCAGGTCTAACGTTCGTTATTCCAGGTCTAGTGTTCACCAGCTTCGATCACATCGTCACTTACCATCAGGTGAGATAGTGGTCAAACACTAGCATGTCACAAATAAAAAAAAAAAAATCAGCTCTGTATCACCAATATTCTCATGTCAAACAACTGTTTTGATATGGCGGTATAAGGTAATAATATACGGTACTAAGGCAATACGAAAGATGTAATATGTTAATTAAAGTCATTTACTTTAAACATATACACTTATTATTTCTGCATTAGGTTCATTTTTGGTCTAAGAAAATACGACCACGTTTCAGAATTTCGCAAGAAGCTCGCTTGGTTGCCTATTTGCCTTTGCCGGAACTCTCACATCCTATCCCTCCTGTATAGCATCCTCTTCATTCCCACTACTCCTCTGTACCTGAAAAGCTGCTTCAAATTCCTTTACCTTACCAAATCCCTTTCCTTACGATCTTCCAATACTCTCCAATTTGCCAATTCCCTCTCACGCATCTCAAATGTATGGAAGAACTTTACTGTGCATGCTGTCCGTCCATGGAATGCATTGCCTGTGCCTATTAGGGAAGCAAAGTCTCTTTCTATTTTCAAAACTTTAGTATATAAACACTACTTATCCATTTGAATATATGATATAACCTATATTTATGTAGTATATGTATTTTATTTGTACTTTTATCATTTTAATTATTCTATGTAGTTTATTAAACATATTATATTTATGAAAATTTGTACTGTAAATTTGTACACCTCCACCGACCTCAGTTGCTACTACAATTACTGTCCGCCCAGTGTACTGCCTTATATTATTAATTTCGTAGTTTTAAGTTTGTATCTTTGTTTTTTTGGTGTACAATAAAGAATTTTGTATTGTACTGTATAAACACTTCACTTACAGCCCTACACTAAGTTTCAAGACTTGTAATGTGGTTCATGGCTGCCAGAAACATTAACATCACTCATCCGAACCAGAAACACAAATTTTCCTTGTGGAGAAAACTTGAACCTGGTACTACACCAATGCGTAGTTCCTATAATAAATAACATACTTTTTCTTTATTGATAATAATCTAGTGGGTAAATATAACAACATTATTGTTTTCAGAGCTACAAGGACAAAGTGCAAAACTGCAGAGAAAAGATTTTGGATCGATTCCGTGGACCAGTTGTAGAGCAAGAATTATGTAATACACTTACAGAGATTTATAAAACCATGTTCAATTTCACTGGTGAAATTGAAAGTGACGAGATTGAAGTGATGCAAGAGCTTAAAAATGAGCTTGTACAAGAAGAACTGGAATGGTATACTATATTTTTTTAGGTTCAATAATCACTTAAAAAGGGCTTCTATGTCATAACTCAGTGTGAACACCCTGCTCTAGTAGCATTGTCAAATAAAGATTGATGACCCAGTTGGCACAGTAAGCTTGTCATTGCCCTTTGCAATGAGGTTCCTGGGTTCGAGTCCTGACAGGACAATTTGCTTCCCAAGGGATATTTGTGCTTCTGGTTCTAAATTTCCAGCACCCACAATACTAGTCTTTGAACTGAGTGTGAATGTATTTGTTTGTGTTAGTTAATTAAGTTAAAAGATAGGCTCAGACAGAATAATGTAATATTTTTGTTAACACTGCATTTTAAGTGCTTACTGCACCTCCACTTTTCTAACAATAAAACACTGAATTTTAATGTCACATTTAAAGGGTGTTACTATTTACAATCAAGCCTAGAAGATTCTGTAAGCCATCCTTCACATTTCAAAGCATTAAAGTAATTCAGCTAGTACTTGATGTAGATGCTTTGTTGGTATATGCAGTATGGCATAATGTATTTAAATTCATAAACTGAACAATTTCATCTTTTTATATCTTTCAGGTGGCTGCAAGAATATGAAAAATCACAAATGGAAAATGTAGATTGGTCTGCAGTGGAAGAAGATAATAATGTCATATGTCCAGTCTGCCAAAAATCTAATTTCAAGTCTGTAAACAACATTATCTCCTGCTCAAACTGCAACATTAAGATTAAAAGCCATAAAACATTATTGGAAGTAAAGAAACACATTATATCTTGTGTGGAAAAACATACCGCTACTATGTGCATGCATGAACCCCAATTTACAGTATTATCAGAATCAAATGAAGCCCACATTTATCTTCTTTGTGACGTCTGCTCGGAAATGAATATGGTGTTATAACTTTCTTTCTAATAATTAATTACTTCTTTGCCTTATTGATTAAAATTGTTTTATTGTGATTTTGTTAAATATTCAAAATGATATCAGAAAATTTGTTGATAATTTTAAATTCACCAAATAGAATATTAATATGGTTTTTAATGGTTAGTTAAACAACCAAAAAGATGGTCTTGCTGTGGCCCAACATAAGACACCAGACTTTTATAGTTTATGGAGTCTGGAAAAGATGTACAGGTACTTAGACCGACCCTCAGTATTATTTTGAAATAAAATGTATTTGATATCTGGTACTCAGTGACTAAGTCACTGCTGCGACCTTTTTCGGACAATTGCCTTGCAGGATATTAATTAGAAATGACCAATCACTTGCAAAAAAATGTATCTTTCTGTTATCTATTCTATATTACTTTTAAAAAAATGTGATTTATTATTGTTAAAACTGATTTATGGAGTATAATTTGTAATAAAATTTGTGTAATTATTTTCTATATTGCATTTTTACTTCTATAGCTTTAACCATGCAGGCAGAACTAAATTATTAAAGGAAGGAAAAATTTGAGCTTGATGCGGAGTTTGAGTCCGACGCCATAGGGTGTCATGCCCTACTCTAAACGCTGAGCTACCTAAGCCCTGCATCAAGCGATAAAATTATTTTCTAATTATTAACGTCTAATCGGGAGGTCCCGTAAGGAAAGGATAATTTCGTCGCCGTTTCTACTTATCTGAACTAATAGCATACTAAGCCGTTGCAAAGTATTTCAGCCTGGTTATATACCTAGGTCTTATGGATGCTTGCCCCACTAGCTAAGTTGCAAACGAAGCGTTCTCTATCTTTGCGATCAGATCAAGTCGCGATCATCTCGACTATTTGCTAGCCGACAGTTCTTTCTTCGACAGGTATTCTGCGTTTAAGTTCAAAACTATATCAAATAAGCTATTTAACGTTCGGCTGAACTTATAGGCTATCCAATAAATACCTTTCGTTTGCCATTGAACTGCCCATCATTAGTTTGCTATTGGCTAGGTAGACGTTCGCCTCCCAAGCAGAGGGTATCGGGTTCGGTAACACAAGTTTTCTCCGACTCCGACTATCTGCTAGCCGACAGTTCTTTCCTCGACAAATATTCTGCGTATCGGGTTCGATTCCGACGGGAACACAAGATTTATCCCCAAAGAAAATTTGTGTTTCTAGTTCTTTTTTTTTTTTATTTATTTAAAACACAAAACAGATCACAATCAAAATAATATAGGATAGGTTCACTTATTTTTAAAGCTGGATTGTGATCCAACAACATGTGCTTACAGCTATACTAATTAAACATAAAATCATGCGTGTGTGCTCGGAGCTAATAATATTGCTAATGCAATTATACTTAAAAAAAGAAAACTTAAAAAAATTATAAAATCATCTTAAATAAAACAGTTATTCAGACAGACGAGGCGCGACGGCGCCGCTTTTGTCTGAGTTATTTGGTTTGGGGAAGAGGATATCTTTCGCAGTTCTGATATAGATACTATATCTTGGACAAAATATGTAGTTCAAAACGATGTATATCAAATAAGCTATTTAACGTTCGGCTGAAGTTATAGGCTAGCCATAAATACCTTACTTTTGCCATTGAACTACCCGTCATTAGTTTGCCATTGGCTAGTTAGGTAGGCGTTCGCCTCCTAAGCAGAGGGTATCGGGTTCGATTCCGACGGGAACACAAGTTTTCTCCCCAAAGAAAATTTGTGTTTCTAGTTCTGGTTGTGATTTTGTGTGATGTGAATGGTATCCGGCATCCACGACACAGGTAAATGTGTATGTATGTTATGTTTTTATTTATTAAACTATCAAATTCCTTGCCTCTGAAAACAATTGCGAACAAAACTTTTTTTTTTTAAAACTTGGCTGGGGGTTGCAGAGTTGTTTGCAGTGGAAGCTTCGAAGGGCCGCGACCAGTAGAATCTACGCGTGCCCAGCTTTCGGCCTGCGAAATTGCTAACGCAGGTACGCGCAGCGTATGGGCGGTATGGGTGTCCACTTGCCAGGTCCTCAACCAATGCCAAACATCATCTATAAACTGTCAAACGTCTATCCATTTATGGTTGACATACCTCCAGTTCGCTAGAAGCGTTTTGCTTTTACGTTTATCATCCGTACCGCGAAAGGAGTGGAACTCGTTGCCTGCGTCTTTGTTCCCTGAACGGTACAATCTGGGTGTCTTGTAAGTCTAGAGTGAAAAGGTACCTTCTAGGCAAGTATGTTCCATCTTCGGCATCGTCACTTTCCATCAGGTGAAATAGAAAATGCTTGCCTATCTAGCATAAAAACCCGCCAGACGTGTCTTTAATGGTGTTCTTAAAAAGGCGGAACAAATTCAACAGAGCCCATGTTAAGATTTTTCAGACAAAGCCAAGCATCGGACACGGTCTTACGACTGTTGTTGACTCGAACTGTCGATCGGATTGGTTGAGGACCTGGCATGTGGTGCCGAAATGTTAACTCAGTAGTGGTAGCTTGCGAAAGCACAGTAATTATGCTCTTCGCGGGCGAAGAACGACGCAGCTTTTGAATAGCTCGAGCATATTGGCTACGGATGTCAGGAGGTGATATCCTAAGCTGGCGTCGTCAAGAACATCCTTGTGCTATTTTAAGATAATATGTTATTTTATGCTATATTTAGAGATAAAAGGTGTAAAATGAAACAAGCGCTTACAAAATAAAAAATGACCTTTAATTCAATTCATGAAGCATGGTAACAAGGTATATCGTACATTATTATTTTGTAATATCGTCGGATTTAGAACATTTTATTACACGTGATTAATTCCTACCAAAAGATTAGCCTAACGGTAACTTGTATAAAATGTACATTAATATTAATATGCAGTATAAAACAGTACCATAATTTTAATTATGGGCATCTTTTGTATTTGAATTCATCCTTAGTATAAAATGGTCTATGAGAATATTATTCTAGGCCTGAAAATAATAAGTTTTCAGTCAATTCTATACATATTCTATTAAAATAGTTAACAAATTTTAATAATAATGCTTTCGGTTGCTTTAAGGCATATTTGTCACCGATCCAGTAACTAGTCTATTTAGTTTGCTACTATCTATACTACTAAGTACTGGATAGGCGATTCACCAAATTCTGAACTTGTACTAGCTTCACGCACTGATTAGTCGACCATAGAAATGGACTCTCTTAACATAACAGTTATTATTTTTTTTTCACACGTTTCAATGAATTACACATAGAAGATATATTTCTCAAATAAATTACATAATCGTACGGCAGGTCGATTTATAATTACTTATTTGTAGATGAATTCCAAATATTTGTTGTCATTGAAAAGCAAATTATTATGTTCCTTAACACATGATAGATAAAAATATAGATAAGATTTTTATAAATAACTTATTATAGTGTGACCGTTGTAAACTTCACCTTTCTGAAATATTTAGCAGAATATCGTGGTTGTGGGGACATTTTGTAGGCTTTATTATAAATGCTGTTTTTATTCTTGTAAATGAATAAGGAAAATCATTTAACGATA
This sequence comes from Lomographa bimaculata, assembly GCA_948107665.1. Classification (NCBI taxonomy): domain Eukaryota; kingdom Metazoa; phylum Arthropoda; class Insecta; order Lepidoptera; family Geometridae; genus Lomographa; species Lomographa bimaculata. The sequence continues at coordinate 11,330,640 of OX403589.1, forward strand.
ACTGGCAAAGTTATTGTCATATATTTATAACAATCGCATTTCTGTAAGTACTACATAGAAAAATATCAATTAATTCTTCACTATATTAATCACTACATTTTAGATATCTGCAAGGTAAGATGCGTTATTTTAGATTATATAGTCTATAGATACTTCAATTCATTGGTTTGTATTAATTATGCTCTAAGAGAGCCTAATAAAAAGGTACTGTTATATTCAGTAGCAGGTAACAACCTGTAAACGAACAAAATTTTTCAGTCAGCCAGCAACATATCTAAATATAAAACAGTATTTACTGAAACTTTATGTCATTTAAATCTGACACAAACGGACCACGATATGTGTCGGTGAATTCCAACAAGCGAACGAAAAGTAAAGTTTACAAATTACCAATAACACTTTAGTAAATATATTGATTCAGTTATGAAAAACGAAATTAGCTAAATTAAACTAGTGTTAGTTTGGGCAGGCCTTTAAAACATTGGATTGATTGTTCATTTAATACAACAATAGTTTAATAGGAAAGTATGACAATAGACTTTTTTTGGTATGCCACGACAGGCAGCACCTTAGTACAGAAATAGGGAAGAAAAAGTGTTGCGGGTTCTAATCCAGCTCAAGCGATAATTTCCCTATTTCTGGACCCTATGGCATTTTACATACATACGGGAACAATTGGCCAGAAGGACTTAAAAACGAGCGTTCGATTCTCTTTATTACGGCACTAATTACAATCGAGGGAAAATTGATTTACGTAATCTAACAACAAAATAAACAGTTTTAGAAGAATATAATGCAGCGATTTTATCTGGAATCGAATATTATAAAGTATTTGCTGTAATTTTAGTGTATCTGGCAGTAGAATCATTACATTTCATGAGTGCCTTTTTGGGGCCCATGTGAATAAACGATTTTGATTTAAGAAAGCTTAAATATTTTTAAGATGCTATTTTCCTAGTAAAATAATATGTAGTCCAGCCAGATTTTTTTTTCTAAAACAATGTTTATGTTTCGATAAAAACAATTTTTTTTTAAATGTTTTTTAAACTCTGACTTTCCATTTTGTATAATAAACACCGTAAGCGCGCAAACAATTTTGAAAACTGAGTTAATTACTAAACTTTCATTATTTCCATTGTGCTAGTATTTCCTGAGAATAAACACGACCTATTTGACCCGAATCGAACGCAACCTCTTTAACTTAAGTGAGCAAACGAGTGACCAAAACGTTTGTAAACTGAAGTCTTATCTATGACATTTTGATTGCGCGACTTACTATGTTTTATTAAATTCGCACGCTTATATTACGTGACAAAATGTAAGTAGCTTACATAATACGTAACTAGCCCCTTTCAGTATAAATTACCAATTCTTAGTGATTATTAAATCATCTTCTGCGTTCACTGCTGTGCTATAGAACGATACTATTTAGTCCAACTGGCCGTCAAGTCAACTTCATCTCCAGTAACAGAAATAACAAAACAATTTAATTGTTAGTTATAATACTTATTATATAGCTCCAAGGTGTGTCTACAAGAATATAAGTCATATTTTTAACATGCTTTAAAAGAGCACCAGAAGTTGCATTGAACAAGTATTTTTATTTTATAAATAATGTTTTTTTTTATTTACGAGTAAGTATATGATAATTAGAGACTTAAAAAGATTTGTAAATAAATGTGAAACCAACGCAGACACACCCTGAATGGTTTATTTATAAGCACACTGTATTTATTACATATTTAAGCATCAACTCGTTTGTTCCATAACAACTCCAAGGAAGTGATCGAACAAAGTACATTCTATCAACACAATCCCAAATTCCTACAGCATAATATCATAACCATTTTCTATAGACTTCCTTAATTATCTTCAGAAAATATTTCTTCCTTAAGTCTGTTTTCGATTTTAAGGGCGCCGCTCGAGACGGTTACAATAGATTATAAAACATAATGATTAGTTGCCAGCGAAGGTATATTAAAATTTCGTTTGTAATCAATCCATTTTAATGTCAAATCATATTAATAAAATTGTATACCAAACTGTGAAACATTAATAATTTAAATAATAATTACATTAAATCGTATCGTGCGCCAACGCACTCTTCACAAAACAAAAAGACTCGGACCAAACAGTTCATTCGGTGCGAGCAGCGCCCCAAACACAGAGCACTAACATTATATACTTAGCTATTATCCTAGTGGAGGTACTCACTATATGGGTAGACCTTGTACTTCCATGAGGTCTTCTTGTTGAGCGTGCGCGTGCGCGTGAGTGTGTGCGTGCGCGTGCATGTGTGAGGCGGCGGGCGGCACGGCGAAGTGGTGGTGGGGCCGCGGGCGGCGCGGGGAGCGCGCCGTGATCACGCGCGGCTTGTGGATCTCGTCCATTACGGAAGGCGCCACGTACGTGAAGCCCTGGGGGACACATTATACAATGCAAGAGCAAGTACCGGCGACAGAAGATGAGGCCAACCACCGGACAAAACACACCACCACCACGTCAAGGAAATGCCGTGAGTCCCTAGGGTGGGCTGACCCGGGCCAGAAAGGCTTGAGCCAGCCCCCAGGTCGATTCCGACCCAGTATGGGCTGAGGAGATGGAACGACCACATACATATGATACAATGCACATTCTATAAGGAGAACTTCTTCGCTATCCGCCTTCAAAGCGAAGGTTAAAAACTTCTATCTCAATTGAAACTACTGATTAAATAGATTGTTTTCCATCCCCATCCCCAAATCGTAGTAAGTTTCGAAAACTGTATAGGTGCCCATTATGTATTTTGAGTAAGTAATTGTAATATGTATCTATTTCTATATGTAATTGTATGAACCTAAACTCGAGGGGTTTATATATATATATATATATATATAGGCATTGAAGACTAACAAAATATTAATAAATCATTAATGCCAGGCCATCGATAAGAGGCAATAGTATTTTATGAATAGATAAAAGGAGGAAGTAAATCAAATAAGCTCGATAAAACTTCATTATTATTTTACTATTAGATTAGATAAAAGATTTATTGAAAATATAATACACTAGCTAACCAGCCCTATCAGTTATTCAGATGGGCTTCACCCGAATGTGTAATTATGGCTTCATTTATTAACATTTACATGATTAAATTCGGACTTATATGTGCAAACTATACAATGACATCTAAAATAATTATAACGCAAGCAAAGCTTAAAAAAACCGACTTCATCGCTTATATTTCGGTTTTGAATTATAAAAATTATATAGGACCACCTCTGAAGTATACTCTACCAAACAAAAATTCATAATTGGTGGATATATCGCGTAACAGATATACAAAAAAAAAACATAGTCGAATTGAAAACCTCCTTTTTTGAAGTCGATAGAAAAGACAACAATATATTATATATACTCAAGTCACACATCTAGCTACATGTATAGAGTCTAACAGGAACTTCTGCTTTCGCGGCAGCACCATTACATTGAGTTATGATGAATAAAAGTGTCTAAAAAAATATTTCATTTGCAACCCTATTTCATCAGCTACCGTTCTACACCACACAGCCTTTGGACCTAGACGTCTGACAGTAGTGGCCATAACAAAGGTCAAGGTCACGCGCCACAGATGTAATCGTAGGGTTGGCAAAAAAAACGGTTGCCTGTAAAGTCGGTATACGGGCGAAAGTTTTACGTGACAACTCGGGCATGGTTAGCCCGCCTAAGAGCGAGAGAGACAGACAACGCGTCCCTCTCACTCGCTCTCATTGTGAGCGCATAACGTGAGCGGAGCGTAACGCAGTTTCTTGAAGTGTCACCCGGCAAACCAATTTATAAGACGTTATCACGTCAAAAACTATTTTTTAATTTTTGTACAGAACAAATATCTCCGATTGCCGCACATGTAATTGTAGGGTTGTCAAAAGTATTTTAAAAATATATTTTTTTTATTTTCGTACGGAATTTTTTTTTTCCGATTTCGACATTCGTTTTCTGGCAGATGATTCCTGGCACGATACACATACACACCAGCAAGTATTACTACACCTTTTTGTTACAGGTTGTATATATGTACAGACTACAGAATAGTAATGATAATAACATGTTATGATAATAGTTATGATAATGGGACTGTGGGAAATTAAAAATGGGAGTGTGAAAGCGTTTATGTTATGTTATGTTATAAGACATTAGTTGCACTGAGTGGTCCACAGTTATTATCACAAGGAATGCACATAATAAATAAAAAATGTACCCAATTATGAACCGACTTTAAAACGGAGTAGATTCTTGATTCGTAGTTAAATAATTATTGTATTTGTAAGGATGTAAAATAACACAAATAGATTCACGTATTACCTACACAATAATGACAAAAGCAATATTTATTTCCATAAAAAAATAGATTCATGGAAAGGCAATTTGTTTGTTTTTAGGTAATTTTTATACTAGCTTGAAACATACCAAACCCTATGGTATAGTTTGTACATTATAAATCTTACCTGGAACATAAGGTTGGCACTTTCACTAAGGGTTGATTCATCGGGTGAATCGATTGGGGTCTGTAGAGTGAATCTTGTGTCAAACTGTGAGACATCATCTTCACTAGACTGAAATAGAAAGATAACTCATGTTTTATAACATCCTGGTACGCCTTTAAGCCCCCAAGCAGTCGTGTGCAAACATTACTGTATTCCGGATTGTAGGGTAATATTTTCTGTGAAATTACAGGCATAAAGAGATTTAACACCTAATATCTCAAGGTGACGAGCGCATTGCTTTGCCACACAGGATTTTGACTTGCATTGAACTGTCATCTGCAAGCGTGACGCTTACCATCAGGCGAGCGACTTGCTAGTGTCAATAAGGTAAAAAAAAAACCGGCCAAGTGCGAGTCGGACTCGCGCACGAAGGGTTCCGTACCATTATCTATAAAAAAAACAAGTTTGTTGTATGGGAGCATTTAAGGGGTTAAATATTTATTTTATTTTTAGTATTTGTTGTTATAGCGGCAATAGAAATACATTATCTGTGAAAATTTCAACTGTCTAGCTATCACCGTTCTTGAGATACAGCCTGGTGACAGACGGACGGACGGACAGCGAAGTAATGGAGTCCCGTTTTTACCCTTTGGGTACGGAACCCTAAAACTATCTGATAACCATAATGTAGTCCGGAAAAATGTAGCAATTATAATTCACACATACAGGCCTACACTAGGAGCTTACTTAATCAACAGACAATATAGCAAAGTAAATTAAATGAAAGCTTAACATTTCGCATTAACGCACCAGCTTAGGCTTGATAGGGGGTTCCAGTCTTCTGGCAATGACGTCATCCCAGTGGACATGTTTGAAGAAGGCGTGTCCCCTGACGGCGGCGGCGCCGGTCGCCCCGAGCCGCTGCGTCTCCGACCGCTTCATCAGCCGCCGGATGAGGTCGCGAGCGTCTTGTGTGAGGTATGCCGGCAACATCAACTTGGCCTTCAGAATTTTCTCTATGGTCTTCGTACGATTGTCTCCTGTGTATGGGGGCTGGAACATTTGAAATTAGAATTATTGCTTGTGTAGCGAGATGCATCTTCAGGAGCCGTTATCTTAATGTATTTATAATCGATTTCCAAAATAAAGTTTCAATACTGCATTATATCCCAATATCGTCCCTTTTCTTTACCTATGAGGCCCAAAATGTACAAATGCTTCAGAGAAACGAATGCGGTGTTATTTGAGATTTTTCAGCATAAGTAAAGGTCAGATAAAAAATATGGGACAAGCCAACTGAGATCGGTAAACCTTGCGGGGTTTACTCGAAAATTGTTGTAAGAACCGCAAGCAGCGCGGCGAGAGAGAATCAATACTACGACACAATGCGTCGTGGTCAACAGTAACTTAATGTTCTCCTTGCTTCACTCGTCGTCGCTCCTAGAATTTGCCTTAAAGTATAGTAAAAGTAACTAAAGGACTTATCTAGAAACCTCTTGGTCTCGTCGACGTAAGCAGCGCAGCGTGTCGCGTCGCGTCGCGTCCAGAAATTTCTGGGTCAACCATTGGCGATGTATTATATGACCTGCCCTGATTCAGAACCATACGATAACTCGGTTACGTATTCGGTTAGTTATCGTACGATAAAATGTATTTTAAAAGATAAAGTTATCCAATCGTATCGATTCGGTAAGTTACCGAAAAGTTCTGAATCAGGGGGCAGGGATGGTCAGTTTAGTTTAGAGCTTTTTAGGCGATACTACGGAGTGATTAAATTATTTATAAACTGTAAAGTGAAGTACTCACTCGGTATATGTGCTATAAAAGTCTATTTTAAAAATGTTTTGTAAAGAGAACTCTGTTCGTGCCAAAAAACAAAATCTTGTCAAGCTTATCTCAATTCATTTCTCTAGAGTAGTACAAGTAAAATAAAATATTACTTTATTGTTACTACTTTTATATTGTTAACATTTTAAAAAGAGCACTTAGACTATAGACTTTCTAATGTCGACTTGGCCACCTACTACCATTGTACTGGTGTAATGCGGCACCATTTGATGACAGCAAATTTTTCTAATTGTGGTTAGTAAACTATACACCCGGCCAGCAGGCGGAACACCGTATGTTTAGGCTTTCAATAGGAACTGATATTCAGGAATTCGATTGGTGTAGGAGATAATAACTCAAGACAATAAACAAATAAATGATTACCTGTCCTATGAGCATGTCATACATTAAAGCTCCTAGACTCCACCAGTCAACTGCTTTACCATGGCCACTTCTAGTCAATATCTCTGGTGCCCTGTAAACAACAAAATTATTATATTAATATGCATTACAATTAATGAATATATATAAATATTGAAAGAGGAATATTACAGCAGCATGACGAATAAAAAGTATTGCCAAGTGTAAAAAATCTTTCACCATATCACATTCTTATGTTTATTCTTTTGTTGTTTATGTTATGGGATATTCTTACTGCAAATCACATATTATGTTCAGTACAGTTAAATCTTTTGGCTACTTCTATTGCCTAATTTCTATACCTCATAAGGAAAAAAGTACCCCTTTCACGATTACAACCCACACTAAATTCAAATACTTGTACCTTGTGTGTGGGTTTTGGAAATATCTACATTGAAACTGTCAGTAGATACTTATCATCTCAACCCCAGACCATAGTGCAATTTTGTAACAGATCTTTAGTGCTTTTTGGGCATTTTAAGTGGTCAACATTTTGATAGGTAGTCAGGAGATGTCATAAAGTACTAATGACTAGTTTTATTTTCACTGAGGATGGTAATTCCACGGAAATCCTGTTTGAAGTTCATATTGTATTTTCTAATGGTACCTATTAAGCTGGCAGCCCCAGCTTCATTATCCCAAGAAGTGGGGTTCGGGTGATTCACACAATTATATTAGCAAGATTTCCTATCAAGAACACAGACATGATAAATATAAATAATATTTTGCATGGTTTATATTAAGGCGATATTAATCAATATAAATTTTTATACCAGTTGAAATAAAACTTGTTACAAATCCATTCGTAATGATGGCCTCTAAGATTGATTAGCAATACTTACATGTATTCAATTGTGCCGCAAAATGTATGTGTTACGATTCCCTCTTGAATATGTTCTTTACATAGTCCAAAGTCTGTGAGTTTGACGTGACCTTGTGCATCGAGAAGAACATTCTCTGGTTTCAAATCACGATAAATTATTCCTAAGCTGTGCAAATGCTCCAATGCCAATATGATCTCAGATAAATAGAAACTGGAAAATAACATTTCATGTTATAGTAATTTGAATGAAGTTAAATTCTAGAACAATGTTTTTCTCTGATAGGCTATATTCAACTTCTACCTCACCTGTTGATTCATGATTATGTCATTGTGGGTGATAATTACATTAGGCCTAGAATGTTAACAGGAATGCTCAAACTGTCCAATTATCTGTCATTATACTTCATTCATCTGTTATACCTTAAGATTAAATTACACTAACATACTTTATACAACTGTGTAGAAACCTTGTAAGAAAGCCGGTGTGTCTTAAAAAAGCCTAGTAGAGGTCACAGCCTAGACAGACTTCCAGTGACAGAAGCCCTTCAAATCCCAGTATGAAGAATAAAATAGGCTGATTATGATGATAAATGTACATAATATATGTGTGATTGAATATGCTTGTAAGCTATTGTAAAGTTACAATTCCAGATTAATGTTGAAAGGGTTACAGTGTATTTAATACTTAATAGTTATCCCTAAAACAATGTATTTTTGTCATTATTATAGCTTCCTATAATTCACTGATTGAAAACAGTAATAAATAATTACAGTCTAAATAATTATCCACCAGCTGCAACCTTTTATTTAATTTTATTTCCTCTCCATTATCACTTCTTACAATTATTACCAATAATTCTACTTAAGGATAAAGTGCTCAATAACATTTAGAATTAGTTAAACACATAATAATAATTTATGAAAACATTGAGCTGAGGAGCAACAATGCATGGGTTAAGTTTTATAAAACTAACTTTTGAGCTAAAGCCAATTTTAATATTTTCACAAAAACTGTTTGCAAAATTAACTATATGGAGTGAAAATGTAAAACTCTATGATAAGCTAAAATGTGTGATTTGTTGGCATATTAAGATCAATATCTTAATGTCACACACGTAAATCAATGCTTCATTGATAACTGTGCGAGATTGACAAGTAATGATGTGATAGAGGATACATACATACATATAGTCACGCCTCTTTTCCATTGGGGTAGGCAGAGACCACTTCTCTCCACCTGCTACAATCCTGACACACATCTCTTACTTCTCCTACATTCACGAGTCTTTTCATACATGCTTGTAGCTTGCCGGAAAACCATTTGGTGCTTGGTGACATATTTTTGATAGATTACAAAAAATTGTGCCTTGAAGGTTTGCTCACTTTGATTGCGATAAACAAACAAATCTTTTCACACTTACAGAGAACCCAGGACCCAATGGACAGTCAATGGTGGACTGTGTTAACAAGATCTTCAAAAAGTAGTTTTATCTCCTATTCCAGGGTTTACATAGACAATAATAAATAATTAATTGGTAATTTCATTAAAATCTGTCCAGTTTTTATTTTAATTCAAGTTAGGCAAATTTTCTCACCAGATTATAAGTTGCGTTCGACATTGGAGCATGTTCACGGACAGTCAATGGTGAATGGTAAAAAAATCTTCAAAAAGTTGTTTTATATCCTATTTCTGGGTTTAGCTAGGCTAATAGCCAATTTCACACACACACACATAAACTTTTATAATATCATTGTGAGTAGTGTGATATTAATTGATTAGATAGTATAATTTAATAAAAGTCATGAACTTACCAAGCAGTATCTTCCAAGAATATACCTTCACGCTCTAAGTGCATAAACAATTCTCCTCCACTTAAATATTCTAAAATTAAGTATAGTTTACCACCAGTTTGAAAAGCATATACTAATTCCACTATAAAGGGATGCTGAAAATTAAAAATATATTTTAGATATAGTTAAGTTTATGTAGTTATATTTTTGTGTATTAAATTTATTTTGCTGTAATGTTGTGCGTGTCATTAATAAATGTTTTTTCTTTCTTCTTTTTTTCATTCTTTCTAAATCCAGAGGATATTCTTCATGTATATAATTTTTCTGTATGTCACGAATATCCTCCCAAACAGCTGGACCAATTTTGATGAATTTTTGTGTGGTCAAGTGGATTCAGGAATGGTTTAGATTCACAATTAGACCCAATAAATCATGTATTTTTTAATTTACATAGGTGAAGCCGCGGGGAACAGCCCAGCTATACATAATATTATTATTAGCACTTTGATTATTGCCAGTGATGTATTAGTTACCTTAGTTACTGACCAGGACACCTGGTGGCATAAGCAGGACTAAACCTTAATATAAAATTGTGTTTATTTACCTCTTTTTAGCCAATGTTACTTAGCAGAAACATTAGTATACAAAATAATACGAAAAAAAATTAACCGGATAGATAATAATTAAAATTTTAATGTATGTAGAAACATTTAATGCAGTAAAACTGTTTTGTACTGAGAATTAAATTATAATTACTTACATTAAATAGTTTAATGAAATATCTTCTTTTTTGTCATTCCCTCACTAATAAGGATTGTGACCATGTATGATTTGTCTCCATTTAATTAAATATAACATGAATTAATATAAAAGTATTTTATAGCAGCTTTTACAGCTATAAATAAATAAAACATACCTTTACAGCCTCCAAAATATTTCTTTCTGCTTTAGTGTGTGCTGTATCCTTTTGGTTACGCACTATGGAAGCTTTCTTAAGCACTTTCATAGCAAAATGTGCACCGGCATCAGTCCCAGTTATCTTACGGACTTGGAACACCTTTCCATAACCTCCTTTCCCCAAAACTTTACGAAGTTCAAAGTCTTGTGGACCGAGACGCTTACATTGTCCTGGATTAACATTATCTTCACAGAGCTGTATTGTTTCAGATCCCTCAGCTCTAAAAAATTTACAATTATCATATTACAAAAATAAACAGGCATATCATCATAATATTTAGAAATAATTCATGTCTGAACCTACCCTAATATAGTATTAACATGAAGCTCGGGGTCATAATCAACCTGTAAAGTAAAACTGTATATTAAATAAAATAGCACATGATATGATCTTAGGTACACACCAGAGATTGTTTATGATGTACTGTCTATATTTTTCTCAATTTTTATATTTGGTTTGTATCAACAACCAAGGTGGTGCAAGACCCAAAGGTGAGCATCGCGATAAAATCTGAAATGGTGCTATAACAAATGCGACGGAATTCAGCCTTGACCGTCACGAGATATATGGAACAAGGTTTTAGGTTAAGTAATAGGTGAAGCATTACTTATTTATACAAGAGACGTATACCTCATCAACTTCAATTATATCGTCCTCGTCTGAGTCTCCTACTGTTACAGTATCCACATCTAAATCTAAATCAAAAACACCAGCCATATAAGATGACATTTCAGGAATATCACATCAGCAACCAATGTTATTGTGAAGTCCTATGAAATTGTAACGTTATATGAAAGCTTGAGGATAACTTCAGTAGGAAAAGATGGCTAAGTAAATCACTATTTCATTTAATGTTTTTTTATACTGCAAACTGCGTGTGTCAAAACATTAAATTCTCAATTTTTGGGCTAAAACACGACGGACATAGACTACCATAGACAAAGATAATGTAATCACTCCGTTTAACCATAGAATGCCATAAACAGAATCAACCACAGAGAATTTATTCTAATGACTCGTACATATATAAAAAATACAATGGCATACATAAGTATAAACGAGTGTTTGTGATGCATTATTCGATTGATCGATTGGTGATTCGGCACTTTGGCCATCAGTCCGTCCATCCATCCGTTTGTCAGAGGCATCTAACGTACGAGTAAATAACTTCAAATTGTCAGTACAGAGAATATGTAAAACTATGGCCCAAAGTTAGAAATTACTATTAAAATGATATAAGTGAAAACATTAAGGGGGCACTCGTACATGGAAGTGGGGAGCAAAATAAATTTTATATTTATCTACCCCTATGGGATATCGTTGAAAAGAGCTATTTTAGTAGAGTACGAAACCGATTTAAAAAAAGCTATGTTGAAAAATAACAATTTGGTAGCCAACCAAATACACTGATTTTAGACCTATTTTGTCCCGGGATCTTATAAAAACGGCTTCACATTTAAAGCAGAAACTTAAACAATTGTTATTTAAAGAACAAGTTATTAGCAATTAACCTCAAAAGTTTTTATCTATTAGACAAAATATAGGCGCGAGATCTCAGTTCGGCGCGAACTACTAGTTATTCAGATATTGTTGCGTGAATTTCGATCGAGATCGATATGACGAGTCATGTGCCAGTCTTTGTAATCATGGCAAAAAGGTTTCCTTGCACTTGATTACAGGTAGAGAAAATATTTAATGTTTTTATGAGTTGCATAGTCCGCCAGAAAGTATCCCAAAATACTGTACTGTCAGCAAAGAGCGTTCCCAGTAAAATTCTTAAAAAGGCTCCCAATTGACCTAAGTTTCTTAACTGGTCACAAATAGCCACACTCCACGAGTCAAGGCCCTTAACCGCTCTTCCTACTAATATTATAAATCCGAAAGTTTGTGTGTAAGTGTGTAAGTATGTTTGTTCCCTCTTTATGCTTTAACGGCTAAACGGATTTTGGATAAAATTTGGTTTTTAACTTGATAATAGCGGGCGAAGCCGCGTGGCACGGCTAGTTTACTATAAAGCTGCTTGCCGCTTTCACCCTGATTTTCTAAGCTCATGATAGCCGTGCTAACCGCCCTGTTCACATGCTTGTCTTTGTGAAGGATTGCCAAAACTGGGGCTGCGTGTAAATGCAGCATTAATTATCTGCTTGCGTGCCGTACCGGGACTATTGACTAAAGAAAATAATATACTCTACTCGCTCTGTGGCTCTGTCTTGGATATTTTTTCAGGTTTGGCTCCATATAAATTGAACATTTAGGCAGAATGATATAATATATTTCAAGCTATTCATATAAGTTACAGTCACGTAAAATGGTCCAGTCATAGCCAAGTCCTGCCCTGTAAAAATGTAAAAAAAACGTCTGAAATAAGAATAATAATAAAATCGGTATCTGGACTATGGTGTGTGTGTATAGTTAATTTAATTAGTGATTTAATTTCAGAATATGAATAGATTAAAAGGCACTTTATTATTGAATTATTAAATTTTTTATTCTAGTTCTAGTCATACTTCATCTCAAGATACTGACTAACTTCATTATAGACTTCACTGCATATAAGGTGTAAATGTCTCTTCGTAATTTGAATTTGTATGAATTGTATGTTTTGCTTAGGCCACAACCGTTCACGTTCGCGTACTATTAACGGTTAATAATCCACTCGGTTCATAATTATTATATTTGCACTGTAACTTTGAAAGAATCACAAGATTTGAAAAATAGTACAAAATGGACAACCTTCACCTTTTTGCAGCAAAAGTGACTAGGTTTTTTAAAAAAAATAAACATCTCGTTATAATGGACACTGGCTAAATGGATTAAGTTTGCAAATCCAAAATAAAAAAAAAATGCGGACTACGTTCGAAATCGTGGATCATCATAATTGTTTTTACGATATTTTAAAACTAGTTTAGTATACCATCATTATCAACATTTTGTTTTATCTTTTACATAGTATGAAACTTTTTTTATATAAAAATATAGCTTTTTATCATTTTTTTACCAGAACACTAGTATTCCAATCGTAGATCATATAGACGTGAGTAACAAATTTATTTATATGTGATTTAGGTTTTTGAACGTAGCTGAGTTGATGATGAAGTAAGGGGTGTAAACATTTTATTTTTTATCCTAAAATATATTACAAATAAAGTTTTTCTTTAACTTTATAACAATATTGCTGCGTGTTACATTTAGGAAAGTAATTAAAAAATGTGAATAACAACTTTTGTAATAACTTTTTCGTTGTGAAACCTTTCAATGGCTAGTGACAGCGACAAAAGTTCGAATAATCACAACTTGGATGGGTCCCTGAAGAAAAGTAAGAAACAAGGCAACAGTGAAAATATTGGTAAGCTAAAACGATTATTGTTGCTTTTTAAGTTTATAATACCTACAAATTAAATTTGTATGATTCTAACCTAACGAATAACTTATAGTTGTGTGTATTGACACTGCTGTAACTTACCCAACACCTGTTTTAGAACTTTGATAATGTTTTATGAATTGATACTATTTAAAATGTGCAACTATGTATCCAATAACTCGATACCATCAATATGCTGAACATATTTAAACAAATTTGTCTTACACTAGTGTTTCAAGTCATTGAGAGAGGAAAAGTTAGTAAATATGTTTTCAACAACTAATGCACCTCTGTTTACCAAACAACATATCATTGATTGCGAGAAAGCACTTGCATATACTTAAACTTATACCCCCATACATAAGTAGTATTTACTTTTAACCAAGATATAACTTTGTTTTTTTTCTAATTAGACAAAGTCTTTATTGTTGATTATTTAGATAAACCCAAATGATGAATTTGTCAGTAATGTTTACCAAGGGTGCTAACCTAGATAGTGTGATGCCAATTATGTAGGTTTACTGATATGAGGTTAGACTCCCTATTACATATCTTCGTTTCGAGAGATTTCTATTTGAATTAAGCAAAAAAGAACCTTATATTTTATGAGTTTTGTCTATTTTAAATTGAAACCGTTTGCAACAGAGATAGGTAATAAGTATTAAGGGGTCAGAACATGCTTAGCATATTATGAATGAGGCCTTATTACATCTATCAGATCCAAAATTGTATTCAAATGTATTCAAAGAGTCATGTCTAGAACACATAAAAACAGATCTATCAGAACTATCCAAAGAATGCTCCAATATGAACACAAATGAACATGTAGTGAGTCTCTCGAAAGCTTATGATGATGGAAGTCCAATGACAATTGTATCTTCAAATGGAAATGTAGCAAGAACTTTCGTAAGAAAGAGACGTCAGTTTTGGCATAATAAAACTTCCATACCTTAATGAAAGTCAATTACATATAATTGATTTACCTGATAGAAAGTGAAGATTTGGCTGAAGATGTAACATGCTTGCCTAGAAGATACTTATTCACTCTAGACTTAAAGAATCCCAGATTATACCGTTCGGGAAACAAAGATGAAGGCAATGATATTGTCCAAACACATGACAGATGAATATGTCTCAAGATAGGTAGTAGAACTAGGACACCGTTTATTTATGTTTTTTTTATGCCCGATAGGCAAGCATTTGACCACAAAATGTATGTTTGGACATCCTTCTAAATAATTGACTAATAGCTGGATGAATATGGATTTATAATATTTTTATTATAGGGATTACTCTCTATGTTCAGACTTTTATTATTTTGAACTTGACTATTAGACTGGCATATTAATAGGATTATGATATGGGACTAATACCTTAAATTCTGCTTCATCTAAAAATGTGTGGGTGACACGCAATCCACTGATTGGACTAACTTTAATAGTCATCAATGGCTCTTTTCATATTCAAAAATTATGATAAGTCTATATATCCCCCTGTACAGGTTACAAGAGATCTTGGTGTCCATATCGATAGTAAACTAGCATATGATCACCAAATTGACATCATTGCTTAAAAGGCATCGTCAGCCTTAGGCTTTATCATGTATAACACAGGCACATTCAAAATATGAAGACTTAAAATTATCTACTGTGCTTACATCCTGTAGCTACTTGGAATATGCAGGTCGAATATGGAATCCTAATTATGCTGTCCATGTACACAGGTTAGAACGAATCCAAAAAAAATCACTAGGTATCTAGGATATAAATTTAAAATTCCACGCTCTAGATATAAGGACCGTTGCACTCGTTTCCATCTGTTACCACTTGCAACATGTTGTAATATATCGGATATAAGGTTGCTGATGAAGATTGGGCAATGAATAATTGATTCACCTGACTTAGTAGCTAAAGTAAGTTTATATGTACACAACATCCACTTGCACAAATTACTAGTATGTCTATTTTACCAAGCCCAAAAACCCTGTCTAAATAAATAATATGCACTTTTTATATTTACCTTGCCCTAAAAACCTTATTCAATCTATAATGAACTTGAGCCAAATAGGTCCAGCCATTTTCAAGTGATGTGTAAATGATTAACAAATTAAGTAATTTATTTTTTAATTTTTGTCTGAGTTAAGCAAGGTCTCTACATTTTGCATTGACTTGGGAGGTTTAGTATTTTGTCTGTCCGTCTGTCATTTAGCGTCTAAACCATACAGGCAAATAAGCCTCAAGTCGTCAAATTCTCAGAGAATATGTAATGCTTTGGCCCAAAGGCAGAAATGGCAATTAAAATTATATAATAAAATACATAAATAAAAAATATTAAGGGAGCATATATGTACATATACATATATATTAAATATGATTTGCCGCCATGTATGTCTATTTTAACTTCTGCCTGTGTAAGGTTTCTTTAAGAAGTGGTTTGCAAGTAGACTAAAAACGGTTTTTAAAAATAATAATTTCATAGAACAGCAACATATGTTTTTTGGCTATCTAAAAAATGACTATATTTACAAAGTTGCTACTTATGTATAATTTCGCTTAGATCCTGTACTTGAACAACAAAAACGAACAAATTTTTAATAGAAAAGAACTTATAACCAGGTAAAGCAAAAAAGTACCAAATTTTTTTTTGTTTTACATCCAACTGATAAGTTGGATATTAGTCGATTAGTTGTTATGAGGTCTCAGTTCGGTCTAACTGCTAATAAAGAAATAACCTTAATTGGTCGGACCAATCTCAAATGTTACTTATGTAAGAACAACATTTAATTTTTACTTAAAAAAAAACAAAATATAATATATGTTCTACCTTCTGTATTTTGCCTTATTAAGTGGATATAATATATTTTATTGTATGTATTCAAAACAATCTAAAATTCATAGTTGCTTAAAAACGAATATGCATCTCGTAATATACACACCAACGCCAGTTGACACTTGATACCTTAGACTTAACATAGCAGATAAATATTATATATAAAAATATTTGGAAAATCATAAAACGGAATGTACAATAGCCATGCTAAGAAACGGTAGTCACTATGGTTGAAATGATATCCCAAAAGGTTAATGGTATTTTTACAAATTAGACTGGATAACAAAGAGCCCATAGCAACATGATGATGAAACCATAATTATTTATTTTAAGTCAGAACCCATCAATCATGAATGTCATATTGAAGGTATAATAAGATTAAATAAGGTCAAATATCCAGATAATAAGTAGTACTGTAGTAGGGGTACTTTCCAACGGATTATAGTATCAGATTTTCACATCGATTATCAATAGTTGTTCCCATTTGATCATAAGATCAGTTGCAACTCAAATAAATTATATATTATTTTTCTCAACTGATCTTAAGATCCGTAAAATATCAAAATTGAAAAATGTGGATTTCAACACTTATTGTCCATATTGTCGTTGTCTAATACCTGTCATTTAACTTTTCCCATTACATATATGTATTTTAAATTGGCTGGAAGTAAAATTCCACATGATTTTTGATCACCTGCCAGTCTGGGTCACTACCCAGTGACCCAGACTGGCAGGTGATCAAAAATCATGTGGAATTTTACAAGTGCGGATCCCTTGGGCCGCTAGGTTTTATACTGCCCCGTTATCCTGAAAGTTCCTGACAGGAGCACAGCTTATTACTCACGACGGGATATTTTGGGTTTTATAGTTTTCGTTCTTGTTGAAAAATTTCTACCCCAGATTTTTTATTATTTGAATCGATTCAATAATTTCCAATTTTATGATAATATATATTATTATTTATATATATTTTTATGACTTGAAACACAAAAGACTTATTTTTATAATAGCTCTTTTCGTGAAATCCTTTCTTGGCGAGCACATACTATCTACTTTTTTAACTGCCCGTTGGCTTGCGTTCGCCTTCTAAGCAGGGGTTCGATTCCCGCCGGGAAGACAAGCTTTCTCCCTAAGGAAAATTTGTGTTTCTGGTTCTGGTTGTGATTGTGTGGGGCTGTGAGTGTGAAAGCGTTTATGTTATATTTTATTTTCCTATCTCTCGTTTTACAAGCTCTTAAAGGTAGTTTTAAAAAAGTTCTGTTGAAATCATAGACTAAATAATAAGAAGTCAAGACCGAGCCCCGCCGAACAACGTACCGAGGCCGGTAATAAGTTTTTACTGCATGGCAACACTCACATGCTTACAAAACCGACCTCACTATTGTTGACTGCAGCGCTCTGACTTGACTTTCTTATTTAGTCTGACGTTGAGACCTAAACTTTTTTACTAAAAAAACGCCCTCCATGGATTTTGCAGCCGAAATAAAACGTAGCTGTAAGTTTGTCTCTTAGTAAATTTCCTAGAGAATACAAATAAGCCGGCTGAAACCGCGCGTATCTGTGTGCAGCCTAATATATAAGCCGCTAGCAGAACTTGGTAGAAACGTGAATTTTAATCCGGTCACACTTTTGTATTCTCTTTGTTTTGACAGTAAATTTTTTGTCTTTGATTTGTATGACACTGACGTTTGTCATAATCAATGGGGGTCTAAGTAAAACAATAACTTGCCGATTGTAAACATTTAACTAGATTTACGGGTTTCATTACAACAGTTTGTTTCTACATATTATATTACAATGGTTGTATCAATAGAAGAAAGCACAACTGAAAATATATCACCCGTACTGGAGTCCATAATCAAGAGTGTGACATCTATAAACAAAACACCAGATTCGATACAGAAAGACTATTTATTGATTTTGCTGATTGTCTTAATGATTGAAAACGGATTTGTACCTGTGAAAGATATTGACGAGTGTACATGTGAAATCTTAGATTTGAACGCAATAAATGCAGAACAGATATCCAACTGGAAAAGTCAATCAGGTGTATATGAAGTACCTTTGGTAATGACTGATTTTAAAGACACCATAATAAAATTAATAATGAGCCCATTGGGTGCAATGGTATTGGTGAATGTGGTTATTACAGATTTAGAGGCAGAAACATATTCAGTTTGTCTTCCTATGAGCAAGTATGTAGCAGCACCACATGCCACAACTATTCCAAAAATATTTCGTGAATTAAAACACTTTTCAACGACTTTTAAAAACAAAGTGGTATCTGCAGTGAAGAGCAGGGTTCTCGAGTGTCATGGTTATGCCAGTGCAAGTCTTGTTGGATTGCCAGAAGAGCTACTTTTTAAAGTAATGTTGAACCTACCTGTAAAAGATGTTGTGAATGTTTCTAAAACTTGTTCAAGAATGAGAGAGCTAATAGAGAATCCTCGTTTTTGGCATGATATGCTTAGGAGAGACTTTCGAATAAATGGAGATATAAATCTCCACTTATTTGATGCAACTGATGATTATGATTGGTCAGACTTATATAAAGGAACTTATATTATGCAGAGAGATAAAGAATTGGCAAGACGGAGAACAGCAGGCACAATGCACGATTATATGGAGTATGCAGATTATGTTTCTTATATAGATAACCCTATATGGAATGAAATAATTTAAAGGGATTTGATTTTAATGGCCCCCTGACTGTCCGTTGTTTTGTTTTTATTCAGAACTTCAGCCAGATATAGGATCTTTATTAAGATGCTATATGAATTTATTGAGCCTTTAAGAACTAGTTGTTTATTTAACAAAATTCGGTATAGATATACTTGAGAATTTAATCTAAATAAATTACAGTAAATGATGACACTAAATATATGAGTGGTAATAATTTGATAAACTGTTTTTTCATAAAAAATATTTTGGTTCATTCTCTATCTCTTAAGAAAATATATAATAGTTAGTACAATATTATTTTTAATGAGGTAGTTTTGACGCAAAACAAGTTTTTGTAATTTTTCTCACATGTTATTTATTCCTGAGATAATGTGACTTGGGTCTGACCTTTACGTTTATCTTTTTGTAACTGTACAGGTTGATAAATAAATATGATTGGAAAAACTGCCGGTTAGCATAGTTGGCTGTGTTTTTGCCTTCTAAGAGTGTTGGGTATGATTCCTGGTGGTAACACAAGTTTCCTCCTCAAGGAAAATTTGTGTTTCTGGTTCTGGGTGTGAGTGTGTGTGATGTGAATGTTTCCATGTGTTGTTAGTAGTAGTCATCTCTTCATAAATAACTGCCTACCCAGAGACATCACAACACAGATTTGAATTCAACTCAAACACCTATGACACAAGTCTTCAAATTTGTGGATCAAAGTAGATCTTTATCTAAAGAAGATTCTTTGATCCACAAATTTGAAGAAAATTTTATTTTTAAAATTTTTTATTTATTTATTAGGTTTGCCAACAATTGTTACATCATATATATTATATCATACATGCTTGATAAAAAACAAGACATTTATACTTGCTAAATGTGCAACCTTTTACAGGCAAACACTTTTTGCTATGTAAAAAAAGATATAACAAATAGTCGGGTAATTAGTTTAACACTAAAGTACACGCGTAGCCTACTATAGTAGACCAGGGTTACTGTTTTTGCGGTAACTTTTTAGTTTTGCGCACTAGAAACCAGCGATTCCAGTTAAGCCTCGTCTGGTATATTTGTCGCAACCTCAGTACCCCGCATGATCCCCACGCGAACTCACATGCGAGATATTTGGCGTCAAAAGCGCAGGCCTACTAGAGTAGTCCGTGCGTGTATTGGAAATTGTATTAAAAATACGTTGATCTCAGAAGTGACATTTTTGTTACTTTTTCTTAGATATTTACTAAATTGCTAATTGTTCAGTATTTTAAATAATATATCTAAATTGTAATGTTGTAATACTAAGTAAAATAAATAACTTTTCCATTCTATTTGTTATTTTAATCAAATAATTATAAATATACAATTTATTGACATTTTAAAATGGCCTAATATAGCAGGCCACTTCTGTACTCATGAAAAAAAATGGGGCGCATATACCGTAGTGTCAATGCTTTCATCACAAATCGGCTGATAGGATAGTTCCAGTAGACTTATTAATGTCTTCTGTAAAGCAAGCTGGGTAGCCGGTAATTTATGAAGAGATGACTACTACTAAGCCGCAGTTGTAGTCTCAGATACTACATGCTTTAAGTTCTGACGGTGACATTATGAAGCAATCTGTGATGGTAGAACATGCATATCACCTGGCTATCCTGTAGTTATACATGTGTCTGTGAATCACTAAAATGATCTGTCAGCTTTACTTGAGGGCCAGTCATGACTATATATTGTTATTATACTATATTATGACTGCACCACATATGTAAATGTGCACTTTATATTTATTTACGTGCCATTGCAGTCGTTACTGCTCTTAAGTTTAAAGTTTGGGTTACACCTACTGTTTTTTTCAAGCTTAGGTAACCTGTCTGGTGAGCTCATACACAAAGTAATTAAAGCTATTAATAAACAAACCTGTATATTACGTTCATAATACTGAAATATATTGTTGTTATAAGTAAGGCATCAATCTGATGTTATAAGATATATTCTATAATAAGTGCATTTTGTTATTTTAGCTAAATGTTCACTCTATATGAGAAGCAAATTAATCTATTTAATAAACTGTGTTTGTATCCCATTACACAGTTGTTACATTACTACTGGTGGAATAAAGAAGTTTTATAATAAAAACAATTCGGACATAAAGGGGGCCAGCATCCACAAGTACCGGCACACTATGTTTGGAACCCTTTAGAATGTGATACAAAAAAATGTTAATGGAACTACTTATTAATGCAGATCTTACTATGTGTAAAACTGGAGTAAATGTTGAACATATGTATTTCTTTTAAAATGATTCAACTGAAAAAGTTTTATATTCATAAAATATAAAACATATTATTTATTATGTGGACATTACTTGTGCGTTATGACTCACAAATGTAATTGAGTGCTATAATATCCAGAAAATAAACTATCATATTATATAGAAACAACAATTAAAGTGTTTGGTCTAACCTTACCCAGTTTCAGTTGTTTAGTTTTAACATCTTAATATTTTTTTTATTTCTGATATGATAGCCTAACGCAAATTACTGTTTGACCACTATCTCACCTGGTAAGTGCTTTAGGATGGTAACTGAAGAATGGGACTGTCTTAGCAATGTTGCAACACCAGTTTGTATTGATGACCAACTTTTCGTCTACTTGTACCGTGTTTAACTACAACTGTCCTGTAGCTAGCCATAGATTCAGAAAATACCCTACCATCATGAATTTAATCAACATGTTAATTCCACTGAAAATTTAAGCCAGTGGTAGGATTTAGATTCGAGAGAGCCCGACGCCCCGCTGCCTTTTCTATGACTGAGCTATCATTGCTATAAGCAAACCATTCCTTACCCTTTAGTTAATTTACTCTGCTCACGCAATTCCTTGCTAAAGCTCAATATCTTTTACAAAATCTTTAATTTGTGTGTCAATAGTACATCAAACGATTAAAGAATTAAAAAATATATTACTAGAGAGTATAAATGATTTGGGTTGCAGAGTGAATGACTAATCACATATTAATCTCTTTATATAATTTCACACAAACTACTGTATAAATAGTAAAGTAGTTACGGCGCATAACTACCCCCATGTTATGCCCAGTGACTAACCAAAAGCAAAATTTTGTAACAAGACTGGTTCTAAATGATAGAGGGATTTTTCTGTCGAAGTCAATATTCCTCTCAATTTACTGCCATTTAAAGTTCACTTAAAGCAACTACTGAATCTAGTTGTTTTTAGAAATAAAATCAATATTCTTTAATCATAGATAGATAGATAGATAACTCTTCATTGTACACCAGAAATAGAGGAAAATACATTAAAGACATTAAAACGAACTTAGGCTAGTACAATGGGCGGTCTTATCGCTTAAAGCGATCTCTTCCAGACAACCGTTGGATGGAGAGTAGGTAGGAAAATTTATTGGGACTCAGGTGTACCACATAGTTACGCAAACTTTATAATAATGGATTAAGATACTTAACAATAAGTACTAAACATGTAGTTTATTTATGGTTCTATTATTTATATTAACGAAACTACTCTAATTCATGTAATAAAAGGGAAAAATAATGTTTATATAATAAATTATTAATTACCTACAAGTGTATTCAGTAACTATAAGTGGAGACTTGTAGTACATTTTTTGTTGTATAATAAATAGCATAAATAGCTACCATGCGGCATGTTTTGTAGTTATTCTACAATACTATAAATATATATATTTTTTATTTCTTGTCTGGCTATCATATTATCTTAGACCAAGTGTACTTCCAAGATTTTTAGATATTATACAAAAGTACATAATACATCAGTTAATATTCTACGCTTAGAAACTTACTACCTCAAGTTTGTTTTGTCTTATTTTAATTGCAGTGAAATATCAAGCGTCAAAATAAGACTGAACATATTTTTACTATTAGAAGTTTATCTAATGTTTCATCTACTTTACGAAAAGGGGTAAGCCTAGGACCTCATATTCATAAAAAGATAAAAGTTTGATAAATCTTCTATAATTAGGGCTGTTAGTGTGAAGCGTTTATATTTATGATGAAGGTACATAGGTATTTTTATATGCTGCTAAAGCTGTCATAACTTATGCATTGTGATATAGACTCAAATGTTACTTAAGAGTAAAATTAGCAGTTAAAAATAAGTATTTATATTTATTTATATAGGTGCGGCGGACGAGAGAAAGGATGCTGTTCCTGTGGGGAAAGGTGGCAGAAATTTGTCTATACCGTTTGATTCCACAACTGCAAATGGGGACTTGAGTGAGTTACGAGTATTTATATATACATCTTTATTTGCAAACATTCCTATGCAAACATATTGTATTATCTTTATTTAATTAGTCGAGAATGTCTACAAATCAGATTAGTGATTGACTTGTTTGAGCTGGACATTTTGTTCGAGTTTTATGTTAGGTACATAATACTCTTATAATATAATAGTGTGAACTTTAATCTGTTGTTTAGTTTGTGTGGAATCGGCGTTATAATTGGTTCACCACACTGGTAAAATGGTCCTCTACTCTCTGGTTCACCTTTCTCTGGTCAAAACAGCAGAAGCGTTGAGCGAATCTCGGCGAATCATTTTCAACGTAGTTAACTCCACTTGTGTATTTTGGTGGCATATACCATCGTCTTAAGCTCTACAATTAGTTGAGTCGTAGTGATCCTTTGAGTAAAAATCTGTCGCCAAGCGCCAAACAGGACTGGCAGCTATATCTAAGAGAACATTATCGCTTACAAACAGTTGAGATAGTGGTCAAACGCTTATGTCTATTGTTGTTATTGTGTCATTCTACTATACTTACACAAGGACCTTAGTCCTTATGATAGAGCATTCAAGGATGAGTATAGGTATACCTACCTATATTATTATGAGCAAATCACTAAGGATAACAAGCACCCAGCATATGAACGGTATTTGTGGTTATCAGACACATCGTTTCCATCACCGTTTTTGCGTTATGTCATCGTAAATAAGCACATAATGTAACCAAAATATTCTTTGACAAGCTAGGTAACACGGCGGGTGACTAGAATGTATGCAAATCTGTGGAACACTTCAGAGACTCGAGTGTATCGGATAAATTTATATCGAAATACTTGCTACGATCGTCAAGCTATGAATCGTTAAATCGGTCAATTGGTCATAGCTCTTATTTTATCAATCGTTTCAAATACCTCGTAGTAAGCCCTAGTAAGCGCCTAGCTGAAGCTCCTCAAATATGGGGACTAAATACCGTACACGAACGGAGTTGTGCTTGGTATAAGTTGAGCACTCCCTCACCTTTTGCTAGGATACTTTGTTTTTTACGGCCAATTGGGCTTTGGATTCAATATACCTGGGCTGAGCATGTAACTAAAGATGGTCAGTTTTGGTGTGCATTTATATCCACATCATATACTTATATGTACTTGTACATCTCGAAAAGTCCGTATGTTATAATTACCTCAATTTTGTGGAAAATAAATGTATGAATAGGTGGCATGTTGGTATCGCCCCAATTATAATCATGATGATGGCATATGGATTTTCGCTTCACTAGACTATATGACTTTCTTAGGATTTATATGCTTACAATCGCGGAACGCAATCTTTCTAGGTATGGCTAAAAATAAATTCTTAGTGCTCTCCTTCGAAGTGATGCTCTTTAGATTTTTCGTCGTGTATATTTTATTTGCATTAGCCACTATTTTTTACCCGAATGCGCTACGCAAAAGTGAGTTATGTGTTTAACAGGTAATGTATGTTTGTTTTTTTTGTAGAGCTTGCGCTCTATATAGACCAAACGCGTTGACTGATTTTGGTGATTCTTACGTCAATCGGATTATCTTACTTCTTGCGAGTGTCACAAAAGAAATGACAGTAATCAAAAAAAATATGCTTCTCATATGTTATATCGAATGACCATTTAGGATCTATACAGATTTCTATTTAATTAGCAACCACTCATAAAATTTTTTATTACTAATATTAACTCGATGATAAATTTCTTGAATCGCATTATAAGTCTTAACGAAAAAATGTAAAATAAAAAATTATGTTTACTTTTTTTGCAGTCGGGTATTTTGATTGTTCAGTATGTTGACTTGTTTAACGTCTCTGTAGGTAAATGTAGGTATGGTTAAAATTCTGTACTCATAAATATTTGCCTTCGAACCTAACTTGCTAATTACCTTCAATATATAATTATCACTCCTTTTTTTACGTACCATCGTATGAATGCATTAAATAAGATGATCATTACCGCTTGATCAAATTTTCAACACAACTAGACAAGTTGCTCTAAAAACAATAGCTACGCGCGGATTCAAAAAGATCGCCAAAAATTGGCTTACTGCTATTGGAGCATTTGTAATCCGCGAAGAGCTCGCGCGTGATCCCTCGAGCGCCCGGATAAAATAGGAAGGGTGAGAGATGCGCGCGTGAGATGCGCGGCGCAGCGTCCGTCGGCGGGCAAGCTTCTGCGACGCCGTCGGCGAGTCGACGTGTGTCCGCGAGCTGGCGTCCTTTCGCTAGATGTAGGGCTCTGTGCCGAGCTTGTGCTGATGGGCTGGCGTAGGTGAACGGCCGTGGAGGGCCCGCGGGCGCCACACGACAGGCCGCCGTGGCGGTGCTACGGACCCATGCTCACCCACAGCCGCTCCGACGGAGACTTCCCCGTATACACAAGAGGTGAGCGTGACTACAGCTCGTGCCTTTTAAGATACTGCAAACCCATGCATTTTAACTTATCTATTTCGTTAACGTCTAAACAAATATTATTCATTTAAATTTCCATATAAGGACTTACAGCTTACTCTAAACAAACTGAATATGGGTACTATTCCAGTTTATTCTTGAACGATTTCATTACCATCGTACGTATTATACAGATTTACTCTGCATATATATTAGGTGGTTTTGTATTATGTGGTCTGAAAACGTGCGAACACTAGGCATGGGTTGTCCGGTGTGTAACTAATAGTGGCGTCGGAATGTCGGATTGCCCGAGCCAGAGATTTATAAATCAATATCCTAGGACGCGCCAGTGTTTACCGCCTAGCATTGTTGTTACATCTTCATATTTTGTGTCGCACGATTACGATAACACGCGGAATCCTTAGGATTTAGCAATTTTTATTGGAGCTTGGGAAGTTAATTGATGTATTTATTTAAGATTTTTTTGGCCCTTTCATACTGATACGTCTACTTATTATCAGGCTTCGTTGCTTGCATTATACGCTACGCAGCTCCCTAGCATAAAAATATGGTTCGCTTATTTTGTAGGGCAACAGGCGCCTATTAATAAATAATAGCTACACGGTTAATCTCCCCGTGCCCTCAACGTCCATTTAAGCCATTGGTGTGCACTGTGTCCATTCGAGCAGACACTGTTCTTACACCTTCGACATTGAAATAATTATTTTAGAAGTCTATTATTGTAGCTTCACCTTGCGTCTGGTTGAGATTGCACGTTTTTATGATGCGAATGAGTTGTTTAATTATAAATCGTGTTATACTATCAACAGCCCGTATAAACCATTGCTGAATACAAGTCTTTCAAGGCGTGCTACAGTGCTCGATTTTCAGCTCATCTTACTCAACGACTGCCAATTTCTTTACACAGCTCATGGCACAATCAGGACCAAAGACGCGGCTCAACGTTTATCTACTAAATAAATAGATTTTTTTTGTTCACAACCAGTCGAGTACTACGGTTATGTATTAGTAGTTCGCCTGAATTAAGACCTCGCGAAAACTAATTGACCGACAAATAATTTCAAAAAACAGTTTTTCTAATTAATAATTGTATGTCTTTTAATTGCCATTTATGGCTTTACGCCACTGCTTTAGGAATTATTTTTTTCTTCTTTACAAATTTGAAGTAATTCGCTTCGATTGTATGGTTTAGACTCTAACTGCCTCTGACAGACGGACAGACGGGCATTGAGCTGAACCACCTAAGTCAACTGAGAGGCCTCACTTTGCTCGGTCAATTAGGGTTTTATCGCAGATTACCTTTTATGGTACCTTACTAATGTGTCATCTATTACCAAAGCTACGCTGATCAAATTGGTTCACTGTTCACCTTCTGTCAAACTTCATCCTTCATAGAAATCACCATATTATTATGGTGTTATGTCTCTCTCAAAACCGAGTTTGTGGATTAGTTTCACAGTTGTTATCCCTATTTGCCTTAGTAAAAGATTACGGGAAAACGCTGGTCGAAGAGATTTTGGGAACGGTGACGAGTAAGTGAGCAACTGCGCAGGGGTACCATGAGTTGATTCCCTCATGCCCGTTTTATGATTGGTTAACAAGACAAAGTAACAACCGTCATCTACGCATGGATGATCCTCAAGTTTGGCTTGCCTTCTTGGCTTGAATCGTTTCGTTTCCTCATTCACCATACGTACATCTATATGTTTGCCGAAAGGTAGATCAAAGTCATATATGAAAAGATATCTTTTAGACAAGCTTGGTATATCCTCAACCGCATGAAACGGCAGAATGCAGTACGTGACACATGAGTCATAAAACACGTAAAAAGTCGCGGTTTCCCTCTTTTATAACATATTTAAAGAGTAAATCATCAATTTTATGAACAGAGATGTAAGCAGAAGTTCTGAGGGTTTTTTTTTTGTAACACTTGATAAAAAAATAATGCTGATATCGTATTCAATACTTTTAAAAAAAATAATCTGTGTAATAAATTAAGTAATTAAGTAAGTAATAATGTAAAAATCGGTATACCAAACTTTAATGTCGTGACAGAGCTTTTTGGTTCAACCAACTCAAGCAAATCATTTGCTCGAATTCAAGTGTCATGCTTGCCTGCTTATATTGCAGTGTCACCCACGACTTTAAACCTTTTATTATGAACACTATATAAAAGTTCGCGTTTTTCTCACTTATTGAAAAGGGATGATGTGCTCGTGGCTGAAATCCGCTATGCTTAAAACGGCAACTAAGTACAGTAGAGTAGCCGGTAGCTACTCTTTTGTACTTTCTTACTTCTGTACTTACTTTTGTGACAGACTTTATAAGAGATGGAAGACTCTATTAATGGTCCAAATCTACACACTCAATTATAACATTAGAACTATCCTCCTACCAAGAGAATGCTTCATAAACCGGGTACGCCTCCTGGTTGCCCATATTCTGCCGACAGGCTGGCTTTCCTTAGCTTGCTCTGGCGGCATATGCGGGATGGGATGGGAAGGGATGCACCTATTAACGCAAGGTCCACAAACATTTTCACTTCACTACGGCTGTGAGAAAAAATTGAGGATTATAATTTCAGCACAGTATGTAATGTATGTTTTATCTGTTCACTCACAGGCACCTTACGAATAGAAAGATTGAAACATTTTAGGTTTCGTTGAATCCGTCTTAGTTCTTAAACTGTGCTAAATATTTCCAAAATAACCCAAGATGGCGACCGTGGTACTCCCTATCCGACCAAAAAAAATTAATATAAATGTTTCGCCTAGATGTGTAATAAACATGAAAGTTGGCTTAAGCATATAACTACGATGTAATACAAAACTCTGAAATTAAGAAATTGCTAATTGTACCTATGCAATAAAGTAAAATCAGCTTCTGTTCTCGTTAGAAATAATTCATGGCATTTATATTATTATTTAATTCATTGATATTATATTGAAACTATACTGCATTGACCTTGTCTGCACAACAACACGCAAAGAAATGAGCGAGGAGAACAGGTACCAATGAGAACGCATATTGATAAGTCAACTCACTATCATTTCTCACTATCTAATCTTTGTGGCTGTAATATTTCAGTTTTAATTCACGTTCCGATCTATTTAGACACGAATTATTCAAACAATGGGTACTTGAAGTGCTGTGATGTGAAAATATATGACACTGTGTTGGAATATGGATAGAAAGAAAACGAGGCACAGACCAATAGATGATGACACCAGGAGTGATTCCGGGGTCTTAGAAACAGATGATGATGATCGTAAGTTAATGATAACAATATTAGAACTCCAATTGTTTGTTGTATCATTATCAGTATTCTTAGAGGAAAATGTTATAAAAGCAATAATAGGTTATAGTGATGTTTTGGCACCAACATTGCTCATTTCAATTACTGTAGAGTCGTACTAATTGTAAACTTTTGCGAGTTATCTCGTTTTTCAATTAACATAGATATGCTCTCAGTTGAGTGATTTTCCTGGTTAAGTGCCAGAAGGCTATACTGATAAATCTACTCATTCTGTACCCTTGTGCAGCTTTATGTATAAACTGATCCAAAGTTGTAAAAACTAAATAGTCCGTATCTCTATAAGTAGTTATCGGATCTTGATTCAAATATGTAAAAATATCGTATATCTATGGTATTGTACTCGATAATATTCTAGTTATAAGATTCCTAATTCTCGTACGTAGCATCGTAGCATCCTATCTAGGGCTCTTACGTCCGTTATACATTACTCTTTATTGATGCAAAGGATTATATTATGACCCATTTAAAAAAGGAGGATTTGTGCCGTACTTTCATGTATGTACAACAATTATTGTTATATAAATAAGTAATGTTTTTGTTACTCTGATATTTATGGCTTGATTTCATGTAATTATTATTATTTTGTAAAGACAAACTACGATGTAATCCTACATCAATAGGTTATAACTCATAAGCGTAAAAACGAATGTTTAAATTTAAATGTATTAATTAAGCAAAATACATTCGTGTAGATTTAATGTTGCATACTACCAAATCTACATTTACATAAACAAACAAGACATAATGCTATTTATCTCAGATCCGAGGAAAACTGTAGGTGTGGAAATATGCGACTTATCTGAAAGATCCGGCAACGCTGTTTATATCAAGTGCGTGTACTCGTATGTACTATTTTTGTTTGATTGTTGGAATTTTTTGGCACTCTTTATACCTAGAAATTCTTCTGTCATATTTTGATGTGACAGGACGTAAAGCTGGAAAATTTTAAGAAGTCATCGATACTTTTAATTTGCGTTCTTTTTATCGTGTAAACTGACAGTGAATGACACGGTATAGGAGCTCGCGTAAACAGTTTCCGGTAAAAATTTTAGAGCTAAATTTTCACGAGATTAGAGCAAATATTTGTGCAATGAGCTGTTGTCGTTATCATCATCAAGCGTCCCGATATTTCTAAAAGAGCCCTTGTTTATCAGATTTTACTTACTCATTGTTTTCGAATCTTCTGAATTTTCAAAATGAAGTCTCCTTGTAATATTTCCCTACACCGTTTATAGAGAATTTGAGAGATGTACAGTAATGTAGGTTCTTGGTTGGTGTAATATCAAAATACCATAGATCTTTGCATCTGAAAAGCCATGCTGTAGTAGAGTAAAGTCGTTAGACCCCCGACGAAAACTGGGGTGTTATAAGTTTTATAGTATTTATCTGTGTGTGTCTGCCTGTGGCATCGTGGTTGTACTTGAGCGAGACGGTTCTGTCTGTCAATTTAAACCTTATTTTATGAAAAATCGAAGCATGACGAGCGTCTTGCATAAAAATAATATTTTTACTCCCCTGAGTGCGCCCCAATGAGCTAGAGTTTACGCCTTTTGACAGACGTCCTCGAATCGAGGTTCAGCGTTTTTAAGACTTAGTAAGAAATAGACTAAGTAAGCACTCTTAAAAGGATAAACTTATTAAGCATATGTAAAGACTGCGAATAGAAAAGCTTTAAAACAACGAGATCTAGAGGATATATTTCTAAAGTTCATGTCAGGTCTATCGTAAGGATGTCTCTGGTGAGTTGAAAAATAGTAATCTAAAGACAGGGGGCGCGGTGCATACACCCCTACGAGTAGTTGTTTTTATTTTAGGGCTGGCTAGACGTCGTCGCCTCGCCGCCCGCAAGGTTTATTGGTTCATCCTCGCCTCATTTAGCATCCGTGCATAATGTTTTGTTGCTTTCTTACGTCATTGTATAATACATATATAATATATACAATCGGTATCTTCTAATTTCCATCAGGTGAGATAGTGGTCAAATGCATGCCTATATAGCAAAAAAAATGCATCGTATTCAACCACATCACTCAACAACTAATGAAATAATGGTCAAACTCAAATGTTTTAGAGATTTTATTGATATGATGAATTTACTAAGATACAGCACTTATTGAATTAGGCTAGTGGTACATTATATATTACGTATTATGTACATTATATATTTTGATGGATGGATATAATTAGATACAAGCATTATCAATTACTAATTATACCTGATACTGTCATCATACCTACTAATCATTACTAATCCGAAAATTTGTTGACAAATTTTCAGTTTTCGCTTAGACGATCTCTACTGTTAATGAACATAGTTCAACAATATATATGCGGCAATGGCGCCTGTATGTGACTCACCTTGTCTCTAAAATGAGGCCCCTTCAGTCTTGGCCTTTAGAACTCTCTATGAATTCACTTTGACAAAACAAGAATAATTAGGAACGCTTCGTACAAAACGTGTAGGGGTTTTATTTAAAACAACCTTTTCCTTTGTATTTAAAAAAAAATTAAACTAATTACGACGTGATTCTTTTTATTAAAAGTACCGCAATAAAGAGAGGAGAATTTCGTAACTCCACATTCAAATTGAAACACTTAGTCACTTAGTAATGCCTGATAAAAGATTATGCAATTTTTTGCCACTCAACGATTCTATCGGTGCGCCAAGTACGATTTCTTATTGCAGTTTATAAGTCATAAGACCAGTATAATTTCTGCAGAAACAAACCTTAAAGAAATGTATATACCGCCCACCGACGCGCGCCCGCTCTTCCGATTCCTGGACAGTCGTATCCTCGCTTAGCGTCGTTCCTTAGTCCTCGCGCGTTTCAGCGTTGATGTGACAGCGGCAGCGGAGAGCCGGCATTCACCAATGCGAGTCGGGTGCATTGCAACATGCAGGAGCGACAGAGGCAGGCAGGCGAGCCCCGGAGCCCCCACCCTGCCCCGCTACGCCATCGGCCCGCGCGCCAGTTTGCCGTTGAGCGTCCCTCGCGGCGCAGGCACTTCGCTATGAAAACGTGAGTGGCTTTTGTTAACGCCGGTTTCACATCTCGTGTGCCTTTGTTTGGTGTTGATTGACAGTGTGTCTAGTGTTGTTTCGTTACCGAATATGTGGTGTGTACGATATGGCGACGCGTAGTTGACATGTCGCTGAGCGCGCCCGTCCAGGCGGTGCGCGGGACCAGGACCAGCAGCCTCGATCAACTCGATTTTCAGGAGCGCAGGCAGTTAATTGCCAGCTCCCTGTCCCTCACTGACTTCCTGCATGTCGGGGCGAAGGAGGTGGCTGCAGTTGCCGGTCAGTCTCCCTTCCATTTTCGTCTCACACACCCGAGTCACATTCCTAACAATAGCTTTGCGAAATCAAAGATTCGTGCAAGTAATGTACTTGGTCTTAGTTCGCAATGCACGTTTGAATTCCACGCATTGAGTGTTCGCTAAAGAAATGTTATTGAAAGTTTCGCTATTATTTAATTTGAATGCATGGAAGACTTCATTTGCAATTAAAATCATTCGTAGAAGATTAATTGCCTGTATTTTATACGATGATATGAACACAATGAGGTAAAAATAAACAATTCCTCGTCGAGTGCTGTTCTCTCAGTGGGCAGTGAGCAACATAAATTAATAATTTAGTATCGTATTCTCGTAATTATATCACCATCCCATCACGCTACCTGCAGGAGTGGTTCGGGCCGGTCACGTTACGACTTGTCTACTTTAAGTACCTGGGTTTATCATTACATTTATATTTATACACCCTTGCGTGTACTGGTATATTTTAATGCGACACTGGAGTAACCATAACTAATTATCTTGTGGATCGATATTTTTTTTTGAAGTATTTTACATTAAAAATGTAAGAAATAAATAGTGCATATTGGGGCGGTATACAAAGGCGCGAGCTCGACTAGGCCGGTTTTTAGAGTTCCGTGCATCCAAAAAAATATGAATATAAAGTTGTACGTCGCTGTCCGTATGTCTGTCGGTCAAGACCTTTTTCTCAGGAACAGATGAAGGTATCAAGTTGAAATTAATGTCCTATACTTGGATTATGACCCCTTGAAGCAGTTAATAAAAATCAACATTTTAAGTTAACGCAAAAAATAAATACGACTATTTATGCTGTGTTTTGTCACATATATAACACTCGCAAATAAATCGAAACCTATAGGGTACTTTCCGTTTAGTTAGAATCATGACATATGGCAAGGACCAGAATTTGTACAGCACAGATAAAGGGATCAAAAGGCAACATATTACGTACACGTTTGTACGGAACCTTCGGTGCGCGTGTCAGACTCAAGTCCAGTTTATTTGCTGTTATTTTACTTCAGAGCTTAAGCTATAATTAGAATAACCAACCACGTAAATTTGAAACATGTATGTATATTTACTACGACGGAGCAAGAAGAGATAGAGAGCATAAAAACTTGTAAAAACATATTTAAGAAGAGACAGAGAGCATAAAAACTTGTAAAAACATATTTTTTTTTATATTAATGGGGCTGATATTACCTTGAACGTTTATTTTTCGTTTTACTTCTTTGTCAAAATATTTTTACTCACACACATTAACAGAAATAGACATATCCTTTAAAAATTATATCCGGCTAGGTACCTTTTTTATGCTAGATAAGAGAAGATAAGCATTTGACCTCTATCTCGCCTAATAATATTCAAAAGATAGAGGCCTAAATAAAAGTAGGAGAGGCTGGCGATGGCATAAGCTAGTAATGAAGTCCCGTTTGGAGCGGAGCCCCAAACATTTTTAAGGATGATTCTACGAGCCTTTTTATCGTCAATTCAACTGATCAATGTTACCAAGTTTCCGATCATGGCTGTCCGGATCACGGAATCAACCTTACGCTTAACTTGGAAGTCTTACTGACAGGTACAGCCTCGGTAGGGTCACTTATAAGGTCAGGTGTAAACGACTGTAGCTCAACTCTATAGCCTTAAAATGAACACATAGATACAAGGTATTATTTTATCGGTTTCATTTGTTTTAACAATATAATTGGGTACGTCGCGTCGTCTTGAGTACAGCAAAATATAATGTCTGATTTTATGTCTTATACCAGTTTCCAAAGCACACAGTGATGTTTTTAAAGCTTGGTCAGATTTTATGAGCTCTATTGCTTTAACAGCGACTTTCGTAACAATTGAATCGTCTTGAATAAAAGTAATCAACTCAATCAAGTTCATTGATCATACGATCGAACTCCTTATAGATTTATCTACATATAAAAACATACTGAATCATGCGTGATCATTATGCCTTGTTTTTTTTTCGCTATGGGACTATGACGAGTGGTTATTTAAATGTCATCCCTTACTCACAATGTTCTCGTAGTAACAAACAGGACAAAAATGTAAAAACTGATACCAGACTAATAAGTACGAAATGGATTCCTATAGTTTGAAGCCAAAAAATATTTTCTTCGTTATGCTTAATTATACTATGTTATAATTTTTCTTCTATATTCGAAATGGTATTTTTATTGACTCTACTTTATGCAGTAGTACGAATGCCATTTTGATTTTTCTTTTAAAAAGATTTGCCTATGACACTCATCAATTCAACGATATTCCTTATACCTTACAATCGGTTTATTAGTTTGGGCACAGTGAGGGAAACAAACGGGCATACATAGATAAACATACTTACCGTGCCAAAATTATAACCCTCCTTTTTGTTTCGCCGTAGTCGGGTAAAAACTAGGATGCTATGTAATGTCCAACTGGCCAGAGGAGTGTTGTCATGTAAATACGTTTACACAAGCGCACGTGCCAAATGTGCTAAGTGTTGAATTAGCATGCTTTTGTCGACTAATTTTGCACGGTATCTTACCAGCGCTACATATTTCTAATCGGTTCGGTGAAACTGCGGTATACAGGGAAAGTTTTCATTGTTTGTAGTAATGAAAAAAGATCAAATCACAGATTTATCTCTGCGTATTATTCACGGTTTGGTGATGTCACATTGCCGTTTTCACCACTGCTGTTTACAAGTGTAACGGTATCTGGCGTGGTTTCTAGTGTATATTTATACAGTTTTAACTATTACGGTTGAGAGTCGGTTACGCTTACAATTGTTGAGTGACAGAGGTGATTAATAAATGTTAATTAATAAATATACCTCATTAGGTATATTAGACGAGAAAATACTAAATCAATCGATATTTATAACAATTTAAAGATAATGCTTTTATGTTTATTCGGTTCCTAGGGAATCCATCACTTCAACGTTTGGAAAATAAAGACTTAGGAGTATTTATATGATTAGATAATATGAAAAATATTATTTATAATAGAGTAATTTATTATATTTAATTTATATTATTTAATAGATCAAATTTTTTATGTTTTATCATTTAAATGGAGGGATTTTCTGTATTTTCGCTATGGATACATAAAATATTGTACTACTAACAGTAGAGAGGATAATAATAAGCTGGTAGTATAACAACACGAGAGATCAAAACTAAAACCTGACAAACGTATTTTCTACCTACATTAATAAAACAATACAGTTAAACTGAAAAATTAATTATATCCAGCGAATTTATTATAGTAGTTTTATACACAATAATGTATTTATGAATAATGTATTTATTTAGTTATATTATTTTTGTAATGTTTATTTATTTAGTCCTACCAACATATTCGTTGTATTTTTTAAAACCAGACGTCATGCCCAGAAACATCAACATTCGTAAACAACACAATTTACTCTACGTAAATAGGATCTGCACTGTGTTCTGTATTCATTATAGAAAACAGTTTCATACATGCATTGAAATGAAAAGTAAGTATACAATAATTTGACTCATTTTTTATCCTCCAATATGCATAAATAAATAATTCGAGTAGCATATTATTAATAATACAGCTTATTAGCTTATAAATACAGACTTGTATGTAAAAGAAAACGTTATTAATTTTAGTTACAGAAATCCCGATTATTTTCTTATTTATTTATTAATTATCAAACTTATAACACACTTATTACACTCTTCGTGACGTCGTATTTTTTATCGATGTATATCATATACTTACCTATTGTTATATACCTACAGGATGTCCGGTAATCAATGGATAGCTTGGCGGCTGACAGGTACTCGCACTACGGCTCTTGACCACCCAGAAAGATATCTATAAGCTGTCAAGACAATTGTAAAAATGTAGGAAATTTGGTTGAGTTTTGTACACACTATTGTAGAAGCATAACTGTGAGAATACATTACATAACATGGGACCGATCTTACTAACATCCTTTATAATTAATTGTTGTATTCGTTTCATCTAAGTTTAAAATAATACAGTCGTTACCAGGGCGGGATCAACTACATTCTTTAAAAATATGACTGTATTTTAAATATTTTTTAATAATAAAAAAGTAATAAAAAAAAGTGAAAAGAGCATTTTGTGAGTTGCTCGCCTGGCTTGCTACCAAAGTAGCTTACCACCATCAAGTTGAAAGTCTGCCGCCAAGCCAAATACGGTGTTCCGGCAGTTATCCTTGAGAGCCTGCGTATTCCAGGTCTAGTGTGTTTACCAGCTTCGATCACATCGTCAGTTACCATCAGGTGAGATAGTGGTCAAACACTAGCCTGTCACAAATAAAAAAAAAAAAAAGTAGATATATTTATTTTGTACTATTATTTTATCTTAAAAGAGTAAAATAAAAAAATATTATTTTTATTATTTATTGTATCCGTAGCGCTCCCAGTAAGTACCGAATTAATAATTGATTGGTTTTTTTTTTTGTGACTAAGCCAGCGTTTGTCAACCTGATAGAAAGCGACCATGTGGACCAGAGCACGCTCAGTAAACACCTATTCACTCTCTTCTTGAATAACCCCATATTATACTTTTCGGGAAACACAGCTAGTAGACGACAGGGCGTTCTATTATTATTTAGAGTATTAGTATGTGTATATGCTACCATCTCGGCTGGTAGTAACAAGGTTAAAGAATTTTACCATTTTACACGAGAAATAAACAGATCTATCCATTAGTTACCGATACATAATTGTATATACTACATATTATAATTAGGTACATCGAACATACAATAATCATATTGGCATTGCACTAATATTTAAGAAACGAAAGTTAATGTGGACGTACGTGTGATAGTTGACAAGAGGTATGTCTGTAACGCCTAAACTTCAAAATGGTAATATTTTGTAAGAAGATATCTCAATATGAACACCCTGGAATAAGACTAGTCTTTCTTTTAAGTCAAGAGTGAATAGATATCTTCTAGGCAAGCATGCTACATCTTCGGCCGCATCATGACTTTCCATCAGGTGATATAGTGTTCAAATTCTTGTCTTTCGAACATAAAAAACGCACTTTTTATTCTGATGATCGAGGGAAAAGCCACTCTCGCGCCTCGCCGCATAGTCGTGTATCGAGTGTCTGTAATATTTCTTATACTATCCTTTGCGATTGAAATTGTCTTTTAAGAAATTTAAATCGATGTATGTCAACAATCACAAGTCTTGATTCTCGGTAGTCTATTTCGGTAATGGGTTTAATCAAGAGGTCGATGTCTGCAGTCATATCAGCAGATGCTACTCAAACATTGTTTACTGGGAGCTATCTTGTTTATTAATGATATTTATGTACTTTATTTGTGCACTTATGTGCATACGCTTGTGTTATAGAGGCGTTAACTAAGTGCCTCTTTGTTACAGCATGTGACACCCGAGAAGCATAATAATGAGGATATTGGTTACGCAATGATGCTACTGAATCAATGGTATCTTTCTTGGATTAAGTCCTTTTATACGTATTACAATTCTGATTTCCTTAATTAGTGCTTATGCAATCATTAACTATTTATCAATAATGCGTGATAATGGTTGTTCAGTAAGCAAAAATGTTTGTCTTATCTCTCCATTTGTTTCTTTGATTGCCGATAACTATTTACTTCAAAAAAGGAGTACCTAAGTTTTTTATTCGTAACGTGGTGATTTTTGTATGGGCGTAGAACTGTTCTACGCAGTAATAACTCGGGGACCTCACAGCTGATTTCTGTAATTATTTTTAATTGGTAGAATCAAGCCAGTCGAGGTGATCGCATAAAATAATATTTTTTGATTAGTTAGCCTTTTTTTTAAATAGATTTAACTAAAACTCTAGCTATTAGGATCACATATTATGTTAATTTTATTATAACATTAGAATCACTAGCATCTTTTAACAGGTGTAACATTTCGAGGCTTATTTGATGTGTGTTCTTAAACAATTTAAGATTTGCATTACCGAAAATACAGGTCATGGTCTTAGAAGGCAAATCATTTGTGACGTTAAATCATAGACAAGGTGAGGTGTGAGGACGTACAGTGTTCACATTAGAATGCCGCTGGTGTGGGCGCAACCGACGCAACTCGACAAACCATGAGTCACGGCTCGCTCGTTTAATCAGCCATTTGCTAATCATACTCTAGTACCTGCTTATCCGCTATGATATTTTCTCTTAAAGCGGAGAATCGTACCGTTTCGCCTCTGTCAATGCCACGGACAGCATCAATGGAATTCCTAATTCGTCTGGCTAGGTCACACTGTCGCACTGCTATTGTTCATTGTATTGTCAATTTACTTAAAATAGAAAAAGGAATGAAACATCTTTGAGTTAAAGTCAAATATTGTTAACTAGCTATGCCCCGAGGCTTAGCCCGGAGGTTGAATCTGGTTTTGGTTCTTCTTGATGATGACCTGGGAATCTTGAAATCAAGAGTGAATACGTATCTTCTAGGCAAGCTTGTAATATCTGCAGCCTCATCATCACTTACCATCAGGTGAGATAACCATTTGACTTGGCTTGCCTATATATTAATAAAAAATGTTTGCATATTTAAATTTTATCATGATCGGTCTAGAGGTTTGGTCTTGATATGTCAACAGACATAGGGATGTAGAGACAAATTTTCTACCGGGTGTATAATAAATGTAATAATTTAGACATGGAACTCCTTCTGATGCGTAATGATATGATTTTTTAGCATTTTCCTGCTTGAGTACTAAAGGTAGTAATATATTGCGTTGCAGTCTTGGACATAGTGTTAGTCATGTCTAAGTAATGTTGGTTGTAAATTACAAACAATCGAGTAGGTATTAGTATTCAAATACTTACTGTATATACGTAAAGATCATTGATTCATACGTGTATTAGGTGTAATTACTTAGGTTTATACGGTGTTGTATATTATGATATATTAGTAGTTTCATTGGCTTAGGGTAAATTCGTCCCAACGTTAATTAAAATGTGTTCTTTGAAGAAAATATACCCCACTGCCTGCATGCCAGTAAATTTAATTTAAAATGTATTTAAAAAAATTCCAAAAAGACGCACACGTTCTAACTGACTTTCAAAATGGAGGAATTTCTCAAGTTAGCTGAATATAGTTTAGTTATTTTACGTATACCTAAACTCTCCGGTATACGTAATACCGATTCATACGTTGTTTTATGATTAAACTAGCCGTGCCCCGCGGCATCGCCCGCGTTAATTATGTTACAAAGTAGCCTTTGTGTTATTCCGGTACCTACACTATCTACATTCTAAAAATTCATCAAAATCGGTTTATTCGTTACGGATATACGTGGTAACAAACATTCTAACACACACACACACATAAACTTCGCATATATAATATTAGTAGTATAAGATTATTGTAAGTACACTATTTACTAATGTACATTTAATTCACTTGAGTAGTTTGAAACCGCGAATTGAATTGGAATTTATGAGATATTTAATTTTATTTATAAAAGAAGACCTCGTATTTGTGTCACTTCATATAAGTACTTAATTAAGAAACATTTTGTGCGGTTTCGTATGTTTTATGATTTTTAACAAAATGTAAATAATAATGCATCACCGAAAAGTAGAGTTTTGTAATGTTATGATGACTGACAGCTCAGTGGTTAGAGAACAAACTGTCAATCGAGATATCGAATCCTAGAACGAACCAGTAATGAGTCATAGTGAGATCCATGGATGGTGAGTATTTACTGACACTTGCCTGGCTTGCAACCACTCTGCTTTGGTAAAATTATCTCTATATATATCTATCTATCAATCTATCTTCTATCACAAGTGTGTTCATAGTACAGTATAGACTGCAAAGCTCTTACTGGAGGAAGGGTAAGAGTGATGATGTCATCGATATAATATGTATCGATGATGACATCATCACTTACCAACAATGAAGATAGTGGTTAAATGCAAACCTTTAGAAGAAAAAAAAGTCACGTAGAGTATTAACAATCACTGCCGAACATTCCTATTGACTCATTTTATGTTTGT
This sequence comes from Lomographa bimaculata, assembly GCA_948107665.1. NCBI lineage: Eukaryota > Metazoa > Arthropoda > Insecta > Lepidoptera > Geometridae > Lomographa > Lomographa bimaculata. The sequence continues at coordinate 11,371,123 of OX403589.1, forward strand.
ACCGTTCATTTATTACGCCTGCAGGTTGTTAACGTTTTTGATAAAACTAATGGTACTGTGGAAGCCGTGTACATACCTACATAGTACATTTCTTATCAATTGTCATTGAACTACAATAAGGCAGTACAACATCCTCTGTAGTGATCTCAATCTCTTAGTTAACATTCTTTATTTCTGTTGCTTGTTTTGTAAATTTTATTGATGTAAAATTTCACTCAATTTTAATATTTTATATAATATTTAACGGGTACTTCCCAACGGATCATAGTATCAAATTATCACATACCCGATCATAACCGATCTTAACTGTTGGTCCCATCTGATCTTAAGATCAGTTGCAACTAAAATAAAATATATAATATTGGTCTCAACTAATCATAAGATCAGTTGCAACCAAAATAAATTATCTACTATTGTTCTCAACTGATCTTAAGATCTCCTAATGATTAAACTAATAACCAACGGATCTTAAGATCCGTTGGTTATTAGTTTGTGCTCTCTGGCGTAGTTGCGCGTCTGTCTACTATGTGTAAGTCTTCGTACTTAGTGAGGGCGTGTGAATGTAAACGCGTTTATTTTATGAAATGAGAAAACACGAAGGTTTTTTTTGTGCTGATTCAAGTGGGATAAGCCGCGTAAATAATATAAATCATTGAGCTGTCCCTGCTTATCTGTTTCTCGCTTGACTCTTGAGCAATACTTGTTTTAGGGTTATTAAGTCCGCCTAAGGACATTCATGTTGCGAAAAACTGAACGACTGCTATACCAACAAATTTTACCTATTCTCATACGGTAAGAAAATGATTTAACGATTTAATTATGTTACTTATTTAAACATGACGACAATGTTGTTTGAATATAACCTAAAAAATACCAAACTGGAAAGAACATTAAAGTATCTACATTAAAGATATTGCCGTTTTCGCGAAAAGCAATATATCTCGTGTCTCGAAAACTTTCTTGTCATATTTCCTTAAGTTGCTCCTGTATTCCGGCCAAGTTTAAGTCCGTGTTTCTCGGAAAACTGAATTTTAAGTTATTTGGACCCGACGTTATTGACGCCGTGTGCATATCAATAGGATTGTGGTGTAGTTTGCTATGCATGCCTTGTATCTTGCCTTTCTTACGATCATCCTATCTTACTCTTCGCAGGACAGATTGGAATATATTGCTGATACGCGCTAGATACATTTTAGAATAATCAACGTGCAAGCAGCATCCGTTGTCGGACTAAATGTACAAGAAGATAAGAAATGTCTCCTATTTTGAACACGGTCGAGTATTATGATTGCTTGTCATTCTACTCTTATCTTGGAGACTCTCAAGAAGTTCGCTTTGTCTGATTTAGCCAGGAAATAGAGTGCTTTATTTCTCCTGGTATTTGCTTTTTTTTAAAGACTATGCAGATTATTAAATGCTCTCATTTCAATAAGTACATTCATGGTCTTACAGTCTACATGATCCTTTAGAATGAAAAATGGTAAAATAAACCTAAAGATGGTTTTCAATTACCTATTCAATGATACAGTTGACCACCCACTTGACACAGTTCGTCGACTTTCGTTTTTCAATTTATCACTATAAGGCATCCGGTGGTCAATGCGTATACATATGGCTAGGCTCCATCTACAAACATCTTACTAACTCTTTTTGATTGATTATTTTTAACGCATCAAAGCCTTGCATAAAAATAACCCATAAAATAATTAAACGCAAGCAAAGCTTAAAAACCGACTTCACCACTTTATCTTCGGAACCTTGATCAGATTAAATATATTAAACACGCATTATTGACGATAACTCAAAAACGACTGATCAAATCTTGATGAAATTTAATTGGGACCAATGGGAAAGCAACAGCTTTCAAACAAAAAAAACAAAATTGGTTCACGAGGAAAGAAGTTATGAGGTAACACACATAAAAAAAATACAGTCGAATTGAGTAACTCTTTCTTTTTTGTGAAGTCGGTAGAGAAAAACCTTTATTTGCACACTAAGAAATGTTACAAAACTTTAAATCCCTGGGTCCCTAGCCTGTGTAGAGTACATAATATACGGTGTTTTTTTTATTTTAGCATATAAGTACGATACAGGTACTTACATCAAATCAACTGTTTTATTATTATGGAATATTATAACAAACCAAGGCTTGAAACTAACCAAAGCTTACAAGCAGAGGGACGTACGAGAAAATTTCTCTTTTGTGTGTGTGCGTAGTTCCCGTTGGCATTGTATTGTGATAGGTACGGGCAGTCTTCAACAATAGACTCTCGGCATAATGGCGCTATTGATTGTGCACATGTATCTATCATATACGTGCGACTATTTTGTCCCGATGCTGGTGCCACTATGGAACCTATTTTTATACCTATTGACGTGGGAATATCTTTCAGATGCGATTCATTGTTTAGCGGTGATGTTTTGTAATTGTTTGTAAGTAAGAGGCGATTGAAAACAAATGTGGTTGCGAGAAAAGTCGTCGTCACACATGCTTTTCTAGATTTATGATTCACTAGCTGCGCCCCGCGGTTTTACCCGCGGGTCGGAATTATAAAAACCGGCCAAGTGCGAGTCGGACTCGCGCACGAAGGGTTTCGTACCATTATCTATAAAAAATCAAGTTTGTTGTATGGGAGCCCCACTTAAATATTTATTTTATTTTATTTTAAGTATTTGTTGTTATAGCGGCAATAGATATACATCATCTGTGAACATTTCAACTGTCTAGCTATCACCGTTCTTGAGATACAGCCTGGTGACGGACGGACGAACGGACGGACAATGAAGTCTCAGTAATAGGGTCCCGTTTTTACCCTTTGGGTACGGAACCCTAAAAAGTAGCTTATGTTTAGTCCAGGGTGTCAGCTACCTCCAAACTTACCAAATTTCATCAAAATTGCTCCAGCCGTTTGAGCGGGAAGAAGTAACAAACATACAAACAAACTCACACACTTTCGCCAATATAATATTAGTGTGATATTCTTATTCATCGTCTCGATTATCAGATATGCTATACAGTTCTTAAAAAATTAACATTTTGTATTGTTTCAATATATGGATCTAGTAACGGTATAGCAGATCGCTAGATCGATTAATTTTATTTATTACTTGGTTATAATGGGTAATTCAAAAGTATTATTGATTTATTTCTTAAGTTGTGTTTTTGGATTCTCATTTCGATAAAATGAAGTTAAATCATGATATTTATTAAGCCTATGCAAAAAAGTGCCCTACAAAATTGCATAAAAATAATCTGCCTAGTAACAGCGTTACAAAAAATTATCGCTCGCGGATGGAGAATCCCTCTTGCGAACCATGAAAAGATAAAACTTCTATTGAAGTTTCTCTTTCTTCTTTGCAGCAAAGAAACAGAATGGTTCGGCGGTACGGACGAATAGCCTGGGGTCAGGCGCGCGGACGCCACCCGTCGAAAGGACAAAGTCTAAGTTCTCGGCACTCGGGAGGCTGTTCAAACCCTGGAAGTGGAAACGGAAAAAGAAATCTGAAAAGTTTGAAGCGACTTCTAGAAGTAAGTTAAATCAATGTTTACTTTTAATTACAGAAACAAACGATTCACACTTAACCACCACATAAGATAAGATCGAAAACATGTGCGGATGCTGGAAACATCCACATCACACCAAAAACCAGAACACAAATATCCCTTGGGGAGAAAACTAGTGTTCCTTCCGAAAATCGAACCCGATACTCGCTGCTTAGAAGGCACGCGCAACCAACTACGCCAGTGGGCAGTTCAAAGTATAAATTATAACGAAATACAGCTTTTAAAAAAGATACTGTACTGAATATAAGTGTTCGGAAGAACTATACAATTTCAAAACACTTATGGTACACATTGGTATAACAATTAATTCAAAAGTAAAAATAACCTAAATAAAGTTTTAACTTTATTTGCTAATCTCTGCTATTATAAACCAAAAGGAATACGATCAACAAAATGAAGCATAAGAAATAATAGCCCACACAATAAGTGCGTCTATTGACCTGGATGATGTATTTTGAACGGCAAAAACAGGTGGGCAAAAACGGGCAGGTAGTGCGGAGAACGAATGTACCATTGACATGGGTCCAAAATATTACAATATGGCAGAACTAAACACGTTTAAAGAGCTATTAAATTATGTTTTTATTTTCCATTGTACGAGAATTTGTAAAGAAAAGAGAATTGGCAATAATGTATGGAAAGTTGATACAACCCTCCAATAGTATTGTTGTCAACCATCACGACTCATCTCAATTTTTTTTCAATCCCAAACGTAGTCACTTTGTTAACTAATTGTAACAAATTGTACTGTAATATGTTATTGTACTGTAATATACATATTATCCGAATGCTTTTAAAAACATACTGCCTAATTAATGTTATTGTAACTCATTTGTTTTTTCTCTCTTTGCAGCATTAGAGAGGAAGATATCCGTCCGAGCTAATAGAGATGACTTGGTGCAGAAGGGAATACTTATGCCCGAAAGTCCAGTTACGCCAGTACCCGAAGACAGTAAGAACATTTTACTGCTTATCCGTCTTTAGTTATTAAATCTCCCTCCCTCTCGTCGAGGTTTTATTTTTATTCCCGGTGGATTAAATTATTTTATTTCAGTATCATAATATAACTTACTACTATGTAACGCTTAGTACATCTTAATCAGCAATAATAAATAAATTTTAAAGTATTCACAAATATTATAAAAAAATACAATGGTTTGTTAGTGGATACACAGTAAACCGATCGATGGGCACGAAGAAATCTACTTTTATTTTAATTTTTTTTATAGAGTACACACATACGAACTATAAAAGAAAGGATGGAAAACTTGAGTACTCAAATGACACCAAATAACTTTATAGATGAAGTCACCACTTTTATACTAACGCGTTTTAAGTATTATTATATAGAGATATTTTTCCAATGTCGGTATAATGTCGGAGTCTTCAAGCCTAGAGTACATAGGCGCTATTCTATAGGGTATTTACATATATATGCATAAAAAGTCTTGTCAATGTGATGTACAGCTTGCATTACATTACATGTTCGGCCGCGTGGTTCTATCTACCAATACAGAGTAGTTAAATGCTTCCCTATCTCGCAAAACGAAGTTTGTTTCCCTTGCTGACATTTCTTTTCTCTGTTTTGAAAGCCATTCGTGTGTTACTTACTCGTTCTACGATACGTTTTATTACTATCAGTGAACATGATGGATCTGACATGTGATTACTGCTAACATGATCCCAAATGAGTGTTCATCAATAATATTACCAGTTACTTCGTTAATTTATGTAAACAGAGTATTACATCATTTTGCAAGAATAAAATCAAGATTAAATCTCTTTACTCAAATTCAGGTCATTTGTAATCAAAACATAATCCATTGTTATACAGTTGACTCAGTTGAGAGTTGAGAACTCACAATAGTTGCGAGTTACTCACTCGTAAACTAGCTCTAGTATTGTATTAAATAGTTCGTGGTTGCAATCGATGAGACAAATATACCTATAGCTGCAGGGGCGGATTTATACATTTGCCGCCAGTAGGCTATTCAAATTTTGTCGCCCTTACCGACCTCTACAATTCGAATCCTCTGTTCAAAATCATATTAATTACAATGTTTCTGTCAATGAAATGTTGTGATTTCCAAATCATAAAGTTAGAACTTAAAAAGTTAGCAATTAGGACGACAGTGTGGGCACTATACTACACAATACACGTTATACGTTATTACACCACCTTTTGCCCGTAATTAGCATAAATGAGAACTACGTAAAAAAAATTTGGTCCCGAATTTGCCGCCCCTAAAATCAGCCGCTCTAGGCTCCAGCCTATTCAGCATGCTGGTAAATCCACCACTGTATAGCTGCGATCTGTTACGAGCAAACTCAGTTTTCTCTTCAAATATTGCCGCGGACGCGTATATTTCTGAAAGTCATGCACTTATATTGCTTTCTAAGATGAAATTTATGTAATAGATATGAGTTAGTCTCGCCATTACGTCGAAACCATAACACTGCAGACACACGTAACTCTTTATGGATATTTTATTCATGGTTCCGAATGATGCACGCACCGCACATCGCAGGGGATAAAAAAAACAGGAAAGTAGGTTGTGTTTATAACTATGTGTGTCCACTAATGCATCTTTTATTATTAATGAGCAGCGTCCCGCGGTTTATTCCACATTAGACCCAGACCCGCGGGAATTTCGGGACAAAAGGTAGCCTATGTGTTAGTCTAGAGTGTCAGCTACCTCCATACCAAATTTCATCAAAATTGGTCCAGCCGTTTGAGCATGAAACAAACATACATACACACTCACAAACTTTCGCTTTTATAATATTAGTGAAAATGCCCGTTGCTCAGTTAGGTGTGAATTCGCCTTTTAAGCAGGGGTATCGGGTTCGATTCCCGGCAGGAACACAAGTTTTCTCCCCAAGGAGTATTTGTGTTTCTGGTTCTGGGTGTAATTGTGAATGTCATGTGAATGTTTTCGGCACCCACGAAACAAGTCATTGAACTTAGTGTGGGGTTGTGAGTGTGAAAGAGTTATAAAAAAAAAATATGATTTACTAAATACCTCATCGTTAGCGGCACTATTACTACCTCGTTGACATCATACACAAGGTTCTAACTTGTCGAAGTAGGTACATAGGTATAGTTATATTAATGGAGCGTGTCTAGTAACCAGAGTGAGTTCTAAGGTGCGTTATTATCTAATGTTATATCTTGAACATTGACCTTATGAGTGTTTCTTTTATCGTTCGTTTTCCTTCCCGAATGACCGTGCAGTTACGGGGTTTATGTATGTACTAAAACGATGTTTATCCCTTTAAGTGTTACCGGTAATTCTTCTAAGAGCCGTTATGTCCAATGCATTTATCTGTTAATATGGTATCTTATAGTATTTTGTTTTATAAGAGTATCTATTGTTTTTTTCGTATCTTATAATCTCATCCCTATACCCTGTTAGTAAGCTTTATAGAATTATATCTGGTAGAAACATAATTTTTCTCAAGAGAAAGTTATGGGTTACCTGGTGGTAAAATGGGTTCTGAATGTGAATGTTCCCAGCAACGGTGTACAGTCCAAGTTTCGAAGTTGGTGCGGGATTGCGTTTGTGAAAGCGTTTAATTTTATTTATATCTCTTGTTAGCAATAACAACCGCTTATTTTTTACTTTGACATAACATGCTGTTTTTGGTATTGCACGTATAAGGTAATGGACAAATTATTGTAGCTTTCTTTTCTTGCGCTTTAGTTTTGGGTTTAGAGTAACTTTCTATATTACTCAAGCACTTGCCGCCTTTACCCAACTTGATTTAATTATATTTCATTCATATTTGATTTCAAACGAGCGCGGAGTTTGCTTAAGTATCCATTTATGCTTGCACTTATAGAGCTCATAGACGATTATGTTAAAGTCTATAAGCACTGTGTTAAATCGTAAACATACAATATTTATGTATGTTTTTGGCGTAAGTTTCAATTTGGTTTGTACTGAAGATGTGGTAATGTAGTTAAAGAACATGGCGCGATCTTCTAAATTAAAATGATAAATGCTCACACACAACGAAACAGCACTGTTTGTTGAGTACAGTGCAAGATATTTCAAAAGTCAGATTTTAATTTGATTTTAATATCAGCCACTTTAACTACATTTATGTATTTTATGTGGAAATTCAAAATCTGTCTTTCGAAAAGTTCAGATTCGATTATGCATTTGTAATGAGTTCTATCCGTACTTCCATATTCATATTATTAATTAGAAAGGTGTGATGTGTGTATGTAGTAATATCGGTATGTGAGTGTATATGTGGTTATGCTTGACACGAGGTACGTTTGTTATGACAAACGCAAGATTCTACAACGATACTTATGTTAGTTAAAAGAAGCAAATCAAAGACCTGACCGTTGATAGGATTATAGGAAGCCTTAAAGTTAGCTAAAGTATGTTGTATGATAATAAAGACATGTTTTCATGCACATAATATATACATTAGTATATAGACTACTATATTACGTTACGAAAACATTTAACAATCACACGGATATTTAAGTTATTTTTAGATAATTTATCAGTTTAATGACAGTAGTAAGAAGTTTTTACCTTTCCCGATTCCGGATGGAAACAAGTTTTCTCCCCAAGGAAAATTTGTGGTTCTGGTTGTGATTGTGTATGTGATGCGAAGCAACCACGACACAAGTCATCGACTTAGTGCGGGGCTGTGAGTGTGAAAGCGTTAATGTTTATGTTATGTTTTGTGGTGCAGATGAGGAGTTGTCTCCGACGTACGGCGGCGAAGAGGCGCGCGGCGAGTCGGGGGGCGGCGGCGGGGGAGGGGGTGTGAGCGCGCAGGAGCGCAACATTGCCAACATGCACGCGGCGTTGCAGGCGCAGCTTGCTTCGCAGCTGGCGCAGCAACAGGCCGCGCTCGCCGCCGCCGTCGCCGCCGCCGCCGCCGCGCATCACCACCAGAACAATAACGTCATTGGTGAGTACCAGTTTTTTTAAGTCTGTGTAGGACTCTTATTTTTTCCTTTTAATTTTGGCTCCGCAATCTTGTGCATTTAGCCAGTGGTTATCTATACCATTATCCAGTACTTCAAGTAAATTTCATAATAGAATTCCTCGTCATAAGTCACAGTCAAAGTCAAGTAAAAGAGCCAAGGTTCAGTCATAGTCAAGTCATGCCTTAATAAAGTAGTAGAAACTTTACTAGAACTTTTATTGGTGCTTTGGAGTGAATGCAAAAATCGCGTTTTTCAACTTTGTATGATTTGCCTACACTCGTGCACGTTCACTAAGTATTAACGGTAATAATCCACCATCACTACACGTTAACACTTAAAGAATCACAAGTTTTAGAAAATAATCCAAATTCAACAACGGCACGTTTTCACTTTCGCGGCAAAAACTCGAGTAGGAGCTGACCCTCTTCTGCAGTGTCCGCCTGGGGCAGTACCACACCATTGTAATGCCGGGTCCACACGTTTACCAAATCTCGTCAAGCATCTACAAATTCAAACGTAACGGATATTTGGCTTGGCTTGCTAGGTTTGTAAGCGTTTGCCGCCGATCCGAGCTAAGTCTGTTTTGTCCAAACGTTTGTAGAGGTTTGTTCTAGTTTCTGTATAAGGTGTAGAGGTGTGTTCTAGTTTCTGTATAACTTTGGATAACTTCATAAACAATCTGCCTCAAGGTAGCTTGAGTCCCTAGAGGCAGCGTCCTCAGGTAGTTCTCAGGGAACGCCCATTGCAAGGTGAAACTCCCCAGGGTAGAAGGGATGTATCCTCCGCGGTCCACATCTTCTAAATGATGAAAATCCGTCAACAAACGAGGTAGTAACGCTTCTTGCGATTTAGCTTGGGGAGCCACCACATTGTAAACAGCCGATTAGCAGCACTGCTCTGGCAGAACTGGTTCCAGATAAAACATCGAAATGAAAATGTAATTACTCGGCCTAACGAAAGTTAAACCTTAAGTTACAGAGAGAAGAGCACATTGCTGTCCTATTCAAAACTTGGTTATTCATAGCTCCGGGTGGCACTGAGAATGTAAACATATAGGCGGGCGTGTCACTTACCATCAATCACCTTTTTTTGTTTTTTTGTAAGTGATTTTTTTACGACTTTGTTCCAATATAATGTGAGGCTGAGGACTGAATCAAAAATATATTATATATGGGTTAGTTATGCAACAGCTTCATATGCCTGTAGTTATTACGCCTAGAAGTTAGTGTATAGTTATTGGATTTTTTTTTGTGAAATAACGTTGTCAGCATAGCTATCGCGTCCATGCCAAATACCTGTCTACGCTCATGATTGGCATACGCGTGGGTGAACTGCTTAGCGCCACACACTATGCCTCGTAAATTACCGTAGCCCTGAATTCCTCTTGATTCTTTTTATAAATTTATATATATATATATATAAATATTTTTATCATAATATAAGAAAGCAAGCAAGTTTTTCGCCCAGTGGTAAGCGTCACGCCTGACTATAAATTTCGCGTTTCAAAAACAAAGTCCCTCGAGGCACTGCAAAGCTACTTATCCTGTTGAAGCTTAAGCTACAGAGAGCCAGAATCGAAACCTGTTCTGCTTCCACAGTGCTGCTATGCGGCTGCTCGGCAAATGGACTCGTCACAATCAGTTCCGCAAAAAGTCCGTAATTTGTTGACGAAGGTTCTGAAGGTTCGGAAGACATATAAGTTCACTTCTATTCAAGGAACTTGACACATCACTTCAACAACTAGCGTTCCGCATTCGACGCGCCGGAGAATTTGTCTCACTATTCCTCAATCTCGATTGTAAAAAGCATCGCATGAATGTCTATGCCAGAGGCTTGGACCAATAATTAAATCACCAATGTTTTTAAAACTGAGTAAGAGCATCTATCCTTCTAGAAACCTAGGTCTAGAGATCATATTAATATTATAAACCCGAAAGGTTGTGTAGAGACACCCATTTGTATAAAATTAGGTAAGTAGAAAACCAAAATTGTTTATTCACATAGGAGCAATGCTGCACTCATGAAGGTGAGTGACTCTAATTGCCAGATAATCTAGAATCTAGATTATTCTAAATCCTAGTGGAATAGAACAAGGCTCTTTTTGCTTTTATATGAATCTGGCTTTTAAATTAATTTTGATGTATAAAATTTTCTTTACATGGTTATAAAATGGTGTGTACATACAAAATGCCGTATCCTGCTTTAGAAAATAGATGCTGCATTGGTTGTACAGATGCAGCGCAGTTATATTTTAACCCGACAGATTAAATCCCTATGCTGCCACAATAGCCTATTTCCACTGGTAAATAACAAAATACTTACCAATTTAAAGCTAGCTTAGGATTACTATGTAGAACAAACTTGAATAACGTAAACTATTTCTATAGTTTCGTATAAAAATAATATAAAGTAAATGTGATAAAACGCTCAGAGAACATCACGAAAGAAGGTTCGTGCAAAAAATAGCTTTTATCTTATCGTTGAACGTTACTAGGTCTTATTATATGCATAATTCGGGATCGGCCCATAAAACAGAAGATATCATTGCTGAAAGGCGATTCGTAAAAATTACCGTCGCTTGCGAAATTGGTACAGATCCCTTGGGTAATTTACATCGAGCCGGTAGGTTATCCGACGTTACTATAATCAAGTTTTATAACCGTTCAACATAGCCGGAATTAAGACCAAAGTTAATGTTTAATAACACGAAGAAAAGCGATCATAAATCATTAGAAAAAAATTAAATTCCAATAACGCCGTATTATTTAATATTCTCGAAGCTCGTCTCTTTTTCAGTTGTTTAAATTATTTAACGCTTTCACACTCACAGCCCTACACTAAGTTCGATGACTTGTGTCGTGGGTGCCAGAAACATTCACATCACACGCACAATCATAACCAGAACCAGAAACACAAATTTGTGTTCCCGCCGGGAATTGAACCCAATACCCCTGCTTAGAAGGCGAACGCTCAGCCAACCAAGCTAACGGGCAGTTTAATTTATTATCAATGGCCATATCGTATTATTTCACTAAGGCTAGCTTGATGACCTATATTAAATATTGGAATTATGTCCAGAGAAAATAATAACAACATACCGAAAAAATTTACGCGTGCAGTGTCATTTTTGTCCAGAAATACTTTACCTAAAAGGAGTGCGAATAGTGAAATAATTAGTAATTAGTATGTGACTCGTTTTACATTATGTGTAAAACATTATTAAAACGCAACACAGAGTAAAGAAACTACCATTACTAAAATTTTAACTTTTAAAGACAAAAACTGATTATCCATTGGTCGAGAAAAATAGATAATATTTGCAATTAGCGTCCAACATTTTCATCCTATGCCTATCTTGGTAGAGATAACGACGTTCGTAATTATTGTGATTGCTGGAGAATTTGTTCAGCACATAGCATCTAATTACTCCAACCCTAATGTATTTTTAATTTACTGCGTCTGTTGATTTATTTATTCAATGTTATGACGTCAAAATACTTCATTGATGCATACAGAAAAAATATAAAATATAGTCATACAAAATATGCTGTAATATTTATGCTTCCTCTATCACCGTGACAGCGGGAACAGTCAACCAAAACGACTGATATGATGCTAACATTGCAAAGTAAAGGTGGCATTTCAAGCTCTTGAATTTTTACCAAAATATGCTCATTATAAATGATTCAAACATGATGTTTGGTATGAAGGAATATGTAGATAAGTTCTATATTAATTGTGTTATTCTACGTTAATATTTCTAATGCAATATAAACGTACTTATATTATAACTGGGCAATGTTTTACTAATAATATGTGAACATAAAGTTATTACCGTGTGCATAACTCTTCGCAACAAGCCAGTTAATTAAGCGACAGTTATGTATTCCTACTGCTAATTATGAGGAAACGCGTTACTATACGTTTTGCATTAGTTAATAACATTATGCCTGTTACACACGAGCAATTGTGGTTCCAATTAGTAAAGATTTCTCGGTAGAATCCCAAAATTTGCAATATTCATCTTTATTTCATTAGTATTGTATAAACACAAATGACTAGATATTATTAGTATTTTCCTAACAATATTAACATTTACATTTTCTATTTTTTTTACCTAGTTATTTACATATAGCATTAAAAATCACAGATCATCAGTTGTGTCCGATATATTAAAACCAGATTTCGATAGTATACATAACAGGGATGATGAGAAACAAGTAAAGACTTTGGGCTCGGGTTCGTTATCGCATGGACAATATTATTATATGGCTATAGTTTTGTGAATTGTAAAACTATTTCCGACCAACCGAAATTCTGTTAGATTGCAAAATATACATATCGTAGTTTCATGCATTTTTTGTGTGGTATACGAAATAAGCAAGCAGGAATAATATGATCATCAGAATGATTCGAGCAGATCACAGATCAGTGCTTCGCAACCTAGTTATGTACTTTTCTGCATCGTTTTCGTGGTCAAATTGAAGCATGACAAACACGCTCGTAACGCTACGAGACAACATGGAGTCATCTTTAGAATCACAGAGTAGTAGGACCGCTGCGTGTGCGATGAAGCAATAACAATCGGTCCACTAATCGCCCGTGTGTTGATACCGTAAGCGTGTCGGGAGCGGTGACGCGTGTCAGGAATTAGCGGCGTCCTGGCAGGACGGTGCCGATCGTTGACCCAACTGGCCGCAGACAGTTGCTTCGGTGACGTCACTCTTGTTCGGAGTCATGGGGCTCCCTGAATACAGGGTTTGGCCGCAGGAAGCCTTTGCTTCAGTGACATCATTTTGGTTGGGTTACATGAAGCTCACTGGAAACAGCGCGTGCCGATAGGGATGTCACCACTTATGCTCTGTGGATGTCACTATTAGACAATAATTGCTTTATATCGTTCCGTAGAAAAGCGATTTTTCTTACAATATCTTTAAATATTAGATTTTCCAAATCATTAGGTATTTTTTTCGAATGAACAAATTGTAGCGCTTACTTTAATTTGTTCTTTTATTCAACATTTCTAACACTTAGATGTAATAGCCCATGAATGAATATACATAATATTAATTAATCACCCTCATATAGTCATTACTATAAATTGGAAAGTATTTTGTAAGTGTGAGTTTGATTATTTGAAAGGCTTGAGTGTGAGTTTGATTATTTGAATTGTCAGGGCTGAAAACAATTGGATGAAAATGTAGTATAGATGTAGATAATGTAGAAAATAGAAGTAAAATAATTGCATTTCATTGTACCAATAGCGAAATAATTTGCTATCGAAGAAGATAAAATTGATTGATTGATTGATATAGACATGAACACTCTCCCTGTCATGAAAGATGACGTCAATTGTAACTCGGTACACGTCAACTAGAAATAAGCAAGTATGTTTATATATTATCTTGACATTAATTTTGATCTTATTTAAGATTAGTTTAAGATGCGTCGTAGTAAGCGCGCCTCCTGATGCGGTGGTCACGGTTTCGAACCCTACGACGGGCTAGCGCTTCCGGTGAAAGTAACATTGTGATTAAATCTATGGTAGTATTGCATTTTCTCATGCTCACGCGGTTAGCTATCCTGTATCGAAAAGCACAATTACAACAGGTCAAACGTTTGCTTATCAGAGATGTTTTTATTCGGATATGCAGACTACAGTACTATAATCACAGATACCAATGTGATGCCCGCACCAGTAGTGTCACCATCCAACACCAGAGAGAAGCCATGGTGGACAGACTAAGCTTGACCTTAAAAGCAGTTTCCAAATGGGGTAATGCTTATTTGGTTAAGTTTAATGCTGCAAACTCACAGGCGTGTCTATTTTCCAAAAAAAAGATTCCGTTGCAATGTCTCTAACTTTCTCGGATGTATCGATTCCAATCAGCACTAAGCTCGAGCTTTTGGGCGTTATGCTCACTTGGGTCGTACATAGAATCCAAAGCCAAGACTGCTGCAAAGAAGCTAGGCATTCTATCCAAGGTTAGGCGGTATTTCATACCAGGTGAACTACTTAACTTATACCAAGCTCAAGTTTGGTCTTGTATGGAGTACTGTAGCTACCTTTGGGATGGCTCGGCCAGGTACAAGTTGCAGGTTTTGGAATCTATTGAACGACGAGCTAAGAGACTCATCAATAACTACGCATTAGTTGAGTCTCGACTACAGAGTCTTGATCATCTGCGAAAAGTAGCAAGCCTCTCAATTTTCTACAAACTGCAATACAGAGAGTGTTCAAAAAGAATTTCCTGATCTTATTTCCGCTTTACCGTTCTACTACCGAATATCTAGAAAGACGGCAATGTGGCATCCTCTAATGGTAAAAATACCGACCATTCGCACGAAGCATTTCGCTTCCACTTACATTATGAGAACTGCAAAAAAATGGAACGCCCTGCCGTCTACTGTGTTTCAAACATGCTCCATCTTCGACCGCATCGTCGCTTTCCATCAGGTGAGATTGTGGTCAAACGCTGGCTTAGTCTCATATAAATAAAAAATACTATTTGGTTTTAGTTCATTCCAAGGAAGAAAAAGCAAAATAGCTTTTAGCAAAACAGTACCGTTACAAAAAAGTTACCGTCATCGTGTTGTTTTGGATTCTTTGGTGTAAATACAGTTGTGAACAGGTACGCAGAATAAATTTGGTAAAGTGTGTCTAAGTCACAGTTATAAAATGGCACAAAATCAGTACAAATGACCGCACGTCCAAAATAAATTCGACATGTGTCATTGACACATTATAGGTATAACAGATTTCCTTCAACTTGTGTGTCATTCTTTTCCCATTAAATTATTAATCAGACCACAGGAACTCGTTCCTTGGGAATCGTAGTAAACATTTTCACTAACGCGTAAAATGCTTATAATTCGGATTTCTAGTAAAACGTATTATATGCTTTATAGAGGTAAAAACCTATTGAATGGTTTTCTTCGAAATTTCTATAGAAACGTCATTGACATTCATTGTAGGGCGTCATCGCTATATTTTATTATGTTGACCAGGTAATTTTTTTTCCAGTATCCTCTAAATACGGGCCAATTGCCTATATTTCCTAAAACTATAGACATCAATACAGAAAAGACCTAAGTTACCTACAAGGTATCGATCTTATAGGTAAATCAAGTGCCAAGCCGCAAGAAGCTCAAGCAAGAAGCATGTTGGGAACACTACCCACTGGTAGTGACCAGTGGGTAGCGTTCCCAACATGCTTCTTGCGGCATTGCCTCTCTGAATTGCAATGCTAATACGTTGAGCCAAATAAATAGGTATTAGTATTTTGATCACGCTTCAACCAGGCGTTCTGAAAGATTTGTAAAGTTGGGTCACAACTCGCACAGTTGATACTTATTCTAATTTGAAACAGCAGAAAAAGCATTGAGCACGCATCAAACACACTTCACTATTGCAAGCTGCATCAAGTGCCTGCTCGCGGGAGATTCATTTCAGACCGCACAAGGGTTACTCAGCTTTTCCTTTGTCGTCCGTATTCTTAGAACTAAAAGAACGAGTCTCGTTTCGTCCTATTTATAATGACAATTCCAGTCAGTTGTTTGTGCGCTTTTGGTCTATACTAGCTGTCTCCGACTTTGTGATTTTCAGCGCGTTTGGCTCTCGTCTCTCGCTTCTTCGCACCCAGTAATTTTCACTTCGCTGCACGAGATTTTACGAATTTCGGTAGATACCAAAGTTCGCTAATTCTTAGCAGACAGATGTCTGCTTTTGTAGAGCACACAATTTAATACTTTTTGTGAGAGTTTCGAGTAAGTTTTATAAAAATTACAATGAATTTAATAATGTTGTTTAGATTAGTAAATGAGTACGTGTTACTGAAAGTAAGCTACACAAGACTGTTATTTTTAAATGCACACAAATTTCTAAACCCTCTACGCGTGCTTTGAGCTACGAACAGCTTTCAGTATAAGACAGTGACAAATTACCATGATTGTGTAAAATGTACTGTACTATTCAGCCACGGAGGAATTTGTCTGCGCCAACGTAAATACTTGCAAAACATACATATAATATTGTAAAATTTGTGAGAAATAAAATTAAGCTTATATTTTTTTTTGAAAAAATAAAGATGATGAACAAATAAATCTCACTATTAACTAGAAGTTTGAATTAAACAACTTTTTTTAACACTTTAAAGTGTTGGTAGTTACAGGTAAAGTAGTTCAGTTCAATTAATAACAATTACGAAAACTTACTCGATTACATATTATATATACATATATGTGTGGATTACATATTATATATGTATATATGATTACATATTATACATATAGGTGTGTTAGTAAAGCGTCAAAAATTACATCATCATATTTTGTAGAGTCAAATTTTTTAACATAAACGCTCTCACACTCACCACCCCACTCTAATTTCAACGACTTGGGTCGCGGTGCCGTAAATATTCACGTCACACACAGAATCACACCCAAGACCAGAAGCACAACTTTCTCTCGGAGAGAAAACTTGTGGTCCTACCGAGAATAGAACCCGATACCCGCTGCTCAAAAGGCAGACGCGCAACCAACCAGGCTAGCGGACAGTTCGAACGGCTGACAAATTAAAACAGAAAATGTTGATTATATATTATTTTAATCATTAGAATCATGTTTACGACAAACTAAACCCTCATAACAAACCTGCCTTCATCACCGGCCGCGCAGCATTTACATTGCCCACATACCCGTACATGTGAATGTATGGAGGAGATCAATCTCCTAAGTGTACGGTGAGGTGTTTCACGTAATACCATTAGATTGAAGAGGGTATAGCGACGAGGGGGTTGCTCTGAAAGTCTAGATCGTGTTGGCAATGGTCGGGGTCGGGGCTGTGGAGCCGCGGGGGCTGCGCGGGGCGCGGCCGGAGCGCGGCGCGCGCCTCAGTGTCGGTCCGCCCGCGCCCGCGCCCGCCCGCGCCCGCCGGCCCGCGACCTGCCGCAAAGCTACCCTTGCCTCCTTCGCCCTAACCTCACTCGATTACCTGCCCGAATTCGTACAACCTGTCACATCCTCGCCGGTTCCCGGTTCCCGTGCCGCATTCCCCGTAACCCCATCGCTCACCGCACCCGGTGCATTTCACGAATGTTACTCAAACACTCACCGGCCTAAGAGTTGCGGTTGTGATTATTTATGTCGGCTCAT
The DNA here is from genome assembly GCA_948107665.1 of Lomographa bimaculata. NCBI lineage: Eukaryota > Metazoa > Arthropoda > Insecta > Lepidoptera > Geometridae > Lomographa > Lomographa bimaculata. The sequence goes on from OX403589.1 coordinate 11,388,798, forward strand.
TTTCAAGAAGTAAACTTGAAAGGGTTGCTTTAATTGACTCGGTTAATGGTACTCTACTTTTCTTTACAAATGCTTTTTGTTTGGTACCTACATTGTTACTGGTACTTTTGTTTTTTGAATTGAATTTGAACACTTTATTTTTACGATACAGCTTTCTTGAGTAGAGTTCACCAGTTTTAATGTAATAATTTTATTATTAAAGGTTATTTGAGATAATGACGTTCGTCGTTACGTACTTAAATGCAAAAAGCACCCCTATGCTAATAACATTAGGTGCCTCTAATGATGCTGGCCATACCGAGGTATCAATAATGGTACTTAAGTATTAAAATTGGTTAACCATAAAATTATACCGTTCAATAAAATGTGACCTACTTTATAACCTTCAGTTCTTTTCAGTGCTTGGTTAGATTAGGTAACGGTTGACGTTTAAACATACATTTTAAATGAAAAGCATTTGAAAAATGCAAGTGGGTTGTTTGGACTTGAATGTTAGAATATTTCAGTAGTTTAATGACGATATAAGTTTTTTTTATTTGTTCGTTTGAGTCAGGCGGGAAGTTTGCGTGCGGTATCGATCGCGCGCGTCACGCGAGGTGCACCAACGACGGCTGAGTCGATGGATCCCTGGCCCAAAGCCCCCGGGTATCCAAACAACGGCTCCACTGGAACCATCTAATATTCAATTACGGCAAATTGAATTCGAGTTATAGCACGTGGCATCTACTCTATACCTAAATTAAAATCAACTTTGTTTCGGACTTAATTGGGAGTTATAGCATAATTAATTTTAAAAAAATATTTCAGACTTATATTAGTATATATTGTTACATAGTACTAACTTAAGCCTAGGCTTAAGTCTAGTTTAAAATGTATCGTTAAATATTGGTGAATGTGCTGCAGTTACCGTTGACGGTTTGCCACTAGTAACCAATCATTTTTGTTACGCTAACGCGTAATAATAGCACGGGATGGTTATCTTATTACCATTAAACTCATTACTTGTTTCCGGTTGTACGTCTATACACCTTATTCACATATGATATACATACAAATTTAAAAGTAAAATCCTATAACGAAAATAAGAACTAGGCATAGAATCCTAAGTAACGTTTGGTATCTCTGACGCACGAGATAGGTATTTCTAGCCAAATTGTATAATGGTCCTAAAAACAGTTCAGACATTTTTTTATACACTTAAGCACAGGATACATACAGCTATTATAAGTACCTACCTAAGTTAGTATACCTATTTTAGATGTTTTAGCGCCATTTAAACAAAAATGCTATACACTTCCCCTTTTTATGGAAAATAAAAGTTTTATAGTTATAGTTGTATATAATATGTTTTTTTTTATTTTGACTAATCACATATAAGTTGCGTCAAAATCAGACAAAACATTTTATTCTATAGAAGATTAAACAAACGTTTTATCCCTTTACGAATTTGAAGGTGACTGTAAATCAGTATAAAACTCGTGTGCTTTCATTGACAATACTGAAAAGTAAGTGCCTATAAATAGAGAATAAATACTCGTCAGAAAACATTGAAGCTCTAATCGATCTTAGTGTGAAACTACAAATACTTGAAATCGCTGTGCACAAACCCCACAAGACTGATTGTTCTTCCGCGATTGACAGTAATAAATGTCGTACAATAATAGTGACAGAGCATCTATCTAAATTTTGAATCAGTGCCATAAATAGAATCAGTATTTGAAATGAATTTGCTTAGTTTAATTTGTTTATAAGTTATGAATTGTTGATCGGAATTGGACAAGTAAAGTAATGAGATAGCCTGACATTGAGTCTGATGATGTGCGAATGTGCGGGCGCGGGAGGGTAAAGTGTTGCGGGTAAAGCAGGCGCGGTGTCGCGAGCGCAGACACGCGGCAGGCGCGTGCCGCCCGCGCCGCCGCCGCCGCCGCCGCCGCCGCGAGCTCCGCCGCAGCGCCTGTCCATGATGGGCTACATCATGGGGTGCGCCTGCCTGAGAGGTGTGTTACCTTCACTTCACACTTGATTTTACCAGCATATATTATCATAAAGGTTGCCTGCCAGAGAAGTTTGAAAGCTTCATGTCACTTGTTGATTTTTAGCGTTTTACTTTAAGGGCAAATTTTTCAATCCTTAAGACAAACGGACAGTTAGTTATCAAACCAATAAATGTATTTGTCCTATTCAGTACCGAATAAACTTATTAATACTTGTTATCTTCACACTGCGATTCATTAACATAAAATTGCAAAATAAATAAAAACGCTTTCAAACTTGCAGCCCCACACTAATTTCGATGACTTATGTCGTGGGTACATGTGAATGTTCCCACGACATAAGTCATCACATCACACAAACAATCACGATTCACACCTCATTCATCACCAAACACAAATTTTCTTCGGGATGAAAATTTGTGTTTAAAAATTAGAGAGAGAGAGAGAGAGCGATGATTTTCAGACAATTGACGTTGGTTTAGACGCGTGGATTGCCGGCTATGTTGAATGACATGCGAAACATGTCGCGTTGATAACTATTGAATATCGGCTTATCCGGCCGTTCGCCGCGTCGAAGGAACAGATAATGTTTTTCGTTTCGTAGTCGATTTATTAGTAAAACAACGTCAAAAATAAAATAAAAAATCGAACTATTCGAAGAATATACGCTGTCTGTCTGTTTATCTGAAGATTGCAAAATAGGCCCTTAATCATTTTGAAAGTTACCTGAAAGGTGTGTAACCCTTTCGTTACCTTTTTGAATTTCCGCCTTCTATATAAGTTTGTTATCATGGAAGTTGTCTATCTTAGACGTGTAAACATCACGTCACATTTTTTATTTTTGCTACTATACTGTAGCCTTTATCATATTGGAAGTGACTTGCCTGAAAGGGGTACCTAATCTTCACGTCACATTTAATTTCCGTCTCCAGCATTAGCTTTTTGTCATGGATGTTGCCTGTCGGAGAGATGAAGCTTCACATCGCACTTGATTTTTCTTCTAATTTATCTTCTCACGTCAATATTTTGATTTTAGTCTCCTTGTTTAGCCTATAACTTCATGGAAGTAACCTTTACGTCAACTTATTAATTTCCGGCTTCTACATTAGTTTGTGATCATAGTATACATACTATAATTAAGGTACACCTTGAAATGGCTTGACGGGTGCGTTACTTACTTATTGTTTTCTTATTTTTGCTTTCTAGCATAGATAATTTCTGCACAGCCCGTGCCTAGTACTTCAGTAGCTATACCAAAACCACTGCTATAGCTCTGTACTTATGAGGGCCTTTCAGCTCGCTATTATATTCTTATTTACCGCGTACTTAACACCCTCTCTCTTGTTCTCATAATTTCATTTATTTTATTCGTTAACTGACTAGTAATGAGATTGATTAAGTTGTGTAGACAATGTAGCGTTGGGAAGCCTTGTGCATGGAAATGTAGTTTTGGTCGGGGATGGCGATTGTAGAGTCGTTACTACAATTCAAGTTTACTAGGCTCGAAAATATTATTGCTATAATATATGATGTCACTTATTGGATTCTCTTGCCTTCAATCTTATACACTTTTTCATTTTAATTCTGCTCTTCTAATGAGAGTCGCACATTTATTATTATAGATTCCATTGTTAGAATTAAGCCTGAGTGATAGACAATTCACTTCACCTTAAGACATACTTCTTAAAGTCACCAGTTGATCGTAGTCCATTGCCCATTTACTGGACTACGATCAACATATCCATATATGCTCAGACCCTCTATTACCTATATCTATTGCGACGGTTTTAATTCTAAAACGGCAAAACTACGAAGAAATAAGGTTCAGTTTTGCTTAATTGAAATATAAACTGCTCGCAACAGAGTTAGGTAGTAAGGAGTCAACTCCCAGATGCGGGATGCATTTATGCAGACCAACAACAGGTTATAAGATAGGTTTAACCGTGCATGCTTCTGATATGATTGATATTGAATGCATGGAGGCACTCTTAGCTCCAGTCTGCAAACCACTCGGACGCCGAAGCTCTTTTCTACTAGGTACTCGGGCGCCCAATCGAACTCATTTATATTTTATACATACCATTTTTTTTATAAAATGATTACGATAATTTAATAACAGTATAATGAAAGCAGTTGTTATATAGAAATAATGTAACATATTTGGCGATCCGTATTTTTCGAGGTCATAACGTGAGCTACCAAGCATTCCCATGGAGGGTTGACGTCAGGCAGGCGATCGGTTATAAAACTCATGTTAAATTTTATTATTTACAACATCAAGAGAAAATTTATAATCTAATCTACATCCTTACTCTTAGCGAAGATACATGTTGTTCTTAGATGTAAAGTAGATGACATAAACTACGGATTATGACGTATCTCTAAAGCAATAAGCACAAACAATAAGGTTGTTGGCAGCGCTCGTCTTCACTTTGTCTTGGATTGAATTGTAATAAATCACTTCTAGTTTATGATTGGTGCACTTGTACCACGGCTACTGTAAGTGGCAGTCATATTAATGATGTCATAATTTCGATGTTATATATTTTACTCACTCCAAATTGCAAAGACTTACGCAGAGATTAAATTGATTTAATATTTGGAAAAAAGCCCTGAAATTTACGCAGGCAATTAAACAGCTTGCACAGTAAATCTATGTTTGGTATATAATAGGGTTATGGACCAAGATTTTAGTACTATAGGCACTCACTACTTCTAATGTACTATGATTACGACTCCAAAGTACCATTAATCTAAATCTAAAGTTCTAGTTTACCACAGTTTTCTGTGATCGTAGAATTTATAATCCAACTGCCCTTTAAACGAAAGGTTTCAGGCTCCGGGTTTCAGGGCCGCGGGCACATACTGGATTTGATTTTATGGCCTGGTAGATCAGCGGCTCGATATAACTGACTCGGTAATAGCTCATTTGTACAGGGGAGATGGCTCCCGATCGGGAGGTCGTGGTTTCGAATTCTACGATGGGCTTCAAGCTTACGGCGGTAATAATATCGCGATGAAATTCATTTTGGTAGAGCCTAGCAAGCTACGCGATACCGAAATACAGTCGTAGTTTACCACAAAAATCTGTCGATAAGCAGGCCTAGCGTGTTTACCACCCTTGACCACATTCGCCTCCTAACAGGTGAGGTGAGATAGTAAACGACAGGCTAACTTATCTGGGATAAAACAAACAATTTCCAGTACCATGGAATATTTAAATGTATGCTTCTGGTATAAGGATGTTTTCTGACTGCCATACAAGTTTTCGACTTAGTGCGGGCTGTAAGAGTAAATCATCACATCAGTGTTATTAAAACTTCACGCTTGTATATCAATTGACGTCACGGAAACAAACGTGCGGGAAACCGTGCTACAGACGGGATGCAGAAAGCAATACGCGACTGTTTAGCTTTGCTCCATGACGTACCTCCTGTATCCGCTCTACCACAACGATATCAATGAAACGATGCATTTCTCATTTTAGATCAGCAACATTCACTCCGATAAAAATAGAATTGGATACTCTCGGTTAAATAAAATGTCACACGCGACATGTTGCATGTACTTATAAATTTTGCGCTCTATTTGTACGTATCACATATATACATATTGTGGTTCGTGAATAAGTTAACATTTTGACGACGCAGTTTTATAGTTCGAAGTTTGTTTTACGACCTTACCAGTTGAGGTTTGAAAACTGAGATGACTTGGTATGGCTAGCTCGCGCTTACTGTATTATAAAACTTATATATAAAACTACAAATACTATTATTACTGAATAAAGGTTGTAGTAATAAAGATATTTAAATAATGCCATGGATTACAAATCTGTTAACTATGGTATAATTAAAATTATAATGACATTCTTAAGATGATGACCTAATTATCTATATATGGTGAAATTTTATTTACTGCTTTGTTATTACTATACGATACGTTGGGTGAGAGTTCGCCTTCTTAGCAAAGAGGGGTGGGGGCGTGATATCGTGTTCGATTCCTGGCGGGAATACAAGTTTTCTAAATTTGTGTTTTTGGTTGTGACTGTATGTGTGATATGAATGTTCCCGGCACCCGCGACGCAAGTCATCGAAGTCAGTGTGGGTCTGTGAGTGTGAAAGTGTTTATGCGTTTATGATAATTTACAATTTGCTGAAAATGTAATATTATACTTAAACCCCTTGATAAGAGAAAAAAAATGGAATTGCCTGTACTACCAAGGTTAACTACCAGTAGAACTAGGAAATTCTCTAGTAGTGGTACTACTACCTTTTTACCTTTACCTTTGTCTGGAAGAGATCGCTTTCAGCGATAAGACCGCCTATTGTTACACTTTTCTAAAAATGTACTGTTAAAATTTTACTATTTGTGTTATTTATTATTTAAGGTGTTCAATAAAGAGTATATCTATCTATCTATCTATCTATCTATCTATCTACTACCTGGGCTGCGAAGTTCTTAGCGAGGAAGGATTGTATATATTTCGTTTTGTCGCATTTTTTCTGTGGACACTTTCGAGCGCAGACTCGAAACCCATGTATTGGTATATTGTATTTGTATGCCTAATACTCCAAAAAAGTAAAATCGAAGATTGGCAAAAACAAATGAAAATTGGTGAAAACAAGTGAAGTGTTTAAAGTTTCCAACGTTCAGGCCTATCAGACCAGATAATAATACAACAAGTCGATATACAAAAAAAATTGAAACCCCTCTGCCCAAAAAGTCCTATTTCAATTGTATACTTTCGTTAATAAGACCTATTTAATTATGCGATTATATAATTTTCATTTAATATTTATTATAACAACGTTTTTCACAGCTATATTGTAAGTATTAAAAGTTTAAATGAAAATGGTTGCTAACAAACTTAAAATCATATAAAAAAATGGTAAAATAATGCTTAAGATGATTTTGAAGTACCTATTCAATCCTACTCCGTTTAAAACAGTTAATAAACCTTTTTCCACAATATGGCGTTTGTATATACGCCATATTGAATTTTGGTTACTGTCATGTCTTTAGTCTTAACAGTGGCAAGACTTGGATAAATCGATTGACGTAAGAATAATTAAAATCTCACGCGTTTGATCCACGCGCGAGTACGTCACAAAGATACAAACATACATACACACATAGTCTGATAAACACATTCTCTGCGTCGCGCAGTCGGGTATAAATAAGATGATATCTATCAAGGAGGTATAACATACTTGCTGCGCCCAAAGGGTTCACCCGTATGTCCCGGAGGGATATAGTAGTAATACGTTTAAAATATTATCTTCATAATAATATTTTCAGATGCAAATACGAACAAATTCGTGATATCACAGCGTCTTTGAATACGACCTCTGTCTGTGAACTGTCACGAAAACGAGATTTAATTATGATAAATTTCATTTTATCAATTTTTGTACGATACGTAAGAGCTTGAAGCTTATAAATCTTATAATAGTCGTAGTATATATAGACTAGTCTATTTATACGGGAGTATAACAGGGGTTTCATTCGAGGCATATTATGTTGCGTAGTATTGCATGTCACCGGAAATAGAGAAAGATGAAGACAAGGAAATGGATTAGGGAAACGGAAACGATGTCAGCTATGGGACTGAGAAATACAATTCATATTTCGTTTCAATCTTCGCTAGATACGTGTAGATACAAAATCGAAACTCTACATTTGTATTAAAAACAACGTGGTTTTCATATTATACTTAACTAGCTTCTGCCCGCGACTTCGTCCACGTGGTAAAAAGTCCCATTGCATGTGTTAACCCCGTTAATAAGTTATCTGTGTGCCAAATTTTATTCAAAGACGTACAGTAGGTCAGTAGTTTTGGCGTGATTGAGCAACAAACACCCATCCAGAATTTCACATTTATTATGTTATATGATCCGTTGAGAACGTGTATCTATTTTAGTTCTTGTTTAAGTGTTCTTGAGATCGGTTGAGAACAATAATAGATAATTAATTAATATTGGTTGCAACTGATCTTATGATCAGTTAAGACCAATAATATATAATTTATTTTAGTTGCAACTGATCTTAAGATCAGATGGGAACAACAGATATGATCAGTTATTGTGAAAATCTGATACTATGATCAGTTGGGAAGTACCCGTCAAGTACTTGTTGTAATTGTATTCAAAAACTACATTTTGTTTCGTTCCATACATTTTCTTAAAGCAATGTATAGAAGGAAATGAAATTTAGTTATCACAAACGATCGAAACTCATATTAGACTACAGACAACTACAAAACTTCTTGAAATTAATGAGAATATACCAGATTTAACTGCAATTGCCCTCACATAGTATTAATTAAAGAATAATAATAGTGTCGTAATCATTAAATTATATATGAAACTTGATTGTGTTAAATAATAAATATGACTAATACGGTTTACCGAATAAACTGCAACGAGATTTGCTAACTCCACATAGATCTCAGATGGAGATGGGGTTAAGGATGTTTGTTTGTATAACTTAAATCTCCTACGAGTTTGTTATACCATACTCACGAAATGGATCAGGAGCTTAAAAGTGTAATGGTATACGCAACAAAGATTGATGTCGTTATAATTGTAACATATGACGCAGGAAAATATCATAAAAGATCTTCTTGTGTGCTCCGGTTCTGTAAATATGAATTACTGAAAATAAATGTAAGCACTTACAGAAAAATACAGCAAAAATTTCATACAAAACTTTTATTTTCTGTTTTATGTCTTAAATATAAAACATTGAATATTCTTGCACATAATTTGAAAATGCTGAGCATGAAAGAATGTGTTGTTGAACTCGCGGCGGCTATCTACCGTATCTGATGAATATTCTACAACGTATTCATGTAAGAACACAGACGATGTCAGTGACCTAAGTTTTCAGTTAGCCATGTATAAGCTAAAATACTAGTCTCGGAGGTATAATCTGAGTACACTCAGGTGTGTTTTCTGAAGATCTCGTTTTATTATACGAGCATAACTAACTAGCACATTGAGGTGAATAAAAACCTTTTAGTTCTTCTTTACTTTAAAAATATCTCCGCTAATGTGCTACATTACTCACTTTGACCCACTAACGATGCAATTATTAACATCACAATCGTTTAAGATACGAGAGGACGATACCATAAATAATAATCACGCCAACTCGGTACAGTGAATCAGCCTTTGTAGACTAACTAAATTTAGAAATTATGCAATAAAGACGAAACTGCAATCTGCGGTTCATCGCTCTCTTATAATGTTAGAGCAGCTTTTTTCTTGTTTAATGCGAAATGAGCGCTAGATGAATGGCGATAAATTAAAAATTCAAAACAAAGCGAGGCGGTGCGTGGGCGGGCGAACGGCGAAACGGAGGGCGGGCGGCGATCGAAGAGCGCGCGCGGAGTCGGGGGCTGCGGGGCGAAGTAACGATCGTGCGGCGGCCGCAGTCTTCCAGCCACGAGCGCGCCGCGAGCATGAGCGACGTCGGCACGCTCGCCGCCATGGACGCCTTCGCGGGCGGCGCGAGACGGAGGCCCGCGCGCCTGCCGCCGCCGCCGCCCTTCGTGCCTCCGCCGCCGCCGCAGCGCCACGACCACTACTACGTGCGCCGCAAGTCGCCTGTGCCGAGACACTCGCCCAGCCTCGCGCTCTTCACCCGCACCTATGGTACCATCACCGAGAGCCTCATCTGAATCACCACTCTTCTAAGCATGCACTCTTATCAGATTCCCGAACGACGCCTCTCGTTAGCCCACACATTGCCAATGTCAATGTCACGCTCCCATCGGTCGTTGCATGTCGTACATTGTATGCATCTCATAAGTTACACACACACATATTGCACTTGATCGTGAGATAAATCGAGTTTCATTCATGATATCGTATATAGCAAAACTATTTTATTCGCACTTCATCGCATTTGATCGACGGTAAAAATTTTACGATCATACCATTTTTAAACATAATATTATCTTTATGAGATTCGTCTTGAATGAAAAAGTTCGATTTCAGATATAGTAATCAGGGGCACAACAGTTAAAATGTAATGACATTTCGATATAATACATACAATTTCAATGTGGTGAGAGTAAAATAGTTTTACTTCTATCTGTAAAGACAACATTAAGTATTAACAATTATAATTACAACAGAGCCAAGTGGTTTCTGTCGAATTACACTAAATATTCTATGTGAGCTTACCCAAAGGTATACGGGGTAAGGTTAAAGCGCCCACGCGCCACCGCCTTTCATAACTTTGCAGTTACACCTACATAATAATCCTGTGTGGATAACTCGAGTATATGCTTGAAAAGGCATTGTTGTAAAATGTTTTCATATGCGAGAACACTTCAAAGGAGGCTTTATTATGCAAATTGTTTTGAAAGTATATAGTGCGCCAGGCTTTATGTACATTTTAATTTACAGGTATAATTAATGTTTTATTTTACACTTGAATTTGGTTTTCATAAAATTTTAATTTTCCGTCTTGCATTTGCCAATGCACACGATACTTACTAGTTAGCTAGGCTATGCTAGTTATGCTTACTACACGTGGTAGGTTCAACTTAAAAAGTTGGACGGTCAGGAAGGGCAGATCCGAATTCGGATAAGCTAGGACAGAAGCGAAGCGAAGCCGAGCGAAGCTTTAGCCGGTTACATTATTTATATAATAATATGTTACCAACTAAATCGACTTCACTTAGTTAGTAGACAAATTGGTGCGGTTCTTTTTATTACATCTTAAAAAATTCTAGCCATGCGTTTGCTGAAAGAAACCACTCTGGGTTAAGGTCGCCTTAATACACATATTTTATGGGTTAAGATGTTTGATGAAGTCATAAACAATAGTAACTATATAAAGACAATCACAGTATGCGCACGATCTTATTGATGATACTTGAATTATCCTGAATGCGTTTACACCGCCCGGGTACTATAGGTTGTTATTATCATTTAGCGTGCCAATTTAAGATAATATGGCTCTTGTTCGTCCTTAACGCCACAGCTGATCCGCCTTGTGAGCTATCCAAGAAGAACCGTCCACTGAGATTATATTATTGGCAAAAACATGAGCATTAAGAGCCAAATATAATTTTCTTTGAAAATTTAAATATCTATCCTAATTGCAATTAATAGTTGACGCCTCAGTTCGGAAACTGGCGGTAATACGGATGTTTTGTAGGCACCATGTGGTGCCGATGGAGATGTCAGTAAATAACGGATAGTGGTATCATGGCCTTGTGCAACTATTTGCGGCTACGTCGAGCCGGTCAGCGTCGGCGCCGGCGGCGGCTACGCCGCTTTAATTGCCCCGCGAATGTCAATCACCACATTCCACCCGATAACGACGTCCGTCTTCCTCAAACCTTGCTGAAGTAAAAATATAATCATCGAGCTGTGACAGCACTTCCTGCTTGTTGTTGAATTCTTCATTAAATTTCTCTACAAATGCTTTCTGTGAATTGCGTGTGCTTTCTAAAATAATTATCTGTTAATAAGGACAAGTCGGATCACTCTGATTAGTTGGGGTATATGGATGTCTAGCTACGAAACTATGAAATACATCATACTGTATGATTAAAATCTTAGTTAGAAAATTTCGTTACAGCAGAACTCATCTAATATTTATTATTATATTCTTTCCGTTATAAAATGTACGTTTCGTAGAACAAAGATCAAAGTAGGCTTGAAGAACTTGTAAGAAGCTTGATGGTTGAATTTGCACACGCAAGGTCAAAATCTCTTAAGGGAGTGGTCTGCCTTGCCTCAGATACTTATCGTATTTTATTTAGCTATATTTGGTATGCGAACGTGAGAAGAATTCGTTTTCCAATTATTGCGTTTACTTTCTCCTAAACGAATCAACTGGTTGTAACGAAATTATCTACATGATTTTGTTTATTTACGATTATTACTGTGAGGTACTGACTAGATTTAGAAATGTGGGAAGCTGAAAACGCACAATCTCGACAAATGTAATTGTGCGGCTGTTGGTACAAAGGCAAAGCAATAATTCAGGGAATGTGAAAAGGCTGTAGGGCGGGCTCCGCCACAGGACGCCCTTGACCCACCTCTGGGCTGCCTCCGGTCTCCTGACTACCGCCCGATAACGAATGGAATAAACCATTTATAGCTGCTGTTTACTTTCAATGATTTTTACGTCTCAATGGGGTTGGTAAACATTTGCCCATAGATATATTTACTTTCACGTGGAAAAGATAAATAAATCATGAACGTATTATTTATCATAATACACAACGTGTATGTTAGATAAGTATAATAGGATCGACAACAAACGCATCCTCGAATAGTTTTAATCTCACGAAAACCTCAAAAAATTGCTGGATATTTATCATTTGTTAATATTATTTTCTATGGCTGTGATTATAGTTGCACCTATATATTAACTAAATTATTTATTGTGTATGATCCTTCACTGAAATTTATAATGTAAGGTGTAAGTTGAAGGTAAAATATAGAATAAGCGAAATGTTATTTCACCAGTCGCGTCGCCTGCCGCCCACATGGCTATCGTCAATGTCACCACTGTTTCTCATCTTGGTCGCACAAATTCCTCTGCGGCAGTTTTGAACGTCCCAGTTGTCGGCTCCACTGATTAAATTGTCCTCGTTACGGATTCAGACAGCAATACATCACGGTGAATTAAAAAAAAAAACTTACTGAAATTATTAAACATCGGTTAACGACATCAATTTCAAAGCTGTTGAAGCTTACCGACCCAGTTTGATTTAAATATTCGCCTGAACGTGAACACTCCTATTTATATCGACACGTTTCTAAATAAATATTTCGGTACTCCATTTGCACGTATTGCTTTTGCTAAAAAAAGTAGGCGTGTGATAGATTCGAAATCTCTGTGTAATTTTAAAGCTTCAAAAATAACCAGGTAACTGAAGCGTGATTGCATGGTTATATTTTTATTATTTTGAGCAAACTGGCTTGTTTTTATGATGAGAACCTTGTCGTTGTACGCGACGCGACGTGACAAGCAATTTGAACATTCAGGTTGAACAGGAGCTCGGAGCCATCTTGCATGAACCATCTTGGCCGTGCGTACACTTGACATTGTACGAGTTATGTTGCTATTACTGATATTCGCAGCGCTTCGGGAACGCTGCGCTATTGGCGTAACTTCCTAATTGCCTCAAACCATCTCGTACTGCAAGTATTCATTGCACGCCTCATAAAATACGACGGTGATGTTTGCTATTGAATCTGAACATAACACGTAGTTATTGCTCGATTAATTCCATTGCCGTGTTAGAGAGCAAGTAGTGCAAGTTCATTCGTTTAGGCCAACTTGCTACATCAGGTTTTCCATTAGGTGTTGTAGTGTCCAAATGCTGGCCTATAATACTTTTTAAAGAAATTTTCAAATGAATTTGATTATGATTAGATTATGATTTGTTACAGGAATAATGACCATCGCGTCGTTGTGATTTGCTTTTTATTTTTGTCAAGTCATAGCGTAATCAAATAAAACAAACGCTTTCACACTCACAACCCCACATCAATTTCGATGTTTCGTGGTTGCCGGAAACATTCACAACACGCACAATCACAACCAGAACCAGAAACACAAATTGTCCTTGGAGAGAGAACTTATCCGATACCTCTGCTTAGAAGCCGATCGCTCACCCAAATAAGCCAACGGGCAGTACAAATATCCTAATAATGTTAATTGTAATGTCGGAATTGAAACAAGTAGCTTTTCTATTCTCCTTTTACAAAATGATCCCAATTTACCTATTAACTTATTAGTTAAATATTCGTCTGAAGTCGTCTGCCCGAGGCCCTAAGGCTCTTTAGCATAATGCCATAATCTCTTTATAAATATCTGCGTAGGCAGTTTGCCTTTATAACCTCTCAACTCGGCTTGCCTCTTGTTACTCTGTTATGCCTAGGGATTGGGTGGGCCAAACTTTTACATAACATTAAAGGACACGGGAGAGAGAGATAGATTGCAAACACGTGTAGTTGCGTAATGCTGCAGCGGGCGTCCTCAGAGCCGGCTCACGGCTCGGCCAAGGGCGCCGCATCGATCGAAGCTCCCGGTTCCTCCCGGCGTTCCCGGACTTATCGGAGACGCGACGAATGTGGACAGACCGCGCGCGCGTTCAATTTCGTTCGTTTACTACTCATAGCATCATAATATGCTTTGTCTAAATAATACAGTATTGAACGTTCAAGCTAGTATTATACAGCCTATGTCCACAATGATAACGAAAATTCCTAACAAGAATAACACCAATAAATTATTCAATGAATTATTATTCGTTAATGAATTCGATGTTAATTTTGCTTTAGTTAAAGGAGAGTATCCCCGGTCCGCCATTTACAGAATAAACGATGAGTCGGCCCTCCATCGACCTATCCAAACATCATCATACAATTATGGTTATCGTTTATTGAACGGCCTCTCTTTGACTTTTAGCATTCTTGCCTCTTTTAATTTGTGCCATTGATGTTTAAGTCGATATCTACGTGGAATGACGATTCTCGACTACAACTCACAAACTGAACTAAATCTAAGTGATTTAATAAGAGGAAATTGCTTATTGCAAAGTATTTTCTCAGTGTCTGCCTAGAATAAGTGATGTATTTACGACCAATAACAATTTAAGACGGCCAATAACATAAATAAAAAGCATTCATATTTCATTTTCCGATCTTTGTTTAGTGAACAGTGGTTAGAATTTTCCGATATTCATTTGTCATAAACAAAAATTTTCTAAGAGATTATAACAACCGGTAAAAACATTAATAATACCTTATGATCTCTGTTTTATTTTCCTTTAGTAAAATATCCTCGAGCATGATATTTGTATATTTTATTACAACAATGATGATAGTTTTCGTAAATACGGCCCCTAAATGATATAACTTTACTTACATTATTATAAATTTAAATTATCGAATTATTTAATATACTACTATATCTTATTATACTATAATTTAGCTTCTACAAGCTTAATTATATTATACAGAAACTTATTATATCTTATTGGTTTATAAGTGAAATAGAAACGGTTAACGTTTGATCATCTATCTCTCCTATTGTTCTAACCTATTTTTGTTTCGGTTTGCCATTGTGGGGAAATGTACCTAATAAGATTTACATTGAAATGTAGTCTCGGTAGCAGCTACATAATCTTATTGGATGTCTAATTTGCAAGATGCCAGGCGCCTGCTATACAAAACAAACAGCTACGTTAGTTATCTCTAGTTTGTAGTTCGCAAACTTCCAACACTTCTGAGATAAATTTGACAGTTTATGTACACTTGATTATAGTGACGCTTATTTATTAGTCTGGAACGGAAATGGGTTTATAACGTACTATTATGGGACATTTATCTCAGGAAGTTTGTAATGACACAGATCTGGTCTTAGCGTCGCCGCTATGCCAAAACTTATGTTTTCTAGTTGAGTACACTCGTGTGTCGCTGGTAAATTGTGAATGGTGATGGTGGTGAGTGGTGAACTTATATTCTTTTAACAAAATGAATTACATGTCAACTGTTGATTGTGAACTTAGGCAACACATGTAACGTGATATGCTAAAACTCGAAACCGTGTTTGTTCATGATACAGTATGTTTTACCCACGACGGAATGGAGAAGGCATATGCGTTTAGGGTGGGAGGTTATTTGTAAGCACAACGAATACCATTTTCTCCGAAACAGTTTTACCTATTTAGATTCGTTTTTTTTATTTGAAATGTTACTTGATCGAGAGTGTTCATGTTTGGTAAATATCGGTCCAACGATTTTTAGGTCGGGGCATTTAAAAAAAACAGAGGCAAATTGAGTTTCTGCCTTACGCTTCTTGCGTTTAGGATTAGGCCTGCTTCGCTTAGCTTGGTTACAAACCGCACACATACTCTTGGTCTTAGAAAAACATGTTTATATGTTTATTTCATGTATTGTGTGGTTACTAAAATGAAATTCACAATATAGAAAATCAACTCCTTAGATTAATTACAGTTGTATTATCAACTAACAGTCTATCCATTTTCCGTTATATATATATTCCAAAATATATTGTATCAAATCAGATTTTTTGCTCAACATCATACAATACATGATTATGTCGTAAGTCGACCCTCAGATATTTTGTTCCAAATAATGTAACTAATAGGTTTATCTTCTGTCCCATGTTCCGAAATAAAAGAGCATTTTTCTTCTGAGATTACCTCGGGTCCGTCCATGTTACCTTTTTATGTCATACCTTGAAGATGTTATTTTAGGTGACCTTTGTTTGTCGGAGTAGATTATTCGGTTCATGACTAAAGCGAATGAAAATAATTAATTCTAGTAGAGGCACAATTTGAATTGCCATTTTAAAGTACTTGTTATATCAGTGATTATAACGCCCACTTAATTACCTATATTCGTGTGTGGGCAAGTCGGAGGGTTGAGTCTGAGTAATTTCTGTTGACCTTTAAAGTTTATCATAGCCACTTTTGAGACCATTACAATTTGCGTTATTCAGAACAACTAGTAAACTCATATTTGCATGCTGTCGAAAGTGTCTAAGTAATTGGCATTGATGTATGTCGCAATAGGTTTGAGTAAGTTCGCCGTAGCAGGTCACGAATTGCCTCGAGAGCCTGGCGCTGCCTGGCGCGCACCTGGCATAACTCTTATTGCCTCACACGAGCTCGACGGCATTCGCCGGCTAATGGCAGATTGAACCATTACTTTTGTGCGACGGCTGTGATTCGTGTCGCGAATTATTGAGCTGCCTTAGGTGTGGGGCAGGCTGATAATCAGTTTTATTACTTTTCTTTGGTGATTGCCTGGAATTGTTACAAGGAAAGGACAGACAGGTTCAATTTACTTCTTCTGATCCTATTAGTAATCTAGGTCTGGAATGTTATTGGAGCCTTTTTATACCAATCTACTCTTGGTGATAGATGAGTTTTCTTATAGATGTTACATTATAGACTATAGAGAGCGCCGTGATTTGATCTTATTGCGATAATTTTTCTCTGAAAGTAGTTAAGCTGTGTTTTCCAATTAACAGACTTTGAGTAAAAATAAGCAAAAATAAAGAATAAGACAGTGAACTTATTTAAAAAAATAAATTGCCATCCGAAATATAAGCCAACAGTATTTTGAATATTTTCAAGCAACATAAAATGCGAAACGCATAAAACGAATTCTAAATCCTTCAACGCCGAAATCGACTAGAATCTCGCATCAAAATATATAAAAAAAAGTTTACGAGTATCAATTGAGCGTTACGTAGGCGTGTTGGATGTACGTTTATTAGTTATTATATCTAGTTGAGTTACGCAGATGCGTCAACAGTTATGCTCCATGGGGCCAAGGCCGACGCCGACGCCGACAGCCGGTGAATGGAGCAGCGTACTCGTCTATCGCCTATTATTAGAATTCTCGCCATACCCACCCACACCTAGAACTTACTATCTGTACTGTTGCGACTTCCCTATTTATGTTTATGTTGTGAACTCACAATGAAACTTACCGCAACGAACATTCGGGAATAAACTTTGCAAAGTATTGCACATTTAGTGCAGTGGCAACTGCGACAATATTGGGATATTTCGGTTCCATTTCGGTTAATGACTGACTAATTTCAATTGGTTCTCTTGCCAAAACTGTGACGATGTGACGCATCCGGTACCGCGTTGTAAACAATGTTCATCGCATTGGTTTGTTTTGTTTTCAGAACCAAAGAAAGACAAGTTGGAGAATGGTGGCGAGATGATGAGGCCCGAGCGGCCCAACTCCTTGACAGCAGGCAAGCTTCCGCGGCGGATATGCTATCAAGGAGATGTCGGTACGTTTATCTCGGTTAATATTAATCCGTGATGAATCCTACTAATAATATAAATGTGAATGTTTGTTGCCACGTATCGCTGTAACGAATAAACCGATTTATATTAAATTTAGAATGTAGGTAGTTTAGGTTCCGGAATAACATGTAGGCTTTTTAACTTAATTAACGCGGGCAAAGCCGCGGGGCACGGCTAGTCCCTAATAAATTCGAATGTGTGTGTGTGTGTGTTTGTTTCTCTGTGACGGCTTCACGGATTTGGATGTATATATTGGATGATTAGAGCAAAATACTATACTGAGTATTTAATTAATTATAATAATTTCTAATACTGAGTATTTCACATGAAAGTGTTGTTTAAAATTTCAAAGAAGGCGTAGTTTATTTTATGACTCGATGATTTTTGGCTCGGGGTAGCCAGATTTCCTCGAAACTGCGTTCCTAGATGATAAGATAGTAATCCCTATTGGAAGATAAAACTCCTACAAACAATAACAGCTCCTGTGGATCACAAAGCCTACGGAGCCTACTGTACTACGCTACCAGTATTGATTCCAGTTGGAAGAACGAGCTGATAGTGTACTGGGCTTCATCCTTATTAGCATCGAGAGTTTAATGAGGGGCTAAGTGAAGTCTCAGTGTGGACAGTAAATTGTACACCCATATTCAAAGTTCAGAGTGGCACTGTATGGCACAGATGTATAATATACATCTATACATATTATGTATAGTTCGTGTTGCTTTCCATCAGGCGAGCGTTTTACTTGTCTCCATTCTAACTAGCATAAAAATAAACTTTATGAAAGTATGAAGCCCAATGAACCGAGAGTAACTAAAAACGAGATGATTGAAGCGCTATAAAAGACGCGACAGAGTAGAAGAGATTATAAGAGCTGCTAAAAGGGTCAAATATATTTGCGGGAAAGCTAAAATGTTTTTGCTATATCATTTTAAATGACGGATCTCAGCTGTGTTACTTTAGTAAATCTTCGTTGGCAGCTGGTGCGTGAAATTTTCGTTTCTGAAATCGTGAAATTAAATAGAATGTAAGTCAGTTTTTTGTTATCTTGTGTGCTACATTTTTTTACAAGCTCATCCAACAGTGCTTGCTCGAGTTCGGAACTTTCCGAACAGCTATACAAATGATTCACTGATAGATCAGTGGTTAGAGAGGTAGACTGAGAATCGGCAGTCGCAGATTTCAATCCTTGTGCCTTAGAAAAATACCTGCTAGAAGATGAAGCTTTAGTTTCCTGCGGATGAAAGTAACATCGTGATAAAAATTATAGAGGTTTGTAACCGACTTCCAAAAAGGAGGAGATTCTTATTTGATTAAATATATATTATTTATATTTGTTACGTCGTACCTCCTAACTCAGCGAAGCTGGTGTTTTTTGAAACAAAATGAAACATTATTAGCCTGTATGAATAAAACATATTTTTTTTGCCAGTTTCTCGTAAGCCTTCACTATTCCTGTGGTGTTTCCAGTGGGCGGTTACGGCAGTGTGAGCGAGGGCGGCGGCGAGGGCGACGAGCAGCTGATGCTCTCGGACCTGCCCGAGCCGCCCATCGCCGTGTCGGACATCGGGCCCATCCCGCCGCCGCCCATGTTCAGCTCGCCGAGCCCCACGCGACACCACCCGCGGCCGCAGCATCAGCATCAGCACCAGCACGCCACTCCCCACCACCCGCCTCTCTCAGACTGTAAGTGCTATACTGCTTTTACTGTTTATTTAATTTATTTAACTATATTAACTATTAATTTATTTATTTTACTAAAGTACCTTAGAGATTTGTTAGCGACGAGCAGCTGATGCTGTTTGATCTGCATCAGCACGCGACATCGCACTCAGACTGTACTTGTTCTTGACTTAAACAGGCCTAAATTATACTTATCGGGAAACAAGAACGAAGGCAGGGTGTTCTATTCCTTTGCAGTTCTTATAATAAAAGTGTGAATAAAGGATATGTAAATACGTAATAATATATCTAATATAAGTGTACGTTTAATACATTAATGCACAATAATAGTGTACAATTGGAAGACATCAAAACATTCACTCTCTGCCAGTTATTCAGCGAAATTAACAAAGGAAATAACCGCGTCTAGAGGAATTTTTAACCAAGTGTTACCGCGCTTCGGAGAGCACATTAAGCATCCGGACCCTTTAAGTCTTAAGACATGAGTTGCACCTGAAAAATCCTAACAAAAGTAGTGGCTACTAGTCCACACGACAAGCAAGCTAGCATTGTTATACTGCTAATATGTCTCACATCACCTTCATAAAAACTGAAAGCGATATCCATATATAGATATTTCTTACGGACTTCGTAAGTTCGTAACATGTCAAAGCACCCAAGCATCCCTTGGCGGCAAGACTGTAAGCGTCGATGACATGATGCTGTCACAGAACATGTGTTCCTGATGATTAATAGCGTTCCCTCCATTCCGCTTCAAGAGATTTGAAGCTGCGCCAAATTATTAACATTTCTCGGATGCTTCTTTGCTTCCTAATAGCTTCGTGCTCTTCAAGCTTAAAAAGGCCTTTTCATACATGTAATTGTATAGATGGAGCATTATTATCTGCATTATGTATTAAGGTATACTGAGATAATAGGAAGCTTTTTTTTCTTTGATATCGTGATTGGGCTAATCGGGCTAAGTAGCCCTCAACTCCATAGTCATCACTATGGTGTTAAGGGGTAACTTATCATCGTAAGATAGTAGTCGGATGTTTTGTCTGTCCTAAATATACATTTCCCATATGTTCCGTGTTTACCATCCTCGTAAAGTTGTATTGAGATCAATATCATTATAGTAACAAAAAGGCAATATGTTATTGTCCATCGTCGCGTCGTGTATACCAGAACCAAAATAGTCTTATAGTTAGTTATAACCAAAATAGTATATATTCATTATAGGACACAAGCTTTTGGTTATGTGTTGTGACTAAAACAAAACAAAAATAAGCTTTTTATAAGCTATGAATTTAATTACTACGAATTTAAGAGCCTTTGTTTTTACATGGGCATAGGGTTGTTTTTCATCTTGTCTGGCTAGTTACCCTGTACTGATAAAGACTTAGTTATCCACCTTCAAATTGCAAAATCTATCGCCAAGCTCTAAGTGGTTTTCCGACATCTAAAAGCGACACATGTAGGCCTAACATAAAAAAGACAACATGAAAACAGGAACCGGGTAGTGGGCTTAAGCACTTGAGTAACCTATAAGATTGATTTCTTGTAGATAACTTAGGTTTTTGCTGTATAGATGTATATAGTTTTAGGAAATATAGGCAATAGGCACGTAGATTGTAGACCTTCATCATTCTTCATTAAAACATAAATCGTTACATTTATCCAGCGGAAGACGAGGACGAGCAGGATGAGGAGGAAGGGGAACCGTTAGTAATGGCGGACACGTCTCGCGTAGAAGAGATCCCGCCGAAAGAGCCAATATTTGGTGCCATGCCTCTAAAGTCGGCGCTCAAGAAGCGGCCGGCGCCCGCCGCTTCGCCCGGAAATACGCCGATGGCGACGCCGCTTGCGCCGCGTCAAGATCACCACCATGCCAGCTTCAAGTCAGTATCGCTGTCAGTATCGCAACTAACCTCTATTACTATACACTTAAGGAATATATTAAAGTATAAGGAATAACCTACTACCGACTCTACTTATATTTAATTAATGGAGGCAGTTTAACAAGCCGTTTATTTACAAGCGTATTTTGGTCCAATTTTCAAGTGACTTCCCTGGGGAAGGGTCCGAGTTCGACGAATATTGCTTTTTTGCTTTATGAATTTTGGGTCGTATGTTCACGTTAACTAAGTCGGACGATTATATTTATTGTTTGAGGCACTTTTTCTGTTGTTGGTTTCATAAAAAATATCAAGGATAGATGTAGGGATAGGGAGATAAGATCGAAGTTGGCTTTAAAAAAATATATATCAGTGAGAATCTCATTTATTTTTCTATAATAATATCTCCTATTAAAATTTACGTTAATACCGTTGTATATTTACAAGGACCAAAAGACTTTTTCATATAAGACGACTCCAATTTAATTGTAACGATTCTTCGCATTCCAAAAAAATAGAAGCCTTGAAATTATAATGAATTTATTTATATTCAAAATATCTTAAGGCGTACTATATCTTCATTTATATAAAAAAACATACTGCGGAATAGAAACAAGCTTCAATGTCGATGGGGACATTCCTTATACTACATATATACCATTGACTATGCTTACACGAGCGAACTTACTGAATTTATTTTCTTGGTGATTTTGTAACTTATTTAACTAAAAGTTAATTTGATAGATTTAAATTATAGTAATACGTATACTAAAATTTTAAAATATTGTATGTAGTGTATTACATATTGAATTAATAAAATGTGACGCATTCATTTTATCAATTGTTTTTTTAAGTGCAATTAAAATCATTAACTTTCATGATTGTATATATTTATATAGGGCCTATATGAATATAGGGCCTATGTGAATAAGCGATTTTAATTTTTATTATGTTTTTACATATATTGTGTGCAGATTCCAGGTATCCTATCTTGCATATACTGGGAACTTAAATACGTATTTACAGACATTCGCGATAGAGCAAACCATATATAAAATAACGACGTCCTTAGTTACGTAAGCGGAATTGTATCAAGTACAGTTACTAACATTCCATTAGCGTATATTGAAAACGTCTTTCTAGTGACTTGGTCTAATTTAGCCTTGATTTGGTATGTCTTCTGATAACATTTTGATTGTATTATACAAATAACTTGATCACTATCTGTACATAATTTATCGATGCATATAATTTATAAACACATCATTATTTTGATATTTTTCTGCATCATATTCATTCATTAATATAAATATCTATTTATATACATTAAATCGTTAATTTTATTAATATATTTCGTTTTATCTAAAATTAGTTATTCGAAATGGAAAGTTATTTTATTTACATGTATACCGTATATATAAAAAGCGTGATAGTGAAATATGTAAAATTGTTTATTTCCATCACGCGGCGAGCAGGCGGCCGCCGCCAAAACCGAGGATCCGAATATGGTAATAGTCGTATTATGTTGTTGTCGACCATCGACCATCGCCCAGAGACCTGTCGACGGTCCGCTTGCTACACGCCTCGCATCGTGCAATGCACGCTTCCATCTTCATTATCTATACCTATCTCTATCTGCAACGCATTGATGCAATACAAACTAAACCCCGTGATGCTTTCCACGGTCCATTAAAAATGATTCGAATTGAATCTTTTAAACATCAATTTTACCCATCAAAAGGTTCCATCTAAGATATGTGTATACTTGTGAACGTTGTCGCTGTTCGATGTTGCATGTAGATGTTATAAGAAAACGTTCGTTACGACTGGATGTGTTCTTGTTACAATATTTTATAGATAATAGATGTTTTCAGTTTTTATTGTCTGTATGTGTAGCTTAATGTTATTGATAGATGTTTGTTCAGAACGATGTGATTTAAAAATGCTATCTGAACTAGGTTCATTCATTATAGATGTTCATGGGACCGACTAATGCACGTTTAACCAAAGACACGTGCAACTGGCACCTCGCTCGCCTTACACACACAACTAAAAACATAGTACCTAAACACATACAAGAAAACACTGACGATGCCATTACTCAAATAACTAAGAATCTACATGCTGTCCATTTATGCTGGATTCGCCATGAAGTGTTGTATCACATTTTAATATTTTTATCTTTCATATAGAGTTTCTGTATAAATGGACATTGCGTGAAACGGGATCTTAGGTCCGATATCCAGCAAATCGGTAGTGTTGTAACACCTAAGGCTTTGCAATTTTCATTATAGCCTGAGTATGAATCTTTCATCGCGATTGAGAACATAGATATAACTTCTTCTCTTTTCCCCCATTAGGCTATGTAGAGACATGTACCTTGTTATTAAAAAAAAACTCTAGATAACCTTTTTTACACATCCTCTTGTTTGGATATCGGCCCTACTTCTAGTGGGACTGCACCCTAACTGAAAAATAATATGAACTGCCTTTATATAACAATATAAGTGGACAAAGACTGTTCACATTCGACGGCACCCGATGTGACTTATCTCTTACTTTTTTCTAGTGTATGACTTGTATGACCATAGAATCTAAGAAAAACTTATTGAATTTCAATGTATAAATGCAAGCTAAGTATGGTAAGAAGTCAAAGCTGCCAATTGCGGTATCGGTTATGACTACGATGTGCTTGAGCTTCCAAGAAAGGTATACATACTCGCTGAATGCTCGCCAGGATGGATAGCTACCACTCCGTACACGTCGTAGTTTTGATGTAGAAATGTCAGTAGAAATCCTACCTTTTCATCAAATTTATTAGAGTGCTTACCATCCTAGACCACATCATCACTCGCGATCTGATGAGATGTGTCTATTATATATAAAAATACCTCACATGTCGGTGGATATGAGCAGTCCGTTGCTACTTTAACCCTTAAAAAGAACCGTCATATAAATGTATATTTTATGATACAGCAGTCGGCCGGTCCGGGTGGGCAATGCGGTAGAAAACAAGGAGAACGCTCGACCGTGGGAGGGCGCCGGAGAGTACCGCGACGGGGACTACTCTAACGAGTCGGAGCGAGTCGCTGCCAAGCTCGCGAGGAAGGAAAGCCTCAATATCAAGCTGGCGCTGCGGCCCGACCGCCAAGAACTCATCAACAGGTAATGTTTAATGTTCACCATTATTAGTTGTGTTTCACCAGTATCACATCAAACTTTACACTAATATTATAAAGGCGAAAGTTTGTGAGTTTGTTTGTGTGTTTGTTACTTATTCACGCTCAAACGGCTGGACCAATTTTGTGAATTTGGTATGAAGGTAGTGACATCTTGGATTAACACATAGGCTACTTTTTATCCCGGAATTCCCGCGGGTCCGGGACTTACGCAGATAAAACCGCGAGGTTCAGCTAGTTTAGTATATACCAGAATCCAATGTAATCCAACTATTAATGTTCACCAAACATTTAATTTTCACCATCATTAGTTAATGTCACCATAATGAGTTAAATGTTCTCCAGCGTTAATTTATATTTACAAAAAATATTTTCACTTTGAATATAATTTAAAAACTAAAATTAGATTTTTTTATTTTTTTTCATATATGATAGGCAAGCATTTGACCACTATCTTGCCTGATGAAAAGCGACGATGCGGCCGAAGATGTAGCATGCCTGTCTAGAAGATACCTATTCACTCTTGACTTGAAGACTGCCAGATTATACCGCTCAGGAAACAAAGACGCAGGCAATGAGTTCCACTCCCTCGCAGTACGGATGATATTTCTCAACATTAACAAAACAGTACATTATCGTTGTTCTGACCTTTGGACTAATACCCTCCAGAGTCACTTATCATAGTGGACTTTATTACAATAATTAGGCTCACATCACAATCAATTAACTTAAATTAGTCAATGTTCACCTACATTAGTTTGACCTAACAACCTTCCCAAACCTTATAATATATCATCAAATCTTTAACACCATTTTCGTAAAAATCTATAAGAATTCAAGACGTTACAAAATATCTCCAACGACACGTATGCGGCTCACGTGTCCCTCGAATAGTCATAGTAATAAAACGCGATCCGGGAAAAGACCGGCGATGATTCAGAGTTGTAATTGACAGGTTGGCACGAACAGAAGCAGGAAATATCTAAACAGCAGGAGTCGGACAATTTGCCAAACTATATCCGTGACGATGCCCAGTTGTTACGTCGACGTCGTAATTGTTTTCTAAAGAAATAGTTTTCAATGTCATAACATTGCTCAGACAATTTATATACGGCCATGTTTGTTAGTTGCAGGAAATTAAAATTATAATCAAAAATATATTCACATAAACTGCACAAAGGCACTTTAATTATGTTTCCAAATTTAAAGCCGACTTTAATAGTTAACAAACTTTTGTAAATATACCTCGCGTCTGGGCTTTACCAAGTAATCATTTAAACAAAAGCAAAGCTTAAAAAAGAGCTTTATCTTCAGAGCCCTTGATCAGATTAAATGAATTAAATACGTATTATTGAGGATAACTAAAACTACTGGTCTGATTCAAGGACTTTGTCAATTTTCGGCACTGCGTGAACAGGATGCTCACAAAAAAAAACAATTTTGTCAATAAATTTGTTAATTATTAATAATAATTATCGTGCTGTATTTTTGTATCAATAAGAGCTTATAAAAAATTGATTTCATTAATTGTTAATCTAATAATATACTAGAGAGTGTCTTCAAGAGACAGTCTCATCAAACCAGTGTTGCCATTGACTTCCTATTTTTAATCGATTATTATTAATCGTGATACGGAAAAATGCCACTAGGCCGCAAGTAGCGTGATAGAAGATATTTATTAACATTTTTTCCCATATACAATCGGAAACTTGATCAGTGATTATTACGTCTAGAATCAAGCGTCACGTTCATAAACAAATTATAAATATGGGTATCCACTGCTGTAGAAAAATCTGTAAGTGTTGTAATCACTGTTTTCTAGTCAGTTTTATGTTGTCGAGGAACGTTATCGCAACAAAACAAATTAAATTTTCTGACCCTATCTTGGCACATGATGGCGGAGGCACTAATAAAACGTAAAAATGTGTCGTTTACCTTTATCGATTTATAGTGAGATCTGAATCATGGCAAGTGATGGACCTTTACTCCTTAGGTTGTTTGGTGGATACCCAAGGTGGTAAGTGCAACCCAAAACCATGAAGCAATTACAAAAATGTAACGGTTTATTGAAATCAGTTTTAGTTTTATCTACCTTTTTTTATTCATTAAATAACTCTTTGGCTACATCTGTATCTGTATCCTATGTAATTGCCGTTAATAATGTCGCATAGAGCAGGATAGCTTTGTAGACTTTATATCATTATGTAGCCATCTCACACTACAAAAAAATGCCGTAACCTATGTACCGTGGTACGACGTCAAATAAAAGTGTTAATATTGAGAAAAATAAAAAAATCCGGGGGTTTATTCCGGGCATAGATTATCTTTATCATCGATGTCGAAAACGAACGTTTTTCTTTTCTTATGAACCAACGTGCATCGTATCGACGCGACGTCGTCGCATCTATTCGAACAATCGTAGTTTCACGACCAGAATAGACCTACTAGTATATCGTTTTTTTTAAATAATGCTAACACTGCAATGAGTGAAATTGGTGAATGTCAATGTCATTCACTTTGTTGCCAGAATGTTGCTGTCGAAAATTCAAAGTCGACAAACATTAGCCGAATAATAATATTTTGTTTATATTTTATATTGAAATAAAATAAAATTTATGAGAGAAGCAATACAACAATATTGTTGTATCTGTGTTGTGATTGTAATCTCGACTCGAGATCGCATATTCGAGACCTCGGATATTTTTTTAAAAAAAGTACCAGCTTTTTATTTAAAAAAAAAACATCAATATCGGTTCACCTAGATAAAAGATGAGGTAACACACATAAATCGAAAAAATCTAATAGATAACCTCTTCCTTCTGAAGAACCTCTTTTGAAGTTGGATAAAAATAACACGAATCGGACTAGAAGTCTCCGTGTTATCGGTGTACGTACATAAAAATACAAACGATGAGAAAACGTCTTCCTTCTTTTTTGAAGTCTATTAAAATGATGACAGAGTGCTAGTTTAGTCCTGAAATAGCAATACAATAATCACTGAGAAGTCACAAAGTGTTTGCCTTTTGTGGTGAGACGTTCTGCAGTCTCCGCTACTACCTTAGCAGGATATTCAGACGAGTTCTGTGACAGAATAAACCATGTGTTAGTGGAAAATCTATGTAGTTCCTTTCGAGCCTTATAAGGTGCAAACGACGAGAATGGATATCACTTCGATGGAATGTAACTGACCTTCTTCCTTACTGATCCATAATAGCTTCACAAATTATGGGATTCAATGCTATTTTTAGCACCATTATCCAAACACATAAACAATCTCTAGATAGCCAGTTCTCGTATGACATCACAGCGCTGCGATGTCAATGTCATGACCTACGTTCACCTGAGTAATGAGGGTTGTCACTTGCCACATTATTTGCTATCTTATAGTGAGCTATTTTGAAACGGGACTCGGGAATATCGGAACGTTCTAGTTGATTCATACTTTCGAAAATAACAGTGTTAATTACACGTTTCTATACTAGTATTTAGGTGTTATACAATCGGCTCGTAATAGTAATGGGCGGGGGCTTGCACCGCCTGGCGACAATGCGCCTGGGAGTGTTATTTTCGTCACCATAGACAGAGTCATTGTTATTTATCAACATTGGTACTAGTTCCTGTTTCTTAGATCTCGCTCTTGGCAATGGCATTGTCGTTGCTACACTCCGACCGATTGCTCCGGAACGTTTTTTATTGCTTTATTTTTGAATGTTTTTCCGAACTTTTCGAGATATCGTCGCTCGCGCCAAAGAAAGTCTCGTTCAGCCCTAATTTATCGATCGAAACCGTCCTAGATTACGGGAGTTGGGATTCGGCCAAGGTGCGTTTAATGCGGGTATTATGAAAACATTTTCAGATGCGCGTAAGCTCGGGAGCTTTTATGTCGGTGGTTATTTGACAGAGCGCGAGCGCCGTAGAGCGATACATCTCGTAGTTAGTATCAATTGTTGAGATAGATGTTGGTATAGTGAGATAAAGGGTGTTGTTGTTGTTTTTGGTACAGGAATATCCTAGTGGTGCAGAGCGAGTGCGAGCGGCAAGAGTCGTGGGAGGCTATCGGCGCTCGCCTCATCCGCCGCCTGTCGATGCGGCCCACCGCTGAGGAGCTCGTCGAGAGAAATATTCTCAAAAGTAAGTACTTCACCGACAATAGATGTTTGCCCCTCTGCAAATCGCTGCAGGAAATTCCGCCTTTATGTTTTTCTGATTCTCATTTGTGTTCATTTTTAATCGTCGTTTTTCAATTAGTTTCTTTAGTTTAACATTTATTTTTCCACATTGCTTAAATTTCTTTGGATGTATAGTTTTTATGCAGGTAGAGAATAATCCCGTTCTACTACCAAATCCTACTACTACGGAAAATAAACAGATTTTTTGTTACATGAATAGAAACAGCCATTTTACGCTCATGACAAACCGATTGATCAACTAAATTAGTTATTGCACTGTTACCCTAAATACTTGTAGGTCAGTCGCCTGCCGAGGAGAAAAAGCAAAAGGAGGAGAAAAAACGATACCTGCTGCGCAAACTCAGCTTCCGGCCGACTGTCGACGAACTCAAGGAGAAAAAGATCATTCGATTCAGCGATTACATTGAAGTCACGCAGGTACGTGTTATTGGAAAGAAATTAACTCTTCTACCACATAATAGCCCAGTTGACTGTTTATTATTTTATTTGATAAAAAAGCTAACCAAAAATAGAGACGATCTACGACAACATGTTAAAAAACTCACAGCCTCACAGTAAGATCAAAGACACAACTAAAACGAAACAACTAAGAATGTATACATACATACAAGTTTGGAAAAAAATTATCCTACGTATTTTGTATTTGAGTGCGTAAGTTTGGTATCAAGTCCGACCGCTGACTTTGCCACCATTTATATCATCATTAAGGATTATTTATAATAAACTTGTTTAATATACAACCTGTAACAAAAAGGTGTAGTAATACGTGGTGGTGTGTATATGGTATCGTGCCAGGAATCGTCTACCAGAGAGCGAAAGTCGAAATCGGAGAAATATAAAAAAAATATATATAATTTTCAACTATTTTTGTCAATCCTACGGTTACATCTGTGGCACGTGACCATGACCTTTGTTATGGCCACCACTGACAAGATATGTAGGTCCAAAGATTATGTGGTGTAGAACGGTAGCTGATGAAATGGGTTGCAATGACAAATTTTTTTAGAAACTTTGATTCATCACAACTCAATATTCATGCTGCTACCGCGAATTTAGAAGTTCCTGTTAGACTCAATTCATGTTGCTAGATGCGTGGCTCGAGTATTACTACAACTGTTTGTTACACATTGTATGTAATACATTGTATGTAATGGTGTAGGCGCACGACTACGACCGTCGCGCGGACAAGCCGTGGACGCGGCTGACGCCCCGCGACAAGGCGGCCATCCGCCGCGAACTCAACGAGTTCAAGAGCTCCGAGATGGCGGTACACGAGGACAGCAAGCATCTCACCAGGTAACACTACTACTATATTACTATCATAGTGTTTATTGCATCTCACGGCTCTATGCCCGGACCTTTGTAAGGCATTAGCGGAGCCGTAGCCAACGCTAATAGGCTTTTGGTATAATTACATTTTAATAATAACATATCAGGCGTGTCCAAACATACGACGGACATCTCTTATGGCAGAAGTTGTATGCTTGCACACGCATTTACAATAGTTATATATTATTTAAAAAAACTATGGACTACAGGATGGATGATATTGGGTTGACAATAACTGTGACTTATGTGAGTAAGATGGTTGTAAAACACTCTGACGCCTATCAATGTCAAGTTTCTATGAGAATTCTCGCGAAAAGCTGTAGCTGAAGGCAAACTGAAAGTCGAAGATGAATATTGTTAGATGAAATTGACTGTCATAATATGTAGATCACTATACTATTTATTACTCCATGGTGCTATGTCGTTCGAAGCCTTCGAGCGTGGATAAAAAATAACCAAACAACCGAAGTTGTAGACACTGAACGCAACCCGTAAGACGAAGAACGTAATCTGGCACCCGAATTTTTTCTCCTATGACGGATTGCTGGTAAAAGACTATATTATCATATTAATTTAGGTCATTTAATCATAAATATAAAATTGGCAACATTGTTTACTTTATCAATAATGACAATACGTTTTACGTTAAACCTTCTGGAAAGACGTAATAGTGCCTACTTATATTTATTTCGTTTAAGTACCAACTGTGTGTTACCAATAGTATAAGGTCTTGTATATATTTTGTTCTGGTTACATAATTCCAATGACATTGTTATAATGTTGTTGCAGATTCCATAGACCATGACGGCATGGACGGTACTCCGGCGCGGGCTGACGCGCCGGCGCTTCCTCGCCGGCTCCCGGAGCCCCTCCGTCGGTAAAGTGTTCTTACCACGTGCCGACGTACCTACGTATCGACGTACCGGCGTACTGACGTACCTACGTATCGACGTATCTTCGTGTCTGCGTACCGGCGTACTTATGTACCTACGTATCGACGTACCTACGTATTGAAGTACTGGCTTACCGATGTATATTTGTACTAACGTAGCGACGTGCTGACGCACCTACGTATCGACGTACCGACGTATCAACGTACGTAGAAATCTTCCAAACTAAAACTGACCGCTACCACCAAATTTTTCATTAATTTGACTCTAAATCGTTTGACAAATTTGGTGGAGAAGCTTTCTGTTTTAGAATAGATTAGATCTACTGACGCGCCCGCGTATCGTGGCACCTACTTACCGACGAGCGCTCATACGTGCGTATCGCGTGTGCGACCTCTCGCCGTTGTTGTATCGTAGTGAGCCGAGTACAAGTTATATTATCTCTGCGGTATTATATTAAGTTAATTAAAATTCTAAGCGTACCTATACATTCTTTGAATTGACCTTCGAGAAAGGTTAGTGATACTTATGTGGTCGAAGTTATGCGCTTTCGAACTGTGAATTGTATTTGCGAGTGTATCGTTTTGATATGTGAGACGTATTCGTTTTGTGATTATTTTCTTATATTTGCTAGCCTTTTGCTCGGTAGTCGTTAAGCTAGATTCTATTGAAGTTTTATTTATTTTTCACGCGTTTTAAAAGTATTTATTTTATGGTCACAATGTTTGTAACATATTGAATTACCTGTGGTTATGTTATGTTGGAACCGCCGGCTCTCAATGCAATACAGGATAGTACATTGATATTATACGTTTTACTCAATCGTATTAATTTCATTACTGACACAAGTAAAAAAAAAACATGCATTGAACATTTTAATAGAATTGTGTTCCATTACGTATCAGTATGTTATCATTAAGTTTAATAAAAGCTAAAGAACAAATGTAGGTATTTAATCGAACTGTATTTTAATTATTACTGTTTTATTATTTTTTTGTAAGATTTTTGATAATTATTAGGTAGACATTGGGTATACAGAAAAATAGGTGTTATATTGGATCGTTGGCTGTCTATACGTTTGATGTGAAAATTAAAGCGTTCGAAAATTAATTTTGATCCTCATGTTTCAAGTGCTTCCAAATGCTGTGCAGGAAAACAATAATTAATAAGGGATAAATGATGGTGGTGTAGGAATATTACATCACGTCCACATCTATACCTTTTGTCAAATACTTCCTAAACAATTGTATGCACAATTATTGGTTTGCTCAATTATTTCGACCTAACATATAAGCTGCACTAATATACCACCTATTTTCGTCTTAAAATTGTTAAATTATTATCAATTGTTGAAAATCTTTGATATCCGACGAGTGAATTACACTTTGTATTTTATGAATATAATTTTATTGTAGTGTGATTTTATGAATATTCCATTATCTATTATGTCGTAAAATTAACTGATTATAATCATTACTCACCATGTAGATGTAAATTTGCGTTTGTGATTATTTTTACTAAGACAACTGGTCCAGTAAAGAGATTCCTAAGTACAGGGAAAGACTCAGTGATTATAAACGCACTAATAGAACGCTGTTGTTATTAAAATAGCACAGAAAATACTATTATATCGAGCTCAATATAAAACGAGTTGAATAGGTAGGTTTTGTAATACCATCCTGTACGACAGCAAACCTCGGCGGGAACAAAGTTGTTAATCATCGTGTCGCTCTAGCCTAGGACTAATGTAAGGACTTGGTTGAACGAATTCATTGTCTATGAGGTTGCGGGCACACATTTCGTTTCCGTGCGTGAAACTTCTCAATAAGACTGAAGTGAACAACGCCCTACCTCAATAGGGGTGTACGGAAATAGTTCACGGAGATATTAATTCTGGGTATTGCATGTTGTTGTTGAAACAGTGATGAGCTGTGTATATCCCAACACTATTGCAGGTTTTTTTAGTAAACATACACATTCACTACATAATATATAAATTATACGAGAAAGAATAGATTTTAAACGATTTTTATTTATAATGGATGAATTATGATGATAATAAGATCGTCTGGAAACAATTCAATATGTTTAATATGGCAGATTTCAATGATGCAAATAATTAAATTAATAACTTATAACGGATTGTATTGCGTATGTTTTACATTTTTATTCCTGAAGTTTGGAACACTAGGTCGCAGGGAGACTGATAAATCTGTTATATTCATTGAGCAATAATTTAGAAGTTATATCGGTAACGGAATGTGTGTCACCCCTAATGGCTGAATCGAATAAGCTCTTGTTAAACTGTAGCTGTTAATAGTACGCCTTCTGAGATTACGGAGATTGCGAAGTGATAGTTTGTCACGTCGAGAGTGTATTTTCAAAGTGAATCGATAGTATAAAGGAGCAATAATACTGCTATCGGCTTCTCGAGCTGATTTGTGAAATTATTCAAAGTTAGCGTTAAGAGCATTTTTTACATTAATGTATAGATAATTCTTCTTAGTATTAACTCATAGATAGGAATCGGTTATAAATATTTTTTTATAAAAGCGATGTATTGTTCAGTAGCGGTGCCATTTTGTGTGACGTGTTTTCAGAGGTGATACCAGTTCTCGTTTGAAATTATAATATCGATATACATATATAGGAACATGTTTTTATAAATATAGATGACATGAACGTTCGTTGCAATATAAAGTTATATATTTGTAAAAGTAGTCAAAAATTGAAGTCAATTTGGTATCATAAACTGTGCATCATCATTTAACATTAGTTATTTTATATAATTAACAAATAATCACATGTTATTATGTCAATAATCGAATCCGTAGTACACACAAACAAAAATACTATAGCGAGCTACAAAAATGTTAAATGGTTATTCTTGAGACCATTCCATTATTATAATAATAAAGTGGAAAGCCAAAATAATGACTTATTTTTCTAAACAATTTTGTTAGATTTGCAATTAAATATTAAGGTTAATGTAGATGTTTATCGATATATGATAAGATAAGACATTCAGATTTCCAAAGATCTAAGGCTCAACTAAATTCTTTTAGCTGGCTTACTCAGTGCCACCAGTGTTAGAGTTAACAAAGACGATGCGTCTTCGAGACATCGCACTGTGCAACATCATAAACAAAATGAGACGTTATTATATTTACAGGGTGCGGCGTAATTAATTAAAAAAAAAATGAATAACACTTTACATGTGTTGAAGTAACCCTGGATTGAAGAATGTGGCATTTAATTCAGTCTACTCTTTGAATATTCTCATTGAACAGATGCGGTAGTCAGTGATCATAGGTTTTTTATGTAAAGCGAGTTAATGAAAAAAAGACAGTTGCTTAAAAATTGCAATCTCAATATTTGTATTTTTTAGAAAAATGTTTAATACATTTTAATATCCAGTAACTCGGAAGCTATTAAATAATAATGTAAATTTTTGAACATTAATGAGGTCATCTATTCAGATGTCAATGATATTAAATAAATACACCACACCCTGTACGTACTTATTTGAGAAAATGTAAACATAATCAGACATCACAAGTAGTATTGTAAAGGCATTGTTATTTTATCAATAAAATTGTGATACCATTCGTAATTTAGTGTTTTGTATTATTTAACTTCGCGTCTACGTTTATGTGAACGAACTGCAATTTTCATTCTAATGCTTAGTGGTGCTATTTTGGGCATTATAGCATTATTGTTTACTCTACTTTGGTTATATTAGAAAGCCGTTATGAATTCTACTGGACCACTTAGCTCCTTTTTACTCAACATGCGCGCGGCTAACGCAGTGCCTGAAAAATGGATCATGTTACCTGTTGTATAAGACGCAAGAGGAAAATGTTTCCCCTTAGTCTCTTACAACTTAATGATCCTTTTTAAAAACATTTCAGTAGCCCAATATTTCCAATTTAAATATTTTGAAATTCTAAATCTAATATAAAACAGTATCTATAGTATTATATAAATCAGTATCATTTGAAGAGTTATTGTGCTCTAATGATGATCATCGTACAACTCGAAAGCTTGGTCGACTTATTCTATATAAGGTCATTTATTCTTAGCTTTAAATACTTTGCAGGGCTATTCAGAATCAATACCCGAGCCCGCCAGACTGGTTACCTACATTTGAAAAAAAGTTGGTATTAGGTTAACCTACAACTTGGGAGCAGAGACCGTGCGACATGTACGGGCGCAGCTGTTTATACTACAATGTATTCTTTGGCGCCGCGTAATTCGTTCAAGGCCGCGTAGTTAATTTGCCAATAAACATTGACGTACAGACAAGTTCTAAAAAATACCTTGTCAGTGCATTGACCTCAGGACGGGTCATTGCTCCCAATACATTGTGTTCCACAGCTGTTTCGTACATCGAGCTCTCGATCGGTCACTGCCCCCAATACTTTGTACATCTACATCTGTTCCGTGCATTGACCTCAAAGCCTCGGTCGGTTACTGCCCCTCAATACATTGCAACAGCTGTGCCGTAGATTGACATCATGGTCGTTCTCTGCTCCCAAGTTATAGTTGACGTGACACCTACTTTTTAATAATAGTTAGATTAATTGCCTGGGTTATAATGATAAGGTTAGCATACTGCACCCCGCAAAGTAATTAAAGCTACTAAGAAACGACCCTGTATGACGTGAATGACAACAGTTTTATAATATCACAACGCAAGCAATAAATTTACAAAGTTATATTTCCAGATTCGTTTTAATTTCGTTCGTTCGAAACCCAAGTTAAAATTATATCGATAAACATATTGTTTTTAAAGCCTGTATATAATTTATTATGATGTAAATTATGGAATCTCTTTATTTCCATTAAAATATAACGCGTATCTTTTGTGCTATTACGATTCATAATGCTATCTTCAGTAATCTGTATACTGTTGCTTTTATTTTAATAATCTGTAAATTAATGACATGTTGTATAAGTATATATTGATAGCCATAAAATTACTTGTTTTATATAAAGTAAGTCTGTAAATACCATGATTATACATTAAGTTTTATAATTTATTGTTTTTGTTTCGCCTTCAATCTCATATCGCCGAAAATGTGGCACGTTGATCGTCATACATAGCCAAGCCTCGCACCAGGCACCGCACCTACCTACACGTGTTTCTGTCGCATGTTCCTTTAATTATTATAAATAGCAAACACAAAGCACTTAGTAAATTACACTTAGGAGTATTGAAAGAACGCATGCTAATTTCATTTGTAGAGAGTAAATAAAAATAACTTCAAGCGCCGGCCGCCGTTCAAATTACATACAATGTATACAATGTGTAGAAAGGTGTAGTAATACTCAAGTCACACAACTAGCTAAATGTATGGAGTCTAACAGGAACTTCTGCATTCGCGGCAGCACCATTAATATTGAGTTACGGTGAATTAAATTTAAAAAAAAATTATGTAATTTGCAACCCTATTTCACGAGCACCTTTGGACCTAGACATCTGACAGTGGCCATACAAAAGGCCATAACAAAGGTCAAGGTCGCACGCCACAGATGTAATCGTAGGGTTGGCAAAAAACGATTTTTTAATTTTTGTACGGAACAAATATCTCCGATTGCCGCACATGTAACTGTAGGGTTGTCAAAAGTGTTTGAAAAATATATTTTTTAATTTTTGTACAGAAAAAATTATGTCCTATTTCGACTTTCGTTCTCTGGCAAACGATTCCTGGCACGATACACATGCACACCACTAAGTATTACTACACCTTTTTGTTACAGGTTGTATAATATTGTGGGACAAGACATTCAAAGTAATACCTTCTAATATAATTCTACTAATAACTACTTATAAAAATAAAAAGATGGTATCGTGTAAGAAAAAAATCCATTATTTTGTTACTAGTATATTGTAGAAGATTTTTTATCTACCGCATCTGGTTATGTACCTCCGGTTTCGTACGCGGCTTAAGGGAATTCCTTCCATATCCACTGTTAATAACTCCGAAATCCTAGAAACTCCTCATGAACATACTGAATGAGTAACACTACGTTACGCTGCTCTAAACAGTGTAAATACGACGATATAAACCTTGTGATAAAATAAAAAATTATACCTACTAAAACATAAAAAATTATACATACCTAATCATCTCGTAATTTGCTTATTTCAACTGTTTAAATGTACTTTTTTGCTACCTGTGGAGGCTTGTTAATGGCTCTTCTTAAGTTTAAGTTATGTTTATTTTGTAATGATAGCTGTAAGCCACCCAAATACAATAAAATAAAATAAATAACATGTCCTATTTTAACAGATATCAAGAATGGAGTACCTAGATTATGTAGTAGTAGTAGTAGTGTAGTATGTTTATTCTTAGTACATTAGAGATTTTCTCTCTCGGATAGATTCGGCTATTTCTGAGCCGATTTACGAGTTTTTTTATTCGGTAGCTTTCGATTCGGCCGAGCTGTGAGACTGTCTCATTAAAGTTAAGAAATTAATTCTGACAAAAGTACGCGATAAATACATAAGTTGGTTAAATTAGCAATCGAGGAGTAAAATCTTAAGTAGCCAACGAAGAATCTCTAGTTTCTGGAGAATATTAATGAAGGCTTTGACCCGCAAGGCTGTACCAGTGGCGACTTTCGATAGCTCCCCATGGTTGTGCGACTGGGTTGAGAGAAAGTTAACTGTAGTGCGTACCCGTTACCGCGAGACGAGCCACAGTCGGCGGCCGGCTGCCAAGGCAAACCGCCACACGCTCGCGCCATCTCCGCACAATGTTTACCTCGCACCCAGCGATCCGGCTAAACGTAACTGAAACCGACAGTGCTGATCAATAAACTATCCTTGTTTGTGAAGTGGACGCCGGTTTCACCGGCCAGTGTAAGCCCAAAGTGGAAAAGTGCAAAAGAACAAAGGATACATGCTATGACGTTCTCGGGAAACATGAAGGAGAGTAAATCGCGCGGAAAAGACTCCTGGGAGTCCGAGGTAAGAACATCTTTGTTTATTTAGACTTGTCTAGTCTCCTTTGTTTATTTATGGACGTGACAAAAAGTTTACCAACCCAGTATTCGTAGTTTTGTTTTTATCATAGTGGGAGATCGTAAGATTGTCTGATGTGATACCTCATTAAATCGTGCGACAGTTATATTTTAATCACACTTTCTCCTCATTAACATTTCTACATTATGACTTTTTGCCATCTATTGTGTAAGGCGTCTGGAGAAAATCACAAAGCTGAGAGCTTTTTGCGGATTAAGAAATTGTCACTTTTTATGATCTCTATTATTATTACCAACCTATGTTTTACTAGGTGTTTTTGCCATTACGTTTTCAAAGAGGAAATATATGGTGATTTTTTTTTACTTAAACGAGTTATTGTAGTTATCCTTATTCCTTACTATTCCTTACTATAATATTATAAATGCGAAAGTAACTCTGTCTGTCTGTCTGTTACGCTTTCACGCTAAAACTACTGAACCGATTTAAACGAAATTTGGTACACAGATAGTCTAGAGCCTGAGAAAGGACATAGGCTACTTTTTAGCCCCGAATTCTGGCTGGTCCGGGAATTACGCGGGCAAAGCCGCGGGGCGCAGCTAGTCTACTATAAGCGTCGATATTTCCTTCGAGACTAAAATCAAACTCTTTTCATATTCTTAGTATAATCTGTGTTCGATCTTGGAATGTCCGAGCAGGATCTTGGAGAAAGTTTTTATTTATTTAGTCTATTATCTTTAGGTCATTAGATCATTCATTTATAGCTTTTCTAAAATCAATGATTGGAAGATGCTAAGAATAATTATGAATTGTAGCTGAACATTTAGATACAAATTTTGAAAGCAGCAATCCTTGACAAGATTAAAAAACTTTTTAACATAAACACTCACAGCCCTACACTAAGTTCGATGACTTGTGTCGTGGATGCCGGAAACACTCACGTCACAGATAAAATCTCAACCAGAACGAGAAACACACATTATTGTAATAGGTACTGAAGGGTGAACTGGAACAGGCTAGCGTTTGATTACTATCTAACTTGTTGGTAAGTGATGGGTTAGATATGGTCGAGGTTAATGAGCACACTAGGCCTGAAAGAAACTGGGTTACAAGGATAGCTGGCAGAGAGCTTTTTGGTGCTAGGCGACACATACATTTATCTTCGAATGTATGAAATTTTCCCCAAACACAAACATTCACATTTGTAAGTATTATTATTAAGTACTACTATAGGCCTTATGTTGTTAGGTTGAACGACCAAGGATAGCTGGCAGGGCGGCCACAAAAACTTACTTCGTGCGTGCAGGTGTCTAATCACAATTATTCGTCGTGATCAGGAAACTAACAACATTTTGCCTTAATAACTGTTTCTAATTTTCGTTTGTCTACCAACCGTCCTGTCCCCACGTCTCTTGTGATTGATAGTGCTTAATAGTATTTGACGCCGGTTTCTGGGACCTGTTTTAACAGGAAGTATTCAATTTAAATAAATCGATACTCTATTATACATTTACATGTCGAGTGTAAAAACTAATGAGATTATCATACTTATATTATTAATGCGAAAGTTTGGGTGAATGTTTGTATTTACCAGTTTGTAGACTAGGACGTTTTGTCCTGATTGCCGAGGTTGAAACAAAAGTACACTGGGTACTTTAAGTTTCTTTGCTTATCATGTTTCGTTTATATAAAATATCAAAGAAGCTGGCATCGGCAGGTAGACGTCGAAGTAAGAACCATAATTTGTTCACTAGCTTTTGCCCGCGGCTTCGCTCGCGTTAAGAAGTACAACAAACTTTCATCCCCTATTTTATCCCCTTGGGGGTAGAATTAATCAAAATCCTTTCTTAGCGGATGCCTACGTCATAACATCCATCTGCATGCCAAATTTCAGCCCGATCCGTCCAGTGGTTTGGGCTGTGCGTTGATAGATCACTATGTCAGTCAGTCAGTCAGTCACCTTTTAGTTATATATATTTAGATAATGATCTGCAAATTATTTAAAGATAGATAGATCCTTTATAAGATGAGATAAAATAAAGGCAACAAACAAGCTTATACGTAAAGTATCACAACAGGCGGCCTTATCACTAATAGCAATCTCTACCAGGCAATACCAAATACCCATTTATAATCATGATTTATCCGCCAAAAATTATTGTTAAGGTAGACGAGAGAATCCTACTTTAATTAGGTCCATACTATAATTTATCCTAATTATACCCATATTTACCTCATTATTTATATGATTAGGTATGTTGGTTCAAGTAAGACTCCACAAATCACATACAAAGCATTTATCATGTTAGAACATGAATAGTTGCAAAACGTGATGTTTAAAATCTAGGCTAATGTAAGAAACAGCTAAACTAATGACTATTTCATAAATTATTTAGAACGGACCCGCTAATTAACAGGTATTAATTGCATATTTTATCTAATTAGATGAATTTACGGAAATATGGAAATAGTTTGTTTTGCCACTCAGCATTTTTAAAATTTTCCACTCGATTGACGTTATTGGCGAGACTACGGCTATCTTTGGTACTTACCTAAAGGCAATTTAGGTAACGCTGGTCTCGGCAATATGATTAAGATTATTGCGTTTCGGTAAATCGATGGTAATCCGGTAAATAGGTATAACTGTGCAGTATGTCAGTAGTAGAAGCTGCGGTGCCTTGTAGCGGTGTCATCCGTGATCCGGGTCGCGCGCCGCATTGACCACAATAAACTTGTCACGATGTCCGTCAGTAAATGTACTTTAGCACTAACTGTTTTGCTTAAACACAATTGTTTATATTAGAACTCATTTCAAACAAGTTTTGGTACATATAGAAGTAGTTTAGGCGACCTACTTTCAATCTTTTGTAGAGGCACTAATGCACAGTCAATATTCTATTTGTTTACCCGCATAAACAAGAGTGGTTTTCTTACAAGACCGAAATATCGAATTATGAATTCATTCAAAGTGACCAAACTAATTTCAGTTTCGTCAGTCCTAC
Organism: Lomographa bimaculata; assembly: GCA_948107665.1. NCBI lineage: Eukaryota > Metazoa > Arthropoda > Insecta > Lepidoptera > Geometridae > Lomographa > Lomographa bimaculata. The sequence goes on from OX403589.1 coordinate 11,429,762, forward strand.
GGGTATATGATTTTTCCTCTAAATTGAAAATGATTTAGAAGTGTGTTTCGCTCTAAACTAAGAAATATAATAAAAACCTGTAGTAAGCAAGGTTGTACAAATTTTAATAGTTCACGACCTTCTGCAATATCGAGTCGGTCACGAAGTTCATCTCCATTCGACTGCAATTTGTTTGCTTTGCTTTCAAATTCTACGAAACGTTATTCCTTACTCCGTAGTGTTTACGAAACAATATTATTGTAATGAAATCGAAGTGCACCATTTTACTTAGCTTACTCAAGTGCTGTCTATATTACCACAGTAATAAGAATAATTTCCTATATTACTGGGAACTAGGTGAACTTTGATTTGAATACATACAGTTTCTATTGCTCACACCTAGGTAGAGCTGTATTTGTTTATTTCTTAACAGCCGGTCAAGAACCGCGGCTGCGCTATCTTATTTCAACCCTCATTTGATATCTAATACAATAAGAATCTTTGTCCTGACATACTGATTCACTGACTGACTGACTTAGAGGAATCGGACAGCCTAAACCGCTGGTCGTAGAAACTTAGTACGTAGGCGTATACTAAGAATGGATTTTTGGAAATTCCATCCCGAAGAGGGTTAAATGGGGTGAAAACGATTGTATGAGTTCTTTTTTTTAACGTAACATAACGATGAAAATGATTTGAGTAATAAATTTAAGACAAAAATTAGGTTACAAGTATTTTTTGCCAAGGGTGCATTATAGTGGACCAATGGGAGATGAAAGTTTATGTCGAGAGTTTTTAATTTATGAAACTGTGAGGGTGAAAGCGTTTATGTGTATGTTTTTGCACTCGGGCGATGCCGGGCGGGTTATCTAGTCCTTTACCTTTATGATTATCTTTCTGAACTAAATATGTTACAGACCATGGTGATTACGAGGTGGTAAGACTTCAAGCGGCTGTGAAGTTGCTATATTAATTATTGGGTTTATAAGTTGTGACTTTATGTTACAGCGAGCGGAGAGCATTGCAGTGCAACGTGGCATTTTGTTATGGCGAGACCTTTAGCGTGTCTTGCTTGTCTCAAATATATATAATAAAATTGAAAATACTTTGGAAGTCTCTAGCGAATTCGAAAATGTTTTTCTTTAATTTTGATAATTTACGATATACTCGTACGTATTTTTTTCTGAGTATCTTGTCTGTTTTTATTGATTTATATACATTTGTGGTGAAAATCTAAGGTTAACAATATACTAATATCGTGACCTATAGTAGGCATAAACGCAACGATCTCTACGCCATTAGTCCCATAGAAAAGACATCAACGCGCGCGCGGTAACTATGTAAAAAAGTATTGGAAAGTTAAAACTTTAAGTCACGTACTACGTACTGGGTCATGAAAAATGATTAGATAATGTATAAATAGCACAACGAATTGACGTGCATGAAAGTAATAGGTAGGTAAAAAGTATAGGTATAAATTGATTGGATTGATCATATAGATTAGATATTTTATTTTATAAGTACATAGATTCAAAAACAGTCTGCTGATACAACTAATATACAATTTGTAGATGAAACTGTAAGGACTATGATAATTTAACTGGAGCTTGTTACATGTTTGGGACTTTTCTTGACATTACTAAAAGACAAATTCTACTTTTACTTTAACGGCATTAAACCCACTCTATCCAATTGCGGCTTTTACCGGAAGGTTCATTAGACGTTGTTAATAATGAAGTACGAATAGACCGTGTAACAATGGAATTGAGTGTTAATTACTGTACTCTCCCAAAAGTTTGCGTTTAAACATTCGCAGCGCTAATACGATGAAGTAGTAAATGTTAAAACTACGCATGTTACATCGAGATTGAAAAACAACTAATTCATATTTCCAATTACATTTGAAGGTAGATTAATTTATTATAAATGGTGTTTATATTTATTTTATTTTTGGTATTGTACCTATTGTTACATATTATAGCAATTGAAATATACAACAAAGAGTTAATTACAAGTTTCCACTTATAGGTATGGAATAGATAAAACCACAAGATTGCATGTCTATGCAATATCTATAAAATGAGTAAATGTCAGTAAGGTACACGACTAGGAATATTTGCTAATTCCGCCGCGGGCTGTGTTTGCCCGCTTTGGATAAATTAGCTTGTGTAGTAAGAGCTATTATCTGGAAATGAGCACGTTTTCAATGAAAGTGAGGCCGTCCGCATTGTTCGCGCTAGAGATCTTAATAGAAAATGCGAAAAGGCTGGTGTAGTGCGGAGTAGAGCGGAGCTGTTTTAGAGGCACGGGCAAAAACGTGAGGCTTGAGATGTAGGTCGTACGCGTCAGGTGCATGCCGAACAACGCTGCACTGCGCCTGCGCACAGTGCATGCGCTGCACTCGGTATTTACCTCGATACTTATATCGATACATGTCTGTCTAGCATTTTATTACAGCTTTATTTTACTACATACGAGTATTAAAATAAACGATTTTTTTGTATGTTTTTATATGTTGTAATTTATTTTGTATTGTACTGAATGTATGTAATACCCAATTTCTAAAATATTTTTATTTAGACAAAGCGTAAAATGTTTAATACTACCCTACTACATTGTCCACCTGTATTAATATAGCAAAAAAATGTTTTATTTCGATTTAAAAATACGCTACTCGTACGTAAAAACAGAAAGCCTTAAGAAAGATGACGATGATATTTTTCATCCAAGTCCAATGAGTACCAATAGTTCTCTAACATAAATATTCAAATGTGTTCTACATAATAATGTTTGTTGATGTGCTACATAGAGAAGTAGCATCACAAATATTATATCCGTACATAATATCCGTGGCTTATCGATTACTCAGACAAATTGCGACACCAAAAGTTTTTGTAGAGATTACTTGACCTTGTTCTCGTCGTACGAGTGTACGAGTGAAGGAACTAGCCGTTGAAAAGGCTTCAAATATTCTCTTTGTTCTGCATGTTTGCCAAATGCCATTTGTATGTCAGTATTGTCACGCTTTTCTAGGCTCTACCAGCCCTACCTACACGAAATTAGAGAATATTTTTAGAGTTTACGGCGATGAGAAACGTTTGCAAACGGTATGGTAAAATTAATTGCACGCAGGAAGTAGAGTCGTGAATAAAAATATGGTAATTGAATAAGAACTTCTTTTTTAAATTATAACCGAGTACTATTAAAAAGTACAAAATTACTTCTTATAGTTTAAAACTAAATAATTAAATAAGTACGTATTCATTGAGAGTCATGTTTTGGGTAGGTTTAGAGAGAGAGACTGTGTTTGACTCACATCTGACGCATGATTTTAGAAATTATTCCCTTTTTTCGGGTACTTGCAAGCAAAACCGCGTGCAACAGCTAACAATATATATTTTTGAAATATGCTCATCAAGCCCTTTCATTTAAAACCCTACACGGCATCATTAAAAGATTTTTTAGTTTAAGACTTTATGTCCTCCAGCAGCGGGCGCCATTTTCAATTTCTTGTGACGTTACATATCTTATAACTAGCGGACAATTAAGACGCTTCCAACGATATCTCATTTGTCAAATTTGGATAAGTAGTGTAGAAGTTGTAAGGGGACAGATGCACATACATACATATCAGTCGAAATCATATGCTTCCTTTTTGCTTTACTGAGTTTGGGTAATTATACATTTATATTTATCTATTGACTCTTCTGACGCACACATTAGAATTATTCATACAAATTACGTAGTAGCCCAAATGTATATGTATAAATGTGATTTTTACTTAATATTGATCGTAGTAGTTTTAAGTTAAAAAAAATGCTGACAGTAAAATAGGATACAGATCCTAGCTAGACTCAGAAACATCTCAAATTGCGAGTTCCGTGTCAGACTTTCGTAGACCATTAATTACTGGGTATATCAATTGGCCTTACATTAAAGGCTAACAAATACGTATTTTAGTTATTTACCTGCCTCAAATCTTTATTGGATTCGAAAATGTACCAACTCGTATCATTGTAATTTGTAGCGGGTTCAATAAACAAAATCCATTAATTTTGTTACAGCACTTAAATACTATACTTCTATATATGGGATTTAGTAATTTAAAGCCATTGCTTTAATTCACTTACTCCTCAAATATAGAGGTACGAGTTTAAGTGCTGTTTAACCTTCACTTGATTATAGAGAGCTGATTGACTGACTTTTTTGTACAATCAAGTCGATTTATGGAGTAAGTAGTACCATAAACCCGAAATAGACATGCCTTGTTAAGTATTTATGTAAAAACAATTGTTTCTTCTTAGCTAGTTCTTTAGCATTGAACGCCTACACCTACAATTTGAAGATACCAACGAGTATTCGACCCATAAATGGATAATAAGGCCATGGATATAAGTCGAAACCCAAGGCCAACTAGGAGATATCCGACTTGGTACTCACGCGACATCATCTGTAGTATACAACTTAAAGCCAACTTACATAAAATTTGGAAAACCACCAAAGACTCATATGTGTATAGTTTTTTCAGTGCAATTAGAAAAAAACATTAAGGAAAGAGTCCATCTGGCATATACAAACCATATTGAAGCCATACAATCAAATTTATTTAAAAACCCCCAATCATTCTGGCAATATATCTCAAGCTTAAGAACAAAAGGAGGATTTGAACCCAGTATTCAGTACAATGGCCAGCAGCATAGCAGCCAGGCAGCTGCGACAGCATTTGCAGATCACTTCAAAAGTGTTTTCCTATCACAATCGCCGAATTTGAACCCTTCACGATCTACAGCAACATTTAGTAGTACTCTCATAAATATTTCAGAACTTACATCTAAGGATGTAAAAATTGTTATAGATAAAATAAAACCAAGAGGATCTTCAGGGCCTGACAATATCCCTCCATATGTAATAAAAGCCTTCAAAGATGAATTAGCCGAACCATTAGTGCATATATTAAACCTTTCTCTAAAAACCGGCAACTATCCCCAACTTTGGAAACAGTCTCGTGTAACTCCAGTATTAAAATCCGGTGACAAAACTCAAGTAGAAAATTATCGGCCCATTGCTATCATTTCCGCCTGCGCAAAAATATTTGAAAGTATTCTTTATAGCAATATTTATAGACAACTGGAACCATATATTAGTGAGTCACAACATGCTTTTAGAAAAAAGCACTCTGTAAACACCAACCTTCTCACCCTTGTAGACTATATTTCCAAAAATCTAGATGAAAAAATCCAAACAGACGTTATTTATCTAGATTTTAAAAAGGCGTTCGACTCAGTAGATAACGATATTCTGCTTGAGAAACTTAGTTTAATAGGTCTTGCTCCTCAACTTCTTCTACTATTTTCAAATTATCTTCGTGAGCGCCAGCAGTTTGTGCGCCTAGGCTGCTATGATTCTTCCCCTTACCATACGCGTTCTGGCGTCAGCCAAGGATCGTCTCTAGGTCCTCTTCTCTTTCTTATTATGGTTAACGATCTTCCCAAGTCTCTACTGCACTCTAAGTGTCTTTTCTATGCAGACGACCTTAAATTATTCTCAGCGGTGCAGTCAGTTGCTGATTCTTTAGCTCTTCAACATGATTTAAACGAGATAGTGGCATGGAGTGACAGAAATAAACTTGAACTGAATATAGCAAAGTGTTCAGTGGTAAGTTTCACAAGATCGTCTCATGCTATACATTCACTATACAGCCTGAGAGGAAAACCGGTTGCCAGACATCAATTAGTAAAAGACCTTGGTATCCTTTTCGATCACCAGCTTACATTCCATAACCATATGCAGGCACTTACATCTGATTGTTTCAAGAAATTAGGATTTGTAACACGCAATTGCAAAGATTTCACAAATATTGAGGCTTTGAAACTACTTTACACCTCACTAATTAGAACCAAAATTGAAACGAGCGCCTGCATATGGAATCCACACGAAGTAACATACGCGTTAATGATAGAAAAGGTTCAGAAACGTTTCTTGCGTTTCCTATATCAGAAAAGATTTGGGGCTTATCCTTTCATGTATCCAACCAAGTTTTTGCTGGGATCGTTGGGATTTAACTCTCTCGAAACGCGTAGACTGTGTGACCAAATGCTAATGGTGATGCGAATATTACATGGCCGCCTGTTCAACTCTGATCTACTGAGGGAGATGAGCCGCCTATGCGTGCCTGAACAGCGCGCGCGGTTTCGTAGTGGTTGTGTGCCTCTGTTTGCACCGAGTACGGCGCGCACCGCCGCTCGCCAGCAGTCCCCAGTGTACCGCGCACAACGGCATCTCAATCAGCTTGTCTCTGTCTATCCTCAAGTTGATATATTTGCGGATAAATGGCAAATGTTAGAACGTGTATGCCTAGACTACTGTGAAAAGGCTAGACTCTAACTGACTGCACACATTGACGAATGAGGTATTCTTTTTGTTGTTAAATTGTTTATTATTTGTTTTTCTTTTATTGAATATTTTATATTGTAAGTATTTTAAAATTGTTAAACGTTGTATAAAGATCTCACTAGGTTAAGTTTTCTGTTATTACTTAATAATATTTTTACACGATGCTTTGGATGTATCTGTTATGTTGTGTAATTTAATTGAATAAATTTGAATTTGAATTTGAATTTGAATCAATTTATTACAATATGGTTACATTTTACCATAGCTAATGTAGCTACACTTACTCGTGATGTTGGAACAATTTCCTCATCCAAATGAGCTCAAACTACAAAGCTTTGTATTGGTCTAAGTTGCCGCAACACAAATTATTTTGCCATTTTGTTATCTAATATCGTTATCGATAGAGTTACAGTAACGTTTCGACATTGATAAAATAGTCAAATAGGTGAATCAAGCTACGGGTGGTTTTGCTGAAGGTACGCTCAGACCAAATAAGAAGTCTATTCGGTCTGAGAAGGTATGTCTATAATGATCCAGGTTTTGATTGTCACAAAACCTAAAAGTCTACTTAAGACTGCAAAAAACAACGCGACACAATAACTAGGATATGAAAATTAAATGAAAAAATTACTTATACTTGAAATCTGAATGTTTGAGATTGTGAAAAGTATTAGTGTATGTTTGACTTGAAGTATCTCTGTAGGTAATGGCTGGACGCATTTGTATGAAATTTGGTAGGTACAAAAATACATAGTCAAAGCGAGCATAATTGTATTGCCCATTGGCTTAGTTGAGTACGCGTTCGTCTTTTAAGCAGGGGTTTCGGGTTCGATTCCCAGCGGGAACATAAGTCTTCTTCCCAAGGGATATTAGTTTTTCTGGTTATGGTTGTGATTGTGTGTGTGATATGATTTTTCCGGCACCCACGATACAAGTCGTCGAACTTAGTGTGGGGCTGTGTATAAAAATAAATAATAATAATTTATAGAGTTAATATTCCGATCCTCGCCGTGCTTACCGCCCTCGACCGCTTAATTTCTCTATCTTGTGAGATGGTGATAAAACGTTTAAACAAATCTCAGAGGAATCAATTTGTTCAGTTCCATCGCACACTCTCCTAAATGAATCCTCTTACGTGCATAAATGTTGTTTGCACTCCGAAAATTGAATTGAGGGTAGTTGCTAAACTTCATTTTTTTAAATCATTTGCAAGGACAATCTCTGGCTATGCTAATCTTGCTGCTCTCCATGGATCTAATGGTTGCTGAGTTTTTTTATTTTTTTATTCTTAGGATCGATACACCATTTACCTGTCCATTTATTTATTTACCTCAAATAGTCCATTCGAAGAAACCAGAGATTGTTCGCGTGCCGCGTATCAATAGAGTCAATTCCTAGAGGCCGTTGTTGTAGAATTATTTTTGTATCCCACACGAGATCACAAGGAGCTCAAAGCAATACATACAAAGATATGCATCTCTAGGCATAATATGTAGATTTAAATTATGCATATAGAAAAAGTTGGGAAAACCTTCACTGGTATAAAAAAACGGTACTTATCTATCTTTTATCGCACGAACAAACGGAGAAAGCTGTAAGACGATAAAAATAAAGCAATTTTCTATTGTTTGCTGAACAAATTACTTATAACAATACTATCACCGGCCGCCAATCGTTAATCATAAGCGTAACAACGTGTAAAATTATTGCTATACATATACCCGGAAAATGTCCAGGGGTGTTAGGAAATAGAAAACAAGTCAAGCTTGAGCGGTGATCTAGAGATACAGGTGGACTGTGATGTGGTAATCCTTACCAGGAAATTAACCCAGACTACTCCAATCGGCCGTTCTAAAACAATGGTCACAATCAATAGAAGCAGCATGGACGCAGCGCAGCGTTGAGAATAATGCTAAATTTACTGGCACAATAATAGATGAGTTTTACAGTCTCCGACTTCATTAATTGATACAACACTGTAACCGACTTACTTAATTGACGTTGTCGGGCAAATATACCCAGTAATGTGGTGTCTATTTACGTAATTGGTTTCCAAAGAATTACCTCTAATCTTACGTGTCGGACATTACTGCACAGATTACAAAAGGAGATGGAGCGTGTCATTAAATCTCCAAAGTTGCTTTGTGTCTAGGTAGTGACTGGCTTGCACGAATTCCACTTAGGAACGTGTCCCAAAACAGCGTGATAATTAAGGCCGCTTCGCAACTGTGCGAGTACAAGTGCATGATGCAAAGATGTGTCACGTCTTAAACTCTGATGTATGCCCGCAGCTATGGCGCCCGATATAAGCCCGCAAATATAAGCCAAACATTCCCAAAGGCAACTAGGGCTTTGCACAAACTTGTCTATTAGTTACTTACTTTTAAACCACAATAATTATTATCTTACTTATTCAAGTTATTTATTTTTATTTTATTTATTTATTTGTGTTATAAAATCCACAGATCTTAAACATGGTAAGGTATTACATGAGTATTATACATACATCCAATTACGGATTTACTTTATATAACATTAACTAAGAGAGCAATTAAAATTTATGTATATAAAACTTATCAACATTTACTACATAATTAAAAAGAAGTAAGAACCAAAAGTTAATTTTGGTTCTTACTTCTTTTTAATTTATTTATACATTTTACGAAACATATTTATTTACTACATCGACAGAAAAAATAATCATTTATAAATAAATAAAACTTATCTGATTTTAATTCTAGTGACAATTTCTAATGAAAGTTTTGATTATTAAGTAAGGATTTAAATCAAATTTTAAGTAACAAGTAAAATAATAATGTTATGTGTGTGTATGTGTAGAGTGTGTATGTGTGTGAAATGTGTGGTTAAGTTAACTAATACATAATATTTGAGGTTTGTGTACATGTATACATAAATAAATTACTATTTTATATATTATTTTGAATTATGTCAATAATGTTTTTCCTAAAATTATTTTTTTGGTAATGAAAGATGTCAACTGAGCTGAATCGTTGGTTATACGTTTTTTGGATTCGACATATAACTGAATTTTTGTAGTGATTAGTGTGTGCGCGTGGGACATGAAACAAAGAAGAGGAAGTGTGCCTCGTGCGGTACGACGGTGTGCTAAATCGTAAAAAGTTCTCAGTGAGCTCTGAACAATCGATTTTATTGTGACAGATATTATGCAGAAAAGACATATCCAGAAGACATCGCCTGTCTTTCAGAGATAGAATATTGTGGAATTTGCATGAGTCATTATAGTCAACATATTTATGAAATGATCTATAGTTTAAATGTTTAAGAAACTTAGACTGTATTTTTTCAACTTGTTCAGTGTATGTGACATACTGAGGGCTCCAGATGTTACAGCAGTATTCGAGAATACTTCTGACAAAAGAGAAATACAGTATCTTCAGACAGTTAGTGTCAGAAAATGGTTTGCTGACGCGTAAAATGAAACCAAGGCTCTTATAAGATTTGTTGACTATATCAGATATGTGTTCATTAAATGTCATTTTACTGTCAAGTAGAACTCCTAAGTCTTTAACTTGGTGTGTTTTCTTGATTGGGATATTAGAAATTTTGTACTCAAATTGTAAAGGATTTTTCTTTCGGGTAAATGTCATGTGCATACTTTTATTACTGTTTATATTAATTTTATTTTCTTTATAGTATTTATGTAAGCTATCTAAGTCTTGCTGGAGTTTCTCGCAGTCATATATTGATTTAATTTTGTAATAAATTTTTGTATCATCAGCATACATTAGATAGTTGGCAAAATGAAAACATCTCCCAACGTCATATAAGTATGCCGCATAAAGCAAGGGAGCAAGAGTGGACCCTTGTGGTACACCCGAAGGGATATCTATAAAATCAGAGCGATGCCCACCCACGACCACAGCCTGACAGCGGTTGCGGAGATAAGATTCTGTCCATCTCAGAAGATCTCCACAGATGCCAAGTTCGTGGAGTTTACGAAGCAGAATGTGGTGATCTACGCGATCAAACGCTTTTTCAAAGTCCACATAAATGACGTCAATCTGGCCAGCACTCTCATCCATATCACGAATGACGTCATTGGTGAAAACAGCTAAATTAGTTAATGTGGAGCGTCCCTTTATAAAGCCATGCTGCTGGTGTGGGATGTTGCGACATATAAATGGGTAAAGGTGGTGATGTGCAATTTTTTCAATTAACTTACTCAAAGTATTCAGAATAGAAATTGGCCGATAATTTTCAATAGCTGTTTTTGTACCTTTCTTATAAATGGGAACTATATGTGCAGTTTTCCAAATTTTTGGGAAATGACCCTCCCGGAAGCATCGATTAAATATGCATGCAAGAGGTTCCGCTAAAGAGTCAGAACACTTGGCGTAGAATATTGGCGGGATTTTATCACTACCAGCACCCTTATTGAGGTCCATGTTCCGCAGTAGCTTTTTAATTAAATCTGCATTTACTGATATAGAATGTAGTGTATCTGAACTATTGACTTTGTTCGCATATTGTGAGTATATTTTATTGGTGGGGGAGTTAAAATTTTTACAGAAAAATTCATTAAAAGATAAGCAGATTTCTTTTTCATCAGTTAAACCTTTATTATCGTAAAACATTAACTTGGGGTAGTCTGAATTATTTTTTCTTCTAGATTTTACATATGACCAGAATAATTTGGGACATGTCTTAATTTTTTCTTCACTTATCTTTATAAAAGATTTATAGCAGATATCTTGCAAACATTTCACTTTCGCTCTTAATTTTGAAAATGTAAGATATTCAAGTTTATTGTTAAATTTTTTCCAGTTTAAGTGAGCTTTTTTCTTTTCTTTAATTAATTTTATTAATTCACGATTATACCATGCTGGATAAATGTATGTATTGGATTTTAAAACTTGAGGCACATACTTATCTATGGCACCATTTAATGTCGCATATAAATTATTAATAGCATCTTCCACGCTACAGGCAAGCAGTAATTTATGCCATTCAGTGTTCAAAAAATAATTATTAATACTTAGGTAATCTGCTTTTCGGAATAGAATCTTTTTATGCGGTGCTGTTTTAAGGGGAGGTATTAAGATATCAGTTGCTTTAATATGTATAGTCGGATGAAAATTATCTTCTTTAACTAAAGAGAATTCTGATTTTTGTAAATCAAGTGAAAAGTTTGCAAATATTAAGTCTAGCGTATTTTGATGTGAGTTTAAAATATTGTTATATTGGTTTAAACCAGCATATAAAGTTTGATTAATTAATAGAGAAGCACAGCTCTGTATCTCAATGGAGCCCTTTTTTAAGACAACAGGCGCGTCTGATGACCATAGAATACACGGTAAATTGAAATCGCCCGTCAGTAAAATGTGGTCGTTTGGGTAGGTTTCGATAATATTTGACAGGGACTCTAACAGAATATGGATGCGTTTAGGTATCAGTCTATCGGGAGGTAGGTATACAACGCCTATATGCAGATCACGTAGGCATCGGTCAGACCCGGAGACAGGTACGGGGACAGACGCGGCGGGGGTCGTAGGCGGCCGCGACGAGCGCGCCGCCAGCGAGCGCCCCGGCACAGTAACCCAAGTGCACTCCAGGTCGTCACGCTGCCACTCGGGCCGAGCGCGCGCACCGAGATGCGCTGCAGTCATGATCATTACTCCGCCACCGCGGGACCCACGGTCGCGACGAAATACCTCATATCGATCGCTGCACAGTTCCGAGGAAAGGACATCCTCACCGAGCCATGATTCACTAACCAGGACAATATCGGCATCACAAACCAATAAGCTGTTGTAGAAATCATTCGTCTTTGTTCGAAGCCCACGCACGTTTTGATACAATAAATGCAGACTATCCGGGAACATCATTGTGAATTGTGGATACTATGAACCGTGTAAATATAACGCATTGAAAATAGTAAGCAATCATATTTTTTGAATGATAAAGGCTCAGTTTATTCCTAGGCCGTAAAGTATTAAATGTATCGTGACATATATATAGTGATAATAAGTGACAATGATTAATTAACGAATTCCGGAGTTTTGTGTAGTGTAAAATCATTATAGATTTTCTATTGACTATTGACATAATGGTATAAATACATATTTTGTTGTGTTGGTTGATTGTTGTTATCTCAGTTATTAGTGTAAAGTGTAGGTGTATAGTTTTATTTAGATGTGGGTAATGTAAGGTAGATAAAGGTATACGTGTTGTGTAATAATATAAGATAAATAATAATAGAAAAACCTTCAAGCAAAGTGTTTTTACTTTATTTTCCCTAAATCTGTGTACGTATAGTCAAGATACTGGTTTTGGTTGCGATTGGTTGCGAGCAGCTGACAAATTCAAAGCTTCAGAGCTTGGATCATCGCCGCATGGTAGCTAGTCTCTCGGTTTTTTATCGGATACATTTCGTGTGCCAAGGACCTGCACGATCTAGTTCCCCCATCCCCGTTATATCATCGGACAAGCAGACAAACTGCTAAGCGACACCGCTATATGGTAGACATTCTGCAAATGCGCACGAAGCGTTTTGCTTCCACATTCATTGTGCGAACTGCAAAGGAATGGAACTCCTTGCCTGAGTCGGTGTTTCCTGATGAGTACAATATGGGAGTATTCAAGTCGCGAGTGAATAGGTATCTTCTAGGCAAGCTTGCTCCATCTTCGACCACATCGTCGGTTACCATCAGGTGAGATTGTGGTCAAAAGTTTGCCTATCTTGAATGAAAAAAGAAAGCGCGTATATTTTTTTCATATTTCGTTGATGGAGTAATAATGAAGCCGCTAATTGTAGTCGTATCTTGAAATTTTACTATTGAGTTAAGACGATGTAAATTTATTTTTGTTGGTACTGACTAAATTTTACATTTGAAAATGATAATGGTTAATAGAGGTTTATGTACCTATCAACATAAACATAATCAAAAGCACACGTGCCAGAGAATCAAAGCTTATTACAGTATCTTTCTAGGTAGGTTTTCCACGGACATTGACTAGCTGTAACTACTTAGTTAGAAGTAGGTCTCGTATCTTGCAAACTGATTAGATTGTTAATTTAATATGTTTTAGTTATAGATATTTATGGGATAACCTTTTAGGTTTAAAAGGGAATGATTTGATTTTTAAGAGCTTTTACAACTCCGTAAGTTTCTTTACTCCGATCCCCATTACATTAGCCATATTTAGGTCAACCATCTGTTGGTAAGGTCTATGATAGATAGTGAACTATTTCTTTGGACGTAAGTCTGAAGTGTTATTGGATTGTTTATTGTTCCAGCTGGGCTATGGCTGGACAAGGAGCGGACAGCGGGCGTGTCCGCGGCACCGTGCTCCCGAATCCACGATGTCCGTAAGCAGCGACATCCGGTTCACACGGCGGAAGCTCAGCGGACGCTGCCGCGGTTGCTGCGCCGCAATCGCCTCGCTTCTAGTGCTGTTGCTACTTGCTGCTGTTGCCGTCTACTTGGGCCGTTGGTACCACTTGCTATTATATCATATATAACCTGCATTTATGGCACACAAGTCTTGACAGATCTATTCGGTAGTACCTACCAACACAAAGGTTTCGAGTCGGAACTTCAAAGTGGTACACGTTTTGGAGCTTCAAAGCATTGATGGAATAGTCGTGGGCATTCAAATATAAAATCTGATGTGTATTTAAGTGCTCACTAACATTTGAGAATACAACTATTATAACTTATTTGGCTGTTAAAGTTAATTATCCTCAGCTGTATTGATACTTAGCATTGAGTATTTGGGTTGGGGGCATCATTGTATTAAATGTTTAGTGTCTTCAATTTACCAATTTTTTATATATGTTATGAAGATAATACATAATATTTCGTGAGAACTTACTCACAAAACACCTAATTGACGGCAAATAACGTTGCCTTTTCGTGTTCCAATACAAACAGACACGCACATGCACCCAGGCAAGAAAAAGGCATTGTTTATGAGCCTACTAAATATTTAGACACATTTGTCATCGAAGGACATATACATCGACGGAAACGTCAGCAACATAGATAACTATAACATGATTTCCTTTTCTAACAAAATAAGTAAAAGTGTGTCCAATGCCGGGAAATAGAGTGCTTCCGTTTGTAGCCATATATTCTCAGTACCTACTTAATAGGTACGACTACGAGCCTACGTAGCTACTAGAGATATTTATGGTCTTTAGAACGAGGTCCACATTCACTTCCTAAAATAATTACCAGTCTGCCCTTTTAAAACCTCGCCCAGCGGGTATGGCACTAGGATTTCCTAATATTTTGCTATGATAAAACTGCCTACTTCACTTGCCTGGAATCTAAATTGCGGTTGCTAAATCTTGAAAGCACGGACTGCATAGCTGGTGTCTTCACTTTTATAAAATACTAGCTGCGCCCCGCGGTTTCACCCGCGTTGATAATGATGAAAAGTGATGATGATGATGATGATGAAAAATAGATGTTGGCCGATTCTCATAGATACCGGATAAGCACAAAAAATTTCATCAAAATCGGTCAAGCCGTTTCGGAGGAGTATGGCAACGAAAACTGTGACACGAGAATTTTATATATTAGATTTAAGGTACAATCCAATATTGTAACCAAAAACAACTTCGTTTATTTCTTATACTTAATAGAATCATATCTCTATCTGAAGAACAATAGCGAGAATAATAATAGGTACTACATAACGATGGATTATCTCAAGTGATTATATGAGTGTTTTTTTGTACCATAATAGATAGAGGTATCTTCTTTCTCAGCAATTGAAAGTTTTTAGAATAATGTAACGGTATCATAGTATACAATACTTATAAATAACAGTTAGGGAAAGGTAGCTACATATTTATTATCTTAATGTATTACGCATTCACATGAAATTAGTATTTCTGCATCGCAGAGGCCGCGGCTAAACTCGGTTTTAGAGCCGTAATGAAGTCTTCATACTTAATTACTTACGCAAAGCTTATAGTTTATTCTTACGCTTTTTAATATATTTTGTGTACACTGTGTTTGTAAATAATATCTGAATGTTCTCGGAGAGTAGACTGGCGACATTTTGCCCGTCGCCACGTTAAGGCCAGCGGGCGGATCGGCCTTCAGTTGCCGCAACAAGTGTACGACGCAGCCAATCTGTATCAATTTATCAGATCTAGATTGGCACCTACTGCCTCATAATAATACATCAATGTTTTAATTAGACGTTAATTGCAAACAAATTAGGAATTAGCGCTCGAAGGCCCGAACTGCATTTAGATTAATTACTACGTTAATATTTTTAACCGACGCTATTTATTTAGCAGTTTTTTATCTGATAAGAATATGACCGCTATACTCAAGTGTTGGTAAATAATGATGTGGTCGAGAGAGCAAGCGCGTTAGGCCTAAAATGGGTTGGACTGGAGGATTGGCCTTGAACTGCTGGCATACAGTTTGGTACTCGGTGACAGGTATTCTACTTGAGGGCTATGCAGTATTCTGTGCTTAAAGAATACAGTTACAAGTAGTAGGTAGGTACTACATGTACCTATATTTTAATCAGGAATTAGTAAATGCCAAACTATACGATGATGACCTATATCGCGCAGTGGGCAGGTATCTGCCCTCTGCGCTTTGGATCCTGGGTCCGGCGGTTCGATTCCCGGCAGAAGCACAATTTGCCTTCCCAAGGGGAATTTGTACTTTTGTATCTGGATGTGATTTTGTGTGATGTAAATATTTCCGACATCCACGATACAACTTTTAAACTTAGTGTTGGGCAGATATATGATAGATAGATGAGATAGATATGGAAGATAGTGTGCCTTGATTCTACGTCGATTGTTAACATAGGCGGCTGTACTCAATCAGCTCTATGTCATTCATGCTAAAAGTTAAAACATAGCACATACAATGTTTTTTAATTTTTAGATCTTTGCTATATTATGCTACGTAATGGTATAAGTGCCACATTAACCTACTATTCATGGAGTACCCTATGTTATCGAGTACCTAAATAATTAAACGCAAGGAAAGCTTAAAAAACCGAGTTCACCACTTTATCTTCGGAACCTTGATAAGTTTTATTTTTAATGTTTTAAACACGCATTATATCTATAGTTATCCGCAATTATTATTGACGATAACTCAAAAACCACTGATTAAATCTTCATCAAATTTAAATGGGACCAATAGGAAAGCAACAGCTTTCAAACTAAAAAAAAAAATTTGTTCACGTGGAAAGAAGCTATGAGGTAATGCACAGTCAGTGAGGTAAAATACAGTTGAATTGAGTACCTTCTCCTTTTTTGTGAAATCAGTAGAAAAAAAGAAACAAAAGATGATATCTAATAACAAAATAAACTTGTAATGTACAAATTGCTGGGTAAAAACCTTAAAACATATTATCTAAGTACATTATAAATACTTATCACTATTCTTAATCAAATCTCAAAACTCAAAGTAGGTAACAACTTAGCTTAACTGTTAAATTTCTATTGAAATGTAAGCTGTTTTATACCTTCCGCCATTGTAGTAAGTAGGTAGAGCGGAATATAAATAAAATCAAAAGTTGATCACCTCCAATCCGAGTGAGACGCCCGCGTAAGTCAGACAAAAGCTGTTGTTTCCGCTCCAATAGCATCATACGATGTATACAATGAATAATGTATAGGTACTTACATTATTCAGCTCAGAATAAATAAAAAGTATCAATTGTTGTTACTATTGCCCTTCGCACGTAAGAAGTTTTGCTGCGGTTTTTGGCACATCTATCTATCTATATATATATATATAAAAATCAATGCCACTTTTCGTTGTAATTTTATAACTCAAGAACGGGCTCACCTATCAAAACCAAATGTTTAGGCTTTGTTCGGACTATTTAGTAGATGGTTTATGTGAAGTTTGCACAAAATCGGTCGAGCGGTTCATTTATCACACCCGGGCGAAGCCGGGGCGGATCGCTAGTTTTGTGTAAAGATATTATATTTGTAGGTAACTTCGCTGTATAGATGTGTATAGTTTTAGTTTAGTTTTAGGAAACATAGGCAAGTGGACCGTAGATAAATTGAAATAAATATAATAAAAAAGAAAAGACATTACTAGTGTAATTTCAAACTAAACCCGACATCAAACTTCAGCTACGGTTCGAAGCCCTGTTAGGACAGACAGACAGGCGGCGTAGGCTTAGCAATAGCATCCACCTTGGGGAGCGTTTGGAACCCCTTGGGTATGAAAACTTCAAAACCAATAATCACAATGCATCAAAAACATGGGTACCTACTTCCTTTAAAGTTAAAAATAAGAATTATGATTTTTCAAAAAAATTACATTATGTATATAGCTAACCTAACAGTATTAGGTAACCTAGCAGATAGTGTTGTCTTTTTTTTAATCCTCAAGTCGCAAGCATTTGAGCATTATCTCACCTGATGGAAAGCGATGATGTGTCTGAAGACTTGCCTAAAGATATCTATTCACTCGTGACTTGAAGATTCCCTCCCAAATTATACTCTTCAGGGAACAGAGACTTAGCTGACTAGTTCTAGATCGCTGCGTTTGGGGATATTTCGAAACAGGGACTTTACATACAGTTTATTATTTACCTTAAAATGTCTGAAATTTCAAAACTATTGGACTTGGATGTGTACTCGTCTAAGTGATAATAGACCTGGTCCTCGATCGGGTGGTCTTCTTTTCTAATCCTATTAAGATCTTGAGATTCCGGTGTAGGTATAAAACTATTATAAAATTCATGCTCGTTCGGCTAGTTCCCTGCTGCTCTATGGAAATACAGCCGTTTACCAGTACCAGTTTACCATTCTCAAGTAGAAAAATCTGTCACCAAGCTATATTTGGGTTGCGGCAGCTAGCTTTGAGTATATACCAGTACCATTCTAGCCCATATTATCACTTGTTGACCGACTAACTGTGCCCCGCGGTTTCACCCAAAAATTTTTTATGAACGTAGAACGACATATTGCGTTATTTCTCTCCATCCAAAGGTTGCCTGGAAGAGCTTTCAGCGCTTTCTAATATAATTATTTACTTTCATTCCTGTGTGTGTTCTTTGTTATTTTAAGGTGTTCAATAAATCTATCTAATAAAAAGCGTACGCTAAGCTATGCACATTCCAAATTTCATCCAAATTCGTATCGCTGATACTGCGTGAAGAAATAAATAAACATACTTACCTACTAATAAACCTTCGCATTTTTATTAGTGTGAAACACTCACAAAGGCGCGCGCGCTAAGTTATTTGACTGTAAGTAGTTCAAATCAGTATAATTTGTAAATGCAGAAACAAAAGCTTTCAATAACTTATCTGTGTGTATAAACTCTCTGTTTGTACACACAGATAAGTTATACCGATTAGTTTACGACTACGTACATAACAAGATGTGACGAGCCGCGCGCGCCTCCGTGAGTGAAACTTACTATACAAACCGGTGATATTATTATATATAATGGTGAGAAGCAAAGAAGCCTAACAGATATACAAGAACCTCCTCTTTATTGCAGATATGTACCTGTTCGGTGATCCGTTAAATCGGCAGACGTTCCGCGGCTCATTTATAGTATCCACATGGCCCGACGAGGATGAGGGCAAGGACCTCGCGCCCAAGGGCAATCGCACCAGGGAGGGACAGATGCAACAGACACTCTTCAACTTGTACCAGAACTCCGAGCTCAGGTCCTGTTTCGTAACGGCTGATATTTTGGCTCTAGATAGGTGAGAATCAAGGCGACGTATGTCAGTATATTGGGAATAAGGATTTATGACTCCGGATTCCGGAATTAATAATTCGTTTCGACACCACCAAATTTTGACGCAGCAGCAGGCGGTGTTACACTATAAGCTACAAACTAGCCCCTTTAATCAAGGTTTCTCGAATGTTTTATACATTCGAAAAACCTTCTATAGGTAAAATATTCTATATGTCTTTTTTCATTAAAACATATTTTAAATATGTTGGTTTATCGAACGTTTTATTTATTTATGAGTAAAGGGAATATTTATATAATTATATCAAGCCACATGTTAGCTGTCACGGATGAGAATCTAATAAGAGTACATCTACGTATACCTACCGTGTGTGACCTACACGTAGATATACTGTGGTGAGTACACGTGGGAAGGTGTTAACGCATGTACCTACTTAGTAGCTACATCCTCGTGTCAAATGAACATATACCTACATAGTACGATAGATATCTGATTTAATAACATTCAAATGACACCCAGTATATCATGCATGCATATAAGCATAACGCACGACGACTTTCAAGTTTCGAAACAGATGATTCAAACAAATGTGATACACGAATGAACAATCTGTGTTGGCTACTGCAACAGCCAATAGATATAATCGGAGAAAGTGAACTTTCTCGCATCGAGCTTGCGATGGCGTGCATGCTACGTTTAGTAAAGCACTGCAATCGAAGCTGCACGAACACCACGGAACAATTGAAATGATGCAAATCCGAGTTCAAACGGTTATGCAATTATATATGATTGATTATAAATAGACGATGCGCTTCGCCGGACAAATCGAGAATTTCTGGTTCTCGACGTTCGTTGGTTCAGGGTCAAGTTTTAGTGACCTCACGATGACCACTGTACGAGTACCTTAAACTTAAAGGATTCTTGAAAGGTATGTCTTGTATCTTTTCGGACTTTGGGGTCAAGGATTTTATTACTCTCTGTGGAAATCCGTTTTCGGATAACTCAGGTGACACAAATGTAAAATTGCCTTATCAACGTGTAGAGTATAGCTGTAAACTAACCAAAAAAGGTTTAAAATGAATACATAAAAAGATAAGAGTAAATATTGATAGACTAAGAATTGTAAAGAAAGAAAGAACTATTTTAAACTAGTGTGAATCATTATTAATTATCCTTAATTATTAAGTATGTGGTATTTTAAAGTGCGCAAAATGCGCCAAGCTAAATAAATGCAGAAAAACTATACATAGATGATAAATTGATTAACTTATTATCATGCTAGCGAGTTCATTTTCTCGACTTTGTATGACACGTGACCGAGTTTTAATTAATCTTCTGGCCTTGTTCCCAGTGGGAAATCCGGAAGCGCTACTTTCCATTGCGCATAAAATGTCAAACAATAGCTAAGCACCTACATCATAATGCTCAGTGCATGTTAACACGGGAAAGCTCCTACTGTATAGGTACGTGTTTCGATTGAAGCCCAAGCTTTCTATGCAGAGCACGTTTGTAGGTAATCCACATTGAAGGTTCGGTTCTCGATACTTATAAATGTTACGGCCCTTTCCATTTGTGAGCTAAATCTCCAATACCGGAACAGTAATTTGAACGAATAAGATAGCTATTCAAAACAAACGCTATTACTTACATATAATGTATTCAAGGCGCTATATGTAACCGCTACAATGTAACTGAGCGCAAATAGGTTATTTTACATGATCGCATAAAATTTGATACGCATTGTACCTACAGAAAAATAACGGAAGAACGTTCTGTGTTCAAATTGAACAGCTTTTTCGATGACTGCCCCAGATAATTTTTAGTGTGGGCTTACGTGATCGAGTCGAACCCAGTTTTGTGTCATTTCCTACAAAAAATAATTAACGGCGTTATGCAACACGATATCATATACGACTCACGTATGACGTAAGGTTTGAGGCTGTATCTTGTACGTAAAGTGCTAATTCATTCACTCAGCAGTTATAATATTTTCCCTTGCTTTATTATAAATCATAATGAAAGATAATGTCTAAATTAAGCACGTGTTTGATGATAAAAATGTTCTTATGTTTGTTTATATAATAGGTTTACGAAATTATGAAGACATCGTTGTAAATCGAATTATGTATATCCACATTAACGTCATGCCAACGCAACTATCTATTTATTTACGCCTTGGATGATTCTACATCATGCTAGATACTCTCTCTCTCTCTGTAATCAAATAGGCTCAACCTTAAGTCTTCAAGGGTCATTTTGCGAATGTGGCAGTAGAGTTATTAATTTTCATGAGTGCCCATATGAATAAATGATTTTGAATATTGTTTTTTTTTAATATTATGGAATTGAAATTTGGGCGAAATATCTAAAGTCGTCGGAAGTTTTCAGCACTAGTACTTTAACCTTAAAATTTCTTAGCTATGTGTTCGCTAAAGCTTTTATCATATAAAAACACATATTGTTAGGCGAAGCTTTAGAAAATAGTGTTACCGCATTTCTTTCCACGGGGTCCGTATAAGGCAGGGAACGAATTTACATTGTGCTTGGGCAGCACATGCGCATTATGCATATTTCTCAACTATTGCATGCTACAACGACCGCCAAGTATGATAGAGCATAAAATATTAGTAACGAAGTCAATGGGAGAGCATTTTATTAGACAGCAGAATATTTTTAAGTTTGTGTTTTTATTTTTTTGCAGCGTGGCAGAGGGCACTCGCGTTCACTTCGAAGTGTCTTACGAGCCGATATTCACGGCAGTAAGTACCAGCGAAGTGACCAACGTGCTGGCACGTGAGCTGTCTGAACCCACCGTCTTCTTGGATCACTTTACCACCCTGCCCGAAACATTGCACATCGAGGTAGAGTATTTCAAATTGTAATTAGATTTTTTTTTTTTTTTTTTTATTTGTGACAGTCTAGTGTTTGACCACTATCTCACCTGATGGTAAGTGACGATGTGATCGAAGCTGGTAAACACACTAGACCTGGAATACGCAGGCTCTCAAGGATACGCTGATTGTCAAAACAAATAATTAAAAACGAGTAAAAACCCTTACCAAATTGAATGAATGAATGAAGAAATAGTTTTCGTGGAGGACAGCTCAGGTAGAGTATAATAATATACTCTAAGTGAAATGATTAACAGGGATATCTCCCAAATTCAAGATGAGGAGATGTATAAGATACGTAAGACAAACACATGCTAAAAAAAGCTTTTGTTTGAGGTGGACACAGAGCTCAGTCGTATTGCGCAAAATTTTATATTAAAAATAGTAGAGTAGTTTTTTTCCTCATAACATTTATAATTGTATATTATTTGGTTTTCTTTTTATTGTATATTTTATATTTTAAGTATTTTAAAATTGTTGAACGTTAAATGTTATTTATTTATATTTATTTTATTTATTTATAAACAGGTGCTTGTTGCGCTTACAGCAATGCCAAGACGCACAACAAACTAAAATAATAATTTACACTATTATAAGACTATTATTAGGAACTTAAAAAATAAGTTATATACCTCATGTAATCAGAGTAGCGCATGTTGAATATATCTACATCTGGTTCTTTAGCAATTAAGTCGTTAAGCAATCTTAGGGCTTGAGTTGTTGGAGCAAACAGCGCAGTTTGTGTACGGACTGTAGGAGTAGCAAATAAGCGCCGCGTACGCAGCCACCGCAGCTGGTCAGGGACAGAGAGTGAACAATGGGATAGCGTGGTGGGATTATCTAATCTCACTAGATTAAGTTTTCTGTTTTTGTCTATTAATATTTAGGCTTATAATAATATATTTACACGATGTTTTGGATGTATCTGTAATGTTGTGTAATTTAATTGAATAAATTTGAATTTGATTTGATTTATAATTATTACCAGTCAGTTGATGTAAAATAATTCTTCCAGTCTAAAGTCTAGTCTGTCATGGTTTACTACCATTTTCGTGTTTCCTGTCAACTTGTGAAAGTGCGTCAGGCAATAAACGTTGTTATGGCTTGCATATAGCGTGCGTGCTTACGGACACGATGCTTTTCACCAAATTTTACAGAATCGTCATGAACAAGTATACGTAACATTTACATAACGACATAACATCGTTTTGTTTTAAAACTCGCTTATCTCATAATCTCAGATCGATTATCAGAGATATGCTCTCGCGTGTTTCAGGAAAACTCTATGATATCGTCATTGGAGCTCAAGGAAGCTGATACCACTCCAATAGAGCCGCCGACGACGGAGCCAGTCGTTACAGAAGTGGTAGAAGAACTGCGAGAATGTTCGCCAGTGACGTTGGGACTATGTTCCCAACTTCCATACAACACTACTTCCTATCCAAACTTGGTGGGGCATGTATCTCAGGATGCTCTGATGAGAGATCTGGTAGCGTACAGGGAGCTTCTGGACGCTGAATGCTCGCACCTTGCTCAGGTACCTAATCTATTTTTAAATCCTTCGATATTCGAAAAAAGTGGTTGTATTTTTAATCATTGCCTACCCACATTCTGTTGCAATCGCGTCTAGCTACGAGTACGAGCGTAGTATGAAAGACATTTACTTTTTTCTATGCAATTGAGAGGCGAGACGAGCAAGACGCTCGCCTGAGGATAAGCGTCACGCTTGCCCATTACAGTTCAGTACCTACCAATTACTTAAATAGTTCAAAACCCTGCGCTCGTCACCTTTATGCCTTGTATTCACTGGAAACATTCTTCTTCAATTCGCATTAGGTGCAGTATGTTTGCACACTTATGTAGCAGTAGCTAGCGATTGAATGTCTGTCGTTATAATAGGGGTATGATAATAAACCTACTAATATTATAAATACGAAAGCTTGTGTATGAAATTTTGTTACCAAAAAAACACAATCGAATTGAGAACCTCCTTTTTTGACGTCGGATAAAAATGATATAGAATTTTTTGTCGTTTCTATTGGAGATCTTTCAAAATGGCGTAGATATGGGAGTTAAAACGAAAAAAAACAAGTCCTCAGCTCACAAAGCCATTAGTTTTAACTACCTACATTAATTATCTATGCATTCTAATGATGATATTTTGCATAGTGCGCCTTAAATTCTCAATCGCTATAGAGTTTCTAGTTTGGTCTATGATTAATAACGTGTTATATTGCCATCGAAAGGACTTCGTCTGTCAAATGCTGCAGCCCCGTTGCTACGAAGATCACTTAGTGCGTCCGTGCCGCGCGTACTGCCGCGCCTTCCACGCCGGGTGCGGGGCGCGGCTGCCCGACCGGCTGCGGCCGCATTTCGACTGCTCCAGGTTCCCGGACTACTTTGGGCAAGGATCTTGTATTACGGAACCAGGTAATATTGAACAAAGAAGAGTAGGTACCTAGTTTCATGTATGTTGTGCTGACTTCACTTAATGGGAAAGGATAGTTATTTTTTTTAGGCATTTAGAAAACTTTGAACTGGGCAAATTCCACTGATTATGATAATAATATACATAATGATAATATCTAAATATATATAACTCAAAGGTGACTGACTGACTGACTGACATAGTGATCTATCAACGCACAGCCCAAACCACTGGACGGATCCGGCTGAAATTTGGCATGCAGATAGATGTTATGACGTAGGCATCCGATAAGAAAGGATTTTGATTAATTCTACCCCCAAGGGGATAAAATAGGGGATGAAAGTTTGTGGTACTTCTTAACGCGAGCGAAGCCGCGGGCAAAAGCTGTTATTAACATATTTTTAAATACTATATAACTATAAACTTACATAAATAGGTAATAAATAATATGTAACCATAAAAAAGTACTTTGATGATGTGTAGTTACTATTGCAAGGTCAAAAAAGGCAACCGTGCCTTTTTGACAAATAAAATCTAGAGTTTTCCGTTTAAAAGCTTCTTTGGAGTTACGATTTTTTAAATCCATGGGTAGACGTAGACTGTTACACAGCCTAACAACAACAACTGAGAAGAATTTGTCAATAAAAGAGGTGCGGTGCTGGGGAGTTGCTAGAGTAATGTTGGAATCCGAACCGAGCTGTTGTCAATGAGTGTCAGTAAGATATTGAAAACCACTTTTAAGGTAACTCGGAGTATTTGGAACACGAAAAACAGAGTGCATAAAATTTTCAGATCTCTCAGCTCTCGTATTGGCAGCCAGGAGTTTTACGCGATACTCTAAAATATGAATATACTTTTTAGACTGAATATGAACCTAATGCACATGTTCAGGAGGCTATCCAGTTTATTTAAATATTCTGCATTCAGGTCAGTAAAATAACGTCAGAATAATCTAGTATGGGGAGAAGGAGAGTGCTAACGAGAAAAAAAGTTTTAGTTGGAAGAACATATTTAAGCCTGATAATGGAGTGGAAAGTACAGAAGATTTTTCGAGATAATTCTTTCATATGATTCACCCAGCAAAGTCAAAAATCTTTGCCAGACTGTGAAAGGGGAATTATAATACCATTTTATGAGACACAGGGAAGAAGAGAAAAATCAATTTTAAAAGCTGTCGTGGGCTTCCGACTATAATAGCTTGACACTTTTATTAGGCAAAATATAGGCGCGAGATTTCAGTTCGGCGCGAACGACTAGTATGATAAAGGAACATACATACATAGGCTGACATTACCCTCCTTTGCGTGGCTCAGTCGGGTAATAAGTGAAATAACATCTCCGGTGTTCCAGACTGCCACGGAGGGCTACAGCGACTTGCGTTGTCGCGGCGCGCGTGCGACGGCGTGCCGGACTGCGCGGACGCGCGCGACGAGCGCGGCTGCGCGCACTGCGCGGCGGCCGCGGCGGGCGCGGGGCTGCGCTGTGCGCTGCACGCGCGCTGCCTGCCACGCCATCTGCGCTGCGACGGCACGCCCGATTGCCCCGACGGCAGTGATGAAGCTGGCTGCTGTATGTTCTATTTTTAAAGCCCGAAAATGAGGGATGTTATAAGTTTAAGACGCTGCCACTGTGCAAACTTTTTGTATCACTAAGAATGAGTCGTACTCAGTATCGATAAAAAATTAAGCGTTCATATTTGGACAATATTTGAGAATGTAGTCTAAATAAATGGAACAGAATAGAACCAGAAACATGATTGGTGAAATTTTTCTCGATAGACATTATTTTTTAAAGACTGGTCTTTTTGCTGTTATATTTCTTATACCGGGTCTACAAAGGATATTTTTTTTTGTATGATAGGCGACTCGATCGAGAGTTAGTTACGTTTAATTAAATTCAGTGTCGATCTGGGAAATTAAGATAAAGACAGGGTAATCGGTACAGGGAATTGTCTAGAGCTGGCTACAGGAATTGTCTACTCGGTACAGGGAATTGTCTAGGCTGTAATATACGTAGCTACGACGACGGTGCCTATTTCTTAACGTACATATGATTTTGATATAACTTTTCAGTATGGATTGCCCGATCTCTTGCGTCTTGGCGTCGTGAAAACAGTGAAACTACGCTAGGAGCAATAAGAAGTCGCGCCGGATATGCGGTTTGGGCGGAACGTGGGCGGGATGGTAAAATATGCGCCACGCCTTATGAGAACGACAAGAAGGCGCTCACCAGTGTCGGCACTTCACTCTGTCGGACTCTTACTTTCAAGTAAGCTACGTTTTTCAAGTAAAACGGTTATATTGTGGGATACAACGCGGTGTTTTTAAATCGAGATTGAATATACATCTAGTAGGTTAGCGTGGAATATCTTCGACCGCATCATCGCTTAATGGCCGGTGTCTTAGTGGTCAAACGCAAATCTATTTTCAATAAAAAATATTGTTAGGTATATCAACTGCTGTGCCCCGCGGCTTCGTGTCCCATTAATTTTAAAGAATTAATGCTAGATATTGATTTTGTTTTTGTAGCATTCGCCATGCCAGGTAGAACAAAAGTACCTAGTAAATTTGGAAGGAAAAATTATTATCAGCGATTAGAGCATGTCACCCTATGGCTTTGGCGACGCATCAATCGAATATGTTTACTTTCTAAATTTACTACTTTAATGCTAGAGAGTTTAAATAATAGATAACAAAATATGCTACATATATCACTGCAAATGTATATGGGCAGGCAATTTGCTTACCGTCAGTCTAAGGGCTTGCTTTTTAGCTTTTTATTTAGCATTTATGTAGAAAAAAATGACGAAAATCTAAGAGGTTGACTCTATTGTCACTACTCAAAGTTTTTACCCGACTGCGCAGGGGTTATCACAAACGTTAATGACAGGGTTTCGTTTTTTTTCCAGAGCAGCAATAACTGCTGAAGTAGTACCGGACACAGAAGAATTAGATGAAGAGACGAACAGTATACGCAGATTGGAAGAACCGCAATACGTAGAAATAGTTGACCCATTCGCCCCGGAAATATCTTTCGTCAAAAGCAAATGCCCAGAGCGAAAAGTAATTCGAGTTATATGCGATCACTTACGTAAGTCACCCAAGCCGACCCGTTATTCAAATACACTTCGAGGTGGTTTCATATATCATTCTCAACTTCAAAAATTTCTTTTTCAGAATGTGGTGTCACTTCTGCTAGAGTCGCAAGTGCCACAAAAGGCGTGGAAGGCTTGTCCCGATCAGCCCAGCCCGGGGATTGGCCGTGGCACGCAGCTCTACTGAGGACCCATGTGCATGCTTGTGACGCTGCTCTTATACATCCCTCTTGGCTAGTAACCACTGCATCTTGCTTTCAGGTAAAGTTTGACCACTAGCTCGCCTGTCGGTAAGAGATGATGGTAAACGCTTGGTAAATAGCAGGAACAGCATGGTGACAGATAGAGAGACTATGATGCAGTTATCAAAGCTTTAAGTTGGTCCGTTAGATTACCCTTCTGATAAAATCTATGGACGAATACAAGTACATGCTATACCATTACTTTGGGTAGTTATGTAGGGGAGAGGCGTACAAAATGACATAGGCGGGTAAAATGACACACTTGTTTTTCTCCAAAACCACTGACATATTAGTATTCGCAATAGCCTGCAGAGGGCCGCTTAGTAACAAATCGCAACCTGTGTTGACGCCAGTTGCTTCCGTCTGACCGTGTGAAGAGTATTCGTGTTTGTTTGATTTTTGCAGTCACGAGTTTTACTCAGATGGATTTTATTTCTTCGCAAAAGTAAGTATTTTTTTAAGTTATTTTGTTTTCATTGACTCAAGTTTATAGTTATTTTACTAAATAACTCAGAGAATGTGTTGAAACCAAAAATTTTTTATTACATTTTTAGTTATTGTTTTCTAATGTTTGTGGTTATAAAGTGGACAAAATGACATACCACTTATTCGGGTAAAATGGCACAGTTTGTCGTTTGACCCACCTATCTTTTTTTTCTTCATAATAATTGTTTATTTATATGAGCCTGCTGAAATAACAAACATCCTAATGCAACAAGATCGGGTAAAGCTCGAAGAAGATATAAAGGCAGCAAACAACCTAATCATATCCAAAACAGGTCCATCTCAGGCGGAAGAAAGCAGTCCAACATCACTGATGGTAGAGAGTATATCAGCCATAGACAACCCAAGTCCACTCTCAACGGCCAGATTTGTTGACACAGCTGCTGCAATACCTGCGACTCCCACATATCTAGGTTGATACTCCAAGGCATATATAACAATTTTCCAGTTAGCGTGCTATCTCCAGTGCCGAAAGAAATATATTCAATCCATCTGTTTTAAAGAAAAATGCTAAAAATGTTTCAAAAGCTTTGGAAATTAATTCCAACAGTGAAAATGATTTCTCACAAGCTTTCACTGAAGCTTTTCATGTGAATTCTGCAAGTATTGGACTGATTTTCAGTACAAATTTGGTATGCCATTTTGTCCACACCACCGTGTGTCATTTTACCCGCCTAGGGCGGACAAAACGGTTTTTATTAAAGATTTTATATATGTTTAATATTTTTTATGTTTATGTTTAAATTGAATGGTCTCTGTGATAATTCGGTAGGTAATAAATCAAAGAATATGTAGCTACATAAAGAGTTCAAAATTTCCAATAAATAAAGATTTTATAACCGATTTTATAACTAGTATGTCATTTTGTACGCCTCTCCCCTACGCAAAACATCTGAAATGTATGATATCTTAAAACATAAAAATAACTGATATAATAATATATTCTCATACAATAGTGCTTTCAACCGACTTTAAAAAAGGAGGTTCTCAATTCAACTGTATGTTTTTTTTGTATGTATGTTACGCGATATCTCCGCCAATTATGAATCGATTTTGATGTTTTTTTTTTGTTTGGTACGGTATATATATATATATACTTCAGAGGTAGTCCCATATAAATTTTAACGAAATCGAACCGAAATATAAGCGATGAAGTCGGTTTTTTAAGCTTTGCTTGCGTTTCAATTATTGCTTTTTTTAATTGTTTCTTAAGAGGCCGGGGTGGCTTTAAACGAGTCTATAGGCTGTCTCTGTTTAACTGGCAAACTGTGCCCATGCTTGATGCGATAGCACTACCGACCGAACAAATTATGATAGGTGCCGTAATACCAAAAATTATGAATGAAAATGTAATGTTTAGCCATTGTTTTTTGCATTAATAGTACCTTGAAATGATAATCTATGTTCCTGTTGTAATGACGAAAGAAATGTGTTAGTTTTTAATACAAAACGAATAAGTTCAAGATGCGACATTTATGTCGTAATAATGTGTAAAAATCAATTGGTTTATATTTCGTTATAGGTAATTATTTTGGAGTAAAAGGTATCCAGGAACCTAGAATAATATGTTTTTAATCTGAATAACAGCACAGTATGGTGGTAATATGCTTGAATTATAAATAATTTCGGTATTACGATTGTATGGGCAAATCAACCACCTCCGCAGGCCTCTTAATTGAAAATCACACAATTTGTATATTTAGTTCTACTCCTTGTATAGCACGTATTTAAGAATTTTACACTTTCACTTCACAGGCATCATGTTCATCCATTGATTTAAAAAAACATTAGCAAATAATTAAACGCAAACAAAGCTTAATAAAAACCGACTTCACCGCTTTATCTTCGGAACCTTGATCAGATTTAATGTATTACACATGCATTATTGACGATAACTCAAAAACAAGAGATCAGATCTTGATCAAATTTCAACAGGACCACACGAAAAGCACCAGTATTCAAATAAAAAAATAATCATCAAAATCGGTTCACAACGAAAGAAGTTATGAGGTAACTTTTGAAGTCGGTCAAAAACGAGAACATCGTCAATGTAGTCCACAGATCAGATCTTGATCAAATTTATATGGGACCAATTGGAAAGCAAAATCTTTCAAATTAAAAAATAAATTCGAAATCGTTTCAGGTGGTAAGAAGTTATGAGGTGCATATGAAAAAAAAAATACAGTCGACTTGCGTACCTCCTTTTTTTGGAAATCGGTAAAATAGTGTTTTATGCAGATTTTCCGTTTGTTTTTCGCAGGGTCAGCCAAAAGCAGAATGGACAGCCAGATTCGGCACTGTACGAATACAGAGCACAACACCTTGGCAGCAAGAAAGACGCATAGTCGGCATGGTGCGGTCCCCAGTCGAAGGAAGCATGCTGGCTCTGGTTCGATTAGAGGAGCCAGTAGAGACCACAGACTTCGTCAGACCGATTTGCCTACCAGATGACGGCGTCAGCACTGATAAGAGCATCTGCAATACTCTCGGCTGGACGAGAAACAGGGACCAGTTGCAGAGGGTTCACGTGGTGTCCAGTCCCATGAATACATGTGAAAATGTCAGCATTGCCACTGTAAATGGTATCTGTGCTGAGCCTTTGTATGATCAAGATGATTGTGATGTAAGTATCCACGAAGCCAAACAGGGGGTACTGTAAGAATGATGTTCATTTGCAATAACTTGATTTTGTTTCATTCCATCCTTAAATTGCCATAAATATATGGAACAAATAAATTAAACCAAATCAAGATTTGGCTAATTCATATTCATCATGTACAAATTCCATGATAATGTGAAATTATAAGTAAGTACAAATAAATCAATATATCTTGTTTTAGTTTGATTCATTTTGGAAAATTACCAAAGTATCCAAATCGCTTCCCTTCCAGATAAACCATTGGAGAAATCCAGCAGATGTAATTAAGATTTAGGATAGGCTAGGCTTATATCCTACTTCCTACTAATATTATAAATGTGAAAGTTGTGTGAAGTGTGTTAGTATGTCCCTCTTCACGCTTTAACGGCTGAACAGATTTGGTATTAGGATTAGCACATAGGATACATTTTAATTTGATAATAGCGGGCGAAGCCGCCGGGCACGGCTTGTATTGAATAATGCGGGCAAAGTCACAGAGCACTTTACTAAAACTACATTTATGTAAAAGATTTTATTTTTCCAACAGGAAGAAGAGTACGCTGGCAGTTCCATGATGTGTTTCGACAAACAAACCAAACATTGGTCCCTTATGGGTGTCAGTGGCTGGCGCATTGCTTGCACCAAGATTGGATTGGGCCGACCACGGATATATGACTCCATCGCCTCCCATGTGGACTGGATAAGACGAACCATCTCAAATTCAGCGAGGTGACCTCACAGAATTGTAATATATCGGTAAAGACTGCATTCATGTTAATGATGGAAAAGGTGACAAAGTTCATTACATAGATTTAAGATAGATAAGTACAGCAAGTTGAACCATGATTTTATTGATATATAGTTCAGAATCCTGTCGATTGAAGATGGATGTTTTGTTCAGTAATAAGATTGTTTTAAATAAATTTTGAGTGACAGTTATGTCTCATTCTATTTGGTTCCACTAGTTTTCATGATCTCTTTTCAATTTCACACAAGTCCAAATTTAACAAACTTCTATAAAAGAGTCATTGTTATTGTATTCATTTTTGTTGGATTTTATTAAACTAGTTTTATGATGTACTTATGTACTTACATAGTTTATTATGTGTATAATAAATAAGTTAATTTATTGAAATGAAAATATCCCCTTAATATTGTTCAATGTGTAAAGTGTTACTGTAAATAGATTATTGTAAGATGTGAACCAAAATTGTAATTATGACCATACTAAATGAATAATGATTATGAGAGATAAATAAATATTTTAGTATTTTTAAGAAAATGAGAATTTTTATTTTTTAATAGCATGAATATCATAAAATAATTGAACCAAACATTTAATAATATGTAAACACCCTACACAAAGAACAAAGATTTGCTGTGGGTTCTGGAAATATTCTCATCACATACACAATCACACCCAGAATCTGACAAACAAATTTGCCTTGGGGAGGAAGCCAGCATACCTACTGGGAATTGAATCTGACAGCTGCTTAGAAGGCCATATATGTATTCAAGACTACACTGTATAAGATTTAATCAGATATATGAGTCAAGTCTGATTGAAAACAGGTCTAGTTGAATTTAGTGTCAGACTGGGTTGGTTCAATTAAAGCACATGGTTGACAATACTAGTGACCAATTAAAGTGATAGAAAGCTACAGACACTCACAAAAGGTTGCTTGTGACTGCAAAATCTTGAAGGATCGCGATATATACCGTCATTGGTAAGTAGTGCACAATCCTGCAGGGGTGGTTTAGAATCGGCAACTGAACAATAAAATTAAAAATCTCAATTTTTTTATTTCCTTACTGGTAAGAAAATTGTGGTAGTAGTAACTGTCAAGTAAACAATGGTAACTCTTAGACAGCAGCTTATATTTTGGAGATTGCACCAACTCCCTGAGACACTCTTCAATCATAATTAATTTAATTTAAACACATTCACACTCACAGCCCCACACTATTTTCGATGACATGTTCTATATGTGCCAGAAACATAAAAGGCTAAAAGGATTTGGATTAAAATTGGTTTAAACGTAGCTTGTACCTAGGATTAACACATACGCTATGTTTTACATGATAGATGCAGAGGAAGCCTCGGGGCATGGCTACTTAAAATCAAATGTAAGTATTCATATGAATTCATCCATATACAGGTATATTCTGCAAAATAATAAATAAAAAAGAAAGAAGAAGACTCAGAAATAGATCATTTATAACATAAATGAAATTATTTATGTTAGAAACTAAGTAATAAATAAAAAAAATTGGTTAATTCCTCAACATTTAATTAATGAATAAATAATACTAGCACCTATTTACAAAATAATATTATTTTAAAATACCTTCCTCTTTTAATTCTTGTCTTATTTTCAATTGTACATGGTCTGGTAGATTTCTAAGTTCTCTGTTGATGTATTCGTTCAAATTTTTTAGGGGTTTGTAGTGCTGATGCACGATTTGGGAGCCGGCAAGCATCGAAAGCATCGCTGCCGTGGAGAATGCCATGTACTGACCCCAAGTCACGCCTGCAGGCATTATGATGCTGCGTATTTTTTGATCTTCTCCTCAATGATCTCGTGAGCTTGTCGTTTTTTGAAAGTGTGGTAGAAGTTCACTTCACCAACCTTCCAGTTTATCATCGAAAATTCAAGGCCTGCTCCAAGTGCGAAGAACATTGGCAAGAATCTGTACATGCCAAGAGTCTTTTTTCCGGGCCATTTGTTAACAAACTTTTGAAACCAACCAATGCGCATTGAAAATTTTGTTTTTGATTTCTAAGGGAGTGAATAAATTATATAATAGTCGAGGAAAATAGAGCCATGCTGTTCGAACTAACGATTACATTATCTTTGGCGACCAAAGAGAATACAATTTTGTTATTTAGGAAAGTGACAACCCGTCAAGTGTCAATGGCCACTGACAAATCGTCAAAGACCACGTTTCAGGATTCGTCCGTAACAATCGCAATGTTCACGAAGTTGTTTTACTATATGGCGTGATCATTGCGATCGTCCATCTTGAGGAGTATCCATCAACTCAATATAACGTCACAAATGACGCCCTCGGCCGCCTCGCCATGAACGCTCTACTCGAGCCTCCAAACGGGCTAGGATAATAAGTTTTCTTAGGACTTGTCAATTTAGTATTGAAACCGTTCGCAACAGAGATAGGTAATAGGGGATCGGCGTAGTCAGAGTCACTGAACGCTGCCTTTTACCTAAAAGTTGCGCAAACAAAAAAAAAATGACATTGAGTTGCTTGACAGACAGTCATAAAAACTTTAAATTAAAAATACAAAACGTAAACAAAGATTCTGTTTACCGAATCCCGGTACACAAAAGTAAAAACTGATTTCCCTGTTTTACTTGTGTTTGGTCAGCTAGTGCAAAACAAACACAGAAAATCGTTTTGCTCTATGAGTAAGTGTTTGATTTATGAACAGTAAAAATGCCGCCTACAGCTTTTACGACAGCGTGGCGCCTATTAAATTAACCAGAGCAGGGGATTTGAAATTGCACTCCAAAGGCTGGGGACTACTCACCGAATATTATATAGAATCTGTGAAGATAAATCACAGGAAGAACGGCATTTTGTCAGTTGCCACTTTGAGAATTGGAGATATATCAGGACCGACAACATGCGTCGTGAAAGGGCTATCAGTGTGCCTGTTATTTGGTCTTAATGTTGAAGAATGGAAGGAGGTAGAGAAGTTATGCCTGCCAGGACAGCAACTTTATTACAGATATTATAAAGACGGTATAAACTCTAATAATGGATTTGAACAGATACTATTCTACAATTTCTGTGCTTCTAATCAGTTCAGTGAGGTCCTTGTCGCCAAGTTTGTTAGATGTCCTAACACTAGATCCAATTTTCAACATGAAGCCTTAATTGAAGTGTTAGAACTTCGTAAATGTGACACACACCTATTGGATTTATATACAAATTGTCTTAGGAAAAATGATTTGTGATATTATAATATGTACATAGCAAAACATTAAGAAATATACTTTATTTGATAAATAAGTAATACTTAAGTTAATAAGTGACATGTATTTTATCATGTTTATGTGTGTTAACAATATGTTGATTTATAATGGATGGAAGATGTAATTATTGCACTAACTAATCCTTTATTTTTGTAACCATAGTAATCCATCATATTACACTGCCGAAGCTGAGCTGTGTATATAGCTCTTATTAAAATTAATATATTTAAATTCCATTAGGTATATCCTGATTGAATGCAATACAGTTAACTTGCTTTTGTCATTTAACATTGATTTGTAATATGTACATAATAATAAAGTAAAAAAAACTTAATGCCTAGGATTTTTACCAACCTACACCAAAACATAACTTGTCATCAGTTCAGATAGTGGTCAAATCTAAACCAGCCTTATCTAAACGAGCTTATAAAAAATATATACTGAAAATACTAAGTAGTACAAATAGTAGAACAATATATATATATATATAAATATAATATTAGTAAGATATGTTATTGCTCCACTTTAATAAAATAGACACAAACAAATAATAGCAGTATCACATGAGTCGGCCTTATCACTAAAAGCAGCAAGCAATTAATTAAAAAAATAAATTTTAATATAAAGTTACTCTATCTATCCATACTTTAGGACTGCATCCACAAGAACATTAGCATACCTAGCATTCTTGGCACCTGTCAGATGAGATAAAAGAAAGAGGAGAATATAAATTGCTTGCAACACAGTACCAGCTGAATTGTAACTTTATTGGGTTGTAGCAAGAGTTGCTATTTGCTTAAATTTACTGTTAAGTCTTCTGTAAGTGGTATTGGTATATTATCTAATTTTGTTTTAATTAATGAGATGAGACCATACTATGAATACAATGTTTTGCAATGTATAATATTTGACATTACTCAACTTAATTTTTTATAACAAAACATGATTATTGACTAGTTCTAGTGCCTTTAAATGAAAATATACGAAATAAACCTTAATTTAGTGTTTGCAATTAAGTTATTATACCTGGATGACCGAGCTTTACTCGTTTATTTTGGTAAATGACATTTTCTAAAAATGAAACCTATACTCGGTTCCAAAATCTTAGATATTTTATGTAAACAAAGAAATGTCACGAAAAGTCACTGTCAAAATGACATGCCAGTTGCCGAAAACATTTTTCACTTGTGAAAAATATTTTCGTTTCTATTTCCCCCGGCTTTGCTCTCGCGCGGCATAATGATAACAAGTTAAATAAAATCTTTTATTTTTTTCATTTGAAATTCTGAAAAGTAAGAGAGTTGTAGGAAGGTGTAAATAAAACATTGAATTATATTACTTAATTTTTATGAATTGACCAGACACCTTATAAACTATTCTGACAATTCTGAAAAGTTGTCTGATTGAGAGCCCGATTCGTTGACATTTATGATAAATCTATCGCTTACATCATCAATTATGTGGTTGAGTTGGCACATTTCATCATCCACTTTTATTGTGTGGCTAATACAGTCAGCGGTGTCACCTCTATCAAACCTTCTTCTAATAATTGCTTCACCTCATTCATCTTAAATGTCTTGTTATTTCGTGCAACATACCCCCTTAATCTGGGCCCACACTAGCTCAATCGGGTTGAGTTCACAATGGTAAGGAGGCAGTCGTAGAATGGTGACACCATACTGGGCTGCCAACTCACCTACCACATAATTACTAAAATGTAATTTGTTTTCCTTAACAATTTGTAATAATTCCACTTTTCGGCTGTGTTATGGGGCGTTATCCATCACCAAAACAGAATCTTGCTTCAACTTGCACAGTCTGTTAGTGACCAATATTCGCCCTCAGGCCCCTTCTTGTATGTCTCTTTGTGCGCATTCAATACCATGACTTTTTCAGTGGCACTCATAGATTTCCGCGGCCGCTTTTTGACTGGCGACAGATTTTCTGTTGTTGACAAGGCCCGCGAGGTCGAGGGACCCGGCTGAGGCTCCATTTTGCGATCAAATTTCCGAAAGTAATTGATCAAACTTAACGAAAAATGTAACAACAACAAGATAAACACTAATAACAATAACCAACAAGTCTAACAACAAAGCACAATTACACAAACGCAGGGAGAAGCACATTCGAGTTCTAGAAAACAAAAACGAATGAAACGGTAAATGACGGCGGCAGAAATGTTTAGTTTTTTTTTTTTTATTATTTTATGACCATGTATGCATAGTCCTTCAGTCGAAATATTAACAATTTCTATTCTTTATAATAAGAGTCTTAGTCACAAGTCACAGTCATAGTCAAGTCATGCCCTAGTAAAGTGGTAGAAACTTTACTAGAACTTCTATTGGAGTTTTGGAGCGAAGGCGAAAATCACGTTTTTCAACTTTGTATGACTTGCCTACATTTATGAACAATTACTAAGTATTAACGGTTAATAATCCACCATTATTACACATTAACACTCGAAGAATCGCAGGTTTTGGAAAATTATACAAAATCAACAATGCCATTTTTTCACGTTCGCGGCAAAACTCCATCACTCACTAAAACGTCTAGTCAGAAATGTTTAGAACCTCTACAGTCTTACCAGTATAATAATATTTTTTCTATCAAAAATTGTTTACTTTATAATAACATTGTAAAATTAAATAGTGCAAGACCATTTTTTTTTATAATTGATCAGATTACGACTAGATACAAATTATTAAATATTTTTTTGGTCAAATATAGTAAACTTCCATTATAAAAGATATTTTTTGCACAGTTATTACCCCTTTGTTTACATAAAATATCTAAGATTTTGGAACAGAGTATAGCTAGATTTATTTATCACCCCTGAAACCCCCTGCATAGAGCTGTTTCCGAGACTCAATATATATATATATATATACATATACACAAGAATTGCTTGTTTAAAGGTATTAGATAGATTATATTTAGTGAAATCCCATTCCGCCTTGCACATTTTTGTTTGCATTTAAATTTGTTTGTATACACATTATTATTAATATTCAATGTTGGGTTATATTTACTTCTAATATTATTAAAATTTAAATGTTTAAACGCATACGTTACAGATTGGTGCTATTTTAGTACAGTGTTCTATGTTCTACCCCAAAAGAATGGATATATTTGACAACTTACAATTTTACTAAGTTGAATTTAATAAAATTTACTTTTAATATCCTTTACGTGCTGACATAATCATGTACTGATCCAATTCTGCCTTGTTATAAACTTGATTGAAATGTTAATTTTAAATATATTTCTGAAGCTTGAATATGATTTTTTATGTTTAGTTTAATTAGTCTATTTTTAGAAATTAGACCCTTAATAGCTAAGAATAATAAAGCTCATTTTACTATTGACAGGAATAGAGGACTGTGGCTAGAAAATCTCAATTGGAACAAACTGCTAATTTCCTCATAGAAAGAGAATTGATCAACAATAT
Organism: Lomographa bimaculata; assembly: GCA_948107665.1. NCBI lineage: Eukaryota > Metazoa > Arthropoda > Insecta > Lepidoptera > Geometridae > Lomographa > Lomographa bimaculata. The sequence goes on from OX403589.1 coordinate 11,468,076, forward strand.
AACTTCGAACTTCCTTCTCACAAATGGGAACGTATGTATGTTTGTCAATAGATTACCCATTTTGCCAATTAGCGAAATTGCAAGACAGGGAAAGGGAGGGAGAAGCTGTGGGGCACAGCTGTCAAATTAATTTAATTTTATTCTAAGTATCTTTTGATAAATTACGTGCGCGTCTGCTCTACGTTGTAAGTACCGGGTTCGATTTCTATTAGGAACACAACCTCTCTACCCATAAAAATTGCGGTTTTGATTCGTTTGGTGGCGTAGCGCCGCGCCGCCGAGTTTCTTGCCAGGTTCTTCTCGAGATGGCTGTTATATGGCGATTTTGGCAGCAGAGTCTTTAACTTTTATGAGTGCCTCTTTGTAGCCTCTTTGTGAATAAAAACTTTGAATGTGAATGTTTTTGACACCTATTTATTAAAAAGCTTTCATCTTTTAAGTTATATTAATGTAAGGGCTAGATGAAGACCAAATCACACCATTAAAATTTGGCCTCTTGTAGTGTTTACCTCATTCAAGGGGCGCGTGGGCCGCGACCTACGTCTGGTTAGCAGGCTTGCTACCAATCCAGAGTGGGCGTTTTACACCGAGTAGGTATGGTTTTTGCCAGCGGAAGGCAATGACGAATTCTCGATATTTAAATTTATTTTGTGGGCTGAATCTTGGTAAGCGGCGATATTGCGAGCCGCCGGATACTAACTGGTTGGTAGAGTGCTTCAGTAGGCTTTGAGCCGGCGCGCCATACGGACGTGTGTTGTGCGCGCTTCCGAACGAGCCCCGGCGCTCCCGAGTGTAGCTGCAGCGATCGAAAAGCGAATCCCACCATCACAGACATGGAAGTAGCAGAGAGTCAATGGCGGAGGGAGTGGGCAGGAACTGCCGAATACGGAAACGTAAGCAAACAAACAAGCTTTCAAATCATGCATTTAAATTAAAGCTTCGCGATCATGTCTACATAATAACTTGAACTTGACTGGCTGGAAATTATGCAATGATTTAAATGTGAAATTATTACCACCTATTCAAACATATTGTCTAAACGCTGAACCACCATTGTTCCTGAGAAACTGAAAAGTGTCGGTAACATATAGATAATAAAATATATAGTTTCAGTTTAATTGGTAATTCGTTAAGTCAATTATAATTTACTCAACTTGCATGTAAAATAAGGTATTGTGGCATTTTGATCTATAAGCAAGCGGTCATTGCCAAAAGGCTAAGTGGTCATTTCCTAATACGGTGTTAAAACTGAGGAGCGAGACAGCTTGGGCTATTTTATAAATATTTCATCCATATCTCAAAATGAAACTTGTGTATCGCTAACTTAAGGTTTAATGTTGACGACGGAAGAGTTCTGCCAAACCTGTCTGGGAGCCAGTTTGGTATGTTTTTTTTCATGAGTTCCTTTAGTTCTTATCTGAGAATTTAAACCAGGTGTGCAAGGCTTACAGATTATACAGCTGTTGTTAGGTCACCTCTAAAAGTGTAACAGGTCTTTGAAATTTAGCTGAGTCTATATTAATGTGTGGTTTGCACTAATTGCTCTTCCTAATTCCACTTCAGTTTTAAAACTTCACAGATACCTACTTTGGCTAGGCAGGTACAGATATGACGAGAACGTTACAAGTTCCTAATTAACTTTTGTAATATGTTATAGATATTCATTTAAATAAGACCTGTACTCTTCTTATGTACGCATAGTATATTACTACCATATAGTATGATCCTAATTAGTTGCTCTACAGGAACAGCCAACAAAGACAATCGAGATCAAGTGGGAGGAAAATGTATAATTATCACTGTAAAGTAAAGCGATTTTCTACAACCTATTCTATTTTTAACCGACACCAAGAAAGGAGAAGGTTCTCAATTCATCGGAATCTTTTTTTATTGGAAAAAATAATGTTTTTATTGGAAAAAATAATGGTTCTAGTAGGTCCTATTGTAATTCGATCAAGATCTGATGAAGAGTTTCGGATATATTTGCCATTGAATTCGGTCATTCGTTTTTAAACTCGTATATATTATTTGGTTTTCTATGTAACTTAAAATTTAAAAAAGTTTATACTAAACATTGTGCGCGCCGTGACTGAAGTATAACTAAATCCGTTCTACAACTCTTACACCTTATTGCAGGGTCTACTAGACCATGCACCTCAAAACGTCATCCAAATGCGTCTAGTCATTAATCACAACAGAGCTATAATACGTAGTAGGTAGATAATTATTTGTTTTTAAACGCAATTAAATACAATAACTTTATCTATATAGAAGTATGATTCGAAAATATTCGAGTTATTAATTATGAAAAGCTCAAACATAAATATTATGATAAAATTAAATACAGTCACTTGATCATGATGAGATGATCTAATCGCGGAAATCCTTCAAATGGAACAAGCTCTAAGCCGTTCCTAGAAGTATGTAATTATTTTCTTTTTATATATCTGATAACACTCTCACCCGTTCATAATTCGTGATGTGGTCTAGGGTAGTAATCGTTCTAGGGCTAGATTTTGAATACTTATTAGTAGAACCATCATCGACTATATCATCACTTACCATCTGATGAGATCATATTCAAACGCTAGCCTATCATCAATAAAAAAGCTTCCTCGATTTGACCTGCCAAATGCGACTACATCCTAATAAAAAAACGCACACTAAATCATATAATATACGAAGTTCTTTATGGTTTTTTAATTATTGAAAACACAAATAAGCCACCTAAGTTAAGTTCGTAGTTACAATTTAGTACATTTCGTTTTTTTTTTAATTTATACCAATAATTATGATTAGTGCAATAACGACACTGCCGTCATAAGGAAAGACGTTACCTGCATTTTTGACAAAATTGAGTTACATCATCGGAATCAGGAAAAATAGACGCATCTATTATTATCTTTTTATTTTAAAATATTCGAACGCTACCTACTAAATCTTACTTTTAATTTAGACGCATCTGCTACAAGTCATAACGTAAACTAAATAGTAAAAACATTTCTGCTCAATTTTGTCAAAAATGACAGTTACGTCTTTTTTCCTTATGACGGCAGTACAGAAATTCTTAGATTTTTGTGTCATTGCACCTAGCTAAAATACCTGCAAAAAACTAGAAACACTAAGCTCCGAAACAATGAACAAGTTACGCTAGGACAAACAATTGCAAAGTCAATTAATCCAAAGCGACTACTATTGTACTGTCTCTACAGATCTCTTGTTTACATCGTAATCCGATACATATTATCGAACGGAGAAAGCGACAAACGTGAGGAAGCTGCTAAACACCTCATTCATTTTAATAGTTTCCTTTATAGAACCAGTGAGTTGGGAAAAAAACTTATGTAACTCTTACTAGTACTCGTACATAGTCAGTAACAAAAGCAGCTGAATTTTTTTTTTTTTTTTAATTAGCAAACCGTGTATTTTCTTTTATATTAGCTTATTTTAAAATTTATATTTTGACCATACTCCGATTTTATAAACCACAATTTGTATATATATTTGATATGATATATATTAGACCTCTATGTTACCTGATGTTAAGTGACGATTCGGTCGACGATGAAGAACGTTTGCCTAAAAATACCTATTCATATTGTACTTATCCGAGAACACAGGCTCAGGCAAAAAAGGAATTCCACTTTTTTGCACTGCACATAATGAATGTGGAAGCAAAACGCTTCGTGCGCTTTTGAGGAATATTCATCATTTATCGGTGACTCAATACACGTTTAGTCGCAGAATTTCCAATTTGCGAAATGTCCAGCGGTCGCAAAACGTCTGATTCGCGTAATGACCAATTGCGATTGTGGCTGACTCTACCATTGTTTATGCTCGCTGATATACAAAATTATAGTTTATATTCTCGGCGATAGTCTGAATTAACACCAAATAATATAAATATACTACTAGTTGTGCCCATCGCTCGAATTGATCAGCATTAATGGCTGCATAAATATGCTATTACAATTCATAAAACCGTCATTCGTTTCAAACATGGTCACACACAACCTTCATATTTATAATAACAAATAATAAAATCTTTAAACCTTCCATTTTTTTATCTGTGATAGGCCCGTTTGACCACTATCTCACCTGATGTTAAGTGACGATGCGGTCGTAGATGGAGCACGCTGACCTAGAAAATACCTATTCACTCTCGACTCGAAGACTCCAATATTGTACTTATCTGGGAACACAGACTCTGGCATGGAGTTCCACTCCTTTTCCTTCATCGCTAAAACATAAGCATGTACTTATTCATCAATCAAATCTCAATTAAAAATTACGGTACCTAACAACACGAGCTGTGTTTTATTAGTAAAAGAAATAATCATTTAGTTCGGTTCACGTATGTCAACTTTCCGAGACGGGCATCTATGCCCGAAGTAATGTGTGAGTAAGTGATTAATATCAAAAATATTTTCAAAATAATTTGACTTAAATCAGCCCAAAATGTCCGAAAAATACTTACAAATAAACCAGTACGATAAAAGTCGATTAAAAAAATATATATTGAGAGACGAAAAGAGCATGTTGCTCGTCTGATGGTAAGCGTCCCGCTTGCTTATTACAGTTTAGTGCAACCCATAGTTGTGAACAGTTCAACATTCTATTCAAAGTAGTCCTCTTCTTTTTGGAGTAGGGTGAAAAATAATATATTATTTTTTTAATCCTATTGAGAATGCGCACCCTACCAATATTCAGAGTATTTACAGAAAATGAGTATAGTAAAAAAACAATAAGGAATATTTATATGGATGAGTTACTCGTGTCTCAGTACAAAAGACTTCAACGCGCTGTAAGAATTTGTTCTCATTGACTTGGTAATAATGATGTAGACGTGCTTTTATGTGACACTTTACATGTTTAATTATGATACGGAAGATAAAATGGTTTTATGTCATGTGCATCTACAGCACCAACATACAAAGTTATCACATTACATTACACACATTGATGGCCAGCCCGGCGGCGGTACAAAATATAACTTCATAAAAACTCTACATAATCAAAATTCTACATAATTGACAATTTCTACAGTAATATTATAAAGAGGTAAAGGTTTGTTTGTTAGTAATACGTAATCTCTAGTAGTGGTCCGATTCTTAAAATTATTTCAGTAATAGATAGCTACAAAATCCATAAGTTTGATAGGTTACTGAAATAAAATTAAATGAAACGTCAGTACAGCCGGTACTTAATCGATATTAATATGACTCATATCATATATAATCGATAGTTTAAATCCTACTATTATAAATCCGAAAGTTTGTGTGTAAGTGTGCAAATGTGTAAGTATGTTTTGTTCCCTCTTCACGCTTTAACGTCTGAACAGATTTAGATACAATTTGGAATAGTACATAGCTTATACCTAGATTAACACATAGGCTACTTTTTAACTTGATAATAGCGGGCGAAGCCGCGCGGCACGACTAGTATCAATATATTAAGATACTTTTAGTTTTCAATAATAAATAACCATATTCCTTAGAAAACGAAAAATTTACGAATTGCCTGCTTTATGTACGCTGACACACACACACTGACTCAATAGTTTGACATGAGTGAATACAATGTATGGCAAAAATATTGGCCTTAATTTACTTATCCAGCTGTATAGTTTTTGATAAAGAGACAACAACCGCAATTTTTAGTAATATCATTTATCATTTATTTACTATTTGCTTCACCCGCGCAAATTCATAAGACAATATTTTTCGAATCGAATTGTGAATCTAAACAATTCATAAATCCACCTGAACACACAAAAAAATCCAAAAATCTGTGCAGACGTTTAGAAGTTCAGTCACATAAGTACAGAAGAATTATTTACATAAAGATATTTTGTTTCATACCTATTTTTTACAACATATTAAACGACGCGACGCTTATGTTTCTAACAAAGACAAATCGGCAACACTATTGAATATTTTTTATATAAAAGACTTCAACGCTTTATGGTTTTAATTGTGCATGCTAGGCGATAAGGATATTTTAAAGTTTACATAGTGTTAGTAAATAGCGCGTTCTAGACGTTTAAAAAAATTAAATATGTTATTATATTTTTTTAAGTGTTATTGAATTACTTTCATTTTTAAACATTTGGCTTGATAACGATCGTATTCAAAACTTGGGTATCTTGTTAATGGGAGTTAACGTAACTAAATATTATGACACTGCGTTCATAAAATTAAACAAAAATTGCTCTTTAATTAATTTTCATAACTAATATAAAGTTCTGAATAAAATTAGTCAACTAAATATTTACACACTTTTGTACAAAATTCAAACGTTCAATTATTTCCAACGCTTCTCCTTGTAGTTTCGGATTTGGGCAGCCATGCCCACTTCACTTATTAACTAAGAGCTAAGCTCCAGATAAGCGCTAAGGTCTAGATACATTTTCTCTGATCCGAACATACAAAAGTAACACGTGTTAAACGAACACACACATTGACATTTATATTAATAATAGATATTGGTTTTCATATGTGTAATTATAGGTATAGATAAAACGTGACGATTAAAATTATAAGAACAACTTGGTTGTCTCCTCGCAAATCTATTATATTCTATTTCGAAGAAGAATTCTGATATTATATTTAACTAACTAACCTGCCATAGGTAAGTGATCATAACCTATTATGTATAATTATGACCAACAATCAATTAGCTGGGAACATTCTTATATTATTATTCTGTGTTTGTAATGAATTTCAATAGCGCACAAGAACTCACATACCTACTGCATTTTTCTGTTCGTAAATTATGTCAGAGTTATTTTAATTAATGACATTGATATTGAACTGTGGTCCTCCGTGGCATTATTACAAGCAGCGTATTGCGAGTTGAAACGTTGTTTATTCGGGTTCGTGTGCGCAGTGCCGGAAATCCTGCGCAAAGGCCGAAGCGAGGCTGCGCCCCGCCATCCGCCGCGCGCCGTGTTATTTGTGCAGGCTAGGTAACCATCTGCCTGTAGTCGCGTAATGACTAGCAATCTATCATCGTAAACACAAAGCACATCGGGTTGAATGACAACGAGCCACTTATGCATCTATCACATAAACATCGCAGCAGCGGCATTACAAAATCCAGTTGATGGTAAGCTTAAACAAACTTCAAACCGAATTGTGTTTGTTTATTTTGTCGACACCCTTTAATTTCAAGAGGTTTTCTAAAAAGTCGAGAGTTGATCTATCCCTACAGGGCCAACATTTAAATTTCTGTCACTACCATAAATAATAATATAAACGGTTGAGAATTATGCAATAACATTTTGTTTCTTTTTAAATTATTTTTAAGAACAAAATATAACAAAACTGAAATAAAAATGCGTATAGTAAAAACTAGCTTCTTTAAACGCATTAAATAGGATCAATAATAAAAATAATTAGATTAAATAGCACGCCTAGCTACGTTCATAAGTAGGTGGGTTAACAAGCGAAAAGAGGAAGAGCGAGACATAGACCTTTTCCTAACATGTAGGTACACGTATCTCGCTATTATCCTGACGGGTAGCAAACATCTCGCGGGAAGTGGCAAGGGCCTGGAGCAGTCCAGATCGCATGGCTCAAATCAACTGGCAATTGTAATATTGCGGCTCCGCTAGAGCTGTGACACGAAACCGCTGTTGGATGTGAATAATACACGTAAATGGTGATTACTTTATGTTATTTGGTCATCAATTTACTCAAATGTGTGCACTTATGTTAATAACTAAAGATAAAAACATGCGTACTTGCTTGTTAAACATATTTGCAAATGTACATTGCAAATTGCATCGCCTTAAGCCATCTCAAAAAGGTTCGGAACAAGGATACTTATACAAGTACCTAAGATTATGGTATACGTATCTATAGACGCATATGATATATACATTGAACGAGAATTTTAAATATTCTGATAAACACCTACTACCTTTTTTCTAGACGCAGCTAGTACTAAGAATTAGATTTAACCGCGAAGATCGTCTTCTTACTATTTAATAAAATGTAAAGCTTCCATATCAATGTTGGGATTTTCAACCTTTACGTGCACAGTCATCTTGTTAAAATTACATGCATAAACAGGACAATTTATGAACCGGTTTCTTTATTGATCTCGCTAAATCAGATGAATCATGTAAAATCTCTTAAGTGTTGGTGTGAGGGTTTTCCTTGGTAGTTTCTAAGTGAAATAACCGAGTAGCGTGGTTGCCCCTGAGACGCGGTGCTAGTCGATGACCCCGTACGTCACGGACTCCCCCCTCGATCTTAGCACCCAGCCTTCCGCCTTCGCACCAGACTTGTTCCATACAAATTCACACGTTTAGATTAACACTAACAATGTTAAACGATATGCCCGTTGAAGACATACAAACAAAGAGCACGTGTCACGCTGGACCGGATTTTGAATCAAATTTTCTTGTAGTCTACTTATTTTAAGATATTTCGCTATGGGACGTGAAGAGAGCCGGTTATTCTATCTAGCGTGTTTAGGTACCATCCCTGGCTATATCATCACCTACTATCAGGTGAAATAGTGGTCCAACTCTAGCCTATCAGAAATAAAATAAGGCTTAATATTCCTTAAATATAAGCTGCGCCGAAAATTTCTAAACGAACATCTGTCTAAATAGGTATTCGTTTTTTTTTCCTTTAAATTTTGGCTTCGTAATCTTGTGCATTTAGTCAGTGTCAAGTAACAATATATTTTAAGTGTTTTTTAAATAAAAAATCCCAGTCACAAGTCACAGTCAAAGTCAAGTAAAAGAGTCAAGGTCCAATCATAGTCAAGTCATGCCCCAGTAAAGTGGTAGAACCTTTACCAGAACTTTCATTGGAGTTTTGGAGCGAAGGCGAAAATCACGTTTTCCAACTTTGTATGATTTGCCTACACTTATGCACGTTTACTAAGTATTAACGGTTAATAATCCACCATTATTTATTCATTTTTTTTTTATTCATTTATTCATTTATTTTTTACCGTAGGAACAATTATGGAACACTTGGTTATGTCTTAAAATCTCTGCACAATTAACATAAAATTTAAAATCATTTGAAGAAGCGGCTGTATAGAAGCGTTGTCAAGAAAAGGGTCATAATAAAATAATAACATAATAATCTAAACAATATATCGTAGCAGCTGTATAGGGGCTTTGTTTACACATTAACACTCCAAGAATCCAAGGTTTTGGAAAATTATACAAAATCAACAACGTCATTTTTTCCCTGTCGCGGCAAAACAACTAGGTCTTTGTTAATTAGGGTGCAATCAGAAGTCAAAAATTTGTTTAGAGGTTAACTTCTACACTAATCTACTAAATACTATAGCACTAGTGATACTTATGTTCGTATATACGGTCGAATTTTAAGAATTAAGACAATTTATCTGTTTATATACCTAGTTGTTCAATAAGAGTTCAAAAACAAAGATTCCGGGAAATTGTCTACTAATTTCTTAATTGTATTAATACTAAATTCTTAATTTGCCTATCCAAGATAAAAAAAATAGCTATACATTAGTTCAAACTGATTGAAAATTCAATCAGGATCATATATGGATCGGTCGCGAATTAGCAATAAAATTTACAGTAAATGAAGACCGATGTCCAACATGTCGAACGTTGACGCAAATGGTTATGGCCCGTTAGCTCCATGAATCAATGATCTACCAAACAATTAATCAATATTTTATCGAAAGTATCATGCAACTAGGCCAGAGCATCGCAAAAAAGGCAAGAATCAATTATCTATACTTAGAAGAGTAGAGTGATTATTGTAAATGTGTTACTGTCCGATGACCAACATTTCCGATAATGAGATGTAATAATTCTGATAATATGGATTTCTAAAAATTAGGTAATTTGGGATTTCCAAATATTCTTTCACTAACTTTCACATTTACGCGATGTCGTGTTTATAGGTACCTACGTATTGCTGACTAATTACACAATATTATTCAAGAGAGTCTTGCAATGTTTTAATAAAATATAACATAAACGCTTTCACATTAACATCCCACTCTAAGTTCGCTGACTGTAATTATGGGTGCCGGAAACATTCACATCACTCACAATCACACCCAGAACCAGAAACACAAATTTTCCTTTGGGGAGAAAAGTTGTGTGAATGAAATTGAATATATTGCGGAATAAAATGCTAGTAGATATATATAGATAGGTATATCCATCCTATCCGAGGAGAATGTCTCGTTACGAGAATTTAATTTTGCAGTTACTCCACAGCTCATTGTTTTGTCATAAAGACCGACAGTTGTTTGTGGGCTGTGACAGCGACCTTACTTTTGATTTTAGTTGGTGTTCGATTATAACGATGACGTACTTATCTTCTGAATTAACTCGCCTTGATCCATTATTGGAGGCAGTAAAAGGGAGCTGCGGTTTCGACCAACCAATAAAAAATTAGCACGCGAGCTTTTTATGTAAGACACACCACTTATCTATTATTTTTCTTTAAATGGAAACATAATATAATTGGGCACGATCACGATTTATAAGCTTATACCGTGAACCAATTTGGCATTGTAGGTAGCTGACGTCATGGCACAGTTCCTACTTGTCCATATTTAAATTTGTTTAGCGTTAACGGAAAGGTAAAAAAATGTATTGAAAATGTATAACCGTGCAAGAGAAGACCTCTTTGTTGTTGAAGTGCACTAAGTAGGCAAAGAGATCTTGTGTTAAGACGTCGCCAAGAAAGTACCGTTGTGTAACAAAACATATCGGCATTACAAATTGATCGAGTACGATGAGTTATTTCGTAGATAGAATCTATGACACCTACACGAAAATGCAAGAGTTCATTGAAAAGATCGCAATCTCGACTGCTCCGCCATTTCATTTCGCCCCCGCTTCGATCACGTCACGCTGGCAAATAAACATATTTAAAGCTGTGAACATTAAGCCTAGTAGGAAGGCCACTCTCAATGAGCACGGGCAAATTACTGGTAAACTATGTTGGTTTTCTTAAACTAAGTATTTAAGTGAGTCTTTGTTATGCGGGCTATTAAATTTCATTGAATGTGGATGCCTTCAATGTCACCGATTAGATATAACGTTCACAGTCCTATTAAATAAAAGCTAGAATATATTCTGCTCACAATAAAATAACATAACATAAACACTTTCACACTCACAGCCCCACACTAAGTTCGAAGACTTGTGTCGTGGGTGCCGGAAACATTCACATCACACACACAATCACAACCAGAACCAGAAACACAAATTTTTCTTGTGGAGAAAATTTGTTTTCCCGCCGGGAATCGAACCCGATACCCCCCCTGCTTAGAAGGCGAACGCTCACCCAACTGAGCCAACGGGCAGTTCAAAAAGTTCAATAAACCTTAATTTATAACTTCTAAGAAGATACTAATATTTAAGAAGGCTTACTTCTCGAAGTAAAATATCCATGATTATTAATTAAACATTTTAGTTAACATTTACGTATTTCTCTGCACGAGTTGTTAGAGCACTGAATATTTAGATATTCATCAAGTATTGCATGAGACGAAAGTTGCATTGCAAAATTGCCATTAGTTATGTCAACTTGCCGCGAAGTTCGCAGTAAACGGCATTGCTTATTGCATTATAAACACTTTGGCTGCGTCGCGTCGTAGGGCTGTGTTTGCATACTTGAACGTAAATTTTGTTCCGAGTTGAGTTTTGACTACGTCAGCCGGACTACTCGATGTATTTGTAGAATAACATATTTATCATGTTTGTCAAAAACATCATCTGTTGAAAAAAGAAAAACTCCCGCCTTGGGTGATTTAGATATAGAGAATATTTGATCAACGATTGATCATTAACTTGTAACTAAAGCAAGGAAAAATTTTGTTCTGGTTGTGATTGTGTGTGTAATGTGAATGTTTCCGGCAACCACGACACGAGTCATCTAACCTAGTGTGGGGCTGTGTGTGAGTGTGAAAGCGTTTATGTTTATGATATATTTACAGCAAATCAAGACTAAGCTCTATACTCAGAGACCACTGTGCGAACTCATACTAGCTCACGTCAAAAACTCTGTTTTGATATTGCTGAGGACGATTATAGACTCAAAATCTATATCTGAACTCAGCTCGGTGTTTAGATAGGTACCATTTTTAATTCGATACTGTTTAACGTCAAAACTATTAGCTTGACAATGGGAATGGTATGAGACTCATAACCAGTCTCTGAATATCGCCAAGAACGCTCTATAAACAAGTCCGGTGTCTTTTAACTCTGTTTGTACCTACTATTTATCTATAGGCTTTGTTGTTCAGTATTTTTAGCGTGTTGAGATTGACTGTTTATATGGATTTGTTAGTTTAGGTTGATGTTTTATCGGCCAAGTGCTTTTTCTGATAAAGCACTGCTGGCACTGACTGCAATTACACGCATGGACAGTTATAATAGCAAATAAGGTCGTTTTGAGCACGGTCATGAATATTTCATACACACTTGAAAGTTTGCCGAAACAGTTACTAAGATTATATGCTAATATTTGGCGAAACACCTAATAGAGTAGGTTAACTACTGTTGTTACTTTTTTTAGTGCGCAAAGATTGACACAATAGGTATAATAAGTAGTTGTTTGGGTACCGCAGACTTCATTCATGACTTCTAACAAAGCTTTTGTTTTAACTAGGCTTCACGCTTTTCTAAATTATTTGTTAGGATGTCTAAAACTGTTTGCTTTTCTAGATTAACGCTTTGAAACATGAAGTGGGTTACTCACGGATAATTTGAACAAAAGGCCAGACAAAATACTATCGCGCTGCGTTTATTAATAATGATTACAAACCAAAACAGTTATTTGTATGCTTAACCGAATTTCTTCAATAACATGTTGTGATCGTGAAAAAACTTAATGAATACTGTAGACGAACTATTGTGAAATATAACGGTTCTGAGTGATTCACATTACGCTACGGTCCCCGCGCTTTGTTTGAACTGGAAGCGATGATTTTATTTCGCTTGGGAAAGTGATGCAAATATCAAGTAGTTGATGAGTTCATGAGAAAACCTTTGTATCGGATGACTAACGGCATCAGAAATGAATAGTCACGGTTCTTTATAACAGCTTATTTCCTTAAAATCTTGTATATTGCGTCAGTTATATCTAGAATCTATCGTCGTCGTCACTGAATGCCATTGATATCTTTGCGTGCAAACTTTCTACAACAAAATATGATGTCCTTGAGAACCGGTATTACATCAGGTGTCACAGTCACAGGCTTTCAGCTCTTGCTATCATTAATCAGTCTGGGTTGAGGTTATATACAGTATCGTAAAATGTTGTAATTTAAACTAGTGCCTGAGATATTATAAGTTAAGGGTGCCGTGAATATGTTTTCATATCCTTGTTACGAGTTTGATGTGTTACTGCCCGGCGTTTATATCAAACTTCACACATAGATAACATTATTAATGCAAAATTTTCTATGTAAGTTTGTTTTCTCTTCATCCTGTAACACGCTGAACGGATTTGGAATGTATGTATATATCTTGGAATAGTACATAGGGTACTTACAACTTTATTAACTCAAGCGAATCCGAGGGGCACAGATAGTTATGTTATTTGACAAGCATGGTCTGCTTTATTTCGCCTAATTAATTTATTTTAATATTTATTTATTTATTTATAAACAGATGCTTGTTGCGCTTACAGCAATGCCAAGACGCACAACAAACTAAAATAAAATTTACACTATTATTAGGAACAAACTAAAATAATAATTTACACTATTATAGGACTATTATTAGGAACTTAAAAAATAAGTTATATACCTCATGTAATCAGTTTTTTTTTTTTTTTTTTTTGTGACGTGATTTCGTGTGTCAGTGACGCGTGCGTTTTTCATTTTTATTGTACGAGTACACACTTAATTACATTTTAATATATAATGTACCGTATTTGTATGTCTGTAATTGGGTCATAACTGTCAGTTTTTTTATCTTGATATACTTACGTTTGGTCACTCATCTGTTTATATCTGATGTGTGGTCGAAGGTGGTACACATATCAGGCCTTGAATGTAGATGAGCGTCTAAATAACTATAAGAAAGTATGGTTGAAGTTAAACATATCAATATGGTGACTATTGAAACATGTTGGAACTACCTATTTCGCCGTGATATCCCATCTAGTACTAAATAAGGAGGCTCGAAACTGTGTGGTTTGGTTAAGGATGTTAGTTTATTCCACTACATCTTAGGACTAGGGAATGCAATCTCGACCCGAGATCGTAAATTCGAGATCTCGCGATATTAGAAATTACAATCTCGCGAGATCTCGGAATTTTCGAGATCTCGGGTAGTTTTAAAAACATGTTGTTAATTATCCGTATTTTTTTGGAAATCAATGAAAACAATATATGAATACTGTAAGTCAAATAAAAGTCTAGTTTTAGGGATGATTTTTGAACCAATTCTTACAAAACAAAGAATATTGCAATGAGAGTATTTGAGAGTGCTGTCTCATAAACGGCATTATGGCAGTCGCTATGTGCCCAGCAGCTGAAAATGCCCTCACTGATTCAACACTGGTTGGCACCAACGTTAGTAAACAAACTGTAAATACTACCCCTTGTTCCTCCACACTCATATAGATCCATTTCTTTCTTTATGAATGACTCTAACGTATCTAAACTTGTCGTAGATACACGCAACTTTAGATGCTCTCATTGTCTCTTCTAATTTCTCTTGAAGAGTCGTGTTACTTTTTGCACAAACATTCAAATCCTCTGCAATTATTAAAAGAGGAAATCTTTGTTTTCTATATTTGCTACTGGTATTAATCTCATTACCAGAAGATTCCAATCCCGCCAATCTCGAGCGAGATCTCGTCATATTATGCTTCGGGATTGATCTCGACAAATGACACGAGAATTGCATTCCTACTTAGGACGCATCATCACTTACCATTAGGTGATTTAGTGGTCAAATGCTTGCTTATCGAACATAAAAAAGTAAGTAGATAATTACGCGTGGGGTGTTAATGTTTCCGTTACACATGTTTTTGTAATGCTTACAAATAAACTTTTGATAACCGATCATATTATGAGCGTAATTGCTCACTATGTAGGAGGGAGGCGTGGCGTGAGCCGCAAGACCATGAAGGAGTACTTTGGGAATAACCCAAATAAGTAATGCCAACATTTCATTATCGTAATATTTACCTTTTTATAAACTGCCTGGCTGGCGTAGTTGGTAGCATATCTGCCTTCTACGCTGCGGATGCCGAGTTCAATTTCCGGTAGCAGCATACATTTTCTCCCTAAGGGAAACTTGTTTCTGGTTATGGTCGTGATTGTGTAAATATTTTAGGTACATGAAAATGCTTTTGTACTCATTAAGTGTTATATTGTTGTACAGGTAGTTGAAGGCGGGGTGACGCGGCGAGTAGCTCGTGCAATGGAGGTGCTTCACGCCAGCGGTCCCGGCGCGAAGGTGCGCGTGATGCGAGCTGCCTACCACAGTTCCGCGGGCCCTGGCCTGCCTGCCTCCTCCTATATGATGCATGCCTCCAGACGGGTAAATTTACTTAACTTTTATCCTAGAGATAAAGGAGACAAGGAAGCTAATACACTCGCCTAATCGTAAACAACACGCCAGCTTGTCAATGCAGATGTACATAATACATCATACAGCAGACAGTGGAGTGAACAACATTGCTGATACCTGGAACTTCTAACAAGAAAGTTCCACGTGGTACTACTGCAATGCACCATTCTTCTTTAGACTTATACACATTTACCTAAGTAAATATATTGATACCACGCTTATTCAGCCTCAAGGCCGGAACCAGTCTTGTTAGCCCAGACCTGCTATTTGGCAAAGGGGTACGTTTGCAAGTGGTCCTGGTATTCATTAAGAGTTGCCACTCCGAGATACCTCTGACACTTGCTGCGTCAAATTGTGTCATGAAACATTACATACATTCATTCATAGTTTAAATAACAAAGTTTAAGGCTCGCAATTTTTCAGACCAATTTACTGTCTCATGCAATAAAAACTAGCGTAGTATGATCCTATGTAATAAAAACTATTTGCGCATAGTCATAAATATAAATAAAACAGTGCTATATTTTAGCCTCATTAAGTTTTTACATGTTTCAGGTTTTCTCTTCTGGCTTCAATTTCCTGGAATCACCACCATCGCTACCAACTAAGCCTTTAGAAATATCCTCAACTCCTTTTGAATCTGCGCCAGATTTGCACATCGATACCGACACAGAAAACTATAAAGTCACAGAGCCCGATGATTTTGAAATATCAGAACCATCAAAATGGAAAAGTTCGAAAGGCGGTAACATGAGAATGCCCAGCGAAGAATCATCATCCACAGATAATGCCAGCATTATAGACCTTGATCCGAGAACCAGTCACAAAAACATATTAAGAAAATACTCATATGATTCAGAAAACAGTGATACGATGCATAGTGGAAGAAACAGTAGAGTGTCACCTCTGCTGGACGCACCAGTATCTCTGAGCACACTCAAATTTAAATCTCTTCTTAATGGCAGCAACGACTGGAATAGCAGACGAAAGAGTTATAGTTTTGAAGACACTTCTCCATTATCAGATAGTATACTACACAGCAATGATACATTAGCAATGGAATCCTCTACCGATAGCGGCATTTGCAAATCGACGGAAATCGTTAACGATCATGCGGATGACGGTACCCATTCAAGGCATTCCGATTCAAAGGAGAGAGATATCGGCAAGCACGATGATTCATTCCAAAGTTGGCTTTCCAAGAACAGACCGAATAATAATTATTATAAAGGACCTAAATTCAAGTCGTACAGAGAACATGAAGTGGTCACCGAAGATCCAGCAGAGAACAATATCACGTTACAATCTACGGGTAAAGTGTCAATATCATTACCGATAAAAGTCGAAACAGACGATGGCTATCACTACCAGAAGAGCTACATGACCGATGACGGCCAACGAAAGGTCAAAAAAGTAGGATTCTGTAAAACAGAATTACATTTTACCGTCGACACGGGCAAGGTCAACATAATTGCAACTGATGAAAAGCCACCACCAACTAACGATTTCAGAAAACGGAGAAGTGCATTTGTTCCTTTGCATGAGATGATCGAAAAACCTATAACGTTATTTGGAGAAAAGGTCAATGATTTTCCTGATATTAATCATAGAACAGATACTCCAAAGCACGCTTTTAGCGAATATAACGAAAGCGAAGAGAATACAGCAGCTACAAAAAGTATTCTCAAAAATAAAATTCCGAAGCCCAAACCATATCTCTTGGGAGAGAACATGAGATTTGGGTCTGAAGATAACTTAAAAGATGGCAATATGAATGATGGTTCGCATGTGTTAACAGCAGTGTCTTTAATAAATAGACAACTTCAATCTGAAAAGCGATGTGACAATGAAATAGCGGCTAGCTTTATACGCAACGACGCGGTCTCGGTCAAAAACGAAGCGTTCGGGATCAAGAACCAAGGTAAATAGAATAATATTGCGTCATAGCTAGTAAAAAGCAGTAAGAGTGCATTGATTTTTGCAACATTTTATGCTGGAAAGGTGGTCCAGTTGTGCAAAGCACACATTTGGAACAATCTTTTTGTAATAGAATTTAATCAATTGTGCAAAACAAATAACACTTATATTATAAATTCGAAAAGTTTGTGTGCGAGTGTGTGAATAGTAACAATATTTTTAAATTATAGAATTTTGAAAATCTCTGTAGACTTTGGCTGGGCTGATTTGAATAAAATTGCTTCTCTGCATTTTCTAATTTGTCATGGTAATACCATAATATTTAATTACAAAACAAAAAATACCTTATATTGTCTTAACAATTCATGTTATATAAATTATATACAATATTATTAATAACGTGAGTGGGTAGATAATACTTTGCAAGAGAGCGATGACAGCCATCTTTAGAAATGTGCGAAAACGAAAGCTGTCACAAGGTGTGAAATGTGTAAAATATGTTAATAAACAAACCTAATTATTATATATTTATATGAGGTAGTTACACAATTTGAAATTCTGTAACGTTTTAATAATAACTTATTTGTATTTATGAATTACAGATCCACTAAAAAGCAGTTCACCGAAGAACGAGACGAACGGGTTTAAAGCAGTGAAAACACATAAAGTCGTCACAATCCATGAAGAACACACTAACTCCAATAAAACAAAACTTCGCCCTTTCAAAAGAACACTAACACCGGGGAGGCTTCAAACCAGAGAACTTAGAGAAAGTGATCTCACATATTTCGGTGTCGACAGTCAGCCCGGAATAGTGAATAAAGAAAATTCTTATAACCGACAGATGTCCATAGATGATTCGGACATAGATGAGTTTCAATCAGTTAAGTTGATACAGCAAGTATCCAGTAGCGTATGTAATAGCGAAACTGAAGATGCTCCAGAATATATAAATATTCCATTCAATACAATCTACGCTCCAGTACCTACCCCAAGAATACGATCAAAGTTTGATGACCAACCGAATCAAATTGATGAAATCAAAGTTCTCAAACCTATTATTGAACAGGTTAAGGATACGAAAAATGAAGATACTATAACACGCCGGTCTAGATTCAGGAGGCAAGAGGAGCTGAGCGTTACATCCAACCGCAGTCTATCAGAACCTCGAAAACGTTATAATTATAACTCGATAGAAAAGCCCTATCGACAGAACCAACCGGCAAGGTATGCCTATTTTAACTAACATTTAACATTGCTAATACTGAAATAACAGTTTTAGTATAAAAGTATTTTACAACGGTATTTAGCATACTACTAATAATATTTATTACCAAACAATTAATCCAAGAGAATCATCTTCGTACCATGCATGTTCTTAATTATCACAACACTTTTTAAATTATTATCTAACAGTTTGAGAAATGGCCGAAATTAACAAACTCAATTGTTATTCTCGTCCTTTGCAGATGTTTACGAGAGCAAACAATAAAAGAAAATGTAGACACGTATTCAACACCAATACTTAAACCCTTAGCACATAAGGGCAGGGCATCTGACGATGATATAATCTACGCTAATCTTGGCAAATCAGATAAAAGCAAAGTACAAAAACACGTATCTAAAATAGATTCCACTTCGCGTAAGACCCAAGATATTCAAAATAAAAAGGATACGGCACCGCATCGAAGTCGTAAATTAGAAACTCCAACCTCAACTCTTGGCCGTAGCACTGATAAAGTTGTGTCAAAAACAGTCGTAAAAAGTAGCGAAAGCACGGATGCTTTAAAAGATAAAAAATCTGGTGCTAATCAAACAGAGAGAAACGATAAAACGCAAAACTCATACCATAGTTTGCGAAAAACAAATAAAGATCTTTACGATACTAAGAAATCGCTTAACTCAAACGAAGACAAACATTCGCAGCATCATAATAAAACTGACAAACGCCAACAAGAGCACAAAAGTAGATCCACACAAAGAAACTTAACTAAGGATGTTGCCAAAGAAAAAAAGGTCAACGATGATCCTCTTCAAAACAAAAAGAACTCACTTGAAAGCAAATCTGCTGGCGAGTCCGAAACCAACAGCGACACGAAACTTCGCAAGAGAGAAACATCGAAGGACAAAGCAACAAGACACGAAACTATAAAAATAATACCAAAAGTAGAAAATTCTACGATGGATAAAAGCACCACTAGCAGGGACGTAAAACCAAGACACGGCAGCAAATCAAGGAAAAGTGAATATGTCATCAACTATGACGACAAAAACGGAACGGTGTCTTCGGTGTGCAAAGTCAGATCTGGGTCGACTTCGCCTAGAAGAAGGAAGACAACTAGAGAAGTTGCAAGAGAAAAGATCAAAGAAAACATTAAAAGTAAAGCATCGGACAAAGCAGCTCTGCGTAAGTAACCGTGCATGCTCTAACAAAATTCTAACAACAACTCAACACATCTATAAACATGAAAACATTTCAGTGCAGCCTGAAGATCATCAGAGGAATGATATCACAATTAACGGAGAAAGAAAACGGAAATCAAGAGTGCATATACAAAGATCTTGTCAAGTGTTGTAGTCAGAATGACGAACTAATCGGAGAGCAGGACGTCGCAGTGTTTGAACACTAGTAAGGCCCAGGGAACATCGTAAATAGTATAAGATAATGGTGATCTCACATACCTACTATACCTATCTAACTATAATTGTAGCAATAAATAACAGATTAAGAATTAATTGTTTTATTTTTCCTTTTCAACTTAAACTTAACATTACACAGTCACTAACGGGTCTTTATCAAGTTTGCTAACGATAACTTCGACGTGATTGTCCAGTCGTTTTTGCAGTTGAGGTGAAAACACCTTCAAAAATCCTCTTTCGGAATCTGAATGATTGGTCAGAATAACACTAATACCTTTTTGAGCCGCATCTAGGATATCATGGTGGAGCATTTCCCCTGTAAAAGATAAAAAACATTTTAATTTAATTGACTTCATTAAATAACGTCACTTTTAAACTATTGACTGTCTTTAGGCTAAAATTGGGTAAGTATTCTTATGTCATTGGGGTTATAATATTTCTTATTGTCTGTATCCCGGATTCTTTCAAACAGGATAAAAAGTAAACGTATATCGTTGCTTATGCTCATAAAGTAAACTCCGCTGAATTTCATCAAAATACGTTCAGCCCTTTTAGCACAATTGAGAGATAAAATTGTACAACAAACATTCAACATTTTCTATTTATCTAAAACCTTTAAACGAGCAATTCTTATATGTATATATATATATATATATATATATCATGTATTTAATCTGAATCTCGAAAACGGCTCCAACGATTTTCATGAAATATGCAGGGGGTTTCGGGGGTGATAAATCAATCTAGCTGGTTTATTTTTTAGAAAACGTAACTTGCAAAGCTTGTCATCCAGGTACTTGTATTAATAGGATATCACATCACAGTATATATACCTACACCCATTTATGTTCGGCACCAAATCCTATTACGGGTTCGAGTTTCGGCTAACATCATGATGATTTTTTTTTTCGGTATGTTACTTTACAGCTCCGGTGTAATATCTTTTTTGTTTTTGTTTTTTTTTTTTTTTATTTAGTCTCTAGTAATTCTCACCAGTTAAATAAAGGTCTGCAGATAAGCCTTTGAGGACAGAGGCGCCCGAGCCCGCGCATAAGGCCACAGTATTCACCTCGGACGTCGAGGTTTTTCCTTTGCCCATGGCAATGCGCACATATTGCAGTCCTGTCAACTCTTTAACTTTTAGTATTACTTCTGCCAGTGGCACGGCCTCTGCTAAGTTCAGGAACCTGAAGAAAACATGTTATTTAAATATATAAATCCCTCGTGTCGCCAACTGACAATAAACACATCACAAACCATGAGCCGATACAGACGTGTTTCCTGGGTACATTTCTTTGGTATTGTGAGGAACATTAGGAATTAATTTAAGAAATTCACACTCTAAGGTTCTGGCGCAAACAAAGTCGCGAGCAACAACTAGTGTAATATAATAAACTAAGTCTGCCCCGCGGCTTCGCCCGCATTAATCGAGTTAGTACCACTGGTCAGTTTCTTCACTCGTCAATTTCACTAATTCACCAGTTTACTCATTAGACAGTTTCTGAATTTCTTTTTTGCCAGTTTCACTAAATTGTCAATTTCCTGGTTCGCAAGTTTCCTTGTTCGTCAGTTAGTTTAGATTGTCAGTTTTGCTAGTTCGTCATGGTTCTAGCCCGTTACTCTCCTTGTTCGCAAGTTTCCTTGTTCGTCAGCTAGTTTATATTGTCAGTTTTGCTATTTCGTCATGTTCCTAGCCCGTTACTCTCCTTGTTCGTCAGCTAGTTTATATTGTCAGTTTTGCTATTTCGTCATGTTCCTAGCCCGTTACTCTCCTTGTTCGTCAGCTAGTTTAGATTGTCAGTTTTGCTATTTCGTCATGTTACTATCCCGTTACTCTCCTTGTTCGCAAGTTTCCTTGTTCGTCAGCTAGTTTAGATTGTCAGTTTTGCTATTTCGTCATGTTCCTATTCCGTTACTCTCCTTGTTTGCAAGTTTCCTTGTTCGTCAGTTAGTTTAGATTGTCAGTTTTGCTATTTCGTCATGTTCCTATTCCGTTACTCTCCTTGTTTGCAAGTTTCCTTGTTCGTCAGTTAGTTTAGATTGTCAGTTTTGCTATTTCGTCATGTTCCTATCCCGTTACTCTCCTTGTTTGCAAGTTTCCTTGTTCGTCAGTTAGTTTAGATTGTCAGTTTTGCTATTTCGTCATGTTCCTATTCCGTTACTCTCCTTGTTTGCAAGTTTCCTTGTTCGTCAGTTAGTTTAGATTGTCAGTTTTGCTATTTGTTCGCAAGTTTTCTTGTTCATCAGCTAGTTTAGATTGTCTTACTACTCCGTCGTGTCATGTCATAGCAATGTAAATACCAATTACATTCCTTATTAAGTTATTAACCGATTACATAAGTACAGAAAACTTATTTCAGCGTATGTTTTTATCACTTAAAGGCGTTATCAAGGAAGTTGTATGCTTGTAGCAAGTATGGTTAAAAATGGTTAAACAGACACGGCTTATTTAATTAAAACGTCTTGTTACGTTGATCATTTCCAACCTGGTTAAACATGTCCATAATAGGTAAACCGTTCGATTAGCGAAGCTGACAAATAACGAAACTAGCGGATTGCAATACTGGTAATTTAACGAGACTGACATCCTAGAATAACTAGCGAAGGAGGAAACTGAAGAATCAGGATGAAGCCTAACTATCGATTCCGTAGTTTCGGTGTGTGATTAACAATCTAAACATGGACATTTGTATAAGTGGGACGTAAGTGGCTCGCGTATCGTATTGTATAAAAATATATCTTCGGCAAAAAAGATACTATTAAGTGGTTTGCTTGATGGTAAGTGTGTAAGTGTCACACTACCCTATAACAACTACCTACAATGCTCGACTAGAACTACATTAGTTATTCAAAGTAGTCCCAGAGCTTTAATTAACAAAAGTAGAAAGTAGAAATACAAAGAATATATTTTATCACTGAGAGACCTGAATTCCTCCACCTAAAGCTTAAATTGTTATACTTCTTTGGAGTTTTTAACCAATGATCTTCTCTTCAGAAATTTATTAAAGCAATGTTTGTACACCGACTGTCATGGTTGAAAAATATTGTCTTATCTTAATATTAGACGAAAAACTAAGCATATCTAATCGATCAAGGTAACATGTGGTTTAGTCAAATAATGAGTAAATGCTATTTAATGTGTATAGGCCAGGGTCAGACAATGACCTTAGGATTGGAACAGTAGGACTAGAACAGTCAGCAACAAAAGTTACATACTAAAAATTTACAGATTTAATAGTTTTAGCGTGATTGAATAACAGAAACCAAATGCATGAATGGGGTAGAATGAGACTTTTTCTATGCTTTAAATCAGAAAGTTTGTGTGTAAATGTGTAAGTATGTAATTATGTTTGTTATCTTTTCACGTTGTAACAGCTGAACGGATTAGATGAAATTTGGTATGTACATAGCTTATACCTAGGATTTTAACTTGATAAACACGGGCGAAGCTGCGGGGCACGGCTAGTGTGTTATAAATATTAAAATACCCATACTATGATATATTACATCATGTCCTAATTGTAGCATATTAAGTTCGGTTTCTTTAACTGGACTTATTATTTTAATTCGACTTCTGCTGACCATACTAGTACCAAATGACAAGTGAGAAAAGTACCTTCCCAAAGATAAGTACACAACTAAGGTTAAACAAATGGTCTTTGTTGATAGAGAAATAATTTCCAGTGTAAAGATATACGAGTATATTCGTAAATTTCTGATAAGTTAAAGTTTGGCCACTATCTCATCTCTTGGTAAGCGATGATGTGGTCGAAGATGGTCAACAGGCTATAGACCTAGAATAGGATTGAATCTCAAGGATAACTGCCGGACAACTACTTAGAGCGTGGTGACAGATATTTCTGCTTGAGAGTGGTTAGATTAAGACTATATTAAATATTTCTTCGGTACAGGTAAAATGTTTTAGGACATTTACATTCTATCATTTTGTACCAAGTTTTATTTGCCATCTTTAAAACGATTACAAAGTATAATGAGCTAATCGGTCAGTCTAATATAATAAATCGACAAAATATTGACGACCCTATTGGCGCAATTAGAAAATCCTTGATTTTTACGTCGCGCTAGTCCTGTGTTTAGTTCCGAGCAAGATAAGATTTATACTTCTGAGCTCTCAGGTGAGATCTGAAAGTTTTCTGCACACAAGTCTTAAAACTTAGTGTGGGTAGTAGTTTCTAAAAAAACCGAATCATTGGTCATTCGTTGGTGAGTATGTTAGATATCTTTATAACAGTTGAACGAATTTGAATGAATCTGGTGTCTGGATAATCTCGGATTTCCGACTATCGCAGGCGAAGTCGCGGGCTAGGATGCTAGTATAAATAATGTTAGTGATCTATAACGGCACGTTGGTTTAGATGGGTGCGCGTTTGCCTTCTAAGCAGAGGTATCGGGATCGATTCCCGGCGGGAACACAACTTTTCTCCCCAAGGAATATTTGTGTTTCTGGTTCTGGATGTGATTGTGTGTGTGATGTGAATGTTTCCGGCACCCACGACACAAGTCATCAAACTTAGTAAAAGGCTGTGAGTGTAAAATCGTTTATGTTTCTACCTTCCAGAGCCAAAGTTAGGGTCAACTCCAGGGAGGATGGGGTTAGATTCCGCGACTGGGAATGCTGACGCTAGCCAGTCGTTGACGCCACCCTTCACGGCGTCCCAGCTCGTGTGCGGCGAGTACAGGGATATGCGGTGCTCGAGGAGGAATGCCACGATCCTTTGCTTCCAAGCACTGTAACAATATTTACAGGGACATTTAAAGAAAATAACAGTTTGATTCCGTAACATATAAATTTCAATTTACTTATTGCATTCATAAAACCATGGTTGATCTTATCTTTTATTCATAAAATATAATATTTATAATCTGCATCTTTGTTTGCTAGTGGCAGACGCTGGAATTGTCATAAATTATTGACGTGGTAACGTCTTATAAATCGATGAACACCGGCTGCACGCACGAAAATGTGTCACGTACCGCCTGATCCTAAGCGTGCAAGCGAGAGCGAGGAACAAGCGATAGATAGGCACGATCGGCCCAAGCGTTCGTCTTATGACATTATCACGTAAAATTATCGTCCGTATACCGACTTTACAGACAACCATTTTTTTTTCTTAAAGTAATAATTTTAAGATTACTTTTAGTTAAAATATTACACCTTAAATTATTATTTCCTTACTGATTTTTTTCAATGCTCTCTAATGTATGCAACCTGAAGATCCTTTTTCAAAGGCATGTTGATGCGTGTCCTATTTCTTTAAATAATTAGAACCGGTTTATTTGATCGTAATTATTTAATCAACGTCGACTTTAACTTTACTATAATTAAAAAATCAAATCAAAATCGTTTATTCACATGGACCCCAAAGCGGCTCATTAAAGTTAAAGACTCTACCGCCAGATTCGCAAAATTACAGCCATCTCGAGAAGAACCTGGCAAGAAACAAGGCGGCGCACTTTTTTTTAATCATTCCTTAATTTATACATAATTATATTAACCTAGGTATATCTATGTTATTTAGTGAATTATGTCTATATAATGAAATCCTAAAGCCCAATACGTACTGCGCGTTCCAGTGTATGCCTAGTTGGGAACGTATACCCTAGAATGCGCAGTTAGTACCTGCAGCCATACGTAGAAATTTAGAGCACGCGAGCCATGCTTGCGACGAGCGACATTCCATCGACAGTCAGTTTTTAGATGCGCGTCAAACGAGTTAAAAAACTTTGACGCATTTTCGCGTGACTCGTAGCACTCCTAAGAATAAGGTTCATCATTGCATAATTCAAATAGAAACTGCTCGTAACAAAGATACATAACAGGAGGTCTGGAGTTGTACGCGTATCCATAAGTACACGTGTACAACATAGCTATACTAGACATATACTGAAACATCAATTAGGATTTAGAACAAAGGCTACTCATTATCCTGGTAAATGTTAGGGAAGCCGCTTGTTGCAGATTACAATAGATAGATGAAATATGAATGGATTGTCATTTTTCAATCTTCCTTACCTTTGAACAACAGATTTTAATGGGGCAAATATAGGTGGATGGTAAGAAACAATCATTTCACAGCCTTGATTATTTGCTTCTAAAGCTACATCCTCCGTTAGGTCATTTGTGAGCAAGATCTTCTTTATATTCCTGAAAATCAAAAGATACAATTGATACCTATTCAGTATCTACCATCAAAATAGCTAAATGGTGAAAAATCTTATAATCAATTAAATTCTCATTTAAGAAATAATCTTGTAAACCTATTAACCTAACATAGATGATAACAAAATTGACCATTACCCAATAATACTTGATTATTACAAGTAGAGAAGTTTATATCTGCAAAGACATTTAAATAAATTGTGAATCTTGATAGAACTGCCCTCTTATTGTTTAAATTAATCTCTCTTCCTATTACACATTCTTATCTCTTCTGGAGTGTAGCAGGGAGGTATTGGGAGGGCCCACCAAAGTGGGTGCGCCGATTTACTTGTAAACGGGTTTACCAATACTATGTATTTAATTTATTCAATAAACCATTTCCAATTTCAGTTTTTAAGTACCTTGGAGTATACGGCTCTACCAACAGTCCAGTATTATCCCAGCTTTCAGCCAGAGCTTTAGGCGCAAAAGCTTCTAACGCAGCTGTCACTTTGTTGAGTGGTACCCCAATTTTCTCTCCACTTGACATTTTTAAAGGATTGCAAATTGAATACTTCCTTGTATATGTTTTACTCGAAAGTATATATCTTCCCAGTTTCACAACCATTAGACTTTAACTGAAACCATTATAAAGAAACCCTGTAAGCATATATATACATATTTAATATGTGATTAATAAGATGTATTACCAACAAAAGTTATCAGTTTCAGTAATGGGGAACTGCCCGTTTGCTTAATTGGGTGGGCGTTCGCCTTCTAAGCATGGGTATCGGGTTCGATTCCCAGCAGGAACACAAGTTTTCTCCCCAAGGAAAATTTGTGTTTCTGGTTCTGGTTGTAATGGTGAGTGGGATGTGAATGCGTTTGGCATCCATGACACAATCGAACTTAATTTGGGGCTGTGAGTGTAAAAGCATTAATTTTTTTTATATTATCTATATTATGTACTAACTTCTATTGTTTATTTAACAGAGTGTAAAACTAGAAATGAGAAATTACTATCAAGTTATGATCATAATCACATAGCTATTTTATTTCGTTGTTAATATGCTAAGTATGTATCTAAAACAATAGAAATCTTTTAGCATCACGAGATAATGCTACAATAAGAAGAAAACATAAGAAATGCCTAAACAAAACAAAGCTTTATATTGACAAATGTAAGTCTAACAGACATTTTATTCAAAGAATTGAAAAATGAGAATTTTTCAATTCTTAAAAAAGCAGTCAAATATCCATCTAATTTAGTAACAATGCTTTAAATTTTTTCAGTGCTCTGTTCCATCAGACGGTTATCTGTAGTTTAATTGTTACTCTTTTATAAAAAAAATTAATAAACTCTCTCACACTCACATTTTGACACATGGATTGCCTGACATGTCATGTCAAAATCTATTGAATATTGGCTTATCTGGCCATCAAATGAATAAAGTTATTTGTTTGGTAAACAACTTATTAGTCAAACAAAGTCTATATCTATGAAAAATTTTGTCTGTTTATCTGAGAATTGATAAATTGGTGGTTATTTATGGCAATAAGTATGAAACATTGATTTATTCCAGTTCAGTTATAGTAAAGTTAACAGTAAAACTACATATAAACAGTTAACATTTTGTGTATTTATGAATACATAGTTACCACTAAACCCCATACCTTACAACAAATAGCAACAGAATTAAATCATAATAATAACAATGTTGATCATAATTGCCTACAACTAATGTTGATCTTAATTTTTTCTATACTATTCAGAGAATTTCCATATTCTAATTTTTCCATCATCACTGCACGAAAGTAGCTCTTGATTTCCTATAGGGTTCCAAGTGACGCAGTTGACATCTTGAGCATGAGCATTCAACTGAGTGCAGATTAGTTCAAAAGTTGGAGCATTAGGATCAGAGTCTTCTGTCTCTTTGAATATCCTTATAATATCATCGCCTGAAGCAGTAGCAAGAAGACCAGTCTTATGGCACCAAGCTATATCGTAAATACAGCGAGTGTGATATCCAGACAGGGTGCAAACACATTTCCACACTGATTCTCTGTCCGTAACTATGACACCCTCTTGGTTATTGGGCTTATATTCTTTCCATATCTTGACAGTTTTGTCATCGCTGCATGTGGCGAGTCTCTCCCCAGTTTTGTCAAAGGTTAAACTCCAAACAGTAGACTCATGTGATTGTAGTGTTGCCACACAGCTCCAGTCATTGTCTGCAGGATCTTCTTTGTACAGTTTCACAGTGTTGTCATATGAAGCTGAGGCCAGGATTTCTAGGGAAGGATGCCAAGCAACCTACAAAAAGAATAATGTCTTACAAATCGTGTATATGGGAGCATTTTGTTAGTTATCTTTAAGTATCTTTACATACTTTTTTAACATCTTGGTTATGTGCATTGAGTACTGCCTCGCACTCATATTCGTCATCTCCAGCCACCTCCCACACCCATACAGACTTGTCCCGGCCACATGTTGCCAGTAGCTGTCCAGATGGTGACCATGATACACTTTTCACCTCATTCTCATGGCCTTCTAGGGTGGCATTGCACTCAAATTGACCTATGAAAAATTAATTTTCAAGTCAGTGGAAGTGGTTTTGTGAATGAACCAAATTTAGAATCAACTTTTATTGTGATACAGACCACTTTTCTTGTCCCAAATCGCGGTAGTAGCGTCAAAGCTGGCCGATGCTAGGTAGTTGCCACAGGGAGACCATGCCACTTCTCTGATTGTCCGCTGGTGCCCGTCAACGAGTACCGTCTTTATCGTCCATTCCTGGCCTTCTTTGCTCCACAACTTTATAGTTTTATCTTCGCCGCAAGATGCAAATATTGTCCCAAGAGGATGCCATGATACGTTCCAGACGATGCCCTTGTGCCCATTTAAAGTCTGCGCTAGTTCTAGTTTCGCCATGTATTTTTTTTTTATTCCTTTATTAACAAGCAACTGGATGAATAGAAACATAAATTGTTAAGAAAGCTAACCTCTATAACATCTGCTAACTTGTTTTGTACGAGAGTCATTCGAAAGGTGTATTTAGTTATATCAACTATCTTAACTTACCTGTTTAGGAGGCTAAATTATTATTCTGCTTATTTACAACAAATAAAATATAATATTTTTTGTAAAAGACGACACAACTTCAACTTCTTCTTAAATAGCGAGCATAGAGGAACTTTTTCCGAGCGAGTGCGACTTTCGAAAAATGTTGACGTCTGACTTTACGCCGCACTTTGCTCTTACGTATAGCATGCAGGGACGCGGACACGCACGCACTTTCCCGGGGACACCCGATATGTTCGAACCATATATGCGTTAGGACGCATATATGAACTCCTATGTTACGAAGATTATTGTCGCGCATCATTGTATCATCTTTAAAGAAGCTCGAGGTGGACGACTGCAACGTTAATACGTCCAAAAGTAGTACTCCTAAGCAATGTAATCGTTGCGGACATATTCTGGAACGTAGCCATCGTCACTTGCTGTCATTCTGTACTCTTTGTGGTCCATAGACTCTGTGGTCTGTGGCTGTCATACCGTTTAATTGACATTCGATTTGATTGGTGGTTACATTTGAGGTTATTTTTTTGTTTATTTCGCGATTTGGTCGGAATGAATGCCGCGTTTTTGTATATGTTCTAAAATAAACCAATAGAAGAAATGGAGAACGTCAACCAAATAGTAGCACCACATCTTAATGCCGAGGTCTATAGAACAGACACTACAGGCAACTGCAATGTGTCTTACTTGGACTACATTCGTATTCACTCAGGTAAATAATGATCAATTGCCCCATCGACGTAAAAAAGATTTATGTCGATGAACAGTCCGTATAATGAACTGCTAAATGTAGGCTGTCTTTCGCAACGTAAAAAGAAAAAAAAACGTATCGATGCATGCTACTGAATTTGTTTTCATCCAATGATTGCCAGCTAGTGGTTACTGCTACTTGGGTAATTTCTACATTACACAGTACTGGGAACGAGGAGCATTATTTACCATCCTCAGAAGAGAAACCTCTAAAACAAGGCTACTTACTTCCTTCTACTTCCATGCTACCTTGCTGCTACTTTCATAAATTTTTCATATAAACGTTTTTCACACTTACAGTACCACACTAAGTTCGATGACTTGCGTCATGGATAACGTGAATGGAAACATTCACATCACACACACAACCACAACCAGTACCGGAATCACACATTTTCCTTGAGGAGTAAACTTGTGTTCCGTGTGTAACTTGATACCCCTGGTTAGAAAGCGAACATGCACCCAACTAAGCTAACAAGCAGTTCAAATTAAGTCTTGACTTGTTAAAGACAAAATTAGTACATGCATAGAAATATAGCATATCATTGAACTTGTAAATAATATATAACATTAAATACATTATTTCAGATGGGAGTGTACTAGTAGGAAACTCAGAGTTAACTGGTCGCTATTGGGATGGAGGTGCAAGCATATTCAAAGATATTGCCGAGGCTAAGAGCTTACAGGCACTCGATAATAGGAGCATCAATCTTACCAACGGAACGGCTGATGGGTGCTTTGTGGACACATTCCAAAAGGTACTCATTTGTAAACAAGTTGGAAGTGGGCTGAAAAATTTTATTTTTAAGCTTTTTAGTATCAAACTCCATTGCTTAAATTAAAGTATTTGGTTTAGAATCTTATAAGCTATTTTTCAATCGCTTGGTAAATGATGATGTAGAGGATATAGGAATAAATCTTTATGTCAAATGGGGTTAGATTTTATATCAAAATTCTTGTAACTGATTTACCACTGGGAAAGTCCAAATGTGTAATAAAAAAGGCATTAATTAAGAAAGCATTGACTACATTAATGACAAGTATGCATGGAGGCAAACTGCTCAAGTGCTTTCTAGCGACTACATAATATAGATATATATACCTAGGTTTATATAATTATGTATTAGTGTTAAGGAACAAATAAAAATAAATAAAAAATGTGTTTCTTCTCGAGATGTCTGTAATTTTGCGAATCTGGCAGTTGTCATTAACTTTCATGAGTGCCTCTTTGGGTCCCATGTGAATAAACGATTTTGATTAGTAGTAATTATAAGAATGGACTGGCTTCCAAGTAATGGATTGGCTCCCAAGCAATAGCTGCCTCTACATTTGGTGCTGTTCATCAGAATTTCAACAGATGACTGTACTTTATTAGCTAGCCATTAGAGTGTTCGAGTGTCAAAGTATTTATTTTGATATGAAATGTAATGTTTTATTAATATAGTTTTATTTTCTGCTATGTTAATACATAATCAATTGATCAAAAGCATAAAAAATTATGCATATTCTCTATTGTATATAAATAAGTAGAAGTAAGTTTATAGTAACTTAAAAGTTATATATATTATATAATTTATTAATGTATAAATTCTAAAAATAAAGTGCATCAATCAATACTGAAAGAGACTGAATCCCACGACAGGACTTATCCTAGTGTGGGATACAGGGCTCACTAACTATAACATTATGTGTACATATAATGTTAGTATGTGTAATATTTTTTGTAAATGAAATAAATTATTATTATAATTATTATATACATAGCAAGAATAGTAAAATATTAGAATCGTTACTAAAATATATCAAATACCTTTTTAAAAGACTTTAAAAAAATTTTTTTTGAAATTGCTATGACTGGATCACCTATATAGGTGATATGATATTTCATGTTCTTAAAAAGTTCTAATTTTTATGTTTATTTTATGGATGTAAGGTCCTTCTCTGTGAAGACAATGGAGCTGTCAGCCTATGGAGCACTCCTGAAGAGCAACAGGCTTGGATGCTGTGGAGAGAAGATAAATCTGTAGCTGAACATGATGCGTCTGCCTTGGCAGTAGACTGTCTTGACCCAGGGAAAGAGTATGTCACTGTTGGAGGTGATGGCAATGCTAAGGTTTGTTCCCAAATGCATGCCAGTTTTAATTTACTTTACACCAAAAGCTACAAAATTATACACATGGTAAGAAAATACTGTACATGTACAGTTCAATTCGCAATTTCATCACTGTCCGCTATTTCTACATTCATTCAAGGTTAACACACCTGTAGCTGCTCAAGGCATTATGAGTCTGCTTTATAGTCTTCTAAACTAAAAAAGTGGTACTCATTGGCATCTAGGAATCTTTAAAGAGTGAATAGGTATCTTCTAGACAAGCTTTCCATTAGGTCAGATAGTGCCCAAATTGTAACCTATCTCCCACAAAGAAGTAGTTATAAAAATAGATGAACTACTCGCTGAATATTTGGGTGTGCATCTGCCTTTTGGGTAGCAGCTAGGTATTAGGTTCTGGTTAAAATGTGGGTCTAGGTGTGTTTATATGTGTCATATAAATGTTTCCGGTACCCACAACACATCAGAATTCATCGAACATAGTATAGGGCTGAGAGTTTAAGCATTTATGTTATAACTAGCCGTGCCCCGCGGCTTCGCCCGCTATTATCAAGTTAAAAAGTAGCCTATGTGTTAATCCTAGGTTTAATCTATGAACATTCCAAATTTCATCCAAATCCGTTCGGCCGTTAACACGTGAAGAGGGAACAAACATACTTACACACTTAAACACAAACTTTCGGATTTATAATATTAGTAGGATTATGTTAAATACAAGTAGGTTAGTATTAGTGCTAATATTCTTTTTTCACTCAAAAGGTGTGGGACTTGAATGACTTAATATGCATAAGGCACTATGAAGCTCACACTATGCCTACAGTGAGTGTGTCAGTGAAGCCAAAATCAAACACCACCTTTGCCACCGCCTCCTATGACCAACATATAACTCTGTGGGATGAAAACATTCCTAAACCAGCACAAGGTGAGAATATTTTTATTTTACTTCATAAACTGAGTATGTTCTATTTAGTATACATTTAGTATTTGTTTCTTATACGTAAGTACTTAATGTGACTTGTGTCTTTGTCCTCATTAATCAGGTCTTTTTTAAATGTTTGTTACCTCATAACTTCGTTCCACATGAACCGATTTTAAATTTTTTTTGTTTGATAGATTTTGCTTTCCAATTGGTCCCATTTAAATTTGATCAAGATCTGACTAGTAGTTTTTGAGTTATCCTCAATAATGCGTATTCTGTGGACTACATTGACGATATTCTCGTTTTTAACCAACTTCAAAAGTTATCTTATAACTTCTTTCTTTGTGCGCCGATTTTGATGATTATTTTTGTATTTGAAAGCTGGTGCTTTCCATGTGGTCCCATTTAAATTTAGTCAAGATCTGATCACTACTTTTTGAGTTATTGTCAAAAATGCGTGTATACGTTGAATCTGATCAAGGTTCCGAAGATAAAGCGGTGAAGTCGGTTTTTTTAGCTTTGCTTGCGTTTAATTATTTGGTAAAAAATTTACTATTTGTAAAAAGTTGCTTTGCTTACATTTTAATTTTAAGAACAGGATGGAAAGCGCCATCGCCTACGGGCGTTTCCCGAAAAGTGTATTGTGGAGTTGCTCAAGAAAAGAGTAAAAGGTTTATTTCTTCTTGGTGTGATTTTGGTCAAATGGTTGCTTTGTTGAAAATGTTAATACCAAGTGTAAAAACGTAACTAAATAACAAAGCATAACTATAACTCGCAAGTTCACCATTTCAAATGCCTTACCAGCCACCTACCGGGTACATCTCTGTGCTAGTCACTCTGCTGCTTTTGTCTTGCCTTAGCCTATTCTGAAGGCACCCGCGGGATTAAAGGGTCGGGCCAATTGTAATGCCAGATCCTCTCAAGGACTCAGCGTGTGAGATTTGTAATTGACTGTATGATTATACCAAAATCAAAATTTGTTTATTCAAAAGGCTCCGAACACGGTTTGACAAATACCGTTCGTTAAGCGAACGGCTTCACCGCTTTATCTTCGGAACCTCCAACATTTCATAAATGTCTAAATGTAAAATCGCAAATTATGTGACATTGCACTAGGTAGGGGAGGTCTCACAAATGTGACCAGCTGTGATAACAAGGACGGGGAGGGGTAAAAAAATCATGAAATTCGTGTGACGTATTTTATTGATGGCCCCTAACCGGTGGGAGTTTCCTACCAGGTTTCATGCTTTGTTCACTTGGATATAGAGGCACTTAAGAAAGTTAATGATACAATGGTGCCGATTCTGTTGTCCAGAATTAGACTAAACTAGCCTAAAATTAGTTTTAGTCCTGCTTTAGTCCAAAACCTATTCAGAAAATGCAAGATTAGACTAAAATTAAGTTTGACAGGACTAAGTTAGTTTAGTTACTCTATTTAGTGAAAATGACCAAATTCTTATTCTGATGTACATGTTTTACGTCAAATTAAGACTAAAAATAAAAAAAATTAACTCAAATTAGTTTGCATGAAAAGGATCTGGATTATTTTTAATGTGATCTTATACTTGAAAGAATAGCGTTTAGGTATTCTTTGACTAAAATTAGTTCATTTTTAGTTTAGTTTAGGTTAGTTCGGTGCTTAAAATTAGTTTATTTTTAGTTTATTTTAGGTTAGTTCGGTTTATTTTTAGTTTAGTTTAGGTTAGTTCGGTGCTCAACAGAATTAGCACCATTGTATATATATTTATTATTAATATTTTACAATGTATATATATTTATTATTAATATTTATTTTAATATTAATATTTTCAGAATTATTTAAAAATGATTGTGGTGTCCGCTGCGTCCAGTGGCTAGATGAAAATAGATTGGTATTTGGAGATGATGCTGGGATCCTTCGACTAATGGACATAAGGAACCATGAAGTTATAATCAAGCTCACTGAATTCCCCGCTGCGGTACATAAACTCGCGGTCAACAAAGAGTAAGTATATCACTCACATCTCCACACTAAGGTAAAATACTTGTATCGCATGTGCCGAAAACATTCACAATCATACTCTTATTTAATTGATGAACGACGATTAATATTCTTTGTTGAGGTACATTTTTCTTCTGATAGGAATCGAAAGCAGTGCTCGCAGCTTTCAAGTTCAAACTGTCAACCCTTATACTAATAGAGCAGTCTTATAATATAACAGTCAGTGTAGAGTTAAGGATATGCTTTTTTTATGCTAGGTAAAGAAGCATTTCACCACCATCTCACCTGATGATAATGGAGGATGCAGCCGAAGGTTTAGCATGCTTGCCTAGAAGATACCTATTCACTCTAGACTTGAAGACTCTCATATATAGCCCTTATTTTTAATTAGCTTTGACTACTATCTCACAACACTTACGCAAGTCCTAGAATGGCTTAGCTGTGCTGCTGGTGTGCTTGACTTATATATGTCTGTCTGTGACTGTGAGTGTGAAAGCGTTTATGTTTATGTTTATATACAAAGAAAACGTGTCGATCCATTACATTGTTACCTTAATAATTGAAACGCAAGCAAAGCTTAAAAACCCGACTTCACTGCTTTATATTCGGTACTTTGATCAGATTAATGTATTGCTCACGCATTATTTACGATATTTCAAGAACTACTGATCAGATCTTGATCAAAGCTTTCAAATAAAAATATTAATATTATCATCAAAATCGGCTCACAACGAAAGAAGTTATAAGGTAACTTTTCGGTAGTCGGTTAAAAACGGAGGTAGTCGGTTAAAAACGAGAACTTCGTCAATGTAGTCCACAGAATACGCATTATTGACGATATTTCAAGAACTACTGATCAGATCTTGATCAAATTTCAATGGGACCACATGAAAAGCAACATCTTTCAAACTAAAAAACAATTTCGAAATCGGTTCACGTGGAAAGAAGTTACAATGTAACACACATAAAAAAAAATACAATCGACTTGAGTACCACCTTTTTTGGGAAGTCGGTAGAAAAACAAACCATCAAACACACTTTCACATTTCTAAATAGTAATATGTAATTTGCTATTTTTATTAATATAAGTTCCTTCTTTCAGGAATAACAAAGTGGCAGTAATCTGTGATAACTCAATAGTATCAGTTTGTGATGTTAGCGAAGACTCGAAGTGTAAAGTGGTGTATCATGACAGGCACATGCACAGTAGCTTTGTGAGAGGACTTGCATGGAACCCGCAACAGAACGACGTGCTTCATACATGTGGTTGGGATAGCGTTATCAAATCGCATACTGTTGTATGACGTTCCCTGATTGTATGACATTACCCGATTGTCTTGGATGATTGAAAATAACAGCTAATTATATCGAAATGTGATTCTGAAGCTTTGTTTTTTTTTTGGCCTGTAAATATACTATACATTGAATGTACCTTAATTTAGGATCCAATAGGATTCTATTGTGGACTTAGATGCTGTGACCTTGACTGTATTAAGTTATTAAGTTTTTTCTGTATTACACGATAGCGCGTTCGCTATTTTCTTACCGACTTCACAAAAAAGGAGGAGGTAATCAAGTCGATTGTATTTTTTTTTATGTTTGTTACCTCATATCTTCGTTCCACGTGAACCGATACTGAATTTTTTTTTTTGTTTCATGGATGTTACTTTCCAATTGGTCCCATTACAATTTGATCAATATCTGACTGGTAGTTTTAGAGTTATACTCAATAATAAGTATTCTGTGGACTACATTGACGATGTTCTCGTTTCTAACCGACTTCAAAAGTTGCATCATAACTTATTTCGTTGTGGGCCGATTTTGATGATTTTTTTTTTTGATAGATGGTACTTTTCATGTGGACCCATTGAAATTTGATCAAGATTTAATTTCTATTTTTTGAGTTATTGTCAATAATGAGTGTTTAATACATTAAATCAGATCAAAGTTCCGAAGATAAAGCGATGAAGTCGGTTTTTTTAAGCTACGCTCGCGTTTAATTATATTACAATCTAGCCAAGATAGGCTAATAAGTTTTTCTGCTAGATTAAAAATCAAAGAATGTGTCCATTAACACTTTTCTTATTGTCTCTATTAAGGCGAACACTTTCATATGTTCTTAAGTTTATTAGTTAGCCTTGTGTATTAGTTAAGTGAATAACAAAATAGCAACAGGGGCGAGTGACCCACTGGAAAACGGCTACACCGATTTTCATCAAACAGATAAGAACACACCCGAAAAAAACCAAATCGGCATATACTTTTGGTGATGCCACAGACATACACACGTCAAACTTATCGAACTTTGAGTTCCGTTGCCTTTTTTACTCGACTACGGCAAAGCAAGAAGGATTATAATTTTACCTCCGTATATACTCGTATCACAGAAATATATATATGTGATTTGTGAGTCGTATGTATTGGTTTGATTCTTTACAGCGTGCAGCGTCCAGACGAACCGATTGTTACGTTTAAGGTATCATTGAAATCATTTCAATTCTACGAGTATCATAAGCTAGGTGTTTAAAAAACAATGGCGCCCTTAGTAAAGTACATAGTAAGACAGTCAAATAATCGTCGTGGTGGGTTTTAAATTAAAGAAAGGCGCTAAGTACAATTTGTATAGTCGGGGTTTAGTCCTCAAACTTTCGTTTTCTCACGCAAAAAGACTTGTGCTATAAGTTTGACGGGCGTTATTTTGTAAGTTTGTATGTGTCTATCTGTGATAAAGTAGCTCCCAAACGGCTGGACTTATTTTGATTTAGTTTTTTGTTTAAATGGTGACGTGACCCTCTGCGCCGTGGGTTCTGGGTTCGATTCCCGGCAGGAGCACAAATTCCTTCTCAAGGGACATTTGTGCTTCTGGTTCTGGGTGTAATGTGTGTGTGATGTGAATGTTTTCGGCACCCGCGATACTAGTCTTTGGACTTAGTGTGGAGCTGTGAGTCTGAATGCGTTTGTTTGTTGATCTGTGTTTGGTGAAAATCGATGCAGCCGTTTTCCATATATAACGTTGTATATCCAACATTGTGATTTTGCCTCTTGTTAATACCTAATGAACTCATGTAAGGGATTCATGGGACTTACTTGAATGCTATTTAACTAAAAGAACCAATCATAAATATAGATATAAAAGATCTTACAGTAGAATCAATGATACACAACATAATGCTCCATTAATGTAATTCCTGGGTTAGATACATAGGTTATTTATTGGACTTAGCGGCGAAACAGGTAGATAAAATTATTGCGAGGGTGAAGTGGCGCGACGTTCCGGGGACGCGGAGGGCGAAGAGCCGCGTCGGCCTGAAGTCCCGGGGCTCTTCAGCCGCACCATTGTGTCCAAGTGGCGGAATCTGAAGAAAAATAATAATAAACATAAACGCTTTCACACTCACAGCCGCGCACTA
Organism: Lomographa bimaculata; assembly: GCA_948107665.1. Taxonomy (NCBI): domain Eukaryota; kingdom Metazoa; phylum Arthropoda; class Insecta; order Lepidoptera; family Geometridae; genus Lomographa; species Lomographa bimaculata. Next base: position 11,506,598 of record OX403589.1, read on the forward strand.
AGTTCGATGACTTGTGTCGTGGGTGAGAAGGAAACATTCACATCACACTTACAATCAAAATCAGAGCCAGAAACACAAATTTTCCTTGTGGAGAAAACATGGGAATCGAACCCGATATATGCTTAGAAGGCGAACGTTCACCAAAATAAGCCAACGGACAGTTTAACAATGTTATCTATTTTTTTTTTATTTAGGATAGGCTAACATATGACCATTATCTCACCTGATGGTAAGTAATAATGCGATTGACGATGGAGCAAGTGCTATGTAGGGAGTTTTATTCTTATTGAACTGCCTGTTGACTTAGTTGGGTGCACTTTCGCCTTCTAAGCATCAGGTTCGATTCCCGGCGGCATAACAAGTTTTCTCCCCAAGGTAAACCTGTGTTTCTAATTCTGGTTATGGTTGTATGTGTGTGATGTGAATGTTTCCGGCATCCACGACACAAGTCATCGAACTTAGAGTGGGGATGTGAGTGTGAAAGCGTTTGCTTGTGTTTTATTCAACTTTAAATACATTTTTAATCCAACGCAAACAACTTGACGTCTGTCTGAGGTTGGTCTGAGGTCTCGCAGCTCCCAAATAAACGAGCGGATATTGATTTACTGGTTTTTTAAGGTGACGGTCGAGATTGTTCATAGCTAAGTTTGCTGAAAATCGGTGCAGCCGGTTTCCAGATTGCTCGCCTTTGACCTATTAAAAAAAAAATGACTTTGTCTTTTTTTTTTTTTGCAGCCTTCAAATGCTTTGTTTTTTTTTTTGGTTCCAACTCGGCTTTTAATCCCACAAGTTTTATGGGACCATCTTTATTATTACATTAAATAATTATTTTTCATGTAAATCGCCCCAAAATCAATGAGTAATCGGTGTACAGCGTGTGTACCTTCATACATAAAAAAACTGTCACACTCAAACTAATTTCCCATTGTTCTAGAATCATGGCAAGAAGCAAGTCCTTACAGCACACCAGCTAGGAGTACAAGTATAGAAAGAAAACAAAAAATTAGAAAAACGGGCAAAAATCTTCGAGACTTGTACGTGAGTGATGCTCGCATTTGTCCAGTTTTATTTTATACAACTTCGAGCAGATTTAATTCGCGATTGTTACTTATAAATACTGTTATTTTGATTATTTATATGTTATGTGAACAAACCTTAATGGCAAATCGTTGGCGTCATGGTCGACGCTCTGGAAGAAGAACCCGAGCGGCCAACTGATCCACGAAGATTGTTTCCTGTGAATTTGAGCTGAATTAGTTTCACGTAGCAAAAATAAGTACATCAGTATATATGTACACATAAGTTAATAACTACTTCATACACATAGTTACTTTAGGTCTGAGCGTCAAGGGCTCTTGCTCTATTAATTGTAAAACTATCTCACCATCGATTGTTCGTGATTCGACACAGCCACGGAACATCTGTTTCATGGACACAGTGTGGCGTTAGTTTACTTATCTATGCAAGATGTATAATAAGTTAATAAGGTAGGTAGGTCCAATCTCTTACTATTGAAGTTTGCGACGTGTTTTAAGTGTGAGATTTTTTCGGAGTGCGTTCTCCGTCGTATACCTATATACTCGCAGTCATATAGCGTATGCATACCTAGTTCTGGCTAGCGCTATGATAATGAAGACAAGAGTGGTCAAACTAGGCCTAGAACGGCTGGCTCTCCAGAATATCTGCCGAAACATATTTATTACTGATTTGGTGACATCTTTTTGAGTGATTTGGTGAATTCTTATTAAGTAACTAGAGGGTTTAAAAATAAAAAAATCTAGTTGAGAGTGGTGAGCTACGACTATTTCTGTCCAGGATAGCAAGTACGGAGCAATCCTTGCTAGTACGGGAAAACGGCTGAATTTCACGGCATCAAAATATACATTTTGGAAACTTAGTACCCCTATAGTTAGTACAAATCTTACGGAGTAGGTGGCTGCAGCGACATATCCTGCCCGGGAGTGGGCGGAGTGGATGGCACGGTTGCCAGTGGTGATACAGCGTACAGCGGAGATGTGGGGCTCGTGGCTATCGGTGGAGGCGTCTTGTTGATGGCCGGGTTGTAGATCTTCGGGTCACTGACCATGCGCACGAAGAACGAACGCTTGTGGGCCAGAGCTAATTGGTTGCGCTTGGTACGTTCTTCATTCAAGTCCTAGGAGAGAAAGTTTCTATAAAACAACCATACAGCTATAAAGTCTAGGCTTATGGATGCCTGCATCACGTTATGATATTATCAACACCGTATATAATAGGGGACGCGACCATCAATCAACGTATTCTTTTTAAATTCTGTCATCGTAGTCGGTAAGGACTAGGGACAGTATAAGATTTCGTTATATTACAAAATAACAAGATTTTAATTCGCAATAAAAGCAAAATAGGTTGCAAAAAATCTTGATAGGAATTCATTTACAATTAACATCATAAAAAGGGATAGTTAGTGTATTTGTAAAAGCTTATATCTCTATTTTTTACACTAATACATAGCTAGAATCCCCCCTATCCCTGAAATATATGGTCTATGTTTTATTGAGATAAATATTAGTTTCAATACAAAATCACATATTCGTAGGACAAGTCAGAAAAAAGCAAATTTTAGTGCTTAATCAAAAGGGTATCAAGCCATACTGTGTAGTAAAGAACAGATTTGTTACAAATTATTTCTTACTAAGCCCCAAGTTTTTAAATATTTGTTTTAAAACTTACCCTCTCCTTGTCTGGTCCTTCCAGTTGTTCAGTGGCAAACTCGGAAATAATTTCCCAAGCGATTTCTGAAATGCAATAAGTGAAGCAACATTCAAGGTGATACGCTATAGTCTTTGGTAGTGTGTTTGACAATTTTTAATTCCAGATTGTTATAAACACATTTTTTTATTTAGTTGCTAGGTTTGATAATATAGTACCTAGTACATGAACATATGTCCATTAAAATTCGCGACACTTGTTATTTAATTTTTTCAAAAATGGTTATCACAAATGCAGCCAATATATGAGAACTGCCGTAAGTTCAGTTGGGTGCACGTTTGCCTTATAATCAGGGGTTTCGGGTTCGATTCCCGACTTGAACATAAGTTTCCTCCCCAAGGAAAAAAAATTATTTCTGCGTTTGGTTGTGATTGTGCTGGTTCGCAAAATCACAACCAAACCCAGAAATACAAATTTTCACATTCAAATATTTATTTACATATCAAACGTAATATTTTGTGAAAATATTTTTATTCTCAGGCAATGTAACGTAAACAATATTATTATATTAAAAGCATAAACATTTAAATGTTCCTTAATTTCACTAAAATTATAAATCCAAGAGTTTGTGTGTACCTACGTTTTTATGTTTGTTTTCTCTTCACGCTGTAACGGCTGAACAGATTTGGATGAAATTTGGAATGTACATAGCTCATACCTATAGGATTAACACAGACTAAAAAAAACTTGATAAACGCGGGCGTAGCGGGGCACGGTAGTTAGTTTTAGGTTAGTCTCACCGATGTCTTCGCGAGTAGCATGCTGATGGATCACGCAGAACCGAATGACGTAGTATTCGCGCACCGATGCCGGCACCATATGAAGCTTGCCAGATGCGTTGATGTTAGTAAGCAGTTTCTTGTTCATTTCGTCTATCTGTTCCCTCGTGTCTCCGGGACCTCCCACTAGGCGGAAGCAAACCAGACCCAGCTAGAGAAAAACTGTGCTTAGTAAGCGTTTCTGTTGTCAGATCACGTTTCTAGATCGATATCATCAGAATAATAAATGATTGAGAATAATAAATGATTGAACGAAGCGAGGTCTCTAAGTTAACTTGCGTGGCACTTTGTTGGAACACCGTCCGTTTAATTAACCATACAAGCGAATAACTTTAAATTCTCAAAGGATATGTTAAACTGGGGCCCAAAGACAAAAATGGGAATTTAAAATGGTTGTTAATGCAAACATTAAGGTGATATGATACACGAAGTGGGGAGGAAAATATTATTTTACTGCCCGTTATTTTGAAAAGAGCTTTTTCAAGAAGAGTACGTGATGGTTAAAAAAAAAGTTAAAAATAACAATTTGGAAGGCCACCAAAGTCACTGGTTTTAGACCAATTTTTCCCGGGATCTATATTTCCTAAAACTATATGTAGCAAAGACCTAAGTCACCTACAAGACACGGAGCTTATATGTAACACAAGTGCTCAAGCCCACTACCTTCTAATATTTCTAAAACAAAGCTGTTAATTTAAGCGATAATCTTTACCAGAGACCTTGGAAATAAATAAATTCAAATTCTTTAAAATATTCACCGTGACATCGTTGCAGACTTCGAATCTATCATCCTTCTTGACTAGCTTCTCAAAGTACTTGGCCAGCTCGCAGTGCTTCCGTACGTATTTTTGTAGACCGCTGATGCCGTAGCTCCTCAGCATGAACCATAGCTTGAGCGAGCGGAACCGGCGGCTCAAAGGCACGCCCCAGTGTCGGTAATCGATAGCAGTATGATCGTAGCAGTGCTGTAGATAAAGAGGATCAACGACTAGCGCTGAAGTTAGTAAATATCGGTTAGTAACCCACAGAAGAGAGCAGTCAAAGCTGGTCAGCATCAGTTTATTCGGGTTGGTGTTGAACGAATCTGCGAATTCTATGCCGGCTAGACGATGCCTGTGCTCGGGGCAAAGGAAGGAGCTCCCAGCGTAAGCAGCGTCGACGTGGAGCCACACCCATGGGAACTTTCGGGTGACCTGACTGATTTCTGGTAAGTTGTCGTATGAGCAGCATGATGTTGTTCCCAATGTGGTGGATACGAAGAACGGGACCCGGCCGGCTTCCTCGTCTTCTTCCATTGCCTGTGAAGTAAGTGAGCTTTCTTATGATCCATCAAAACTAGTTTTCTAAACTTAAGAATATTATTTGATTTATGCTCTCGCAGCTTCTGATAATGATGATAAATGGGTACAGAAAATAACCTATATTTTTTACTACGTCCCTACCATTAAATCAAAATTTTTCCAACTGTTTAGCCATGGTAAAGGTAATAAACAGAGAGCGACTAAGATTTACTTTCTAATTTATTAAGCTACTGGAACATTATTGTGTAGTGACATGTTAGTATTATAAAGTATTCTGTGAAAGTAGTAAAGATAGATACAAAATAAAAACACCGAGGGTTCTGTATACCACGAGGCCGTATGCCCGACTCATATTTGGCCACACTCGAGCAAAAACAAAAAACTTTAAAAAGAAAAAAAAATGTTTCTTGTAGGAACGGTATTTATGTTTAAGGAGATCTTGAGGTTTTTGATTTTTTTTTACTGTTTGTTTCTTGTTAGTTTTGATGATATCCGAAATAATATGTTAACATTTTGTGAACATTTCAGCCAACTACATATCACAGTTTAAATATATGGACATATATATAGATAGACGGTCAGACAGTGTAGCTGTCTTTTTAGAGTCCCGTTTGCACCCTTTGTGTAGGTACATAACCCTTAAAACAGTAAGAATTTGGTATCTATATTTAATTGTAAAACGCCACGGTTCTGTGCAACCCGAAGGCATGCGTCGATTGAACAATATTTTCATTCAGCCGCGTTTCGAATTCCTCTGAACCGGAGCGCAATTAAAAAGGTCACTCATAAGAGGGTCGTATCGTGAAATTTCAATATTTGCGGCATAGAAAGTGGCGCACAATGCGGCTCCATTACCGCTCGGCGGCCGGCGCGCCACGTATTTCCGGCATTCAGGGATGCCTGGGTGAATCATTAAACGAGCTGCCTCCCGTTCCACTACAGCCCTGTCGCTTCAATTACCGCCTGATTATCTGCTTACTTCCAATCTACTATATTTCAACCCTAAATTTAAATAAGACTGTAAATTCATTCCTTGGCTTTAACTTATTAAAAGTAATTTATTCCAAGTGGAGCTTCTTTGGTTCCACACCTTTCTTTAGTCTTGATTATATATATTTGATTACTCAGTGATTTGATTCGTAATACAATTATAAAATAAGATAATCTTTTTTACTATAACCTCAAAAAAGTTTAAGAAAGAGCCGGTCAAATCCCTAAACTTAAAGCCTTAAATAAATTTTTAACGAGTCATTTTTTATGTAAGTACCTATATATATCTATCTATGTGTGAAGAGCCTCAATTCTTCATCTGACGCTCTCCTGACGCTCTATTCTATTGACTTAAATCCCTTTTAGTCCTCGTGTTTTTTTTAGTCATATATTTCTGAAGTAAAATTATTTAATAGTTTTAAGTACAAATAGTCATAATTATTATAACATGCGTGCGATGACGAGTCAGTCAAGTCAGTCTTCTCTTCTGGCGCTGCTTTCTGCACGTCAGGTGTAGGCCTCAATGTGGAGCCATTTTTTGCCTAAGCCGGGCGCCGAGGGCTACTACCCTCGGGGAATCTTGGCGAGAGTTCCTTGACTTGACTTGATTTGTGAGTTATATTATTTATTTAGTAAGAGATCTGTGGAGTTTTTATACCTACATTTGACAACGATGTACCTGGATTACATATTCGATGTTATCAAAAGTTTCATTATAAGCATTTTATATTATGTTTTGTCTTATTTTGGCGCTTAACATTAAGCTTTATAAAGCAGCTTTTATTAGTGAGGACGCATAAAAAGTATATGGATAGAAATAAATTATCCTATAAATTTTCTTTAATTTACCTACCTATACTTTAGTACTCACCTCTTTCAAAGTTTCCCCTCTCAACGAGCCATGCTCGTCTGGTTGCAAAATTCGTAGCTTGACGAAGCAGATCATCGCAGCTTTTTCTACGCAAGAGTGCGCTTCTTTTGAGCAGTAAGCTATCAGCTTTGATAGAAGAAGTCCCTCGTCTACGTTTGGAAACTGGTGCTTCAGTCGCTTGATGCCGTTAGCTCGAGCGGCTAGCATGGACACCAAAACGCACTCACTGGCTGAGCTCTGCGAACACATTTTTCTCATTTGTTGGCATTGATCTAGAAATGTATTGATTAAAATATACAACAAGACAAACAGTCATTCATCCAATTAGTCTTGAAACACATAATAATAAAGAATTTTGGTGTTAGAAAGACACGTCAGACGTAAAATTTACTTCAAATAAAAAAAAAACGCTTGGAAGATGATAAAAACATTATGAAGAACATGAGATTAAAATACAATGGAGGAAAATGGAAATGGTCTCGAAAAAAGGTCTTGAAGGGTAATTAACTAACGCAATAGCTGGAGATATGATTGCACCGATCTTCCAAGAATTTGTTCACGTGTTTATCCAAATAATTAACAATGAATTATATCATCATATCAAGCTTCATAAATGTGAGTTTATGTGTAAGTTTGTTTTCTCTTCTCGCCGCGGATTAAGATAAAAAAACTAATTTGCATAGCTCATGGATTAACACACAGATTACTGTTTAACTTGATTAACGTATGTGAAACCACAGCTAATATAATATTAGGTATTTAATTTTTTTTTTGTAGAGATCGGTAAACATAAATACTTAACAACAAATAAGTAAGTAGGTATGTATACATAGTTATGCCCATAAAAAACGTATTACGGATATGTTTCGTATTACGGATATGTTTATCCTCATTTAAGTTATGGAGTAATTAATATTTTGGGGGAACTCTGTAGAAATTGACTCAACTTTTTTACTACAAAAAGATGTCTAAGCGTGATTTTTAAAATGCACCATATGGAATCTTACGAAATGTCTTAAAAAATAACAAAATGCTCACTATTACCGATATTTACATTTATGGAATTTGTGTTTTTGTCAAATTTAACGTTAATTATTTCTTCAGTATCAAATCTTTTCGTGCGGAGAATCAAAGAACGAAACATAAATACAATATATGTATCCCACAATCAAACAATAGCATGTTTCAGAAGAGCACATTTGCAATGGCCATTAAAATATTTAATAACTTACCTTTAGAATTAAAAATGTTAGACAGAACTCAATTCAAAGTGAAGTTGAAGTCATGGCTTGTTTGGAAATCGCACTATAACTTAAAAGAATACTTTAGTGTATAAATGTCAATGACCTGATTTATTATTATAATGATGTCATCAAAGTAAACTAAGACAAACTGTTGCATACAATTTAGATTTTTATGTTAAATTTCTAGAGCACACTATTGTACGCCCGAAACGGGCAAACTGTTGTTACCTGTAAATAAGATGGTATTTTTTGTAATACCATCTTATTTACACAGTTTACAATAAAGGAAATTCTATTCTATTCTAAAATAATCTAGATCCAATGATCGTGTGTGATATTGAAATTTTTCTGGCACCCACATTACAAGTCTTTAAATGTAGTGCGGGGCTGTTAGTGTAAATAAAAAAAAAAGATGTTCCGGAGGCATTGACGTTGATGTCAGGTTTTGTTCCTTATTATCAAGTCCTAATTATATGTTATGAATTGAAATTAGAGGCAAACTGAGTATATACTTACGTTAATGACGCCTCCTCCTTTGCTCCCTTCTTCTAATGCTAAGAAAACTGGCGGTAAACCGATCGCTTTGCCTAAAAATACAAGAACAATTTGAAAATATATGTTGAGTATATATAAGTATATGAGACAAGGGGTAGGTACATGATTTAGTCGAGTATAGAATAATATTGACTGCGCTACACGCCGACTGTTTGAGCAGCGTGCTTGGACGCGGGCACGGTCGCCTCCCGTATAACGATATCCGCGCCCGATACCCCACATGTCGATCTGTTTGAACTGCCCTTTGGCTTAGTTGGGTGGCGTTCGCCTTCTAAGCAGTGGTATCGGGTTCGATACCCGGCGGGAACACAAGTTTTCTCCCCAAGGAAAATTTGTGTTTCTGGTTCTGGTTGTGACTGTGTGTGTGATGTGAATGTTTCCGGGACCCACGACACAAGTGATCGAACTTAGTGTGGGGCTGTGAGTGTGAAAGCGTTTATGTTTATGTGAATGCGTCCTGCGTGGCGCCGCCTTGGTCATCGCATTGACCAATATAAATCATCTACGCTAAAACTGAACGCCTTCACTCCAAAGTGTACGCTCAAGTATGTAAGTGGTCCTCGTGTCTTACAGGTAGTCTAGGTTGTAGGTTCCATTCGGTGTTCTATATAGAGTCTCATTCTAATCAGTTCAGCAGTCAGTTGTAGTTTCATCTCGCGACGTAAAAATTTAGGTATGCCGAAGAGCTCAGCATTTAGGTGTACGTATCAATCGCCACATATTACTCAATAGTTACTCCTTAAGCTGAGTCAGTTGATAACTAATTTTAAATATGAAAAATACCAACCCATCCAGTCGAGCATTATTACTTCCAGCTCAGTGCAAGCTGGGCTTGCTGCCTGAAACAAATAAAATTATTTTTTACGACAACAATACAATACAATACAAAACTCTTTATTGTAAAACCAGTTTCAGAGGTACCTATACAACTAAACATTTTGAAGGAATAATTAAAGATTATTACAATCGGCGGTCTTATCCCATATAACATTTTTTTCCAGACAGCTCGAATTTTGTAAAACTTGTATTTAAAATTACACTCATCTGAAATTAAAAGAGCTCTCTAAAGCCATCACCATCTTGTAGGTTAGCGAAATTTGTAAAAGGGCTCCTTCCAACCATTATAAGCGTAGGTATTTGAAGTGTTCAAGCCCACTACCAGTGTGCATCAGCGTGGTCATCAAAATGGCGGCATTGCGCCTGTGAATCCGCCTGTAATGGTCTATTTCACTATGATCACCTGGGTAATCATAGGCGACTCTTTAGTGTCCTTTGATCACCCGTGAATGTACCTAATCACCTAGGTCCTAGGTGATCATAGTCGACTCCATTCAAATTATCTATTCAGTATTCTTAAATCACCTGTAAAGAACCATGTAACACGTTGAGCCAAATATTAATCGAATGCTTATTCACAAAATGTTTTAAACTAACATAATTTATGACAACCTCATAACCTGGTCTTTGTTTTCTACCGACTTCACAAAAAACGAGGAGGTACTCAAGTCGAATGTATTTTTTATGTGTGTTTGTTTTCTAAATCGGTTCACGTGGAATTATGTTATGAGGTAAAAACATAATTCCACGTGAACCGATTTAGAAAAAATGTTTTTTGTTTGAAATATGTTGCTTTCCAATTGGTCCCATTTAAATTTTATCAAGATCTGTTCTTGAAATATTTTCGATAATGCGTGTTACCTAATCTGATCAAAGTTCCGAAGATAAAGCGGTGAAGACGGTTTATTTTTAAGCTTTGCTTGCATTTAATTATAAATACACAAATCCAATTAGATTCTCAAGTTATTTGCGGTATTAGCATTATAAGTAGTACTAAGTTAACCGACACGGTGTATTGTCTCTATTAACTATGAAGGAAAACACCGTGAGGAAACCAGCATGTCTAAGAATCACAACATTTGATGACTTGTGTCTTCTACCAACCTTTTATCATTGTGATTATGGCCTAGATAGGGGACGACAACCTTTTGAGTCGGTAGAGTCAATAATAACAATTTACATAATTTCTAAGTTTTTAAAGAGCCACCATTTTTTTTCTTGCCAACAATAATCCTTAATGCGGTGATAAGCGAGTACAAGTGACTGAGAGATAGAAATGGTGCCTAATCCTTATTAATCGATTCAGAATGATTTTTTTGTAAATAAGATCTCAAGAATCATATCATCATTCATCAAGAATCCAAAGAGCCGCATATGGCTCGCGAGCTGCAGGTTGCCGACCCCTGGCCTAGACTTTCTTCCTATAAGATAAAACGCCGAATCCCAGCAAAGGGAACGAAATAGGCTGAAGTTTATAAATGTTAGTAAATTACATATCATCGTAAACATAATAACATAAACTTTGTGTGTGATGTAAATGTTTCCGGCTCCCACGATACAAGTCTTTGAACTTAGTGTGAGCTGTGAGTGCGAATGCGTTAAAAAAAAAACGCTTTCACACTCACAGTCCCACAATTAGTTCGATAACTTATGTCATGGGTGCCGGAAACATTCACATAGCACACGTAATCACAACCAGAACCAGAAACGCACATTTTCCTTGGGCAACTAAAGCAACGGGCAGTTCACAAAACATAATTGTTACATACATACCTACATATTATACTGTATATAACGTCAGGGTATATACATAACTCTTTATTGAACACCATAAATAATGGAAGATAGGTTAAAAGATTTACTTGTGTTTTTATGGTCGATCTTATAGCTTAAAGCTATCTCTTCCAGACTTCCTTTTGTCACTGATTAGCCTCATTTTGGGTAGATAGTAATTAGAATACCAAGAACTTAGTAAGATGGACACTTAAAGTAAAAAAAAGTAAAGTGGTTCCACATTTTTACCGGTAGCTATAAGGTAGTCAGTGGAGCATGAAAAAATTACCTATTGCCTTGGGTGTTGTCACGATGTTACTTTCACTAGAAATGCAATCCTGGGAGGCGCCTTCAATACGAGTGGGCCATCATAGCTTTAAATGAATACTACTTTTTAAAACCCTACATTTGCGATAAGTAGCTGTCTAACGCCTTTGTTCCACAGCGCCTCGACAGCATCAATATTAAATGACCGCAATTACAGAACATCAATACTAACGCGATCGATATCTTTCCATACAGACATAAATCTAGGTGCAACATCATGGAATCCTCGAGTTAACTGCAGTTGAGACGCATATGCTATACATGCCGTAGTCGGTCACACATACAAGTATGTTATTTATTTCAGATCGCATTTAGCAGAGGAAGATTATAGTACAAGGTCGCGTATCTCAAACTTAGATTGTTGATGATTTTCCTATATATTTTGTAATAAAAAATTCTTTTTTGCAGTACTTTAAATAAAATCAGTGGTCTCTAACACAAGCAGATACCAAAACTACTTTTAATTATGAAGTAGGTATTGAGCCCATATAATTAAACGCAAGCAAAGCTTAAAAAAACCGACTTCACCGCTTTATCTTATTCATATTCATTTATTTATTGCAATCTATAATAATAGTAATATACAGGTGTTTTTTAGGAGTACAGTTCTATATAGACCCTGTGGGGCACCGCAATAATCTAAGAAGAGAGGAGGACTGCTAGGTTTTGTTGACAGATAAGAAATAAACACAAATACAACATAAGAAATATTATATAATATTTGTGTTTATACATTTCGTTATAGTAATTATTCAATTTAATATTGTCATAGAAAATATGTATTATCTTCGGAACTTTGATCAGATTCGATGTACTAAACACGCATTATTGACGATATCTCAAGAACTACTGATCACATCTTGATCACATTTAAATGGGACCAATTGGAAAGCAAATTCATTCAATCAAAAAAAAATTCCAGATCGGTTCACATGGCACTAAAATATGAGATAAAACACATACTCGTAAAACAAAAATACAATCGACTTGAGTACCTCCTCCTTTTTTGGGAAGTCGGTAAAAAAAAAGGGAAAACTGCTGTCGGATGGGATATCCCTGAAACGTTTTTGTTCGAGGGTTGTGATTGATCGCCGACTACTTAATTGCAAAATGAGGAAGTCCCCTATCAGGCTACTCGTATCATATTGCAAGTAAGGAAGCTTATAGAGTGTCTCTGAAACAACTTTGTTTCATAATCTGGAATTGGGCGGATCAGTTACCACACACCTATTATAAATTTTAGGCATGTATGTAGGTGAACTTTTACAATTATGTTTTTTTTGTACGTATATATGAAAACAACACGAATGTTCTAAAACATTCTACGTAAACTGCCCGTTGGCTTGATTAGGCACGCGTCTGCCTTTTAAGCAGGTGTATTGGGTTCGATTCCCGGTAAGAACATTTTCTCCCCAAGTGAAATTTGTGTTTCTGGTTCTGGGTGTGACCGTTCAAAAGAAAAAAACCTAGTCTTGCTAACTAATCAAGATCAGTTCAGCCATGACTCCAGTTAGAGGTTTATCCATAAAAAGAAAACAGACTAAAGTACATCATTTATTGATCGAACGAAGTGAGGTCTTAAAGTTGACTTTGGTGGTTCGGTACTTTGTATGTCCGTCTGTCAGAGGCATACCCAAGTAACAACTGTGCCAAGTATGTAATATAGTTCTTTAAACCTCCCACAAAATAAGTAGCGAGCGTTTTGCTATTTTTAATTTCCCATTAATTGTATTACTTTTTATTCAATAAAGATCCTAATAATCACACTAATATTATAAAAGCAAAATTTTGTGACTCAAACTGCTGGACTAATTATGATGAAATTTGGAGGTGGGATTGACACACAGGCTACATTTTACCCCAGAATTCCCTTTTAATTTCCCTTTACTTTTTTTTTTTTTATTTGTGACAGGCTAGTGTTTGACCACTATCTCACCTGATGGTAAGTGACGATGTGATCGAAGCTGGTAAACTCACTAGACCTGGAATACGCAGGCTCTCAAGGATAACTGCCGGAACACCGTATTTGGCTTGGCGGCAGACTTTCAACTTGATGGTGGTAAGCTACTTTGGTAGCTAGCCAGGCGAGCAACTCACAAAATGCTCTACCACCTCTCAAATGTCACCTGATTAGCACCACCCGGGGACCACGTGTAGGGAGTCAGACTTAAGGGGTATCCTCCTACGGACGTGGGTGACTCAGCCCCCGAAAGTTACGCGCGTAAAAACGCGCAGCTTGTAAGTTAATAATTTTAAAGGTATAATTCTGTAGCTATAAAGATAAAAAATACCCCTATCTCATGCGTATTCATTAGTATGTAACTTTGTTGTTATCTATATCATGCACATCTACATCATAGACAATTTGGTTGGCGTACAGGCTTGCACTATGCTACGTCTCTAAGTTACATCAAGCCTACGACGGTTACGGTTGCTAAGAATATCGTAGCACGCTGAAAAACCGTTAAAACGGCAATATATGTTAGAATATGAAATGTCCCAAATAAATATGTTTAAATTCTTTTGTATTCATTTATTTATCGGTCCATTAGGTGGCTTTTGATTCAACTTCAACACACACATTGTAGTACAGTTTCTTAATTAAAAGAGTGTAGATTTTAATTAAAAGCTAATCAGTTTTTAGTTGGCTTTTTGGGGCTGAATTAATTTTCATAGGAGGTGTTGACATTTCTAACTAAAATAATAATTTTAAATATTGTTAATTAAATTAATACCATATACTATCATGTACATCCATAGCTTTTGATTCAAATAATCACACATTGTAGTACAGTTTCTTAATTAAAAGAGCTAAGCATACATTTTAATTGTGTTGTGTGATAACGTTAATGTAGTCTGATAGTGCTGTAAATTTAATTAATAGGTTATCAGTTTTACCGTGAAAATTGGCTTCTATCGAATTATATCGAAGCGACACTACTTTAAGGCGGGTTCCATTGCATAGCAAGTTCAGAAGCAACATAATCGGAATATCCACTTTCAGAATGATGCTTTGCGCGGGCAGTCTGGTTGCAGAATGAGAGTTAATAAACTCTTCCGGATAAGTGGTAGCATCGATTCGATCTAGAACTATGTGTATGGACCGGTATACCACCTCGTCTCCTTCATCTTCTTCTAAAATACTGTGATTTATGGCAGCTGCTTGATCATTTTTCAGCGTAAATATTGCTCGTTCACAAAGCGAAGAATTGTCCTGACGTGTTACTTGAGATACATTTTAATTGAAATGAATGAGTTCCTTCACAGAAACTATTTTACGAAGGTTATCTGATAGTAGTTTACTAACGGTAACGATTGGGGAAATAAACTATCGCCGGTTTTTAAAAATGGCCATAAATTATTGCCTTCGGGCGTGGCCACCCAAGTGTGCCCTCATGTTCCCATCCTATGTGTTAATTTAGCATTAAGTTCGAAGTTCATTAAAATATAACATAAACATAAACGCTTTCCCCACAATAAGTTCGATGACTTGTTTTGTAGATGCCAGAAACATTCACATCACACACACGGAGAAAACTTGTATTCCCGTCGGTAACCGAACCTGATACCCCTGCTTAGAAGGCGAACTTTGACCAACTAATCCTACGGGCAGTTCAAATTAATTAAGTTCTTATATAAAAGCTAGTTCCAAAATTGAACAGATTCTGATGTCTTGGCGATTTATCAATGAATTAAAAATTATGATTACTTTTATTTCCAACATCCAATTGTAATGAAATAAAGTTAATCTATCGCTTAAAGCAAAGTTTATTCGACTCGTAAAATCCGTAGGAAAATGAGTTTAGTTGTCTTGGAGATCCGCTTAGTAGTTTCTATAGAACGTGAGATCCGGACAGTATTATATTGAAAGCAGTAGGAATAAGATACTTTTCTGCGTTGAAATGGAGCCTTTATTCTAAGTTAGACCTGTAGCAATACAGCGGTGAAAACAGCATTCAATTCCATGTAGTAGTTTTTGCGTAATGCGCGTACAAACATCCAGACAGTCAGACAATGCGGTAAAATCAAGCCTATATTTTAAGTTAAGCCTGTAAGGATCCCCATACTAGTTTTACTTCAATATCTTCAATGTACAGACATCAGCTTGTTACAATTTTATTTTTGTTACTAGTATGGGGATCCTTATTAGAGCAACAAATGCCAAAACAATCATTTTTAGAATTCTTGTCTGTCTGTCCGTCATGATGTTATTTTTAACAAAGTATAGCTACAGGCTTAACTTAAAATATAGGCTTGATTTTACCGCATTGTCTGACTGTCTCGATGTTTGTACGCGCATCGCGCAAAAACTACTGCATGGAATTAAATGCTGTTTTCACCGATGTATTGCTACAGGTATATATAAAAAATATAGGCTCCATTTTAATGCAGCGTCTGTCTATCTAGATGTCTGTACGCGCATCTTGATGTCAAACTATTGTCACAATTTTATTATAAGTATATTAGATAATTATAATGTGAAATTCTAGATGGATGTTTGTAGCTCAATTACGTCAAAACTACTGTACGGATTTGGATAAAATTTGGCACGCAGATACTTTATCACCAAGGTTAACACATTGAGATGGGACTTTTTACCTACTACGCGGACAAAGTCGCGGGCAGAAGCTAGTTTTCTATATAAAATCTACATAAACCCGGGCGGACATATTATAAGCGACTAGGGAAATCCTGTATGCTCACTGCCCACCAGCTAAATTTCAGCTTCATAGGTTAGTTTCGAGATTTCGATTCAAGTGAATTTCTCTTTTTGTATATACAGGGTAATTCATAAAATACTAGAAAGCTCCTAGACCTAATTCTTGTTCTAACCCCATAGTTCATTTAGTTGCACGACTTTCTTCTGAATGCGATATTTTCCATAATATTGAAGATGATATATACAGATAGGATACATCCTATACAAACTAAAATAAATAGTTGTTTAAACTGCACTATTCCATAATTAACGGCATCGCTGCGCCGCGCCGCGCCTCGTAATATGCACAATATGCACACACCAACGACAGGTCGTCGCTTGTTGACCTGATACTTAGAACAGACAAAATAAATAATATAATTTAACTTTTATTTAAAATTATAACACTGATTTGCAGCTGCCCTAGCACGAAAAACGTTGGTCTCAATGGTTGGAATGATATGCCAAGAGGTTTCTGGTATTTTACAAATTACCCTGTATATCCTACTAATATTATAAATCCGAAAGTTTGTGTGTAAGTGTGTGTGTAAGTCTGTAACTATGTTTGTTCCCTCTTCACGCTTTAACGGCTGAACGGATTTGGATGAAATTTTGAATGTACATAGATTATACCTAGGATTAACACATAGGCTACTTTTTAACTTGATAAAAGCGGGCGAATCCGCGAGGCACGGCTAGTTTTAAATAAACATTTTAAAATATGCTTACCCAAGAAAATCCAATGCATCCAATGCCGCCTGACAGCATATCCCCCAGAATTGAGGGGTACCCGTTGCCCGCAGGGAAATAAGCGTGAAACCGCGGGTGCTGCCAATGGGTAACACCTGGCATGATCTTCTTCTCCACGTCTTCCATTACCTCCTCCCATGGTTCAGGGTAGTGGGGCGCTTCAGCAGGCAGCGCGGCTCGAAGGTACCCTGGCTCTACAGAAGGCACCACGCGTCTCGATTGCAGCGTGTTCATGTACGTGCAAATATAGTCCACCATCTCCTTGCCTCGAACTCGGAATTCTTCCACATCCATGGTTACAGTTTTTAAAACTGTAACTTTAATGACAGACAAATATCTCAAAGTTTTTAATAGTTTGTTTTAGTTTTTATGGTTTGGTGACAGTGCATGCGCTCTGATGTAAGCCTCGCGACGGCCTCGGGCTGACTCGACGGCCGCACACTCTTGCGGTTAAGAGGAAGGGAAGTAGGGGTGGGGGGCAACTGCGAGCGTGAAGGCCCGCTTCACGACATCTGGCTGGATTAAGACGCAGGAAAATAGCGATTTTCACGGTAAAATTATATTGTTAAGCGAAATTGGCTGTTAAATGAGTAATTTTTATGTTTTTCTTGCATAAAAATGTTTCCTCAGTTATTTTATTTATTAATTAAGAAACTTATAGCTAGTTACAAAATATAGGTACACTGATAAACAATGAGAGCCAATAATAAAAAACCACTCTTAATCATAGAGTAAAAATAAAACTAAAAACTTAGACGTAAACTTACGTTGCTTATGTAATAGAAAATTAATACAACATTAAATTAAAAAGAAAAAAAAATCAACTTTGAAGAATGCGCTAGTCAGCAGTACTTTAAGTTGTCCACTAGAAGTGTTGTACAGGTCAACAGTGTATTCGGCTAAAAGCTCACTTCACATTGGTTCAAGTGCTAGTAACATATATTCTCTTCATCAACAAATATTGTATAACAAAAATTAAAAACCATACTAAACGTAGAAATAAAGAAAGATTTTTTTGTCTTTATTGTTTATTTATTTTATTTATTATTATTCATTTGTTTACATTAAACATGAATATCATTTATTACAGTGTTACAGTGTAATTTCGCTACTATTTACATTATAATTTATAATAGCTCTACTACTAGACTATGGACTCGTTTACTTAACAATGACTGCAAAAAAAGTGTGAAGCTTACATACAGTAAAAGAAACTGATGAAAGTGACAACTATCTATAGTTGTCTCTTTTTGGTTACACTTCTTCGTTTCATAAAATCCAATCTGCACCGTCCCAAACAAAAAGTTCAGTCCCGCTCCCGCGCTCGCTACGCTCGTGCAGTAGCGCGGAGCCGCCCAACTAGCCAATGATATGCCACCGTAACCGCCCGCCCCCGGCCGTTGCCATTTCATTGTGTCAGCTGAATGCTTCTGCGAGTATAAACTCGACACTCTACTTTCCGCACATTTTTTATGATCCGATAAGTGATGCCCATTTGTGGTTTTTATTTTAAAACTATTATTGAAATGATTTGATTCAGGTTATGCATATATTTGACCACTGTTTTATTTTTACTATTCCTGTCGTAATTTTGAGCCCATATAAACATAAACGTACAATGATTCGTGTTGTGGGTACCGGAAACATTTACATCCACAATCATGACACAAATTTCTCTTGAGGCGAAAACTTGTGTTCCCGTCGGGAATCGAACCCGGTACCCTTAGAGGGCGGACTCGCAACTAACTACTATCCCACGAGCAGTTATCCCACAATATAGAGTAATATTTAAGTGTATTGCTTACAGTTTATATGGATTGATTGGCAATAAACAATAAAAAAAAAAAAAAATGCCCGCCGGAAATTATACCCGATAACCCAAGGCGGACGCGCACCCAACAAGTTCATTCAAACATCCATAGAAATATAATATTTTTCACATATTTCTTAAAACACTGACGTCCAACTTTATTGCGTTATTCCTCTCCATCCAAAGATTTTCTAGAATAGATCGCTTTAAGCAATAAGAGCGCCCATTGTTAACCTTATTTTGTTAATCAATATTAATTGTTTAATTGTTTTTGTCACAATTAAATTGTTCAATACAGAGTTTATCTATATACCTATCTACATTTAGTGTTAAGAATTAGTACACATTTGCAAAAAAGTGAATGTATTTTAATAAAACAAAGTTACCATATACCGTAAGTAATGTTTTTTTTTTAATTATTTCAATCCTTGGTACAGTCGGCTTGATAATTAATTTACGTACTTAATCGTAACTTGATATTGCACACCATTGTTACTTATTTTTTCTTCGCCATCAGTTTCCACAATATAATTAAACGCAAGCAAAGCTTAAAAAACCGACTTCACCACTTTATCTTTTGAACCTTGATTAGATTGAATTAAATATTGAACACGCATTATTGACGGTAACTCAAAAACTAGCGATCAATTCTTGATCGAATTTGAATGAGATCACATGGAAAGCACCAGCTTTCAAACAAATTACAAAACTTAGTGGTTTTTAAATGCTATACTATCAAATTTTTGTATACTTTTTAAATGGTAAATAAATGAAAAAAATAAAAAAAATAAAAGAATAATCATCAAAATCGGTTCACAACGAAAGAAGTTATGAGGTAACTTTAGAAGTCGGTTAAAAACGAGAACATCGTCAATGTAGTCCACAGAATACGCATTATTGGGGATATTTCAAAAAAACTACATGTCAGATCTTGATCAAATTTAAATGGGACCACATGGATAGCACCAGCTTTCAAATAAAAAATAATGATCAAATCGGCTCGCAAGTTATGAGGTAACACACATAAAAAAATTAAAATAAAAAATACAGTCGAATTGAAAACCTCCTTTTAAAGTAGGTTAAAAATTATAAATCTACTCTATTTAACTAGTATAATACTAGCTGACCCAGCAAACGTTGTTCTGCCTTAATTTTTAAATCATGCTGAATAAAAAAAAAAATTGTTGGACCACTCGTTACATTTAGGGGTATAAAAAATAGATGTTGACCGAATCTCAGACCCACCCGATATGCACACAAGATTTCATAAAAATCGGTTGAGCAGTTTCGGAGGAGTAAGGTAACTAACATTGTGACACGAGAATTTTATATATAAGATGTAGGTCTATCATGGTAGAGCACTCATAGAGTACCGACTTCATACATCCCATAGCACGACAATTTAACTATGCCACACTCGAAAGTGCAGCCTTAGTCAACCGATAAACTTAAAAATCAGTAAAATCACTTATCCATACGGAACTTGGTCAGCATTTTGTTGGATTCTTAAGTGGACACTTACGTATCTAATGCAGTTCACCCAGTTACAGCGCAGTTAAAGAGGTCGGTCACCAAAGGCCGAGCCAAAGTAATAAACACATATTAAGTGTATTGGAATCATTAATAGAAAAAAATCCCGTCAATTATCACGTTTCTAACTATAATTCTTATGTGAGTGACCAAATCAGTTTAAACCTTTTATATTATATTACACTAGCCGTACCCCGCGGCCTCCCCCGTTATTATCAAGTTAAAAAGTAGCTTATGTGTTAATCCTAGGTATAATCTATTTACATTCCAAATTTCATCCAAATCCGTTCAGCCGTTGAAGCGTGAAGAGGGAACAAACATACTTACACGCACACACTTACACACAAACTGTGAACTGTCAAAATATGTGGTTTTGAATGTAACAATCACACTCAGAATCACTGTGTGTGATGTAAGTGTTTCCGCCATTCACGACACAAGCCATCAAACTTAGTGTGGAGCTGTGAGTGTGAAAGCGTTTATTATTGTAAGTATTATTATTGCAATATAGAATCCATATTATATTTTTATGTGACCGAGTGTTATGACGAGACGAGCAACTCCCTCACTGAACGGTAATGGCAAGCATGACGCTCTTCTAATGGAGAGCGTCATGCTTGCCATACCGTTCAGTGCCATCTAGAATTTGGGATTTCAACTATTCAAGATCTAAAATATAATGTACTCGTCACCTGATATTATCTCATTTTAGATCTTAAATCCCTATATGATATTTCATATAAAGTATAAACTTATATGAAAAAAGTTTACATCACTAAAAAAAATATTTTTGTTATTGTGTGATGAATGAGCAAGATGCTCGCCTGATGGTAAGCGTTACGCTTGCTAATATTCAGTTCCACTCGGATTTTATAACTTAAAAGGTGAAAATCCTGCTCGGCATAGCACTGCGTTCGTCACCCTGTTAAAATCGTAATATGTAAATGTTAAATCTCTTAAAGCCCTGTAATTTCGCTGACTGTTCGAATTATCATACGTATGTACACATACGGATAACAGTATTTTTATTTATAGTTGAAAAATAATTTCATTGAAACCATTGTATATTTATTTATTTATTATTTTATACAGTTTAGCTTTACACGGAGGACTTATTGCTTATTCACCATTTTCTGCCAATCATTTCTATCAATCAGATATACAGCTAAAGTTTGGTCACTGCTTGGTACTTGAATAACTGGTAATGGATTTAGTAACAAATAAATAAACGCTTTCACACTCACAGCTCCACACTAAGCTCCCATGATTTGTGTCCAGGGTGCCGGAAACATTCACATCACAACACACACAATCACACCCTGACAAGAAACACATGTTTTTCCTTAGGGGAGAAAACTTGTGTTCCCGGCGGGAATCGAACCCCATACTCATGCTTAGACGGCGGACGCTCACCCAACTAAGCCAACGGGCAGTTCATCAGTATTTTGGAAAATAATTTCCTTTAAATAACTTTTTTATGCCATTTAATTTAACTTTGAATTAAACAGAATCACTTTCACACTCACAGTCTCACACTAACTTCGATGACTTGTCCCGTGGATGCAGGAAACATACTACAATCACAACCAGAACCATAAACACAAATTCCCTTAGAGAGAAAACTTGTGTTCCAGTCGGGTATCGAACCCGATCTCCTTAAAAGGTGAACGCGCACTCAACTAAGCCAAAGGGCAGTTCAATTATATCAATCTGAAGAGGAAAAACACGCGGACCCGTGCAAACGTATGACTCGTGAAAATGTATGGAGGTATCACTTGCCTCTAATCCGAGAGGTAAGTTGGTTATAAATAATTGAAACGCTCGAAATTGGTGGAAGAGTGTCTCTCAAGTGGCTGAGTGAGCTCCATGAATATTCAGGGTTCATCTCAGCCGGAACTCTTAGTACTGCCCGCTCAGATCGTCACTTCACTCAATATACCCCGTTTGAAATACTGAAAAGGATAATGAAATTCGCAAAAAGTCATTACAGCCGCAAAACTTAAATAGGTTGTAATTAACGTTTAATATTTGAGTCGTTTCATACGTAAGTATTATTTAGTGCTTTGATTTTTCATTGTATATTATTCAAGAAGGTAGTTATATATTCTACAATGTAAGTATTTTTGTTGCCGCAGTTGATCACTATACGCTTATGTCATCGACGTAAGGGCGAGTTTAGCGGAGCAAAAATAAGGATTTTACTCAAGATCGCAAGTCTACGATTTTTGAGGAGTTTGCTTTTTTTTTCGAAAATATCGCAGTTCTTCCTTAGGATGTTATATAAATATGCTTGTGTGCAATAAAATCGAAGTGTCTTTGTCTTTGCATAACACGAGATAATAATAGATTAAATAAATATAGCTTATAATTAAAAAAAGACCAAATGTGATATTAGACTCTTTGATTATATACCTGTCAGGTATATAATCAAAGATTAGACTATAGCGTCGCTTAGAAATTTGATTTATAAAGCTTTCTGCAATGCTACATTGAAATTATCAGGGCCGTATTATCCATAAGGTGGATTAGGCAACTGCCTAGGGGCCCCGCACCGGGTAGGGGCCCACGGAAACCTAATCGATGCGGGCATTCCCCATTATTAATATTGTTTTTATTACTTCATGACCATGGATGCATAGTCCTTCAGTTAAAATATTAAACAAAAATTACCAATTTCTATTTTTCATAATAAAAGTCTTAGTCACAGTCAAAGTCAAGTAGTTAGTCATAGTCAAGTCATGCCCTAGTAAAATGGTAGAAACTTTACTAGAATTTCTATTGGAGTTTCGGAGCGAAGGCGAAAATCACGTTTTTCAACTTTGTATGATTTACCTACACTTATGCACATATACTAGGTATATTAATGGTTAATAATCCACCATTATTACACATTAACACATGAAGAATCACAGGTTTTGGAAAATTATACAAAATCATCAACGCCATTTTTTAACTTTCGCGGCAAAACTCCTTTTGGGTATTTAAAATACCTAAATGCACAGTATCACTAAAGAAGCATCAACATAGTATATTTATTATGGTTTATGTTTAAAAAAAAGTGAGTAATTTACCTACTTATAAACTCGCTATAAAAGATTTCAACGCGCGTTCATGTTTGTTTCACAAAGAAATTACTAACTATTAATAATTAATACCTAACTATGTGCTTTGCCCGCAATAGTAGCTTATAAAAAATACCAATGTACTATGGGCATACTTATTTTTCATCCCAATAGAGATACCAGTTTCGAATATAATAATTAATAATCTCCCACAAGCATAAACTTTCGGATTTAGGATAATAGTATGAACTGTGATATTGTGATTATTGTATTTTGTTTAACCATAATTGAAATAAAAGAAAAGCTTAAAAAAAACGACTTCATTGCTTATATTTCGGTTTTGGCTTGACCGATTTCGATAAAATGTATATGGTCCCATATAAATTTTATCGAAATCGATCAAGCCCCTCTACCAAACAAAAAACATCATGAAAATTGATTCATAATTGGCGAAGATATCGCGTAACATACACACACAAAAAAACATACAGTCGAATTGAGAACCTCCTTTTTTGTAGTCGGTTGAAAATATAACAATGTTGACATTTTGTCCTTCATTATAATACAATACTTAACCTAACTCACGTTCACATCAAAATTACTGTTTAGTATTAGACATAGATAGATAGATAGATAGATAGATAAATTCTTTATTTGCACACCAAAAAATAACAATTACAAAGAAATCTTAAATATAACTTAGGAGCACAAAGGGCGGTCTTATCGCTCAAAGCGATTTCTTCCAGACAACCAAAGTCATCGAGTAAGTACCAAAATTAGACCGATAAGAGGGTATTGTCTAAAAAGTTATGCTAAAATAATTAAACGCAAGCAAAGCTTAAAAAAACCGACTTCACCGCTTTATCATCAGAACCTTGATCAGATTTAATGTATTGCACACGCATTATTGACTATAACTCAAAAACTAGAGATCAGATCTTGATCTAATTTCAATTGGGCCACATATAAAGCATCAGCTTTCAAATAAAAAAATCGGCTCACAACGAAAGAAGTTATGAGGTAACTTTTGAAGTCGGGTAAACGAGAACATCGTCAAAGTACGCATTATTCGTCACAAAATAGGCATTATTGACGATATTTCAAGAACTACTGATCAGATCTTGATCAAATTTAAATGGGACTAATTAGAAAGCAACATCTTTCAAACAAAAATTCGAAATCGGCTCACCCGGAGAGAAGTTATGAGGTAACACATATAAAAAAAAACAGTCGACTTGAGTACCTCCAACTTTTTTGGGAAGTCGGTAAAAACAAGGGTTGCCTGATCTTGATACTCGATAAGGTAGAGTTGCCGACAACTGGCCCACGGTGTACTACTTAGACTGGGCAGTGACATAGGCTACTTTTAATTTTGAATCATCATTACTATCACTGTTAACTCGGCAGACTACTTGACGTCAGGAAACTCGGCATGCATCTGCGATGCAACTCAGTTTTTTAATACTAGTGAAATGGCTCCGTTACAATAACTTTTAATTCGTACTTATTATTATTATGTATTGTTATTACTACATCGTATGTAATAGCTAACGGCGAGAACTTATTGTCTAGACAAACTTAAGCTAGGTTTACAGGCGATATAAAGCAATTTGTGTTTAATTAAATTAATAAATGAATATGAATGTGAATATCATGAACCAGGGAAAACAGGTCAGACAGTTATTTGGGGTTTCAAGCTATGATCATCTTTGATAACGATTTATTTTTTAATTTTATTTGGCGTATTTTTCAAGTTATCCAGGATCTATTTTTATTACGCACCTTTCCCTATAAAAGCATTTTAAAAATGTATTGATGTGGAAATCTCACTTTACAATAAGGTCCTATATCGGGGAAGAAACGCCAAGGAGTCGCCGGCTCGGCGGCGGCATTCGCATTCTTATCATCCCGCATACCGAAGTCATATTATTATGTGATCTTCACTAGATCACCGTATTACCGTACAGAACACGCCAGAAAGGAATATTCAATCAAAAGTGTGGTCACCATCAGCAAGCGTCTATTGGACGTATCCTTATTTTGCATTAGACGCTTGCACCCGTTTTGATTACATATGTTTTTATTTTTGGATATGGGGGCATACCCCCATATACTTTCTAACCTAACAAACTGGTTTAAAAAAATCTATGTTGGAATATAACAATTTGGGTAGGTCTAAAAAGGCAGTCATTAAAACATTTCGACTATGTATGACTTTAATGGTTTATTAAAGATAATATATATATTTTGACTTTACTTACGTTTTTTTTTTTACTTTAGTAGTCACCAAAGTCACTGTTTTTATCCCTATTTTGTCCCGGGGTCTATCTCAAAAATCAGCTTTACATTTAAAGCTGAAACTCATATATTATATCCTGTACTTGAACAACAGAAATCAAACAATTATTTTAAGGAAAAAAAGTTATAAGCAATAAACAGTTTGACTCTAATAGGCAAAACAAAGGCGTGAGATCTCAATTCGGGGCGAACGACTAGTAAAGTAATAAGACTAAATTAGCTAATGAGGACCTATATTCTATATTTTCCGATTTATATTATTAATGCTAAATATCTTTGTATGGCTTTAAACCTAAGCAGATCCTTATTGTTTTTTTATATTATTACTGTTTCATATCAAAACAATGTACAAGTGTGCCACTTGAGGCCACTTCCCATACTGTCACTGATATACTGTGATTAAATTGTGCTCCACATCTAAGCGTCTCCGAAGTCATCTCATTCAACGCTTCTGGACGCCGATCACGTTCCATCGAATTATTCAATAACTACGTATAAGTACTGAATTCGGCTTACGCAATATTTAGCTCCTTTCTGTAAATAATTTGATGATAGGCCAAGGATAACGAAATTATTATTGATCTTTGGTTATGAAGTAAGTAGAGATCACCTCATCATTAAACAGTTCAATTGAACGCCTCACCATTAAAGTCAAACATAGTCGAAATGTTTTAATTTTTTAACACATTCAACCTTAACAGTCACTAAGTTCAGAAACTTGTATCGTTGGTGCCTGAAACATTTACACACACAGTCCACCTATAGAAAAAGAAGCACAAATATCCCTTGGAAAGGGAAAATTGTGCTCCTGCCGGGAATCGAACCCAAAACCCACGTCGCAGAGGGCAGAGATTTGCTAACTGCGCCAACTGGGTCGTCAAAATCAAAATCGTTTATTCACATGGGCCCCAAAGAGGCACTCATGAAAGTTAATGACTACACCTACTGCCAGATTCGCAAAATTACAGCCATTTCGAGAAGAACCTGGCAAGAAACTAGCCATATACTTAGTATGACCATAAATAAGTGACGGTATAAGGTCATAAGGTACCTAGTATAGTAGTACATACAGTTCCCTCGTAGACCATTACGATGCCAGCGTCGATCGGGGGTAAAACAATTTAGGCTCTCCGTTCCTAATAGAATAAGTTCGCGGGCCTCCGCCACCGCCGCCGCCGCAATTATTGAACAAACTCAATAAACTCGGAGCGTTTTACTTATCAAATAAATACGTATTTTACTGTTTTGGTACAAAATAAATGCTTTCTAAACTTGTAGTTCGCTTTGGGTCCTGTATAATGTAAAACGTCATCCATTTATGGTTGACATACCTCCGGTTCGCACGAAGCGTTTTGCTTCTACGTTTGTCATCCGTGCTGCGAAGGAGTAGAATTTATTGCCCGCGTCTTTGTTCCCCGAACAGTATAATCTGGTACTCTTCAAGTCAAAAGTGAATAGGTATCTTCTAGGCAAGCTTGCTACATCTCCGGCCGCATCATCACTTTCCATCAGGTGAGATAGTGGTCAAATGCGAGTAATCATAAAATAGAATATCGAGTAAAAAAAAAAAGTCTGGTGAAATTCTGAAATTATTGCATTAATTCAATCTTAAATTAATCGCAAAAATCGCATAAATGGTATTTATCGTATCTCGGTTAAAACTCCCACACAACCCCGCACCATGTTCAAACATTCACATCGCACACTCTCATAATGCACGGATAACCAGATACTCAAGTCATTTTGTGAAGATAAGAAAACACAATTTGTGCTTCCACCGGGAATCGTTCTCAGTACCTGCAGCGTAGCAGAGAGACGTACCACTACATTGTCGCAAAGAATATATAATACTGAAACGTGAATGGATCGTTTGCTCACTATGGTGCAGTAAGGACAAAATAAGCATAAATGGGGACTTCGACCAACTTTGTTTTGGAATCTAACGAAGTGATCATAAATACCAAATATTTCGTTTCATATACAGGGTAATTTGTAAAACACCAGAATGATCATACATTGATTCTAAACCTTAGCTTTTAGTTTTACAACTTTTTTCTGAGTGCTATATTGACCGTAATAATTAAGATGATTTATTATATAAAATCTATAATTAATAGTTGCTTAAACTACTCCGTCCCGCAGGGAACGCGAACGGCATCGCGCCTGTATATACACGCCAACGGCCAACACCAGTTGACACTTTAGACTTAACAAAGAAGATAAATAAAAAAGACGTGTGGCACTCGGGGACTGCCGCGGTAAAGCTATTGCATAGCATTTTTTATTTTTCAGTTTAATTTTTCTTCACAAAAAGCTTTCGGTCACGTTGAGATGCGAACTCCGTACCGATGCATACGATTTAGTATCCAATACCAATCGGCTACCGAGTCTTCAAACTATAACTTCGAAATAAGCATATAGATCTTGACGTTTACTTTAAAAACGTAAACGTCAAAACCTATACGCTTATTTCGATGTTATAGTTAGAAGACTCAGTAGCCGATTGGTATTGGATACTGAATCGAATGCATCTGTACGGAGTTCGCAACTCAACGTAACCGAAAACTTTTTGTGAAGTCGTGGGGGGCGTTAGGTTTTTTCGTTACGGAATTTTTGGATTAGGTCTCCACGCTCAAGGCCCGCGATAGAAGCTATGCAATAGCTTAATAAAGTTCAACATTTATTTCAAAAATTATAAAGTAGAATTTGCATTAGCCGTACCACGAAAGAGGTTGGTCGCAATGGTTGGAATGATGTCCTAAGACGTTTCTGGTATAAAAATTAACAAATTACCTTGTATATTCTGTTATACGTGCTCTGAATCTCAAGACACAGGCCCAAGCCTAGATTAGCTTTAATGAAAACGTATGCTATGTATATATATATATGTCAACATGTGTATGTACCACGTATTGACGTATTGTTTACTTTTTTGACCTATAAACAAACATTATCATTATCAAATTTTTATATCATGAATGTGAGACTGAAAACTTAGTTCTTGCTTGACATTTTCAATGTCGGAACTTGGCTCCGGAGAGCTACGCATAATATTTATAGGTAAAGCTATTAATTTATAGCAGTGCTCCGCGGTTTTACCCGCGTAAGTCCCGGACACGCAGTAATTCTGGGATTAAAAGAAGCTTATGTGTCGATCCAGGTAATCAGTTACCTCCATTCCAAATTAAATCTAAATTGGTCCAGCCATTTAAGCGTGTACAAGTAACAAACATACAAATACACGCTTTCGCCTTTATAATATTAGTGTGATAATTATATACTTAAGCACTCTAATGGCATTTCTGTGTCAGTTTAATAAAGGTTTGAACATGACATAGATTTTTTGATAGTTTCTTAGTTCGGGAACTACCTTTTAGGACTAACGTTTCCCTCATACCAACAGCTCTGAAATTGGTCAAACGCTAGCTTATCTAAGCCGATATATAAAAAAGTAGGTTCATGTAAAATTAATTTTCTTTTAAAACTATGAACGAAATACGCTTTACAAAATTTGATTTTCAATCTACCCACGCTATTTCTACCGACCAAACGTCTCAGTAATCTAATAGCCTACACTTTACTGAATAGCCGCTCCAATCTCGCGAACAACAAACAACACCCACCGCGCCGACAGATTTTTACGACATCTCGAATTCTCGAAGCAGATGCTCAATAAATATCGAGGAAATAAAAGGTAGAACTCGTAGTGGAAGAGAAAATAGACTCGTTGAAATCTAATTTCGCGTAACCATAACGGGCAGGCACTCGAGAGCGATGAGCCATCGGCGACAGACGCTCGGCTCATATCAATTCCTTAATTGAGGCGTTTCTTCGCTCGAACGCTCCTTCTGAAAAACTCGAACGCTTAGAGCGAGCTGAGCGCGCCACCCTTTTTCTTATTCTAATTTTAGGTACCGTCAGTTTGAAAGTAATAAACATTACTAAGGTTATAACCTAAGCTTGAGAGTTAAGTATTGGAGCTGGCTTAATTGACCGAGCGAAGAAATATTCTGTATGCTATATAAAGCTGTGTATGCCTAAAATAAAAAAGGCAATTACAATGTTATATAATTAAACGCAAGCAAAGCTTAAAAAATAACCGACTTCACCGCTTTATCTTCGGAACTTTGATCAGATTAGATGTACCCTCTAAACACGCATTATTGACGATATTTCAAAAACTACTGATCAGATTTTGATCAAATTTAAATAAGACCAATTGGAAAGCAACATCTTTCAAACAAAAAAAAATCAGAATCGGTTCACGTGGAAAGGACACATAAAAAAAATACAGTCAACTTGATGACTTCCTCCTTCTTTGTGAAGTCGGTAGAAAATATAAAATATTTAGAGCACCCGAGGGACATTTATTTTTTGCGTCGTGTGGTATCGTTTAAATTAACTTAAAGCTAAAGTAGAGTACGAAACTGTTATTCTATGTTGGAATAAACAATTTGTTGGAAACTCACTGGTTAAGACCTGTTTTATAAATGTGATTGTTTTTCTACCCATATAAAGCCGAATTTAACGTATACTATCCGTAATATCTTGTACTTGAATAACAAATGCAAAATTAAACATTTAGTTTGAAGAAAAATTGTTATAAGCAATTAACCTAAAAAGTTTTTCTCTTGGTAAAATGTAGGCGCTAGGTCTCGGCGAACTACAAGTATAGCTAAATATGTATAACTCTATCTTATCTAATATAGTAGTACATAGAACTATCTGTTTAAAGAAGGTGGGTTGATTCAGATTGAATTGGCAGCAATCTAGAGTCCTCTCAAATTAATTAGAAGATTTAGAATCATCAATGACAAATAAATAAATCATCATAAATTCAAGTACCTTTACGAATTTTTACGGAATTATACCAGTAGGTACTAACACGTAATATAATCATGGAGTTTCAAGTATGTAGGATATATTTAGTAGAGCTCTATGTCATAAAAATAAACAAACATTATATGTAAATCCAAAACTTTACTATTAAAAATATACAAAGAATCCAATCTAAAGAATTAAGTATATACCATTTATCAAACCACATAATATTTTTTTCGCATATATGTACCTAATTTTGTTTTGTTAATCTATTCAGGATAACTAACATAGCTTATTTAAAAAGCTTACCATAAGCAACTTCTGTAACTGTTGCTGTTCCGTACATCAACCAATACACACTGTTACATAAGTAGCTACTTTTATCCCTCTAATCTTCTGACCGACCGAGGTCAGCGTTTGGCGTCTTCATAACCTTCGTTAACGATGCTTTCAACTTCATCATCTAATATCACTGGTTGGCTCATTGAGTACGGACCCTCGTTGCACTTAGAACCCTTGCAGGAGTAATTATCGAACTCGCAGAATTCGCCCATTATAACCTGTAATTATAGAGTAAACTATATATATATATATATCCACTTCCTGATGTCCGATTTCTTTGGTGTACATATGTATCTTCGGTGACAATACAATGATATGGTACCATGGAGCTGGTCTGATGATGGAGACGGAAGATGGCCATAGGAACTTCCAAACTAAACAAGATAACCCAATCGAGTTTCGACTCGTTTTGACAAGTTGTCTAATTATATAACGTTTTAGTCTTTTAAGGGTTCCGCTCCCAAAGGCTAAAACGGGACCCTATTACTAAGACTCCGCTGTCCATCCGTCTGTCTGTCCGTCTGTCACCAGGCTGTATCTCATGAACCGTGATAGTTAGCCAGTTGAAATTTTCACAGATGATGTATTTCTGTTGCCACTATAACAACAAATACTAAAAAACATAATAAAATAAATATTTAAGGGGTCTCCCATACAACAAACATGATTTTTTTTGCTCGTTTTTGCTCGATATTGATAACGGCAACAGGTAGACGCTTGAAATATTCACAGAATATTTAGTTATATATTCACTTTAAAACTAATTAATAAAATTAAAATAAAACAAATATTTAAGGGGGACTCCCATAAGTTTTTACGATTTTTTTGCCGTTTTTATAGACATAGTTGCGGAACCTTTCATGCGCGAGTCCGGCTCGCAGTTGGCTGTTGCTATTTATTTACAACTGGTAAAAGCTTGTATTTAAAACTTTTTTTATATATTATTATTTTTTATATTACACTCGCTAACCTGCTCCTTAGCCCGTGCTAATCGAAATTCCTTTCTAAGCCGACCTACTTCACATGAATTTCTCTTTTACAATAATTTTAGAAGATTAGATAGGTACAGATTAACTAAACTCTATTTAGTAACATCAATTACATGAGGGTATTTAGAATATTATTACCATTAACACAGAATAGTCATATTGTTATTACCAATCATCTAAACGCAAACAAAGTTTAAAAAACCGACTTCATCGCTTTATCTTCGGAACCCTTGATCAGATTAAATGAATTAAATACGCATTATTGAGGATAAAATCAAATCTACTGGTCAAGTCTTGATCAAATTTAAATGGGAGCACACGGGAAAAACGGCTTTAAAATAAAAAAACATCAAAATTGGTATACCTATAAAGAAGTTATGAGGTAACAAACATGAAAAAAATACGGTCGAATTGATAACCTACTCCTTTTTTTGAAGTCGATTAATGATTTAATTTGTATTTTATGTATTATCATTTATTACAGATTCGTCTATGTAATAAAACCAGCAATAAAAACAATTAGTATTGTTATAATTTAAGGGTATGAAACATGTTCCTTCAAATAAAAATGTAGCCCATAAAAATAGCTCACTTTTTCACAATGAAGCTACTTATTTTATAATAATATTCCTTTTACAACACATTGGACCCACTTTACGATGTCCAATTGGACTTAGATTTGTTGTACTTATATTATATGTAATATATTAAAGCCGAAATGATAGTGGAGGAAAACTGGACTGCGTACAAAAAATTTAGAAACAGATGCAATCTTTTATGCAGGAGCGCAAAGCGTCGGTACATTGCTGAACAACTTCAACTTTCTTCTCCAGCTGGGGTATGGAAATTCCTCAGGTCGCTAGGCATTGGCAATTGCAAGCTCCAGGACCCCATTTCCTCTTTCGACGTAAATATTCTTAACAAGCATTTTACTTCAAGCGTAAAGCTGGATCAGACCTCGAAGGATTCCACTTTATTAGAAATTCAGAACATGCCGCGCCCCAGCGCATCCTTCTTTGAATTTTCACCCGTCAGCCAAGATGAAGTACGTAAATCTTTTTTGGCGCTCAAGTCAAAAGCTGTTGGTTGTGATGACATCGGTCGAATTATGATTACACACATCTTAACGCATATTCTCCCCTCTTTGACTCACCTTGTTAATTGGTCACTTGACTCAGGTCAATTTCCTGACCAATGGCGTAAGGCTCATGTTCTTCCATTACCAAAAGTACCCAATCCTCAAAATCCTAACCAATTCCGTCCTATTTCTATTTTACCTTTCCTTTCTAAAATCCTTGAATCTGTAGTTCACAAACAAACTTCTAGTTTCCTTTCAAAATCAGCTTTATTTAATCCTCTCCAGTCAGGTTTTAGATCGGGACATAGCACTACAACGGCCTTACTTAAAGTCACCGAAGATATTCGAAAAAACATGGAAATGTCATTGGTCACCGTTCTTGTGCTTGTTGACTTCAGCAACGCTTTTAATGCTGTAAACCATGAGTTACTACTTGCTGTTCTGTCTCAATTAAACTTCTCATCTTCTTCTATTTCTTGGTTCACCTCCTACTTAAAGGGTCGTCGGCAGGCAGTGCGATCTGGCCAAAATCTATCTGACTGGTCGGATTTGGATGCCGGTGTTCCCCAAGGGGGAATATTATCTCCTCTGCTGTTTTCTATTTTTATCAACATGATTTCCGTTCATCTTAATTGTAACTACCATTTCTACGCTGATGATCTACAGCTCTATCAACACTCTAGTGTTGATAACCTGAACTCTACTCTTTCCTCCATCAATGATGATCTAGCTCACCTACTGTCATGGTCTAAACGCTATGGAATTTCAGTGAATCCCAATAAATGCCAGGCGATTGTTATTGGAAGCAGTCGACAGCTTGCCTTAGTCAATATCCATAATTTAACTCCCTTACGTTATAATGACAGTGTTATCCCCTTTTCTACAACTGTTAAGAATCTCGGTGTTCTCATGGATTCTAACCTTAGATGGACAGCTCAAGTGAAGGAAATTTCCAGAAAGTTTTTCGCATCTTTACATGCTATCTTACGTTTCAAACATTTTCTCCCTATTCACACTAAAATAACCCTTGTAAATTCACTTCTTCTCCCCATCTTAGATTATGCTGACATTTGCTACCTTAACGTTTCCGAAGATCTACTGAATAAGTTGGATCGTTTGCTCAACGCTGCCATTCGCTTTATTTATGGGCTTCGGAAATTTGATCACATATCGGAATTCAGGGCAAAACTCAAATGGCTTCCAATCCGTGAAAGACGGAAGTGCAGAATTTTAAATATGCTTTTTTCAATCCTTACTGACCCTTCTGCTCCTGAATATCTGAAACATGAGTTCTGCTTCTTAGAGGACACTCACATACGGACTCTACGTTCATCAGAAACAATGCTTTTAGCTTTCCCGGCTCATAGGACTAATTTCCTTGACCACTCCTTTGGCATAGAAGCGGTGCGGCTATGGAATGATCTCCTAATCGATATTAAAAAATCACCCTCAAAAGCTTGTTTTAAAAAGCACGTTAAAGATCATTTTCTTAAAATGATTACCAAAGCCTTATAATGTTAACAAACTTCTCTGAGCACAGTTATTAGTATATATTTATATATATAATTATGTTATATATTTTTTAGATTTTTTTTTATATATTATATTTTTTTATGTTATATATTTTTATTAGTATGTATAATCTCAAGTATTTTATATTTATGTACATTACAAATCGATTTAAATTTCATTAACATATATTTTCTTTAACCCTGATTGATGCACGCCTCATGTCATTTCATTTTCCACCGCTGGATGACTGGTAGAGAATGCTTTTAGCATTAAGTCCTCCTTTTGTACACTTTTTACTGTGCAATAAAGTATTAAATAAATAAATAATAGTGAAGATAATGGATGATTTAGGGGCTCTACCACAGATGACTTCATAGTAGCGACTTGCTTGTTACCTTGGAAGAATTTTCGGGGTGTGGATTGCAGATGCAGTGGCCACACTTGCACTGCCCCCGTCCAGAACATTCGAGGCCTTCCGTAATCCCTGGTGGATAGCAATGCAGCTCCGTCTTCCCGTCTGTACACGAGCACTCTGCGTTCTCCTCCAAACTTACTGAAAATTCCAGAGGAATAGGTGCTGTATTCGAAACTTATTGTTTTATTATAGCGGGACTTAGTCACACACGTATTTATCAAAACCTCACGACGACGGTTGATGGAACTTGGCCGTAATGTCGAGGTTATGTTTTCAGTCTTTCAAATACTGTATTATTGTAACTATCAGCACCTACACATCATGGTATAATTAGTATTTGTTTATTGTTATGAAGGACGAGCTTAGTTGGTACAAATATAATACATTAGCATCATGAATATCAAGTATACATGGGTATATAGAACTTACCTACATATTATTTTACTATTTTTATAGTGTCTTAATAGTTTTCGAACTGCCCCTTGCACTGGCTTCAGGTGCTATCACTAGTAACACTAACACAAGTTTTCTCCCCAAGGGTAATTTATGTTTCTGGTTCTTGGGTGCGATTGTGTGTGTGATGTGAATATTTCTGGCACCCACGATACAAGTCATAGAACTTAGTGTGGGGCTGTGAATGTGAGAGCGTTTTATCAATAAAAAAAAGTATATACTTACATCCGTAATCTTCGTCGTGATTTATAGTGCTATTTGGGCAGAAGTGTTCAAACTGTTTCAGCTTTTTGGAGAAGCACTTATTCTCCGACTTACACCACGAACAATGAGCAAGTTTTAAGCACTGTAAACAACTATTTTTAACACTGCACACCCATCGTTCGTCTATAGCAATACTTCTGCTTGCTGTCACCATCACCAACGCAGATGCACAAACAATAAGAAGCGGAGACATCGACATCCCTAATTAAGTAGATATTTCAAATATTTTATTAGATCTGTTTGGACGTTAGACTGCTACTCCAAATAGCAGATAACTGTTTAGCCATGACTTAAATAGAGTAGGTACATCAATTACGCACAATATCGCAACTGATAACCTTTAGATCTTCATTGTGGCGTAAACATAATTATGATGTCCGATCTCGCTAAGTATGTGTAAGATATTTACTTATTTTAGACATTTTAAGGTTTTGTTACAAATTTACCTGACTTGAACGAAGCGAGATCACTAAGTTGACTTGGGTAGTTCAGCGCTTTGTCCGTCCGACCGTCTGTCAGAGTCATTTATTTATGTACCTAGGCGGCGTATAAACAATATAAGCGAACAACTTCCAATTCTCAGAGAATACATATTCTCTGAGAATTGAAAGTTGTACCTAATAAGCCATAGCTCATAGCCGGAAATATTAAGGGAGCACCTATGTTTTTTATTCTGCCAGTGTAGTGTATCTTTAAAAACAGCTTTGCAAGTACGAAACCGTTTTTAAAATTTATCTATATTGGAAAATAACAATTTGGTAGGCCTCCAAAGTCTATTTTTAGACCTATTTTATCCTGGGGTCTATCTCAAAAAGGGCTACATGTCTAAAGCTGAAACTTACGTATATACAACCTAAATACAATAATCAAATTACTTATTATAAAGAAAAAAGTTGTAGTTCAGTTAACCTCAAAAGTTTTTATCTATTAGCCAAAATGAAGGCGCGTGATCAGAGGTTCGTTCGGGGCGAACGACTCGTATCCTACTAATATTATAAATCCGAAAGTTTGTGTGTAAGTATGTTTGTTCCCTCTTCACGCTTTAACGGCTGAACGGATTTGGATGAAATTTGGAATTTACATAGATTATATAAATTTGGAATTTATATAGATTATATTATACCTAGGATTAACACATAGGCTACTTTTTAACTTGATAATAGGGGGCGAAGCCGTAGGGTACGGCTAGTATTAGTATAAATGTATGTAGGCACCTACGAGCTACGCGAGTCTGGGTCGTCTACTAAATTATCGGCTTTCCACCATATTTATTTTGTAGGTTTCAAAAAGAATTTGGCGTTCAGTTTTAGAACTGTCGATGTTCAACTGGGTACGGAGTGCGGATTGTTTTGTGTCGTTAATTTAGATATGCAATCTTTTCAGAGCTTATATCGGTTAATAGCCGTATAATAAAATCATAGTGGAAATGTAGATATAACGCTAAACAAGTACCTAAATACTGAACAACTTTGGTTTGGTTTTGTGAGTAGGTATCACTCCTGCTAAAGTAGTTTTTTTTTTTTTTCATTTGTGACAGGCTAGAGTTTGACCACTATCTCACCTGATGGTAAGTGACGATGTGATCGAAGCTGGTAAACACACTAGACCTGGAATACGCAGGCTCTCAAGGATAACTGCCGGAACACCGTATTTGGCTTGGCGGCAGACTTTCAACTTGATGGTGGTAAGCTAGGATGGGTGTACCAATCCCAAACCAGTTAAGGACAAATTTTGACTTTGAAATGCTCTGAACTGGTATTATGTAGTTTTAACGTAGAAATGTATTTATAAAGTTGTTTATTGTTTACTAACGCTTCAATATTGATACATTATTTGAATCCAAATATTCAAGTTTTTTATAGATTCCTTAAACAAAACCAAAAACGGGAATGTGCCCAAGTTTGACCAGTGCGCTCCAATAAATTACCACTTTTGCATCAATAGTTGACCACTGAAAAACTAATGAAAAGAAGGTTTCTAACTGAAAATAAAACGTTATTTTGATACACAAATTTACTTTAATGTATTGACTGAAAGTTTATCTTGACTTACAATCAAATTTTAATGGCACAGTCGAAGGTAGGTTATACCTAGTAATGAGAATACAAACTAGAAACACTTATTGATCAAACTACAATATAAACATAACTTTGCACTTAAATTATCAGTATCACCTATCACAGTCAAGTACCTAAGAATAAAATAAATCAGTCTCATAATATTGAAGAAGGCAAATATTACAAAATCTTATCTCGAAACCCTAAAACTAATAAAAAATATCTAAAAACATGTAACAATTGGTTATACCAATAGAATCTCAAAACGTAATCTTATATCCATTGCAAAAATTTGGCCATCTCTTCAACCTTGTAGGAACCTCTGGTATTTATAGGAACAGGTGCTTTTATAACTTCAACGATGCTGTCAGGGTTATACCATATGGTATCTTCTTTTTCAGGCCATTTGAAAGTAGTTGGAGACGATAGCACCATAGTACTGACTTCAGCGTTAAATCCATCAATATTTTTGATTTTCCCAGGGAAGTATTCACCCTCATACTTCACAATGACATAAGATCCTACGTCTAAGCTATCTAGACTTGTAGGTTTTTTAGCATATGAATTCAATGGAATATCATCTTCTGAATCAGATTCCAAGAAAACTTTTTTCTTAGTCCGTTTCCTTTTAGGCTGCTCATTTTTTTCTTTATCCTTCAACACTTTCTTCTCTGCACGAGCCAAACTTTTCTTTTCTTTTTCTTCCTTCTCTTTTTTTTTCTCATTCCAATAATTCACCCACTGACCCGAACCAATAGCATCCGGTAAACGCTTCCTTGATGACTTTTTCTTAGCATTAGTTTTCATAGGAGACTCAGTAGGCCACAGAATGGCGTTAGAAAATGCTGGGCTTATTGGCATCTTCGACGGACCGGGTATAGGGTCCTGTTCTTTGAGGGTAACTTTGGCTTTAGGTGGTGTTGCTTCAAGATTATTCAGTGGGGGTGGGGTAACTTCCTTTTCTTCTGGCTGTTGGTTTGATGGTCCTTGTTCGAAACCAGTTAAAGATATTTCCTCTAATAAATTCGGAGAAATCGGAGTAAGTGTTCGTTGCTCTCTTGGACTCACAAGACTGCCGGCAGCCTCGATTTCAGAAATGCTCTCATGTTCGGTGTTTTGAACGTTCTTTCTTATTTTACGCCAAACGTAGAAAAGTTCTTTTGCTGATTCTTCTCCAGTCCACGGTTCATAAGAATTTACAGCTCGGAACTCTTGAACTCGCCTTCGCGACATAAGAGATTCAAAATACAGTGCATGTTCTACGCTTATTTCAGCTGGTTTATCTATGGCACTGTGTCTGCTTTCATCACTCATGCATTTAGTAAAATCTATAGCGTCAACGTTAAACGGATACAATCCGCATTTGCGAAACCCATTACATATGATTTCAGGAGTTGCAGCTTTCATTGCAATTCTTAGTAATGGAGCAAATTGAGCCCTGGTTACAACTCTGTTTCCAGTGTCGGATTTCCAAATGTGGACAACCTTTTTCCATGAATTTTTCAATGGCCTAAAAACAGATACATCTGCCGGCTGTACTATATGAGTCGCATTGGGATGTAGGGCATACAAAATTATTTGATTGTCATTACAAAGTTGGCTGACTTCGTAAGTTACATGCGACTTGTGACCGTCGATTAGAAAAAGAACAGGAAATTTGACATTAGATTTCCGTAATGCTGGTAGTAACGTATTGGCAATGTAGCCATAAAAAACTCTGGATGTCATCCATCCGTCAATTCTGTCAGGATCGTTGAGTATGTCTTCGGCATGTTCGGTTATTAAGAATTCTCTTAAATCAGAGTGCCATTTCCTCAAGCTTTCTTCCGTTACCCGACTTCGTGCTGAGTTTATAGATTCGGCGTGTCGCTGTGCTACATCTTGATGTCTTTTCAGAAAGCCATTAAACCATTTTCGACCAGGAATCCCATTGTTAAAAGGAGTTTGCCGGCCGTCCTCTTGTATTATTTGGCTAACTGTTTCCAATAGACGTTCCTTTGTTATAGGGATTCCCTTTTTAGCGTTAGCATTAATCCACCTAGTCAAGAGCAACTCTTCTTGTGGGGTCGAGATAGTTTGTGGTCCCATTTTCCGTTGTACAGGGTGTCTCATTTTCAGTTTTTTAATAACAGTTGGGTGAGGGATTTGATATTTTCGACATGTTGGCCTTATTTTAGCGCCTTTACTAATTTCGTCGAGACACTTCAGCAGATCTTCCTCTGTATATTTGAAAAATATCTTTTTTGGGGGCATCTTCAATCTAAAATAACGAGAAACAAAGTTAAAACTCTAATCTGGTCATCCATTGGAACACTTTTTTAATACTATGTATCAATAGTAAACCAGTGGTCAATTATTGGGTCACACTGCATAAAACGATTTTGATGATTGGATTAAAGCTCTAAATTGCCAAACTAAAGCATCGCTATGAAAAAAAAGGAAAAAAAGATAACAGCACAGAAAACCAATAGCAAACCAGTTGGTCAACAATAGGAACCCAGTACAAGGTGTGTTCCCATAGTTAACCACCTAGAAATAAAATTGACTCTGTCAATTTTTATTAAAAATAATAGCTCATAGCACTTAAATAAACACATTTCTTTTTAAATAATACAATTTGATGACAGTAATTAGGAAATAATAGGTGATTTTAAAAGATTTAACTTACCATGTCGGCGTACACTTCTAACTGTGATGGCGGCCGGAAGGCAAGTGAACGAGACACTGGTCTGACAAAAATAGCAAGGAAGCGACATTTTTCGTTCACTGTCGCAAAAAAAAATTCGGAAGGTTGGTAACAGTCTAGGCAACATAAAGAAACGATTGTATTCTCCAAAAATGCCTGCCATTTCTTAATTTATTCAATTGATTAGGAGAGTGGTCAACCACAGGTACCTGGTTTGGGACCGGTACACCCATCCTACTTTGGTAGCAAGCCAGGCGAGCCCCTCACAAAATGCTCTACCACCTCTCAAATGTCACCTGATTAGCACCACCCGTGTAGGGAGTCAGACTTAAGGGATATCCTCCTACGGACGTGGGTGACTCAGCCCTGTAATAGGTAGGTAAAGGTACTTAATGCAAACTACATATTTCTGACAGGAGATTTCCATATATTTTGAACATGCTAATAAATATTATTACATATGATGATTCTTCTTTGGTTCGCTATTTGAATCATAACATAAAGCATTTTGAGCTTCGCTTCGGAAATCTTAGATCATTCAGAATGTTTCAGAACTTATTAAGCGTGCGTTTGTAGAGACGTCTTTTTTTCTTACATGTGTGCGCGTGAATAGGTAAATGTATGCAATACATGTGTACCTCAAACCCAATTAAAATATAACCAGCGGTCATTGATCGAACGAAGCGAGATCTCTAAGTTGTAATAAGGGTGGTTCCGCACTTGGTCCGTGCGTCCGTCTGTCAAAGGCATCGAGCGTCTAAACTCTAAACCATACCAGCGAATAACTTCAAATGTAGTTGTACTACATTTGAAGTATTAGTACCCACTGGTAGTGGGCTAGAGCCAGTGGCGGATTAACATATTTACCGCCAGTAGGCTATTCAAATTTTTCCGCTCTTACCGACCACTACATTTGGAATCCTAATTCAAAATTATATTAATTACAATATTTTTGTCAATGAAAAATGATGATACCCAAATCATAAAGTTACAATTTTATTTAAATAGTTGTTGCAATTAGGACGATAGTGTGGGCACTATATTACACCACCTTTTGCCCCACTTAGCATGAATGTGAACTAGGTAAAAAAAATTGTTCCAAAATTTGCCGCCCTTAAAATCTGCCGCTCTAGGCTCCAGCCTACTCAGCCTGCTGGTAAATCCGCCACTGGCTAGAGCACTTGAGTTACCGATAACTTTGATGTCTTGTAGGTAGCTTAAGCCTGTGATGTATAGATAGGTATATATAGTTTTAGGAAATAAAAGCAATTGGCCCGTAGATAGAGATAATGATTTACTTTAATTCTTCAATTCAGAGAATAAATAAGCTTGGCCCAAAGCCAAAAGTGACAATTAAAATGATATTAATGAAAATATGAAGGGGGCACCCATACAAGTAAATGAGGGGCAAACTGTTTTTATCTGCTCTATACGAAACCGTTTTTAAAAAAAACTATGTGGGAAAATAGCAATTTTGTAAGCCTAAGTCACTGTCAGTCCCGCGATCTATCTCAAAAACGACTTCACATTTAAAGCTGATATGTACTTACATAAGTATAATATCCATTATATCCTCTAATTGTACAAAAAATACAAAATAAAACTATTATTATTAAGGAAAACAGTTATAAGCAATTACTATCTTGAATTATATTTTGTTTTTTTTTATAATTTGGTAATAGATTTATTTGTTCTTCCCTTAGTGAATGTATAGAGTGAAAAAAAAATATGTTTCTGTTAAAAAAGTAGGCCCTTGGTGAAATATTTTTTAAATAAATGAAATAAATAAACAAAAGCATTTAATAACCTCAACATTTTTTTTCTTATATGCAAAATGATGGTGTGAAGGCTCAGTTCTAGTCCTACTAATATTATAAATCTGAAAGTTTGTGTGTAAGTGTGTGTGCAAGTGTGTAAGTGTGTAAGTATGTTTGTTCCCTCTTCACGCTTTAATCGCTGAACGGATTTGGATGAAATTTGGAATGTACATAGCTTATACCTAGGATAGGCTATGTACACATAGGCTACTTTTTAACTTTATAATAGCGGGCGAAGCCGCGTGGCACGGCTAGTAATAAATAAGTTTATATCCATCATTCCCGAATCTAAAATTGAAACGTGAAAAAATCTCTTCTTCACGCTTTGCAATTCCGAAAGGCGAACGTCATCTCAGCGTGAAGTAAGAAGCAAGGATTTTGTAGCTAAAGTAATAGCATAGTACTATGGTATTAGGATGGATAACAGACAAACTTTGTGTGCCGAATATTAAACATGCATTTTTTTTTTTTTTTTATATTTGTGACAGGCTAGTGTTTGACCACTATCTCACCGGATGGTAAGTGACGATGTGATCGAAGCTGGTAAACACACTAGACCTGGAATACGCAGGTTCTCAAGGATAACTGCCGGAACACCGTATTTGGCTTGGCGGCAGACTTTCAACTTGATGGTGGTAAGCTACTTTGGTAGCAAGCCAGGCGAGCAACTCACAAAATGCTCTACCACCTCTCAAATGTCACCTGATTAGCACCACCCGGGGACCACGTGTAGGGAGTCAGACTTAAGGGGTATCCTCCTACGGACGTGGGTGGCATGGTATCTTATCACAACTTAGAGTGTATTTACAATGTCAAATCGTTTTATTAATTGCATAAAGAACCAATTGTGGTTGCTATGACCGATGGAAACGGGTGAAAGATAACAAAAGTACCCTGTGCCCTCTCGCACAGAGCGACTTGTTACAAAAAAGTGAGTGAATGTAGTAATAATGAGATCTTCTCTAAAGTCATTATATACCGCCATGGGTAAGTAGTGCACAATACTGCAGGGGGTGGCTTGGAATCGACAACTAAACAAATTAAAAAAATATTTTTTTTTTTTTTTTTTCAATTTTTAATCGACTGACCTGCAGGCATTTCAGTAGTAATTGGCCTCGATTCTGATGTACACTCACTAAATTAAATTTAAACTATCCCTGTCTCTTACAAAATAAAACACAAGACAGAGATAGCATGCATTTTAGTGCTGTCACGCTAGTTTAACAATTAAAATATGAACAGCAGAAGCAGAAAGGCGCTTTTTTTTAGTCAACACCAATACAACGCATACTCGACTAAGCTTGCATAGACATCTAAGTTCTGACTAACTTGACAGCACAGCAGTATGCTATCTCTGTCTTGTGTTCCTATTTTATAAAAGACAGGAATAGTTTAAATTTAATTTAGTGAGTGTACATCAGAATCGAGGCCATTGTCAAGTAAAGTATGGCCCTCCGTAGACAGCCGCTACAACAATAGCTTCCAGAGTAGGTGAGTGCTACGAGTGCTACAGGGTCATTGAACTAACATGTGACGAGAGGTCACACTGCAAGGCGGTTCAGGAATTACGAGAACCAACCAACTTGTTAAGAGAATGACAAATTATTATTATTATTATTATTTAGCATAAAAAAGCTTCCGTTTCAGTTATGATAATCGTTATTTATTTAGTCGGTCCTAGTTAATATGAAGTAATTAATTCCTGAACCGCCGAGAGGTCACACTGAAATGTG
Source organism: Lomographa bimaculata (assembly GCA_948107665.1). Classification (NCBI taxonomy): domain Eukaryota; kingdom Metazoa; phylum Arthropoda; class Insecta; order Lepidoptera; family Geometridae; genus Lomographa; species Lomographa bimaculata. Next base: position 11,550,339 of record OX403589.1, read on the forward strand.
ACCTCTCGTCACATGTTAGTTCAATGACCCCGTAGCACTCGTAGCACTCACCTACTCGGGAAGCTATTGTTGTAGCGGCTGTCTACGGAGTGCCATACTTTACTTGACAACACATACATTGCATACACATACATTGCTTGACAATACATACTTTACTTTACTACGGAACTGCCTGCAGGTCAGACGATTAAAAATTGAAAAAAAAAAATTTTTTTTTTTAATGTGCTCAGTTATCGATCTCAAACCACCCCCTGCAGTATTGTGCACTACTTACCCATGGCGGTATATATGTTTAATAGAAATCTTACAAAATATGTTCTAATGCCTTACCTATCGTGTGACTAAACAATACAAAATCGAAAAGTTTTTCCTAATAGTATTAGGTTTTACAATATTTTTATTGATATATGGCTATACAAGCCATACCACACAGCTACACCCGAAAATTTAAAAATATTTTGTTAAAAACAAGACAAGACATTCCGGGCGGGCGTGTTGCTTGCCGTCAGGCAATCATTTGACCAATATCTTACCTGATGGAAAGTGATGATGCGGCCGAAGATATAGCATGCTTGCCAAGAAGATGACTATTCACACTTGACTTGAAGACTCTTAGATCACATCTTCGGAAGTAAGACGCGGCCTTTATTCCCGGTCGTCCCCACCCTGTCGTCCCCACTGGCGGCCAATGAGTTTCACTCCTTCGCAGTACAAATGATAAAGGTAGAAATGATAAGCTTCGCAGTACAAGTGATAAAGCGAAACGCTTCGAGTGAACTGGAGGTAAATATGTCAACCATATATTATTATGGATGGCGTTTAACAGTTTGTCTTGTTGTTAGATGGTAAAACGGGCATGAGGGAATTAACTCGTGTAATTTCTGTGCACACTCTCTAAAATTGATAATTTAAACGTAAGTAAAGCTTAAAAAATCGACTTCACCGCTTATATTTTCATTTTGGCTTGATTGATTTCGATAAAATTTATATGGGAACACCTCCGAAGTATAATCAGCCAAACAAAAAAAAAAGATTTTTGAGAATCGGTCCACAAATGGTGAAAAAATCGGTGAACATACATTTAAGAAAAATACATACAGTCGAATATAGAACCTCCTCCATTTTTGAAGTCGGCTAAAAAGGTAGAATACCGAAAAGGGTTTAATTAAAACTAATCCTATAATAGAACTAATACCTATATGGCACCAGTTACTGGTTATTGTAAGTTTATAACAACAAATCGATAAGAGGTTCTACACTGGCATGTTAACAATCTCGACCACATAATCATTACTTACCAATGCAACGCGACGGGCAAAACAGTGATCAAACAATGTTAGTAAGCAAAACCTTTGCTGTCGTACAGATGCAGTAATAATCGAAACTTTAAATACCAAACAAGAATTCCACGAAGAATAGCAATCTCCCTAACATTAACTAAAACATAAAAATAAAATGCTAATGTTGTGCTACTTTTTTTTGTGGCAATTGCGAATAATATTTTGAAGTTTAATTAGTGGCATCTTGTTTTCTGTCCTGGAAACATTCTAGTTACGTAGTGTAAATAAGCGTGGCCAAGATATTTACAGATAATGTAATCCGCATTTATTATTCAAACTTAGTAATATGTCAGTGTCAACTATCAAATACATGTTGTTAGTGTGCTATTCTTACAAATGCCTTGTGTACGTATAGTACTCTAACAATGCAACGTTTTGACATGACCCGTTGCTAAGACCTCTATTGTAGAGAAAACAGACCGGCAGGAAGGCTTATGATATGTACTGTTACGTAGTAAGAATAAGGTAAATAAACCGAAGCTCAGCAAACATAGACAAAAGTTAAACACATTCAAAGAAAACACGCACACACACAAACTTTTCTGTCTTAATGTTGCCAGCTATGGATAAATTCGCTAAAGTGGTGGATTCCGCTAATGCAGTTGGAAAGTAAAATAATCCAGGATAGGTGGAAAATAATATTTATTTATTTTAGAGATTTACGAACTGCCCGTTGGCTTAGTTGGGTGACGTTTGCCTTCTGTCAACGCAATCCTGTACTAGCAGAACTTGTTCCGGCTGACAGAGCGAATAGCCAGTATAATAGCTATTCGCAATATAAGAGCGCATTGCAGTGCAGTCTCACGCGGAACTTTGTTATTCAAAGTTCAGGTTGGCACTATATATGGATATACCCAGGCGGTATATATCCATAATATATATAGTGATATATACCGCCTGTATATAGTGACATATACAGGCGGGCGTGTTGATTACCGTTTGGCCGTCATTTGACCACTATCTCACCTGATGAAAACTGAAGAATCGGCCGAAGATATAGGATTCCCAAATGCTGTTTGTGCTACTATTTTTTCGGGACGATTGTGAATAATATTTTTAAGTTAATTTAAAATGAACTTGTTTACTGTCCTGGTATTATTTCTAGTCACGTAGTGTAAATAAGGGTGGCCTATTATCTTATTCACTACAATTCTGTCTGATTGATTCTGAAAGTTTGAAACCCATTAAAGTATGTTATTGAATTAGACTGAAAACAAATAAAAATTACAAAATTCAATAGCTTGCCAAGCGTAGATTAGCTACGAGTAGGTGGCGTATATTATACCGTTTTTAATATAATTTGTGGCCCCAGGCTTGCCCCAACCTAAAATACGATACTTGGGTCTACACTTGGCGCCTAATTGTTTTTCTCAGGGTTTCGATTTAGGTGATACATGTTTTAGACGATGGAAAACTACATCAAAGGTAAAAATGTGGAAGAGGTATTGGAGCGTAGTAAAGTACCATTCAAGGAATTACCAGATGGCTTTTTGTGGATGCAGGTACGTAAATTTATGATTATGACCATATTATGTACAAACTAAATCTAAATTTATGTCAATAAATATTTGATTGATTGATTGAAACATACACATATTGGCAATAACTTACTGGCTGTTGCAAAGCTTAAGAGCAGCATTGTCCTGGCTTAGCTAGTCTATCTGATATATTTTGGGTTGTGCTTAAATATTTCACCGGTCCAGTCAAACTAAAACAAATTCAAAAAGTTCATGAAGCTTGATGAATTATTTGATTTGCTTCCAGTGAAAGTTAAATATTTGTGTAGGCACAATTTTAGCCAGTTTTAATGAGCCAAGTGGGCTGTGTGACTTTAGTATTTTTGTTTCAGTTCTCACTTATCAAATTAAGCATAAAAAACAGAAGTATTTATTTTCCCTTATGAAATAAAAAATCCCAATAATATATGCTCTAAGAATAAATACAAAATAAATACAAATACAAAAAGAAGGGAAACATTTTATTTAAAGTTGACCTGTGGCCATATGATAGAATTTGTTGTATAATAGGGTACTGCCACCTACCTCTTGTAGCCAGGAACATTTTAAAGAGAAGGCCATATAATCTGACAAATTACTTCTCTACTTTACTAACTATACATCCTCACTAAGGCTTCTGATTTTAAAACATGTGTAAAAAAAATATTGATTATAATATAATTTGTATAAACATTGTTATGTTAAGTTTATTGTTTGCAATATTTTTTCTAAATTCTGCACTCTTTTTCACTCGCCACTCTCTTACTTCTGCCCATGTGTTCGCATAAATTAATTGTTGTAAAACTGTTTACAAGTGTATGTACATCACTGCTGTCTGCCTTTTAAGGAGCTATATCACCCCAAGACCAAACGTAGTACTGCGAGTACATACCTATTGTTAATTACATCTAAAATTATTAATATGACCTATCTAAACATTACAGGTGAAAGGAGGTAGTAAAATGCCAAATCTACTATCACATGTTGGCGGACTCCTAGAGGATAAAGCAGTAAATGTTATGGTATGGACCGGAGCTGGAGTTGCCATCCCCAAAACTATATCATGCGCTGAAATTGTAAAAAGAAATTTCAATGTCTCTCATCAAGTGACGAGGCTTACTTATAAAACGTAAGCTATAAATACAATAAACTAAATAAATATATTAAAACCAGAAAAATATGTTACGTCAAATGCCTTCTTAGCCTGGATATGCAGTTTTCATATAACTAAGTTTTATAGATAGCTGTGTAATAGTTATGTATATTATGACAAATCAATATGAGGCTACATATAGTTTTATGTTAATGTTTATACTAGTGAATCCTATTATACTTTCTAATGAAGAAATAAAAATCCTAACAAAAATAAAGTACAAAACAGTTGAGTACTCGAGGGCCTCTACCACCTGCAAGCTTGCTCATGTAGAATTGTAGACCTAAATTTTTTTACTCCTGGTTGTATGTCCAATTCCATTACTCAATAACTATGCCCTGCAGTCTGCCCTGGCTGTGTTAATCTTGGATATTTTAATCTATTGTAAAATCTATCCAAACCTGTTCAGCTGCAGCATGAAGAGGGAACAAACACACGCTTTCTGATTTATAATATCAGTATGATTTTCAGAGATGAAGAGTATTGGGATCCAAAATTAGATGGCCTTGAAACACTTGTGGTGAAACGGCAAATACCAGTTATTCACATTATGCTATCAGTTGATGAGATTGCTGACAAGGATCAACTTGGGTAAACTTTAATGATTTTTTTTAATTTTTCAATTGTTCCCAGACAGATTTTGATAATTAATAATAAATACAGAATGCTGATCTAGACCATGGAACAGGCCATATGGCACAGTGTTTATTATATCCATAGTTCTGTCTAATTTTCGCCAGGTACCAGAGCAGCGAAAGTAAAAAGTTTTGGCAGACTGAGAACACAGGCAGTAATAAAGCAAATCAAGGTCACAAGTCGAAAAAATATCACAAGAAACAAAAAAGAACACCAGCAACGAACATTTGACCTAGTTTGCTAAGCATTTAGATGTAAGGTTTTCTTGATATCAGTTTTAGCTTGGTAATATTTTGATACTTACCTTTGTAAATATAATTACATGAACTTGTTTTTATATAAATAAATATGTTCTTTTATGTAAAGTTGTATTAGTCCTATAATTATTCTATAAAAATAAAACCATGTATAAGATAATGTTGTATTTGATTATAATATTATGTAGGTAGAAACAAAACTTAGTTGTAAAGATACTTCTGGAAACACGTGGTTCAAATGGTCACATGTCTCATTCATTTGTGAGACATATCTTTCTTAATAGTACAACTTACTGTTTCTAGGAAGAGTAAATAGGTAATATTCGAGTGATCTCAGTAAATCAACTACTCTTGCGATCATAAGATGTTCTTAGAGATTCTTTTCATACCTTAGTTTTGAAAATCAAACAAATCTCGAGATTTATGAGCTATAATTATGTATATTGAATGCTACCAAATGTAAATGCATTTTTTCTACATCACATATATAAATAAGTTGGTATAGTAAGTATAAAGTTCTGCACGATATTACAAATAACATTATTATTCATCTAGAGGTTGACACACACAACAAACATTTATTATTTTTATTATTGGTGATCTTCATTGGTCACATATTTCCATAGATAATGAAGATTGCCAATGCATACCTTATCCTAATACTGTATGATGCTGATTAAGTGTGTTGTGCATACAAAGAGTTTTTCCACCTGCGATCAGACTATAATCTGTAGCTGAGGTTAAAAGCCGGTGTCAACCTTAACACCTATAATTGACAGTGTCATTTGACAATGTCATAAAAAAGTATAACACAGCAGGTGGTGTATTATGTGGAATATAAATTACATTTCTACCATAATAACTGGATTTTAATTAGGTTTTCAAGTAATAATAACTTTAAAAGTCCATTATTGAATTAACAATTGTTATGGGAACCCATGAAGCTATTACAGTAAACCTCAGGCTTCCGATTCACCCACTGGTAGGGCAATAGGTGTTTCATCATCAAGTTTAGGCAGAATCAGAATTTCCTTTGAAATTATGGAATATTTGGTGACAAAGTATGTGAACCGTTTGCACAGGTGGGTCTCTTTCTCAAATCCATCAAATATAGCTCGATGGTGGAAATATGCATGTGAAAATATTCTGTACACTCTCCTGCAAACTGATCCCAGTTTGGCCACTGAAGATTCCTTGATGCTTACTCTGGAAACAAAACACATTAGACACACATATAATAGTGTTGATATTCTGTCGACGGACATGTTAAGGAGGACGTCATATTGTAAACATGTCTCCACTATCTCGCCTAATGGAAAGAGATGATGCGGCCGAGGATAAAGCATGTTATGTGAAAACCCTACGAGCCTGTAGGGTTTTGAAACGCAAATTAGCCAGCACAGTTTAGTAGTCATATTGAATCATAAATGAGAACTTATGCTAAATTTAAAATTGTTTATTTCAAGAGATACTCATGAAAGTTTTTGCCATAAAACTAAATGCCAGGTTTGCAAAATTACAGACATCTCAAAAAAAAACCTAGCTAGAAACTCAAAGGCAGGTCACCCAAAATACAGGAAATGTATAGTTTGGAGCCTGAATGAAGGGGAAGGAGGGAAAGGCACAAAAACTCAGACAACTTACTTAGCCAAAGGGATAAAGAAAGATAGATCAGTTAGGTTAGAAATTTGGCTCACCTGCTGGGAAAGTATTTATTACTGTTGAGCAAGCAAGCAGCTCCATCAAGAGTGTGCCTTGTGTAGTCAATAGCAGGACACTCTTTAGGAGTTTTATGAGCAGCACACAGGAATATCCACTGCTCAGTAGCAGTCATTTGTGTGCAAGTTTCTGGCTTGCACTCACTTTGCAATCTAACTGCTAATCCATTTAGCTCCATGCAGAACTGTCTGTAACATCAATTGCAACAAATGAATATAAAGAAATATATCACAGTTATAATAACTTTGTCTGTAACAAAACTTTCCAAGATATAGTTTATTGTGCTGTTAGTCTTCACCAGCTTTCATCAACGTTAAAAAGTATCTGTCGTATTCCAAGGCCTACACCATTTACATACAAAGTTTCATTCAAATCTGTCCAGCTACTGCAGATATTTAGCACAACCATTACTTGAGTAGGGCTGCCATCACTTAATTTGCTGACGCCGGATAAACACTTCACAAAATCCCGGACTTTTAGGTGAAATCAAGTTTTTTTTCTTCCCAGACACCATAATATTATAACATCGTTTACAATTTCATATTTTTAAACAGCTGGTTTTCTATAGATTTTTTTTACAAAATCCACTAAATTATAGCATAGCAAATTATATACCCTTTCTGAGGTAATCTAGCTTATGATGGTATTCTATTCTATCAGGCCACCAGTTCTGGATGTTTCTTGTAAGTCAACAGTCAGATTTCTTTGAGAGCCCAATAAAAATCTGATAAGGAAGGCTCACTAAATATAATCATTGTACTCATAGTAGTCACACAACAAGCAAGCTATTTACCAAAATACCAAGCAATTGGTTTCAAGTCTGTGGCACTTGGTCACTACTCTTATTGTTGATAATTACCTACCTCAAATGTTCGTATTTCCAAACACCTTCATCTTGAGCTTCCGGCATTTTTAGTATCGCTTCAAGATTGGAAGGGTCACGTCGAATAGTTTGTTGTATAAACTGTTGCACTGCCAAGGTACTGTCCATCTCTTCAAAAGGTTCGTCAGGCCAACGGCAAAAATCCTGCATAGGGAAAGTAGGGAAAGGTAAATCGTAAATCCTGTCGATTGCAAGGAAGCAGTTACTAATTACCTACCATATTTCAATTTACCTTTGCTTTTGAACCGGGTCGATTTCGACGCAGTATTTGAACAGCGTCAGCCATATTAAATGTATATTGTTTATAGAAACTGTAGAAATATTCTAACCAGTTAAATAATAACAGATTTTCGTAGTATTTCCAACAAAGATTCTTGACGAAGTTTCAAAAATACATTAGTCAGGTAGCCATTTTCTTTGGCCACCCTTATTTACACTTGATTTACACTGTAACACTACGTGACTTACGTGACCCAGAAATAATACCAGAACAGAAAACAAGTTTCTACTAATTAGCCTTTAAAATATTATTTACAATCGCCGCAAAAAAATAGTAGCACAAAAAGCATTTTAATTTTATATTTTAATTAAACCCCTAGTATTTAATTAAAAGACAACACACAGCGGAACGCATCGCTATCCCTCGTGGTTATTTATTTATATTTAAAGTTTGTTGTCCCAAGCTTTTAATTAGAAATACCATGTATATATAGTCATACTTGGTTTTTTAGATATTTTAATTCTTGTATTAAGAAGTTAAGTTTTAATTTAAATTTAATGTATAAAGACCAGTGTCTTTTAGAGATAAGTATCTTTTGTTATATTATATATGTATAATTACTTTTGCTATACCCTACCCGGGTCTATATTTCATTATGGAATATAGTTAGGTTTTGCCTATTTTTACATTATTATGGCAAACTTTCTTCTTAGTGCTTTGATATTATATATATGTAGTACCTTAATTTTTTTTTAGTGCGGGTTATGTTTTATAATTTTATTGTCATATTATTATGGATAACGCATATTTACAGCGCGCGTTTTGACAGATTAATGCGCCGCGCGGAAAATTTACTCAATAGTTCATTATTTTTTTAAGGTAATGAATAAATTGAACAATCCTACTTTCTACTAATATTATAAATCCGAAAGTTTGTGTGTAAGTGTGTAAGTATGTTTGTTCCCTCTTCACGTTTTAACGGCTGAACGGGTTTGGATGAAATTTGGAATGTACATAGATTATACCCAGGATTAACACATAGGCTACTTTTTATTTTGATAATAGCGGGCGAAGCCGCGGGGCACGGCTAGTGACATAATATGCAATCAAAAGCATAGTTAAAATACATCATTTTAACAACAAGAAATATATATGTTTTCGATCGCTATTTGCGACGAAAAATAAAGATATCTGAAGAACTCCTCATTTTTCCCTGTGACAAACTTCTATCAATTACTTTGTAACACACTTAAAATAAACACTTGAGATGAAGCGGTAATCTATTACGAGCTCATAACGGTCATTTATTTAGCAAACCAACCATTCTAAGTGGTCCTAACACTCGAATTTCTGCTTGGCTAATTCCCCCTACGGAGATATGACGAATTATATTTTGTTTTGGCTCATTTATTTTTAATAACTTAGTCTGGAGCGCTTCAGCGGCCGCTGCCGCGGCACGCTCGCTTTTCTCGCTCGGCTCGCGCTTCGTTTTGTCGCAGTTCAAACTTAACCTAACCGATACTTGCCGCCACAATCGTTCATTACTTTATTTTTAAAAGATTCATTCCACATTACAAATTTGACAGAATATGGCGTCATATAAGACTACAGAGAAGCAAATGTTTTTAATGTTCTTAGTTAAGAACTTTTAATAGTCTGTGTCTACTCTTCTCGCCTAAACAAACGAGGCATCGCACAGAGAGCATATGTTTGTCTATGGTTGGCTTCCAATTACAGGCTGTGCGATACTGACCGTACAATATCGACACAGAGTGATTTTACGCAGCCAGTATTGCACTCCCTGATATTTGGAAGCCATATACATGAATTATTGGCTGTACATTATTGGCCGTACATTATCGATACAGAACGATATGGACATGCAATAATTGGCGACCCGAGAAAGCACGGCCTGGTATTTCGATGTACTTGAATTAACTATGTGTGTATTATTGACCGTACATTATCAGACCGCGCATTATTGGTCGTACAATATAGAGACTCCCACCCATGGATGTAGAGCACAGTTCAGCACAGTAGATAATCGAACCTACTAAGAAAAGAATATACTCTACCCGAGAGAATATACTCTACCCGAGCGTCCGGTCCCTATAAAACGTCAATGTCGGCTTCCATGTATTATTTTTCTGTCACATTTCACTGTTTCAATGAATGGGTTTCAATTCTGTCGAAAGTAGTAGTTGAAGTTAGTTTAGTTTCAATTCAAGTAAAACGGAGTGATTACATTAACTCGGCAATATTTACATGCTCTTTGTATGTTGTTCCTGTTGTGCAATTTCTCGTCAATTTTTATTTGAATATTTGCATTTGAAATTAATAGGAATACGTGAATTTGTGGAAGTGCGTATTTAAATCAAAAGGAATATGTACACATAGCAAACCGAATATTAAATAATTGAAATTGGAAATCAAGGGATACTATTTTCGAACTATGTTTTCGCTTATCTTTATTTACTGTGCATTATTATCGCAATGTTTCGCAGTAAGTGATATGACTGAAAGTTCCTTTGGGAAAAACACTGAAGGAGTTTTAGCTGCATTTGGAGATTTCAATTCCGACGAACTAACAGATGCTTTCATTGTAATAAATTCTTCGAGCATTGTGGTTTTTCTAGCATATGACAAAGAACCGTTTTTAAGGCCTTCGCAGTACACTTGTAGTTTCCCCAACTTTGTTATAACCAGTGTAGTGCCAGGTGATTATGATGGAGATGCCTATATGGATATTATGTTCACAACGCAGATTCAAGATTCACATGAAGTTAGAATTATATGGGGAGGTATGGCCAGCTTGAATTGTACTGATGGTTTACTTATAAAGACTACAACAATTGGACAGCCTCTGGTGATGGATTACAACCGAGACATGACCTTGGATTTGTTTGGAGTCAATGTACAGGGTGAAAGGGTGTTTTGGATTTTTGATCAAACCAGAACAACTCCCATTGAAAAGAGCATGGGAGATGACTTATTCAAACAAATAAAAGTTCCACACTCACATTCTTTTCTTGATGTAAATGATGACAATGCTGCTGATTTACTAGTGACTACCAATTCTAATGTTGAGGTGTGGTTGAGTGATGAAGTAGAAGGATTTAGATACAATAACAGCATTGAACTGCTAGTTGGCTATTCTACCATTTATGGGCAAGCTCTTTTCATCGATGTTGCACTATCTGGGCAGTTTTATCTAGTAGTACCCACTTGCAATGATATTGAGTGTGTGAACAGTACAATATTGATAAATGACAACCATGAGTGGCACGATTTACAAGTTGACTTTAATGATGGCAAAGGAACATTGTGGCACTTTGTACCGCCTAAAGATGAGCTCTACCTAGATGCTATAACTATGCGAACTGGAGATTACAATATGGATGGCTACCCGGACATACTAATGACACTGGAACCAGTTAATGGAAATGGAACTAGAGTATTCCTACTACATAACATCCCATGTGACTTGCCTGGATGTAAATTTCATAGAACATTTGAAGTACAGTGGGATTTGTTTGATTCTTTCGGGAAAGGAGTTGTAATGGCAACATTTTACGACTTCTACATGGATGGTGTGCTAGATATAATTTATGTTAAAAAGAATCTTACCTCACAAAAGTACACAATGCATTCATTTAGGAATGAGCTTGAGTATGATACAAACTTCATTAAGGTCATCGTTGTCACTGGTCTTACTAATGAGAAGTTGCCTTTTACCAATAGGACTTTGTACAATAGAAAAGGAACATTTGGTAAGTTTCCACAATATACAAGTTGTCATTTAATAAAGTAGTTTAGGCAATATTAATTTTTATGCTGGATAGGCAAGCATTTGATCACTATCTCACCTGATGGAAAGTGACAATGCAACCAAAGATGAAACATGGTTGCCTAGAAGGTACCTATTTATTCTAGACTTGAAGACACCCAACTAATGTATTAACTGTTATAATAGTTATAATTATGATACTACTATAACTTACTATGAAAACTTTCCTTAAGAGTAAGGGTGTTGTGCCAAGATTTTAATTCATTATTAAGTGTACAGCACCATAAGTATACATTACATCCATACAGTGAAGGAGTGAAACTCATTGCCAGCGTCTTTGTTCCCTGAACGGTATAATCAGGAAGTCTGGGATAAGTTTAGAGTAGGTATCTTCTTAGCAAGCATTCTACATCTTCTATCCCATCATCACTTTCCATCAAGTGAGATATTAGTTAAATTCTTGCTTATCCAAGATTGCATAAAAATTCAGAAGAAAGAAAATAGTGATGTTTCAGATTGTATTTGCATACTCACTTCTAAATGACCTAAATTGCTAATGAATTATCATTTTCAGGCACTAATTTGCCAGGACCCAAAATTGGTTACAACACTTGGTCCCAAGAAGGCAACTACAGAACCGGAGTTTGTGCTCAGTTATCTCAATCTGCCTATTATGCTCTCCAACTCCCATACTCAATATTTGGCCTCGATCGCACACCAAACTTTGTTGATACATTAAATGTTGGTCTCTCAGGTTATTCAAAAAGTTGGACTCAAATCATTCCAAACTCTCAAATAGTAGTAATTCCTGCCCCACCAAGTGATCCTTCGCAATGGAAAGCACAACTTTTTGTTACTCCTAGTAAAGTTATTCTGAAGAGTGTATTCGTCTTAACTGCTATAATTGTTATAATTACTGGGTGTGTGCTTTACCTACATTGGAAAGAAAGGAATGATCGTCAAGATATCATTGAGATTGATGAGAAGACTTATGTAAAAGTATAACTATTTTCTAATCTTTGTGATTATAATATGAATATCTTGTTACACCTTGTCTTTAAATGGTGTATCCCTTGACTGTGGTTACTTGATATAAGTGTATATGTATTATTCTTCATTATTTCCTATTTAGTTATGTTGATTTCAAAAAAGAGGTTAAGTTTTATCTTAGTCTAAGTACTGTTTAAAACTAAATAAAATATAGTATATATATATATATATATAGCGATCAATGATATTTATTATATGACTAGTATTAAGTTTATTGATTAATAATTTAACACACTTTCGCAATGTCATCTGATTCTTTTTATAATGTTAGAGTTGACTGTTGACCTTTCTACAAAGAACTGGTTGATTTTATTATTGAATCTATAAAGAATATGTAAATAGTAAAGATTTCTGTATTCATCACTGCTTCTTTAATATCGTAAACCTAAGATGTTAGATATAAAATCTGATTCTCAAGCTAAATAAAATAATAAAAAGAAACAATTTGTATATATATATATACATGATATTTATTCATACTAATATATTATTTGACAAATTCTGTGATATTACAATTATGTGATAGTATAGAATTAATTAATTATATGTCTAAAACTTAATTATTTGTGCTTATAATTGAAGTTAATCAGAAAATTGGTTTTTATAAAACATTAATTATTTTACAAACCAATTCATACCGATAATATAAAAAAAAATCACTAATATGTACAGTCATTTCTAAATGGCGAAATATAGGACTATTGCACTAAAATTCCACCAATGTCATGTGCTGGGTGATCTTCCATTATTTATGCCGCAAGATTTAATGTCAATAAGTGAAACGTCATTATATTATACATTATAAACATTGTAGCCATACTAGTGTTATATAAACAGAACATTATTTGTTACAAGCACATTAATATATTTTACTATAAGCTATGTACCTAGACTACCTAGTATCTTAATAAATCCAAATACTTGTTTATCGAGTTAATCACTTTTTTTAGACTTGTGTTTTTGTTTTTTGTCCTTCTTCTTTTTTTTCTCCTCCAATTTTTCCAGTTTTCTGAAATCAAAACATGAATTAATTCAAATATTTCTTTAACTTTGGACAATCTAGCTCCAACAAAGAAAAACAACCAAGCATAACAGGTATTTTGTAATGCTGGATATTAATTTGGCTATCATAAGACAATGCAATAATTTATTTTGAAAAGAATTAAACAAAGACCACTTTTTTTGTAGATTGTTAAAATAGAAAAGTACATACATTATTTTAATCATCTGTAACAAAGATTTTAAGTCGAAACTTCCTGATATGTTTGATACTTACTTCAACAGTTTCTTCTTCTGTTTCTTTGTAAGCTGACTGATCAAGTCCATTTCAGTAAGATTAGAAGGATCATTCTCTTCAATCTTAGGCGCCGCCAGAGGTAGTGCGCCAGGTTTCATGACAAGGCCTGTGTCTCTCATGTGCTGCATCAATGTCGGTATATCAGGCTTTTCTTCTTCCTCTTCAGGGGCAGATGTTGATGCAGATGCTTGGAGTGCCCGTGCCTCACTCATCGATAGTGAGTACATTGAACATTCTTTGTCTGAAAGTGGAAAATTTTACTATTGAATTTTTTCGTAATCTTTTAGTGTCTGCTTACGAGTTTCAATGTTTAGTGGCACTTTTTCTTCTAAGATCGAAAAGAAAAATCAAGTTGACAGCGTTCATATCTTACGTGATATTATGTAAAACTGCAAATGTAAGGTAAGACCCGGCATATGGAGAGATTACCACATGCTTCTAATGCAGAACTCAAGGTTACGTAGTACTTCACGCTGGGGCAGCTTCTCAATTTGTATAAAAGTCACACACGATGCTCTTAAATCCATAGACAGACAAGCGAAAAGACTCATTGGTACGAGTTAGAACTGCAGTCTCAGTCATCAAAATAAGGTTGCAGGGGGCAAGCCTATCTGTATAACACGAGTCAACTCCTTAATAAGCCCACTCTAGGCTGGTACCGGATATCCATAGTTATACCAAAATTACCAATACTAAAAATTCATAACTCAAAAAAGGGTAGTTAAGATTCGAAGGAAGGTTAAGAAACTTCCTTTTGTGGAGGCAAAATAACATTTTCAGTTAAATTATACGGACTCTTTTTTTTTACAATAACTAACCTGTGTTAATGTGTCCCCACTTGTGACACTTAATACAGCGTACATTCCTCACTAATATCCCAAACGGCTGATCTCTGATCTCGTTATCACCCTTGCAGTAGCTCTCTCTCGGGGCGTTGTACTTCCTTTGCCATTCGAACTTGTATTCAGGTTCATTGTCTTCTCTCTCCCTCTCTTTTTTCACACCTGGTGGTGGCTCATACATGAAATTCAAGCTGAGCTTGTCTTTGCTGTCTTTACTCAGCAAAGCTCTAGAACAACAGCAATCATAGTTAAGTTACGTAATTATTACTAATTGTGGGTACCTATCATCTAATAATTTTTATTTATTACTAGCTGACCCATCAAAAATTGTTTTGCCAAATACATTATTTCATGCTGAATCATAAAAAAAAATATAAAATTTTGGTTTGGACCACCCTTATATTTGGGGGTATGAAAAATAGATGTTGACCGATTCTCAGACCTACATAAGGTACTTTTTAGGAACTTTTTTAAAATTATTGTTGTATACTAATCATTTCTTCATACGTCACTCAGATTTGGTAAAGTACTAGGCAAACATAAACATGAAGGAGGTAACAATATAGTCACGTGGCATTGTGACGCATGCCGGGTATGGCTTCCTAAACATGCACATTCATTGGCTGTTAGGCGGAACGAAGGTCGCCTGGACAGCTAGTATTATATAAAACAATCTTTACATTTTAAATATTATATTCACAATAATACATTACATACTTTTAACAGCAGTATGTTTTCTACTCACTTATTTTCATGGAGTTCCTGTTCTTTTTCATATTGAACACGCAATTCATCCTGCTTCTTTTTGTAAGCTTCGGTTTTCTGTTCTGCCATCCATACCTATAACAAAAGGAAGTAATAAGTAAAGGTTTTATAAAAATGGGTAGGGCAAAGGTAAATTTTTTTTAAAGATTACTTCATACGCTTTCTTAAAGCTGCTACACACAAGAAAATTTGACAGCTCTACACGAGTTGCAACCGGTCTAGCATCCCATCAAGTCCATTTTGTTGTATTGAATCTATACCTCTTTATTCAACTCCATTCTACAAGCTTTTTCACCATGCCAAGTCTTATCCACTTCTCCATTACCCTAAGTGATCCTTTTAATATAAATATTTTTCATAATTTATCTTATGGTATGTACTGTAAAAATCTTTCACAGCAGCAAAAGTGACTATTATGGTGTAAAGTGACCAAAATTGAGACAGAAAGTATCATATTTTAAAATAAATCAATACTAATTTTATACAGAGGTAAAGTTTGTTTGTTTATTTGTGAAAAGTTATCTCTGAAACTACTGATCCAATTCTGAAAAGTTTTATTGGGATAAAAGTTAGTTTACTGTTCGAAATTATAATGTTCGTAAGTCAAGTCGGAGTAAAATTTGCTAACTGGCTGCTTTATCGACATACAGTCACTAAACAAAGTCTATAGCAAAAATGTTAGCTTCCACATGTTTTACAAAATAGTCCGTGACTGCATAATAATATGTCTAACATGTATACATATATAGCTTAGATATATAGCCGTTTTTTTTCTCTCGGTTATAATTTTTTTTGAACTTTAAACTAACTGCTGGTGTAATTAGCTGTGCATTCGCCTTTAAAGCACCGAGTTTGATTCCCGGTGGGAACACAAGTTTTCTCCCCATGAGAAATTTTTGTTTTTGGTTCTAGGTTTGGTGTGAATGCTGTGTGTGTGATGTGAATATTTACAGACCCACAACACACACAAGTCATTGAACTTATTGTGAGGCTGTGACTCCGAAACTGATTATGTGCATGATTTTAATTATATAATATGCCGGGCGAGTCGTCTTTGAGTTTTAAACTGCCCGCTGGCATAGATGGGTGCACATTCTTCTTGAGAACAATGGGTTCGGATAACAGTGGGAACACAAGTTTTTTCACCATGGGAAATTTTGTGTTTCTAGGTATAATGCGAATGTTGTGTGTGTGGAGTTGATATTTACGACCCCACAACACAAGTCATAGTACTTTTTGTAAAGTATTTATGTGTGTTTTTTTTAACCTGGTGACGCCGGGCGGGTCAACTAGTCTAAAATACATGTTGTAATATGTAATGGAAACTGAGAGGATGTAAAATATGCTATATTTGCCAAAACGGCTTCAGTTTTGTGATTGCATTCTATTGTAATGTGTTAAATACAATAGAATGATTTCAGCCTATGTTATACAAGGTCAACAAATTTCATAGGCCAGCGCTACTCTATCTCCAGACACTAATACCAGGATTTTTTTTTCTCTGATTCATTGATCTGATTGTAGTGACGGACCAAACTTGATTGGATATGTGATGATGTGTTTAAGGATGGTGAATAAGTCTTCTGACCTAGTCTTAACGGAATAATAGATTAAAAAAATATTTATTGAAGGAGAGGTTCGCATAATCTGGTTGGACTTCGAAGCGGGACTCGATCGAGATAATGTATAAACAATCATGATACGCTTGAGAATTTGGATTTTTGGTCGTAGTGTTGCCTAAATATTTGCCTTCTGTTAAACTTACCCTCTTCAAATTATCTCTGGATGCAGGATGGAAGAATTTCTTACACATGTAATTATTGAATCCTTTCCCCATTTTTACGACTGTGGCGATTAGTTGAATAGAAAAGAAAATAAAACAGTTCTAGTAGATTGACGTGAATGAGAACCTGGAAAACATCCAAGATAATAAAAATATTTGCAAATCTTCTATCACCCAATTAATTATAAGTCACGATCAAAACCAAAACATGAAAACACTAATACCAAATAACCGAACACCAATTGGGTAGGTAGGTATTATTGTCTTATTTATCTCTGACACCAATACATCTTTACCAAACAACGATTAGTTTAATTTTTAGTACCAAAGAGCATATAATATAACTGGTATACGTTACTGGCCAAAACACAGATGTGAAAATAATTGGCTTTTAACCACAGAAGAAGGGTTTTTACGCATATTCCCTTCTGCGGTTTTAACCAAAGATAATGTAATCACTGGTTTTAACTATGTACTGATCCAAAGAGTAACAATCAAATAGAGGAAGTAAATAATATAAAACAAAAACAACCTCTCAACACCCTTTAGCTATCCATACCAACATTGCTCCTTATGTCGCCTATGCAGGTAAGCGGCCCTTATGGGGAGCCCGTTCAGTGGGTGGCGAGTCATCACCTGCCTACATATTTTTAAATGAGGCGGAATTGGCAGATGCTGTAGTCTCATGCCATAATCCAGATATTTTATAAACTATCAAATATACAATGCAATACTCTAAGTTTTTACTAGCATTAGTCACAGTTATTGTTAACCCAATATCATCCATCCCCCAGTCCATAGTTAATAATATATGATTGTAGTAATTATATTGCGTGTGCAAGCATAAAATGGCATCAACTTCTAACGTAAGAGATGTCCGTCGTATGTTTGGACACGCCTGATATGTTATTAATAAAATGTAATTCTCGGCAAAAAATGTTTACTTAAGAGAGAGAATAAAAATTTGATTGATTGATTGATTGATTGAATTATACCAAGGGCCTTTTAGCGTTGGCTACGGCTCCGCTAATGCCTTACAAAGGTCCGGGCACAGACTCGTGTGATTAAATAAAGACTTGGTAATTATAATAGGTAAATGAAAAGGTACCGAGGTGGAATTTCTTTCACGCTGACTACAGGTACAGCTGTCTCATGCGCAATGGCTAAAATTATTTTTCATATTATTTTGACCCGACTACTAGTCCCGTGTTAGACGTCTGGAACCTATTTAAAGACACTGTTAGCATTATAGAATCACACATTCCCTTGTTAAACGCAAAGCTAAGACATACAATCACAATAAACCATGGATTGCAGCAGACAACGTTAAAAAAGCAAAAGAAAAATCATTACGAAATTATAGCAAAAGTAAAAAAGCAAGGATTAAATATGAAACCAATATTGTGAAAAGCGGACCTACGTCTTTCTATGGCTACATACGCCAGGTAAGTTTGGTCTAAGACGCCAGCAATTAGCCTCTAAAGTCACAGTGCCCACAAGACGATGCTACTCTGGAGATAGTAAGAGACCACCATAAAGTTGCCAATATGTTTGCTAAACAGTTTGAAAAATCATATGTAAGGGAAGCCCTTGATATCCCTATACCGCCAATACAAGTTTCTAGAGTTAATAATAGTGTAGAAAGCTTAGACTTTACTCCAGATCGGGTGCACAAAGCCCTCATGATTTTCAAAGACGAAACTGCAATAGGCCCAGATGGAATTCCTGCAATCCTATTTAAAAATGAGCTTGGGACTGTTAGCTCCCACTTACCAAGCATAAATAACCCACCCTCTATTTTAACCAAGGAGCACTACCACTGGAATGGTAGGAAGCAATAGTGACTCCAATTTGTAAAAAAGGTAACAAGCGAATGGCAGCCAACTACGAACTAGAATTGTTAGCCATCGAACAACAGCACGGCTTCATTCCTGGGCTATCATGCTGCTTTCTCGTGGACCCACTATTTTGTTCCACTGGTGGGTCCACGAAGGAGAGTAATTTCTCGTAGACCCACAGAAAATATACATATTTATCAGTTTATGTTAGGAGAATTGGCGATACAGATGTATTGCGGAAGTGACGTGATGGACTTAAACCACCTATTATACTGGGTTGTCCGACCTATGACTCCACTTTATTGTATGAAACCCTATCAAGTTTCTTTATCCTATTCCCTACCAAGATCTCATGTTTACTTGCTAATAATGATCCCAAGATCTTCAAATCTCTATATTTTTTATACTAGTCGTTCGCGCGGAACTGAGATCTCGTGCCTACATTTTGCCTCATAGAGAAAACCTTTTGGGGTTACTTGCTTGTAAATTTTGACGTAATAACGTCTTATAAATCGATGAACACCGACTGCACGCACGAAAAAGTGTCACGTTCCGCCTGAGCCTGAGCGTGCAAGCGAGAGCGCGGAACAAGCGATAGAGAGGCACGATCAGCCTAAGCGTTCGTCTTATGACGTTATCACGCAAAATTATCGTCCGTAAACCAACTTTACAGACAACCAATATTTTTTTCTATATTATATTTGTTTGATATCTGTATTTGTTGTTCAAGTACAGGATATAACGGATGTTATATGTAAGTTTCACCGTACAGTGTCAAACCGTTTTTGAGATAGATTCCGGGACAAAATAATTCTAAAAATAGTGACTTTGGTTGCCTACCAAATCGTTATTTTTCAAAATATTTTTTTTAAACCTGTTTCATACTCTACTTGTCAAGCCCTTTTGAACGATACCTCGCAAGGGTAGATTAAATTTTTGATCCCCACTTACATAATAATATAACAAACTCACGTAATATTAACATTTTAATATAATTTTAATAATTAAAAGTCATTTCTGGCTTTGGGCCGCAGTTTTACATATTCTATGAGAATTTGAAGCCATTCCCTTATATATATTTTTTTTTTTTTTTAACGCATTCACACTCACAGCCCCACACTAAGTTCTAAGACTTGTATCGTGGGTGCCGGCCGGAGACATTCACATCACACACACACACATTACACCCAGAACCAGAAGCACAAATATCCCTTGGGAAGGAATTTGTGCTCCTGCCGGGAATCGAACCCAGGACCCACGGCGCAGAGGGCGGACACCTGTCCATTGCGCCAACTGGGTCGTCGTCGTTATATGGCTTAGACGCTAGATGCCTCTGGCAGACGGATGGACGGATGGACGGACAAAGTGCTAAACGACCCTAGTCAACTTAGAGATCTCGCTTCGCTCGATCAATATCCAATAATATAAAACTATGATGATGACAATGTATTATTTATATGTAATTTCTATAAGTATTACAAACTTTAAAATATTGTGTATTTACAACCTCTGCTTTACTGATTACTTGTGCTAAGTTACCTTTTTCCTCTCATATCTTTTAAATACGCGAATAAGTTTCCCCGTTTTATAATAGTAAAAAACCACAATAAGGACAAGAAAGAAAAGATGAAAAGATTGAACATGATGCTGGCAAATGCGTAAACCGTGCAAAGCTAAAAACACGAACATGGTGCAAAAGAAAAAATATCACGCATGTCATAGTATTTACATTCTCTTTGACGCACGTCTATTGATTGTCTTGTCAAGTCAAAAATCAAAACCGTAGATGAAACGAAATGGGTTTTTTCGTGATTATTGTGATCAGTTTGCGTTGTGAATCCTGCAATTTTATTTGCTAAATTTCTATTTGTGGTGATTCTTCTAGATATCTTTTATAACTAAGTAAGTTAAGTAAATAACAATCAAGTGCAGGTCAAACAGTGAGAACCTATGACTTTCTAAAGTCCAGTGATAATTGTAAAACTTCTGTATTTCTCGTGTTTTGTATAAATCGGGCTTCTTCTATCTCGTATGAGCTCGATTATTAAACTAACTTAGCTAGTTCGTATTATCCCGTTGCTAAAACATGTTTATTGTGACATTCATTTCTCACTCGAAAATGGATCAAGATATTTTGAGGAACTGAGTTGATCACCTTTTCTGAAACTGCATGGATAATAAAAAACTAAATCTAAGTTCCGATACCCCCGTAGTTAATCCAACCAGATTCTCGATGCTCACTTGTCTTTCATATGTTGTGTTGTTTTTATGTTAACACATTCATACCGTTTTATCATGTTGATTTATTTTTAGAACCCAACATAAGTAGGTATATTACTACCACTATGCAGTGAGTCTTGCTTGATTTCTTTGTAAACAATTTTGAGAAATTTTATAGTGTTATTCAGTTGACAGTGTTATAAGAACTAAAAGACTTACAATATTGTGATGAAATATGAGTGTATGAAGTGCAAACAAAGAAATTTTACAAAGGATAATTTAGCATTCATGGTAAGTAAACAGTGTGATATAATATTTAAACTTCTCATTTGAACATAATTATAGATTTTAGGGTATGTTGACATTGGAGGATTACTAGCTCATTCTTAAAGCACGAGAAACATTTTATAAAAATAAAGATACACTTATTAGCATTCCTTTAAGTTATTTGAGTTATTTGTTGATTGAGCATTCGCTTTCTAAGCAGGGGTAGCAGGGTTTGATTCCCGGAGGGAACACAAGTTTTCTTCTCAAGGAAAATTTGTGTTTCTGGTTCTGGTTGTGATTGTGTGTGTGATGTGAATGTTTACGGCACCAACGACACAAGTCATCGAATTTAATGTGGGGCTGTGGGTGTGAAAGCGTTTATGTTTATGATGCAGGTGCTTATCTATTACAAAGCAAGGACTAAAGATGTGTTTAGGAATTGTGAAGTTAAATATTAGTCTATAAGGGCCCTTCGACAATATGACAATACTCATCCATTACTGCTGTAGTTACATATTAAATCTGATAAATAACTCATTGTGATTCAGTAGTTCTAGTTGGCTTAAAAATTCTGACACCAGGATTGCCTTATTACAATCAAGAAAGTAAATGGTTTTTAATAACCATCTAACAACTAGACAAACTGTCAAACGTCATCCATATATGGTTGACATACCTCCAGTTCGCTCGAAGCGTTTGAAGTATGTATAGGATTAAAACAGTACTTACATACAGAACATAATCTGCAGTTGTGCACTATCCGTCCACTGAATCTATGCTGTTCACTTCCATAGCTTTGATCAAGGGTCAGTTGAATATTCCTAATATGTGGGATGCCATATACTCCCTCTTAACAAGCTGTCAGTGAAACAAGTGCATGTGCTAATGTAATAAACTTAGCACATACACTTTTATTTTGTATTGTTACTATTTTTGTGTGATGATGATTTACACTAGTAATAGTAAGTGTTACGAAAAGTTCTACTTATCGTGCTTTATTTATTCGGGACGAAAGAAAAAAGTTCTTTTAATGAAAATAATTTTAAGTATAGTCACTTTTTTTGTCAAGTGAAAAATTTCAATATCTACCACCTATTAAATTTATCAAAACATTTCATGTGAACTCTGTAATCGCTTACAGTGTCCAGTCTTGTAGTTATCTGAAGCGCTTGAGTTTTAATTATTATGATAGCTGACTCCTAGGCTGCAAGAAATTGCCAAGCATCTTCTCTATTTTTTTATTTCAATGGCTTCGCATGGCATTCTTGGTATTTTCATGGCTCGGACTTGAGGATTATCAAAATATATAAAACTAGTGGTTTAATTAATGTAAGAGGTAACCTAATATTTTTAGTAATAAGTAATCATGACATTAGTGGACAGGGATGATCTTGGTAGTGGTGCAACAAATTAAATATGTGATTTCCTGTTTTCTGCTTGAAAATAAGCAAAGTGAGAGTGTGAACTTTTATATAAAAACTAGCTGACTCGGTGAACTTCATACCACCACTAGAAGTTGTTTGAACTTTAACAACAAACATATATATGTCACATTTGTTTGTCGTCAAATAGTTATAGTGCATTCAGAAATTACAGGTACAAACAGTTTGTATAGGAAAATAAATAGTGGATTGAAATACTTTCCTTGCAATTTCTTTATATTTTTTCACCTTTTAAACCTTCCTTGGACTTCTACAAATGTTTCAAAACCAACATTAGGCAAATCAGTTCACCCGTTCTCCAGTTTTTGTGAGAGGTCAATTGATTTTTTTTTCGACAACTAACTGACACTTTTATTTTTTTACCCTTTTTGAATTTCTGAAACAGAACTGTTTTGTATTCCAAAAAAACAGGCCAAAGAGATTGACGAATTTCTGAACGCACCTATAAATATTTGACAACCGAGTGACACTACTTTTTATTTCTAAAATTACAAAAGAGATCGGACATCTCGAGTTTACCATATATCAAATGTTTCACAGTTCGGGACAGTTTGAATTGGAAAATGAAATTGTTGTTTTTAGCATTTTCCTTTACATATTATTTATGTTTCTCACCATTTAAACCTTCCCTGAACTGCCAATAAAATAAATATATCAAGGTCAGCCAAATCGGTCCAGCCATTCTCAAATTTTTGTGAGGCAAACAAACAGCAATTCTTTTTTAAATATATATTCTAGCTGCGCCCCATGTGGTGATGGAAAATTGTGATAATGATGATAAAAAGTATTTTATTTTACGTAAATTTTTCAATGTTTTTATATTTTAGTTGTTCGGGATGGAGACAAATCCAACAAATTAAAAATCATGAAATTATTGAATTTTTGGTTCACTATTTTGGCGATAATGGCTTACACATAAAAGATAGGTATATGCTGTCGCAGGCTTTTTGGTATGACTATGTAAGATATACATTTCCATTATACATTATATATATGAGTAACGGTTTATGCAGCACACGCCTGAATAGCTCGCAGATGGGAGAATTTTTTCCTACTTAATTGACACTCATCATTATATTTTGGATAATTCACACTATATCTTCATATATTATAGCCTATGAGTTATTCTGATGTGTAAGCTATATTATTGTAAAGTTTCATAAAAATCCATTCAGTAGTTTTTGTGTGAAAGAGTAACAAACATACATCCATACATTCTTACAAACTTTCACATTCATAATATTAGTAGGATAGACATTAGTCGGGATTACTATTATATTTTTACCTACCTTTGATTCTAATCTAAATCTAAGCAATATTTATATTACTAGAATTAAGTTAATCAAAGTACAAAAATGACAATAACTTAATACTAAGAAGAGCTAATAAGATAAAATTAGTGTTATTTTAAAACCACACAACCAAATCACATGTAGATATTATTTTGACAATTGACATTACAGCCTATGGAAACATAACATTCTTTTAAAAGATAATAAGTACATTTCTTTTAAATATTTCAAAATGTATAAAAAAAAAAATAATATTTGTATATTTTTTATATAAAAATTGGTTGTGGCCATGTGTAGTTAGTTAGGCTGCCAGGGTATTTAGGTGCTTCTTAAGACGCTTGTGGTAATATGTAAAATTCACTCATGTTCATAGTTTCTTATTTGATGGTTAGTGTTTAGTAGAAGTGCATTAAACAAACAAACAAACGCACACTATATTAAAAAACTTGTATTGCGTGTGCCGTACACATTTACATCACACACACAGTCACATGCAGAAGCTGAAACACAAATTTCTCTTAGCGAGAAAATTTGTCTCAGCTTGTGAGTTATTTAAAGTGCCCTACAATTGCATTCCATATGTCCAGATGATTTTTAAGACACTTTGATGTAGATTAGGAGTTTGGGGGCTGTTGACAATTAGCTATTTTAACTTAGAAGCCAGTACAAGCCTTTGTAGCATAGGTTGAGTTCCTTCATTTTTTTCTTAAAGTATAATTGCTAGGTCAAAAGCTGATCAAGATTGAGACAGGTCTCACATCAGGTATTTTATCCCACCCTAATAACCTGATGAAACTTCCAGAGTGAAAAGATTACAATAAAATCTACAAAACTGCATCAAATGTATTACCTTTTGACCTCATAACTTCTCACCACATGAGCCAAAAAAAAATTTCGTCAATAATGTCTATTTTGTGACGAATAATGCGTGCTTTGACGATGTTCTGGTTTACCCGACTTCAAAAGTTACCATACAACTTCTTTCGTTATGAGCCGATTTTGATGATTCTTTTTTTATTTGAAAGCTAGTGGATCAAGGTTCCGACGATAAAGCGGTGAAGTCGGTTTTTTTAAGCTTTACTTGCGTTTAATTATTAGATTGTAACAATAGTGCAACTTTTTAAATTTTGAATGTATAAAAACCTAAATGAGTTTTATTTATCTTATTTTATTTTATGTTGTTTGGGGGCTTACAGCTATTGATACAAAATAAGTCTTAATATATATAACAAGTAGCCATTTACAAGCCTCCATAGCCGTCCTCCTCCTTATTTATGATACTATCACCCGTTTTTACTAAACACAAAGTAAGCATCTCTTAGTAAAGTATTTCCTAAGCTTAGGAAACTTTTAAGCATACTTACATTTCACTAGGCTAGGGTATGTCTACATTTTTTAAACTTTCTATGATTTTGTTTTGAAATGTTGCCTACTTGGTTTTGGTGCAAACGATTTTTTTTATTAATTTTAAAAGTAGTTGTTTTTCTACCGACTTCTCAAAAAAGGAGGAGGTACTCAAGTCGACTGTATTTTTTTATAATTTTTTTATGTGTGTTACCTCATAACTTCGTTTCACGTGAACCGATTTTATGATTTTTTGTTTGAAAGATGTTGCTTTCAAATTCGTCCCATTTAAATTTGATCAAGATCTGATCAGTAGTTATTGAAATATCGTCAATAATGCGTGTTTAGTACATCTAATCTGATTAAAGTTCCGTTTTTTAATTTTGGCTTTAGGAAAAGTAGTATTTTTTTCTACTTTACTAGCTTTACGCACCTCCGAATTGCTTGCGAATTCTAAATTTCTACCAAACCAGTTCAGTATTTTTGCCGTAAAAGAGTAACATAAACATAAACGCTTTCGCACTTACAGCCCCTTACTAAGTTCGATGACTTAAGTCGTGGATGCCGGAAACATTCACATCACATACACAATAACACCCAGAACCAGAAATACAATTTTTCCTTGGGAAGAAAACTTATGTTGCCGCCGGGATTCGAACCCAATATATAGAAGGCGAAGGCTCACCCAACCAAGCCAACGGGAAGTTTAACAAACATCCATATTATACAAACATTCGCATTTTTTTTATGATCAACTAGCTGCGCCCCGCGGTGTTACCCGTTGTGTCGGATATAAAAAGTACCCTATGTGTTAATCCAGGATGTCGGCTACCTCAATACCAAATTTCATCGAAAACCGTTCGGGCGTGAATAAGTACCTAACAGACATACAAACACACTCACGAACTTTCGTCTAATATTATCGTGTGACAGGCAAGCATTTGACCGCAATCTCACCTGATGGAAAGCGACGACGATGCGGTCGAAGATCCTTGACTAGAAGATACCTGTTTTTACTTTTAAAGAGGTCTAAATTATACTCATTGGGAAACAAGAACGAAGGCAGGGTGTTCCATTTCTTTGCAGTTCGCATAATAAAAGTTATATTATACTAGCTCGCCCGGGCAAAAAAACATACACTCGTGTGTCGGGAAGCCGTAAATACTAACATCACACACAACATTCACATCACACCCAGAACCAGAAACACAAACTTCCCGTGAGGAGAAAACTTGTCTTACCACCTGGAATCGAACCCGCTGCTTTGAAGGCGAACGCGGACCCAACTACGTCAAAGAGCAGTTCAAAGTTAAAAGATGACCCGCGCCCGGCGTCTTGTCGTCGTCTTCGCCCGGGTAGAAAAACATAAAATGCGTCAATTTAATTTTATTTATTTATATATTTTTGTATAGAAGGTAATGGACGTCGAGGGTTTTTTCACGATTTCAACAATACTAGTAATAATAATTGTGATCAATATATGTAGGTATATGAATGTATATTTAGGCACCAATCCTTTAAATATAGGTACACGCAGTTTGTTTATCAGCATGGAATCCTTGCATAAAGTTAGCCAAGATTAGATAAATTTTGAGTATCAAATAGAAGGTTGTGTGTCAATAACTGACGGGGACACGGTGTGGTCGATTTTATTAACCTGAGGCTAGGGTGCGGTTGGGAGCGGCAGACCAAACAACACCGAGATCGATAGCTACGGACTATTCCGTTTGCGGCACTTATGAAGGGTACTTTACCATGGTACGTGTACACCTGTACACCTGTTCACATACCATGGTAAAGTACACAGGTCAGCATTGACTATGCAGAGGTTACACGTGGTATAACAGAAAATACTCAGCTGAACAGTGGCGACGACGAGGCGCGGCGCGCGCCTTGACTGTCAATAAATATATCGAAAGAACATCGCTAAAAAACGAGTAAAATATAAAATAACCCAAATGTGTATAACCTGACTTGTATATTAGTAGTAGTGGATTATTTTAGGATATCAGATCGGATTAGTCCACAATATACCTATATAGAGTACTAGCCGTGCCCCGCGGCTTCGCCCGCTATTATCAAGCTAAAAAGTAGTCTATGTGTTAATCCTAGGTATAATCTATGTACGTTCCAAATTTCATACAAATCCGTTCAACCGTTAAGTCGTGAAGAGGGAACAAACATACTTACACACTTACACACAAACTTTCGGATTTATAATATTAGTAGGATTAGTAGGAAGTAGGAAGTAGGATATTAGTAGGATAGCAGGCAGTTTTGATAAATTCAATTCACTAAAGCTTCTACTAATTTAACTGATTGTATTTCTACATAAACGTATTGCTATATAAAAACCGGGTGAAGCACTAGGCCCCACAAATTTCGTTTGTCATAACGCAAGCTAGACGCACACAAACATCAATGGTCTGACAATTGGCGACAATTCACCTAGTAACTATTTAGTTGTCTGTGACAGTTTGCAGCGAGATGCACGCACACACTAACATTTGATGAGATTACGTATTTCTTTCAGGTCCATGTATTCCTAGTATTATTATCAGTTTATCATATACCTAAGATAATACTAGGCATTTGCATAATATGACGCATATGTCTTTTATGTATTTATTATAAAAATAAATGCAAATATATATATCTGACTATTCCGTTACTCCGCGGACTACGTTGATTTGCTAGTACTAGATTAAGGTAGGTAGTCTCAGAAATTTGCATCGATCGGCGTTGGAGAACTTCGTTCGCGTAATAACTATGCTAATAAATGAATATTATAAAATACCAGTATCTGTACTCACTGCTCTGTAATGTATCGTATGATTCAAATCAGACTTATTTTGACGCACACATTCGCGGCCTGTTTAACAAATGTTTATCGCAACTACCTATGCTCTGTGGTTTTGCCCGCGTTAATTGGGATAAAAAGTTAATTCAAAAAATCTGTTCTATTTATATAAGTACTAATTGTATCCAAATACGTTCAGAAGTTACGAAGATACCTCGTTTTAAAAATACACACATACACACTTGTTATATGAGTGATTTATTAAATATTATCTGGGTAAAATATCTGTTTTCGCTGGGCTGTAGGCACAAATTACTCAAGTAACGCCCTGACTTTAATAATAAATCGTGTAATAGGTACATCATTTGATGATACTAGTTCTTTACTCTGTATTTCGGTGGTATGCTGGCTCTAGCGTTTGTAGTGGGTAATGTAATCATAATCACATTAGGTGCCTTCTTATTAAAGTTCTATTTATAGTTCGAAAGAGCGTTATCTCTGACGTTATCTCAAGGCGAGATCGTCGTTGTGTCACAGAAGTGAGCATGCCCTGCGAGACTGTCCAGCCGGCGAGGCAGCGAGCTGGTGCTCGCAGCGGCTCACAGGGCCATCTGCGGTTATTGACTCTAAGAGCAGATACCAATATTTGCAATAGCTTTAGCCTATATGAATTATCTGTGATATCGATTCACCGCATGCTGAACATCTACGACCATTTTACTGTTAAAGTTATTAACTGTGTTTTGTTAGATTTGGAATTTTAACTAAGAGAGAAGCGAAAAGTAAACGAAAGAGTGATGCCCTTTATTTAATTCTTTCGATGTTACTCTAGGTGCATGTTGTCAAAACAGCGTCAAGTCAATTGGTCTAATCAGCCGCCCGCTACGAGCCAATTACTTACTTGGAAGCAATTCCTACATTTGAGGGCGGAAAACGCTGCAGGAAGACTTCCCTTTATTGAGTTACAGAAATAGACGCGCTCATTGTCGCCATCGTCGCTCCTCCCACTCCCCTATTCTTTAAGGTTTAATCAATGGTTGCATGGTTCTTATAAATTACAGCAGAACTGAATCTAAAGAAAATTCAGTTTATAAAATGTAAACGGGAGATAGTAAGAAGCGCATTCAGCGTGAATTCACTATGTTCACGCGTGATTATTACGGATTAGAGTCTTTGTAGGTAGGTATACAATTATATTTGGTCGACCGTCAGAGACGTGCGTGACCAATGTTCAGTCTTGTCTCTAGAATAATGGGATATTCTTAATTTTTGAGCTACTGTTCATTATTACACAACTCGAAGTTCATTATTAGACATTTCGTGGGTATTATTTCGTTGCAGCTACCTAATTTGTCCTATAACTTAGTAGGTACTACAATAAGATTGCTATTCATAATGAAAATAACACTGTGTGATCGTTTGTTTATCGACCTATCGTTCTCATATTGCACATCGGCACAGGACAATGACTTTTTATGAAATCTTATGCATACAAATGGTAACGATCAATCATGTCTCATAAAGTCATGTGTAAAGCAGGGGTTTGCCATTAGTTATCTTTACAAGTCAACGTCAGTGTATGTCCTCATTATTGCTATAGATTCGCGTTGCTCACTAAATAAACGTACTTTTTATCGGACGATTACTCGGTATTATCTCTATGTTAATCCTAACATTTATGTTGTCTTATGGTCATGGATAGACCTCTTGTCTAATTTTGTCGCCTATGTGTATCATGACTGTACGTTCGACCATAGCAGAGATTATTCACTTCGTTCAGGCATATGAATCGTTAGTTATGTAGTCCAAGGTTTGTTGGTTACTGACGCCGCACTGCTGGGAAATAGTGCAATCCCTCATTTAAAATTGTTAAATTGGTGCTTTGACATCGGATCGGCTTTATTTCATTCAGACATGTTAACAATTTGTATTGTGCGAACTTTAAATTTATCAGTTTGAATTGGAATAGGTAATTGCAAGATAGGAAAGTTACCTGATGTCCTATAGTACCCGATATACAAATATGCCTAGCAAGAAATGTTAAACAATAGATGCAATGACTGAGATGCAAACACTGATGAGTGGATTTGCTTCGGACTTATCTTTAAGAAGGTTCTTCATATAGGTAAAATCTTTTGTGACCCAGCCTTCTTTCGCAAAATAATATATTGTAAACTAATGTGGTAAATCTCCTAAACCAAACAAACCCCTACCTATATCCATGCCGCAGCGAAGAAGAAAGTCACTTCATCCAGTGAATGAGTCAGAGTACTTACACATATAATCGCTAAAGGCCATTGAAATCGATTATATCATGAATCTTCACTAGTTATTGTATTTGTAAATCTACTCCAGAATCCGACTTGTTGGACGCGTTAGTATTAACGCGTCAAACAAGTCAGGTAGTACATATCTGTGAAGACAAGCAGCTGGATGGCTTCGACATTACATAGTGGTGATGTCTACGTTGGTGAGCTTCGGCGTATTTCTAAATACTTTGTCAACGATCTCTATATTGATCCTGATGGTGGTCTTCTGTCGTGTGTCTTCTTTCTGACTTACTCGCCATGGTGCATGTCTTTCAACAGAACTGCATAGTTCTACTGGAAGGCTTCAAATTATTCTCGTGGTACTCCTGTTTTGATCTACGTGATACTCGAGTAATTGCCATAATCTAAATTGATTCATTTGAGATATTCCATTCTAAGATATCAGCAAACTGCTTCGGTTCTATAAATATAAACTATTCCAAACTGAAAATATGGAATAAGTTTCTTAAAGGACTTGAATTATTTTTAATCCGGCAAATTGTATTCCTAGTGGCTCTGTTGTACTCTCTGTTGAGTCGAAGACCGCGCGTATTTTTCGACATGGCTGAAATATTATTTATTTTTCTTTTGAACCCTCGTATCTCCGCTATTATGATATATACCAAAAAACCGATGAAAATACTTAGGTTTATATTACATTTATGTTTAAATTTAGTTAGTTTCTATTAATTTTGTCTAGTGCGTACTACATTATCAATAACTCTAATTTTATCTCTTCCTTGCAGGTGGTAGTTAAACGGTGAAGGCGTCGGCATGTGGGCAGGCGCGCGGGTGCTGGTGCTCGCGGCGCTGGGCCTGCTGGCCGGGGCCGCCGTCGACAAGAAGTACAACATCACCGTGGGCTACCTGCCCTCGCTCACCGGCGAGCTGTTCGACCGCCAGGGCCTCACCATCTCTGGAGCGCTCTCCATCGCCCTTGAAGAGGTAAACTAGAAGTACAACATCACCGTGGGCTACCTACCCTCGCTTATCGGCGAGGTACATGACTACCAGGCGTCACCATCTCTGAAGCGCTATCCATCGTCCTTGTAGAGGTACACTTGTAGTACAACATCACCGTCGACGACTTGCACTCGCTCACCGTTGACAGAGAATAATCGTCGGAGCATATCGTTAATAGAGGCCACAAAGACATGCGGTTGAAGTGTCATTCCTGTACACATATTAAGTAGGAGGAAGTAATAAGATGGTGACGCATAGGTCTTACGAGAGTGAGTGAAGAGTACTGTTGAGCGCCGTAATTTAATGCATCGGATATTCAAACAACTTTATTTTTGTCTCGTGGTTTCCTCTTGGCTTCTATGCTTTTCTTTTCATTTTGCTTTTAAAAATATTACGGTTAGGAGATGTCGCGCATGTAATACTTAGTTATTTGAAAGAAAGAAACATTTATTTGTCACTCAGCATAATAGATATATAAAAACAATACTATTATAAAATATACATATAAATTAAATTCACAAATCGGCCTTAACTCAGCACAATGCTGGCAAATGACCAGACCATTTTTTATGTTTTTCGTAAATTTTCGAAAAGTAAGACATATTATTTACAATTTGGATTAACATCGGATAATCCCAACTAATATCTATAATCCGAAAGTTGTAAATTATCTTACTATTAGTATTTATTTACCATACAAAGTCGATTCGAGGAAAAGTGCATAATATAGAATTAAATAAAAATACGCCTCATTTTCTCATTGAAGAACTGGTTTAACGGAGGAAAGGAAAAAATCCAAAAATCATATATCAAAGTTTACATTGATTAATTATATTATCAATGCAAAATATTAAATCATTTCTGGAGATGCCTCTCGAGCCATGTTAGATGGGTTCACGGGGTCTGAAAAAACCCGACGCCAAGATCCAACAATTCCAGTCTAGACGATGAACTAGCAGTAGCAAGCACATTGGCTTTCAAGCAGCAGCAGGTTAGATCTCATCTGTGGACTACATTTGCTTTTAAATTAATTACGTGAGTATATGTAGAAGATCTAAAAAACGGTGCAGGAAAACATTGTTAAGAATCTAATATATCTGAATAAAAATTTTATAAGATTTACGTCACTTAAACATCTCCACTTTCCCTTCCCACTAAGTGGGGTCAGCACAACATGACGTTACTGTTGAACCCATTTAAAGAATAAGATTTGGCATGACTTAATTACCCGAGTCTCGCTTCTCATGGTCAATAAGTGTGATTTGCAGATCTAAACGAAATAGAATAGCATGTGTTCCTGTTTCAGTAGATACAGATTAATCCATATCCATTGTTGTTGATAAATCAGTATGGAACGGTTGATTCGCAGCACTAAAGTTAAGTTTGAAGAACCTTGCCCTTCAAATCCTGTTAACTAACAGGGGACGTAAATTCATCAGCTTTTAACCAGTTATGGCGAAGTTCACGTACCTGTTAAGGATTTCCGTTTCAACATCTTCATTTACCGCAATTCGTACATCCGCATTCGACCTCGCGAGTTTACCAGACGATATGGACCGAACTGGTGTACTAAATTAAAATGCAGAAATAGTTTTTCGCCGACGGTGAGCCATATAATTTCATTTCTCAGTTAATCTCTCCATTAGCCACATCATACGTTTAAATAAATATTGTGTCTGCTATTTTTAGCATGACGCGAATAACTTGTACCAATGTAGCTCCGGTTAGCAATTTCAATGATAAACGATGATTATTTCTAATAATAAATTAAGCAGAGATTCCACTGAGTTCATTATTTGTAAAATGTTTTATGCCTCGGAAATATCAATAAACAGTGATAAACATTATTTGATCAACACAAAATGATATGTACACTTCCGTAGCTATTTTTAGAATTGAGGACAAGCAAATTGTGTTAAGTTTTCGTACGCTCAATATGAGCCGTAAGTCATTAAACTATGTTCATAATATTTTAGGTTTTGTCGTATATATTTAATAAAAAGAATAAGTTAGTAGGTACGTAAATCTGGTTTTCAAGGTAACAGTATTCGGATGCAGGTTAACTTTGCAGCTAAGTCAATAGTAAACACGATATGTGGCTGAATAAAGCATAGATTATGTAGGCATGTACCAACCAGTATTTTAGTAGTTTTAACAGTTATAGGCATGTCATGTAAATTTTGTACTTTACTCACATTTTTATTCGAAATACTTAGAGCAATTATTTTAGACTAGACGTTATAACACACATTTTGGACAGCAGACAGATGGTGTCGTCATCTTATATTTGTATTTTCACGGCAAGACTAGCAAACTAACTATCGTTATTTTCCTTAATTTCGACTTTCTACAAGTCGGTTGCTCCAATGATTCTACGAAGGCTTTACCACTCCTTGGTTTCATCCTCCTCTTTCTTTGGTGCTGTATGTCAATCACGAAAATTATAGTCAATAAAATTTAACATAATGTAGTGAGCTATATTATATATTATTCGATGTTTAATTTCCCATAGTGCTTTTAATTTAAAATGGCGTAGCTGCAGACTGCTATAATGCCTGCAGGTGTGTTTTATAAGATTGAAGGCAGTCTATGTGTCTGTCTTTAACATGTAGCTCCCAAACGGATTGACCGATTTCAATGCAATTTTTGTATGATAACTCTGTTCTAAATAGGTGCAGCAGTTTGCATATATATTCCAGATATATGCCGTTGTCTGAATTTTCACATTATTGTAGTTGACATTTATTCTTATTGTTTTTTCTTATTTATTCTTACAGTTTTTCGTTGATTTTAAGTAATAGCGTTCCTTGTTTACAGTTGAACAACAGCACGACGATTCTCCGTGACGTGAAGATCCTACTAAAATGGAACGACACCAAGTTCGAATCGATGACGGCGACGCGGCTGCTCACAAATATGAGCTGTAACGGTGTAGTGGCGTTCTTCGGACCTGAGGGCAGCTGCCAGACGGAGGCCAAAATCGCGCAGTCACGGAACCTTCCCATGATCTCTTACGTGAGTGTTTGACTTGACAAATTTTGCTACCCAAAGGCACCGTTATTTGCAATAATGATTATGCCGTTTTTCTAACCTACCCTTCCCAATTTGTGTTTCTGGTTATGGTGTGTGTTTGATGTGACTGTTTCCGTCACCCACGACACAAGTCATAGAACATATTGTGGGGTTGTGAGTGTGAAAGCTTTTATGTTATTTTTTTTTATGTTACGCGATATCTCCGCCAATTATGAATCGATTTTGATGATGATTATGTTTGGTAGATTATACTTCAGAGGTAGTCCAATATACATTTTATCGAAATCGTTCCAGCCAAAACCAAAATATAAGCGTTGCAATCGATTTTTCAAGCTTTGCTTGCGCGTTTAATTATCTTGACCTAAACTTTTCAATGACCTCTTGATATGTTAGTCTCTACCATAATAAATACTTCCTGCTACTTATTCGCAACCTTAATATGCGTAGTAGTTAATACTATCTCATCATTTTCATGGACTTTTCCACACGACGACGTTAGGTCGGTATTTCACTATTGTTTACATAAGCAGGAATAAGTTCGACTTGTGTCTTGGCTGCCAGAAACAACATCGCTTGATCAAACACTGTCATCATGATGTTATGTATGCATGTACAATATGGAATATGCATAATTTTTTATGCTTTTAATCGATTGGTTACGTTATATTAGATTAAATTCATAAAAATATAAAATTTCATATAGAAATAAATATTTGAAAATGAGAGCTGATACGAGCAATCTTAAACACGTCCATTTTGACGCACTTTCTTTGACATCCACGGTCTAATCCTGGGTGCCGTGAAGGGAAATTTAATGAAGCACATTAAGAATGTGTGAACTGATGTCACGAATCAGTCTAGCCAAAGGCGTGCAATTACGAATTTTACATATATTTTTATCACATTTTATTAATTAATATTCCGAATTAAAAAGCATTTAAATAAATAATAATTTGAAAGGTGTAATTCTATAACTAAGAACAAAAAAAACACAATACTTATACTTAAGAGGACTGCGGAGGTTGATTTGCCCATACAATCGTAATACCGAAATTATTTATAATTCAAGCATATTACAACCATACTGTGATGTTATTCAGATTAAAAACATATTAATCTAGGTTCCTGGATAGTTATTATTCCAAAATAATTACCTAAAACGAAATATAAACCAATTGATTTTTACACATTACATAAATGTCGCATCTTTAACTTATTCGTTTTGTATTAAAAACATTTCTTTTGTCATTACAACAGGAACATAGATTATCATTTTAAGGTACTATTAATGCAAAAAATAATGGCTAAACATTACATTTTCATTCATAATTTTTGGTATTACGGCACCTATCATAACTTGTCCGGTCGGTAGTGCTATCGCATCAAGCATGGGCACAGTTTGCCAGTTAAACAGAGACAGCCTATTGACTCGTTCAAAGCCTCCCCGGCCTCTTAAATCTCTTGCATATTTCTTACTGTTAGGCAATACATTGTTTTTCCGTGCGTGACGTCACCTGCCATTTCTATAGGAAGACCACCGTTTGTTTGTAACCAGCATAATGTTAAGTTGAGGCTGGCTTGTGGTATAAAACTATGGATAATTATACCTATTTATGTTACATTGTTTTGTTATATTATGCATATTATTCTGTTTTTATTAGGTACAATATATGTGTGTCCAGTCTTTCAAATGTGACACTCATTCGCGCAAAGCGGTTTCCGTATGTAGATACTCGTAGTTTGTCCATCACGAAAATCAATTCTCGATGACTTATATGCCCGTTATATTTTATATTGTTTTCCCTTGACCTTATCGGTATTTTTGACCTATTGTTATTTGTTTCCAGAGATGTAGCGATTACGTGAATCTTAACCCGTCGGTACCGAGTACTTTTGCTAGACTGGAGCCGCCCGGCGCTCAGGTAAGCCACACAGAGCTTCTATATTGCTTACAATATTGCTCCTTCAAATAATTTAATCCCTAAGCAGTGATTAATTTGCAGGCTACCAAATCTGTGATATCACTACTGCGGTATTACAAATGGAACAAGTTCTCCATTCTGTACGAGGAGTCGTGGGTGAATGTGGCCTTGACTCTGGAGAACCACGCCAAGAAGAACAACATGACGGTGAACCACCAGCGGCCTGTCATCGACTCCTTCAAGTGCTGCGAGGAGAAGCTCACATGCTGCGCGCCTGGTTTCTGGTACCAGTTCATACATGACACCAAAAATAGGACTAGAAGTAAGTCGTTCATCGATTCTTCGTAATTTTCTCAAATCACAACCTTACGTAAATTTGCTCATCAAGACATTCAATCTATTTTCTTGGCAGTTAATCTTATTAACTGTTCCGATTGGTCATTAAATGGGTTTACAGAGTTGATACTTGTACGTTATAATTATTTATTAGCAAAGTAAAAGACTGGGAGTACATTGCAGAATTTTAGGGATAATATGACGTGGGAATTTAAATACGTGCTTGTTCAATGGAATAAAATTAGTCATCCAAATGCATTAACTTGTAATAATTAAATACGAAATCTTTGCTAGCGATTTAGCGTAACACAATTTACGTATAATATTTTCTTAAACTCTGGAATTTTCTATAAAATCCCACAACGGTCTATAATAGTCCATTACGAACTTTTACAACCTAATTTGGGTATACATTTGTATCCCATGTAGAGAGTGGGTGGGCTATGAGGAGAAGACGGGTGGATGGGCTACATGTGTTATGCAACGACTGATCGCCATACATTGGGTGCCCAAAAGACGTGAAAAGAAGAAGTTTCTTTCAAAATGTTGCGGAACGATCTGACAGGTCCAGGACGGTTCCATTTGAAAGGGATCATAGAGAAAGAACTTTGGCGAACAGTGGAACGAAATAGATTGATAACCAAAGATACTTTTGCTGCTTTGAAACTCAATGTCAATGCAAAGACGACACACACGTACATCAATCGTATTGATTTTAATTGTATTATATAGTTAAACAACAAATACTAATAACTAACCAAATAAGTGATAGATAATAAACGCCGAAATCTCGGTAGCTATAAAAGTAGTCGCGAGGATCAGAACCACTTTTGTAGTAACATTTTTTTATATACTTTCAGTTTATGTATTCCTGGGCTCTAATGCTGGTCTAATAGACATGATGACTGCTATGGATTCGCACCAACTCTACGCTAAAGGAGAATACATGGTCATATTCGTCGATATGATGACCTACATGGCGAAACAAGCTCTTAATTATTTGATTAGTAAGTTTATAATAGTACAGTTTTTAAATAACTAATAATACTAGCCGTCACTTTCGGTTGCGCAGAACGTGTAAATAATCTGATATAAATAAACTAACGAACAAGATGGCGCAGGGCGGTCGATAAGGCGGCCACAATTTTGCCGCGAAATCGATCAACCAATAACAGCGCAGGATTTTAGCACGCGTAGTACTCTATTTTTCCATTGGTAGATGGAAGTTTCCCAGAAATTGGTCTACTGCGCAGTACATCGGGAGGAACTATTAGTTGTGTATTAAAACTGTATCACAGTAATTATATTATCGCCCAAAGAAAGCATTGATACAGTTAGGCGCGAGGTATATACCTACACTTAACGGCCGAATGGATTTCTATGAAAATTGGTATAAGTCACTGAAAAAGATAGAATAGGTATCTTCTAGGCAAGCATGCTACATCTTCGTCCCCATCATCACTTTCCATCAGTTGAGATAGTGGTCAAATGGTTGCCTATCGAGTATATATTTTTTTATAATAGAATTTATTTACAATTTTATGCTATCCTACTAATGTTATAAATCCAAAAGTTTGTGAGTAAGTATGTTTGTTCCCTCTTCTCGCTTTAACGGCTGAACGGATTTGGATGAAATTTGGAACCTACCTAGTATTAACACATAAGCTACTTTTTAACATGATAATAGCGGGCGAAGCCGCGGGGCACGGCTAGTATTTAATAAATAATGCGGGTGTGCGTCAATGTGTATGTTTAAAAAGATATTTTCTGACCTTACTTTATGTATAGTAACAATATTTATATTATGTCATGTAACGCTGTTGGATTGACGAAATAAATAAAATAAAAATAAAATATATCAGCTGAACGGGTTTGTATAAGATTTGATTTGGTGATTTGACTGAAACACAACAAAACCTTCAACCCTCAACTATTCAGTACAAGAGGACGAGTAGACTTAATACATATCTGTATGTAAATGGTGTTTAAACTTAAACTTCCCGATGTCGAAAGCGTATCGAAAACATAGCGAAGTTTTGAGTTTATGCTCGAAATTATGAGTAACCTAGCTTTTACCCTTTTTAGCATACTGACCAAGTAAAAGATATTAAATAACTAACGAATGGATTAAAATCCAACTTTTCCTATCGCAATTTTAAATAAATGTTCCACTTTCCATCTTAAATTGTTGCGATATAGACTTTCTAAACAGGTGTAGTAAAACATTATGCCATTTAACGGACTGGCTTATAATATTACTAGTTGGCTAAAATGGCGATGCTTTTGAAATAAGGATTATTTTACATATGCTTTCTTCGTTATGAAGCGAACCATACATAATTAAACGCAAGCAAAGCTTAAAAAAACTGACTTCACCGCTTATATTTTGGTTTTGGCTTCATCGATTTTGATAAAATGTATATTGGACCACCTCTGAAGAATCTACTTAACAAAAAAAACATCAAAATCGATTCATAATTGGCGGAGATATCGCGTAACATACATACAAAAAAAAGAAACTCGGTCAAATTGAGAACCTCCTATTTTGAAAATATTTATTTTTGGTTGACATGTGGTGACTGAGTACTCGAGCTGAATCGAGAAATTAATGAAATATTACTATAACTTAAGTTCACTATATTTCTCCCAACCAAAGCTGGCTCATTGCCGGGCGCTGCTTGTAATCGAACGTGCAATATTATTAGGAAGCTGCATTAGTTCCACCATAACCGCACGATGAGTTAGATTGGTTGACTTGCATACAAATGTATTGCAGTCATCATTGTTACCTTAATCTCTTCTAAAATACATTATTTTAAAAGACTAGGCTACGTAATTAACAGGGTATCGTTTGTCGAATAGAGAATTTGCTGGACTAAACTTGCGACGGGCTGTAACAGGACAAGTCCCGAAAAACGCTAACTTAACACTTCTTCCGTTTGTAGTTGGTACCAACAATGGTACAAGTTTTTAAACTTTCTTCGCGGATTCTTTGCAGAATTCGCAAAAGTTTAGAAGGTTAAGATACCATTTACCATCACGTACTAGCTGGTCAAACGCAATCAGAGATAGAAAAAAAAAAAAAAATATTTTTATGTGTGACAAATCTGCCATCGTCAATCACTGTCTTTACATAAAAAATAAATAAAAATTAACGATAAATGTATTTGAAACAAAAATTTTAAGAAAATTATTAAAATAGATCAGGAAATGTAATAAGTATAATAATATTTGTTTTATTTTCTCTTTTAGTTTGTAATCGAAAATGTCTTCTTGCCGATATGAGCGATCGCAGCAACAACATTAATTTCTATGATTTCTTGACGGACTATACCGTTTTAGTAGTCGCTATTTGCAGTGAAAGAAGTCCGAATTGATAGTGAGCAATTCGTAACGCTATTTCTTACCGCACTTTCTTTCACAGAAAGATAAAGAGCATTGGCTTAGTAATTTCACCGGAACACTAGCATTTATCTATATCCTATTTATTACAGAGACTGAAGACCGCTCCACGAAAATTACTTGCCCCACCACGCCAGAGTTCAAAAAACGGGCGCAATCTCTTCTGGTTGTAGTTTCGTCGGAGCCGTCGAAGGAATACCGGGACTTCACTGACAAAGTGCGACGATACAACAAAGCATACCCCTTCAACTTCCCCGAAGTGTTTTTCCCGTTCAGTAAGGTAACGTTAAACCTCTATCTCTAAATACTCGTAGTAACACTGAAACCAATAATTTCTTAAGATTGCTGTAATTTTGCGAATCTGGCTGTAGAGTTATTATCTTTTAATTATGCGTCTTTGGGCTCCATGTGAATTAACGATTTTGAATTTCGAATTATTCAATTTAGAAACCATTAAACTAATTCCAGAATCATAGAATATTATGAAGATTTGAAGTTTATTATAGAAATACGAATCATTATAAATAGTATGCATAATGGTAAAGAGTATGCGATTTTCTTATGATATTTGTATTGAAATCGTACTCTATCACCCAAACTTTCGCATTTATAATATTAGTTATCAGATATATAAAGCTTGTTGTTTTCAGTTTGTTTCCATCTACGCGGCATATCTGTACGACTCTGTGCGCCTGTACGCGAGTGCACTGGACGAGCTAATTAAAGAGGATACAAAGAAAGAGCCGCTCACTTACGAAAAACTGATGCGCGTCGCCACAAACGGTTCGCGGATCATCGCCAAGATAATCAACCAATCGCCCTACAAAAGTAAGTCTTACTGTCTAACTTTGTCCTGCAGCATCGTCTGCGTTTATCCATATGACCATAAAGTGAAAGAGTTAAAACACTTTTTCTAAACGTGGCATTGCAACGAATGCCGGGTACAGCTAGTAGAAGCATAAAAGTTAGGTAATCATCATCGGTCCACTTCTTTCCCACAGCCTGAGACTCGGGCCATCTCCCACAGGAAAGAGTCTCATGACCATCGCTTCCCAGTGTAAGACACATATCTTAAAATTTTGTAATTCTTACTGGGCGGTTTCCTCAACTTTCAAAACCTTACCCTTATTAGACCGAGTGTAAATTCCGCATATAAATTGAGAATGTAATTAGTGCAGGGCCAAACAGGATACGAACCGGTGCGTAGATTTTAAAACGCACGTGCTACCAGCCACACTCGCCAAGTTAGGTTACCTGATGTTAACCAACACGTAAAGTTTAAATACCTACATTATGAAGTTGACAACTTATTGTTAAATGAATCACTGCTTAGTCACTTCGATGCGGAGATGTGTGTTTTCCTGCGTTAGGTATTGTAATCACGTACGTGTATGTAGGTAAAATACAATATAAATAATAAATATAAACAAACATTTTCACACTCACAGCCCTACACTAAGCCCGATGATTTGTGTCGTGGGTGCTGGAAACATTTACATCACAAACACACAACCAGAGCCAGAAACACAAATCAGAAATTTGCTAAATTGTAATTTTGTCACTATACAATAATAGATGGCTACTTTAAAAAATTAGACATAGATAAGCATTTACACTTAAAACATTTTATAAATATCAGACTTAATGTAGCACGAATGTAGTTTCTAAACTGCAGTAAATATACTTTATACAATCTTATTTTAGCCTTTGACTACAATCTTAATTGTATAACTCTACTTTTAGTGCAGTAGGCGAACATTTCTTTCTTAGCCGCGCGTTCTGGGTTCCATTCTCAGGAGGAGCATAATTTTACATACCAAGGGACATTTACGCTTCTGATTCTGGCACCCACGATACAAGTCTTTTAACTTCGTGCTTCAAAATAAATAAAATTTCACTATCACAAAAATATATAACTAGCCGCACCCCGCAGTTTCGCCCGCGTTTATCAAGTTAAAAAGTAGCCTATGTGTTAATCATAGGTATAAGCAATGTACCTACATTCCAAATCCGTTCAGCCGTTACAGCGTGAAAAGAAAACACACATACTTACACACAAACTTTCGGAGTTTTAAATATTAGTGTAATTTCAAAAAAGTTGAAATATTATTATTTAATTGTAAAATATCTATATCAAGGTGTATTGTAATTAATACCACTTTTACCCAGAATTATGTAACCCCAGGTATATCTGGCATGTCGATACGTCTGGATGAGCGGGCGGACTCCGAGGGGAATTTCTCCGTGCTCGCCTTCAAGCCAGTAAAGCAGAGCAGTGCAGACATCAACTGTTCGCACAGCATGATACCCGTGGGCCACTTCCAACAGAGCAGCAAGGAGTTTCCTGTGAGTTACTAAAACTGTATAGAATATTCGCCCAAGTTGTACATGGATACTAGTGAACCGAGGATACATAAATGATAGATAGATAATACTTTATTGATCAATTTCATTAGATATAAAATGTTACAAACAAGCTTATACGTAAAGCGTCTCAACATTACGGTGAATGTTCACAGGAACTGCAGAACCTTGTTCCCGCTTCATCAAATAAAATCAAATCGTTTATTTGCTACAATACATGTACATAAGATCTTAATGTAAAAAGTGAAACAATATATTCAGTCGGCAAGCAGACGTGCAAATGGTAATGTCTATGTCTACTATAATATCTAGACTAATTTAAAATTCTTAAACTCCTTAACACTATAAAAACAATGAATAAGAAGCCAGCTAGTTAAAGATTTTTTAAATTTGTTACCTTCCAATATTTTTATGGCATTAGGTACACTGTTAAAAATTCATCTTTTTCTACCTTACATCCAGACGTCATTTATGGTTGAAATACCGTTTATTCGCACGAGACATTTCGCGTTTTCGTTCATTTTTAGAACAGAATACCCGTCGCTTTTCATCAGGTGCGATTGTGGTCAAACGTTTGCTTGATCAGTTATAAAAAAAGGCGACCTTTTATTCTCGATCTCTACCAGGTAACATTCGGATGAAAAGAAATATAGAAGGTAATAAGATGGGGTTTAATTAATGGGTGTATGGAAAACTCCTTCGGATGGAAAGAACTACAGAAGTTAATAGACGGGGTTTAATTAATAAATAATACCTTAATTTATAAATATAATTCCTATTACTAATATAACATAATAATATATACACACACTATGATATAAATATGATATGAATATACTCGTAAATAAACACATAATTTTTTTGAATACAATACATGAAATGGTTACATTTTTATATTTAAATAAATATATAGTAATAAAATTTAATCCAATAAAACAATACTGTATAGAATAAAGGATACCATCTAGAGTGAATAGGTATCTTCTAGGCGAACATTTTCCATATCCGGCCGCATAGTCACTTTCCGTCAGGTGAGATAGTGTTCAAATACTAGCCTATAGCAATAATACATATTTTATTTATTTATTTATTTTATATTACTTGTTTATGTATATTCATACTGTATTTATGCCATAGTGAATGGTATTTATTAAGTTAATTAGGTATTTCATACACCCATTTATTATACCCTATACCCCGTCTATTTCATTCTATAGTCCTCTCCATCCGAAGGTTGCCTGGTAGAGATTGCGCTATTAGTGATAAGGCCGCCTGTTGTGATACTTTACGTATAAGCTTGTTTGTTACCTTTGTTTTATCTCATATTGTAAAGTGGATCAATAAAGTATTATCTATCTATCTATTTATCCATAGCATTAAAAAAAGTAAAAAAGCTATT
Organism: Lomographa bimaculata; assembly: GCA_948107665.1. Lineage (NCBI taxonomy): Eukaryota > Metazoa > Arthropoda > Insecta > Lepidoptera > Geometridae > Lomographa > Lomographa bimaculata. The sequence continues at coordinate 11,594,498 of OX403589.1, forward strand.
AACATAAACTACTGCAAAATAAATCTTATTTTGATAAATATTAGATCGCTTTTATTATAAAATAATATTTTGAAGGAAATTACGAGTATATTCTAATAATAAAATGAATGTATGGAAATAAATCCTACATGCGGTCGGTTAAAAATAGAAATGAAGCCTTGGCTTGTGCGCGGAGTAATGTAATTCGATAATAATTGAGGAAAATCAGAAGTAAACAGAGTCATTTCATTTGCTTTATTGACTTGTTTTGATAATTGTGAGTAAATTAATTGCGCAACTTTCCTGTGAATACAATGGCTGACCTGTTTAGAATACCTCATAGTACTACATATACCATATTACACACACACACATATATATATATATATATATATATATATTATTTTGTTGGGCAAGTGATTACACAATAGGGAATATAATAATATATAAGATTTAAATATATACTGCCCGTTGCATGTTCGCTCATAGTAGGGGTATCATTGGGATAGATTATTATATAGCACTAACACTTATAACAACACTATACACAAATACAATAACAATACATAATTATGACATCTTATTATGATTTAAATTGATACATTATGATTAATGAAGTATGTCGTCCTCCTCTGCTCTAAATTGTTGTGCCCAACAGGGTCTCTAATGCACTGTCATTTATTTCTACCACCTAACTACATTTAGAGAATGCAATAAAGTTTTGAATTTGAATTAGATTCCTGGCGGGAACACAAGTTTACTCCCCAAGGAAAATTTGTGTCTATAGTTTTGGTTGTGATTGTGTGGGTGATGTGATGTTTCCGGCAGTCATGACACAAGTCTTCGAACTTAGTGTGGGGCTGTGAGTGTGCAAGCGTTATTTATTTATATATTTATAAATCCTGAAGATTTTGAATAATACCTATAAGGTAATTGTCTTATTTATTTGCTTTGTAAAGATAAAGAATGTATTTTATTGTCAAACATGAGTAAGAAAGATGTTGTGCAATTTAATATTAAGAATCTACATGTTCGGCCTGATTAGGCATACAATATAACGGCAGATACACTGGCAATTTATGTTTTAAGACATAATTAAAATGTCAAAATACAGTAACTACATAAAATAATTCAATTTAAAATAAGTAATTAAGATAGGTATATGAATAAATAAAATAAAAAGTGATAAAAATGCTTGGGAAATTCAAAATACTAAAATCCTTTGTTGTTCCGAATTAAACAATTAGAATTTGAATTTGAAATCAATGCACGCTAATGACTAAAATTATTCGTGACGTCAGTTCATATATTTTTGATGTCAATGATTGGTCAACTTTCCTTTACGGCGGTCGTCATTTCATTGCGGAAATTTGGAACATGGTCATGGAAGTAAGGTCAAAATTAGCGTTTAAAATTGCTCGAATCTAGCATTTTCAAATATATATTATATCAAACAAAACAAAAGAAACGCATTCACACTCACAGCCCCACACTAAGTTCAAAGACTTGTATCGTAGTTGCCGGAAACATTTACATATCGCACACACAATGACACCCAGAACCAGAAGCACAAATCACCCTCGGGGAGGAAAATTGTGCTCCTGCCGGGAATTGAACCCAGGCCCCACGACGCAGAGGGCAGAGAACATGCCAACTGGGTCGTTAAAAAGTAGTTATGTAGAGAAGACGCGTTGGGTAGGCTTTGATTATCCTTCCGAAGCATACCTTGCACTATAGCGTCTGTATATTACTATTTCTTTATTATTTTCCAGGAGTACAAGTTAAACCCTCGTCTCCCAATCGACTGGCCCGACAGCGTGAAGCCAGAAGACGAGCCCTCCTGCGGTTTCCTCAACGAGAAATGCCCCAAAGATGACTCTCAGATTACTTCTCTAGTCGTGGCCGGAACTTTAGCGGTGACACTGTTCTGTGCTCTGGTAGTCACGATCAGTATATACCGGAAGTGGAAGATAGAACAGGAAATAGAGGGGCTGTTGTGGAAGGTGGATCCATCTGAGATTAGGGGTTTCTTTGGAGCTGGACTCGTGTGTTCGCCTAGTAAGGTAAAGTAATTATTGTAATAAAAAAATAAAATCATAAGACAGATAAGAGCCATGCATACACCATTTTCTAGATAATTTAACACACAATAACAATATTCAGATAAATATTAAATAGGTACAAAAATGTTTTATTAAATTAATTAAAAACAGCTTGTGTTTAAACACCGCCCAAAAAAGTACCTATTTTACTACCAAAAAAAATCTAAACAGTTACCAAAATGGATAAATGGTCACCAAATTAAAATATTATGAAATAAATCCATTTTTTCGTATTATAAATATTTTTGTATCAATTATAAAAAAAAAATTACCTTAACCTACGGTTATCCGATTCGGTTCTGTCACAGTTTTCAATTTTATTTTAGGAAACGTAATTTGGTGACCATTTATTCATTTTGGTAACCGTTTAGAATTTTTGGTGGCCGTCTAAATTATACCCATTAAAAAAACAAAAACATTGGGAAAATTATAAAAAACTGGTCCACTGGTTTTTAAATATATGATTATGGCTCTTATATAATATCTAAAGTTCGTTGTATGAGATCAATTATTAATGATTTCTCTTTGTTCGCAGCTGAGCTTGGCGAGTGGTATATCCTGTGAAAGCAGATGCTGCACCCAAATATTCACAACAACGGCACAGTACAAGGGCAACGTAGTTCGAATAAAAGAGCTGAAATTTACTAAAAAGAAGGTAAGTGTTATTGCAACTCGCGCAAATACTATCCTACTTAATATTATAAATGCGAAACTTTGTGTGTGTCTGAATATTTGTTACCACGTATATCCATTCCGAATAAACCGATTTTGATTAAATTTTTAGATAGATTAGTTTCCTGAATAACACATAGGCTCTTTAACTTAATTAACGCAAGCTAGCCGCGAACGGCTAATAAACAATAGTTCTAAAATTGACAACAGCAGACATGGCATCTCACTCCCACCAGTGATTAATGGATATAGTAGGAGTGAGATACCATTACGGCTCTCGTTCATCGCAAGTGTTTAATTAATTTAAACGTGTAAGACGAACTTCACAAACCTGCACAACCCACTTTTATTTTCACAAATATTTTATATTAGCTGCGCCCCGCGGTTTTATCCGCTAAGTACCGGACCCGCGGGTATTCGGGGATAAAAAGTAGCTTATATCCTTTCCTAAGCATTATTATCTCTGTACCAAATTTCATCAAAATCGGTTCAGAGGTTTAGGCGTAACAGACAGTTACTTTCGCATTTATAATATTAAGAAGGGATTATTTGCGAACAACATTTAAAACGTAACTTTTTTTTTTATTAAATAAATTGGACAAGTGCGAGTATAACTCTGGCACCGAGGTATCCAGGCTAATATTTGTATGATATGCATACAACCACATACGTTATTTGTTAGTGAAACCATTATATTCGGTTAGGCTACTAAGGTATTCTTTTTTGAGATTAAAAGAAATTAAGCGATTGATCACGTCTGATAGTGACCGGAAGCTTTAAATCGACCATTTGTTTGTCAGGATATAACCCGAGATGTGATGAAAGAGATGCGACTTCTCCGAGAGCTGCGGCATGATAACCTGAACTCATTCATCGGTGCAGTGGTGGAGCCAACGCGGGTGCTACTGATCACCGACTACTGCGCCAAAGGAAGCTTGTATGTAAGTATCTTACATAACTAACACCTATTCCCATCTAATACCTTGTAAACGTACAATTCTTGTATATAGATATATAGATAGATAGATAGATAAACTCTTTATTGAACACCATATTTGTGACAAAACAGAATACAAAATAATTACTTACAAAATAAGTGTACAATAGGCGGTCTTATCGCTAAAAGCGATCTCTTCCAGACAACCTCTGGATGGAGAGGAATTACGCAACAAAGTTGGACGTCGGTGTTTTAACATAACAAAATTCAGAAAGTAGCAAGATTAAAAATAAAAAATGTAAATTATAATATACCTACTGAATTATAAATAATGATATATAACAATTATAATATAAATACATATTATTACACATTGTATATATGTATATATTGAGCACTCAGTTGGCGCAGTGGACAAGTCTCCGCCCTCTGCGCCTTGGGGTCCTGGTTTCAATTCCCGGCGTGAGCACAAATTCTTTCCAAGGGATATTTGTGCTTCTGGTTCTAGGTGTATTTGTGTGTGTGATGTAAATGTTGCCGGCACCCAAGACTTGTAGTCTTGTGAACTTAGTGTGGGGCCGTGAGTGTGAATGCGTATAGAATATATAATCTGAATCTCGGAAACGGCTCCGACGATTTTCATGAAATTAGGGGTTTCGGGGGCGATAAATAGATCTAGCTAGGTTTCATTTTTAGAAAAGGTAATTTACCAAAAAATAAACCAACTAAGTATTTTATAGCAATTGGAATCATCATAACAAAATTCCTAATATTGGAACTGAAAGTGGGAAAATTCAAATCAAAAGTATATAGTGTTTTAATATATAAAGTTTACTGTAAAATCAATGGTTATATTAATAAATGATAAGTATGAATGAAAATGCGTATTCCGGCGACTGCATAACGTAAGTTATGGAATATGATACTGTACTATGACATGGAATAAATATAGTTCTAACCCTGACTGAAGCGATATATTTCCTAACTAGCCGTGCCCCGCGGTTTCGCCCGCTATTATCAAGTAAAAAAAGTAGCCTGTGTGTTAATCCTAGGTATAAGTGATGTACATTCAAAATTTCATCCAAATCCGTTTAGCCGTTAAATCGAGAAGAGAAAACAAATATACTTAAACACTTAAACACTTACACACATACTTTCAGATTTATATAATCAGTGTGATTATTACATCTAGCATAGCATAAATGCTTTCACAATCGCAGTCTCATACCAAAGAGCTTTGTGGGTCCCGGAAACGTTAAAATCACACACAATCACATAAGGACCTAGAAACACAAATTTCCCTTGGGAAGAAACCGTTGTTCTTACCGGGAATCGAACCCAATACCTGCATTCTAGTAGACGTGAAACCAACTGAAGCCACGGGCAGTTCAATCCGTACCACAAGTTTAGTTTACTGATCAGCCTAACACAGTTGTTTTCTTTTCAGGATATAATCGAAAATGAAGATATCAAATTGGATAAAATGTTTATATCTTCGTTGGTACATGATCTCATAAAGGTAAATTCGAGTATCCTAATATATAAATCCAATTTCTGCGATAGTGTTTATAATTCTTATTTTATTCCAGGGTATGATTTTTATTCATAGATCGCCGTTGATTTACCACGGAAATCTTAAATCCTCGAATTGCGTAGTCACCTCAAGATGGATGCTTCAGGTGAGTTAAAAGTATACCGAGCAGTATTATAAACTATTCAACAACAATGTACTCGTTAAATATGTGTTTTCTAATCATAAACATATGTGCTATAATTTAACTGAAGACTCAGAGACACAACCGCGACTCCAGTGGAATGGGTATGCGTTGCGATTGTCGCGGACGCTCATCGGAACGTAGCTACTGAACGTTTATGATTTCACTGTTTTTATAATTTTCACAATTATACGCTTAGGAAATATCCCTTGGAATGTGGTCCTTAAATGTGTACGCTTACCTAAGCAAAACATGACGATCGATTTATAATTTGTATGACCAATATGCATGCTAATTGCTAATATAGAATATTGTGCGTATATAAAGTATAAGATGGCAAGCTGATCGGTATTGTATCGCTTACATTTTGGAAAGTGTGCACAGGAATAACATGAGCTAATTCCCCCATGCCCTTTTTAGAAAGTGTGCACTGGAATAACATGAGCTAATTCCCCCATGCCCTTTTTACCATCTAACAACAAGACAAACTATCAAACGTCATCCATTTATGGTCGACATAACTTCAGTTCGCTCGAAGCGTTTCGATTTTACGTTCATCATCCGTACAGCGAAGAATTGCCTGCGTCTTTGTTCCCCGAACGGTATAATCTGGGAGTCTTCAAGTTTCGAGTGAATATGTATCTTCTAGGCAAGCATGTCACATCTTCGGTCGCATCATTACTTTCCATCAGGTGAGATGGTGGTAAAATTCTTGCCTATTCTGCGTAAAAAAATAATATTCTACACATGTAAATATCGTTATCTTTATGCACGTATTTATGCTTTTAACTGTTTACGTTTATATATTTCCGAAATAAAAAAAGTTACATTTTATTCTAAAATAAATATTTGAAAATACAAGCATGTCCGAGCAATTTTAAACGCGGCCATTTGACGTTCTTTCTGTGACATTCACGATCCGATCGCCGTCGAGGAAAGCTGACCAATCATAGACATCATCAAATATGTGAACTGATGTCACGAATTAAAATAGACCATAGCGTGCGTTTGATTATTTGAGTTTCATTCATTTTTATCACTCTTTATTAGTTAAAATTCCTAATTAAAAAGCATTATAATAAAAAAAATATTTCATAGGTGTAATTCTATAGCTTTATTAGTTAAAAAAATAATGCTTGACCTAGTTTGAACATCATCCATATTTCCTATTTGATGTATTCAATTTCCATCGGATGAGATGGTGATCAAACGCCTTTAAGAAGATAAAAAAAATTATCAATTACAGGTTACCGACTTCGGCCTTCACGAATTAAGATATTGCGCCGATAACTCAATGGAGTATAATATGGGAGAGCATCAATATTATAGAGGTACGGTTTGTTTATAACACTGATTTTGATTGAACCCGACATTTAAAGAACATTTATATTCGCTTGAGAATGAATGAGTTTTATTAATTGGAATTAATATATTGTTTATATTGCAATTGATTATACGTATTAGTGAATAAGAATGGAAAAAAAAACGCGCTGTCTTCGTGTTTCTTGCCAGGGTTTTCTCGAGATAGCTGTAATTTAGTGAATTTGGTAGTAGTCATTAACTTTCATGAATGCCTCTTTGGGGCCCATGTGAATAAACGATTTTGATTTGATTTTGATGTAAAACACTTATTCAATTATGTTTTATTGATATAACAATTTTTTTAAATAAAATTATTTCATTTATATTCTTAGGGTGCCAATATATTATATGTAATTTAAGTTTTTTAACTGAGCTTAAGGCTCTTTTTGGATGATATCATAGCGAAAATATACACATTACCTATCTGCGGCAATAGGTGCAATATACTAAGTATTAAGATATTAATAAATATCCAGATTGTAGTGAGGTTCATTTATTTACTTTATATTTTTAATTTCATTGAAATTAGTTAGTACCAATTTCTACGAATTTAAAAACATTTTATGTTTGGTTTATGAATTAATGATATATTCTATGTGATTTATTTGATTTTGTAAAAGTTACCTAAAAAATGTTGTAATAAATATTGCGAGAAATAATAAAAAAATATCTCGCTATGTTTATTGCCAGCCAGTGTAAGTTACAGACTGTCAACAATATTCTGAAAATCTTTCTACAGTCCTGTATATTGTTATCCAGATATTGTGTAAAAAAAAACACTATTGTGATAATTCGGTTGTCAAAAATAAGACCGAACTTGGTATATATATAATATATCATAATAATATAATATCTTCTTGGAATTACTCAACCATTTCGACAATCAGTCCATACTATTGAAAACTAAATATAAACAAATAATAACAAGTAAATTTATATTTTAAAAACCCGACTGTGTAAAAAGTTAACTTACTTTGTATTTACACTTTTTCGTCAATAAGGCTTATTATGCGATTTGAACTTTATTACTGCGTTATTATAAATATTAAAACTTTAATTGAGAATGGTTGCTAACCAACTTTGATTCGTTATAGATCTTAAATGGTCATTCGAAATGAAAAATGGTTAAAGAAACCTAATGATGATTTTCAAATATCTAACGATACCCTACTTATCACATTTCGTCGCCTTTAATTTTGTTTTTCATTTATTTATTGACACTCTCAAGATTAATACAAATCTATTGACGGTCTACGTGTTTGGTCTCTAGAGAATCACAAAAGACCAAACGTACATGCTTACATACATACATAGGCTGATAAACATTTCCCTCATTTGCTTCGCGCGGTCGGTAAAAAAAACATTATATTGTTCTTATCCCAACAGTAGAAACAACATTAGCTGATGATGATTGTATTTTATTCATTTTACCGTAGCAATTATTGCATAAAATGTATTATTATATGATTTTTCCAGGTTTATTATGGAAATCACCAGAGTTGTTACGTGAGATGGACAACCCTAATGGTATAATCGGAGGTACGCAGAAAGGAGACGTGTACGCATTCGGGATTATACTCTATGAGATTATCGCGAGGCGCGGGCCCTTCGGAGTTACAGCTATGGAGCCAAAAGGTAAGCTTATGCTTTGGTTGAAACATTGTTTTATGTACGCGAGGGGAACATGAACAACCACAACTTTACTATCCGTGGGAAATTCCCACTGGGAATAGACTATCAAACTCAATGCCCCAACGGTGTCAATTATATGCAAGTGAATGTTGATTTTAATTGTACTGTCCTCGTCGCAGAGTAGTCTGTAGTAGCCCTCATCCTATCTCACTCGCACATAGTTTAGTGCTATTAGAGGAAAAGAGATGTTAACATCTCACCACTACGCCCGACGTTCGTATCTATGGCTAGATAGCCATAGGAGCGTTATACATGGACAACCTCATTTGTTTCTGGGCACGCACCAAAATCTCGTTGAGATATGTATAAATACTAAACTGAATACATTTTCTGCTTCTTGGTGCTTAGTATATTCGGTGGGTATTCATAATAAAGCAAGTCAAGTCTGCGTTTTGTGTTTTCATAATAATCATTCCATCGTTATATATTATTTATCTATATATATTAAAATCAATGCCACTTTTCGTTGTAATTTTATAACTCAAGAACGGGCTCACCTATCCAAATCAAATGTTTAGGTCTTGTTCGGACTATTTAGTAGATGGTTTATGTGAAGTTTGTACAAAATCGGTCGAGCGGTTCTTCATTTATCACACCCGGGTGAAGCCGGGGCGGATCGCTTGTTTATCTATATTTTTAAATGACCCTTAACGTAATGTTTCAGACATAATAGAGAGACTGAAAAGACCAAAGTTAGATGGCGAGGAGTACAACTTCCGGCCGGACACGAATGTGCTAGTCGAAACGACAGAAGATTACTTATTGTCTTGTATGAAGGAATGTTGGGCGGAAGACCCCAATATGAGACCTGACTTCCCGACCATTAGGAGCCGACTAAAGAAACTCAAGGCTGGCATGTAAGTACATAGTAACACTGCTTTGTATATTTAACTTGATTTGTGTGAGATTCAAAAGATTCACAAAAATAGACGAAATTGTATATTTTTGTGAGATAATCCCCAAATATGTTTAGGCAGGGTAGTTTGTAAAATAACAGAAAGCTCTCAGACCCTATTTCCCATGCCAACAACAATTTAGCTCAGTTTATTCTACGACTTTCTTCTGAGTGCTATATTTTCCGTAATAATTAAGATGATGTATAATCTATAATTAATAATTGTTTAAACTACACATTGCTAAAAAACGGCACGAAGCGCCATGCCAACTAGTTAATACTTTGAAACCTTAGACTTAACAAAGCAACAAAAAAAATACACCAAATTACTTCGTATGTTTACATCATAAAAAGGAGTGCATTTTTACACAGGGCTCGTAACATTATGGACCAGATGATGGACATGATGGAGAAGTATGCAACCAACTTGGAAGATGTAGTCGGCGAGAGAACGAGGCAGCTAATCGAAGAGAAACAGAAAACCGAAGACTTACTGCACAGAATGTTACCTAAGTAAGCATAACTTTATTTTACCTGTAATCATTCCAGTAAAATTAAATATCACGATCACTACATATAGTTCCGTGTCTACTAACGTAGTACCATCTGCATATTCAAAAATGTGCCTTGAATAGTAAAAAAATATATCTAATGGGCGTAGCTCCCGGCACAGGCAAGTCGAAGCTTTGGTGGCATTTAGTTATTGCATGTACATGTTATAAATAACCTGTGTACATTTTTTCATTGTAGTTTTAAGAGAAGTTAAATTGTTCAATTATTTTGTACTAATTCAGGGTTTGTTGTTTGGTGTTAACAAGTGAGCACAAAGACGCAAATACAACAAGCGGTTTGATATACCTGGACGGCGTAATGCGCACTGCTTTACATTTGGTCCAAGTCTAGTCACGTTGAACCCTCGTATGTTTATAGCTATAAGGTGTTTGAAATGGACAAGCAGCATATCTTCTCACTTCTGCAACGAAGGCCTTTTCTCAGATATAGGAAATACCAAGGATCATCAAGCACCAAGTGTTTTCGTAAAGTCGATTTAACATGGTTGGCGTTAACCTACTCAGTGTTGCTAACTTGATTATTTTCTGCAAGAACTCGTAGTTAGAATTACACTCGTTGGGGGCAAAAATTGCGTGTGTTATAGTTATTTACTATAATTGTCAAAAAATAACTATCACAAATACTAAAAGTGCGATATCAAAATTGTATGAATCAGCTAGCACGCATCACATACACATTACCGCATTTCAATTGTTTTATAAAAAGCGGGGAGAATGAATTTAATGTTAAGTGAATTAAGATGCAAGCGTTTTGAACTTGTAAAAAAAATATTGCCGACGAGTCGGTCTCAAGCAAAAACACAAGAATTTAAACAATAATATAGCTTACTTAATCGAACCCACTTAGGATATACTTACAACTTAGGAAGTATTAATTATAACAGCTAATTTCACAAACATGATCTACAACAAGTTTTTCTTTCTTCTGCTAAACCATCTTCCTTTTCTTCTGTATAAGACAAACTTATAATATACTTTGTATTGCTAACCTAGGATTTTATCAGAAGACGTAACTGTTAGTTTTCTTGCAGTATGAGAAACAGTTTGGTTCCTGTATGACATAGTTCTGGTATGATACGTTAACAAGAATCTTACCTAACTTATGCAAAAGACAGCATCTTGTCTAGGGCTAGATCAATCGATCATTTTCAACCGATCATCACGACTGAAATTTAGTTCAAATCGACACTTTCCATATAATTATTATATTCCTTACAGCCTACCAACTTTTATTTGTAGGCCTATATAAATGGACTAGCTGTGCTCAATGGATTTGTCCGTATTAAGCGGATTAAAAAGTAACCAAACCATTAATCAGGTTAAAACAGCGGTCGTCACACTTTACTGGCCAAGGGCCACACATGACATTGTGAGTATCAGGGCCGGGCCGCAGAGTATATGAAGGGCTTCAAGAGCCTTTGCACATATATCCATACTAATCCATACTAATCTTATAAATGCGAAAGTGTGTCTGTCTGTGCGTCCCTACACTTAAACCACAGAACCGATTTACATTAAATTTTGTATGGAGATACGTTTGAGTTCCGGGGAAGGACATAGGATAATTTTTATCCCGGGCATAACTATTACATAATATGTATTCAGCTCATTTCATTATTCACTTCGCACTAGCCGTGCCCGCGGCGCGACGTCGTTCGTGTGGGAGTTGATATAGAAAAAAGTACTCTTATATATTATTCATTAAAATATTTATTAGAAAAAGATAATTTAATTTATAAACATAGGTAAGTAAGAAATGATTTTTTAAAAAGGTCAATGTCGTAATCAAAAATACTTATGTTTTATAATTAGGAATTATGATGTTGAACTTTTTTTATTATTTCTTGTATATTGGCATCTTTTGGACTACATGCAATCCTCATTGTGTCTTCTAAATGTGTGGAAAGACGATTACGGTATTTATTTTTTAAGAAGCTCATTTTAGAAAATGAAGCTTCACAGAGATATGTTGAAGAAAAAATAGTTAAAACAAATTGTGCACAGTCTTGTAAAGATTTATACTTGCTAGGGGCATTTTTCCAAAATTCATTGTACTCCTGCTTTTCACGGTGCTCAATGAAACTAGCTTTGAGGTGTGTGTCGTGCTTTAGTTCAATGATTTCATTCATTAACTGTGTTTTAGAAAACCCAAACTGGCAAAATAGTTTCATATCTTCGTTTTGAACGTGCCAAGGATTTTCCACAAGTATAAAGCAGTTCTTAATCTCTCGCACATCGTCAAATCTATTTTGTATTTCTCTCAGATATTCTTTCAAATAGGATATCAAATCTTGATGAATAGTACTGTTGGGAATAGACACTTCGGATTGCAGAGCAGCAACAGTTGGAAAATTTGAAAAATCTCCTGCTTCGAGTTCATTTATATATAATAGCAGTTTGTCTTCAAATGCAAAAACTTTATTTGTCATTTGCCCAATTATTTTGTTAGGTCCTTGCATCTCTAAATTAAGACTATTGAATTTCATAGTGATATCGGTCAAAAAAGCTGCAAGTGTCCACCAGTCATTTTGCTGTAGTTGGGGGTATTCTTTGCCACTTTGTTGCAGAAAAAGTATTATTTCGTGTTTCAAATGAAAAAACCGTTCTAATACTCTTCCCTTGCTTAACCATCTGACGGCTGTATGTAAGATAACATCTTCATAATTAGCTTGTAATTCTTCAAGAAGGTCTTTGAATTTTCGATGATTAAGTTCGCGCGCGCGAATAAAATTTATAATGTTTACAATCGTATTCATCACGTCTTTTAATACGTTATTCGAAATTTTACATGCCAAAGTTTCTTGATGCAGCAAGCAATGAATGGGCAATAAATTAGGTAAATTCCATTCCTTCTTCATTAAGGCAATCAAACCATTATTTGCACCCACCATTGACGGACAACCATCGGTACACACTGATATCAACTTATTTACAGGTATTCCGTGTTTTTCAACAAATTCTTTTAGAATTTCCATAAAATCACAACCTCTCGTATGACCCTTCATGGTAATCACTGCTAAGAAGTCTTCTTCTATGATTCCGTCCATTGTGCAGTACCGAACAAATAATGAGCACTGAGACATAGAAGTTATATCTGTACTGGAATCGCAAGCAAGACTGAAGTATTTGCAGTTTTTCAGTTTCTTAATTACAGCCTCAAACAAATTTTTCGAAATATCTTCAACACGGCGGCGACAGGTCGATTCAGAAAGAGTAAGCTTGTTTACTTGTGCCATTATTTGTTTACTATTTGAAAAATTTTGAAATAACGTTTGAGAAACAGTTATCATACACTCTTTTATCAATTCAGCATCAGTAAAGGGTTTCATGCGTTTTGCAAGAATGTTACACACTTGGTATGATGCTTTTGTAATAGCCTCATTTTGCCCAACTGCTGTCGTCATTAGGTTTTGTTGACGATGTATTGACGATTTCAAATGAATTATTTTATTCTTTCTTTCAATCGTTTCTAAAGGGAAGGCTTCGGTAAATGAACTATGCTTACTTGTGTAATGGCGAAATAAATTGTATCGCTTAATTCCGACGACAGTTTCCCGGCATATTAAACAAATAGCAGTACCTTCCTTATATCCACTTAAAAAACAAAATTCTTCTTCCCATTTCTCTTGAAAACTTCTATTTTCGTCAGTTATCTTCCTTTTAGTAGCACATTTAGACGATACTCCCGCCATTATAGGTACATAGATTACCGCGCGCGCATACGATGCAGCAAGAAACGTCTAGTCTTGTGCGTTAAAACAAATGAAATAGATCGCGCGCGGAGACAATCGTCTCGCTCTCGACTCCCTGCAGTGCGGTGTGTCAGCGCGGGCGGCGCGCGGGGAGCACGGGTCAACGCCCCAGTATATGAGTGTGTGTGCGGGAGACTATCGTATCTAAAAATGGGCGTTTAAACGAAAAGCAAATAATGAAACAGTACTTTTCAATAAAAGCAGTTAAGCACAATTAAAATTTTAAGCACTTTTCATTATTTGCTTTAATTAAAATTAAAAACCGACCATGTTTCGCTGAAAGTTCAAACAACGCCATCTACTAGAACTGGGGGTAAATTAAAAATATGTCATAAATGTATCGTCATATTAGGTTCTAAAATGAACCTTATACTCAACAGTATAAGCTTTCTTCTCGATTGCATAATTTAAAAGTTAAAAGGTAACCTTACCAAATTTGGTATGTGCCGATTTGAGATAAAATGCTTAGAGTAGACAACCTTCAAGATTCGTTCGGACTATTAATTGCTTATTTCATTATTTGCTTAAAAAATCGTGGTGTCAGTCCTTGTCAGTCAAGAAGCCGCCATTGTTAGTTTTGATTTTTTTACTTCGAACTTTTAAGTTGAACTTCATGTGTGATTAATTTTTGTGTCAAGTACGAAGGAAAATTAATTGAATTTATACATTGTTGTTATAGTAAGCAATAATTGCGTACAATTCTTGACATCGCTTTTTACAATGAAAACCAAATATTTAGTTAATTAACATAAAATAATTTTAATGTAAATAAGCAATTAATAAAAGTTGTTAAAAAAATAAGTGTATAGCATAAGTTTGTTAAAAATTTTAAGTCGTTATTCACATCGCTAAATTCGTATCGACAGTTCGTCACTTTTTAGTAACCGTCGCCGGATTTGAACCCAAAGTCGGATTGATTTTACATGTATGTATATTTGACTAAGCAATTTACTTTGCCGCGGGCCGCACAAATAACGCCCGCGGGCCGCATGCGGCCCGCGGGCCGCAATTTGACGACCACGGGGTTAAAAAGCAAACCGAGTAGGATTCGAGGGTAGACCATCTACATACAAAAGTCTAAATTAGTCGGGCGTTACAGTAACATTTCAAACACACTCACAATGACATCACACGAAAACTTTAGGATTTATTTATAATATAAGTGTGATTGTCACTGTAGTTAAATATATACGGAATTAATAGCCACTATTAATTAAAAACGATTGAAAATTGTGTTATAATATTCCTTATGTTTCACGTTTAACAACCATTACATTAATAATCCCGTTCACGTATAGCGAATTGAGTAGTGAAGTCACGACGCACTTATGTTTTGTAAATAAACGAAATAACATCATGTTGTTTTATTCAATTCGTACCTGTTGGCGCATCGACATGGACTTGATGTAAAACAGTCGTGCATTCTCTAAAAAAAATGTATATTCACTTTGTTGTACTTGTGTTCTTTTCCAGATGTGGAGGTTGAATCGATTATTCGTGAAAATGTCTTGAGGTAATTAACTCCCTATTGGTGATTGTAGTTAATACGGTTTGTGTCACTACAGGTGCGGGTCACGTGGTGCTAGTAGCGTGTGCCACAGTTTAATTAACAGTTTGATTAGAATAGAGCTTGGCTTGGGGTTCTATGGTGCCGAGATGCTGGCGGTGATGGACATTTTCTTGCTGTAGATAACTTAGCTTTCCATTTGTGAATTCTCTTATTGGGATTCTCTCACGATTTTCACAAAATAGAAGTATTTTCAATTTTCAACGCAACTTAGAAAACGCGTCGTTTATCCTTCTTCTGGTAACAACAGATTTGTATTTTATACAAAAAAGAATGAAAAAAAGAAATTCCTTTTTTACTGTTTTAAATTGTTGATTAGTTAAAATTTTAGTTTTTTGCATCTTTATGTAGATTTTCACTCGTATCTTACA
The DNA here is from genome assembly GCA_948107665.1 of Lomographa bimaculata. Taxonomy (NCBI): domain Eukaryota; kingdom Metazoa; phylum Arthropoda; class Insecta; order Lepidoptera; family Geometridae; genus Lomographa; species Lomographa bimaculata. The sequence continues at coordinate 11,610,114 of OX403589.1, forward strand.
GGTATTGTATTGAATGAGCATGCGTTTCGAAAAAATAATTGTAGTTGTTTTTATTAAAGTATCACTTAGACCGATATAAATCACACGGTTTTCTATTCACGAGAATTGTTGGTGTGTAGTATATACATTATACATTTGTAATTTTATGACTTTATTTAAAAATTAAATAAAGATTTTGAAATGTAAATGTAGTTGTAGTTAGCTTGCATCTTCAGTAGTTAGTGGCAACGTGTGGTGCATGAAATTATACATAACACATTTGAAACACATCATAGCGAATACAGATAAAGAATCGGGAGTTGAACGCAAAATTTCGTGCTCTACAAGGTTTACACAACATAGAACTAAAACTGAAGCATCAAAAATGTTTGCAAAAATGTGTTTTTTTTACAAACCGTGCCGTTGTCAATTATTTCCAAGACTGCTGTGTAAACCTCCCTTTTTAACGAATAAAGATTTCCTACAGTGTGAAGTAAACACGTTGTTACAGGTCAGTCGCTCACCGCCTCACGACTGGAGACGGCTTTGAGCCCGAGAGCTTCGACTCTGTAACTATATACTTCAGCGATATCGTCGGCTTCACCTCTATGTCGGCGGAGAGCACCCCGCTGCAAGTCGTCAATTTCCTCAACGATCTGTACACTATCTTTGATAGGATTATAAGAGGCTACGATGTATACAAAGTGGAGACTATTGGAGACGCGTATATGGTGGTAAGTATACCTTTGTCTTCTACTTCTAATGACATGATTTCGAAAAGGATATTTATAAATAAAACCCTTTTTTAGTAATAAGTATAAGTTGTTGGGGCTAATTTAAGCCCGATGTTGTTTTATATCTTTTTGGCACCGGCCTTGGGTTTGCACTACTATCCTACCGACTGCGCCAAATGTAAAAACGTAGAGAATGACGAACTTTTGCATTACTGCAATAGTCACAAAATGAAAGTATTCGCTCGTTCAATATATCCTAGTATTACAGTTTCGTATGTTCTTTTTCAGGTTTCAGGTCTACCGATAAGGAATAATGACAGGCACGTGGGTGAGATCGCGTCAATGGCACTAGAACTGCTGGATGCAGTGAAGAGTCACAGGATATCGCACAGGCCTAATGAAACTCTCAAATTGAGAATTGGAATACACACTGGTAACTTGAATGTGCTGACGTTAAAAGCTTAATTATTTGTTACTAGCCGTGCCCCGCGGCTTCGCCCGCGTTAATTAAGTTAAAGTTAAAGTAGCCTTTGTGTTATTCAAACTATTTACATTCAAAATTTCATAAAACTCTATTTATTCGTTACGAAGATACGTGGTAACAAACATTACCACACACACTCACACACACACACACACACACGCGCGCGCGAACATACATGCACACACACTCACACACACACACAAACTTAATCAATTTATAATATTAGTTGGAAGTAATGTTGATGTACTATACTTTGCATATTTGAATTTGTATCATCAAACGTTAACGTAACAGACAAAAAATGTCTGACTTGTTAGAAAGTTAATAGAGGACTGTGAAAATCAACCAGACTGAGTGAGTAGTCGATCTCAAAAATGTAATTTTCCGCGAGTATAGTCTCTCATAATACCATCGTTTTTACTATAATAATACTATGCCACATAAGCAAAGTTCTCGTTTCTATGCAAGCAGTTCATTGTGTGTATGGCCTTCTATTGTAGTTTAACTTGTAAGCCTCTTATTTCCTCGTGGCCTATATTCAAATACGTCCCCTTTTCAGGCGCAGTGGTTGCAGGTGTGGTTGGATTAACGATGCCCCGTTACTGCTTATTCGGTGACACGGTGAACACAGCGTCCCGAATGGAATCAACCGGTGAACCGCTTCGCATCCATATATCGCCAAGTTGTAAGCAAGCGCTTGACAAACTAGGAGGTTACATCGTCGAGCCGAGAGGGACTATCCCTATCAAGGGAAAAGGGCAGGTAAGTTCTATAACAACATCTCGTAATGTCTTTATTTTCTATACAGTTAGTGAACAAACGTTGAAAATGGAATCGAACAAAGAACCGCTCGGCGCCCACATGTCGCCCAACTGCATACAAGCGCTCGACAAACTAGAAGGGTACATCGTCGGCCCGACCGTGACTATCCTTTTCAAAGGAGCAGGTAAGTTACAGAAACATCCTGAAATATCGATGCTTTCTATTCAAAAGTTCGTAAACATAGCGTTGAGAATTGAATCGAACGAAGAATCGCCTAAAAGGACCCATGCCTCAAGGGGTTTGGGTAGGTTAGTTCCAGAGATACCGCAATGGTGAATGTTTTCTTATTGCCTATCTAGAAGAACAAAAATAAATCTTTCTAATTCTAAGAATATGTCGCACCATAAGTACATCTAATAACCACAGCTGATTAGCAACTAGAAGGCAACATCGTTGAACCGAGAGGTACGTTACCCTGTCGAGTTAGGTAATAGGAGGCCGAAGCAGATATGTATATATATATTATTATACATATGTATATATATATATTACAGATATGTATAGATATATATATTATTCTATTTATTTACCACCTTTCGGAAGACACAGAACACACAAGATAAAGACGAACGACCGAGGTAACAAATAATGAAATTAAAATTAACAAACAAAAAAAAATGTGGGAAATATATGGGTAGATCTTTTCAGAATGGACACCCGCTAAATGCTATGTCTTTCTTTCTCGATAATATCAAGTTCTTAAAACGGCCCTTCTTTTAAATGAACGATATAAAACGTCAGTGATACATAATGGAAAAATTATCGATAAAACGTCTTAAAGACGTTAATAAAAGGATAATTTCGTCGCTTCAGGCAGGGCTTTAGTAGCTCAGACGTTAGAGCAATAGGGCATGACAACCTATGGCCGTGGTTTCCATGCCTGCCTCAAGCGATATTTTTTTCCTTTCTAAATTTATCACTTTAATTCTGCCAAGCATGGCTATAGCCTCAAAAAAAAATTAGAACTGCAATTCTGACACGTGGCCATTGGAATATTTTTTGGCGCTTCGCCGGTCGCTTCCTTGGTACACTCGAATCGGTTCGCTTGTGCGTTGTGGTCACCAATAACCTAACGCTCCTCCCATCGTTGACGGTCCGCCTATTTATGACTTTGACCTAACGAAATTAGGAAAATGGCCCTTTTGTAGGCGGTGTCCATTTTGATTAAGGGTCTTTCTGGGCCTGATTCCTTCCTGGGATATGGGTATAATACTCTGAAGTTATTGTTGTGATCTACTAGCATCTAAAATAAAGTATATTTTGTATAAAGTTTACATATTACTTTAAAAATAATCCGCAAATAATAAAGTTGTACGTAATTTACATACAATCTATTTTTTTTTCTTAGGACATCGTGAAGTGTCCTAAACCTTATCGGAGCATTATTTTTTTACTAGCCGTGCCTCGCGGCTTCACCCTTTATTATCAAGTTAAATACATTTAAACTTGCTATTAGGGGGCGAAGCCGCGAGGCCTGTGTTAATCCTAGGTAAAAGCTATGTACATTCCAAATTTCATCCAAATCCTTTCTGCCGTTAAAGCGTTAAGAGGGAACAAACATATTTACAAACTTTCGCATTTATATCATTAGCAGAATTTGTTTAATTATGGTTTACCAATAATTATTACATCATTACTTTGGACATCGTATATGTCCGAAACCTCATCTCATCATTTATTTATTTATGGTTCACCTACAATTATTACATCAATACATGCTTAAAATAACATTTCATCAATCCTTTTAATAAATGTATCAGTTACAGGTGAACACAACATGCATTATATAATAATATAACTAGTATTTATAATATAAACTTAATCTATAATCTATGTGCCGGTGTGTATTTGTAATTGTTGAAAAAATCTGAAGTATTTCTTTCGAAAACCTTACAATGAGTCTGCAAATACATTAACCGAATTATTATTTTCATTAAGTAGCATGCTGAACCTTTGTACCACGGAGTTAGTTCCGTGGGTAGTCCGCCGCAAAGGGCGTCAATAATACGTGAATGAGTGCCAGTTACACACAGTACAACTTACGTTATAATTCTGACGACCTAGTTGGCGCAGTAATAAGCCCTCTGCGCCGTTGATCCTGGGTTCAATTCCTGGCAAGAGCACAATTTTCCTATCCAAGGGACATGTGCTTCTGGTTCTGGGTCTAATTGTGTGTGTGTTGTGTAAATGTAACTGTCACCCACGATACAAATCTTTGAACTTAGCATGAGATAACAAACACACCCAGGTGTAAATGTCTTTTTTTTATTATATAATTGTTTGTTTCCAAGCTTCAAACGTATTGGTTAGTGGGTGCCACAGACAAGGCTATTCAGAAGCGCCCCGTGGAAGGCGAGGAGCAACCGCTGTTTCGCCGGCCGCGGCGCAGCCCGCGCCTCACTGATTCGAGGCATCCATCAATTTCAGGTACAAAATAATCAGTTCACTGCTTGTACTCTTTTCCTCCCTTGACGATAACAACATGTCGTTTGAAGCATAAATTCATTAGTTTTGATTGGTCGTTTCGCAACAGATGCTGAAGTTAACGTTGACAATTGTATCATCGACCAATCATAAGCACGCGTCGGCCAATCATATTACATTTACCTTAGCCAATCATAATATATTATCTCTTGTCCCGCCGGCGGCGGCGACTTTGTAACAACCTCTTTATTTGAGTAACTAATAGTGCCCTCCAGCAAATGTCATTCGAGTGCATCAAGATTCTTTTTCACTGTACATCAGAGGCCACAGGCTACAAAAGCGTGAATGTATTTTTTTGTTATTAAATGTATTTTTATCTGGCTGTGCGACGCAAAAGGTAATTTGTTTGTAAATTGCAAAGGGTAAATTGGTTAATGTATGTTGGTCTACGCTCGTTAGGCAAGCATATTTTTTTACATCCATGTACGTTTTACCATCTAACAAAAAAGCAAACTGTCATCATCCATTTATGGTTCTTCACATTTTCGGCCACATCATCACTTTCCATCGGGCGATATAGTGGACAAATTTTTTCATTATTAATTGCACGAAAATTCGGGCCTTCCTAGTTAACGCGTTTATATTTGAAGTAGAAAACGTTGACAAAAAGGTCAATTTGATAAAAGTATACGTGTTCATTTATGTTCCATACGGCTTATAATACTTAAAAAATGTCAACTGACGTCTAACGACTCAATGTCCATGTAGTTGCACCAACATATTCAAAAACACACGTATAGATAATTATATACTAAAAATATCGAATTGTGCGAGCGAGAGAGAAATAGGAATAAAGCGTAATCAACATAAATAAATGTTGTGTAGTATTGAGTACTAGTGACTCGTGTATACGTGTCGCAGGCGGCATTCGGCAGCGCATGACGAGCGGCGGCGGCGAGGCGGGCATGCGCGGGTCGCGGTGCTCCCTCCCCGCGCCGCCCGCGCCCTCCCCGCCCTCGCAGCGCCGCGCGCGCCCCGACCACGCCGCCAGACCCAGGTTACTCTCCTTTTTTTTTGTTTTGGCTCCGCATATTATCTTCACTTAGCCAGTGATACACAGTAAATGTTTTTCAAATTAGCTAGCTAGTATTTCATAAAACCAGTCCTAGTCCCTAGTCAAATTCAAGTAAAAGAGTCACGGTCCAGTCGTAGTCATGTGGGGCCCTAATAAAGTGGCAGAAACTTTACTAGAACTTCTATTGGAATTTTGAAGCGAAGGTAAGGAAAGCCAAGTTTTTAAATTTGTATAATTTTCCTACGCTCGGGCACGTTCATAGTACCAACGGTTAATAATCGACCATTATTACAAGACGCACAAGAAAATTATACAAGATTAACCATGCAGTTTTTTCACTTTCGCGGCGAAACTTCATCAGCTTAGGTCTTCACGAAAAATGTAATAGGAAGATATTGGTCTATTGTAAAATGAGTAGTGCGTGCCGTAACAGTGTATGTGTGTTGCAGACACGCGCTGAGCTCGATCGCGTCGTCGACGGCGTGGTCGGCGGAGGGCGAGGCGCCGGCGGCGGCGGCGCGGGCGCCGGCGCGCGCGCGCTCGCTGGAGGGGCTGGCGGCGCCGCGCATGCGCCGCCACCACACCACGCGCTCGCTGGACGCCGCGCCGCTGCCCACCGTGTGCGGCGACCCCGTCTTCAACGGCACCATCGTCGGCATCGTCACCGACGAGCCCGCCCGCACCGAGGCCAGCCCGCTCCTCCGCAAGTCGAGCCTCTACAACAAAATCGACCGCTCCCGCGCCAAAGTCCACGACGCCTCCTATATCGAGTTCTACAAGCGGTGGCGCTCGCTCGAAAACGTGAACGACGGGAAAACCGAGCGCAAGCTCCCGCGCTTCGCCATCCGGTCCTGGCTGCTCGGGTTCTTCGGCGGCGCCGCCCGGGGATCCAGCGCCTCGCTGCGCCGCGCGCCCCCGCTCTTGGACCGCGAGTCGGCCGTCTAATATTGTATATTATATTATTATTACCCTATATGTATATGAACGCCGCTGTAAATAATATGTGTAAGTAAAACGATGTTACCGTCAATTGTGAAATAAGAGTTTAATGTTATTAAATAATTTCTATTGAATTGTCTCTTAGTAATACTGACGTAGATCACATTACACCTATTCTACGGCGAGGGCCGATCCCTTCCTCGGGTTACATATATCTACCGTCCGATTAAGTTATAGTCTGGTATCTACGACGCAGACGTTGACTAGGGGACGCTTAAGTACTGCGGGTCTAGTATGAGTTTCCTGCTCCGACGCTTTTACCGCGAAGTTTGTATAAAGAGATTGACGCCTCTACAGTCAAATATGCGTATATAAATAAATAGTTATCAATGGAACAAATAATGGATGCTCGATAAGACAAGCGTTAAACGCATAAGTACTAAAAATGTCCTTATACAAACTCCACGAAAACGCGTGGCTACAACAGAAAAAGTAGACCCTAAGAGCTATATACACATTAGGCGTCCGCAAGCAAAGGTATCCCTGCACCATCCGCTTCTGCTATAGAACAGCCGTTGATCACGAGCTTGATATCACACTTGTCGTGAAACGTGTCGTTTTCTGGCATCAAGGGGACGCACGACGACGCGGCGGTGGGGGGTTGGGGACATTCCGTGTGTTCGAAGATCGGACACGAGACGCTTGTGTACTCGTGTCGGAGGCTCGGGGCTTCGAGAAGGTCCTTGCGTTGCGCCGGCGCTAGTCTACCGTCGCCGACTACCTGCAAATGATATAGGCACCATTAGTTTTATACCGACACAAACACAAAAAAGGACTCAATTCGAATGTTATGATTCAATGGTATCAGTTGACATCCTCGGATTATTTCTCTTTCCATCTGAAATAGGTGTGGTGAAACCGTCGCTAAAATCCATTTTTTGGTTTTTCCTTCATAATTTCTTTCCACGTGAACCGATCTGATAAATTCATTTTAAGCTGGTGCTTTCCTTTTGGTCCTTTAAATTTGATGAACATAGTTTTTGAGTTATCGTCAATACTGCGTGTAATACATTTAATCTGATCAAGGTTCCGAAAATTAAGCGGTGAAGTCGGTTTTTTTAAGTTTGGCTTGCGTTTAATTATTGTGTAGTAAACTACCTCCCCTACTCGGAGTTTTGCACTTTGTATGCGACAAGCATGCAAACATAAGCACTCAGTTAATAAAGACATTTATCGCTAACTAGCTGTGCCCTGTGACTTCACCCGCTATTATCAAGTGAAAAAGTAGCCTTTGTGTTAAGCCTAGGTATAAGCTATGTACATTCCAAATTTCATCCAAATCCATTCAGTCGTTAAAGCGTGAAGAGGGAACAAACATACTTACACACTTGCACACTCGCACACAAATTTTCGGTTTTATAATATTAGTAGGATGAAGGAACCACTTTTTTAAAATTCTATAATTGCAAACGTTAGACCACTATCTCATAGAATCTCACCTGATGAAAAGTGACGATGTGGTTAAAGATGGAGCACGCTTATCTATAAGATATACCTGTTCTGTTCACTCAAGATTTTAAAATAAAAAAATACTTTTTTCGGTATTATTGTTTATCTTGCTAATGACACTGTGTTTGAAACTTGCAAATGCGGATTATGCTGATTTATATTTAAAATTGCACTTACCTCCATTAGAAATTCATCACTCCGGTGATGTAAGACACTATCTGTATGAGATTCTAAATGATTGCCTGAAGCGAAGCGTAATTTCTTTGGAGATTCTAAACTGCAACACCTGAAAACAAATATTTTAGATAGATAGATAGAAAATTCTTTATTGCACAAACAGTATTGTCGGTACATAGGCGAACTTAATGCTACAAAGCATTTTCTTCCAGTTAACCTGTGTGTATCGAGGATATTTTGATATGGTAGTGCACATCTACGGTATAAAGTTGTTTTTATTTTACAATAAAAAAAAAATTTCAAACAACAGACAAAACCAAAAATAAAACGATCTATTTCTGCAAATTACCTTTATTTTAATTCAGTATAGGCAAGCGTTTGAACTATCTCACCCGATGGTAAGCGAAGAAGTTGTTAAAATTTCTTTTAAAATCTGTAAGACTAATGTTAAGTGATCCAGGGTTAAATGATGTTACCTATGCAGTCCCCCGACTTGGTTCTTCCAGTTCCTGGATTTGAGCGAGCTCCTCGGCCCGCGCGAGGCGGGCGCGGTCGCGGGCGCGGCGTCGTCGCGCTGCGCCCGGCGCCGCGCGCGCGCCGCCGCCGCCCGCGCCTCCTCGCCGCGCAGCCAGTACGTCATCTACACCAACACACAACCTGGCTTAAGCTGCCGATACCAGACTTTCATCTATAAGGGTCACAACTGCGTTAAACGGACGCCCGCGCGGTTCCGTAGAAAAGTGCTCCGTCGCGTGGACCCGCGCTTGCATTTTTGTATGGAACCGCGCGGGCATCCGCTTAACGCAGTTTTGGCCCTAACGCGTGTTTTGTAACCGTTTACCTCGATAATAATACCATTTTTTTTTAAATCGTCATAATCTTTGTGATGCGATTAATGATGCCTTCTTCTTGGAATATTCATAAAGTTCATAAATATAAAGAAAAACAATATCAAATCTCATGCAAATAACATCAATTTGTATTTTTGTAACCATTTCGTTCCGCCATTTTATATCAAAACACTGAAAGTTATTTCACGTCATCCACACAACTAGAAAACCTAACAAGTAGTTAGTACGGTTTTAATCACTTGCGAAAACTTAATTTGTTTAGTCTTGTTTCATAGGTACATTTGCTTACAGCAACGTAGGGAAGGAAAAGAATCGAAATTTAGTTTTTGCATAAGATTACGTTAAGTTCGATTTCAATAAGGAAGATTTTTGATTTTCTGCCAAAGGAAAACCCGGAAAAACTCGAGGTAAAAGGGCTGTTTGCTAAGTGCTATTTGACCTTTGTCGTGACCTTGACCTAGAGTTTTTGTGTGATCGGTGATTCGGATCGCAGAATTCGGTAGGTATATTTATGGATTATTTGATTTTATGGACCTAAAGTAGAAAAAATATAAGATTTTTTAGATCCGGCCGCGGTCTACATTTTTTGCTAAATACAAATAGTTTGCGGAGCCAAAACTACAAAAAAAGCATGATAGCTGTTAGGTACTGAAGTGAGAAAATGTTGTCGTCGTCGATTTGCTTCTGAAAAGATTTCAGTAATCCGACATACTAGAGACTTCTGTAGAAATCAGAAGAAATTTTGATACTTACAAATACCTAGTTTTAAAAAGATTTGCAAATACTTGCTACAAATCGAATTACTTCGAATTACCTGATCGCGTTTTCCCTTCATTGATACTATTCCTCGTTCCTCCAATACGTAGCCTCCCAATTGATCTAGAAGTGTTTTGCAAGCCGCACTGCAGTGGATTTTTAACGCTAAAAGGAAAACGAGAATTATTCAATTAGACATTTTGATCTTAGTTTAGATTTGTAAAACTATAAGATTGCCATTCAACTATTTAAGCAAAGATCACAATCTTAACACAAGATAACATCAGTACTTAAGCATCACAAGTTAACATCAGTATACTTACGTGCTCCGGTGGATTCGAAGCGGCTGGCGGTGTTGACGGTGTCACCGAATAGGCAATACCTCGGCATCTTCAGGCCAACTACGCCAGCACAAACTGGACCTGAAATTATAATTATGTCTTTCTTTGAAACATACTTTGAAATGTAAGAGTAGCTCCATAGAAAACATTTCGGTACCTAATATACCGATACCGAGGATAGTACCTAATATACTCACAACAATGTAATGTGAAAATAATTGGACAAGGAAATATTGGTTCGTTAGTTGGCTCAAGCCCCTGACACCAGGGATGAAGGAAAGGACATTCGTCCCCACGGAAAAAAGGCGTCGCCGCGAACATTGAGTAAAAAAACCCTTTTTCAATGACAATATGGTCACAAGCGCCATTGACGTCCCTTCGGCCCATGGATGATGCCGTTACAGATTTTTGATACCCAAGAAAGGCAAACGTTTGGCCACTATCTCACCTGATGCTAATTCACTATAAGCGGACGATAAAGCATTTGCCTAGATGATGCCTATTCACTCGCGACATTAATCTCATATTAATCTTATTATGAAACAATTAATCTTATTATGAAACAAACACAAACTCAGGCAAGGAGTTCCATTCCATTGCGGTTCGCAAATTTGAAAGCTAATCGCTTCGTCCGCATTTGTGGTTTGTTTATAATAATTACATATATATTACTACTGTCTGGATTGGAATGTAACGTTACCGGAATGTATCCCAACTCGCAGTAAAAGCCTGTGGTCCGGCCGGTGACGCACTCTGAAAGCGCGCGTCGCCGACAGTAGAGCGAGCGCCATTGACGCCACTTCGCCCGCATGGATGATGCCGTTACGGATTGGAAGTCCAGACACCTGATCAATTCAGCCATAATTAGTAGGTAAGCAAGTAGCACATCTATTTGAACAATAATGACGCTAGCTAACGCCTTATCTGTATACTAAAAAAGATGCGACTTTTTCATCGCATTCGCCGTCTGTCTAGGTGTGACGCGACCGTCGATTTGTTGCTTCGTCCCACTAGAATTAGATGATCTGACAAACACGACTAAATCTTTTAACTACTCGCTGGCGTAATCAGTTGCGCGTGTCTTCTAAGCTGTGGGTATCGGGTTCGATGCCCGGCGGGAATACAAATATTCTCTCCAACGGAAATTTGTGTTTTTGATTCTGGATGTGATCATGTGATGTGAATTTTTCCGGTACGTACCCACAACACAAGTCTTTGAACTTATTGTGGGGTAGTGAATTTGAATTCGTTTATGTACAAAAGAAGACCTTGGGCAGGTGTGTATATATTTTCAGCCCTAAATTTGATATCCATCAAGGGATTCGATATATACTTGTGAAATAGAATATAGGATATATTTCTACTATGATATAGGTATCTATAGATCATTTTAACTCACCACCATGTACGCGTCGCCTATAGTTTCCACTTTATAAACATCGAAGCTTTCCAATATCGAATCGAAGCATGTATAAAGGTCGTTCAAAAAATCCACAACCTGTCAAAAAATAATAAAAGATTAGAAACGAAACAAAGCAAAACTAACTATTTAGAGGAGATCTACAACAGATGTTGTAAATACCCGATTCCCTAACCATATTGTCTTCAACATCAATATGCTTACGTTATTTTTGAAATTCATGGGTAAGACTTAAAAGACGAAAACATGCGCTGAGTATTTCCAAGTTTTTATATCGGAGTGGAACTTATTGCCCTCGTCTTTGTTCCCCAAACGGTATAATCTGGGTGTCTTCAAGTCAAGACTGAATAAGTATCTTCTAGGCTATCATCATCACTTTCCATCAGGTGAGATTGGGGTCAAATCTAAATTGACTTATAATTTATTTATAGTGTCAAATACCTTGCCTATCGGGTATAAAAAAAAAAGTTTACCACCTTAAAGTAGAATTTCTGTCGCTAAGCACAAAAAGGTGTTCCTGTATATAATATGAGCCAGTTTCTATTTTAGACCCAAGTAGTGTGATTAGTACACTCGACCACATCACTCTCAACCAGAAAAGACAATTGTTAAATATGACATAGACATGTTTGTCTGAATCATCGAGATAGGAAACAAACCTAATTACTTTAGCTACAACATCCTTGGTCTGAATGTAGACAAATTTAGACAACTATCAAAAGTACTCGTACATTATTCATTAAGGTCACTCATAGAAAACCGGAATTATATTTTTTAAAAGATCTTCATTTGGCTTCAGTCAAAGTATAAAAATTATCAAGTAATTAATAAGGATTTCGAACAATTCGGATTCTTTAGAATAGTGTAGGGGAGACCTAGGAGGGTTGTGACAGAGGTGAGTTGTGACAAGGACGATTTCTCCCTACCTATTATAGGTAGCGAGCTGGCAACACCGCTTGTTTGACGCTTTCTAGACGCGCTACTCGACGCGTTTGCGTAAATACGACGTTTGTGTACAAAAAAATGCGAAAAGTAAGTTTTTCTTCAAAATTTTATTTGTATTTATACCATTTCTTATTATATGTGTTTTGTTATGTTATTTTTTCTTAAGTTGTATGGTTATTCAAGTCTCGAAACGTTGCACTAATCTTTTGTGTGCGCATCGTGTTTAGAAAATATTAATTATCATTCAGATCAAGTCGTAATTTGAAAGACCTAGGCGAGTTGTGACAGCCTGTCACAACTCTCCTATCTCACTTCATTTGTATGCTTGGCTAATTCCACAATGTTTTTTATTAATTTTAGATGTTTGTTTATGTGTAAGTAGGCACATAATGTGTATAATGGTATACTGTATGCTGATTGGCTATTTTTTTGTTTCAGTATGCTTAATAAATAATTATAAACGAAAGACTGAAAAAGGACTGCTAGTATCGAAAGTTTTGCTGCAACTGGAACATGGCCAGTTAACACAGACATATTTGAAGATTCTGATTTTCTGCCAAGTCAAGTCACTGATCTTCCCAATCCAGAAGTAGAACAGTCCGTTTTAGAAATTGTTGACAATCCAGCAGAAAGAACCATAACTCCAAATCTTAACACTGATGCAGTTGATAATGATGAAGCAAGAGCCATTACTCCAGGTACATCTGCAGATCAGATCATGCCATCTAGCAATTCATCAGTTGTGAATAATAATGCCAATGAACCTGTAGCCTCCACGTCTACAGCCTTTACCTCAGTTCTGAATAATAATGCCATTGAACCAATTGCATCCACATCTACAGCCCCTAGTTTACTTGCCACTGTTTCTAATGTGTTCTCGCCGGAATCAGAAAGGCCATTTCCGAAAGCTCCGCCAAGAAAAAACAGCCATAAGAAGAAGATAACAAGTGGTGACGAAGAAGAAACAGAAACATTTTTTTTTGCTTGGTTTGCCTAGAAGCCTATGCAGACAGCAGATCGAATGAGCAGTGGGTCTAATGCCTAGAATGCAAGGGCTGAGCACATGTAGATTGTTTGCCATAATTGTGAAACTGATTAAATTAGGATTTTGGATTGATTATAATAATAATATGATTGATCTCATAGCGATGCCATATTAAGTAAATTAAAAGTATAATTACTTGTTATGATAATTTTAATATACTATTTTTGTTGATACTTAAGGATGATTAAAGTACTTTTTTCTAAAAAAAACTTGTTTGATTTATTTATAACAAGTGTAATGGTATTTTTTATATCTAATATAATGATGTCACAACTTACCTCGGCACCTGTCATAACTTACCTCGGTGGTAGGAGAGTTGTGACAAGGAGAGTGGTCTTTGATTTTGCTGATTTTCTCAGACACCATAATACTTAAATTAGTTTTGGTAATTGTTTTGAAAACAGAAGGAATGGCGCTAAATTAATTCACATGGTTCATAACTGTGGAATGTTTCTTGAGCGAAATATGGCTCCTAAAGTAAAAACTGTCACAACCCTTCTAGGTCTCCCCTACCTGTAATGGTGTGCTTTCTGCTGACATGGCAGTGAACCCGACGATGTCACTGAAGTATATCGTGACGGAGTCATAGCTCTCCGGCATCACGCGCCGCCCGCGCTTTAGTTGCTCAGCTACCGGAACTGGCAGCATTTCTTCTAGTAAAGACTCTGTAGAAAAGTAATTATTTTTAAAAATATCTAATATAAAGAACAGTCTAAATTAGAAAGTTTAGTTGCTCCTGCAGGAAATCAACCACTATCTCCCTTGGTAAGCTTGAAAAGTATAGGATCTATTCGACTAAAACAGTCGCGAGTCCCAGCCGATTAGTAAATAATAATATGGGTCTCTATCAAAAAAACCATGCCTATCAGTATTACATACTTTCAAGAGCTAAACTGTTATTTCGTTAGAATAACGTCAATACATTCTCACCAGTCTTTTTCTTCTCCTCCTGTAGTTGGTCCGTCCGCTCGTCCACCAGAGCTTCCAGATTGTTTGCGTATTTTTCCATCATTGCTATCATGTTGTCGAATATGTTGGGCTTCCTGAAAATTGGATTGGAGTTAATTTATTTCTCGTGTGAGTAACACACACCAAGTCTTCTACAATACTAACGGGGAATTTCTTTTACCATGTTACTATAAATTTAGCTGGCAATAGAAGGATATATAGGAAAATATATTTTACTTATACTGCTGATTCAAAGAAGTAAGAATAAAACATCAGAAAAAATCAGGTGTAAAGCGGAAGAAGATGCAAAGATAGAGAATAATCAACAGTAATCCAGGACTAGCGTGATTAGCAGTCTCATACACATAAATAAACAACGATTTCACAGTCATAGCCCTATCACTAAGTTCGATGACTAGTATAGTGGGTGCCGGAAACATTCACATTACAACGCACAATTACAATAAGAACCAGAAACACAAATGTTCCTTCTGGAAAAATCTTGCGCTCCCGCTGGGAAACGAATCCGAAATCCCTGCTTGCGAACGTGCCATGCGCACTTATTTAAGCCAACGGCAGATTTCATCGTGTGAAGTGGTAAAATAAATATATATATTATATAACTATATAAACAATTTCTAAGAACTTAGGTACTTGTACTATGACTTGTACAGTAGAGTTTATGATGATGCAACGAGATGTTTGTTACTAACATGCCCTTCCGGAGCGGCCGCAGCTTGGCCCTAATGGCCTTGAAGTCTGGCCTCGAGGTAGGTTCTTCAGCCCAGCACTCCACGCAGCACTCGCGCACGCAGTCGAACCTGCCCGCCAGCATCTCCAGTGGAGGCCTGTAATATTCGTCATCATCAGCTCGTTTCATTCCCATTGCTGGCACTCGAGGTTTCCTCTTACAAGTCTTTATTATTTCGTTATTACGACTGTCGAAGTGTCGACCTATTTACATTATCTTCAGTTCATCTCGTTCCCGCTACTGTGACTCGGAGCATTTTTAAAAACGTTTTGCAAAAAGATCCTTGTATGACTAGATATATAAATATAATAGTAGGTAGATATTTTACAATATGCAAAGATTCATCGGGATCATCACAGAAATTTATTTTTATATAAAAAATTAAAGTCAAATCCGTTTAAAAGATTTTGTAATAAACCTCGCTATATTTAACCTTGATCTGGAGAGATTCATAAAAATTGGTTTCTTCCTGGTGTTAGAATCAGCGGCACCTATCTACAAGCGCTGGGTCTGCCCGCGTCTCGAATGTAGCCCGTAAACTAGGTACGAGCGAAGACGCGTACAGTACACGATCGAGAGATCTACAAAAATCTAAATAATAAGGCACTAGAAATATTAAAAGTCGCTAATTACTTACCAAACGCTTGTCGCCAATTCGCTGTAACCTTTCTCTCACCCATACTGTCACTACTACATACGCATATATTCAAACGCAGAGACACGCACACATAAACAGTGCCACACAAAAAATCCTTCACTGTGATTAGTTCTAACACTTAAACAAACATTTGTCTGTGAACTTACAAATACATTGAAAAAAGCAATTTATTCTACATGTACGCTAGTGCTTGTCAAAATTTTTATGTTGTCGATATAACTAAACCCTATTTATTTTTCCAAAATAAAAAGTCTATGTGACTGTAAGATCAGCTATCTGCCAATTAAATTCTGATCAATATCATAGACATTTCAATTTTATTTATCTGTATGGATAAAGTTAATGTTGACTGAAAAATGCATAATATGTATTATGGACTTGCTTATTTAAGAAAGGTAAAAGGCAAATGTTGGCCCTAAAACGCATACTCGTCAAAGAAGGCAGACCCGATTCTCATCCTTAGTGATAGTATCGGACACGTAACCTATAAGGCGCGGGGTCTGGCACCATAAAAACGCTTTCTCGTCAGAAGAGACAGACCTGGCTCTCATCTTTGGTGATAGTATCGGACAAGTATCCTATAAGGCGCGGGATCTGGCACCGCAAAAACGTATACCTACTCTCAAAAAAATCAAAAGACTCATTGGCGATGATAAGCTAGTCGAGTCCAAATTGCAGAGTCTCGGTCACCGGCGTAAGGTCGCAAGCCTGTCGGTAAGTATTCAATCATATACATTTTGGAGAGTGTGCGCAGGAATTATACGAGTTAATTCCACCTTGTCCATTTTACCATGTAACAACAAGACAAACAGTCAAACGTCATACATATATTTTAATTTTTTTTACAAAAAATATATTACACAGACTAACATTATATGTACACATAATGGTACACAATATGGTTGACATACCTCCAGTTCGCTCGAAGCGTTTCGTTTCTACGTTTATTATCCGTACTGCGAAGGAGTGAAACTCATTGCCCTAGTCTTTGTTCCCCGAACGGTATGATCTGGGAGTCTTCGCGTCAAGAGTGAATAGGTACCTTCTAGGCAAGCATGCTACATCTTCGGCCGCATCATCACTTACCATCAGGTGAGATTGTGGTCAAATGCTTGCCTATCAGGTACAAAAAAAAAGAACTCGTTAAAGAAGGCAGACCCGATTCGCATCCTTGGTAATAGTATCGACCACGTACCCTATAAGGCGCGGTATGGCACCGCGAGAACGCGTACTCGCCGGAGGAGGCAGACCAAATTATGAACTATAAAAAAAATCCTTCGTCATTGGGGTAGAGCCGGCTCTCATCCTTGGTGATAGTATCAACGGACACGTACCTACCTATAAGGCGCGGGGTCTGGCACCGCGAGGCGGCGCAGCAGCGCGGGCGTGGGCGGCGCGTCGGCTCCAAACGGGCCGCGTCTCGTGTGCAGCTCGTACAGCACGAGCGAGAACGCGTACACGTCGGCGGAGGCAGACCCGCGCCGGCTCTCGTCCGACAGAGAGAACCCCTCCTTGCCCCACCCGGCCGCGCGGAGCAACTCCGGTGATAGGTATACTAGATCTACAAGATACAAGGATTATATAACATCTTCTATTGGTTATGTGATTACATAACTAATCAGGTGTTTCCAAATATCACGACAATAATATAATGTTCCGCAGTTTCTACTCGAGATCTATGGTAGCATGGGACAGATATGTTCATCATTATTGTGTTACCTACGCCAATTTTGATGTCGTATCGAGGAAAATACTCGATGTCCAAATCAAGTATCAAAGATTGCCCATTTGTTTCCTTTTTTCCCCACTAAATAAACGATTTTCAGATATATTTTTTACCTCTAAAGGACAGAGGCCTAATTGTTTGAAATCAATTTCTTTTACGCGTTTCTGTGAAAAAATGTTTTGACAGACGTCTGTCTGTCCTAGATAGATCTGTCTACATGGGCAATGAATTTCAGGTAATTATAGAACCTTAAAAATCTTAGTATGTTTTGCAAGGTGTATGGATAAGGGATGCATTTCGTCTCGCGGAAAGTTTTTAGACCTAGCGTACGTTCAATATAAGTAAGTTGGATGGCGGTCTTATAGGATTGTGGCAATTCCAGAGAATGTAATAACGAGACTTACTATCAATATAATTTCGCAAGGTATTTGGATCGGATGGCGGTAGCTCGCCTTGCCTGAACTCCTTGAGACCAAAATCAGCTAATTTGACCACCCACCGCGCGTCCACCAGACAGTTGGACGGACGTAACGCGCCGTGGAATTGCAGAGGAGATTCGTGGATAAATATCATGCCCTGGAAAATAAAGCATAATTTATGTCGCCAAAGGTTATTATATGAATATGTTTAGGAGATTTGAGCTAGGCTAGTATATATCGCACTTTTAATTTCAGATGATTTGGTATGAATGAAGATAACACTCACTCTGACTATATCTCCAACTAACGATGCCAGGAACATGTTATCGAGTTTGATGACTTCATTTTCAAGAATATCCTGAAACATAAGTCATTAAATGTTATTGTTATTTAAAATGTGCAATGCACGCAATTTTTTAATCATAGTAGGTTAGGTATCTTATAAGGTACTTACCAAAAAGATTGTGGAGACAAAATATAACAAAAATTACGTCAACTGTCAAATGTCTTTCGAATTTATTTTCCTACAAATCTATTCCGATGCAATTGATACTATGAAGAAAGTAATATTTATGTACCTTGAGGCTACCTCTGGTGCAATATTCCGAGAGTGCGCAAACATTGGGCGGTTCGATGCAGGCGCCCACAAATCCATTCACGTTGTCATGCTGCAAATCCCGCATCTGAAAACAACAAGTTCATGAACAGATGGTATAATTAGCGGGGACAACACTATAATATGAAATTGCTTGTTTTCTTGACATAAAGTAACATTAACAGAATGTAAACGGCAGGGTTAGGTAGAGTGGTGTAATTTAGATGTAGAGATAGGTATAATATGAATGAATTAATCTAAGTCTATGATCACATATCAGACCGCAATGACAAAAATGTATAATTCATATAAAAAAAACGTTTAAATACACATGGGCGCAAAGGAGTACTAATGGAAGTTAATGACTCTACTGCAAGACCGGCAAAATTACGACCATCTCGAGAATAATCAGACAAGAAACTAGGCGTAGCATTTTTATAAACATTCTTAAATGGGATACAGGAAATATATTATGTAGTGGCCAAAAAGCGCTGATGCAGTTTGCCTCCATGCATCCTTGTCGTTAATGTTGTCTTCCCTTTTACACTATATAAGCGTTCTTATTTAATGCCCCGTTTATAACTTTCCTATTATTAAAATATTTCGCATCCAACGTATGTAGACCTTCCTAAACATACATGCCTACTCGTAAAACTAATTTATTTGGATGGCTGAATCTATGTTTCCGCTTCTTTATGTTGTTAACAATCACCCACAACACAACCAAGATGTAAGCTAAAATAATTCGATTATGGACGTTTAAACGTTTATACCCTTAATACGCTATATAATACCTATTACTCATTTACACAGACCAATAATAGATGGGTACCTACTATAAATCTAATTTGCAAGCGTATAACAAATAACACGCACATCTGGCAACCAGTAGTCTGGCAAATTGATTTTATGTGTAGCGAAATGCATATAATATAGACTTTGTTTCTCAACGAGTAAATAGACTTTTATTTATTATTGAACTCACTTTATTGAATTTGATTGAATTGACTTTTATTGAACTATTTTTATTTTTTAACATTCGATCATTTGTCGTTAAAAAAAAGAGGCGTTAAAAATATTGTGTGTCGTCGTGGACTCAATTCCTTTTGTAAACAATTTTTGTGTTTCCCAAATCTACTCCATCTATGCAAAATAATGTAAAACATATGAATTCACCAAATACATTTTTACACGATATAACGGTTGTGTTTGACTGCATAATTTGAGTAAAAATTGAGGTGCCATTCTTTATGATTTTAAACTCATTACCAAGTTTTATGAAGATTTGTAAAAGTTTAAAATGGATTGAAGGTAAATAGGTGGAATTACATTAATTATAACAACAACACACGCATTCACACTCACAGCCCCACACTTAGTTCAAAGACTTGCGTGGGTGCTGGAAACATTTACATATCACACACACAATCAGATCTATACTATTATTGTGGGTTGTACTGTACATTTTTTATTTATTCTATGGTATGATTGAACTACTCTACATCTAGAGCGAAACTATATATAACGCTCTTAATAAATATTTGGTAAAAGGAAGGTTTATTCCCCGAGGAGTTTGAAGCAATAACAAATATCCAAACGCCACGTAGGGAGCGTGAAGGAACTCCGTTTCAAACTAATTGGAAAATTCTTTCACACGATCGAATACATCTTCCAAGCACATACTCTATACCTATTACATTAGATAAGTAGCTAGTTTTCTAGTACCGAACTCTAGCAATTAGGTGCTTGTAGCTTATATATCTAGTATACTTACAAGCCCAATTCCACCAGAGATTCATATACCTACCTTAGAAAATACTCTTGCCATAGGCTTATTTTTTGTTGTTTAATAACTCTTTTAGATAAATTACTCGCTGTGGGAATTAGAGCTTTACTTCAATGTATGCATTCACTTCACATACCTTTTAGAATCTAGTACTTTTGTAATCTGTTTTGTGACGTAATTATTAGTTCGCCCCGAAATGAGACCTGGCGCCCACATTTTGTCTAATAACGAAAAACTTTTGAGGTTAATTGCTTAAAGCTTATTTTAAATAATTGTTTTTTTACACGTGTTGTTCAAGTACAGGATATAACTAATAATTTAGTAAGTTTCAATGTGATTAAATGTGAGGTAGACCCCGGATAATAGGTCTAAAAACAGTGTATTAGTGTCGTATCAAATTGTTCCTTTTATATAAAGCGGTACAACATATCTTTTTTTAAAAACGGCTTCAGGCTCTTCTTTCAAAGCTCCACATGTCTGAAAAACATAACATACGATGCTCAGTCGTGTTGTACTTACAGAATTAAAATAATATGTAGACTACTGCTTAGATATGAAATAGAAGATAGCAGTAAAATATTCCCAATATTTAGGTTAATACAAACTACCAGAACGAAGCAGGTTATGAGCAATAAATGATAGTAAACAAATCACTTCTGACTGGTTCCTTGACGTCATCAGGGAGGCGTAAAATATTTCAAAGTACTTAGGTAGATATCTCGAGTGGCACCGTTATTTTATGGACGTAATTTTAAAATTGTAACGGTTATGACTACAATTCATTTTTTCATTAAAAGCTAAGGTGACATTCGGACATTTTAATATTACCGCGGGGTTTTTTATTACCTGTTTATTAAATACCTACGCCATTAAAATCTAGCTTTAGACTGAAGCAAAATTTTTTAACAGTTCGAAACACTAAATTTTTTATGAACCATCTTTATACAGCTTCGTCATCAACAATAATAGGGGTGATGTTAAAGTAGGTGGATCCATATTATGTAAAATGCTATTTATTGCTTGGATACATTTTTTTTGACAATACACCAATCACAAATCGATGTCAATAAAAAAAGAAAAAATTTACAAAATATTTTTTTTCGCGGTTCTCTAAGAACAACTTTTTTTATTGCCACTGATTAGCTACCGGTAGACTACTTAAGATGGTGAAACATGGTAGATAGTCAAGAAAAAAAGTTACATAAAATGCTGCATAAACACAAATGCCTCCACGTTTGGTCTTGTGGTCTAGTCATCTTGAGACTTTCGTTTCACATTCGATTTTGTAGTTTTTTTTCTCTAATAGGTTAGGGTTTGACAGCTATTTCACCTGATGGTGATGATATGGTCAAGGATGGTTAGGTCCAGAAACACTGGCTCTCAAGGTTAGCTGCCGGATCATTTATAATGATTATAGCGACAGATTTTTCTACTTGAGGGTGTGTGAACTACAACTGTATTTCGGTACAGAGTGGCTAGCCAGGCGAGCACAAGAAAATGCCCATCAGCGCGATCGAAATCGGGGTCCTGGTTATAATTTTATAAGGCGGGTGTGCCATTTGCAGAAACAGTTAATAAATAAAACTTAAGTGCATGAGTACCTAACAAGTTACTGAAGCTGTAACTCGAGTCCAAGGGGTGTAGGAACCTACTAAGTTAGCACTTACCGCACCTGAGTAAACGCAGTTATTTACTTTGTTCGGAAGAACGTTTGCTTTTCAAAGTTCCAGGGGATTTCACGTTTCTCCGTCTGGAGATTTCACATGCTCAGACGGCGAGATTTAATATTTGCTACATTTTAAAACTTATTTCGAACCATATTGCCAAGGTGTAAGGTTCAATTATAATGCTGAATGACTTAGTTTGCTACTTGGCTGTAGAATATAAACATATTACGGTGCACAATTATGTTGACGCTCCCCGAGGACTTGATGTGAGTGCAATGGTAGTAACTAATATTTAGTCGAAATTATTTTGTTCGAGATCTATCGACGTTTACCTATAACTAAAGGTTGCTATGTTTACACTTATTGAATGATTTGTGTGTGTGTATGTACTTCTAGTTACTATGATTAAGTACATTGCGTTCTTCTATAGTATGATTTAAAAAAAATAAATTTGATAATTTATTGGTGTTCCTAAAACAGTGCAATGATTACCAATTTCCCAATACCGTCCAGTTAAAAAGAAACACTACATACTAGCTTCCTACTAAAATATAAAAATTACTCGTAACCAACTTATTGTAAAAGCAAATTCTGCTTGAACGAAAAATCTTCGAGCTCCAATTTTATGATGAAATGCCCCATCGGGAAAAGCCAATAAAGCAATAGAGTTAAAATGAAATTTTATGTTAACTCTGCTGCTTACGTAGCGGTATGTACCTATATCTAGTAGCTTTCAAGCTAACCTTAGGGTAACTCGTAGTTACGTAGTTATATTCAAAAACTTGTGATTGATAAATATATCGAAACTAGAATTTTCAATAATATATGTAATAATGGTTGATAATTCTTAGTGAAAGAGTCGAGGGAATTTATACTACTTAAGTTGAAAAATGAGATTTTCGCTTTCGCTAATAGAATACACTAATAGAAGTTCTACTAAAGTTTCTATCACTTTATTAGGGCATGACTCTTTAACTTCACTTGAATGTGACTTGTGAACTCTACACAAACAATGCGGAGTCAAAATAATAAAAAAAAACTACGATGAGCTGCAACTTGTAATTCAAACCGTAACTTAAAAACTATGTCTCAGAATAAAAGGAAAATCAGAAAAACATACATATATCTCACGTAACACTCAATCTATGAAATTAATGACACATAACTATATCCACTCTGCAGTTACGGAAGCACAAATGGTTCTGGAGTAGGTAAATGTTGTTGTTCTAGTGACAAGATTGATATAACCATTTCCTCCACATATTGCGAGAGGTGAACAAACAGGGCTATTTATTTATATCCCTACCTGAGACATTAAAGAGGTGAAATGAGTTAAACGACTTGTTCCAGCCAGTTCCCTTCTGTCGGAAAATCAGCGTAATATATCATTTTGTTTTCGCTTTGACTTTCAGCGTCGCTTTTGTATTATTACTAAAATATTACTTTTACTTCGTTTGAGGCATAGCGAATGTGGATCAAAGCGTTTGCCTCAGAATATACTACGCTCTGAAGATTATTGGAAGTTGAAAGGAAACCGAACTTTGCTTTTTACGTAGACTGCGCATATTTACCTATATTTTTTAGATATGTGTATAAGCTCGCTGTTAGATTTATTGTTTTATTATGAAGATACTTTTAATTACAATGTTTATTTAGCAAATAAAGAATTGCTTGAATAATAGATGATACAATCTAATGTAGAGCCAAAGGACTAATGTTAAGATAATCGATAAGTAATCGCTTAAAAAGTTTTGACTTTTAAATTTTAACCGACACGTCATATGTATAAGTAGCTTTTGAAGGCTAAACCGCTAAACCAATCATGATGAATTAAAGAAGAGAGTTAGCTCACATTCTTAGCAACGACAAAAAAAAATCTCCTGACTAATGCGTCTTGGTCAAATTGTTCTTCAAATGGTAAGTACCTAATAGGTAGTGAGTATAAAATATGTTTAGCTACCTATACTTACTAGATACTATGGATATAAGGAGACGCATTTTAAGTGTACCTAAGGACAACGATATAAAACGATTTATTTCCGTCTACGTCGTAGACAAAGCTCTCTGAACATTTTGTATTGCGGAAGGTTAAATTCCATTATACGATGGCTTGTGCGGGATCTGAGTAAGTAAATACGTTTTACAGCTCGCGGGTACTCGGGTATAGGTACGAATAATGTAGTCAGTGTCGGAGTATAAGCTTTCGGATCAAGTTGGAAGAAATAAGAGTGGTGTAAGAATTGCAGATACGACAGTTTCCAACTTTGAAATATGTTAAAACTAAATAAAGTCATGGATACATTTTACAATTGCTGTTCGAAGATCTGCTAGACTTCCAAAGCATGACTATTAGCCATGAGTCGTCTGTACCGTGATTAATAATGTGTTGTTGATTTTACTAAGGTAACTTTATAAGTGACTTATATCAAGATTTTATCGTTTTAGCCCAGTTAAATTAGCGAGAATTTGTATGACGAAATTGCATTATATTATAACCAGCCACTTTATTTCTAAATTTCTCTTTTAGTTTCTCTTGTCTAGATATTATATTAGTAAAAGAATCCAACAAAATGTTAACCGGGAACATAGAAAATGAAATTATTATATCTGAAATGATGATAACCAAAAATAACAGTATATTTCATTAATATTTTGTTTCATTAGTGTTCTTTCTTTGATTTAATATTAAAATCCATTTTAATATATACCAGGAACATTATAACAGTTCGGTCTTTGTTTCGTTAAAGTATGTGTTTTCTTTCCAACTTGTATAAAACTAGACAATACAATTCTTCATTAATTTCATTTTTAGGGTTCCGTACCCAAAGGGTAATAACGGGACCCTATTACTGAGACTTCGCTGTCCGTCCGTTCGTCCGTCTGTCACCAGGCTGTATCTCAAGAACGGTGATAGCTAGACAGTTGAAAATTTCACAGATGATGTATTTCTATTGCCGCTATAACAACAAATACTAAAAATAAAATAAATATTTAAGGGGGTTCCCATACAAAAAACTTGATTTTTATAGATACCTAATGGTACGGAACTCTTCGTGCGCGAATCTGACTCGCACCTGGCCGGTTTTACTATTGTAATTTTGCTAATAGCGTAGTAATTTTTTCACTACGTTCCAAACATAGAAATAGTTGGATTCATAGAAGTCATGATAAGTATTATTTTTTGCTTTAGCGTAACTAAGTAAATTATTTTTAAATTAACTATTGATTATTTAGTAGATTCTTGTTGCATTATCATACATTTTTCATGTACTATATACTATCAATATCATGCGGTTAGTTTTTATGCTCTAGATTTGAACAGATTGATTTTTTTTTCTACCTTCTGTAAAATTTTGGTGCATTCCAAAACATACTCTCTCGAAATCACCTCCTTATTGTAATTCCCATTAAAATTTACGAGTTATAATTTTTTTTCTTGATAATTTGTAGTTGTACTAGTCTATTTACCGATGGCATGCCTATCGAGCATAGATAAATTTACCAATCAGATAAAAAACAAGTTGGTAAGCAAAATATCTAGTGGGTATAATAATGTAAGGTATATAGATTATTAGATACAATTTACTCACTATTTTGAGTTCTTTCTTGATTTCTCTGTTGATATCGATGTGGTGTCGCCTCACTCGCTTCACTGAGAGCAATCTTCCTCTGTACCAGGCCACTTCAGTAAATATTGCCGAGTATCTGTGTAAACAATGTATATATTTTTTTTATATATTTTATTGACGAACCCATTTTGTCCGGGTGTCGAAGTATCTGTGGCGGATCACGGTATCTTTAACAAATAAACGCTTTCACATTCACAGCCCTGCATCAAGTTCGAAGATTTGTATCGTGAGTGCCGGAAACATTAATTTCATATCAAACTTACACAATTACAACCATAACAAGAAATTTGTTTAGTAGGGTAATGCCTACCAAAACTTATTTTAGTATATTTTATGCTCTATCGTCGACAGAATCGTCACTTAATATCAGGTGAGATAGTTGTCAAATGTTTGCCTACCATATACTTATATAAGAAAAAATACCTGAAGTCAAGGTCTTGGTTAGAGCTGAGAGACACCTGGCTCGACCTCACTCCACCCGTGCTTCCCCCATTCTTCTCGCTGGTCACGATGTTGTTGGTAGTATTGACGATGGCGCCCGCACTGCTATCTTGCTGGAAAAAATCAGCTCTGACCAATTTGCTTCCAACTTATATCATACTAGCTGACCCACTCCGGCTTTGTATGGGTGGCTAAATAAAAACTGAGGCAATATAAAGGCTCGCTGTTAATGCAGTCTGATTGATTGTGGTATCGCAAAGAACTTTGAAGAACTTTAGCCTCAGCGAACTACGGTTTAGACGTTTCGACGAGAAGGTACAAACAGAAGGGGATGATTATAGTAGGGGAGCCCAAGCGGAGATTTCGGGATTTACTCAAGCGCGGCAGATTAATATACAGGAGGATACCTTGTACCCGGTTAAGTACCTCCACCAAATATGAGCACCATATATATGGCCGCACGTCAAGGATAAAGGATCAGATTAGTAAAAAAAAATTGATCATCAGAAAATCTCGAGCGCGTCAGATTAAGGTAGGGTGAGTTAATTACATGCTAAAAAGTGTATATTCCACTAATCTGACAATTTGAGAGTGACGTAAAGAAAAAGGAGGGCTAAAAAGTTGTAAAAAAAAAAACGTCATCTCGACATTCTCGAGCGTGGCTAATTTTTTTTTTATTTTTAAGGAAATAATTCAAGGTTAACGAAAAATATATAATCTGACCATTTCAACAAGCCGAAGTACCAAAAATTTGTCGATAAAGTTTAATGCGTGCAGCTGTATGATACCTATATTCCCCTCTCCGCGTTTCTATTCTCCTCTCCCTCTTTCTCTATATATTACTCTCTTACTCCGTCCCTACTCTGGTTTCGGTTGCCATGACGCCATCACAGCTGATGACACAAGGTTTTAAAAAAAAAAAAATTTTGTGTCAGTTTAGGCGAATCCCTCTAGGTAATGGTCAGATTATGAGACAGCATGTCTAGGACATAAAGATGAACCATATATATCTTAATCTGACGCGCTTGAGTATTTCAAAATGGCGAATTTTTTTTACACATTGTAATAATGGCCACGAGTTTGCGTCACATCAAAATCGTCAGATTATTGAATTAGAGCTTTTTTTAGGTACAGTTAACACCCCATTAGAAAATCTGACGCGCTCGACAAAATTTTTTTTTTTTTCGTTTTCAACCCTTAAGTACGACCACCCCCATCATGAAAACGATCAGATTAACATATGTACATTATTAAAAATACGTAGGACATTGATGCTATCAATATCTGACGCGCTCGAGTATGCCCATGCAACAGTATTTTTTTACATTTTTGAAAATTTATAGCCGCTCCCCCCACCGATGAAAAGGTATACATATATAACATTTTTTTCTTCTTATCATCTAAGCTTTCCAACCCAATAGGTCTCTATGACGCTCGAGTAAATCCCCATTTAGCATCGTGGGCTCCCCTACTATTATGTACGACCCGATATTTCACGGCCCGATTTTGTACAGCCAATAATGCACACCCTGATAATTCACGTACATGAACTTGAAATATCAGGCTATGCATTCCTGGATCGCCAATTATTGCCTGTACAAAATCGGTCCGTATCGATATTGTACGGCCAATTATGTATAGCCTATAATTAAGGTACATGGCTTCCATATATCAGTATGTGCAATACTGTGCGTGCAATACTGGCTGCGTAAAATCACTCTGTGTCGATACTGTACGGACAGTATTGCACAGCCAATAATTGGAAGCCAACCATAGATAAAAATATACTCTCTATGCGATGGCTCGTTTGTTTAGGCGAGTCGCTAGGAAGAGTTGGTACAGGCTATTAAAAAGTTGTAACCTAAGAACATTAAAAACATTTACTTCTCTGTGGTCTTTATAAAAGTGGCTGCAAGTCTAGGATAGGTTAACTTTGAATTGCGACAAAACAAAGCGCGAGCGGGCCGTGGCACCGGCCGGCGAAGCGCTCAAAATTAAGTTATTAAAAGAAAAAAAAATGATATAAAATGAAATTACTGGATCATCTCTCTTGAAATTACTAGATCACCCAAACAAGGCATTGACTTTGACATTTATTTGTATACGAATTATCGGCCGTGCATTATTGGCTGTACATTATCAGCTCGTGCTAATATTTTCCGACCTGTATTGCACGCACAGTATTACAAGACCTGATATTTCGTGTACATTGAATTCAAATTCTTTTGCGTTTTCATGGCTGCGTGATAATACGCAGCCAGGAAAACGCAAAAAAACTGTACAAAATCGGTCTGTGTTGTTATTTCATATCTATTGGGTGTGAAATAACAACACGGCCATGTACGGCTCGTATAGCACGACCTAATAATAGGAAGCCATATCAAGGAATAGTGGTACGAATTATTGGCCGTACGTTATCAGGCCGTTCATTATTGGTCGTACAATATAGGGACTCCAAACTGACGATGTTTTACTTTAAGATAATATAATAAGTTAATAGTGTTTAAGAATGTATAAAAAAAAAGATGAATAAAAAAAAACGCCGCCGAATTTGGTAGGTTCTTCGCGATGGCTGTAACTTTGCGAATCTGGCAGTAGAGTCATTAACTTCCATGAGTGCCTCTTTGGGGACCATGTGAATAAACGCTTTCGATTTGATTATGTCGATTAACACGGACAAAGCCGCGCGGCATAGCATGTACAGCATGATATGAAGGGACGCAAACCTTGTTTACTAATTAATGTTTTGGCTCCTACATACCTTAATTGAAAAAGGTTTTTCAACCAAATATGTAAGTACCTATATGAGGTGGAAATCTAGGATTATAAATTATTAGAGAGATGTGACAAAGCATGACAAAGCCATGTTTAAATTTCCGTTTTAGTAAATAGCGCTAAAAACGGTGCGAACCGGGAGAGACTATTAGTCATCTACAATTTTATTATTTCCACTCTGTACCTACCTGTACCTGTGGACTGTAATAAGTTACGTATTATTGGATGTTGCAAAACAACGTACTTAAAATACACAATTACAATTTCTTAAACTAAAATGTCACACCCAACACCTAGCCCTGGACCATTAGTATATTTTTTGCTTTAATTGCAAAGCAAAAATATTCAGATTACAGCGAGTGCTTCCACTTTCGACCCACAATTTCCACCCAAAAGTATTTTATTCCTTTTTTTATCTAAAAGCTTTTCGTTTACTACATCCACACTGACCCCCAGGGGTGACTGTTATCTAATATGTGGTATTGTTTTTTTTGATACAATTGAAAAAAATACCAACTTATGTTTTTGATTTTCGTAATAATTCTAGGACCTTATTACCTCTTTAGTGTTTATGATCACCTAGTCACCTAGTACTTTACCAACAACTGAAGCAGTTAAAGTAATCCGATAATTTGAGTACTTAAGGGTGAAATAAGTTATAATTATCTGTAACGGCTCGACTGATTTTGAAAAAATTTCCAATGTAGAAGGTAAAGGCCTTGGAATATGTTTATCACCGGTATTTTTTATCTTGATTAACGCAGGCAAAGCCGCGAAACATAGCTAGTACAACATCAAATCAAAATCAAAATCTTTTATTCATATAGGCCCCAAAGAGGCACTCATGAAAGTTAATGATTCTACTGCCAGATTCGCAAAATTACAGCCATACTAAGTACAATACATATATATACTCAGATACAATTTGTACCAAAGTAAAAGCGGGGTCTCCTTGTTTGTGAGGGTTTACCCACTTTTCCGTACAATCAAAGACTAGCTGTGATGTGTTTGAATACGAAAAAGCTCATAAGAAGCAATACAAGAGGGTTCCAAAAACATCTATTTAATGGAACAAGAGCACAACACAAGCGTCTTGATGTAAAATAATGTAAACATTTACGAAACAGAAACAACGCGAATATTGATTTGTTTTGATCAAGATAAATATATTAACGAATCAACAATAACACCATCGGAAATGTTTAAAGCATCCCAGAAATGTTTACTCAAGCGTATCGGTAATAATTTGATGATTATTTATTCCACGCATAAGCCCTCTCCTTAACTCGCCCATACTGCGTACAAAAAGCAGGTCAGATGTATAAAGCCCAAGCGTCTCAGAACAGAGAGCCTCATTCTCTATTCTGGCATGCAAACAACATGTATAAGTTATTTTACCTACTCAGTTTGTTGGCTCGCTGCTCGTCGTCGTCGGGTAGGTGGAGGTCTCGAAAGTCTATTTTCCAGAGTAATGAGTCCAGTTCTTGTTCGTAGCGCCATCCTCGGTAGAGGGCCAATGCAGCTAGCGCTAGGAGGACTAGGGTTCCGCCTGAGGCACCCAATGCCCAGGCTCCGATGTGATCTAGAGAATTGCCAACACTTTATTAACTTTGTCAACCGAAAGACTTCCAAAAACAAATTATCAATAATCTGATAAATTATTCCGTTCCGTTTAATAGTAAAAACATTCATCAAGTATCTAGAAACGTTTATCTATGTTGATGACAACAAATTTCTAGCATATGTGCACCAAATTTCTAAATATCTTAGTATTAAGTTTTCAGTTGTTTTATTTCTTACCTGTAAAAGAAAAGAGTAAGCAATAGCACTTAGACCTTTAAATAAACTTCCTTATCACTCGTATCAAAAAGAAAAAGTGATTCCTTTTTATAAAAAGCAATTCCTTTAAAAGTATTTGGTTATAACACGTAGAGTTCTTTTCAGTCTTCCTAATCTTACCTAAACCACAGATACATCTATTCAGCTTTATATTTGAGGACTATTTGCTAACATTTTTAAAAGGGCGCTTCAATATATTAGAGCGATGTCGGTAATTGAACAATCTTTTCGAGGGCGAGCCCGCATTGTTTTACGGGTAGCGGTTTTTAACCCCATCCCGCACCGGCCCAATCGTTTGTGTTGTAGACACAATCTCCAAGATAAAATACCCTATTTTCTTTCATGTTGGCGTTTAATACTGTAAATATTCTAGAACTGCGAGCCTGTGACATCTATTAAAACCACACATACCGTTGGCAAAAACGAGTAACGGCATTAGTTGGCCACAACTACAGACCTCTACATCTGTGATCAAAACAGTGTAATAGAGAAAAACAAGTACTTAACAACATTTTATTTTCTGTCTGTGCATTTAATACGGCGCCGTAGATCTCTTTAATTTAATATAGAGCTGGAGAAACTCTGCAATCAACTTTAAAGGTGATTCATTCAATCCGCGTCGGGACCTAGACGGAACTTCTTAATCCTGAAGTTTAAAGTCACTAGATTACGAGCACTAACTACGACTCTGGTCTATCTAAAGCCGCACGAACCGGTGGGCGTCAACTTATTTTACTTCTGTAAGATTTAATCAAAGAAACGTTCAAAAGGAAATTACTTTTCTGGATGCAATTTTCCAAATGAAAAGCGAAAATCTCAGTCATATTTGCACGACTTGGTATTTTTAACTAAATCCGCCTGTATCATAGAGAATATGCGACGTTTTAATAAAACGTTTGTTTTTTTTGTACAATATTTCTAAAGATTTTTCGTATAAACATATTGCTAAAACCTAACAATAACTCTATACATCCCAGAAAATATATTGTAAACTGCAAAACACGGCAAAACTTTAGCTTTGGTGGGTAGCCAAAAAATCGTGTTCAATTTAGAGCGCACCACTAAACTGGACAGGAGCGACTATTAATTCCTACATTACGACAATAAATCAAGGCTATTATAATAGTGGGCCTAATTAACTAAATTAACATTTACATGACTAAACCATTTAGTTTTCAAGCACTCAAGCTAATCATTTGATATTATGGCGTAGGGGTTGTAGTGTAAAGCTTTTTTCATGTTGGGAATATGGTTAAGTATTGTATGGGTAGTTATATAGAGAGCATTAGACGACGCAGCGGGATAGCGTGCGGCCGATGGCTTGGCTCGCATTGCACGACCCAACGCTTTTACGATCTACCCTCCACTTAGTAGCCTGTACAAACCTTGTGCTTAATGCGAACCCTGGACACTATGTATTCGTTTTTTAGAACCCCAGTAAACAGAGTGGTGTAAGGCGTCTTGATTCGGCGTAATGGAATGTTAGGTAGCGTTTAGTTTACCCAGGGGCCTGTTGATTCTGTCGGCTCCTAACATATGTTATGCATTAGGGTGGAAAAAGTTTCATGGTCACGTACGGCGCCGAATTATTTTGTGTTGCTGCGTTACTCAAAAATATTACTGTAGCTAAGTACATTATTATTTCATTACGGTACAATTTAAGAGAGCAATAACATAAAGACAAGCGTGAAGGCCTGTTTCTTTTCTAGCACCAAACGTTGTTTTGGCAGCTATCCTTTACAACCAGTTCCTATTCTCAACGTAGCGTACTTATCAGTACCACCCGACCACAATAACACTTATATACTCAAGAAAGTGGTGCAAATTTGTGTTCCTGGTTCTGGTTGTGATTGTTTGTGTGATGTGAATGTTTCCGGCACCCACGACACAAGTCTTCGAACTTAGTGTGGGATTGTGAGTGTGAAAGGGTTTATGTTTAAATAAAAGTCGCTAGGATCGTCCCTACTGGTACGATGTCGTTCTAGACTTCCGGTCCCATGGAAATACTTTCAGACATGAGAAAATACTAGAAATACTTAGTCAAACAAACGATTCTCGCATTTGTTATGTATTTTAATAATTTTGCAATATATGGATGTGTTTTAAAAAACATGATATTGTAATGTATTAAATTCTTTTCGATCTCCAAAATATTTAATTTTACTTCCGCGTGTTTAGATTACGAGGTACTTCCGCGTTATTAAGATTTGATAATAACATTTTTTATGTTAACTGCCTGCTGCTGGCGTACCGGGGTTGACTCCCAGTTCCCACTGGACACACATGAGTTTTCTCTCCAAAGGAAATTTGTGTTTCTGGTTCTGGGATGATTGTGTCCGCTAATGCCAATGTCACTAATCACTTTTAACTTAGTGTGGACCTGTGAGTGTGAAAGCGTTTATATGTTGTTTCTAGACATTCTTGACAGACAGACTATACTAACAGGACAGTGGTCAAATGCTAGCCAAAACTGATAAAAACGAATTTCTAGGTATATTTGCGAACTTGAATGGACAATATTTTACTCACTTATAACGGCAGCTGTTTGTCTGTGGAATTGATCTACTCAAAAGCTATTTAAGAAATATGTACTATTTAAAATTGTAGATACTTACTGACACACTTTTCGTTTCTGAAACCGCAGGGAGGCTCCGAAAGTGGCACCCGTCCGCCCGGCCACTTCATTTCGCGAAGGAACCTCACTTCCTGTACAAACGGAAACGAAATTCGCGTCATTATAGTGGTTATTAGATCCTACTAACTTCATAAATTCGAAAGTTAAATGTAAAAGTTTTCAGATTTGTTAGTTAGTAACACAATCATTAATGGACAAGGGTGTATGCTACATTTTTAGTCGCGGGACCTGGATGATGTAAAACAATATGTAGGTCAGCTCAAAATGTGACGCTCTGAATTTAATACATTTTATTTATTATATCTTAATATGTTTAAGTACATATGTTCAAGTACTACTGTTTTTTCTATATGTGTTGCCTGATGTATTAACACGGTATATTATTGTGTGCTTATTTTTTATTTATTTTTCAATATCTATTACATCGCCTCGTTGAGGCGACGCGTGATCAAAATGCTGGCTTGTTTGGATCAACGTATTAGCATTGCAATTCAGAGAGGCAATGCCGGGAATGCTACCCACTGGTAGTGGGCTTGAGCACTTAAGTTCGGTGTCTTGTAGGTAACTTAGTTCTTTGCTGTATATAGTTTTAGTTTAGTTTTAGGAAATAAAGGCAATTGGCCCGTAGATATTAAATACGTTATTATCTAGCAATTTGAAGTAAACTATAAAAAAAATATATATTTTTTGCATGCCGCAACGGCTAGCACTAGCTAATAGTACCTACCCATATTCAAGCAAATAAAGAAATTGTATTTGTATGTTTGTACCTATTTTTAAAACAAGGTATAGGTATTCCAGAACCCTATTTCTTACATATGTTTCGATTGATTTTTATTTGGTTTGTCCAAAAAAATTTACCTTATTACATAAAACTTTAGTCATTGTCGAAATGAAATCGATAGAGTTCAGATTTCACTAAAATTAATTCAACTGTGTCAGAGATCCTTGTTTCAAACAATCTGCTTCTCGTTCACCAACGTTCCTTTTTATTATGTAATTAATGTTATACCCAAACCCATTTACTAAAAAGTCGAATAATTTCAGCCCAAAATGTTTAAGCAAGACAAAGGAACCTTTCTTATTTAATTGATGTATTCTGCCATGCGGGCTCCGTTACATTTCTCTTCGAAGTTCCAATTAAATTCCTTATCAATTCAGGTAGATACTCGTC
Organism: Lomographa bimaculata; assembly: GCA_948107665.1. Lineage (NCBI taxonomy): Eukaryota > Metazoa > Arthropoda > Insecta > Lepidoptera > Geometridae > Lomographa > Lomographa bimaculata. The sequence continues at coordinate 11,644,658 of OX403589.1, forward strand.
CCAGCAAACATTCAATAGCTTTCCGTACAAGACAAATGACACAGAAGAATGCAGATTATCTCCCGAGGTAACCTTTGGCTGTGCACACCATTAGTTGCACGAACTTTAGCGTGTGTACTGTAATTTATCTCCGTAAAGAATCTGCGGGGCATGGCTATAGAGCTAAACTATAATTTAGAAGGGGCTAGGATGGATGCCCTAGTATTTCATGTTTAAAATTTTTCTCTTGCGCTTTTGTTGGTAGCCAGTATTTATTTGATAGGATGCAGCCATGCGATCATAAAAAGGTTGATAGAATATTTAAAGAACCGGTTACTATGTGACGTGCAATCGTCGCCTGATGAAGTTTTTTCATTAAATTGCAGTCAAGGATTTTGCTATAACGAGATAGTTATGCATTTTATGCATAGTTCAAAACTTTGGGTGACACTAACCTGTAATATATATTATAATATATATACTGTAATAAATATTATATAATTTAAACAAGCAAAGTTTATTACATACTACACATAAATTAGTCATATTTTTTTAAATCAAGCTTTCTTTTCGTCATTTGACTGTCAATAAATAGGTATAGGTACTAATACCACGGCATTATTTATAGTAATAAATTTTGTGATTTATGAAACTTGAGTCCTTTTTTCCTACAATGTCGTTCTTGAGAATAGTTATGAAGCATCACGAGCCTCACACATGCATTATTTATTATGTTGCTACATTTGTAAATAGTACACTAAAAAAATGAGTTCCCCACAGAGCTTCGTGGTGTTCCTTTTTAGAGGGTGTAATGAGGAACCTTTTCAAAGTTATGGATAAGGAGCATTTTATATTGACGTTATAATTAAGTTAGAATATGTAAATCACATTTACAAATTTAAGTCAAAAGAGTATTAGTATATCTATAAAATAATTAAACGCGAGTAAAGCTTAAAAAAACCGACTTCACCGCTTTATCATCGGAACCTTGATCAGATTTAATGTATAAACACGTATTATTGACTATAACTTAAAAACTAGAGATCAAACCTTGATCAAATTTCAATGGGAACACATAAAAAGCACCAGCTTTCAAATAAAATAAGAATCATCAAAATCGGTTCACAACGCAAGAAGTTATGAGGTAACTTTTGAAGTCGGGTAAACGAGAACGTCGTCAAAGTACGCATTATTCGTCACAAAATAGGCATTATTGACGATATTTCAAGAACTTCTAATCAGATCTTGATCAAATTTTAAATGGGACCAATAAGAAAGCAACATCTTTCAAACTAAAAAAAAATTTGAAATCGGCTCACACGTGGAGAGAAGTTATGAGAACACATAAAAAAATACAGTCGACTTGAGTACCTCCTCCTTTTTTGGGAAGTCGGTAAAAATTAGGAGGGAAAATGTTCGTTTTAGTTTGTAGGTATTTGCTGAATGTTCACTTTGGCTTTGTCTATTTATTTTGTGGTATTCCGTATGAGTGAGAAAATTTGTGTGTATGAGTGTTAGCATCCTGAAAAGATATAGCAGAGTAACTGAACTTCGAATAACGTTTTGAGATAGTCTAGCTAGATGCTAGATGGGCTTTTAATCATAATCGTATCCGTGTACGAATTAACTAGAATCTTCTAGTAAATGTTGAGTAAATGAGTGTAATACTATACTTAAATACATTCCCCTAGTTTTTAATCTGCTATTCAACACTAACTGGGCCATCACCGCCGCTAGCAACAATATATACCTACCTGAAAAAGTGCTGACGCCATTTTAATAAATTAGGACCAAATTTCTCAGCAAAGTACACCAAAATGCTATCATTAAAGATAATAGACTCGTTCCAGATTTCAGGACCTCAGCGTTGATTCAAATCGACTCAACAGACGGCACTTGGCAGCTGAGTGCATCTCCGAAGCCAAATGTGACGTAAACACTACTAAACAGTTGCAGTATTTATTCTGTCCACGTTCAGATTTGCTGTGGACGTGAGACGCTGTTTAATTCGCGGATCTATTATAAGCTGGAGAATATACTGAAGTAACGAAATACCTGACGTTATATATCACATACGGAGATTAAAGCATTTGCTAAAATTGTGGGATTTATGAAAGGGTTAGGTGCATGTTTGTGGTGGGTTAAAGATATGTAGAGCAACTCCCACATGTGATAAGGTAAGCAAAAGAAAATTCAACATATTTTAATAACAAAACAAACAAACGCATTCACACTCACAGCCCCACACTAAGTTCAAAGACTTGAATCGTGGGTGCCGGAAACATTTACATCACACACACATTACACCCAGAACCAGAAGCACAAATATCCCTTGGGAAGGAATTCGTGCTCCTGTCGGAAATCGAACCCAGGACCCACGGCGCAGAGGGCGGACACCTGTCCACTGCGCCAACTGGGTCGTCTATATGATTGTTGATATAGGTAAGTAAGTTCTCAAACAGAGCAAGTAGTGAATGCTTGCGCTTGGTACGAATCCCGCAAATGTGTTTATATAAAAGATTAAATAAAATAATTCACGAAAAAATTATGTGAAAAAATCATAAGTCACTAAGACTTAGTAAAGTACGAGGCAAACATAAAGATAAAGAATTCTTGTTTATATATGCCTAGTACTTTACCAAATCCGAGTAAGTTATGATTTTTTTTTCAGTTTATTTTTTTTTCGTGAATTATATATTTATTCCGTTTGAATCTTAACAATTCTTGAATCCACCTGAACACACACAAAAAAGAAATCATCAAAATCGGTCTAGCCATTTAAGAGGAGTTCAGTCACATAAACACGTACAGAAGAATTATTATTAAGATAGTAGTTTTTTTAAACACAATACGCGCTTGCAAAATCCTCTCATAGAAGCAAAGTTATAAACTTTGAAGAAACAAGCTTAACAAACAACTCGTACTCGTCTCTCTCGTATTAATTAAGCACATACATTAAATGGATTTGCAATGCATACGAGACTGTAAAAGCACGTTTTGTAGCAAAGAAGTAAATCCTCGGATGAATTGAATTAAATGTTATAAGTATGGCTAAGAGTACCTACCTAGACACTGATTATGATAATTTATAACTCTTCAGCTACGATCCAATTATAAGGCTTATTATTTAATCGTAGCCCTTCAACATGAAATTCGTCGTATACATTATTGATATAGGTCTCCAGGACTCCTAAAGAAATACCTCGTACTTGGAATCGAAGCTACATGAAACTTAAAATAAAGAAACCTATGCGTAAAATAACAATACTTTTACGCAACCCACATCAAAACAGTAATAATTTTATTGTTGCAATGGGAGTCTGTCAGACCTTTGGGATATGTCCATGTTTTTACTTATGACGTCATCAGTTGTATTATTTTTGCAATTTACCCGTCTCTACGATTGGACATAAGATAATATCAAGTTTACCTATTTATGTCAAAGCATTATTCGTCCTGGTTTTGATAAAAGGAACAAAAACCAATTATCTAGGAGCCTTGCCCAATTTGTTTTGGGGTCAGCACTTGTTTAACACAAGGAATATTGGGAAAAATTTAATTTCTACCCAGAGCGTAATTTTCCGGTTCGCCAGATTAATTCGTGAGAATTGTTTTGCTTTTAAGAGCACAAATTCATAATTAATTTTGTTTGCGGTATTATTAGCTCGTTGAATTGATCGAAAGCGTCTGTGAGACTTATTTTATGGGGCTAGACAAGGATTTAAAAATCACATAAATTTTAATACCTATCAGTGATATAAATAGAGATATCTTTGTCCATATCTATTCATAACCTGTCGGTTGTTATTTATAGTGTCCCGTATCTTTGTCCGCATTAATCAGGATAAAAAGTGGTAAAAGGATAAAGGTAGGTTTTTTTGGTAAAAAAGAATGGAAAAATGCGCTGCCTAGTTTCTTGCCAGGTTCTTCTCGAGATGGCTGTGAATTTGCGAATCGGGCATCGGAGTCATTCACTTTCATGAGTGCCTCTATGTGAATAAACTTTTTTTTTATGTATTTGAGAGACGAGATTAGCAAGTCGCTTGCTTGATGGCCACTACAGTTCAGTGCCACCCTGCATTTTGAAATTATATAAATAGGTCACTATCCTAAATTTTGAGTTTGTAAACGTTCTACTCCATTTTACAAGTTACTAGCGATCCGCCCCGGCTTCGCCCGGGTCAGGGTGTGATAAATGAAGAACCGCTCCACCAATTTTGTGCAAACTTCATATAAACGTCCGAACAAAGCCTAAACATTTGGTTTGGATAGTTTGAGCCCGTTCTTGAGTTATAAAATTACAACGAAAAGTGGCATTGATTTTTATATATATAGATGTTGTGTTATGTTATGTTTCATTAACGATGTGTAAGATTTTTATAGGAACTTACCGGAGCCGTTTTGTGAAACACAGCGAGCGGGTAGAGCCCGGGAGGCTTGGACGGATCCAAAGATAGTAGGGTATAGTTACCCTGAGCATCCCCATTGTCGTCGATGTGCACCGCATACCTGCATCACAATCATTAACGAATAAAAAAAAACATTCACACTCTTAGTCCCACACTACATACAAAGACTTGTATCGTGGGTCCTAAGCCAAAGAAAAGAGACAGATGACATTTTGGACCATCGACATGACGAGGAAGAAGAAGCCATAGAAATGCTAAATAAGTTCAGCATTTCAAATAGCATATAATGTGCGAGATTTACAGTCTTTTTTACCAGCTAAACCGACTTCCGTAAAAATAGGGGACGTTCCCAAATTAAACTAAACTTAACTAAATGTTATCATATTAATTAAAAAACACTCAATTTTTTTTTCAAATATTAATATCTCTGATATATTTGAACCGATATTTATATGCTTAGTATATATATATAGTGTCTATTAGATTATCAGCTTATTATAACAAATGTCTACGGGCTGATTGCCTTATACCCTATGACTAAATTAAAACTATATACTTAAGAGTTTAGTTGGTCGGATAAGGGTTCCGGAGATAGGTACTGGAGGTAAATCCGTTACTGTTTTAAAGAAAGATTATTGAATACAGCTGTTTAACCTGTTCTAATGTGAACAAGGAATTTAGTCTTATAGCAATCTCATATTTGTACACTTGTCCACAATAAAACCATTATTAAAATTACGCACAATTGTTTTGCTTATCAAAAAAGCGTCAATAACTATTAAATGTAGTATTTGAAGGCATTTTAGTTTTATAGATCGACGTGCGTCAGCGGCTTGACAAGAGACGAATTATCTCATAATTGTGATCGATTATAATTCAGGGTATTCCTTGCTGCCAACAATGTAAACAGATAGGATGCTGACAAAACATGTTATCAAAACAATGGCTTATGGCAAAGAATAAAATGGATCGGCGCTGGAAGCAATGGGACAGTAATGCGCTGTCTAAAACAGAACTTGTCAATACCACACAAAATGTTTTTATTAAAAGTCTATTGAACCATCTCTGTTCATTTCCATATAGTGAGACTGTATTATCTGTTTTATGGTTCTATACATTAGTATTTGTATTTATTGTACATATACATATCGAACTGCCCGTTCTTCTTTAGTTAGGTAGGCGTTCGCCTTTTAAGCATTCCGATGATATTGAGTTCAATTCTCGGCGGGTACACAAGTTTTCTACCCAAGGAAAATTTGTGTTTCTGGTTCTGGTTGCGATTGGGTGTGTGATGTGAATGTATCCGGCACCTAAGACACAATTCAACGATCTTATATCGTATTATTTTTGGATTCATTTTGACAACTAATGCAGGCGGAGGGCGAGCTTTTCCTGTCTATGCCGACGCTGCGCTGGTCCGTGAGAAAATGTTTCCTTTCCTAAGGTATATTTGTGTTTGTGGTTCTTCTGTGAATGTGTGTGAGGATTGTAACGTTTTCGGTACTCACGATACAAGTCTTTGAACTTAGTGTGGGCTGTGACAGTCAATGTATTTATTTGACGCTTTTTGTAATCTGTAAGACAATTATTACCTACAACATTGCAGATCTAAAATTTCAAAGCAAATTAATCGATTAGAAATTTATAACAAATGGTCCGTTGTCTAGGCAATATTTTCTATGCTTAATATTCCGTACAGTGAGAAAATCTCGATGAACCGTAGGATTGGAAGCAAATTTTAGGCATCCTATCTAACCGCCTAGATTTGCATCTAAATTCTGTTGTCTGCGCGAAGTGAGAAATCTATAAGTTCGTTTCAATTCCATGGCTTGTTTTTCGAAGAGAGTTCATTCCCAGTTTGGTTTGGAATCGTTTTATTCGTATTAAAACCAACAAATATATAAGTATGTCCATTTTAGACCCAATAATGCCTAATGTATTATTTATTGACAAATAAATAGTAAACGAATTGCACCATTCTACGTTTTCATTAAAATCTTGGTCATTATTCTCTAAAAATTTTATCACTATGTACCTTTGTGCTAATAGAGTGCCTTAGGCCCTTTCCCCCCTTATTCTCGAAAATAATTAAAGCTTCAATTGTCAGTGCCTCCGTTGTTTATTTATCTAGTAGATGATTTCATACAAAAACAGTTAAATTTTCGACATTATCTGGTAGATAGTGCGTCAATATGGAAATTGTGATACAGGCCTTCCAAATATAATTATTGATTAAACTAATATGGCAAACAAACGCAAGCTAATTTAGCGCGTAAAGTTATTTGTATTACCATATAAAGAAGAGGCAAACTTCAGGGATCATCATGAATTGTCTCTGCACTTTTTCCAACTATAATCTATGAATAGACCTTTGGAGATATGCATCTCTTCTCAACTTATCTTCATTCTCTCTACGTCGATTAGATCTGCTTCTTCTTGTGCTTAAAGAAGTACTTACCCCATAATGCTCTCGTAGGTTGTGTTCCTAATACGAGCAGCGATGGCTCTGCCGTCCCGGATATCTTCTCCGTTGATCAGAGCATCGTTGAGCGCACGAGCATAAACCCACACCGCGTCATACAGCCAGGCTGCCTCTGCTGGTATCTGGATAAAGGTTTCATTAAGATATATACAATTTTAAAGGTTCCTTTAGTATATCATCTTTTATGTACGAGTTAGAGAATCTCTAGTTTCATTCAATCTAAATCAGATGATTTTTACAACACTTGTTACAGTGAAATCGACTTTATTTTTTAATTTTTTCACAATATGGCGTCTGGCGGTCGCCATATTGAATTTTAATTACTGTCATGTCTTTAGTGACACTCGCAAAATTAAGACAAATCGATTGACGAATCATCAAAATTGGCCCACGCGTTTGGTCTCTATAATGACACAAAGGAATAACCATACATATATAGGCTGATAAATACATGACCCTCCTTTGCGTCACGCTGTGGGTAAAAGGTGTTCAGCTTTTGCCACCCCTACTTAAATAAGCGATCTTCTAAAACAACATCTGTGGCTACATTTTGAATAAATTATTTATTTCTACCACCATCTGTGCTCTAGTTAATTCTCGTCAAGAATTTAAAGAACGTTCTAATTGAAATTAATTTAGAAGTTATAAGATCCAATAGTTCACAAACTTTGTTAATAAATCCAGAATGGTGCTGTTATTATGCCCTAAAACAAAACTTACATTTACATTTTGCGTTAAAATTATAAATAATTTAAACGTTTATAAATATTATTAAACAAAAAGAAACCGGCTTCACCGCTTATATATTGCTTTATATTCATTTTTCAACAAGCGCTAAATCAATTTCGATAAATGATCTACCAAATAAAAAAAAAACATAATTGGCGAAATGTTAACATACATACAAATAAAGCATACAGTCGAATTGAGAACCTCCTCCTTTTTTGAAGTCGGTTAAAAAGACTAGCAGGTCCATTAGGACTTTCGAAAAATTTCGCATTCTGGTCATATTTATGCGAGTCGTATAATAAAACCGTGTGTGTGACTGAGTTAACTCCCTAGTCACCAAAATAGCATAAAAGTAGCACTAACGACTTCGGTGTCTTTAAAGTCAGGGTGCCTTACGTGACCGGGGTTTTACCTCGCCTCTAATCGTTTTCAATTCTTTCCTGGACAAAGGCATAAAAACATCACATAAAATGCTCAGTGTATTTGAAATTAGAGCGTTCGTGATTAGCAGTCGTGGGAACAAAAAGTATTTCTCACGTTGACAGTCAAGATACTTTGAATTTAGGTATTTTGATTATTTTTATGAACCCGTTAGCTTAGTTCGGTGAGTGTTAGCCTTCTAAGCAGGGGTATCGGGTTCGATTCCCGGCGGGAATACAACATTTCGAGATATACAAATAGCAACATAAATAAATAAAAAAACAGATTAAGTGCGAACAAAGCAAACGAGATTTTATCGAAACATCAAAATTATAATATATATAATTTTACTATTAAAGTTTTTGTGAGTTTGACACATTATACTTTATCTATACTAATATTATAAAGAGGTAAAGTTTGTTTGTTTGTTTGTTTGTTTGTTTGTTTGTATGTAAAAGGTAATCTCTGAAACTACTGATCCGATTCCAAAAAATCTTTCACTAATAGATAGCTACACTATCACTGAGTGTCATAGGCTATGTTTTGTTGGGATAGAAGTTAGTTATCAGTTCGAAATAATAATATTCGTAAGACAAGTCGGAGAAAAATTTGCTAACTTTTTGCTTTATCGGCGTACGCTGACTAAACAGTTAGACATAGGTGAATACAATGTATGGCAAAAATGTTGGCCTTCATGAGTTTTACAAAAAAGTCCGCGACAGCATATATCTAACATGTATGTATAGCTCAGAAAAAATACTTTTCTTTGTTAAAAATCTGAAAAAAAAAGCGGCCTATGTTTAGTTGGTTTTTTGAGACATTCAGTATTAATCCTTATCAAAATAAACTATTTCATCGTCTTACGTAGTTCGTGTAGATACAATTTGCTTTTTACTGCATATGATTTGGATAAATAGTCTATGAGAAATCGTGAAATTTGTTTCACGGGAGTCCTCCCGTGAACGGGACGGGTCAGGAATTTATCGACACCAAACTTTATACGACTACGAATTCCTGCACATTAAAAAATAGCGGCTTCTATTTCGTTAACTTTTTTAAAGTATTTAAAACCTATTTCATCGGCTTACGTAGTTCACGTAGATGCAATTTGCTCTTTACTGCATATAATTTGGACCTATAGTCTAGGAGAAATAGTTAGTTTATTTGAGGGTGAAAACGGTGGATCACATAATGTAACAGTTACTGCGTAATCCGGCATACTTCTATGTTTTGAACCGACTTACATAAGAAGGAGGATATAAATTCGACTGTTTTTTTTTTGTTTAGTCGGTTATAACACATCAAACGGTTATATCATTGAACTTTGAACTGCCCGCTGGCGTAGTTAGGTGGGCGTTTTCCTTTAAAGCACCGGGTTTGATTCCCGGTAGGAACACAGGTATTTACCCACGGGAATTTGTGTTTCTGGTTTTGAGTATGTTGTGAATGTTGTGTGAATCTTGGATGTTTATAGCCCCACGATACAAGGCATTGAACTTAGTGTGGGGTTGTGAATGTGCGTTTATGGGTATGTTTTTTAATATTTACTACCCGGCCGACGCCGGGCGGGACGTTCCTGAACTTTGAACTGCTCGCTGGCGCAGATGGGTGCGCGTTCGCCTTCAAAGCAGCGGGTTCGATTCCCGGTGGTAATTTACCCAGAAGATTTCTCTCCACGGGAAATTTGTGTTCATGGTTTTGAGTATGTTGTGAATGCTTTGTGAATCTTGGATGTTTACGGCCCCCCGATACAAGTCATTGAACTCAGTGTGGAGCTGGGAATGTGGAAGTGTTTATGTGTAGATTTTTTAACCGGGCGACGCAGGGTGGGGAATCTTTGAACTTTGAACTACACACTGGCGTAGATGAGTGCGCGTTCGTCTTCAAAGCAGCGGGTTCGAATCTCGATGGGAACACAATAACACAAGGTTTTTTCCCTACGGGAAGTTTAAGTTTACGTGAATGTTGTGTGTGTGGTGTTAATTATTTACGACCCCGCGATACAACTTATAATACTTTTAGAGTGGGGCTGTGAGTATGAAAGCGCTTATGTGTAAGCTTTTGTTTACCCGGGCAACGCCGGGCGGGTCAGCTAGTATAAATGAAACGGCTTGACTCACGATTTAAGGTCGACTCTTCGGACGGAAGGTGAGCGCCGTGACCTTCCGTCGTGAACTCGCCTGATGATGGGGATCGGACATCCCCGAAACCTAGGTCGCAAGAGTCGACCTTAAATCGTTAGTCAAGCCGTTTCATTTATATAAAGTATAATATAAATAAGATTTAAATATTGGTTAAATATTATTTTTGGAATCTTTCTATAGACTTACATCTATGAAATTATTTTTATTATTTACGTAATAAATCGACTTAACCATCTACTATCCCCCCATGAACTATCCGTAGGCTTAGTTGGCCGAGCGTTCGCCTTCCAATTTTCCCGGCGGGAACACAAGTTTTCTCCCAAGAAAAATGTGTGTTTCTGGTTCTGGTTGTGATGGTGTGTGTGAAGTAAATGTTTCCGGCACCCACGACACAAGTCATCGAATTTAGTGTGGGCTGTGAATGTGAAAGCGTAGACAGTCAAGATACTTTGAATTTAGGTATTTCAACGTTTAAAAAATAACTGTGTAATTTGAAAAATACCAGAAAGCTCTTAGACCCTGATTCTTTGTTAACCCTTAGCTCATTTAGCTATATATAAATGCTATATTTTCGATATCGAGAGAAGCAAGATCTCTAAGTAGACTTGGATGATTCGGCAATTTGTCCGCCCGTCCGTCTGGTAGAGACATCTAGCATCTAAACTGTACAAGTAAATAACTTTAAACTCTCAGGGAATATGTAAAACTATGGCCCAAAGCTAGAAATGACTATTAATTTTTTTAAATGAAATATTAAGGGGGCACTCATGCATGTAAGCGAGTAGCAAAATATTTTTTATTCTTTATATACCTTTGTGGGGTATCGTTGAAAAAACTTAGTACAAAACTGGTTTTAGGAAAAATCTATTTTGAAAAATAACAATTTGGTAGGCCACCAAAGTCACTGTTTTTAGACCTATTTTGTCCCTGAGTCTATCTCAAAAACAGCTTCACATTTAAAGCTGAAACTTACGTATATTATCCGTTATATCCTGTGCTTAAACAACAAATACAGAAATCAAACAATTATCATTTAAAAAAGAAGTTATAAGCAATTAACCTCAAAAGTTTTTCTATTAGGCAAATTTAGGCGCGAGATCTCAGTTCGGCGCGAACGAATTAATAATGATATATTCTATGCAATGTGTTATATTACTAATACATTACTATACATTCACTAAATTCTTTCACTAATTTGTACCAGTTTACTGCTCCTTGTACCTACTTAAATAACTGTTATCATTCCATATTTTGTGTTTGTGTGTTTGCCAATACGCTTAGTATGTTATTGTTGGTGTATGTTATGATAACACAAGCAGTATCGCTGACGCCGGCACCGTTATGTTACCCTAGATCTAATCCTAATCTAAATCCAGCGATTACTAATAAAGTAAACATACATTGAAGACAGGTTCACAACTATTCTCTCGCAGTTGGCGCCATGTACCTACCTATCACCACATTACACTATCACACTTCACACTAATACTATAAAGGCGAAAGTTTGTGAGTGTGTTTGTATGATTGTTACTTCACGCTCAATCGTATGTACCAATTTTGATAAAATTTGGTGTGGAGGTAGCTGACACCCTAGATTAATACATAGGCTTTTTATCGCGGAAATCCCGCGGGTCCGGGTCTTACGCGGGTAAAACTGCGAGACACAGCTAATAATACTGATAAATTATAAAGTCCAACTGCTATGCAGGTACAACATTATTATGTCACTATACGTCATGTTCGAGTACGATTCATTTTCTCAGGGCATGCGTCAAATGCCAACGCTCATGAAGAAAATTAATTACACATTTTTCGGTTCATGTCTACCTACATAATATACGAGCGTAATAGTTAGATCTAGACAAAATTTTTGTAAGATATGAGTCGTGAAATATTTTTGGCATAACCTTTCTCTTTGTTCATTCCATCATATTGCCGTATTTGCATTCGAGCTGAGTCGAATTTCCTTGAGTTTCCTGCTGCGAATGACGCCATTTTTACATTTGCGTTGGTGTGCAACTTATACATTAATGTGAGGCTTTCCTTATAATATACAGGGTAATTTTTGTACTAGAAACTTCATCGGACATCATTATAACCATTGAGTTTAACGACTCTCGTGGTATGGCTATTGCAAATTCTGTTTTATGATTTTTCAAACAAATTTTATAATATACTAACGATCCGCAATTGGATGCGTATTAAAAAAAAATTACAATCAAACCTTGCCCTGACAATTACGAAAACACAACAAAAAAATAATCAGTCAAATCGGTCTAGCCGTTCTTGAGGTTTTGTGAGACTAACGCAGAATAATTGATTTTATATATATACATATATAATATGATAAATCAAGCAAAAACTAAACACCTTAGTAACAGTCTAAATTAACCAAATGCTGTCAATTTTAAGAGAAATCCCGTAGCAATTGAGGTACCCTCTATGTCCCAATGTAATTGGATTTTTGTCATTAGATTACCGCACCCTTGCTTCCTTAGGTTTATGGCAGTCATTCCTCGCACTAAATGAATTACTTTCAGGATGCAGACTTAATTACACATTACATAGGGAATGCCGCCCGCTAGTGCATAATTCCGCAGTTTCTATTTCTGTTAATTTAGGCGACCAGTGTCACTGGCGAGTTTCAATTAACTCCGCTGCAATTCGCCCAGCGAAATGTTAATTCGAATGGCTATAAAAAGCATTTTGTTCAATTCATTATTCCCTGTTTAAATTTTCGAATTTTAATTTCAAAACAAGGTCTATTCAAAATCGCTGACGGTCTCGATTGAGATCCCACGTTCTAAATGCTGAGGACATCTTATCGTTAAAGTAAGAGGCTATTGCATCCTTATAGGTCGATTACAATTAAACAAACAGAGTAACGTGATACCTACACAATACATGTGATTACAATTAAGTTTACGACATATAATTTAGAAAGTAAGTAAGCGAACCACTTTCAGTCACGACAAAGATGTTGTGGCAATATATAATACTTACGATTTTTCCTTCTCCAATCTTTTGAAGCGGATTGGTAAAGTTGAATGGATGCATTTGAAGTCTTCTGTTTACTTCTTTGGCGAATTTTGGGTACGATGACGAATGGGATGGGGTTACTGCTAGAAAAGATCTGAAGGCTCTAATTATTCTTTCAGGCAGATCTTTTCCTACAGGTCCTATGAGGTACTGCGCAGCTTCTTCGGCTTTGTATTGTTCCCCGTCGACGCCGATGACCGCGTATTCACCTGTCGATCATCGTTTTGGTAAGTTGATAAGATTGGCAAGAGGTGAGAGTAGATTGATCGACATAACAATCGAATTGTGATGGGACACAACTGGTTGTAACTGGTTTTTATATAAGTTGAACCTTAAATTAGCATACAATAACTTGATAATCTGCAGCAACACCAATTACCATTGCAGTTTTTAAGTTCAAAACTGCTACTGCTAGGAGTTACATGTCTGGGATCTATGCTGCGGATGCAGGGTTCGATTCCAGGTGAGAGCACAAATTTTCTTCCCAAACGTATTTTGTGATTCTGGTTGTAATTGTGTATGTGATGTAAGAGTTTCGGGTACCCGCAACACAAGTCTTTCAAACCTTTCATCTTAGACCTTAGCCTTATGAATTTAAAATGCTGTTAGATAATTTAGGAACGATTGTACCTTATTATTAGGCGCGCGCTACATATTTCAATTTGAATATTAAAAAAAATAAACGCTTTCAAACTTACAGCCCCACACTAAGTTCGAAGACTTGTGTCGTGAGTGCCAGAAACATTCACATTACACAAACAATCACAACCAGAACAAGAAACACAAATTATCAATGGGGAGAAAACTTGTGTTCCGGCCGGGAATCGAACCCGATACCCTATGCTTAGAAGGCGAACGCTCACCCAACTGAGCCAACGGGCAGTTAATATTAAACCAGATTGCGTCCTAGCAAATACAAATTATCGCGTATAATACAGTGTTCTACCACCTTTTCAAAGATACGTTTTCATTGGAATTATAGAACGTAGCTAGAACCAACTTGACTACGATTTGACTGTTTGCCGATCAAATCCCACTTTAATGAATCAATATTCTCCGTCCTATAGCCGCACATATAAGATTAATAGTTCCTTGTTCAAGTGTAGTAGTGCTTTGAGCCCGAACGTGCCGAACTGCCTAACTACTACTAGTAAAGCAAGTATGCCCAAACCATCGCTCAAACTTATAAATTGCTGAGAGTTTCACATTCACGCTAACTCAACGGTCTCAGAGAATATTAAACTGTAGAGTTTATAATGAAACACTGAGGACAGTTTCAGTTGAAACCAATTTAACACTTGAATGATTATCCCTAGTTATGAACCTGTCTAACTCAGATTACTATCTTAAAGCAAATATCTACGAGTAACTAACCCAGAAAGTTTAATAACGAAACGTAGCAAACTCATTATCTCACAGTTGAACACCGGACTCTGTCAGTCAGCGAAGTCTCTATTGTTGTGTAAAATGAAACTCAGAACTGTGAAAATGTTATTTAATAAATCGTAACGAAAGGTGCAAAACATTCCCTAAAAATGTCCGGGAGAACTGCCAAAAATATTGTTTCTGTGCAACCGGTGTAAGTAATAAAAAGCTGAATGGACGGAGCGTAAACAAGCGACTGTAACTTTTGCGCTTCTGTATAAAACATTTCAAATGTTTCAAGTTTTGTTTGTGCGCGCGGTCTTGAACTTCGTAATCTAGGTATTTCAACCTTCACTATGCATAAAGTGGGTTAAGTACAGACCAACGAATAACAACTGTGAACTGAGATACAAAATACTATCACACTTATCACACTGATATTATAAATGCAAAAGTTTATGTGTATGATTGTTATGTCTCACGCTGCTGTAACGGCTGAACGGATTTGAATGAAATTTGGAATTTATGTAGCTTTTTTTTTTTTTGCAGTTGTAATGAATTTTAATTAAAACATAAACTGCTACATATTATATTAAAATAAAAACTAAATTAAAATTAAACAAAAAAACTATATACGATATAAATATGTACAAAACTTAATCTAATAGACCGCTACCAGTAGTATTTATGTAGCTTATGTCTAGGTTTAACACATAACAGATACTTTTTAATTTGATTATCCTATGTGTTATCCTAAGCGTAAGCTATGTTTTTTACTTTTTAATTAGATTAACGCGGGCGAAGCCGCGGGGCACGGCTAGTATTTCTATAATAGGTACAGAGATCAGCATCATTGCCATTCAAGTACATTCTGTTATCGGTTTGTCGGCGATACTTCGATAATATTATGATTGATCGGAAGTCCTTTGCCAACGACTACACTATTGAATCGGATAGCTCTCGCTCGAGTCTTTAATAGCTCTTTCAAATAGTTTTCTATAGGTCCTCTGGGTGTATAACGATAAGCTTATTACATTCCGACCGGCATGTTTCAGTAGGAAAAAGCTCTTTTTACAACAAAAGACTTCTCTTGTTGAAAAAAGTTTAAGGTAAATAGCGGATAAATACTGTTTTCCTTGATATGGAATTGCCAAGTTATTAAGAGTCATTGTGTTTGTTTGAAATTACACTTTTCGTAGAATGCAATAGGAACGGGTCGTGTCGAATTGTCCATTTCCCAACACGTAATTGTAAGTCGAATTAATAATAACCAGTAATGTAATTAGTGATAATTTATTAGTAATTAGCCGTGCCCTCGGTTGACCTAGGATCTGGACTATTTAAAAAACATGAAAATCGTTTCAGCCATTGCATTATACAGATATTTATAAAGTGTATAAGTGTGGTTTAGTATATTTTATTAGGTACTTTTATTTGTATAATTTATAGGATTTCTTTATTTAAGTCTCTGGACAATACAAATTCATTAGCACTTTAACAACTGAATCCCATCACAAATAAAGATATTAGGTAACGTTTGATAAACCTTACTTAAAATAAGTTTTGTTTAATTTTCCTTCCCAATAGACATATGTACTTCTGAGTGTGATGTATGTTTCCGGCAGCCACTATACAAGTATTTGAACTCAGTGTAGGGCTGTGAGTGTGAGAGAAAAAAATTGTTGGGTATGCCTATAAAATTTGCTTAAACATACAAAACAGAATTTTCAATAGCCCGCAACGACGTTGATCTCTGTGGTTGAAATGGTCCCATGTCCCAAGAGGTTTCTGTTAATTTACAAATGACCCTGTATAATCGATTCTGCACCGCGAATAAAAGATTAATCTCACAGTTTACACAAAGCGATTATGTTGAAACCATTCAGTTATAATGACACCTTCAAAGGCAGCAGTCGTCTTATAATGGGGTATTGTGAGCCAACAAAGGGAAGACCTAGACAAATATATCTTGGCTTATGGAAATCATACACGTAGCTCCTTTCAGAAGTCAGCCGCGGGATGAATGGCTCTACATTTGTGGATTTAAAAGTGCGTAGGAGGAAAGCTGGATAATATAATATACTGCGTAAGTATCAAAAGAAATATCATGGTAATTTTTAATATGATTTATTTTCGACCTTGCTATAGTTCATCGGTTTTTTTACACGCTTTATTTTTCTTTACTGGCATGTAAGTAGTGGTGGTAGATAATGCTTCATAGCAGTAAGCTATTCCTTGTACACTGTTTTGTGCTAAACTATTAAATAAATAAATAAAAAAGTTTTAATTTTAATATACTATTAAAACAGATTTGGGAAGTCAATATTAATCTACTTTACTAGTCATATGTTTCCAATGAAATTACAGGCCCTAAAGAGGTTTAACTTCTTATATCTCAGGGTGACGAGGCGCAGGATTTTTACCTTTATATGTTCAAATATCTCTGGGTGACATTTAACTGAGATGGGCAAGATTGATGCATACCATCAGGCGAGCGATTTGCTCACTTATATAAAAAAAATATCGATTTAAAACTTTGCAAATGTATGTGATTCGTGTGACAACACAGTTATATTGGCGCCGATGAGCTGATATCATGATGGATCAGGAGGGAGATAGTGCATAAGTTTTTGGTATATAGACGAGGCCATGTGAGACTTAGTGGCAAGTGTTCTGATAATACCCGTGACTAATAAGAGACGTGATAGAAAGGAAACAGAGAGAAAGAGAGGGAGGAGGAGTTATCCTCCGTTCTAGAGCAAATATAAGGGAAGATGAAATTGGAATTGGGATCATAAGCCAAAGCTTATATCGCTAGAAGGCTGTGCGTTTAATTAATTGACAAAATGACAAAGAAATTTCCAATTAGTATCCCCATAAGGAAAGATTACCCCGTATTATTTCCCGTAGGGAAAAATTGCTATCAGGGATATAAAATATGAATATATATTACATTGCTATATGTGAAAAAAGTTTTGAACTTACCAGAATCCAGTAGTTGCATCGCATCCAAAGCCATCATTAGTGCAACGTTGTCGTGGTATAAGCCCACCGTAACATATACTGCGAAAATAAATCAACTTTAGTATTACATACTAAAGAATAACATATATATATACATAATAAGAAATAATAATATCCCTAACATATCAAATGTCGTGTCACGGTGTTTGTGGTCGAACTCTTCCAAAACGGCCAATTTTAATGGCAATTTTTTTGTATAATTCAAGCCGTTCTCAAATTATTATCTTTCATACATGCGGCAATTGATTTTCTACTGACTTCACAAAAAAGGAGGTTTGTTCCTGGTGAACCGATTTCGAACATTTTTTTTGTTTGAAAGATGTTGCTTTCCAATTGACCCACTAAAATTTGATCAAGATCTGATCAGTAGTTCTTGAAATTTCTTCAATAATGCGCATTTAGTCGATCAAGAAAGTTCCGAAGATAAAGCGGTAAAGTCGGTTTTTTTTAAGCTTTGCTTGCGTTTAATTATTATTTGTATAAATTGTCAAAGCCGTGATTTTATAACTTCTCTCGTGATAAGTACAATACAATACAAAATTCATAGCTGTAATGTAAATGAAATGAATATATTTGCTTCAAGCGTTTGCTTTAGGTATACACAGATGTAGGGTTTAGTGTATCAATAGTTCACACACTTTACATATATGCAAATATCGATTTGAATGATCAGTTTACAAAGTACCAAATAACAATCGGTGAACTTATCTAGAAATTATACTAGTAATTTATTGGTTAATAGCAATTTCAAACACAATTTTATAAGCCGTGATTTAAGTCATGACAAAAAATTTTTTTTTTATGGTTCGATTCGCCGCCGCCTCCTGTCGCAGCACGGTTGCTTCCATAATTTTTTTCTTTAATATTATTTAAGAAATAAATGAATCTAAAAAGTTTAAATCACAAATTTTGGAGAATACCTAATTCAAATTCGGCAACACCATTTTATTCAATTTCGCAGCAAAATTCCTGTAATATCATTCGACAAACAAAATTACCAGCATCAGAATTCAATTTCCAGCAAAGTGTTTCAAAAGTTTATTAACATTGGAATTTGAATTTAAAACCGCTTACAAATTTATAAAGTAATCTCGATGACGGCAGATTGGCATCTCGTTTATCGTCACTGAGCAATCGCTAAAGATTACAATTTTTTTGCAGTTATCTTTTGGAGGCCTTTGAAATTCTGAGTCTTTTTGTGTGACGAAAAGTTGGTGGGGGTAAACACTATGATGAATATGTAAATTGTTTCTCTGTAATACTAAAATTGCACTTCCATTGTAATTTTACGACACTCCTGTTTTTCTATATGTATGTTATTATGCTTTATATTTAATTTGTATATGATCTTCTTAATTTATAAGTTACATTGTAATATAACGAATTTGCATATTTATAATAGGCAAAAAAAAAATGTTTTTTGGTTTTAGCAGCACGAATGTATTAATCTATAAAAGTATAATTTAAGTTTATCTAAGTGAATTATTGTAAATCCTTATGAGATACTAAAATATTCCAAGCACATTCGTCACTTTTGTATAATCTTTATTTCACTTTGTCGCTACGCCACGCAGTGGTTTGTATCCATACAAGAGGCTGGACATAGGGCACTGAAAAATTCAAAGTCGCTATTTCACAAAACTAAATATACCATTCGATTACTATGATAATAACTAACAAATATGACCAGAATGTCTTTTGAGACTGGACTTATAGTTTACGAGTATATCGAATAAAACTGTTTTTCATGCATGGGAAGCAACATATAAATATGAATATCTCGTGATTTTGACCGATTTTTGTTCTAGAATTTTTATGCGAGAATCTTATCATTATATGCCACGTTTTCTCTAAAGAAACATGGTACTACTTTTTCGCACTTTGTGAGATATGATGAAAAGTATATAATATATGAAAAATCGGGTCGAAGTGAATAATTATAGATTGTATATTGCCATTATTAGCTAAGCATTATGGTTTGTAATTAAAAAAATAAACATAGCGTATCAATGTAATAAAAAATATATATCAATACCGTCAAACAAAAATAATATTTACAAAATTTACATTTAACCATTATTTCAATTAATAAAGTTGAATACAAATCTTTAATTGGAAAACATAGATACAACTACGATGAGCCTTAACTTATAGGAGCAGCCTTTATTATTAAATATTATAAACTGAAAATTATGATTTGTTAGTCAAAACTGATAGAACTGCTAGAACATTATTTGAATTCTATTCTAATTGGAAATCTTGTTATGTTTGATCCGTGCTTTTACGCACACTTCGCTCCTCTTCCAAAACCAATAGATTTGTTAATATCACTTACTTCTCGTATCCTCATAAGTGTCCCGTACAATATCCAGAAAAGGGTTCTTCGAGTTGTATGGCTTCCCCTTCACGTAGAAAAATGGGTGCTGGTAGTCTCGGACGGTTCGCACCATTATCTGCTTGTCCCTGGCTGCTGCACTGATGGCGGTCGCCAGGCGGGAGAAGTCATAGTTCGTCGTATTTAGGTATAATAAACCTATCTGTGGGAAAATGTGTATCGTGAGCCGTCAAACCAATTTCAACGGGTGAAGTTCGAACCCTGAGCTAAAACCTAATGGGCGAGTTTACTATCGTGCGCAGAACGGTGAAATAAAAATTGCATGTGACGAAATAACAAACCTGAATAAAATACGGACGTAGGTAGTTCTTATTGTGGGTGAAGCCTGCAGTTGCAGCTACATTCATTATTCTTTTTAATTTTGGCTCTGCATTTAACAAGTAATAAAATATTTCAAGTGATAACATATTTCATTCACAAGTAATAACATATTTCATAATATAAGTCCTACTCACAAGTCACAGTAAATGTCAAGTAAAAAAGTCAATGCCCAGTCATAGTCAAGTCATGCCCTAATAAAGTTGTAGAAACTTTACTAGAACTTCTATTGAAGTTTTTGATCGAAAGCAAAAATCTCGTTTTTCAAATTTGTACGATTTTTCTACACTCATACACGTTCACTAAGTATTAACGTTTAATAATCCACATAAGCACATCAAGAATCAAAAGTTTTGGAAAATAATCCAAAAAACAACGCCATTTTTTCTCTTTGCGGCAAAACTCTTTACAGCTACTTATTATTATATCTCTGAGTGGCTAAAAAAATTTATATAGAGTCTTAATAGTTTAATCAACACTCTGGATAAACATTAGGCATCAATCAATGTTCAGACTCAACGTAAATTCCATCGAAATGCAAGTAGGATATAAAAAATCTTTCGTCTAGTAAATATTGGTATTTTATATAACTTTCACAGGGTTCTTATATAAAATGACGAAACAAAATGGTTTAAAAAGAAAAATGGACGAATTTCGTATCTTTTTCTCTTACATTCCTAAATGCTATGAATATTCTAAGGAGTCATTTATTACATTTACATTATTATTTTTAAATTATATTTTTTTCATTTATTTATCAAACAAATTCCGACAAACATTTTTATTTATCAGAATGTGTTATGATTGCCGAGTAAACCGGTTACGAATTTATGCGTTTTAGGAGAAATTTTGGTATCACGCCCTTAACAACTACAAACAAACTTCATCGTATCGATGATAATTATGCAGTTTTACAAAATTTGTGAAAAAAGGGAAATGTTTTTATCGATGATCTCTACCTATCAAACATCGAGTTTAGTAAGTAAAGTAAGCTTTAAAACTAGGCAATGGAACTGCGTAGTTTTATGTTCAAGTTATTCACCCATGACTACCATTGTATCGGCGTGAAAACTGCAATTTTCACACTCTGTTCGAAACAATTGCTTTAGGAAGGAACCAATAGCTCGTTGTACTTCAGTCGGAAGAGACAAATGCCACTGTGTAAATAATATTGTTGCAAAAATGGAAATAGCTCGGTGGCTGGGCATGACAAAACCGATGTTTGTTTCTTTCAATACTTTTTGTTTGTAATGTAAACTACAGTTGGAGTGCTAATGAATTCTTTCGTTACGTTCCTATTGAAGACAATACTATAGCTTACCTATCTAGAGTTCGTGTGTGGACGAATAATACCAAATCTGAGTGAATAGTCCATTCTATGTCAGCATGCTACATCCTCGGCCGCATCATTAGTTTCCTTCAAGTGAGCCGATAAATGCTTAACATTTTGGCATACAAAATTGTATTTCTGTATTTTAGAAAGAATCTTTGTTTCTGGTGTAGGTACCCAGAAACACTAGCGTGTCAGTGGATTCGATGAGAAAAAAGGGTCCCAACGAGTAACAGAGTAACTCGTTTAGTGTGACTGGTTAGGAACCCACCAACCCAAATGTAAGCCTTTGGTCATACTTGATGGTCATCGGCAATAGAATGCAATGTACTCGTATCTTCGAATATAGATAGTGCTTAGCGGTCCTATTCTGACATGGTCCACTTTGTTCTGTTTCATAACGTGACCAAGTAAATTCCTGTCTTAAACATTTTGATTATTTTTACGTTTATGATAAAAAAACTAAAATGACGGTATCAAAAACGCTAAACAAGATGGGATCTTTAAAGTACATTATTTCCTCTGAAATAACTAGGCATCTTAATATACATTAAATGTACCTAGAGGGTAATTTTACACCATAAAGCACTGCACATTTTGTTCTACGAGTTTATTCAGAAATATATCTTCCGAAATAATAAGATGATGTATTCTATATAATTTATAATTAAGTAATATTTAGCTTCACTGTCCGGAAAGAACGGCATCACTGCGCCTCATAATATAAATGTTCGCTAACGCTAGTTGTCACTTGACACCCTAGAATTAACAAAGAAAAAAAGACGTGTGGCACTCGGGGACTGCCGCGGTAAAGCTATTGCATAGCATTTTTTATCAACTTATGCAATTATAATTATTTATTTATCTTATTTATGCAGTATTTTTTTTCCCACCTAAAGGCGAGTTGCTGAACTAAAGAGACAAGCGTGATATTTAAAAAGTCATCAAAAGTTCTGCTATTCATCGATAGATGGCAAAGCTAAAAAGTATCACCGCTGAGCCGGTCGGGGAGTGTTAGGTTATTTTCGTTACGGAATTTCTGGATTCGGTCTCCACGCTCAACGACCGCGATAGAATCTATAAATTACAATAGCTTAAAAATTGTTTGAAAAATAATAAAACTGAATTTGTAATAGCCTTACCACGAAAGACGTTGGTCTCAACGGTTGGAAAGATGGAGGACCTAAGATGTTCCTTGTAATTTACAAATTACCCTATAAGTATATGTATGTTAATAGACCAGCTACTAGCAGAAAGAACGCTTGCAGCTAAAAACTACAATTATATAATATAAATAAGTATCATGTTTACATGCTTGAAATTGAAATGCTCTAGCACTGCGACGACTGAGCGCGTGATGTCGATGTCCGAGGGTCTGGTGCGGGCGAACGTGGGGTACGCGCGCTTGTCGGAGTTCGCTACGTTCGGGCAATACTGTGGACAATGAAAACAATCATTTTAAAGCAAGCAAAGTTATAAAAAACCGCCATCACCGCTTTATCTTCGGAAACTTTGATCAGATTAAATGAATTAAACAAACATTATTGACGATAACTCAAAAAGTACTGGTCAGATCTGAAAAAAAATATTTATGGGACCACATGGGAAGCACCACCTTTTAAAAAAAAATTGGTTCACCTAAAAAAGTTATGAGATTAATGAATTAATACACATTAAAAAAATCGAATTATTAAGAACATCCTTCTTTTTTTAGAGTCAGTTAAAAAGGAATATTTGAAAGTATCATATATACCGTCATTGGTAAGTAGTGCACAATCCTGCAGGGGTTTAGCAACCAAGCTAAATAAAAATAAAATAAAATTTAAAAAATAATGTTTTGTAATCTCAAAACATATTTTTTTCCTTTCTTACTGTTGAGTAAATTGTGGCGCAAGCGGTAGCTGTCAAGTAAACTATGGCAACTTTTAGACAGCTGCTTAAATAATAGTAATAATAATAAAAATACTACTTAAATGTCTGCGCCACAATTTACTTACCAGTAAGTAAGGAAATAAAAAAAAATAGTTTTTTTTTATATTATTGCATCGCGATCACCTCAAGGAATTAGCGATTTGAAACCTTATACTAGACGATTTAAGGTGTATTGGCTAGCCGATAGTTCAGCCGATCACTAAGTAGTTTAAACAATATTTCAAAGCCGAGCAATATTTTAGTAGGCAACAAACAACAGCAAACAACAGCCAACAACTAGCTGATAGTCCAAGACCATCGTGAAGATAAAAAACGCTTCGCTTGCAACTTTTAACTGGGGGAGGCTGTTCACGCGTCTTCCTTCACGGCCTAGAAAGCGTGTGCCGCACTTCTATTCCCGCGCGTGAAAACAGAATATAGTCTACTCATGGGAAACTCAAGTGTCTATTGTTTTGGAAGTAATTGAAACAAATCGTCGAATTAAGAGTGAGGCTGGGAGTGAAAAAAAAATCCCTTAATACCATGCATGCTAGTTAACATGAATGCAACTACGATCTGTCCTAAAGGAAAAAAACGTATCAAATAAGTAACAAAAAGAGACACAGTTTATTCGTATCTAGGACGGAGACTTATCATAGATTGGAATACAATAATAATACAGACATGGCCGTATCCGTTCGTTCCGATGACATTAATTACACGCTGTTAGAAAAACATATCAAACTTAAATATAAAGATATAACTCGTAAGTAAACAAGTCCTAGTTCTACAATATAAATATTAAAGTCATAAAAAGGTTAGAGATGGTTTAAGCGATCTTCAATGTTCGGCAAAGTGCCCAAAATGCTTACTGCATTACCACGCTGTATACGCAAGGTTTATCCTCTGCCCCAAATAAAAGTAATAATACTCGTAAGTTGCTTAAACTTTCGTATCATCAGACTAGATAAGACCAGATAGACAGTAAGTATAATAAATGTGGAAGCAAAACATTTCGTTCACACCTTTGGAATATCAACCATAAACCGATGTAGGATGACTGATTGTCTAGTGTCTGATGGTAAACAGGTAAGCTAAATTAAAAGACGATGTCTGATCGGACTCAAATTTGGTGTACTTATGTACTTTCAGTGACAATACAAAACTATGGTACGAGACTAGTTTTGGGACAGTCAGTGCTCCATCATCAGTCGAGTATACACTGGAGAACGTCTCGCCTTTGTACATCTTTTGTTATGGCCTTATTGTAAAAATTTTTATCAATGTGTGTAACAATAAAGAATATAAGAGCACATGAAATAAACTTTTTAGGAGTAACTATAGATTCACATCTAAACTGGAAAAGTCATGTCAGTAACACAAATAACAAATTTGCAAAATGCTGCTATAGTTTGTCAATTTTGAGTAATATTGCATCTAAGGCCATAGCAACAAAAGCTTACTACGGTTACGTTTACCCTCAATTAAGTTATGGTATTGTATTCTGGGGCAATTCAGTTAACAATCAATCCACATTTATTTTACAAAAAAGTTGCCTTCGATGTATTTTTCATTTAGAAAGTACTGATTCCCTGTGAAATATTTTCAAATGCAAGAAATTTATTACTCTCACGGGTATCTTTGTACTGGAAATTTGCATATTTGTCAAAAATAACGTCGAATATTTCTTTTCTACCCAATCAAGTCGCGTAGATAAACAAAGCAACAAACATAAATACAACATAATTATTCCCCAAATAAATAACTCTATGTACTATAAAAGCTGATTTGTAAGTGCCACAAGAATTTACAATCATTTACCTCCACACATGAAAATCCTAAATGGCAAACAATTTAAAGCCAGTTTAAAAAATTGGCTAATAAGCAAAGTACATTACAATTTGGAAGAGTATGTATGTAAAAAAAAAAAAATTTACGTTACCTATGCTATACTTATGCCTAATGTGATGGTAATTACAATTATTTAATAAAAAAAATAAAAATCTCTTCTGTATTTTAAATATTATGTGTTGTAAATATTATTGTATGTCCGAAAGGGATAAACTGTTGTGACGTATTTATAATAATAACACCTAAAAATGTACACAGTTATACAATAAACCAAATTCTATTCTATTCAATACACGCGTAGTCTTTTCGGCCTCTCGGCATCTACTCGGTGTATAGTGCACGCCGAGATGCCGGACGGTCTACGCGCGAACTCGACTGAAGAAGGAGCACGGAATGTTCCGAAACTAGTCTCGTAACAAAACAACCGTGAGTGAAATCGTATAAACCCTTAATATGTGTAATACTTACGAATCTTTCCATCAAGCAATAGACTAACAATGTAGGTAATGATAAAGCCAAGGCTTTGAAGTCCGAATGGAACCAACCTATCGTTGCAAATTAGTCTCTGGCGCGTCGATAAAGGTCAAAGATTAATTAGAGTTCCTCTAATTAACTACCGTTTGACTTTGAACAAGGCATAGCTTATAGGGTCAAAAATCGTTTTCTTATCGAAACTTAGTATATATTGATATAATTTATCAGTGTACTGCATATGCTTCTGCCGGGAATCGAAACAAGACGCCTGTGCTAACTGGTCGTCCAAATACCAATATAATGTAACAAATAAACGTGAATAATACTTATTATACTCGCATCTATAATAAGTATTTCTTACGTTTATGACTGTACTAGTTGCGCCCTGCGGTTTTACCTGCGTAAGTTCCGGACCCGCGGGAATTCTGAGATAAAAGTAGCCTGTGTTAATCCAGGGCGTCAGCTATCTCCATACAAAATTTCATCAAAATTGGTCAAACCGTTTGAGCGTGGAGAAGTAAGAAACAAACACACTCATAAACTTTCGCCTTTATCCTTATCCGCGTATATTAAAAATAATTATTTATCCGATAAAATTAAATATCGGATAAATAATTAAAATTGATTATTTATAATCAATTTTAATTATTTATCCGATAAATAATCATTTTTAATATACGCGGGCGAAGCCGCGTGGAACAACTAGTATTATATATTTTATATAACGATAAAATGTTAACGATAAGCTATTAATCTCAACATATCGCTTGTCGTATGTACAGTGGGCAATCTTTGTGTCAGATTTTTTAGGCAGCCTAAAGCCCATTGACAAAAGTACTTTTCTAAATATACCTACCTACTACTTACTGTCTCACAAATGCTTCTTTAAAACTAGGTTTTACAGCAACGTCATTCATGAAAATAAGACTACCTTTTCCTCCATATACGTATTAAATACGAATAACAATAAGACTACAGGTTCATAAATAATTTGTAGAATTTGTTTCATAAAATACGTTTTTGGGTTATCAACATTAAAGTTGAAATTGCTGAAACAAGAAGAATCAACATACATATCGCTTTGCAACTCGAAACTTGAAGGTCGCTTCGCAATTCATGATAATTCAAAAACTACCTATACTTCTGAAACTCAATCAAACTTTATGCGCCGCGGTGCCAACGGTCTTTAAAGTTTGATCCTAAGTTACGTACCTGTGTAACAGCCTACCTGTGTGAGAAATATGCTATCTGCTAATGTAATAGTGAATACCTACCATTAGAGATCTTCCAAATCATAATTACTGAAAACAGACATTTATGGGAGTGATACGAGAATGTCTCCAAAAACGCGTGCTTTTGTAATCGTTTTACTCGGCATCCTACTAATATTATAAATCCGAAAGTTTGTGTGTAAGTGTGTAAGTATGTTTGTTCCCTCTTAACGCTTTAACGGCTGAACGGATTTGAATGAAATTTGGAATGTACATAGATTATACCTAGGATTAACACATAGGCTACTTTTAAACTTGATAAAAGCGGGCGAAGCCGCCGGGCACGGCTAGTTCATAATAAAACCAGATAAATAAAAATATTCGTCGGAATCTCTGTGATATGATAAATGATGCCTTCTCCTTAGTTTATAAATACTTACAAAAGAAAAAAAAAACAAATCTGATGCAAATAACATCAATTGTATTTATTTAACCATTTCGTTCCGCCATTTTGTATTAAAACACTTGTTTTAAAAATATTTTATATACATATATTTACTAGAAGAATGATTTCTTCAGATTGTAATTTTTTTTTGAGGCGCATTTTCACCAAATTTTAATAAAACCATAAAAAAAACAAAGATTACCACGCGTGGCCTTGCGTAACCGCCACGATATAATTCACGCAATATACACCTTAATGTGCACAAGTGTAAGGGGGATAATTGGCTATGGTTAAAAAAGGTGTTCATTGGCGTATACCTGCCCCTTATAAAATAATATCCAGTTAAGTTACAGGGCTTAAAAAGAGATTTAATCATCTAATATCTGAGGGTGACGAGCGCCTAGTTTGGCCGAGCAGGAGTTAGAACTATATAAGTTCAAAACTTTGAGTGGCACTGAAATGTAATGGGCAAGCGAGACTCTTACCATCACGCGAGCAACTAGCTCGTTTCGTCTATCAATTACATAAAAAAATATTAGTCGCTCCCTGCGGCTTCCCCCGCGTATATTAAAAATAAACATTTATACTAATAATCAGATCTTGATCAAACATCTTTCAAACAAAAAAAAATTTGAAATCGGTTCACGTGGAAAGAAGTTATGAGGTAACACACACAAAAAAGAAATACAGTCGACTTGTACCTCGTTTTTTGTAAAGTCGGTAAAAAAATGGAAAATGTGTGTTTCTGGTTCTAAAAGCAAAAGGTATACATATTATTTTTCCGCTGATATATTCATAAAATGTTACATTTTATATCAATATATACATTTTAAAATGCAAGCATAAAGTGTTAGATTACCAGTGGAAGACCTGAAGGCTAAATGCATTATCGACAGCTTAGCACCAGCTGCTCTCAAACGGCTAGCTATTAGTTGGACGTTTGTCAGTGGTGACCCCCTACCCCACCGGTTAGTGTTACCAGTGTTATTTACGAGGTTTACGTAAGGATTTTGTAGCTCAAACCATAGGTTTGTTTCCTGTCTCGATGGGTTTACGTTACGATGTATCCAGTTTGTGTCCGAAATTGCATTATTAAATTTAAGATTGTACACATTATTGTAAGTCAGTCAGTCAGTCAGTCAGTGGGGCTCAAGCCCCTACCCATAGTCATCTCAGTGTTTCCGTGATAAATCTTGTCGTGTTAAGTCTGTGTTTTGATATTAGTGTTGCAGCGGCAGCAAAATCTACCCACAGCTGGGTCAAACTATGGGGTCCCAAATGAATCCACCACTTCAAGTAAGGTAAGGGGTCAATTCCAAGTTATTCAAACAGTTATTCTCAATAAACGATCTTAAACGATCTATCGTTTTCCTAGGTAAAGATAGAAATCTCTCCACGTCGTTATTCTTTTCCCAGTATGTACATAGATAAGAGATTAACTATTAGACAGTTCGGATGTTCGAATTCCTTTCCGCTTTCGCTGCAGTGTTGTCATTGTGCCAAAATAGATCCATCAATAACAATAATTATTTACTCGTTTGACAGGCCGGTGATAAATTGATCAATCCCAAGTGCTATAATGTAATTGGTTCATAACTACTACACAAGCATTACAATACATAACAGTTTAATAATTAAGGTTCTGTGATATAGGCATGGAAGCTCTATGACAGCTCTATCGTAAATTAATGAGGCGTGAGAGCTGTCTCGCTCATGATTCATGTATATTCAGATAATGCAGTCACGTGCTGTGCTGCACACAATCCAAGTGAAAATGGTGGTACTCCTAAACAAATGATCGCCTAAATGATTTGAATAAAATTTTGGTCTAATTATTTAAACTTAGCTGAATTTGTCACTATTGAACAACCAAAATGTATTAACAGTTGATGTGATATAAATGTTTCCGGTACCCACGATACAAGTCTTCAAATTAAGTGAGTATACCAAACGGTATAAACACGTTTTTTGTAGTTTGAATGCGTTCTTAAATCTTTTAACAACGAGAAGGCAAATTAACAAGGGTTAATACGCCTTCTTGTTCGCTCCTAAGGATAAGGATGCGTATCAAGCTTGTTAATAGTAATCTACGATACGTAAAATTGATCCCTCTTCTGTGGTTCGAAACCAACCAAAACTTTCGGCCTCGTAAAATCAATTTAGAGATCTTTAGTAAAATTTTATTAGCTCTACCTTGCAATACTAAATAAATATGTTAACTGAATCTATGTATAATATAATATACCTTCAACAAAGAAAAAATATTTTTATGTATTAATAACATGTAAAAATTATCAGAGAATAGTAAATACTTACATAGCTAATCATAGGTAGGTTAAAAGCGGCAGCCATCCTTCCCTCATGAACGCACGTCTCTTGCGGTCCGATGAATGCAGATACGTTGGCTGCCCACAACTTAGCCACCTGTGTTAAACAACTTCATTAAGTACCTTTAGAAAACCAACGGGCGAGCAACAATACTTAGGGACTTGATATACAAATCGCCCGAGGCGCGCTTTGTATATTTTGTTACACTAACGTTCGCGTCGGCAGCGCGGGGGGAAGCGTCATGGGCGCGCGCATCATTGTCCCTTAGGCGCCATACATCTTATCTTCACAGGCGCTCGGGCCGCGCACCTGGGCGCTTTGTGTATGGAGTCCCTTATCCGTTACTAGACACTAGCTAAATGTAAACGATTTTGTACCTATTACCTATTGTATCAGCCAAATTGAAGTGTTGTAAAGTATTCAATGTAAGTACGTGTTGTATAAGAGGAAACTATGTTAGGTTTTTAGGTGTCACAAATTATGTGTGCATGCAATATATTTTTTTGAAATAAATAAATAAAAATACGCAAACTTAACGAAGCCAGAAAAAAATGTTTTGTTACAGATTTCGCGAACATAATATTATTGTGATGAATGACAATAGTGTAAGTCTATGTAGACATTAGAAAACTTTAGTATCTATAGATGCCAGGTAAATATTCAGTGCATTTTAAATGCTCAAGTGGATTACATGTATTTGGTTTCTTTTTAATCACAATATAGTGCCTTGACGCATGATTTTGACCTAAGTTCATAACTCTGGGTGGCACTAACTGAAATGGGTAAGTGTGACGCTTACAATTAGGCGTGCTACTTATAACTCTGAGATAACGAAAATGTAGCAAGAAATGGCATAAAATAATGATGCGCTTTTATCCATTATTAGTACCCATTTGAAAAACTTTATTCACGTCGTAAATAAAATAAAATATTCGACCTTTTCACTACAATAAACTTAACGACACAATTTGCACTTTCCGATGATGAGGTCATCAAACTACTCGACTCGAAAGTTGAAAAGATTTACGATTTATTAAAAGAATTAGGGAGAGTTTCGAGAAATGTTGTACGCAGCTAAGAATAAAATAGATAAGCAGTCAATTGTTTTAATTTTACGGGTGCCTATTGACTCGCATAATTTTCCAGTTCCTAGTTTAATTTGGCCGAAAATGTTTCGCATAACAAATTTTGGCATATTCATGATTTGGCATAATAATGTTAGAGCATACCGTTTATTTTTGCATAACTATTTGTTGGCCTAATGTTTTTAGGCATTTCCTTGCAGAGCTTAATATTTGAATTGTTGGAGTCACATATAGGTGCGACGACGAGCGAAGGGAGGAGGAGCGTTAGGTTACTGGTGAACACAAAAACGACTAGCCAGGACTAAAATAAAATGTAATTTATATAGTTATGCAGTTTTAGGCCACTTTATCATTATGCTCAATATTGTTATGCGGAATTTTTTTATGCCTAAAACGTTATGTTAAACATCATGTGGCATATTGATGCGTGGGCCAAAAGTTGTTATGCCACTTTAAATTATGACTTCAGATTTTATGGGAGCCAATATGGACCCAAATTTTACACAGGGACAGTCAATGGCGGGTAGGTAGCAACTCAAGAAAATCGCAGTGGAATTCAAGCGTGGCATAGATCATATATACTGCATTGTTTTACTGCTTTGAAATACTAAAAAGTTTCTGCCTTTGTCCTTTGTCCTTTGTTATCACAATGAGAGTTACAAGTAGGTATAAGTTCTTATAAGGACTGAGACCTCGCAATAGCACTCTGCTGCAAGTATTTCGAAATTACATGGAAAGAAAAATAAACAAAGTAGGTATTTGACGTTAAGGGCATAATTATTATGGTAGTGTTATTACTTGTGTTCACTTCAGTCATCCAAAAGTGACCTCACCATTCTGATTAAATTATATTCATATAAGGAAATGTGGTCAGGATTATTTTTCGAATATAGATTGGAGGATTTTACACATGTTATTTACCTTATAGGGCTGTTGTTTTAGTTATAAATACATTAGTTAATCAAGAGGAAAGGTTAAAATGTGCAAAATTATTTAGTATGAGGTTATATATCAATATCAAATACCAATATCATAAATACTACTCTTAATAATTTAATATAAATAGAAAACTGCTAATATTGGTTATGTGTTGGTTGTCCATATAATCTACTAAGCCCATACCTCGTCTGTCTTAAGAGTTTGCATGTCTTTTTTTTAACACGATATCAAGATACAGATATATTTTTTAAATAGGTACTAGTTAAATATCAAATAATCTATTCACATGGGGCCCATATCATCTCACGAAAGTGAATGACTCTAATAGCCAGATGCGCAAATATACAGATCTTGGAAAGAAACTCTAAAATTTACAAGCTAACCCGAATAAACAAATAATAATCTTCAATATAATAATATGGAGATATAAGTATAGGTTTATGGTTTACATATTTCGCGGAAGCGGTTTGATGGTACACATGGTGCAGTATGATCCCGAAGTTTTAATCAGATCCTCTGTACTGTATAGCAAAACTCCCTTTTATCAAACATTATGTAAACCCTAACCGTAACATACAGGTCTCTTACTTATACAGGTTACTATATACCAGACGTAACAAAGATAGACCCAGTAAACATATTATGTGCTAAGAAATTAAACATTGCTAAAACTAGGTCCTAATTAGTCATTAGTAGAGCTACATTCTACTTGTAAAACTTCACTTATCATTGAGGGCAGTCGAACGCCGACAATGGCTCGAAGCAATTAGCAAGTCGTCTTAGTCCTTCATTTAGAATAATAATTGCTAATTCCACTTCTAACTCTTAAGAGTTTTCCTGCCGTTTCTTGAATATTACTGAAAATGCTGAACCAGATTCAATTTTAGAGATTCCGCTTTCATTGAATCTTTTTCACTCAAAAGATGGGTAATAAACGTTTCATAAAATGGTAATGCCTCGTTCGATATTACGTAGACGGTTACGTTTTGATGCTGTGACTGCTATCACATCTTGACAATAAAGATTTGACAATGCTGACTCAACTAGATATCATATTTATAGGAAGTAGTATAAGAATTTATGTAATAGGAACTTCTTACGGAAATGTGTTATGAGTTGCGCAGATTTGCCTACAGGCATGTGACAGACAAGGAGTTATGATCTCAGTTTATGCACCCCTTTGTAACGCCCTCGTCACCGCCTCAAGCCTGCTAACTTTACGAGCACATTTCAAAGACTCCATTAATTTCCATGAAACCTTGCAGATAAACAAAAAACGTAACCCGCTGATAGCGTGACATCCATAACATTTCCTTTTCTAGTTATCACTATCTCACATTAAAGGGAACACGGAAACTGTGACCTTTCTAGGAAAACATGGCTCATTTACTCGCACGAATCGACATGGCTAAAACGTTTGAGCTGTAAGCGAGCCTTTTACGCCGCCATGAATTTACATACATCGTATTACCATGAAATAAAATGCCTATCGTATGTTTGAGCTGTGAGAGCAGACATGGAATCCACGATTTCCATTTTATACATTAGGATAATACGTCAAGCTACGCACAGGGGGTGGTCGCGTTATTGGCGACCTAAATCTGCTTGCTAAGATTGTTTTACAGAGAAAGGGTTTTAGTTTTCTATTATAATAAATATGTGTAGTCACTAAATGGCTTACCTATTACAGTGTCAACTTTGTTATTCTACATGAATTTGATTGGTTTAAATGATTTTGAAATTAGATAGAAAATCTGCTAGCGTTTTACCACTATCTCACCCACAAAAGAGGTAACATTTTTACGTATTTCACCAGCTGGTAAGTGATGATGTGTTAAGGATACCTTCATCAATCGTGTTTACCAACGATAGGTGAAGGACATAATCATCATAAAGCAGATGCAATGAAAGCAGATGAATAGATCTTTGATCAATGATCAATGCACGTCGCTATCCTAGCTGCAACATTTTCAACTATCTGATTAAGGAATGTAATAATAAGCTAATGTATCTAATTACAATATCATGTGTTCGATACAGTCCACAGAGTGGTTTATTATGTGAATGAGGGTCAAGAATCGTTGCAAATTTAATTAAATAAGATGCTTCAGAGAGCCAGGCACGCTGCACCTTGCGACGACCATCCCTGGTCGTAAGCATCAACAATAAATAATTAATAGCATCGTTAAAATATTGGTTTGCATCCGTTCTATTGTCTGCAAGCACTCTTGACTATAAAACTTTAATTTAATAGAAATGTAATTAAATGAAATACATTTATTTGGCACTAACTCTATTTAATAGGAATATATAATCTATATATTTTTAGTTTAAAATACTATTCGAGGTTGCTCGGTAGCGCAGTAACTCTTTTTTTTGTATAGGAATAAGCAACAAGCATAATATATAATATAACGCTGTGAGTGTGAAAGCGTTTATTCACAATCATAGCCTAACACTAAGTTCAAAGATTTGTATCGTGGGTGACGGAAACAATTACATACACGCAATCATACCCATTGTATACACAATCATACCCATTGAATATACAATCATATCCATTGCATAGCTTAACAATGTATATCATTGTTATGCTTGGTTACTGTTCTATTTGTAAGCATCATATAGAGTGAAGTGTGAAATAAACAGACAAAAGTCATATTTTAGACAAGAGCCATAAAAACAAGTATGTTTTATAATTATCTACCGCATTATTTTCAAGTATGAACTTCCTGTGGGTACACGTTCGCCTTCTAATTTATCGGGTTTGATTCCCGTCGGCAACACAAATTTTCTCCCCAAGAAAAAAAAATCTTTCTGGTTCTAGTTGTGATTGTGTGTATTCCTGGTTATGATTGTGTGAATGTTTCGGGCACCCACGATACAAGTCATCGAACTTAATGTGGGGCTGTGAGTGTAAAATGTGCATCGATGTTTGTTTCTTATTATTTTCAGTCCGAATCCTATATGGGTGAACAAAATTATTTATATCTACAAAAATATATCGTAAATTTTATCGTCATGTCATTTTTTAAATCTTTGAATATACCTAATCTCTTCTAAATACCCCATAGCTAAATATAGGTTCTTCAAGATATGCATCCAGCACGTGTCCAGTCATTTGCAGGTAAGTACTTAACACCGAGTATGATTGAGTAACAGAAAATCACTTCACTATTATAAGCTTGCTTTAATTATCGCTAAACGTAAACCTCTGCCACAACTTAAACTGTGTCTACAAAGCGTGGGTAAAAGCACTTACATAATTTGAGTAGGTACATCGAGCAGTAGATTGATCGCGCACAATTAATTAATTTCACAAACAGTTTTTAGTTGGCTCGTAAAATAGAGCCAACACATTGCAGACAACACTAAATCATAGAGGGGTTTAATCGAATGAGAACGTTATAAATCTTTCATCTAGATTTAATAAGCATTTTTGCGTTTAATGAGTCTGAATTTTAATATGCTTCTAATTGAAATTTCGGTCGCATTGATCCGTCAGTCATCGCTTTTTTAAAGACTTGGCCACTCACGATTAAGGCTTTATGGGCGGTCCGTCAACGGCATCCATAATTTAGCTCCAATATTAGGACATCAAAATCGCCGGAATGCGCATATATACCGTATCTTGTTTCATCCCCCTTCCCCGCCTCAAAGATAGTTTAAAATTTCTTCACGATTCGCATTCTCTATCTTTAAGGTAATCAGAAAATCTACGTCTTAAATAATATTTATGTACAGCAAAGAACTAAGTTACCTACAAGACATCGAACTTATAGGTAACTCAAGTGCTCAACCCACTACCAGTTGGTAGCGTTCCCATCATGCTGGCGGCATTGCCTCTCTGAATTGCAATGCTAATACGTTGAGCCAAATAAGAGCCAGCATTTTGATCACGCGTCGCTTCAACCAGGCGCTCTGATAGAATTTTGAAAATAGAATGAGTTACCTATAAGCTCGATGTCTTGTAGGTAACTTAGTTCTTTGCTGTACATAGTTTTAGGAAATATAGGCAATTGGCCCGTAGATAGCATTAATATTTATGTAAGGTTACCTATGTTATGTTATATGTATTATAGATATTTAAATTATAAATTTTATTTATGTAGGTATAATATATTTTACTGTTTTGTAAACGGAGGTTTTTGCAAAAATCTGTATGCCCCATCGTCCATATTTAAATAGCTTTTTATTCCTTTGTGTTGGGTTGTCTGGAAGAGATCGCTCTGAGCGATAAGACCGCCCTTTGTACACATAGTTTAAGTTGTCTTTCGTATGTTTATATTGTAATTTGGTGTTCAATGAAGTGTTATCTATCTATCTATCTATCAAAAAGCGTGCATACAATGTTATTGAAGGAATGAAGTAGGTATATATATACCCAAATCAAAACATTTTTCATAAAATTCTGTATGAACATTTGTTTTAAAAACCACTTGAATAATATAATAGAACGAAGTCTAAACAATCGTAACTAAAACATTGCAACAAATACAATAACTTTAATGACACGAAAGCAAGATAACAATAAAATAAATTATCAGTTATCTAGTATACTTTCTGTGAATTCAATCTGTGCTCGGAACCTGTGAAAGAATAATGGCTAACGAGTGAGTGGACTTCACTCCCAAGTAATTTTGCGACCGATTGGAAAAATTGTTCGTTGATTGGAATGCTTTCACGAGATATTTGTATACCTTCCTTCATTTCCTCGGGCTTGCATGAATCTAGAGGCCGTACACTGCTGACAGGGGAACGGCCGTGGGAGGTAAAATTAAAATATCTCCCACGAACCACAAGAGCTGGGAGATACATCTTACAAACAAGGATTCATTGCGAGTGTGGTGGTAGAGCATTTTGTGAGTTGCTCGCCTGGCTTGCTACGAAAGTAGCTTACCACCATCAAGTTGAAAGTCTGCCGCCAAGCCAAATACGGTGTTCCGGCAGTTATCCTTGAGAGCCTGCGTATTCTAGGTCTAGTGTGTTTACCAGCTTCGATCACATCGTCACTTACCATCAGGTGAGATAGTGCTCAAACACTAGCTTGTCACAAATAAAAAAAATAAAAAAGAGTCCGCCTGAAGCGGTACCCAACTACCCACCGGGCAAATAATCGTTTGGCAGCTCCACTTGGTACTTAATTGCAAGTTTCGGAATAAGATGTTATACATATACATAGGCTGCCGAGTCGTTTACCGTTACTCAAGCGTATTGCTTGTCTTTTTAGGGTTCCTTAACTCAAAAGGAAAAAAGGATCTCATATAAGACCACTTCGTTGGCCGTCTGTCTGTCTTTTAAGATCCGTTTTCTCAGGTATTCGTAGAAATATTAAGTTGAAATTTATATTGAATACCTACTAAGGTCTACAATCCCTTGAAGCTGTAAAAAAGCAATCTCTTATGTCAACGCAATAAAAATATGCCAATATTGACACTCGGAAAATAGATCAAAACCTTCCTGGTTATTCACGTTGACCAAGGATCTTGAAAACAGGAAGCAAGCTTTCACATCACAAGTACTTCATAAAAAAAAATATTGTAACTTGTTGTTAAGAATTAAACGAAACAAGCAATATTTTAAACAGTTTTCTAAAATCAAGCTTTTACATGTTGTTAATAAAAAAACAGTTATATAAACAGAGAACTTGTCACGACAAATCAAACGAGCCCAAACTCGATGGGTATATCTTGTTTAATTTAGAAGTTCCTATGGCCATCTTCCATCTCCATCATACCAGCTCCATAGCGTCATATCATTGTACTGTCACTGAAGATACATAATTACCTACACAAAATTTGAGTCCGATCGGATGTCTAGAACCAGGTCTAATTTAGCTTGCAAAATTTTATTACAGACCGACAGATGAAACTAAATGAAACTAAAGAACGGGACAGTTGAACTAACATAATTAAATGCAAGCAAACCTTAAAAAAAACCGACTTCACCGCTTTATCTTCGGAACTTTGATCAGATTAGATGTACTAAACACGCATTATTGGAGATATTTCAAGAACTACTGATTAGATCTTGATCAAATTTAAATGGGACCAATTGGAAAGCAACATCATACAAACAAAAAAAAAATCAAACCAGTTCATCTGGAACGAAGTTATGAGGTAACAAAACATAAAAAAAAAATACAGTCGACTTGAGTACCTCCTCCTTTTTTGTGAAGTCGGTAGAAAAACTTGTATATAACGAGCAAATATTTTTGAGGCTACATTCCCGTGATGGACAAACCATCCATCACGGGAACGAAACTCTTGGTGGGCGAGTCCGACTCGATAAGTGCGAGTTAGTACAAGGATAGAATAAAGAAAAACCTTTCGATTTAATGGTGGAGATTACATGGCAATGTAATACATACCTGTAGTATGGAATGTTCTTCTTGGCCGAATGTTTCCGCCACGACGAACTCTAGAGAATGGTTATTTTTTCCCAACAGCTTAGCGTTTACGTCATCCACTGCCATAGATATTGCTCCTGATGAAAAAAAATATATGGTATATAATAATATGTTGAAAGGAACGTAATAATATTCGTGTTATTTAAGTATGGGTCAAGTATTTTTTTTTAACTTTCTAGCTATAGAATTAAATCTATTACATTATTTTCTTAATTAAATTACTCGGTATCAAAATGCATTCCAAATTGAAAAAACGCACGCTATTGGCTAGACTTATTCGTGATGTCAATTCACATAATTTTGATGTCAATGATTGGTCAACTTTTTATAATGGCAGTTATGATTGTGTTGTGGAAGTAAAAAAAAACCTCAAATGGCCCTTTTAACCAGTTGCATTTTCAAATATATATTTTGAAATGAAACGTAATGTTTTGATTTTTTTTTACCAGCAATGTATTAACGTAAACAATACAAAAAGCAATTACATTCCCTATTCGTTGGCTAATAAGTATTCTGTAGTATATTATATACTAATTATGATATAGCTCGATGGCAGGTAACTTAGGTCTTTGTTGTGTATAGTTTTAGTTTAGTGTTAGGAAATATAAGCAATTGGCCCGTAGTTTGAACTAGCACGCTTATTATGATGCACTCGTTTGATTACATTATATAATGTTATGAGATTTAATAAAGTGCGCGTGCGACTGCCAAGTACTCAAGCATTAATCTTTGTGGATCGGAACGTCTAGTACTGCCGGTCTAATAAACACAGTAAGCTTTGATCTTATAAGCAAATTATTAAATCTAGGTCTACAGAGAGGCGAGATATTTGCATGAAAGATAGATAAACATATGTGTTAGGGCTATTGACGGTAATGTAGGTTGACTATCTCCAAATATATTTACTTCTCTAAATTGTTACAGTTGCACCATTTAAGACTCAAACATTATCTAAGTGTAATATACGTTTAAAAGGAAGAGGTTTATTTTTCTAGCAACCTAGTATTTTTTTTAATGCTAGACAGGAAAGCAATTGCTATCTCGCTATCTTAGCTGATGGAAAGTGACGATGCGGCCGAAGATGAAACATGCTTGCCTAGAAGATACCTATTCACTCTAGACTTGAAGATACTCAGATTTAGAGTTTCACAGCACTACAATACAAGCTCCGCGGATAATGAAAGTAGGAACCATGATGTTAGATCCCAACAAAACAAAACAATGTTTAATGACACTAATGGTACTAGCAATACTAAGTAGTACCACTTGTACCCTCAAAGTTACAAAATGAGGGTACTAACGAAAGGTAAGCCAGGGGTAAATATAGTTAATATTTCAAGGGTGCAAGCGATACTTAGTAGTACCACTAATACCCTCAATGGTACAACGTGTGGGTACTAGCGTTACTACTCCGGTGTTACAGATGCCTTAATACCAGTAATAGTCCATGCACTAGGGCACCCCTGTATCGTTGGGCTTCTATCAATTTCGCCTTAATGTTTCACAAAAAATCATAGTTGTTAGTTAGTACCCTATCAGCATATCAAAAATGAAATGAATTAATGATTTAAATCAATTTGCATATTTCTATGAACAAGTCAGAACGTTATTCTCTCTTATTTGGATTCGACATTGAAGATCTTTCCAATGGGTAAAGTAACAATGCTTAGAAAATTGCTATTGCCCGGTTATAAGCTGTGTACATTCCAAATTTCATCCAAATCCGTTCAGCCGTTACAGCGTGAATAGAAAACAAACATACCTACTTACCTACACACAAACATTCGCATTTATAATATTAGAGTGACTAGACATTCCCTGCGGCATCGCTCGTGTTAATCATGCTGAAATGTAGGTGTGTGATAATCACGGTTATAAGCTGTGTACATTCCCAGTATCATCCAAATCCGTTACGTGAGAGAAAACAAACATACTTACACACAAACTTTCGCATTCATAACATTAGTGTGATAAAGTTTATCTACACTCATTTGAGATAGTAATGCCTGATGATTTTACCTGATATACTTCTTCCTGGTCTGTGGTATAAATCGTCATCGGGTGGGCGCATTGACCCTGTCAGATATCCAACTGTGAATTTCTCTGCATTAGTGCTGCTTAATATCCCAATTAGAAGACACCAACTCCAATGGCACTGGGAACAAATGGAAACAAAATAAAGCTGTTGCCGTTTTCCTAGCAATAAAGATGAGACAGATGTAGGACAACGGATAAAAGCGGAACAAAGAAGGTTTA
The DNA here is from genome assembly GCA_948107665.1 of Lomographa bimaculata. NCBI lineage: Eukaryota > Metazoa > Arthropoda > Insecta > Lepidoptera > Geometridae > Lomographa > Lomographa bimaculata. The sequence goes on from OX403589.1 coordinate 11,685,201, forward strand.
GCCCCAATTTAAAATTTCACAGTAGCAAATCGTTTGGAGTGCACGTGCGACCAACATTTTTCCAATATTGTCCGTCCATAAAGTGCCTTTCCCGGCAAGAGGAGCATTTAAACACAGGCCTCGGTGATAGCCTTACGCCTTATAAACTTATATTTACTACTCGAGTCGAGACCCATTAACAACAGTAACATTCCATAATTCCAAATAAATCGCCAAGGTTCCTGCAGATACATGTATTAGAAATATTATTTTAGATACGAATAAAAATGAATATGTAGGTCAACCATCCATTCTATCGATGATTTTAGTATATCTGCTAACACCACGTAAAAGTAAGCGCTCAAAAATATCTGCGTGTATATTTTTTATTTATATTGTTATGATTATAGTGTATATAAAAGTGACCAACATATTTCATTCAACGGCCTACAGAAAAACATCCCACTAAGTATTTCTTTGAAGGTAAAAAAGTAAAGTCGTTTGAAAGAAATAAGTACCTACATTTTGTTTGATATCATTTAGTACATCCATTTAATCTTGTATGTCTCGTATGTTTCTGTTATATATTCTAGTTTAGAAATAACAACGCAATAATTTTATTTAGTATAAAATTTAGCTTAGTACTTATATCTTAATTAAGAACTTTAGTTTATCCAAAACCGTCCAGCCTGTACATATATCTATATACCTACATAATGTCAAAACATATATATGATTCATAATTTCGTTCCTATAACATCAAACACACGAATCTTAGATTATTATGGATAATATTTATTAGTAGGGATAGTTGGGATTCCTGTTCAAATTAATATATAACATTGAAAAAGACTAAACCACACCGATCTTGTTAAAAAGTAGAGACAAAGTGATCCTAATCATTGCAGGCAAAGACTCGGGCCACAGATAGTAAATGTGTAAAGGTACGGTATGAGTAAGCCAGTGTTCAATATCTGCTGAATTTCGTATGTAGTTTACGCAATCGTACAAGTATAATGGCGTTCACGAAACTCGTTTATTGAGGTGACACGAACAAGTGCAGAGCAGGCGAACATACAATTTGTTTCACATGTGAAAGTTGCCCTCTGTCACTCTGTGCTGTGGCTCGAAGGACCATTCAAAATAAACTCTCATAGATGTACTAGCCGAGTTCATCTCATCACAATACGGTTGTTGATAGATACAGCAGATGTTTACGGTGAAACTTTAAAATTAGATTCGTTATAAAGCGTGTTCCCGCAAACAGAACAAGGCGTCCATTCTGCTAATACTTTTTCAACCTAACACCGTTCTGTTCATGTTTTTGACGACCCAGTTGGCGCAGTGGACAGGTGTACGCCGTCTGCCGTGGTTCCTGGGTTCGATGCCCGGCAGGAGCACAAATTCCTTATCAAGGGATATTTGTGCTTCTGGTTGTAATGTGTGTGTGATGTAAATGTTTCCGGCACCCACGATGTAAGTCTTTGAATTTTGTGTGGGGCTGTGAGCGTGAATGCGTTTGTTTGTTTTTTAAATTAGAAAAATTCATGAACAGAGAATTATGGTCACGTTTGTACAATACAACACAATTTAACTAATAGTTTTATTGAGGCAGTAAAAAATATTATACTATCAAATTCACAGTGATTTCCGTTTAGTTTATTAGTCTCATAATCAAGCATTAACACCATACATCCTGACGTTTTAAATGGTTCAGAACGGCATATAAAACAGATGGAATCTGTCTGGTTCTCTCTGAAACGTGGTCAAAAAGTTCTTTAGAAATGTTTAGGTGTAAAAGTAGAGTCGCGGTTGCTGTCATGCTTTGGATGGCGCTAGATGGGACTCATTCTGTGTACAATGTTTTTAAAAATAGCACCCGTGGGAGATATTTATGTAACTATGACCGGGTTAAGTCAGCGAGTGTCATAAATAGGATTTAAACTTGCTACCGCGTACCTTTATTGCCACGAAATGGTATGTTACAAAACATTTGATACACTTACTACAAAGTTTAATTTTTGGAATTTTTTGGAATTTAATCACACCATTGAACTATTTTTATTTACCTCGCTGTTTCGGTCAAGTTGCATTTCAGAGTTTAATAACGCACAAAAAATTATCAAACATAACATAAACGCCTTCACACTCACAGTCCCACACTAAGTTCGATGACTTGTATCGTGGGTGCCGGAAACATTCACATCACACACACATTCACACCCAAAACCATAAACACAAATTGTCCTTGGCGAGAAACTTGTGTTCCCACCGGAAATCGAACCCGATACCCTTGCTTAGGAGGCGAACACACACCCAACTAAGCTAACGGGCAGTTCAACTATTGATTTCCTAATTAGTTAAACATTTAATTCATTTTGATGGTCAATTAATTAATTTATCTTGTCACATTATCAGCATACAATCTTATAACAAGTTGCAATTTGGTTTTATTGAGTTGAATATGTAGAACGATTTTGGATATTTAAATTTGGCAATTAATTTCAGAAGTCATTTAAAATGAGTATGCAGATAAAAAGTATGTTTAATAAATAACTATGCAGAGAACTTGTTAAAATTTTACAAATATTAAATTATCCAATGTCATGACTAAATTAAGTAGGTAGCTACATATCAAGAGTATTATAGATGAAATTAAAGAGTATTGTAGATAGAAATCTGAAAATGTTCGCATCTCGTTTTCATCGTATTATCGAAAAATATTGGATAGGTATTGTTACAGGCCAGACTAAATAAATTGTAATTTTCACTATACTCTGCTAACATACAAAAAAAAAACAAACAAACAAACGCATTCACACTCACAGCCCCACACTAAGTTCAAAGACTTGTATCGTGGGTGCCGGAAACATTCACATCACACACACATTACACCCAGAACCAGAAGCACAGATATCCCTTCGGAAGGAACTTGTGCTCCTGCCGGGAATCGAACCCAGGACCCACGGCGCAGAGGGCAGACACCTCTCCACTACGCCAACTGGGTCGTCATAACATAAACTTAAGTACCTACCTGGATGACCGAGCCATGCTTGGTTTTTATTTTTTGAAAAATGACATTTTCTAAAAATGAAACCAAGCTAGATCGATTTATCGCCCCCGAAACCTCCTACATATAACATTTCATAAAAATCGTTGAAGCCGTTTCCGAGATTCAGATTATATATATATATATACCTACACAAGAATTGTGCTTTTAAAGTTATTAGATTTATAATGTAACTAACCAACAATTCTATGGATTCATCCTTACTAAATAATTTTTAATATAATTTTAATTTAGATGCATATAAAACTGACACACGTCTATCAATACCGAAACTTGACGTTTCGATTTGGTAGTTTTCTTTAATTACTGATACTTCTGCATCAATGTGTGTGTATATCACAAACTTGTATTTAGTTTCATCTGTCCGGTTGTCTATCTGTTTGTCGGTCTGTAATCAAATCTTGTAAGCTAAATTAGTCCCACTTCCAATGATCCACTTACAATGATATGGTACTATGGAGCTGGTCTGATGATGGCGACGGAAGGTGGCTATTGGAACATTTCTCATATTCTGAACTAAACAAGATAAACCCTTCGAGTTTGGGTTCGTTTGATTCGTCTTTACAAGCTCTTCAAACAATGTTAGTATTCCTTTTATTTATAATTCATTTCATTAATTTTATCGCACCACTAACCCTACATTATTTTTTCGTATATATTTCTGGAGTCGATCGCTCTTAGCGATAAGACCGCTTATTGTTCCTACCTTATAGCATGAGTTTCTCTGAAGCTATATTTATCATTTGGTGTCAATAAAGAGTTATTGTGTTATATAACTTTTGTCCTTTTTTATTTACATCAAGCAAAAGCTTGATTTTAAAAACTTTTTTAAGTTATACTTGTATTATTATATAATTTAATACTGATTCAGGAGTATCACCACCTATACTCAAGTATATACGCAGATATTTAAGTATGGTTGTTTGCTCATCGGCTTACGAAAGAGTATGACCGTTGAGTACTTAACTACTTATGGTGTTCAATCACGATAATCGGTATTTTTCTTAGCTCTATTCAATTTGTTTCCATCGTTAGTTGGTAGGTTTAAATATCAATAATTTCTAAAACAGTTCAATTTTCTTGAAATGAAAATTTGTTTTTAAAAACGTTTTAATTAACTTTTTAATTATCATAAAACAAAGGCAGTAAATAATACTTCATATTACAAGACAATTAAGTTATTTAAGGATAATAATAGATTTAAATAATTATCAAGGCTATTGTTTTATACTTACCTACATCATTTTATTCTTGTCATTTGTCGCCCATACCATAATTTCATAACCTATGTCTAGATTATTTTTATGTTCCTGGTTCTGGTTGTGATTGTGTGTGTGATGCGAATGTTTCCGGCACCCACGACACAAGTCATCGAATTTAGTGTGGGCTGTGAGTGTGAAAGCGTTTATGTTTTATGTTTATTAATCTAAGTATTAAGTAGGTATATATTATTTATCATAAGTTATGAGTTTATCTAACGAGTGCCTAAGGTTTTGTAACTCTATTATTATCTGTCATAAAGTATGGTTCAGAGTAGTTGATGTAATTTTCCAATACATCGAAGCGGTCGATAAGAGCCCGATAGTGCAGCGCGTGCGACATTGACATAGTTGTCGCGTCAAAGCGTCATAGCGTCAATGTCCCACGCGGTCGCACGCCAACATGCCTTTCAATGTATTACGGGCTAATTTGGACAGTTTATAGATAAAGTAATTTGCATAAAGTTGCCAGGAATATAGCTAAGAGCGGGTTGCATAAGTATTACTAGCTGTACCGATGGTGCGTTGCAATGCCACGTTTAAAAAAAAGTGTTTTACCACTTTCACGTTTATGGTCGCAATCTACTTTAATAACATATTTAAAACTTTTTGGATATTGTTCATGGAAAACACATATGTAAATTGCGATTTAGTAGGAGGTTGAAAAATACTTTACGACCTATTCTCTCTCATACCTACCAAATATACAAAAAAAAACAAAATCGCTCAAGCCGTTTCGGAGAAGTTTGACCACAAACACTGTGACACGATTTTTATATATTAAAAAGATTATAAATCACACTAATATTATAAATGCAAAAGTTTGAGTGTAATTGTGTAAGTAAGTATGATTGAGTGTAGTTTGTTTTCTCCTTACGCTGCAATGGCGGAATGAATTTAGAATGTGCATAGCATAAACTCAAGAATAACATAGGCTACCTTTTATACTGATTAATGCGATCGAAGCCGCGTGGACCATCTAGTAAAAAACATATAAGTAGAGATACTATTTGCTACTATACTGCTTTAGTCCACGGCATTGCCCGCGATCATGGTAGCATCATTTCCATGAGAACATTATTTAAAATTAATTAAAATTTTCCTTTTTTGAAATAAATATATATATAAAAAAAAAAAGAAATGATAATACATTCGTCGTCACTATCTAGCAAAAAACATAAATAACAAACGAAAATTCAACCGTATGAACCACCCCATCCAGCGAACTAGCTTTTAGTAGGTTTATTATTTATTCAGAATAATACACTATGATTTATTCAGAAGCATTATTAATTTGTTTCACATATAACGTAATTAAGTTATGTTATTGGAGTAATGACGAATATCAATATCAATACCTACCTAATACATACTGAATTAACATTAGAATTTGTAGCCTTAGCTCCCACACTAGGAAAACCTGTGTCATATTAACTCATTATGTTAATAGGTATTTAGAAAACTTTCAATAGAACTCTACATAAAAATAAGATAAGATCAAAAGCTTTTGTTCGTAGATCAAAAGGTTATACTGAACTTGTTTCCAAAGTAGCACTTAGGGTCCCGTTTCGCCATTCCCGCATAAGAAAACTGCTCCATGTTCCTTTCACTCGCACTCTTTACCGTCGAAACGCTTTTATTCTACGCTCTACAAAATCGTTCAACAAATTAGTAAAGTCTAATTTCACGACTATTTACTTGATCACAAGTACTTTGTCATCGATAAAAAAGATCTTATCTACGAAGTGTTTGGCGTTTCCTGAGGCGCCTTAAACAACTTAGCGTGTAAATTGCATATTTAATCATGTTTAAATTTGGTTTTTCTTAAAGCAAGCTTCTTAGTTAATAATATTTGTTTTTTATCTGCGGAGGCTTGTTAATGGCGACTTGTTATATATATTAAGACTTATTTTGTATCATTAGCTGTAAGCCCCCCAAACATCATAAAATAAAATAAAAATAAAATATACTTTTACAATTACGTCGGTGTCCGATATTTGCAGAAATACCACTAAAACCGATCATGTACATTGAGGATAATCCTAATTATTTATTAGTACTTGGATGACCTTTTTTGATGGTTTTTTTTGGTAAATGTAGTTTTCTAAAAATTAAACCAAGCTAGATCGATTTATCGCCCCTCTAATATAATGCATACTACCCCCCTGCATACTACATTTCATGAAAATCGTTGGAGCCGTTTCCAAGATTTATCCTACTAATATTATAAATCCGAAAGTTTTTTTGTAAGTGTGTAAGTATGTTTGTTCCCTCTTCACGCTTTAACGGCTGAACGGATTTGGATGAAATTTGGTATGTACATAGATTATACCTAGGATTAACACATAGGCTACTTTTTAACTTGATAATAGCGGGCGAAGCCGCGGGGCACGGCTAGTAAGTACTATAAAACATCATTTGCACGTCCGCTAACAGACTGAATAAATTGTGTCATAGCTCACATAAAGATCTTTATTTACATGTGTTCTGGTCAATAAAGGATATGATTGATTGATCACACATAAATTCGGTTAAAAAGGAAAAAACAAAAATAAACTATACTCGTTAGACAAACGATCTAACTAATTAGAGTTTTTATACTTTTTCATTTATTAGGATTATATATTTTTGCTGAATATTAATCCTGACATGCGTACTTTAAGGATTTTAAACCACAGAATAAATAATAGTGAGACTTCAATCTTCTACAAGAAAATAGCTTTACAAAAAAATCTTATCTATAGAAACAATGGCTAAAAAGCCGGCTAGTCAAAGTTTTTTTAAAATTTGTTGGCGTCAAACGTTTATTGTATAGCATAATAAATTGATATTGTAAATGTTTCTTTTGTACCGTCTCCTCCTCTTTTTCTCATTTACAAAAGTATATGGGTTAAAATGTTACAATATTCTTAAGATCAATTTATTTACTTGTTTAGCAACTATTTTATTTGATCAGAGAATTAAAATATTTACTAAGTTCAATTCACGCAGGATCTATTAATACTGTCTAAAATTAAGAGCACAAAAAGCTATTCCAAATTCATAGGGAAAAGAAATCCGTAAATATTTATCATACGAATGAAATAAATACCTAAGAACTCTTCAAAAAGCTGTGAAACAAACATCAAAGGGATTTCATAGATGTTACCAATTACTTATATCCGTAGCGTAATGATCTATATCTACATAAGATTTCTAGTTGGAACTTCGTGTAAATGACATAATAATAAACATTATACACAGTGTCCGATTTTCCAGTTTCCAGACACTTTTAATTGACGGCTAAAACTCGTGTGTTGAATACTGAAGTATTGAATTTAAATTCGCATATTACGCCCATATTTCGCAAGAAAAAGTCTTTCATTTGTATGCGTGAGGTAGCAGCCCGTACATTGTGGTGTCGATAGTACCCGCATCATCGAAAAACAATGTCTGATCCCGACAGGGCGCGCCCGCGCAACCTTCTTGTTTTATTTTACCGCACTCAATGCATATTAATGACATGTTTAACATCGATTTAGGGGCTAAATGATATGTCTCTCAACGCTCCATTAGCGAGGCACAATATAACATTGTATTTACCCATACTTTATTTATGGAGCTTTTAAGCTTACGCCAATAAGTCTTACGAGGGAAATATAAATCTGAGAAACAATGTTTTGTGCCTCTCGGGAGCTTTGTACTTAGTTCGTAACTTCATACTTACTGCCATATTTTATGTTAATATTATTTCAAAATGTTTTTCCGCTGTTTTATGAGATATTTATTTAGAGCAACTATAATTACTGTCCAGAGAAATCATACTAATATTTTAAGGCAAAGGTTTAAGTGTGTGTTTGTATGTTTGTTACTTCTTCACGCTCAAACGGCTGGACCGATTTTGATGAAATTTGGTATGGAGGTGACCCTGACACCCTGGATTAACACATAAGCTACTTTTTATCCCGGAATTCCTGCGGCTACGAGACTTACGTGGATAAAAACCGCAGCTAGTGATTATTATATTTTTGAGCTACTCCATTTAAAAGAAATAAGTCTTCTTACTATTTATTTTTTTGTCCAATTGATAAACGACTTCAAAAAAGGAGAAGGTTATGTTTTTGTAGCTTATGTTTATTTAATTATTGTAAAAAGCGATTACTCCGATATTTTTGCGCCAAATTGTGTGGCGTTAAAGTCGGTACTAGATTAAGAAAAAAATGAATATTATGATTACATATTATAAACTAGATATGTATCTACCAATATTCATGATTAACAGTTCAATTATAGTCATTACTATCGAAATATTTATGACCAATTTTATATCGCCAGAGGATATGCACGATTGCTATCATGAAAAAGCGGGGCCAAGTATCACTTTCTATTCAACAGTCGTCATGGTATGCCAATACTGATTTATGATTGATTTAGCGTTAAAGCCACATTGTTGAAAGGTCGTGCGTGCGTTAAGAATTAGGTAACTGGCTATATGCAAATAGACATTGACTGATTGAACTATACTATGCCAACCAGTTTCACCAACTATGTTAAGTGATTTTACGTTCCTCGCGTCGCATCAACGATGGAAATCAAGTACTTGCGCTGAACTTATAACTTATTACCTAACTAAATTATTTCACTCGTAAGTCCTAAGTCCTCTCATAGGTATGGATAAGAAATCATATTCATATTCATTTATATTCATTAATTTATTGCAATCTATAATAATAGTAATATACAGGTCTTGTTACTTCTGCTAAAATATTTTCATCAAATAACAAGTCTAGTGTTTACACCATTTGTTACGAAAAAGACTACTTTCCCTGATAGGTTCCCTACATGTTCGATTATATAGAGTGGAAGTTAGATATTATAGTGTAAGTACTCAATTCTCATTTATTATTTTACATTATTCATGTACCTATAGGTGTTTATGTAATTATTGCAACATAATTATATCCCGTAAAATGTATATACTCGCAATGCAATACGAGATACCTCTTTACTCCTCTAGTTCGTTAAATGTAAATGTAAATCCTATTAGTGTCATCCTTTTCTGGCCTTACTTTATGTATAATAACTTTAATACTTATATTATGTCATGTAACGCTGTTGGATTGACGAAATAAATAAAAAAAAAATAAAAAAAAACATAATTAATTTAACACGTCTTTGTACATTCAAGAATTAGATTACTATACTTTTATGTAAAAATCAATTGTTCTGCGTTAGTCTCGCTGAAACTTGAGAACGGCTCGACCGATTTGATTTTTTTTTTGTGTTCGTCAGGGCAAGGTTTGTAAGGTTTGTTTGTTTGTAATTTTTTTTAATCCACCGGAAATTGCACCCGCGCGAAGTCGGGGCGGGTCGCTAGTTTGATATGATTATAAAAACAAATACACAAATTTCAACCACTACAATGGGGCGGATAAATAAAAATGACATAAATAAAAATTACACAATATAAACTAAAATTATAAGATCTTCCATAGAATAAGTACATATTAATGTTATTGAATACATTTTTTTTATTTTCATTAACTCATATCACTATTAAACGTTTGCTTGATAAGCCATCATTTCAGTTTAATCTCTCGTATTTTTTATAGGTAATATTGGCTCGGCTATATAGAATACTTAAGCTCGCGAATCGGTACCACTAATTTTTGCATTAACTTTAGTTGATTTTTTTTAATTCAAATTAACAAGTGTCAAATTTAATACCAAAAAAAAAGTTTGATTGCCTAATTTGTAAACATAAGGCTTGTAAATCCTTATTTTCGGTAAAAAGTTAAAATATTAGAGGTAAATTTCATGTATATAATATTCATTATTTATTGGTCATACAATATTATGTATAATTGGCGTACCTACGTAAACCGATTTAGATGCTCCTCATATTTGTTGCTGTAAAACATGATTAAATGATTAAACAGAGAGCTGAATTTAGCCAAAATCAGCGCCAAAATCAATAATTATTTATCAGAGAATAATTTTAATATTGTATTTAATATGCAATAAATAAAGCACTCGTGTCATTTGTAGAAGAATTGATAGACTTGCAACGCGTTTACCTAGAAACGGAGTAATTACTAATAATATATTCATCGATCACAATATTAAAATAACCAAAAATTACAGATATTTACTCCAGTTTATAATAAAATTGCAAAAAAGGTAAACTTACCACTATCCATACAGAAAATGTAATCTTGTCCATTTTCAAAAACAAACTTCACTACAAAACACTAATTACTCAAAAACTGAAAACCCAACAGCCATTTAATTTAAGAAAATGATATGACTTCAATTAAATGCTTCTATAATTTTTCCCGCCATAACGAAAAGTTTTTCCCGCGATCGCGTGTGTCTGCTGCGAATCCGCGCGCGTGTTTCGTTGTCGGGCGCCCGATAGAGACTGGTTGGCGAAGTAAAGTGGCGAAATGTTGTGCTGTCATGTCAGTTTTCTGGTTACGATGACGGTGATCCGATGCCAGTCGCGGCTTCGTGCTTTCCTATGAGTCATCTGACGAGTGCTGCGTGCGGCTGTCGGCGGTGACGGATATTTAGATCGCACCTGGTTGGCTGCAATCCTTTGACTAAATGTTTGCAATAAAAGAAGAGACCACTGAAGCCAAGGGCCGAGAAGAAAAATCGTTCGCTTGATGATCATTACGCCTGCTTGTAAGAGGTATTTGTACGGCAGAGAATCGACACTGGCTTATGAAGGATGATGTTACTACTGTACGTACTACTGGTACATCATTATTTAATTATTTAGGTACTGAAAGCCCAATCATTGTTCCTGTCTCCTGTAGATATATATATGAAAAATACATACAATACGTTCACTCCTTTCTTATCTAAAACATCAAATGAATCTATAAGTCACCTCAGGCCATGAAGGAAAGATGTAGAGCACTTTTCTACCCTTCGTTGCTCCAGATGATATAAAAGCACCGTTGAGCCTAAAAACACACCTAGAGTTAGGTTCTTTTTGTTGATAGATGTAAATAAGATAGTCTTTATAAACAATAAGTTTATTGAAAATCGTTAATTTACATGGGCCACAAAGAGGCACTCAAGTACGTTCGAAGATGGTAATGAGGATAATGAAGATCAGTTTAAGAGGTAGCACATAGGGAACATGTCATCATGAAATTGTATCCGAGGTAAACAGCTTCTTACGAGAATTCGTGATGGGCGGGACGGAGCTGAGACCTAAGTACTCAAGCCATCATTATAACTAACCCACATAATAATATATAGGTATTCTAGAGTATCTAGGGGATAGATACGAGTACATAGTCCCATGAAATTTTAGCACTAGGAGTCTTGCCTCGAAATCTAAGCTCGATAATATCAGCTATCCGAATAGTTAGTCATACATATAGCCAATAGTTTTGAGGCGAAAATATTGGTGTTGAATAGGGAATACTTCGTTAAAAATATTAAAATCCGTTTGCGATAGAAATCAACAGATAACAGATAAGCGTCGACCTAAATCCATAAGTATACAATACACTTCTCCATTTCTTCTTGGGTAAAGGAGGTCAAAAACAGTTAAGTTTTGGGTTAAATTCTACAGAGCCTACAAAATTCAGCCCATTTAGCCGTATTAAAAATACCCATCATGTTTTAAAAATACACATAGGTATGCCTACACTTTATAATTAATATTTTATTTAAGATTCACTACTTTAGGACTAGATAACACGCCCTGATCTTATCCCATATTGTCACATAATTCTAGACAAATAGTAATTTAGAGCCAAATAATATCGACCTGTATTGTAATCCAAAATTACATGAAAATATTTTCAGTCGGTTTAAAGGGTAAAAAAAGAAACAAACTTGTTTTTTCACATTTAAAACCAAACATTTCACATTTGAAGCCAAATCCAAGTAGCCCATTTTTCTCTGATTTTAATTAGGTAGATAGTAACGTATCCAATAATAAAATACTTAAATATTGGAAGCCAAAACCCCGTAAGCACTTGTGAATGAAAAATAAACATACATTACTAAACTACCTACTGTATATAACTACAACAACGGCATAATACTTGAACGGTCAAGGCAAACCTGCTCCTTACAAGTGGATATAGATAGGTATAAGCTCACTGCTGCATGCTAAATAAAATTATGCATGTGTTTTGATATGATGCTAATACATGTCAGACTGATGTTTATGACATACATTCCAGCTTCAGCGATTGTACCACTCAGTGATCGCCGAGTATGCAAACATTACGCTAGTATGAGCATGAGATTACTAACCGCGAATTGGTTCAAAGATCAACATTCGATCAGAATTAAAAAAAAATATGCTCCTGTCGGGAATTACATACAAAATATAACATAAATGCTTTCACACTCACAGCCGCACACTAAGTTCGATGACTTGTGCCGTGGGTGCCGAAGCACAAATTTCCTTTGGGAACAAACCTGTGTTTCCGCTGGGAATTAAACCCGATAAAACCCTTGCTTAAAAGGCGAAAGCGCACCCAATTAAGCCAACGAGAAGTTCAATTAAATGAAATTAATTTATGAATTCAAAACCGAACTATTCACATTTAACTCCATTTATGTCATTAGGACAATTCATTCATAAAGAAGGCAAGAAATTACGGCCTACAGTCTACAACTCTACACCATCATGGTAGAGTACCTACCAAAGCGTAATTAAGCGTCGGGAAAATCAGACTTGTATTGTTAATGCCGAAAACATTTACATATCAGACACACATAGAATCAGAAGCACACCTTAAACTTTAAAATTTGCTCATGCCGGGTATCGAAACCATTAGAGCGCAGAGGTCATAGACTTGCTCACTGCGCCAACAAGGTCGTTGCTGCTAAAACTCCATTTGTAATGTTTCCTAAATAACCATACTCCTCAAAAACAGGAGTCTTCAAGTCAAGAGTGAATAGGTATCTTCGGCCGCATCATCACTTTCTATCAGGTGTCAAAAGTTTGATTATCATAAAAAAAAAATGAAATAGATTTAACAGTCGACAGCATCCGCTAAATATTCTACCTATTCAAGATTGATAACCTAATTCCCCAAATAGTTAACCAGACATCGAGTTCTTCGTAATCTTTACTACACGCTACTTTGCATGACTTTAGCTCAAGGGTAACGGATAAGGTTTGTGTTACACCCAATTTGACCTCTAAATTGTAAAAATAGGGTCACCAGATATGCCACCTACGTCCGCTTGGTCAGGTTTGACTGGCAAAATGAATTTTGGCTGCAGGCTATGTGCGCAGTAAACATTTTATGACATACCTGTCTATACTATACTGTACTGTGTTTATCTTGTAATTTTTTTTTCATTACATAAACGCTATTACACTCACAGCCCCACACTAAGTTCGATGATAGTGTCGTGGGAGCCGAAAACATTCAAATCACACACACAATCACAACCAGAACAAGAAACACAAACTTTCCTTGGGGAGAAAACTTGTGTTCCCGCCTGGAATTGAGCCCGATATCCCTTAGAATGCGAACGCTCACCCAACTAACCCAACGGGTTCATGTGATGTAGGTAAAGTTGCTGGGTAAATGTATGCCTCACAAATCATTCTCAGCCCAGCATGTTTACCTTCAAACTCAAAATCGTTTATTCACATGAGCCCTAAAGAGGCACTCATGAAAGTTAATGACTACTGCCAGATTCGCAAAATTACTTCCTCGACCACATCATCGCTTACCATCAGATAAGTAGGTAAGCGCGAAACACGCTAAGGCTACAAATGGGACTGAATCTCGTTTACGTAGATCAGACATAGGTAGCGACATGGCCTTGGTATTGTATAGGTTATTCTGTAAATTCATTTTTTATTTTATTTATTTAATAGTTTAGCACAAAACAGTGTACAAGGAATAGCTTAATGCTATGAAGCATTATCTACCAGATTTCCTGGGCGTGTAAGAAAAGTGTTTGGGCGTGCAGCTAAAAGATACGCGTACATAAAATAAATAAAAAAATGAGATTTTAGAATAAATAAACTAGATCAAATAATTTGAAAAATGAATAATTAATAAAAAAAACATATATTTAAACAAATACAATATACTACTTACATATGTATGTATAACTAACACATAATCAGAATACCTATATAAGATACAAATAAATAGAGTTCATCTAAAGACCTGTCGTTACATACACCATGTCCATGGGGATATGGAATTTCCTTTTATCGAAAAGAAAAGACTGTCTGGCAGATAACTTTTTACAAATTTTGTTTCATTTAATTTTTTTGTTGTTGAGTTTATCTGTTTGATTAGGCCTATATCAGGGCATTGTAAATATTGTAATACAAGTCTTATTGTACTTGTTACTACCATGTTTCTGTCCTCGGTCTTCAGTCTTGGAATAAGAACTCTTTAAAAAAAATAGCGGTTATAAGCTCTACAAGCGAGATGAACAGCCCGCCGCCCGGGTTTAGTTGGGTGTGCGTTCGCCTCTAAGCAGCAGGTATCGATTTCCGGTGGAATCACAAGTTTTCTCCTCAAGGGAAATTTGATTGTTTCTGATTCTGGGTGTGATTGTGTATATGATGTGAATGTTTCCGGCACCCATAACACAAGTCATCGGTCACGGGGCTGTAAGTGTGATAGCGTTTATTAGTTTATATTTTTTAAAGTAGTAATTACCTACTTACCTACTGAAGGTTTGAATACCAAGTGCTATCGCTAATGTTAATGTGGTGATAACAGTTCCAATAACGGTACGCCTTTCATAGTTAATTAAACTGGATAATGGACGATACTCGCACCGAGCTCGCTCGAATCTACATACGAGCTTAGGTATTTTGTGCTTCAGCGCTATGAGCCAAATTGAAACTGCCCATTTGTGTTAGTAGTTTAAAGCGATCGCGGTCAATAGTTTGAAAAGCTATTTAGCAATATGTGCACTATAGAGCGTGTGATTTTTTTACGTTTTACAAAATGAAAAAAATACGTTTTTTTTATTTGATTACAACTGAGGAAATTATAGATTATGATATTATGTGTTCTAACTAGCTGCGTCAGTTCCGGTCCCGCGGAAATTCATGGATTAAAAGTAGCCTACTCGTATGTCATTTCCCAAGCTCTAGTCTATTTCTGTAGCAAATTTAATCAAAATCGGATCAGTGTAACAGACAGACAGAGATACTTTCGCATTTATAATATTAGTAGGAGTGTAGGTAACATGATGTAGATCCGTAGACAAGTCCGTTAAGTACTGCAGCGATCCTGTTCAAGCTCTATACTACCATAGTAGAAATATATACTATGATACTACTCTATAGTCAGATTACCTGCTACCTACTCTTTATTACGTTGTGATAGGTCGATTTCTATTGGGATTCGAAACCAGGCCCTACGGCGCAGAGAGAGAGCTGAAACTTGCCCGCTGCGCCAACTGAGTCGTCAATCGTAAGTACCAACTCATATTATATTTTCTTACTTTTCAATTTACGTTTTCCTATCATACACATTTCTAATTCGTGTTTGTGACTGTTAGTAACTTACCATGCCTTCTGTTCTTGTTATAAGCAGGTAAATACTGTTGCACTTCTTATAGATAGCTTTGCAAATCAAGGTTCGTAATTTTTGACTTTGAGAAACGAGACGAGCAATTTGTTCGCCTGATGGTAAGCGCCACGTTACGTATAAACAATATAATTTTCAGAGCCAATTCATTAATCCTGAAAAAATAAGCTTATCAGTAGCTTTCATACTGAAATATAAACAAAGAGGAAGAACTCGGCATGGTCAGCCATTAATCAGAGCATTATCTTGACTGCGAAGCTTGGAAGCTTGACTCCATTAATAAGAAGTTAGGAAAATGACCGAACTTTCTGCGGTATGCCAAAATCTGCAAACAATTTGTGCATAATTTGGGATGTCCACTTAAGCAAAATAAAATACGTCGTAACTTAAAGTAATCAGTGGTAAAGTTGTCAAACTAAATTAAGTTTATTTTTATACGTTACTAGCTGTGCTCCGCGGAGATGTAGCCTGTGTCCTATTCCAGGGTCTAGACAGGCTGTCTACATCCAACATACCTAACAGCGAAAAATGCTCTACAGTCTCGTGGTCGATGTAGACGAATACTAAAAATACATCAAACGGCAAATTATAGAAAAGATATAATTTCTGGAAGTATATTTTATTCACTAATATTTACATACTTACGTTTAATATTAATGGACTCGCATTCCCAGTCAAAGATCTGGTTATATTATCTTTGTCCACACCGTACAAAACGTAACTTTTCTCTTAACCAAAAAGAATCTAAAGAGCACGGTATTTATATATTATGAGTACCTCAAAAGCACGGTAGAACGTGTTAAAAATCGCAGTAAATATAACACATCCAAGTATCTGCTGACCGTACCGCGATGAGCATTGCTCGTGTTTCTCGATCGATTACCGTTGATTAAGCAGTCTACGCTGAGGGCTACATTCTACTAATATTATAAATCCGAAAGTTTGTTTGTAAGTGTGTAAGTATGTTTGTTCCCTCTTCACGCTTTAACGGCTGAACGGATTTGGATGAAATTTGGAATATACATAGATTATACCTAGGATTAACACATAGGCTACTTTTTAACTTGATAATAGCGGGCGAAGCCGCGGGGCACGGCTAGTTAACTAATATGGTAGGTTGTTAGGCTAAACCAGTGGTTCTTAAACTATGTGCAGTCACGGACCACTTTCAGAATTTCTGAAATGCCACGGACCCCCACAATCAAAGGATATTGTAAAAAAATAAATTTCAAAATCACTTTTATTGGTACTTTACTCACACCTACTAATAAACTTAATTAAATTAAAATTGTTAAATAGAAATTGCTAATGTGATGGATGCTGTTGTTTGACCTCAATGAGCACTTTAAATTGTGGGATTGTCTTCGATAAGGCAAAGCGCATGTCATCTTTGACGTTCAATCGATTGCGATTTTTTGTTTTTATCGACACTAAAGCCGAAAACCCTGCCTCACAAAGATACGTTGTAGCAAAAGGTATCAGAACGGATATAGCTCGTTTGACCAGAAGAGGGTAAGCTTGACTCAAAGAACACCAAAATTCACCAAGACCTTTTGCATGAAATTCAGCTCTTTACCACATAAGAAACATTGCGGTTTTTGAGTTCCATCACGTTCTGTTGTATACGTAAAACCAAACTTGACATAAGAATCGTCGTATTTGCGTTTCTTTGACATTTTAAATCAGGCTGAAACAATAAGTTATGTTCAATTAGGTACAAAATAACAATAATGTTCACAGGCGAGCTTAACCCTATGAGAGTTTTCTCACAGAAAAACCTAATGGTGGTAAAACATGCTTTGATATAGGTATAGAAGTGTACCTACCTGAAAGAAATAATTTACCAAATTGTACAGATTATAATAAATACAACATAAAAAATACCCTACAAATATATATTCATATATATAATATAAATAAGTATAATACGTACATAGTAATAATACCTACTAGATATGCAAGGATTAGTGTTAAAAAACACTTAAAAAATATATTGTTACCTAACTTTTGATTTTACTAAGAAATAAACTTAAAGAAATGTCCGAAGTTGTTGATGCGCGACGCGGCTCAATAAACACGTTTATTTGTATTGCGGGCGTACGCGGGAGTTAGTGTCACGACTGAGCAAGATGGTGGTTGTAGCGGCGCGGGGCGCGCGGGGAGACGTAGGCATATGTAGGTAATTCCCCGGCGCCTCGCGCTGCTCAACAATAACCAGCGAGAGGGTGCGGGGCGCGCGGGGAGACGTAGGCACATGTAGGTAATTCCCCGGCGCCTCGCGCTGCTCAACAATAACCAGCGAGAGTGGTCAAGCAAATGATGTGTTAGTTTACTGCATTTTGTTTTCATTAATCTTAAGAATTAATTTAGCTGCTGCGGACCCCTGGCACACATATTACGGACCCCTTGGGGGTCCGTGGACCCCACTTTAAGAAACCCTGGGCTAAACCAACAATAAAATGTATCCTCTACATGACATTACTGTACGTAAAGCTAAAAAAATCTCACCCGTTGGTGCCTTAAATGGAAATTGGATCTCTCAAGGATAGCTACTGGAACACCGTCCGATGCTTGGCGGTTGGTAAAGTCCGACGGTTCTACGGCAAAGTGCAATGGTAGCTGTGAAGAGATCATTCTATAACGTTCAACCGTTACGTGTAGGTAGGTACTTATTGTATTATTAAGTAACTATTTAATTATTGTGCCAAGCCGCCATGGATTTCATCACGATGTTAATAATTCCGAGAACTTTCACTAGAAGTTCAATCCCGTACCAGGAAACAAAACCACAGCCACCGATGAGTAGTCGACCTATACCAACTAGCTGTCATCGCTACTAGAAACCACGCATTATAATTTTCCTTTGAATAAGTATACCTTTTTACTCTCGATAGGCAATTATTTGTCCAGTCTCAACTGATGGAAAGCGATGATTTAGCCGAAGATGTAGCATGCTTGCCTGGAAGATTCACTCTTGGCATTGAAGACTCCCAGATTATACCGTGTTCGTATAAAAAAATTTATCTCAATTCCAATATCTATCGATATTTAGTAGAATCTGTCTTTTTAATTTATCAGACTATTCAATATTTCAATTTATGTCTTATGAAATGCAAGGCAGAGACTTGAAGAGGGTGTAGTGGATCAGTAACTTATTCCTCAGACATCATTATACTAATAAATTACAAAACAAAGCGGAAATCCAATAAAATGTATTTATTCATAACATTTCCTTATAACATTGTATAAATATTTAAATCAATAAAGTATAATGATGAGCGCTAAAAATAATGATGATTTAATATCCTCAACACTTCGAATACTGTTTACGTTTTTGTTATAGCTGCCATTGTATTATTGCACTTTCTGAAACAAAAATGTAAATTAGTAAAGGTTCAAAAGATCATCATAGCTTGTTAACCAACTTCTAATAGAGAGGAGTGTTCTTCTTGGCTATTTTCGCGCGTATCTCTCTGGCATATATTAACCGTTTTGTTTTTGTCGAAAGTTTACTGATTTAAATGGTTAGTATATCATAAATATTTAATAGATTTTCGTACGCAGTGGCGGTTGAAGCCGTAAGAAAATTATTTTGACATAGAATTATCTTACCATTGTGATTTCAGGGAATATAGTGCTCAAATTGAAGTTGGCCCGAGAAGTGATAGGGAATCTATCCACGTTATGGCCAACTGGTTGCATATTTGATGGCATCAAGTGGCTGTTAAAGAAATCTGGCTGATACTGCGATGGCATCTGATTACTGACGTAGTTCGGGAAGGGCAGATCTTCACTCATCATGTTCGGATGCTTTCGACTTGGCCCCTTGTTTTGCCACAATGCGTGTGCCGGCTCGTTCCACTCTTCTACCTCATTATTCAATTTTGCTCGTTTACTTTGATATTTTTTACTCGATTCTTTTTTAGAACACTCTAACTTATGTTTCGTGGTAGATTCTCTCCGTGAACTCTTATAATTGGAAGGCACTTTATCACTGTGAAAAGTCGGTGGGTTATTCCTCATTTTCAGTTCTTCATATTTATGGTTTGAATAGTTGCACTCTGCTGCTTGATTGTAATCAATAAACTCACCAGTAAAGGGTCCACTCCCGTAATTAGTAGACATTAAATTGCTACTCCCGGGCATAAAATTGGAATAAAATGAATTCGAGATAGTATTTGTCGTAGTATTGTATAATGACGTACCCGAAAACTGTTGACCAGTGTAGGTATTCTCAGAATAATCTATAATAGGCGGGAAATGTGACACTTGCGCTACACTGGTGTCTTGTGGGGCGTTAAAGTCTCCATACTTTTGCGAGGACGTAAGGAGCTTGTTAGTGTTGTCTGGTATTTTTTGGGTGAAATTGCCTCCACGCAGCAGAGCCTCCGCTGAATAGTTATTCTTTTGGGTTTTTGAAGTTTTATCAGGTTTGCTGTTAGGCTTCGTTTTTATTTGTGGAAATTGAGCCATATTTTCATACGATTGGGACAGCTTTGGATCGTTAAAAACATACGGTTGAGGTATATGGCTTTCAACACGCGACGAAATCACTTTCCTTGTACTGTCATTGGAATAGTGTGATATATGCTGTTTTGTTGGGAACGATTTTGTTGTTTCTATTTGTGGCGGTTGATAACGCGTAGACAAGTTATCATTTGAACGATTCATTAGCTGAGTTACGGAGAAAAAGTTAGTACAATTTTGAAGGTCTTGTAAAGGCATTGGTCTTGTTGCTGAATCTAAGTTTTTCTTTTTATCGTGTGGTCCCAGCGCTAAATCTCCAACGAGAGTCGGTAAGTTAATAGGAGGAGGATCGATGCTAATCTCGGTCGTTCCCAAAGGTCTCACAGAAGGCCACATCTGAAAATCTTCTTGAGGTGTTTGTGTGGGAAAATTGTGCATCGACAGTGGAAAGTAATTATTGCTTTCATTGTTTTCGTGTCTTTTATTTGTAGAACTATCCAAATGGTTATAAGATATTTTGTGTTCTTTGATCTCAGAATGCGAGGGATTGCAATTATTTTGCATTGGCCTAATTTCAGATGTCATCCAATTGATGTGCATTTTACTTGGTGATTTTTTCGTATACTTTTCATTTAATTGATGTCCGATTGAGTGGTTCGTTGATTTCACGGTGTTGTTAACATTTACAGATGGAGTGTCTTTCACATCATAATGTTTTACATTGTTTTGTTTTATGTTAGAATTTGTTTGCACATTTTCTAAAGGCAAATAATTCTGGTGTCTCGAGGAGCTCAATGTTTTGGGTACGTTGGAATTCGTATAAAATGGTTCTTCCGTCCAAAGATTAGAGGACTGCGAATAATAATTTGTTATGCTTTCAGCCAAAGATGAACTAGCTTTACTTGAAACATCTTTCTTACCTGCACTTGATACCAAAGGAACGTGAAATTCTGGATTAAATGGATTGTACGATGTGCAGAAAGGAGTGGAAGACACCGTCGTCAAAATATTGTCCTTGGTGAATGACGGTACACTTGTCGTACAGTTGACAAAGTCAAATCCTTTGTGGGACCAGCCTAGATCAATATCGTAGGTCAATCGCGATGACCCCATTTTCATCAGACTACTGTCATCCATGTTAGCAAAATCAGTTTTATTCTTTGATGTATACTTTTCCATTGCACATGGATATAGTCCGAGTCCATTGAATTCGTGGCTAGAAGAAATACTACTAGTACTGTAAATCGTACTTTTCGCTGTGCTGAATGGATCATTTTTGTAAAATATGTTACTGTTGCTCACATAACTACTTGGTTGAGATGGTAATGGTTTGTTTAGGCTGCAATCGAAATCTAATCCAAACGTTGTGTCCGACAATGTGCAATTTGTAGATATCAGTGAAGGCATTGGTAGGTTTAGGAATGGATTCTCGTTTGTTACATTACACAATGTAACTGCGGTGGAAGCTTTAGCTTCAACTGTTTTGGTCACTGATACTTCATGCTTTTCAAGAGCATTGTTTTTGTTTACTAACAAAGATTGCGTATTTTTGCTAATTACCGGTTTTGTTTTGCTATCGATATTGTGTGAAGTTTTTTCTGTATACGCGGTTGTAGTCGTTTGAGACTGTTGTTGCGGTATTAGATCATTTCTCTTGTGATTATCTATTCTAATTGTCTCCTTAGACTGAGATTGCGTAATCGGGACACTATGAGGTTCTTCAGCTGGACTATCAGCCCGATTTCCACTAACAAGAGGAAAAGACATAAGAAATGCAGCTGTTGGAGAAGCCGCTAAAAATTCTTCAGCTAATTCCAGGCGAGCATTACCCCCATCGACAACATTATCACATAACGTGGTGTCGAGTATATTTGGAAGCTTATTTTCTTTATCCTTTTCTTCTAGTGGTATACTTTTAATTAAAGATTTATTAATTTTGTTAATTTCATTTACAGTTTTGGTTTTATCTACTACATGGTTAGAAACAACAACGCTTGTTACGTTAGATGTAGTGACCGTTGTTGGTGTAATTTGTGAAACGTTGATATTTGTGCTTTGAGTTTTTTCAGTAATTTTCGAAACATCATTATTAAGTTTATCAACATTTTTAATGGATATGTCAGTATTACTGTCATTGGTATTCTTAACAACGGTTTCTTTTTGAGGAGCTGCAATTATTATAGATTCGGTTTGATCAGTTATCACTACTTTGGTTGTTTCTTCTACATTCATAGTTTTTTCACTGGTATCCTTATCAAGTTTTATATTTTCTTTGTTTGGTTCTGTTCCAATTTGTGATTTCAAAGCCTCATTATTTTTCACTGGTTCTTTTTGTTCCTTAGAATTCTTTTCAATTAGTTTATTTTTCTTAACAGCTTTTTTTCCTGTATCTTTTAACTTAACATTACTTTTCTTGGTTTTTGTGGCCGATAATGGACGGGAGTATGCCGATATAGGCAAAATATTAACCATTGTAGTTTTAGTGATATCACCACTATTTCTACTAACAATAGGAACTGATTTATTGAACGTGTGTAAAGTAGGATCTACTACTACTATAGCTGGAGGTACTGTTGGGAAGAGTAATTGTCGTTGAGGAAATATGTATGGAGCGGCTGGAAGAACTATTATAGAATTATCTGGAGCTGAAAAAAAAAAAACATATTAATATTCTTTACAAAGTACACAACCTTACCAAGGTAAAAGAGTTTGTAAAGTATACTGTAACAAGTGCCAAACAAGTGTCAAACTTTAAAGAACTGCTGACACCATATCTCAAAACTAACTGTGCAAAATTTTAGGTCAATTTTACCTAATAAAACTATTTACTATAGCAATTTGTTGAAAAAGCATCTTGAAATTGAGCTATCTTTGGGAGGTACCATGCCACAGAGACATGTTCTATGCACTTTAGTACATCATAGTCAATTTCAGGCAGTATACCAGAAGAGAAAAGAGTATGCGACATAAATAGAGGTGAATATAAGTTTAAGCATGCAGCACTGTGTCCGCTACACTATATACTTTAACTTTAGAGTCATGGCAAGACATTCTATTTATTTAGATGTCTTTAAAGAGTAGGTGAATCTCCTAGTGTACATTTACTTTTAATTTAAATATTATATAAATTTTCCTTTTGAGTTATTAGTTAGTTATAGACTAAAATAGATGTTGACAAACTAAAAAAAACTTACCTTTCTTATCAAAAATATTACATCGAGGTAGTATGTTTGGCAGTTTTGGCATTGAAGTATTTTCAGTTTTAGACACTTTTAAACTTTTGGGTGATTCTTTCAAATCATTACGTTTAGATTTTTGCATCATCAGCACTTTGACTAACTTGCCATCTGCAAATATATTTGAGCAACATGTTAAACACTTAGTTTTAAGTATATACTTACTTCAGGGGTTAGTGCATAAATGAGTAGGTTCCTGCGGTTGTGGAGTGGCACCATAGTATGCTTGTCTTGAACAATTCACATGTCGTAAGCAATCCTCCCACACCACCCCACTACATATGCAGTTATATGCTATCTCTTTAGCTACACCCTGCGACTTCACCTATGTTCATAATGATGATGATAATGAATTGGTATAAATGTACATTTCAACTTATAATCCATCCAGTCCAGTCCAAAGACTACAATATGCAAGAAATTACATTGTTCTAATGCTCCATTGTTGTGTGTGAGAAAGATAATGCAACAAACACACATTCACATTTCAAAATAAGTAGTGACATTATATGTAATCACAAATAAATCCTCTATTTCATAAATTTTAAAGTAATACAGGAATATTTAAAGTGTAACATAAGCAAACTAAAGTTTTTTTTTCTTTTTACAATTAGTTTACATAACCACGATACAAGTCTTTGAACTTAGTGTGGAGCTGGGAGTGTGAAATCTGTTATGTTTATGTTTATTTACATATCAAACGCAATCACACACATATTACACCCAGAACCAGAAGCACAAATATCCCTT
Organism: Lomographa bimaculata; assembly: GCA_948107665.1. NCBI lineage: Eukaryota > Metazoa > Arthropoda > Insecta > Lepidoptera > Geometridae > Lomographa > Lomographa bimaculata. The sequence continues at coordinate 11,709,496 of OX403589.1, forward strand.
GGGAAGGAATGTGTGCTCCTGCTGGGAATCGAACCCAGGACCCATGGCGCAGAGGGCAGACACCTGTCCACTGCGCCAACATCTTTGTTACTCCAAACTAGTAGATGGTTAGCTAAATGAAACATCTCTCTCCTAATTTTAATGATTAAATAAATTAATTATGACAGAGAATATAATTACTTACTTTTGCTTTTCTTGTGAATTTCAATGTGAACTTGTGTAGATGCATCTTTTTTACAAAGCTTATCTCCTACAGTTGCTTCTAGCTTTACTCGTAGTGCTAGGATTTCAGACTCTGAAATCAATAGACAATTTCAAATATATTAATATATCACAGAAGTTCCGTTTGAATCCAACGACACTTATTAGTTTTATGAGACTGTGAAACAAAATATTAAACATTTATTTGCTGACGTAATATAGAATACCTCTTGAACCTATGGAGTACCTCGTGATAGGCTAGTCTAGCACTGTATTTAAGGTTCCAATGACTTCTACCACTCATATCACTTGCTAGTTATAAAAAGACTCGCGGAAGCTCATGAACAAAAGTTGATCACCATGTAGACTTTGAGCAACACAACACAGACTTAGGGAGAAGACTCAAGAGTACCTTACCTTTAAGTGTAGTGATGTGACAGTGTAATATAGTGAATACTATTAAAAAAGGACACAATAACAAAATGTCTATAATAATTGATGTCAATAAACGAATATTACTGAGGATTATGCAGTATATAATGGCAATAGAATAACTGAACTTATTGTGCATGTGTGTGTATGTGTATGTGCATGTATGTGAGACTATGTGGGTAAATAAAATACCCCTCTTTTCTAATATCTGAAACCTTATCAGGTGCCATTGCACAACTGAGCTATCACCATTTCAAAAGTTGATTATTTTAAATAAAATAAAATCCGTACAGTATAATGAGTGTGATCATTGCCAGTGACTATAATGTTATTACTACCTTAAGAATGGTCGCGGAAACAGGAAGAATTTCGTACTATGACCTCTTTGCCTACCGACAGTGGTCACAAATATTTTCATATAAGCTGGCTCTTACGAGTTTAGCGAGATATGAAAAAGAAAATAATTTACCCAATTAAAATTAATACTTTGATTACTATTACCCATGTGGGTACATACTAGGTATAATGAACTCATAACCAAAATGACAATTAGTATTTTATTGACAGCTGACTTGAAATTTATTTCAAATTTAATAATAATGTCAAGCAAGGCATGATTTTTTGGCCTTGAGTCGTCCAACCAAATACATAACACAAGAACAGACCTTACTGTTGCAGGAAGTGGTTTGCAATCCCTTATGGTGGTGGTCATTGCATTTGTGGGAGTGTGATGCTGTATATATATATATATACACAGGAGCAACAGAAACCTGTAACAGCAGTGCATAATACAAATTTGTTTCTGCTCTGCAACTGCAATTTTACTTACTGAGTTGTGTTTTCTCCTGAGCACAGTTGGTGAGACACAGAATAGCCTTCTGTACAATTTCAATCTTTGGGAACTTTGCATTGTCAGCATCTTTTCCAGAATCTGCATCCTTGTTACTTTCATTTCCTTTGTTGATGGCTCTAACTATTTCTCCAAGTTTAGCAATGGCATCATTGAACTTGTTGCGCCGATTTCTTTCCCACTCTCTACAGAGACTGAAAGTGCAACAGTAAAAATGAATCAATCAAATATCCTGTTTTATTAGTGAAGGACCTCTTTTTTACCTGACTGGTGAAGAAGGGTTATGTTTTTTGTGTGTATCTTATATGTATATATATTTAAATACAAATATTATATGTATATATGTTTGTAAATTTCTATACTGTCTCATAGTTTCCAAACGGCTAGATGTATATTGACAGTTACAGTATTGTATATTTTAACTAAACTTATTGAGTAGGGTATCAAAATGAAGTAAATTAAAGGAGACTACTGAAATATATAAAGGTCATATGTTTATATTTAAATATGAATAATAAATTGGCATTCAAATGGTCTTCTCATAAGTTGACTATTTTGCAGTTGGGTTTTTTTTTTAATTATGACTTGTTATCTTCTAGAGTTTGACCACTATCTCCAGATAGTAAGGGATGCCATGGTTATGGATTGTAAACACACTAGGGCTAGAATGACCAACTCTCAAGAATAACTAGCGGAACATCGTTATGGGTTGCAAGCCAGGGGAGCACAAGAAAACCCTACAACAGATTCTACCATGGATTTCGTAGTGTTCGTAACCACGGCCAATCGAGAGGACTATGACATAGTTTCATTATTATCTAAGTGTCGTAAGGCTGGAAAAATAAAAGCTATCAAATCTAGCCTGAAAGGCATTGTAATAGCGTAAATTATAACAATTCATAATACTTAATAATATTCGAACAATACAATTTAATAAATCAACCTCTATGTTTATTATTTATTACCTGGTGCGACTTTTAGTGGTAGGTTCTGTAGTAGTCATGTTGTTATAAGAACACTAATTGTTTTTTTATATTGGAAATCATTGAACAAATCTTACTTAGGTATGCAGTTATTTGCTAAATGTCTAAATTATTAGTCAGTAAGGTAAATTTATGATTATTTCTCGAATAAAATCAAACACGGATCATATATACAATCAAAGATGGTGCAATCCACAGAATACTATTCACCTATCTTATTTATCTCTGCTATTCACAGAATACTATTACTCCCTACCGGGAGTTGTAATCACTCCGTTTAATTAAATACAATTCCGTACATAGCTTGTTACATATATAGCAAAGAGGATAATAATATACTGGGAAATATAATATAGTGATCTGTGAGTTCTGTCTGTGACACTAAACGGAGTGATAACATTATTAGGTGACACCATCGAGATAGGAAACAAACCTACGGTTGGGTGACACTTAAAATGACACATGACATTATTGACAATATTTGTTTTTATTCTGCTTAACCCGTTTTCCCAGACTTATTACGGAAGTTAGTTAGTCGTTTAGCCCAATTGGCGGAGCGGCGGATGCACCGGTTTCGGCATTTCAACTTCGTCGCCACCGTCTATCGCTTCCGCCCTATGCAATATGCATCCGCAACATCTGGAAGATGCGTACAGAGGACCTTTATAAAGCAGACGATCTGCGCACGGTGGCTACGCTTTTGCGTAACCTCCATTCCACGTTCCAAAATCTGAGTAATCGTAGCAATCACATACTCGAAAGCTTGTTTTGCCATACCAAAACGCGTGAGCGTTGATGTCATTTGATCTTGAACTATAATACAATTTGATGCCCGAATGCTGAGTTGGGTTTTGACCGGCATTACGGGACGTAATGTATTTTTCGCAGCGAGCATAATACGTTACGTCATGTGCTACAATCCGTCTAACACGCTCAATTCGAACTCTTTGCTCGCCCGTGGACGATTGATTACCGCTCGCGGTCGTCGTCAAGATGTCGGACGACGAAGTTATGTTAGTATTTTTGATTTTACTAACTTATTGTTTATTCCAAATTAAGAAGTAAACAATAAATGTATTTGTCAAATCAAACTTGTATAAAATCGTGCCTGGTTCTTAGTCGTGAATAACGTTCGTGACAGAAGCGCGTAACACTCGAAAGGATTCGCCAAAAAACCTACAGCGGGGTGGAGCACTCGTAGTGAGCCACGAGACGCTCGTTGCAAGCGCCTTGATTCCCCGTATAACTGCACGAACGCTCGCTGTGTATTACACAGCGACAGTTACATTATATCGCCAGTCAGGTACTTTAGACATCCGCGTCGCCCGTCCCAACTTCCACCCGCGGTTATCGCCCGTCGTCCGTGGTGAAGTCATATAGTCTTGAAAGGGGCTCGAGATGGACGACTGACCGCAACGATCATTCGGCACATTAGTGGAACGACTCCGTGAACGTGCGATCGTTGCGGAACCTGCGGACGAATTTTGGAGAGTGAGGATTAGAATAGAAAAAGTAGAAAAACCCACAGTGACTCATACTTGTAGTAGTCTTGATAGTACCTACTTTATTTATTCTGTGATTAATTTCGTTACTACTAAAACTGTTAACGGAGTGATTACATTATCTTTGAATACATTCTCTTGTTCTCTTCGATTTCGCGAACCGTTTTAAAACAAAGTAATCCGCCGTAAAAACCCATAAATTATATTTAAAAATATAGGTATAACTACGTACATAGCAGTTGTTCTGTTGTTTTTGTAACGCGCGGTTTTTCCCGATTTATGGTTTCCCCATAATCCTCCAAACGGGTTTTATTTTTATCGGAACAGACCAGCCCCCCGATTACCTATCTCAATTTCAGATGGGTTTCATTAACAAGTTTCCAAAAATGGCCGTTTTGGTATTACGTAACCCCGCTTTCTATGCCTCAGTTTCGAAACGAGCTCGATAGCAATTTCGGCCATTTTTGACAACTAAAATTCTATCGACTCTGAAGAATTCGTATGAGACAGCGATCACGTAACTCACTTTCAATAAATTTATGATCACGTGACTTGAGCAATATCATTAGGGTTCGGAAACATCCAGGACCTCGTTTCTGAAGATAGAAATTCTAAACCAACGAGTATAAAATCGAAGATTGACCATTATAATTGGCATAAATTAACAGGCTGGTAGTATAACAATAGTATTCTATGGTATTTATTTTCCACGTTTTTTTTTTAAATGAATTTAATTCTGATAAAGATAAAGTTCTTTATCAAGAGTGAATAGGTATCGTATAGGCAAGCGTGCTACAACTTCGGCCGCATCTTCACTCTCCATCAGATGAGACAGTGGTCAAATGCTTGCCTATCGAGGATAAAATAAGAAAAATCAATTTTAACTATTATATCATTGAATAAACCGTTCGTCTAATTCGTGCTTTTGGACAAATGACTAACTACTCAAAGAACATTGTTGTTTTGTGATTTTCTGCTTGAAAGTATCCAATAGAACATCCAGAAGGCCATATTACTATTGAACTGTCCATTGGCTCGGTTGGATGCGCTTTCGCCGTCTAAGCAGGGGTATCGGGTTCCATTTGCAGCGGGAACAACAGTTTTCTTTCCAAGGAATATTTGTGTTTCTAGTTCTATTTGTGTGTGAGATGTGAATGTTTCCAGCACCCACGACACAAGTCATAGAACTTAGTGTTTGGCTGTGAGTGTGAAAGCGTTTATTATTACTTAGCTCCAAACATTTATAGTCTTGCTATTTATTATAAGTGTCAGTACCCAGTACTCTCACTTGAATAATATAAATTATATAAGCGAGTCGATAAGAAATAAATGATAGAATAGGTATCTTCTAAGCAAGCATGCTTCATTTTCTACCCCATCTTCATCTTCCGTCAGATGAGGACAACTTCTCACATTACTTGACACAAATCGTTCAATATTAACAATACCTACAGTGATTACGAAACGCTAGGCAAGGTGTGCTTGTTAAATAACAAGAATAAATGAAAATAAAGTATTTATTGGTAAATAACATAACATTATCGGTGACATTACAGTTGCTTTTACATTTGCCTAAGGTTATTAGTTTCTTATCATCAATTATACACCAACTAATTTGAATGTATACTAGGTAAAATAAGACTACTAAGCTAGGCGTTAGCTGCCCATACTTAACGCTAAAAATATCTTGTAAACTTGACACAAAATGCTTCCGACTGTTTCAAACAACTTCCGACTGGATTAGAATAAAATTTGGTACATATTATATAATATTATGGCCTGAAATAGGATAATAATATGACGACCCAGTGGCGCAGTGGGCAGGTCTCTGCTCTCTCTTCGCCTTGGGTCCTGGGTATGAATCCCTGCAGGAGTACAATTTTTCTTCCCAAGGGACATTTGTACCTGTTATCAGTTGGGTGTGATGAGATGTGAATGTTTCGGTTTACTCCCGTGTGAATTTATGCGTTAGTTCCTACATCTATGTAATGTTTTCTTCATTACAACACGTGCATGACTGAAAGTATGACTGAGGTAACAAAACCAAAGTGCATAGCACATACCAAGTATTTTAATTGTTACTTTTTGTATGCATGTTTTTAATAATTCAAGCAATATTGATTACAATAAACTTCTTTAAACACACATACAAATTTTGACATTACACTTATAATAAACACGAAACTTTGTGTCTTTGTGAATATTACTATGTTTGAAACGAGGTACATCTGTAATGACTGGATGTAAGATTTGTTATATAAGCCCATGTAACTCAGGGTCTAGACTATCTAGTCTAGACCCTGAGTTACACGGGCTTAATCAAAATCCAATATGCCATTCTAGAGATACTTTGTTGTAAACATAACTAATTATAAATACAACCTTTCTGATCGATTGTATTTATATATGTTAATTATTTAAGAAAAACATAATGGCAGGCTACCGCTGCCTTAATTTGGTGAATTTGTTGCTGGCGTCATAATTATCCAGGGTGCTGAATGGTACTCGATGATGGGCCTCTTTTCCAACTTCGGTCCACAGCTAATCTAAAAAATAAACGTTTTTTAACAAAAAGAAATGAGTGATTATATATATCACATACAGAACCAGAAACACGAATTTTCCTTGAGGTGAAAACTTCACGTATTTTGAAACTTGTTCCTACCGAGAATCGAACCCGATACCTCAATTAAAAGGTATCTAACCAACGAGCAGTTAATATGGACGCAGAATACAAAAGAACTAGTATCAACGATATTTATGATACCTGTTGTATAGATCTATTCATTCTTAAATCAGGGCACCCAGCGTGCCCTTCCCCAAGTAATTCTACCTGTCATAGAGCATTACTAGTAAAAAACTTCTATGTAGCTAGCTATTACTTAACCGATAAAACAGAGGTAATGTACCATATAGAGAACTCTCTTGATACATCTTGTAAATAGCTCATTACATTCCGCCCCAAGGGGCTATTTTTCATTATAATTAACTTCAGCGAGACTGGAGCTTAGTATTTTAAATTATTCTAATCAAACTTATATTATACTAACTAACTACATTCGAGTAAGACAACAAAACAAACTTGCAAACGTCGTCCATATATTATGGTTGACATACCTCCAGTTCGCTTGAAGCGTTTCGCTTCTACGTTTATCATCCGTACTGCGAAGAAGTGGAACTCATTGCCCTCGTCTTTATTCTCCGAACGGTATAATCTGGGAGTCTTCAAATCAAAGTGAATAGGTACCTTCTAGGCTACAATTGGTGGTCTTTATAAAAAGTATTATATTCTTGTAAATGAGAATGACGTTGAGGGGCACAATTATTAGAAAATCCGTAAAACAAAAAACTTACCTGTTTCATAAAGTAGAATAGGAAAATATTTATAATGTATGTAATAGGAAGATATTTTAGCAGGATCTTCCATTGTAGACCGATCTAACTCAGCATGCATCTGGAAAAGAAACAATAAAAAAAATTAATATGCTTATAATCATAATGTTTGTATACTATCTCACCCACAGATTTTATTAATATTAGCCGTTCCCCGCAGCATCGCCCGCATTTATTAAGTTAAATATGTACTAATCCTAGGTATAAGCTATGTACAATCAATCTTAATGCATACTCACACACTTAAGGCGCCGGGTAGTGGTTGATTTGCCCATACAATCGTAATACCGAAATGATTTATAATTCAAGCATATAACCACCATACTGTGCTGTTATTCAGATAAAAAACGTATTAATCTAGGTTCCTGGATAGTTTTTATTCCAAAATAATTACCTAAAACGAAATATAAACCAATTGATTTTCACACATTATTACGACGTAAATGTCGCATCTTTAACTTATTCGTTTTGTATTAAAAACGAACACATTTCTTTTGTCATTACAACAGGAACATAGACTATCATTTCAAGGTACTATTAATGCAAAAAACAATGGCTAAACATTACATTTTCATTCATAATTTTTGGTATTACGGCACCTATTATAATTGTTCGTTCGGTAGTGCTATCGCATCAAGCATGGGCACAGTTTGCAAGTTAAACAGAGACAGCCTATAGACTCGTTCAAAGCCACCCCGGCCTCTTAAACACAAACTTTCGGATTTATAATATTAGTGTGATGAAATATTATAATTAACCCAGCGCATTTATTATTTTGTACAATCAGCAATGTTAAAGCCAAAAAATACTATACGCAATAATTTATTTGTACATTTACTTTAGAACCATAAATAGCACAAGTTTATCTTGTTGTTTGCTTGAAGTTAAAAAGGGCATGGTATAAAAGAAATGTTTAAAACAGAATACCGACAGGCCGGCAACCTTACCTTGATGACCCAAACTTAACAATTTGGACTCGACCAGCTTATTATAGCCAATGGGTCTTTTGGCTTATATTATGTCAAGCCTACACATTCATTAATTCACCTTATCACAGTGTGAACTAAAATAATTATAAGACTTGGAAATAATGAAATTAAATGAATATAATATATGTAATAAAATATAGAATGTAATATTAGGTATCTGTAAGTTATATTACGTTATATTATGTCAATAAATTGATTTGATTTGATATCAAACATTTTGGATTTACGGATGAGGTATCCTTTCTTATTTATAGTTCTAATGATACAACATTTCATTTAAAAGCATACATAGACATTTACAAAAAACACAAATAATTAAAGTGTTACTTACTTCTCAATTCAAAAACTGGTTTACCGCAGCAGATCTTCAATTGAATGTTATGTCTTTTCAGCTGCAATGTGATGCTTGATCTCTCGAGTTTATGAGTTTTCTACACATTTACATACATATTTTTATTGTTTGTGAGACTCGCAGACAGTAACAATATTTTTGATAATATTAATGGGTAATTTATGTTTATCCATTTATATTAAAGAAAAATAAGTGCTAATGCTAGGTTTAAGCTATGAATATTTCAAATTTGATCCAAATCCGTTCAGCCATCACAGTGTGAAGAGAAAACATACTTACTAACACACTTTCTCACAAATTATCAAATTGAGTGTGATCGGGAGGGTGGCAATAACATATAATATAAATAGTTTCTATTGTTGTTAGTTCGAAGTAAAAAAAGGCATGTAATGTAGTTACTCATGTAATTATTGCACACAGTTCCAACTTAATTTACCAAAATATGTTAACAATTTGATTTTAAGCCGAGAGGCCTTATTTTGATGACTCAGACTTAGCAATTTGGACTCGACCAGCTTATTATTATATAGCTAACGAGTGTTTTGGCTATACATATAAGCCTACACAGTCATCAAAATATTTTGGAATTACGGATGAGGTATACATATTTGTTTATAGTTGTAATGATACATTTCATTTAAAAGCACACTTAAGACTATTACAAAAAACACAAAATTAAATTGTTACTTACTTCATGAAAACATTCACCACAGCATATCTTCAATTTAGTGTTATGTCCAATCATCTTCAATGGGACGTTTGATCTCCAAAGTCAAAGCTATAAAATATTTTTATTTTATGTTTTAATGAAATTATTAGCTATCAACATGTGCATAAATTCACATGTTTATTGTTTGTGACACTTACAAACAAAAAAATGTGTATGTACTGAGTTCAGAAGTTTTAAGACTGGGGTACTATTTTTGATACTATTAATTTATTGTATTCAGAGATAGGTCGACACTTAGTTTAACCCTCCAATTTGACATAGGATCATAACTGTATCGAAACTTAAAATATTATTTTTCTATTAGCTTAACCCGTGTTAATCAAGATCTAAAAGTAGAGTAGGTATGTCCCGTTCTATGTCTTGTACATATAGGTGCCAATTTTTATCTAAATCAATGAGTATTTACCTATTTATGCCATTACAGAGATATAAACATCATCTTTTACTAAGACATATTATTGTGTTATGTATTAGTAAAGATTGTATGCAAGTTGACAAAATAATTTTAAGTACGTGCCTCTCAGTACTTGTTAAGTTCTGTGAGGCACTGCACAGGGCTCTACATGAGACTTATAGTCTCCAAATGCTTACAGCATTTGAAGTAAGTAGCTAGTGCAAACATAAAAATTTATGTAGTTGACTTTTAGGTTATATTGACAAGAAATAGGTACTTACTCGCTTACATTCGTATTTCGTAATACGGAAAGGCTTCCGATTGCTGGCCTTTTGCTCTTTATATCCATTGAGGTCGTGGCACTCTTGGTGAAACATTTTCTTTGTTATTTTTTCGAGTTAAATACCTAGTAAAACAATGATAGATTTATGGTGGACGACGCGGCGTACGAGTATATGTAGAAGATATACATACTTTAATATTTACCTAGGTATTTGCAAACTGTATGTTTACTATAATGAAATAAGATTTAATTAGTAAAAACTAGAAATAATAACAAAACTGGTGACCCACGTATTTAAAAAGAAATATTTATCTATGGCATTCGGTTTCCAAATAGACAAAACAATATAGAGCCGTATTAACCAACTTTTTTAAGATGTAATACCCCTTTCTTAGGCGATACAGAGCACAAACATTTGTGCAACGACTCCGCAAATTGGTAGGATTATCTTCGTTTTCACATCTCGAATTGTCGAAAATTGTCGATGAAACTACAACGAAACATGAACCCGAAGAGATACGTAATACCAAAACTCCTTCAGAAATTAAGAGGAAGAGGAAGCTCTTTCAAACCTTTAGATATCTGAAACTGATATAGGTAATCGCGGTGCAGTCAATCGGAACTCTAGACAACGAAGTTTATCTACTATACACGCGATTCCTTCATCAGTGCGGACCTTCGGAGTAGTGTACAATATAAATTAAAAGAAAACATCGAAAATGTCGCTCTACCCATCTCTCGAAGATATGAAAGTTGACACCATGGCGAGGGCGCAAATGGCGCAGCATGTACCACAGCATCATGCTCCACAGTATCATGCTCCTTCATACGCGCTTCCTCCCGCTCCTGCAGCTCCTAGTGCTCCCAGCGCCCACGTTTACCCTGCGCTCGAAGATTATATGGGACTGGAGCTATCTGCTGACGTTATTGCTCAGAACATGCCAGAGTATCGAATTCAAACTGTAAGTGTATTATATCTCATTTGTCATGAATTATTTACAATTGTATTTGTGATAAACTTAGTTTAGTTTCTGCCGATTATTATTCTTGTTACCTTTTGCTACTCCCAAATTTAGTTGTACAGTATCATGACTCTGATGATGAACTATCATTCTATTATGCAAAAAACATCTTGAATCAATTATCATAAGTGAAATCCCACAGGTACATACCAATTTTAAACAATGTTTATTTTAAAAACAAGTATTTCCTATATTCCTACTAACATGTTTTCTAGTCTTTTTATTAATTTTTATTGTGACTAGCGTAACCCTTGGGTAAAAAACAAAAAAAAAATATATACAAATGCTTCTACTCCTACAGCCCCAGACTAAGTAGGTACTATGACTTGTGTCGTGAGGCCATTAATACATAAGTATTAAACATAACAAACCAAAATCACATCACACCCAGAACCAGAAACTCAAATTTCTGATTCATGGTGGGAACACAAGTTTGTGGGAACCACGGGAGAAAATTTGTGTTCATATGGTGAAACAAACCTGAACCACTATGCCAGAGGGCAGATCAAAGTTCAAAGATGACCCACAGGGATAAAAAACATACATACAAATGCTTTCACATTTACAGCCCCATATTAACTTCAATGAGCTTTATTTTGGATGTCAGTATGATCCTTTGTCTTGTAAATGTGTAAATTTAACGCAATTAATTTATATTCCAAGGTCATTTAGTAGGTGTCAAAGTAAAGGTAGCTTTTGAGGAGTATTCTACAAAAAATCTTTTTCTTGTCTTGGGTTGGTATATTTTATTATATTCCTGTAATAATTACCTGGTTATCCCGTTAGACAGGTTTTTCCTGTTTAACTGGACTCATAGAGGTGGAAAACCAAACGATAAAGTAAATTAGAATAAATTTAATGGATTTGAGTATTTTTTTATTCAAGATAGGCAACGACATTTGACAGCTATCTCACCTGATGGTAAGTGTCGATGAGGTTGATGATGGATCACATTGCTAGGCCTATTCACTCGACTTGACTCCCATATTATATCTATTAGAGAACACAAACTCAAGGGTATTATAATTAAGAATGTTAATTTTCTAACATATTTAATATTGCTCGTCTGTTTCAAAACTAAATGAGTCGTACCAGATTACCTACATAATGAATGAGTCAGTCTGACTCAACATTGCGTAATGCTAATCAATTTAACCGACCCAGAAAGAACAGTTAAGTTCTTTGACCAAACAAACATTACTGTTTCAATGTTATATATATACAGCTTAAAACACGTTATAAAAAAATGCTTGCCCATCGAACATAAAAAAAAACGAAAAAATTTACGACTTACTCTTTGTCAATTAATATTAGTTTAGTTGACAAAAAGTAAGTCAGTATTTTTACATATTTTAAGCCTTAATTGAAACATTATGTGTGATACTCACGATAGTTTTAATTCCAAACAAACATTATATATTCTAGATACAACCAAGAGGAGGAGTGTCGACTCTAGTTGCACCAATATCATCCCAATCACCATCATTACTGAAAGCTACTGTCACTGGGGCTATAAGACAAGTGGTGCTTTGCAAAGACAAGGATGGCAAGTGTGGGCTCCGGCTCCACTCTGTCAATAACGGAGTCTTCGTATGCTATGTGGGCACTGGCAGCCCAGCTGCTTTGGCAGGGTTGAGGTTTGGAGATCAGGTGTTGGAGATTAATAATGTTGCACTCGCTGGGATGTCTATGGACCAGTGCCATGGCCTTCTGAAGAAGGCTGGGACCAATGGCATTGTGATGGCTGTTAGGGACAGGTGTGTAACATATTTATAAATAACTGACTCTGCCTGCTTTAATTAAGTTCAAATGTAGCCTATGTGTTAATTGGGAACTCAAACTATCTACATTCGAAATTTCATCTAACTATCGGATATGCGGTAAAAACATTTACACACAAACTTTCACATTTATAATATTAATAGGATTTTAGTTTTCCATATTTATACTAATATTATAAATGTGAAAGTTGAGTGAAATTTAAAAATGTGCATAGCAGGATTATACAAAGGATTAACATATAGGCTACTTAATTTACACGGGTGAAGCCATGGGGAACAACTAGGACAATCAATGGCAATATATTTGTAGGTATGATAAATTTTGCATATAATATGCATATGGGACACATGGAACTCATGATTAATTTAATGTTTCATTGTCCTGTTATTGTATACCTGCTCTATACATATTTAATATAATGTAGTGTTTGACCTCTATATCGAATATTGATTAAAAAAAAAAATGTCACCTGATGTTAAATGATGTGGTTGATCCCACCATCGTAACCATGCTTGTCTTGAAACAACTTGGTTTAAAACTATTTCGGTATAGAGTAGCAAATGAGCGAGAGAAAAGGCGCGACCACCATATAAATATAACTATCAAGAAGAAGTAAACCCGTCTCGATTACCAAGATTCTAGGGCACTGACAGCGAGCATTTAAATGCTGGTACATTAATTTTTTCTTATGCTGGCTGGTTTTCTGGTTACCCTCATAAGTAATTATCACCCAACTCGTGTGTTACCTACAATTATGCACATAAACATGCATAATTATATGTGTGGTTGACTTACGGTCAAGCAAGCATATCTTTATATATCGGAACTACTAGAACCAAGGGTCAGAGGACCCACTCTGATGTGAAAAATTATGTTTGGGGTCTATTGATTCACCTATGCGAATAATAAGTTATATAAGAAGAAACAAATTTCTTGGAACTTACTGTCTTTGATTACACTGTGTTCTTGTCATCAATAAATTCATAATGGGTTCAGCAAACAGTATAAATGCAATACATTGCATTTATACTGTTTGTTAGTTTTCTTATCTGTGTCACAGAATACTTAATAGTACAAATTCAACAATTCTCTCCACAAAGTTATGTTACTAATTATCAACTCTTGCTAAGAAATTTTATAGTCTCGTCTTTTTCTATCATACCCTTATCTCTTCTAGCATGTGGCAAAGGCCTGTCAGGATGTATGTATGCGCTGATATACCTGTAGCTGCACTCTTAAAGTGCTGAGTGACTGCCTCTCACTCAATGCTCTGTCTGTGCTTATTCCATTGATATCTCAAATTATTACAGGCCCTTCGAGAGAACTCTTACTCTACATAAGGATTCCCTTGGACATGTCGGCTTCCAATTCAAAGATGGAAAAATCGTGAGCCTCGTGAAGGATTCGTCTGCTGCTCGCAACGGAGTCCTAACTGATCATCAGCTATTGGAAGTGAACACAATCAATGTTGTTGGCATGAAAGATAAGGAAATATCCAAAGTGATAGCTGCAAGCCCGCCCGTTGTAAACATCACAGTTATACCAACCTATATATACCAGCACATGATAAGCAAGTGAGTTCAATTGGCTATAGTTATATGTTCTATTATGACTATTGTAGTTGAATTACTGTACTGAATGGAATGTTCTGTTTATTAAGGATAGAATATTCTATTCTAGCTGATGCTACCAATAGTTTCTAGGCTTGCCAAGAACAACTGATATACGCTTAAATACTTTCACTCTGCTCCACGCTAAATTTGATGACTCGTGGGGCTGGAAACATTCACATCACCCATACAATCACTACCAGAACCACAAATTCTTCTTGATGAGAAAATTTGTGTTTCCGCCGGAACGGATTGATTGATAAATCTGATTTGAACTGCCTGTTGGCTTAGTTGAGTGTGTGTTCTCCTTCTAAGCTAGGGTATCGGGTTCAATTACCAGCGGGAACACAGGTTTTGTGTTTCTGGTTCTGCTTTTGATTCTATGTGTGATGTAAATGTTTCAAAAACCACGACCAACTATATAGATAGAAAAATAAATCTATTGAGTACATAGAATCTACTTGCATGACAAACACTCAGTAGGTTACCCACAGGGGGACCCTCAATGATCATGGCAGGATGTCTGGAAACTGAGTGTAATTCAAAACGACAACTGATAGATACATTTATTAAAACGAATCATTATATTATCGTAGCGGCGTGTTTATCTCTTTGTTTATTAAAATAGCAAGAGGTGAGTTTAAAAGGGCATGAAAAACATGATAAGTTGAATACTAATTGGCAACAGGAACAGAAGGAACGCCCGTCTGTGTGTGTGTGTGTGTGTGTTTGTATGTGTATGCAGTCTCACTTACTATAGGGAATATGAAATTTAAATATGGGTGAAGTAATTTTTATAACATTATTTTCATATTAAAATGTTTTTTAAATGCGTGGGTAATTTAAAATAGCACATTATCTTCAATCTAATACATTCTAACATAGAAACTTGAGCCCGTCTTAGGATTCGAAATGGCAACCACCCGATCAGAGTTTTTATGCTATGACACGCGGCACCATCACAGCTTCAATATTTTATTCTTGTCTCGTCAGTAAAGCTTCTAAACTTAGTAAAATATGACACTGCTGTTTGATTAATAAAACCATTTTGTTTGTAATTTTTCAGGATGTCATCATCTCTCTTCAAGGAACTGGATCGCACTCCGGCAGTCTAAAATATAAACAATAAGGGGCAAGAAAATTTCGACATGTGAGTTCTAAAGATACATTTTGATAGAGGCAAAGATTAAACAAGTCAGCCAATAAATTAGCTACAGTTGTATAAGTGATAGTTGTAATGACATAAAAATATAATAACAGGTAATATGCTGATGAAGTTGACCATTACATGGTCAATCGTTGAATTCACTAATTGGTTGAAACAAACAACTCTTTGTGTTGCGTTTCTATATTCAGATAATCTTTTTGAGTCAGTCAAACTTCGCTACTATTTTTTTGATGTGAGACAGTTTGAGTTTGAACTCTATGTGGTCTGAATGTAGAGCTTAAAATCGCGTAACGCGGCAATCCAAATTGGTTTGGCTTGTTTGTAAACCGACCGTTATACATGGGTTTCTTTAAAACCCATTTATTTTTTCTTTAGTGATGCTAGGCAAAACTAAAGTTATACATTTTTAAAGGGAAAAATATCGAATAAAGTCCATTTAGCTCTCACTTCATAATATTGAATATGTTTTACAAACATTGACAGATTTTAAATTTAATTACAGGTGTTTAAGTTAATAATTAGACATACATTAAGAAATACAACTTTTTAAATATAAGAACCGGCCTTAGCTTGTCACTAAACATAGACTGTCTGAATTTTCTTGCCCTAAAATTATTGTATGAACTAAATTTTAATAGATATTTTAACTATTCTTTCACGCAACACGAATTTATATCCCCATTCTATTCACATTATTTTTATAAAAATGCACACTATATTTAGGTTAATATTCTTAGAGATAGTTAAGGTTTTACTTATGTTCCAACAATTCTACAATACGCCATAGATACCTATTAAAATAAGAACAGATTTTAGTATCTGTATAGTAGAGGTCGGCTACTCTTAAAATTAACGTAAAAGTAACTCTACCAAGTTTTTCATGTATTTGACACTTAATCGTTTGACTTTGGTGGAAGGACGTTCATTTTCAGAGTAGACAATCTCTACATACATGCGAATGTTACTCGCGTCAAGTTATCTAAAAAAACTGAAATTAGTTCGAATAATTGTCCATTTATATAGTGTTAAGTTTATGTATTGTTATATTTGTAGCACTATTTAGTCAGTAAGGGCTGTGAGATGACACTGAATGACGTCATAGAGTAGGGTTACATATAGGCAATATTTTTATTCATTTGGGGCCATAACTAATGTTTTAATTGAATGATTTGGGATTTGTGCATTGTAATATAATTTTATTTAAAGCGCGACGGCTGTCTGACGGCAACATTTCAAATAATATTTCAGCTGTATATTAGTATTGTGTGATAAGTCTTGAAAGCTTTTAAGTATTGGAAAACTAGGAAAAAATATAGTAAAAAAAATAATTCTGAAAAGTAGCTTTCCATGGTTTTGATCTATTTTGGTATTCAAATTTCGTTGTCTTGCTCTCATAACATAAAGTGGCACTGTTTTCTTTATTGATAAAAAAAGAATTGATGTGTCTGAGGTGAATTTGCTATTCTAAATGCCCCTAAAAAAGGTTGGTTTTTCAGAGTAGATGCCTGTGAGTTTCTTATACCACCATATCTTCTTAATACCCAAATTAATTTACTTGTACCTACTGTTGATTCGTAGATTAACAAAGATTAGTCCCTTTGTTCCTTAGAACGAACTGTAGGTAAAATAAAAGGCTTAAATCATTCAAAGGAACTGCTAGGAACCAATGAGAATTAGTCCCAGTGGTTCCTTTAGCACCTTCGGAACTGCAGGGACAAAAATGCTTGGTTGCTCCTTCAAAAAACTGCTAAAGAAACTGAGAACAAACCAAGACTTACCGCGGGTATTCCAACTTAATACCATGGAAGTTGTAATTTTGTTAATAGATAGATCTCTACAAGAGGCAAAAAAAAAATTGAGAATACCCCCGACTTTATCTGTAAAACGGTTGCACCAATTTTCACCTAAAATAACATAAAAAAGAAAATCAAAATCCATTTGGGAGCTCCAATGCCACAGACGCGCACACAGACGCATTCACACACGCACACACTCACGTATATAGCGGCCAAATTTATACCACCTCTCTTTTTGTGTCGGAGCTAAAAATAATATTTATCGATGCTGGGTCTTTGTTCATTTCAACATTACATTTTATAGAATGAAAATATTGTCTATATGTGAGAAAGAAGTAAGGCTAGATACACTATTTTAAAGTATACCGTGTGTTAATGTACTGCCAAAATGCTAAATTCCAACACGGTGCTATGTAAGTAACCTGGGATTGTTTCTCAACATTATAACGTATAACTATTTGACAAGGCTAACAGTTTACTACAAGTTCAATGCGAATAATGCAATTTTCCATAGTTTATTACATTCCTTCCGATATTAGTATTTCCAATTGTTATGCCATAGTGCTGCAATAGTGCCTCTTTACAAAGTAGGGAACATACAACAATTTTATTACATTGACACGACATCAGTATATTGAGATTATTTTATTTTATTGCGTTACAAATGTTATTATTATTACATTATTAGATAGTATATTGCCATAAATTTTACAAAGTTAGTCAATTCTATATAGTAATAGATTTCGCTCGTAATATTAGTGATCTGTAAAAGCCAAAAAAAATTTCCCAAGTTTAGAAAATCTTTACGATCCGATATTTATTAAGAATATTTTGTATTTTATTAATAAAGTATGATGTTTATGTAAATGCTGTTTTTTTTAGATTCCTTGTGTAATTGACAGAGTGAGCGCCCAATCTGAAGCGTCTCCGTTCAGCTTGGGCAAAATTGCTTTCGTATGTCCGGATTTCCGGTTGTTCTCCTATACAGGTCGCATTTCTCATGAAATTGTATTAGCAGTTTAAATAATTATGTAAAGTAAAATCATTCTGAATGTGCACACTCCACAAAAAAAATCATACACAAATGTATGTCAAAACACTCGATCGTTTGACAAATTTGATGGAGGGGCGTGCACATTTAAAATGGTACTCTACAATATTTTTTTGTCAATTCAGTTTTTGGACATTTAGATATATCAAAGTGATATATATACGGCATAATCTGGGAATCTTCAAGAGTGAATAGGTACCTTCTAGGTAAGCATGCTACATCTTCGGCCGCTTTGTCACTCCATCAGGTAAGATTATTTTCAAATGCTTGCCTATCGGGCATAAAAGGAGAAATATATGGGGGAAACGTAAAAAAAACATATTTCAGCCATTTCGAAAAAAACCCTCGCTTTTTTTTTCGAAATGGCAATTATTTAAGTATAAGTTACATACAGATAGAAAAAAACACATTTCTTATTACAAAATAGTCTTTATTATTGATAATCGTCTTGGTCTTAAGAAATTGAGTCACAATGCTTATAATTTAGTGTACATTATCAAAATGTACATATGAGGTATACTTATCCCTAAATCTAGGTACTACAATATGTATTCTCGCTCTTCATCCATACACAATCATTAAACATTGTAAATCAAAATAAAATAATTTAAATATAGAACTACGTCAGCATCACCCAAGATCCTGTCACATACAAAGTTAATTAATTAATAATTGTAAATGTAACAAGACCTCTCACTGACCGCAGATAGATGCCTCGGTTATTTCCTCTCTAAAGTGAAGGGCAAATAATATTTAAGTAGACTGTATAGCGTAGATATATTGTAAACTAACCGTGTCCCGCGGCTTCGCCCGCTATTATAAATTAAAAAGTAGCCTATGTGTTAGTCTTAGGTATAAGCTATGTACGTTCGAAATCCGTGCAGCCGTTAAAGCGTGAACAAACATACTTACACACTTACACATTTATAATATTAGTAGAATAGTTACTCTGTGGCGTCACAGTACACAAAGAGTATACTTTTTGTACCTATGTACAGTATATAACATGCAGTGCGACAAGGATTATGTAAGTACTGTAAGCACATTGCAGGGAGTAAATGTATGCGGAAGATGCGGTGTGTTACTGTTTAATACTATAATTTCGCTAGGTAACTCTGAGTATGTAACACTGAGCATTGTAGTAGGTAACACTATATTTAACAGCAGAGATATAACAATTCGTTGTGTAAGGCTACATTACTGAATACCTACATCTCCAAACATAACAAAAAATAGACTTTTTAAAATTTATGAATCTATTTAATATTTATTTGATACTTAAATCCTTCGTTTGAAGTTCTTACTGAGACTTAAAACACGCATATCATATTCATATTGCAACAAATAGCCACAAACTTTAATTTAAGTATAATTGAGATTTATCTATTTAGTTTAAATGATAGCTTATTACATAATATTTCTATTGCGTCAACATTTAGAACGGATTTTGGAAGCTCCAGTTTGGCTTAAGGATAATTTCTGGACACGTCCAGGATTTTGGCAGGAAGAAACTGTCGTTTTCTGAAGGCGGGCAGTTTTTACGCGCGAAGTATTCCATCGGGTACAGACTCCATAGAATACCTGGAAACCAAATATTGCTGATATCATGTTATTTATACTTAAGTGAGTATCTATAGGTACCCAAGTCCTAATTCTCTTCCCGTGTGAGTCAACCTGGGAACAAATATACTGGCTGTTCTGCGCTCCATAACATGCATTTAGTCTGAAAGTATAGGTCATTTTAAAGCAAGTAATCGGCAGACCTTGTAAGTGAGGCAAATTTCGATAGAGCGTCAACAGCTTAACTTCGGGCAACGACTAAAAAGGGCCAAAAGGAAGGATTAATAAATAGCTATCTAAAAATACGATAAGTTCTTAAATACTTGTTTGTTTAGGAGATACAAAGAGTAGTTTTGATTTACTCTTCATACTGAGATATTTTTTTTTACCGAACAAAACACAAAAAAGGAGGAGGTACTCAAGCCGACTGTATTGTTTTTATTTTATTTTTTGTGTTTTGTTACCTCATAACTTCGTTCCACGTGAACCGATTTTGAATTATTTTTTTGTTTGATAGACGTTGCTTTCCAGTTGGTCCCATTTCAATTTGATCAAGATCTGATTAGTAGTTCTTGAAATATCGTCAATAATACGTGTTTAGTACATCTAATCTGATCAAAGTTCCGAAGTAAAGTGAAGTCAGTTTTTTTAAGCTTTGCTTGCGTTTAATTATCTATACCACAGCTTGGTAGCATCGAGCGAAGTAGCCTGTTCTGTGTTCTTTATTAAAACTATAAACTAAAAAAAACTGGATCTGTTTGTTACCAATATATTGCTATATCTCTGGAAGTCTGGACTGATGTCGATAAAATTTGGCAGAGAAATATAATAATATATTTGAATTATAGAAAAGGACATGGACCTCTATTACCCTGAAATAATCAGTTCTTACCCACCGTACACCTTCTGAGACCACCTGGAGGAACCGTGGATTTTTTTACATTGGCTCACCTTTAATAATTATAAATAATATTAGGTATAATTATAATTCCTTTGCACTTCAAATCTAAAGAGTTTGATAACAAGGTAGGCACAGGACATTTAATATTTTCCAATAGGTACCCAGGTGTACAAAAGTGAGCCGTTGTAAAAAAAAAATCCGCGGTTCACTCAGATGATCTCAGGAAATGGACGGTGGGTACCTAAGAACTGATAATAATGCATCGGTAACGAGTACGTACCGCGGGCACGGGATGGCCTCTACACATGTATATACCATTTGAGATGGGGCGCAGCGCAGATATATAGGTGCATCACATATCTATATGTGAAGGCCAATAGTTACCTACTAAATGAACTCAAAGAAGAATAAGTACAAAAACTATAATTAAACGCAAGCAAAGCTTAAAACCGACTTCACTGCTTTATCTTCGGAACCTTGATCAGATTTAATGTAGGTATTAAATACGCACTATTGACGATAACTCAAAAACTAGAAATCAGATCTTAATCAAATTTCAATGGGACCACATGAAAAGCACCAGCTTTCAAATAAAAAAATAATCATAAAAATCGGCTCACAACGAAAGAAGTTATGAGGTAACTTTGAAGTCGGTTAAAAACGAGAACATTGTGAATGTAGTCCACAGAGTACGCATTATTGAAGATATTTCGTAGTACTACTGATCAGATATTGATCAAATTTAAATGGGACCGATTGGAAAGCAACATTTTTCTAACTAAAAAAATATTCCGAATACGGTGCACGTGGAAAGAAGTTATAAGGTAACACGCATAAAAAAAAACAGTCGACTTGAGTACCTCCTCCTTTTTTGTGAAGTCGGTAAAAAATTTTGACGCATGGGATCTCGCAAACGGTACGCTTGGCATAAATATGACATACCAAAATCTAGAGGGCACCATTTTCAATTTAATGTGAAGTCACATAGTCACAAACAAGACACTCCCGAAAATACCTCATTTGTCAAATTAAGACAAGTATTTTGGAAGTTATGAGGGAACAGTGGATACATAGTTACACACTTACCGGTCAAAAACATAACCCTCCCTTTTGCTTCGTCATAGTCGAATAAAAAGTAAATAAAACAAATATAATTCAACAAAAACACCAATGTCTGTAGTTTTGACGCAATGTTTGTGTTTGCATTGCAATCGTGTTTATTCCTGTTTGGGCACGGGCGGATCCGTTTATTATGCAAACCCAATTGATTCTGCGGTCACTGAACGTGTTTTGGCAACACTTGACTTCCGAGCCTCTACAACTACTAGTCGATTTAATTGGTTTTGCTCGCGCGACTGTTAAATAAGTCGACCATCTGTAGTCTATACAAGCTGTTACAGAAAAGTGTAGTAATACTTGGTTGTGATTATGTGTACCTATCGTGCCAGGAATCATCTGCCATAGAACTATTGTCGAAATCGGTGATATTTTTTTCCAAACAAAAATTAAAAAATGTGCCATAATATAATGTTCAAACATTTTTAACAACCATAACTACGGTTAAGTACATCTGTGGTGACTTTGACCTTTGATATTGCCACCACTGTCAGACGTCTAGTTCCAACGACTGTGGTGTAGAACGGTAGCTGATGAATTAGGGTTGCAAATGATAACATTTTGTAGAACTTAAATTCATCATAAGTCAATATTCAATAATATTCATGCTGCTGCCGCGAATTCAGAAATTCCTGTTAGACTCCATACATGTATAGATGCGGGTCTTGAGTATTACTACAACTTTCTGTTACACATTGTAGATACTGCCTAAATTCATGTTGAACATTGGCAAGAAAAGGTCTATGCAGATGAAAGCTGTAATCGGTGATATCAATGGAAATTGGGTACGCCCTCTAAGTGCGCCCTTTCATTTCATTTCGTACTAGGTATAAGTTGAATTTGCTATGTTTGGGATTTTTTTGGGAACCCTTTGCCAAAAGGGATAAAGAGAAGTAGCTACCCTATGTGACTACCACACCACTGAAATTTTCTGTTGAGGAAGAAAATTAAAAATATCGTGTGTCGTCACTATGAAATAGTACCTACTTACGGGTACTGAAGGGGGGGATACACCTTCATCCCAATGACACTGAATGATGGTTCGAGACGGTGAGTGAGGGCGATGGTCCGACACATATTTTCACATTCTTGTCTTAATTGGAACCTACATATGATATTGATTACCAAATCTAAGGTTTTCGATTTTTATTTGTTCTGGAGTGAACATAATCACAAACAATAATTACTGTAAATTCGACACTATCCGTAGCTTAGATATTATGAATGAACTTAGGTATCTAATGGATTTGCATAGTCTGCAACCAGACAATGTGAAACCAAATGGTGGCTCCTACTGCAAATTTCCTTTAACCGTTCCGGCTCAAGAGACAATGTATATAATATATACCTATCTTCCTAATAATTTATACCTACTTGCGATTGGCGAGATATAAAAAACAGCTACAAAAGCTACCTATAAAAAAACAGTAATGGTAAACCTAAATATAGAATGTTGGGAATAAAATATGAATGCTAATAAAAGCTAAATCTTACTTTTCGTAAGAGTGGAAAAGATACTAACAAAAAGCTGGTTATTTTTAACCGACTTAAAAAAGGAGGAATTTTTCCATTCGTAGGAATCTTTTTTTTATGTAACTATAGTTATTACTCGAAGACCTTTGGATCGATTCGAGAAATTATTTTTTGTTTAAAAGGGTAAAAATGTTTACTTCCCTAGTGATCCCATTATAATTTGATCAAGATCTGATTGAAGTCGGTTATTAGATTTTTAAACTCGTATATTACGAATGTTACCGTCGTCTGTAAAGTTTCAATAACTTACCGTTTCCTATGAAGAATGTCAGCCACATGATCAGGTTGAAAATATTGGGGAACCGTCGTCCGCTGGTAGAAGTGACGGGCAGCATCGAAACCCCAAATACCCCAAACTCTACTAGAAGAACGGGGTAAAAAAATCCAAATGATAGCGCTAGGATGATCTCGTGCGCCACCGATGAGATCTAATAAGATAAACACTATATTATTTACAAGTCCGTTGGTACATACACAATCTTTGAAATTTATAATATTAGTGTAATTCGTGTAGTCACAATATAATCACTCTACTTAATAATAGTAATAGGTTTTATAAATCTCAAAGTTTGTGTGTAAGTGTGTATATATGTTGGTTCTGGTTGTGTTTATTATCAAAAATGTATAAGTGATATGCATGTGATATTGTCAAAAATGAATTGGTTTTGTATTGTGTGTGTGATGTGAATGTTTTCGGCACCTAAAACACAAGTCAGCGAACTTAGTGTGGTGCTGAGATTTTTTTTATGTTTTACGTTAATGCTAGTTTTCTGTTCACCTTGTAACGAATCAACGGATTTGGATGAAATTGGGAATGTACATAGCTTATACCGAGGACTAAAACATAGGCTACATTTTGACTAAATAAACGCGGTCGAAGCCGCGTGGCGATGGCTAGTACTACATAAAATCTAGAATTGAAGCGGTGACAGCACATAACAAAATACCGTTAATTAAATCTTAATACTGGTAGCGCGGTCCCCCTGGTAAATTATACTAATAATTATCTTAGTCAGTGGTCGTATGCTATACCCACCCTAACAAAACAATACATTCTAACATCATAACCTTTTGGGCAAAGTGGCAAACAACTATCCATTGAACATTACAATTAATATATATAGATATGTTAAATGCATTGAAATAGTATATTATGTGTTATTTAACGATATATATTAAATTATTTGTACATTATAATTTTAGATGAGACTATTTTCTTGTTTCTTATTTTCTGACAATATGGGAGTCTTATAAGACTTATAAGTCGCGAGTGAATAGGCATCTTCCAGGTAAACTTCATCGTCGACCGCGTCGCTTACCATCAGGTGAGATAGTGGTCAAACGTTAGCCTATCTTGAATAAAAATAAATATTTTTACGTCTTTTACAAATGGATGATGCTATTCAGTTTGTCATGCGGTCCATAAAATAATGGGTATTGTAGTAGGTAACTCCTGCGCAAATTCTTTGAAATTTAAACGCTAGAACACGTGATAGCGATAGCTGCTAGCAAACTTGATACGTCGATAATCAATATCGATAGTACATAAGTAGGTATATCTAATTGCCTAGCAAATGAAGTGGGTCGTGACTTTAGATTAGGACCAATTTGTGCCGCACAGCGCGTATTACGACTCAATTTAGAGTTTAATTAGAACACAGTAGGGCGGAAAGATAAGGAAAAATGGCGATGTTGATGCAACTTGGCATTTAGTTTAATAGGACATTTCGTTGAAAGTAATGTGGTGTACGCGTAACGCTTGCATAAAGTATTTTTGTTATTTTTTTCACGTCACATTGTTGGGAAAACTTAAATTGCGGTGCTTTGATAGGAAAAAAATGCATGGCAACCCTTATTTTTATTTCGATGTTACCATTACACACCCAGACAGACAGCGCCGTGTTACCCTCATTTAAAATATCGTTTATTCGCTCAAAACGTTTCGCAAAAATATATAGAAAAGCCAAAAAATGAAGTGCTTTGTCGTCTTTCGTGTTTCTCAAAGAATACAATTTGGCTGTGTTCAAAAATCAAGATAAAAGAAAAATTGAAAAGTGTTGAAAGTTGTCAATACGAGATAGAAATCGATTCCAAAAGCAGAAGGAGGTCAGTTAGCCTTCTTATTAAAGTGCACTAATTAAAAAAGTAACTATATTACTTACGAAAAAGACCATAAATGTAGAAAGCGCCCGACCAGCGTACGGCGTTAATGGCTTGTACATGTAGACACGCAGCCAAGAGTATACCACGCGGTTCCACAGCCGGAAGTAGTTAGAAAAACGTGATGCAGTCCACCATTCCTACAGAAAAATCTAAGTTTGAGAAATATAGCCTAGCATAGTACAAATTTTACCTAAATAAAAAGCGTACCAAACGAATAACACGTAAATATAACATATGGAAATTTTGTTTGTGGATTGCATTTTCTTATCCTAAAACATAAGTTATCTATGTGAACACTATGAGCCAATTGCTTATATTTCCCAAAAATCTATAGATATACACAGCAAACACCAACATAACTTATGAATCGAGATTATAGCTAACTCAAGTCCTCAAGCCCACTACCAGTGGGTAGCGTTCCCATCATGCTAACGGCATTGTCTCTCTGAATTGCAATGTTAATACGTTGAGCCAAATAAATAAAACAAACGCGTTCACACTCACAGCCCCAAACTAAGTTCGATGACTTGTGTCGTGGGTGCCGGAAACATTTACATCACCTACCCAAATCACAACTAGAACCAGAAACACAAATTTTCCTTGAAGAGGAAATCTTTATTTTTCCGCCGGGAATCGAACCCGATACCCCTGCTCGGAAGGCGAACGCTCACCCAACTAAGCTAATTGGCAGTTAAAATAAACGAATTAATTTCAAATTACTATGATTACGAAGTAATGTATCGTATACGTGGTAATATTATACAGTAATTTCAAAATCGTAGCGACTGCTACGAATTAAGTAGAAAGCTACACATTCGCTACACGTGCTACGAAATAATTTAACCTTTGACTTTTCAGTGAGCTTTCAAACATTTGCCGATTATTACTAAGTATGGTAGTTCTTGTAATTTAGTACGTTCGCCGCGGCTTACATTCGCAAACATATTCCAATACAGCAAGTAGAGCAAGTATCAACGCAACTGTTGTGGTATGTAAACTCATTTCATGTGTAAACTGGTTTCAAACTAAAACTAAACCTCCTTTTACTATTAAAGTTTTCGTGAGAATCAATTCTATAACAAACTTCCTTTACCAAATGTTTCATTCGATAGTATGACTATGATTAAAGAATACATAATACCACTTTGGTGGTAAGGCGTTCTGTTTTGAGTTAGATATTCTATGTTATACTCGTATCTGATATACTTAACTACATAATTTCATCCGATTGTGACCAAACTTTGCAGAGTTTGAACCAGAGGAAGCATTGCTGTTTTTATTTTTTTGTGTCTGATTGGCTGTCGTTTCACTACAATCTCACCTCAGGGAAAGCAAGAAAACCATATTGTTTGAACGAGAGAAACCAGTATGTAGAGGCATACAGGTTTCTTTGTTTCAAACAATTTTTACACGTTGCAAATCTTTCTTTTTTTATAAATTTGGATAGTCTACGCCTGTCTGACTTGATAAAGTAGGTACTAGGAAGACGTAAACATGAAAGAGGTAATAATATAGTCAACATTACAACATGCATGACTTACTTCATAAAACAGCCTGTCTCCGAAGGTCATAATTTCAGCGAATGCGTTGAGCCAGGCGTGGAGCAAGCAGTAAAACCCAGAGAGGAACGATATCACCCCGGGAAGGACGCACGCGAACATTCCTCGGACTACAGTTCCTACTTCTATCTGCAACAAACCAATACACTAAAATATCAAAAACCAGACACATTTAAAGTAAACTTACCTAATATACACTTTTTCATTAATAAGTCATACTCTTATAACGCAATTTATATAAGAACTTTATCACAGCTGTATTATAGAAATTGTATTTTGCATAATTTTCCAAAACCTGTGATTCTTTGAGTGTTAATGTGTAATGGTGGATTATTAACCTTGAATACTTAGTAAATGTGCATAAGTGTAGGCAAGTCAAACAAAGTTGTAAAATGTGATTTTCGCCTTCGCTCCAAAACTCCAATGTGCATTTAGCCAGTGTCAAGTAATAATATATTTCATATTATAAGTCTTAGTAACACTAAAAGTCAAGGTCTAGTCATAGTCAAGTCATGCCCTAGTAATGTGGTAGAAACTTTACAAGAACTTCTATTGGAGTTTTGGAGCGAAGGCGAAAATCACGTTTTTCAACTTGTATGATTTGCGTACACTTATGCACGTTTACCTAGTATTAACGGTTAATAAGCCACCATTATTACAATTAACACTCAAAGAATCCACAGGTTTTGGAAAATTATACAAAATCAACAACGACATTTTTTCACTTTCACGGCAAAACTCTTGCACGCTATTTCTGCACCATATAGACCGGATTACTCAATGGGTGATTCCCAGAAATAATTTATTGTATAATTTTATATCACGCTCGATTACTATCTGGCACTCGAAAAGTCGCAACTGTAAGTGGACGGCCTCCAGTAAAAGCAACGCTTAATATTACGTCCTTTTCAAGTTGTTTTCAAAATTAATCTACTAATCCCAGAGGATTTATTTTAACAATCCAATCTTCCTACGCTGTTAATTTATTAAACTCCTTCCTCTGAGTAATATTTAAAGGCATACCGATAAAGAGGCGTTGATAAATAAACAAACGAAACGCAAACGCATTTACACTCACAGCTCCACACTAAGTTCAAAGACTTGTATCGTGGGTGCCGGAAACATTCACATTGTGATGTGAATGTTTCCGGCACACATTACACCCAGAACTAGAAGCATAGATATCCCTAGGGAAGGAATTTTTGCTCCAGCCGGGAATCGAATCCAGGACCCGCGGCGCAGAGGGCGGAGACCTGTCCATTGCGCCAACTGGGTTCACAAATTTATTGTAAATACTATATAACTACTGGTTAGTTACACATATGTGGCTAGTTCTTATTATGAAGGAATATTAACGGAACGTTTTAGTCCCATACTTTTATTTCATAAATTTAGTATGCAAAGTGGCCAGAGATCAAGGTTTTTACTTAAATAAGCTAAAGTTTTGTGGGTCAGACAAAATATAAAATATATAATATATAAATAATTAAAATATAGGCCTTTAAAAAAAAAATTAGGACAGACAAGTGATATATAGCACAGGAAAATGAGAATGAACTTTAAATATGTATAAAAATGCATAATAAGTTACGTGTATATATACTTGACAATATATATTTTATACATTGACTGAAAACCGTTAGAAAATATTATGACGTGAATGTTATTTTACTGCCAGGATAGTGAGAAATAACCAGGAAAGTGAGATTATTTAACACAAATTCTCATATTTATATATTATTAAGAACAATGAATTAGTATCACTTGGTCTTTGAAGCGTAATACTATAAATGTATCTTAAAGAGATCATTTAATCAACAAACTTAATGTATTCCATGTAGTAATTTTTTGTAGCAGCACATTTTTTCTTAAAGTATTTACTAGATCTTGCCCGCCACGACTTCATGCAGTGCCTTTTTTCACGATCGGTCATTTCAGATATTGTTTTTATTTTTCAGCAGTTCTTGACTTTAAGTAATGTTGTTTTTTCTTTTCTTTTAAAATAGTTAACTTCTCTGGGTAATTTTTAATTCGTTCATAAGGTTTTCGTTCATTTTCTCGCATTTGTGCGAGAAAATGATTGTTTTTTGGTTGTGGCATTTTCGTTTCTGTGGAAAAAAGGCCTCAACGTGTTAATACATTAAATTTTAGTAGGAAATTAGGAATCTAAGTGAATGTTTATCTCTTTCCTGTAATTTTATCACTTTTCTGTCTAAGAAGTCCAGACAAGTGATACACAGGAAAGTGATAATTTAGAGGTTTTTCATAATAAACAAAAAAACGCTGTATTTGAATGACATGTTAATGCTTTATAGTATATTTACACTAGGTATATTAATCAAAACAATAAAAAATATTGAAGTAATCCAAATATTGTTTACGTAAATACATACCATACAAGTGAGAAGTTGTCTGTCCCGAACGCGTCTGCGGTCGAAGAGATCTTCGTCACAACTGTCTGATTAGCTTTTAGGCGGAACTTTAAGCGGCATTGAGTCCATTTTACTACGTATTTTGTGTCGGAAATCTGGCAACAGCCCTCATAATTCAATTTATTGGTATTCTTGAGATGTTTTTAGCTGACAGGAATGTGATACGCAATTCTTGTCGCCCCTATTCTATGATGAAATATCGACTAAAAATAGGAAGATACACAACTTCTTTTTAGGTTTTAGCAAAGTTTTATGAATTTTTACAGTGATAAGATAATACTATCTTTGAATTATATACTTATTTTACGTATTTTGTGGGTAGAAGCTTGCGTTTTGTAAAATCGCCCCACAGGAAAGTAACAATTTTGCTCATGTTTAGGCATTTTTCACCAAAAAGATGTTTTCGTATCTAGCTGAATTTCAGTGCCCATATAGAAGCCAATTAGTTTCATATTCCAGATTTAAAATAAATCAGAAATATTTAAAAACTAAGGAGCTATGAGTTGAGCGCACCAAAATTCCTTCACTATGAGAACTAGCCATGTATAGATTGATTTCAGTTCTTTTATTGATATGTAGTTATAAAGTGAAAGTACTAAATAACAATGCATAATGTTGTCATAAAATTAATCAAACAATAAGGGATCGTTGCGTCAAAGAGGTTTTATTTAAATGTGCGTGTTTCTTTATTATAATTGCAGTCATAACTAAATATAAGAACGATAAAATGCATGTAAGTTTGTGTGTGTTTATGAAAGTTTGTTACCACGTATCTCCGTAACGAATAAACCGATTTTGATCAAGTTTAGAATGTAGATAGTTTAGATTCCGGAATAACACATAGGCTACTTTTTAACTTTATTAACGCGGGCGAAGCCGCTGGGCACAACTAGTTGCTGAATTAATGTATTGACATTGCCTGGAGAATACCGATTGGTTACCGATCCACCCACAGAGCTTGGAATAAATTCATCGCAGCACTCATAAAAAAATTTTAGTCAACTCAATACAATAATACCTGCAATTGACGACTACCCACTTTTTGTCATATCAGTCGTCTGTCCAGTTGACGAAATCAAAAAGTGATTTATTTTATCATTTACATCTGTACAAAAATCTATATGTGTTCGATTAGCGAAATAAAAATCGTTACAAATTTCTAGTTTCACCAATTGGACACATGTGTCCATATCTGTTTGTCAATTGATTAATACTAAACTCGATATACATCGATGTACTCGTACTCACGACTGAATATAGGTAACATAACACATGCAATGTTGCGACCTGAGTTTCACGTATAATATTTTCAGATCGAATTTACATATCTATTATAACACCTACTTGAAGTTTGTGTATTAAATATAAATAAAAGTTTAGCCGCGAAAATGAAAAAATGACGTTGATTTTGCATAGTTTTCCAAAACCTATGATTCTTCGAGTGTTAATGTGTAATAATGGTAGATTATTGATACCAAGTTGAAAAACGTGGTTTTCGCCTTCGCTCTAAAACTCCAATAGAAGTTCTAGTAAAGTTTCTACCACTTTACTAGGGCATGACTTGACTATGACTAGACCTTGACTCTTTTACTTGACTTTGACTTGTTACTAGGACTTTTAGTATTAAATACAATTGAAATGTATTATAACTTGACACTGGCTAAATGCACAAGATTGCGAAGCCAAAATTAAAAGATAAAAAATTAAGTTAAATATAAATAAGAAGTTAATAACTTACACTAGGATTTTTTCCGAAATCAGACCAATAGGGCAGGATGAATCTCTCCCAAAGGAAGCTGTTATAAAACACGATCGCTGCCACTTCCACAAAATGATACGCCACCACACCCCATCTAATCTTCTTTGTCCTGAATATGAAATGAAAAATAAACATGATTTGTTACTCTGCGTGATAAACCACCGAGTCACACGCGAGATCACATTTATTATTAATATTAAGGCTCGGGGTCAAGCACACGGTTATTTTTGTGGGATAGATGCGTTTTGAGATTAGATACCCTATCATTAGGGTTACAAGATATATTTCATATGTGAAAATACGATACTCAAGGGTCAACATGTTAACGTCCGAGGTCACAGTGACCTCGGACGTCAACTTGAACTCTTTTTTTGTAATGGATCCAGAAAAATTACATTATTATCTCTAAATTAGTCTTTAATTTTTTAATATATGATAACTAAAAGTGCTCCGTGGTAACAACCGCTTTAATTAATAATGTATCAGATTCTATTGAGATCTATTACACGTATCAGAATAAAAGGTAACATAACATAACGTAAACGCTTTCACACTCACAGCCCCACACTATAAGTTCGACGATTGTGGGCAACATTCATATCACACAAACAATCACAGCCAGAACCCAAACTTTCCTTGGGGAGAAAACTTGTGTTCACGTCGGGAATCGAACCCGATACCCCTGCTTAGAAGGCGAACGCCCATACAGCCAAGCCAACGGGCAGTTCAAAAAAGTTCAAGTAACAACTTTCCATTTGTATGTCAAATTTGGCCATCTAATTAATTTCAATTTAACAATAATAACTTTTAACGAATTTTATAACGTATATTTTACATTAATGACATTGGAATTTTTATTCCATGACCTTTGTTAGAATAATGCAAACTGGTAGATCGGCTCGAACTGAGACATTTTCCCTAACAGAGAAAAACTTTTGAGGTTAATTGCTTATAACTAATTGAATCAACAATTGTTTGATTTTTCGTATTTGTTGTATTGGTAAAGAATAAAATGGATATTATAGTTCCAGCTTTAAATGTGTAGCCGTTTTTGAGATAGACCTCGGGACAAAATAGGTCTAAAAACACTGATTTTGGTGGCCTACCAAATTGTTAATTTCCAACATAGATTTTTTCTAAAACAGGTTTCGCACTTTACTCTTTTAACGATACCCAAAAAATAAAAAATTTTTGCTATCTACCTACATATATGGGTGCCGCCCCCTTAATATTGTAATTTACTTTATTTTAAGATATAATTTGATAAATTTCAGGAAAACGCACCCTAATTCGTTCAATGAGCAGCCACAATGTCCGTCTTAAAATCTTTTTAGGCTATATATAATGTGTAAGTACCACTTTCATTATGTTTTTTTTTTATTTTTATATTTGTGACAGGCTAGTGTTTGACCACTATCTCACCTGATGGTAAGTGACGATGTGATCGAAGCTGGTAAACACACTAGACCTGGAATACGCAGGCTCTCAAGGATAACTGCCGGAACACCGTATTTGGCTTGGTGGCAGACTTTCAACTATGTATATTATTGGATAGGGGAAAAGGTAGTGAAATAATACCTACCCATTTAGAAATAAAGCACGGAAACGAGAACACCAAAGTCACCAAATAGTCTGGTTTCGGTTTGTATTATTTCGTAACTTAATTGAGTCGATTCGAGTATAATTAATTATCCAACAAATAAGGCTTATAATATTATACAAGTTACCTTGGATAGTGGTCTCTATACAGGAGCGTGGGCGCAAACAGAAAGTAGAGATAATGTCCAAACGAAGGCAGTGGCGTGCTACCACCAAAACAGCGGGGACCGCAAGTTACAGCCGCTGCGTGGATTTTCATCGCTAGTCGAAACTGAAAAAAATTATATAATTATATTTTTTTATATGAAAAGAAATGTGCTTATTCGATAAATAGAGTATCCATACTGTACTAATCGTTTATAAGTCCTATTATACGATGTGAAAATGCCTGATTGTTGCAATAAAAAAAACGTTTATAGTCGTAGCGGTATATGTTATATGTTATCATAGCAAACGTTTATGGAGCCGCTTTCTTTATAATTTTGTTAAAGTAGAAAGACGGAAAAGTTTTCCTTTATACCTACCTGACACAAATGAGATTTTAACTTATAACGTACCTATGTTTCGTATTCTACTTACTTACAGAGAAAACAAAAAGCAAATAAAAAAAAAATATATATATTCATATTCATTTATTAATTTATTCTACTGTAACATTTGTATGTACAATACTGAAAGAGACCGAGTCCCACGACACAGGACTCATCCGTGTGGGATTCTGGGCTCACCAGAAGTAACATTATATGTAATTGTAATGTTAGTTGTGTCTAAAAATGTATATGTCAATGAATAAAAAAAAAATTACTACACAAAATCCAAAGCTTTCATACTCACACTATGTTTATTTGGTTGTTTCGTAGGTGCCATAAATATTCACAACAGACGCAGAAAGCAGAACTTACTAACGGGTCCATCAATATTACTAATTAAAAATAGCAAATAAAAGTGGCAAAATCTAAATTTTGTAAATGGGGTATATTCGGGTAATCTCGACGGAATCTGTAAAACGACCGATTAAGTCACCTTTAAAAAAAAATCTAAAACATAAACTTATAACACCCCTCTTTTTCGTCGTGGGTTAACCACCAGCTTTACGTTGAGGATAGGAAAGGTCTTGATTCTGAGTTACATTTTGTTTGTGGTCGTTACAGCATTTCTTAAATTTTGAACCGACTTCAAAAAAAGAAGGAGGTTTTCAATTCGACTGTTATTTTTTTATGTGTCATATCCTCATAACTTCTTTCGTTGTGAACCAATTTTTATGTTTTTTTTTGAAGATGGTGCTTTCCATGTGGTCTTATTTGAATTTCATCAAGATCTGACTAGCAGTCTTTGAGTTATCCTCAATAATGCGCATTTAGTGGACTACATTGATGATGTTCTCGTTTTTAACCGACTTCAAAAGTTACCTCATAACTTCTTTCGTTATGAGCCGATTTTGATGATTATTTTTTATTTGAAAGCTGATGCTTTCCATGTGGTCCCATTTCAATATGATCAAGATCTGAACCTGAAGAACCGTAGGTATGTCAACCATAAATGGATGATATATGTTGTTAGATGGTAAAACGGGCATGGGGGAATTAACTCGTGTAATTCCTGCGCACATTCGCCAAAATGTAACTGATAGAAAACCGATAGGCTCGCGACCTTACGTCGGTGACCGAGACCAATTTATCATCGTCAATGAGAATTTTTGCTCGTCGGTCGATGGACTCAATAGCTTCAAGCTGGTACTTGGCTGATCCATCCCAAAGGTGGCCGCAGTACTCCATACACGATCGGACTTGAGCTTGATATATATTGAGAAGCTGTCCCGGTGTGAAGTACTGCCTAACCTTTGCGAGGATACCCAGTTTCTTAGCGGCCAGCTGGGCTTTGGCTTCAATGAAGGCGCCGAAGTTAAGATTAGACGACAAGGAAACGCCAAGAAGCTCGAGTTTGTTTCCTACCGGTATTGGCACCTCTCGATAGGTAGAAGATAGGAGGAAAGGTCTCCGTTTTGCGGAAAAAAGACACGCCTGTGTTTAAGATGTGTTAACCTGAACTAAATTGGCATCGCCCCAATCGGCCACAGCCAACAGGCTCTCATTTAATCGGTTAATTATCACTAGTTTTTGAGTTATCGTCAATAATGCGTGTTTAATACATTAAATCTAATCAAGGTTCCAAATATAAAGCGGTGAAGTCGGCTTTGTTTAAGCTTTGATTGCGTTTAATTATATGCCTTATATTGCACTTAATTAAATGAAGTTAAATAGCTCTTTTTCAAACTGAATATCAATACTCTTTATTTCACAACCATTCATGCTTCAGTCACAAAGTAATTTCAATTCGAAATAAAGCGAAATGGCAATTATTCAAAAAGTGATTAACAGAGTTCAGTTATAAATTATAACACAAATATTAAGTTTGTTCGCAGGTGGGCTTAAAAGTTAATTAAATTCTTTGGATAAGCGAGGTCAGAGCCTTCAAAATGGTTATTATAATAAAGTTAAGGGTCGCTCTCGGTGCATTTAGTTGTCACCTGGGCGATAACTCAGTTCTAAGAAAAGAGGTCCTAAGAACGTAGTCCTAAGAAAAGAGTTTTTACTGCCCGTTAGCTAAATTTTTCTTTTATGCAACATATGCAAGCATTTGACCGCTATCTCACTTGATGGAAAGTGACGATGCGGCCGAAGATGAAACATGCTTGCCTACTAGAAGATACCTATTCACTCTAGAATATAATGATGGATATAAAATGGATGCGCGTTCGTGTTTGCGTTCGCAATGGCTATCGGGTTTGCTTCCCGGTAGAAGCGCAAGTTTTCTCCTCAAGGGAAATGTGTGTTTTTGGTTGTGGGTGTGATTATGTTTGATGGAAATGTTTCCGGCACCCAACACAAGACATCGAACTTAGTGTGGGTGAGTGTTAAGGCGTTTATGTTTATTTTTACCCTATTGAGCGACGCAATGGAGGGTAATGTGTTTATCAGCCTATGTATTTGTTTGTTTCTTTAATGGCATCTTATATACCAAACGCGTGGGCTGATTTTCATGATTTTTACTTCAATCGATTTGTCTTAATCTTGCGAGTATCATTAAAGACAACAGTAGGTACCTAATCAAAATTACTGACAGCCAGACACCATATTGTGAAAAAAGAAATTGACGAACTGTGTTAAGTGGGGTATGATTGAATAGGTATTTAAAAAACATCATTATGGTTCTTTTACCATTTTTCGTTTCGAATTACCATATATTACCATAATTTAAAAATTGATTATCAAACATTCCTACTTTATTTTTTAATACATATTAAATAAAATATCAAAAATTTAATTAAGTGATAAAATTCTCATATAGTCCTAACAGGTCTTATTAACGGAAAACTGTAATATAATATTTAAACACAAGCAAAGCTTAAAAATTCGACTTGACCGCATATATTTTGTTTTGTTTTGATTTTCTCAAAAACCGCTAAATCAATTTCGATAAAATTTATATGGGACTACCTTTGAAGTATGATCTACCAAACAAAAAATAAACATCAAAATCGATTCATAATTGGCGAAATTATCGCGTAACAGATATACAAAAAAACAGTTGAATTGACAACATCCTCCTTTTTTGAAGGCGGTTGAAAAGTAAGTTCACTTTATACGAAGTCGGGTTTCTTATTAGTACATTGAAGGAGTAAGTCTTAATTGGTCTTAAATTGAAGAAACTGTGTAACAATAAGTATAATTTTAATTAACTAGAATGTTGCCGAATTGTTGTAATTAAGAAATTAAAGTCTATTGAAATCTTGTTCATTAAAATCTTTTGAACCTTATGAAAAAGTTCAGTCGTTATTCACAGAAGCTTTAAAGTGTTGCCTATGGCGGGCAATTGAAAATTGTTATATACATTGATCTATTCTTCACGCCGGATTTTTGATACACTTACCATCGTTTCAGGGAAAGCCCGTGGAGAAATCTTCCCTGATTAGGTTTCATCAGGTAGTAAATGTATTCAAAATCGAACTAGGCCGTGTATCTTATGGGTAACTGTATTATTGTCCATCCGGGCGAAG
Organism: Lomographa bimaculata; assembly: GCA_948107665.1. Classification (NCBI taxonomy): domain Eukaryota; kingdom Metazoa; phylum Arthropoda; class Insecta; order Lepidoptera; family Geometridae; genus Lomographa; species Lomographa bimaculata. Next base: position 11,746,713 of record OX403589.1, read on the forward strand.
CCGGGCGGGTAAGCTAGTGTAAAATCATAATTGTTATTTACATAGCAAAAAAAATTTTTGGTCATCCCTAAATGCTTGTGTAAATACAATTATGTTCAACCGACTTCAAAAAAGGAGGTTCTCAATTCGACTGTATGTTTTTTTGTAGGTATGTTACGCGATAATTCCGCCAATTATGTATTTTTTTTGCTTGGTAGATTAAACCTCTGAAGTGGTCCTATATAAATTTTATCGAAATCGATCAAGCCAAAACCAAAATAAAAGCGGTGTAGTCGGATTTTTAAGCTTTGCTTTCATGTCTAAAATACAACAATAAATACCTATATCTCCATCTGAAAAATCTGTAAATAATTTAAAAAATCCGCTAAAGATATTATAAATGCTTATTACACATCCTAGAAATATCCACAACATCCACAAAGTATATCTACTGGGAAGTACCCACTTATTCCTTCTACGCATCTCTGTCAATTTTGGTTTCGATCGCTCATAGTAACAGAAACCTACTAAGATTTGGTTACATTAATATAAATTAAGTTTGAAAAGCCCATACAAATGTAAATTGCCGCAACTTAACCATCAACTCAATCAGGTGCAGACAGCGAAGGAAAAACAGTGAGATAACAAACACCCTATAGGAAAACAAGCAAAGTTTAATTGATTTATGATCAGCGTCAGGAAAGTTTCGAAACAAACTGCGTCATGTTTGTATTTTAATTAAAGCGGCATAGTGTAGGGTCGCCACTTGCTCGACGAGAACGGGTAAGTGCTCACTGCCTCGTCAGCGGCAGCTGGTTGCCGTTATTTACCGCTGCCAGCCCTGACAAGGGTCTCACCCAGGTGATTTATGTAACATTTCACTTTCAACACCATTTTAACGCTAAAATTCTCACATCTACCTTTATTTCTCAATACCGTTAAAACATTTTTCAGCATATTCTGTTAATGCTGCATATAAATCCGTTTGATATCACTGGAAATACAGCTTTAAGGGGTAGGTGTACGTCAATGCGAGCACCTTTTTTAACCACAGACAATTTTCCACCTTGCAGTTTTGCACATAAAGGTGCATGTTGCATAACTTATATGATGACTGTTACGCTAGGTCACGTGTGGCAATCTTAGATTTTTAATGGTTATGGGTAATGCGCCTCAAAAAAAAAATATGCTGAAGAAATCATTCGTCTAGTAAATATACGAATATGATATAAATTTCAGTGTTTGATTGAATTTAAACATTGTGTTTTTGGTTCTGGTTGTGATTGTGTGTGTGATGTGAATGTTTCCGGCACCCACGACTCAAGTCATCAAAATTAGCGTGGGGCTGTGAGTAAAAAAAATGACGGAACGAAATGTTTTCAAAAACAAAAATTATATTTTTTTCTTACATTTCGAATGTTATGAATATTCTAAGAAGAAGGACTCATGTATCATATCATACAGATGCCGACGAATACTTTTAATTATCAGAATTTGTTAATATTGCCGAGTAAAACGGTTACAAATTCACGCGTTTTAGGAGAAATTTTGTTATCACCCCCTTAAAGATGGTGCGACTTAATCACCGGCCTACACGGAAGCTGATGTGGGAAGTCAGCTAAGTAAGCGCTTTATTTGATATGATCTGTTTTCCTTATTACAAAAAGTGTGTTTGTCTGTTATTATATTTCTCATATGTCAGATGATATTGTCTTATTTATAATGTGCATTTTTATCAAAAACATGACTGAGGCGTTTGTACACTATCTGATTGGAAAAAGGGGTGTTTTGGAACTGTCCGGAGGTGTTCCATACTATCTATGGCTATAAGCTTATTAAATAATGATTGATAAGATATTTTTTTGCTAAATTTTAATTGTTTTTTTACTATGCTTTCGTTGTTAACTCATTTAATAAAAAGACGAAAGTTCAATACTAAAACCCGACTACTAGAACGAAATGGCTTCTTGTTTAAAAAAAAAAGTGTCACGTTATACCTTATTACTACATATTAGTGCTCTCGATGGTATCTATTTTTTTGTCAATACTTTATATAGAGTACCACGGATGCCATTTTGTTTAAACTAGTAATTCGCGCCGAACTGAGATCTCGCGCCTACATTTTGCCTCAAAGAGAAAAACTTTTGAGGTTACTTGCTTATAACTTTTTTTCCATTGTTTGATTTTTGTATTTGTTGTTCAAGTACAGGATATAACAAATATTATATATTACGTAAGTGTCAGCGTTCAGTAAGAAGCCGTTTTTTGAGATAGACCCCGGGACAAAATAGGTCTAAAAACAGTGACTTTGGTGGCCTATCAATTCGTTATTTTCCAACATAGATTTTTTTTAAACCGGTTTCGTACTCTACTTTAACTAATCAACTTATCAAGCCCTTTTCAACTATAATCCACAAGAATAGATAAAAAAATAAAAAATATTTTATTCCCACTTAAATGTATAGGAGCCCCCTTAATATTTTCATTTATATAATTTTAAATGTCATTTCTGTTTTTGGGCCGTAGTTTTACATATTCTATGAGAATTTGAAGTCATTCGCTTATATGGCTTCGACGCTAAATGCCTCTGACAGACGGACGGAAGGACGGATAAGTGCAAAATTTGGTTGATTTAATCGTAATGGAATTTTTAACTAATGCAATGTTTATCTTTTGATTACTCAGGCTTGGATCTAGTGATTTACCCAAGTAGTACTAGTTACAGTGTTAACATTTTGTGTTACAAATGGACGAAAAAAAATCTGAAACAGAACTTGCAAGTTACTTATCAACCATTCCTTAAAAATACCATTATAAACTGTATTGTAAGAGCAATAGAGTATAATATTGAATGCATTTGACCCAAACAATTAGATCGAAAACAACCTTCTCAGAATTTATATGATACATTTTTATTCGATAAGGCTAAATTCCATTGTTGAATATGATAGTTGTATTATATTAGTTAATTTTATTGGTTGATGGTTATTATCACCTCTAATACACACACGGAGCTAAAATGATAACCCTCTTTTTTACTTTGCCGTAGTCGGATAAATAGAGTGTTTAATATCTTCGGTTCTGCCAATAAACCATTATTAAAGGATAGCTTTGAACTAGTTAAAGTTGTCAAGAAGTGGAAGAAGTCTGTCTTACTTCCTGTCCATAATAACGCGTATTAAGTATATTAAGAATTCAGAGGCACCGCAAAGTTTTAACTTCCCCGAACGTCTTAATAATTAAAGTACTTATATTGTTTACGTTACGACTAACTTTTATGGCACAAATTGCTGCCTCGGTATCTACCTACATTGTTATAATAAGCCTTCAAGTTTCAGTAGTTTTCTGTATCTATTAGCTGTGTTGATCGTGAAATACGATTATGCGAGGAAAACAAATTACAACCTACAAATAGAGCATATTGTGAAAAGTTTTTTGTCACGCTAGCCTGTAACATCTGTATTGCCACCCGGCAATGTATTTTATAAGTAGGCATTGCATTCCGTGTGGCACTGCTATTTTTCAGGTCAGAAATTTGCCTATATTGTATAATTATTTTGTTTAAAAATTACGTATACCTATTACACTTTTGTACCAGTACCTGTAAGTGTGTTTGTATGCTGTTTTGGAAGCGTATAAATATTATACTTTCATAAGTGTATCCGTGATAAACAAACAAGAAATTCAATCAGTTTAGGGTTTGCTGGTATGATTTGAAAAGATCGGATTATACGGGTCGGATTATACTGTAGGTTGGTTTTGTATGTTGATCAACATTAATGCATGGTTAATATTTCCCCGTAGTACCTATCCCTTAAACGACTTCCGCTTACACAGGGCTAATTGGTTCTATATATAGCAACAAATGAACCCTTCAAAGGTTTAACTTAGAGTAAATGAATAATATATCAGACTAGTTTCTGCCCGCGACTTCGTTTGCAGGTAAAAAATCCGATCTCACGTGTAAATTCAGGTAATACACTAATAATCCAGGTAATAAACTGTGTGCCAAATTTCATCCAAATCTGTTCAGTAGTTTTGGCGTGATTGAGCAACAAATACCCATCCAGACTTTGACATTTATTACATTAAATAAAATATGTTCACCTAGTAGTTTAAGAGATACGGGTAGCAGTTATTATTACATGAGATCCGGGCCATATTAAATTTAAAACAGTGGGAATAAGATATTTTCCTGTGGTAAAATGTAGCCTATATTTTAACTTAGACCTCTAGCAATATTTTATAATATAGCGTGATGCGTGTACAAACATACAGACAGAAAGACAAAATTTAAAAACAATTGGTTTTGGCTTCTTTTGCTCTAGTAAATGCCTCCCATATTAGTTTCTCTTCAACATCTATAATGTACATATATGCATTGTCATCACCATCGCCATCATTTAAAACGCTTTCGTTGGATGCCTAGTCGGCGACCTTGAACAATCCTACGCTGCTTAAGAAGTTGAATGGTTTGGGTAGTTACTGCAGGGGGAAATGCACAATACACCGCAAGCGGGACGTCAGTGCAGGCCATATCGCTCTTACCACAAATTTAAATTAGAATGTAAAGACATCGACTTGTTAAAATTTTACTATAATTATGTATATACCTACATAGATGCGTGTACAAACATACAGACAGACAGGACTAAAATTCTAAAAATTGTTGTTTTGGCTTCTGTCGGCTTACAATTATTTTTCTTTTAAATTTTAACTTCTCTCATCTTATGGATTTAGCCAGTGTCAAGTTATAAAGTATTTCAATTAAATTTCATAATATAAGTCCTCGTCACAAGTCACAGTCAAAGTTAAGTAAAAGAGCCAAGTCATAGTCAATTCATGCCCCAATGAAGTGGTAGAAACTTTACTAGAACTTCTATTCGAGTTTTAGAGCGAAAACGAAAATCGCGTTTTTCAACTTTGTAAGATTGCCTACAATCGTGCTCGTTCACTAAATATTAACGGTTCACCATAACGACATATTAACACTCGAAAAATCACAAGTTTTAGAAAGTAGTCCAAAATCAACAACGCCATGTTTTCACTTTCGCGGCAAAACTCAAATTTTATTAGGTATATGTGTAGATATGGTATAAATAATACCTTACACACGAGTATTTCTATTTTTATTTGAAGTTCCATTTTCAAGTTCAGAAAATACGCAGCGCTTTCGCAATTTTAAAATTGAATTTGCATTTTGTTGGCTGCATAACTTTATCAGTTTCCAAGAAACAGTGATCGTTCGGCGCTTCCTTCCTCGCTATTGAAATTCCTCAGAGAATAACGTTATAAGATAAAGTAAAGACATTAAATTCATATATATATAAGAGTAATTTATTTTCAAAAGCATTTAAATTTGAACTGACCGATGTGACTTAAGTAGCTGGTATCGGGTGAGATTCGCGGTGGAAACACAAGTTTCTAGTTCTGGATGTGATTGTGTGTGTAATGTGAATGTTTTCGGCACCCGCGACACAAGTCGTCGAACTAGTTTCGGGGCTATGAGTGCTAATACGTTTATGTTTATGCGTTTTACGTTTATATTTTCTTGTAAGTTGATGCTCGTGAATACCAGGGCCTTTAAAACTGACAGAAAATATCAGTGGGTCAATCGAGTCCCATTTTTTCTGAAACTCCAAATTTGCACAGACCTCAGAAAAAATAACCAGACTATAACGCTACCTGCATTGTGGTTATTCCCGTCTCTTTGAATATGGACCAACAAGATAAACTGGCAAACGTCATCCATTTATGGTTGACATCCCACCTGATCGCTAGGAGCGTTTCGCTTCTACGTTTGTTATCCGTACTGCGAAGTGGATCTCATTGCCCGCGTATTTGTTCCCGAACGGTATAATTTGAGAGTCTTCAAGTCAAGAGTGAATAGGTATCTTCTAGGCAAGCATGCTACATTTTCGGCCGCATCATGGCTCTCCATCAGGTGAGATAGTGGCCTAATGCTTGCCTATCGATCATTAAAAAATGATATAGATTCGACGTAATTCTGGTCAATAAGTGCTTACTTAAAATGGTACTCACCATTTCGCAAGTAACAGTGACCGAGGAGGCCAGGGCAAGATGCTTCCTTCCAAGGTCCCAGATAGGAACTGATACTAAAGCCACCTGCACTGCAGCGACTCCCATCACTCCGAAAAATTTCCATATTTGACGTGACCCTGGAACATATATTAGGCCATTCCACTATATTGTAACTTAGTGGAGCGAAAACTTTTTAACTGGTTGGACTGAAATTTAGCGCATAGATAGATATAGTGACCTAAAATAACATACAAGATAGTTTTTATCAACATTATCATTATTTATTATACTTAACGCGGGTGAAACCGCGGAGCTATACATCTAATTGTTCAATAAGGTTCTTGCTAGTTCAATACATTTAAGGAATACGCTGAAGTAAGTCTTCATACAAAGGGGTTATAGAAAAAAGTATAGTTTTAGTAACTAAACCAAATCTAATATACTTATAACTACCTACTTTTTAAGACTCGTAAACAACGAAAGTTATTACCAAAAAAATTAAATACCCCCGACGCTCTATCTGGAAAACGGCAGCGAATTTCACCAAATATAGCTAAGAACCCTCTGGATAAAGTCACCTACAGAATACCATATTTAAAACAAAAAAGCTATCACAAAATTAATCGAGCCGTTTGGGAGCAACGATGGCACAGACAAACACACAGATACACAATATTAATATAAATAATATAATATTATGTGGTTTGTTATTCCTCTCTGTTTCTAAAAGTGTACCTTTTAATAAACGTGTCGTGAACACTTCCAAAGTGTTTAGCATAAATGTGCCATTATAGAAATCATGTTCAATATTGTATTTATCTACCAAATCTAGTTACAAACTTTACGACATCTCATAGAAGAAATATCGCTAGTTTATTGGATAATTTTCTGCTCAAACAGTTTTAGTGGCATTCGTAATATAAGACAGCATCTTCTCGTCGAATACCAAATACCATCCGTGGAGACAAAGGTAAGGCAATAAGAAAATCCGAACGAGTATGGCACCCACCCATGTGGAAAATTGGAAGGCACATCTATGTTCGAGATGTCAGAGGTACCTACATCTAGGTTCTGTCATAAACCAAGTTCCTACAAAAAACGGGTCTGTTTTGTAACGTGCGGCTATTTTACCGCCAGCCTCGACGATACACGGGCAGCTAGATACAGTGTGTTACTTTATTACCCAACTGCCAAGGAAGGGTTTTTTTAAGTCTTTCAAACTCACAACCCCACACTAAATTCGATGACTTGTGTTGTGGGTGCTGAAAACATTCACATCATATACACAATCACAAGCAGAACCAGAAAAACAAATTTTATTTGGGGACAAAACTTGTGTACCTGCCGGAAATCGAACCCGACACTCCTGCTTAGAAGGTGAACGCCTACTCATCTAAGCCAGCGGGAAGTTCAATGTGTTGTACCGTAACCATTACACCATATTGAACTCCCCGTTGGCTTGTTACATATGCCAACTTGACACAATATCCTTTCAAACAAAAAAAAAACCATTTCGGTCTGGCCGTCTTCGAGTAATCGATTAAAATATGGAAAAAGAAATGTGACGAACGGAGAACAAGAGGTTCTCCGTTCATCTTTTTCGATGTCGGTTACTAACTATTGTATTTTATCTATCATAAGTAGTACAATCCATATTGTGCAAACGCCATATCGTCGGTTCTGTTTGGAACGTCTTAACAAAATTGTAGTCACAAGTATTTCACGAAACAATTTGTCTTAAGTATTACGCCAAAACATAACGGAATCTGAGCAATTTTCTTTTACCTTACCTTAACTTCGTGCAAAGGATAATTGAAAGTCTTCAGCTTTACACGATTTTACGTGCATTTTAGCGTAGTTGCACTCAACAACGTCGATTTACTGAGTCCCATTAAACTGGAGAGCACGTACACGGCTAACCAAGTGACTAATTGGAGGCCGGGGGCCGGTAGCAACAAAAGACTCGCTGGAGTGACTGCCATTTGGCGTGACCACTCTGCCGTTTCACACCCCACCGGCTACGTCTAGTTTTTATTGGCTGAACAATTGCATTGTTTGTTGTTCAGATATACATTTTGGCTCCGTTCCCGTTAAGTTTGTAGCGTTGCTTTGATGTATCGTGAGTTGTATTGTTTCGCCGCAGCCGGAATCTGCACTCGGGGATTAATGACGTGACTACGGTGAGCTATGTCTTGGCGCCAATGTAGGAGGATGTTGGGGTCATTCCTCCGGTCCTTATAAACGTTTACACACTCACATTCCCATTTAGAAGGCGAATGCGCACCTAGATGTTGAGCTTGAGGATAATAACATTACTTGAATTGCTCGTTGGGGCAATTCAAGTACCTAATATTATTCATCCATCAATCCTATATTTTACAGAATACATAACTTAACGACACGTTCTTTTGACCGACGTTTCAGAAGGTTTTCAATTCTTAATACAATGTTTCCTTGTTTGGGTAATTATCACTCATCGTACACCGTCTTAGATGTTTTTTTTTATTTTAAAATGTCTCGATGGCCCATAATTAAATCCAGATCGGATTGAAGGGGTTCAGAAAAATTTGGCAGTGAAGTTTTTTTTTTAAAGTATTGTTTTATTTAGTCAACATCATTAAGAGACACATTTTAAACATTTCAATACAAGTGAGTAAAATGATAACTGCTTATCAGTTTTCCATTTGTTTTGAACTTGCCCTAGACAATTCGATAATTTAATTACTGTTTTTTTTGTAAACAGTGATAAAGATTATTTATCGATTAAATGTATTTATTTTAAGTTCAAAAATTTCATATACCTAACATGAATTATTGTTGAACAATGATTCTTCGCACCAAACTGAGACCTCTCGCCTACATTTGGGATAGTGGAAAAAATCTTTAGCTGTTAATTCCCCATATAATTTTCTTAATTATAACTGTTTGTATCTGGTATTTGTTTCTCACATACAGGTTATATTAGACGTAGATATCCGTTTAAATAAAGCCGTTTAAGATACCGACTGGGACAAATAAAAACGCTAACAATGCTGTCCCACTGATTTGTTAATTTGAATAATAGATTTTTTCCATATACGTATTTGTATTTTAGTTGTACAGTTGTTTTCAAAAATAATCCACACCAAAAAAATCCTACTAATATTATAAATCCGAAAGTTTGTGTGCAAGTATGTTTGTTCCCTCTTCACGCTTTAACGGCTGAACGGATTTGGATGAAATTTTGAATGTACATTGATTATACCTAGGATTAACACAGAGGCTACTTTTTAAATTGATAATAGCGGGCGAAGCCGCGGGGTACGGCTAGTATTAAATAAAATATTGTGTGGGAATTTGGAGTCTCATAAAGTGCTGAAATCAACTAAGTAAGAGACCCAAATTAACTAAGTAAGAGACCTCTGCTTCGCTCGATCAAATGTGAATAAGTACATATCTGCTGGGTAGTTAAGTGTCTATATGTTTTTATATGCTGGATAGGCAAATATTTGATCGCTATCACACCTGATAGAAAGTGACGATGCGGCCGAAGATGGGACATGCTTGCCTAGAAAGTACCTATTTACTCTAGACTTAAAGACACAGATTGCACCGTTCAGGGAACAAAGACGCAGGCAATGAGTAATATCTGACCTATTAGTCTAAAGTTTCAGTAGAATGTGTCAAAATCTATTGAAAAATTGAGTCATAAAATGACAAGAGATAGTGAATACAAATTAAATATACTCGTAAAATATGTAACGAATAAGCAAAGTTTATACTAAGGTTGGAACTACCGTTTAAATTGTGATGGTATAAATCAAATATTTTCTAGAAACTTCTCCCTTCACTGCTATTAACTCATCCATAATATAATTCGCGCGCGATGTGAATGGGATGCGACCTTTTGGAACTAAGAAGCGCGCGATCCGCCGTACAGTCTAGTAGAAATAAATAAGTATGTTATCTTCATACAGTGGTACCAAACGCGGCTTCTATGTGTGTACAGCCGTACGCACGTGCCTCAGCACGTTCTACTATGGTACAGTCGTAGCGTCAGCAAACTTGCATTGAAGCTCACATTATGCTAGTTGTGTTTTCTGTGCGCGTGGATTTCTGCTCGAGTTTTATTTTTTATAAAGAGTTTTTATATTACCGTGTGAATATTTCAGTGATTAATAATGAGTGGAAAAAGGGGATACAAATTCGAATAGTCAATTACGCCAAATAGTTCTGGCAGTTGATAGATATTTCGATCAAGAACAAAGTCGGTGTTCTAACGCATTGTAAAATATGACACAGTTGGCTATAAATAACGAATATAGTGATGCAGGAATAATATTGTCAAGAGATCTTTTTAACTAAGTTATGGGTTTGCTCAAAAATACAAAAAAACACAACGACACAAGAACTTTTTTGCTAACGCTGCATGAGAACTGTCGATTTCGATTTATTATGACAAGGTTCCATCCCAATCTCATCGCGCGCGGATTATATCCGACTTTATATTGCTGACATCTCCTTTTCTACCTCGCTAAAATAACTTGGTTGGTTTCGCTCAACATGCCTTTTATATATTTTCTAGAGAACGATAGGATGGGCTATTGGAGCGATTAGTGAGTGGAATGATTTTGCAATTCAGGTCTACCTCTCATTACTTACTTCTTCTACACATGACAATGTTCGTGATAAACTTAATAGCAGTGATATCAGGTGTCAAGCAAAGGTCGCTAAAGTGTCTTACTCTGATCAAGACTTTTTTTTATTTTTTATTTGTGACAGGCTTGTGTTTGACCACTATCTCACCTGATGGTAAGCGACGATGTGATCGAAGCTGATAAACACACTAGACCTGGAATACGCAGGCTCTCAAGGATAACTGCCGGAACACCGTATTTGGCTTGGCGGCAGACTTTTAACTTGATGGTGGTAAGCTACTTTGGTAACAAGCCAGGCGAGCAACTCACAAAATGCTCTACCACCTCTCAAATGTCACCTGATTAGCACCACCCGGAGACCACGTGTAGGGAGTCAGACTTAAGGGGTATCCTCCTACGGACGTGGGTGACTCAGCCCCCAATGACTTTGGTATAGAACCTTATATCAGTTTCAGCACGATGAAACGAATGTATATTTACTATAGAATATTTTTATACTAGGATACTAATAGGTAGGTACGTATTAGTTTCATGCAAAGTATTGCAGAGTACACATATAGAATAGTACCTACACTGCGGCATACTTATATCTACTGAACTAATAACTATATAAGTATATTAATTTGTTACCTATTTTTCGCACAATATCGTTCAGCCTAATTTTGGATAGACCTTATTTTTACGCGCCATAACTATATTTATTTTAGCTGTACAAGGAAGAATCATAATATCTCTAAATATATATAACTCAAAGGTGACTGACTGACTGACTGACATAGTGATCTATCAACGCACAGCCCAAACCACTGGACGGATCGGGCTGAAATTTGGCATGCAGGTAGATGTTATGACGTAGGCATCCGCTAAGAAAGGATTTTGATTAATTCTACCCCCAAGGGGAAAAAATAAGGGATGAAAGTTTGTATGAAACTTTGTCAATTTTAAAATAATACTTCTTAACGCGAACGAAGCCGCGAGCAAAAGGTAGTATAGTTATAAGGCCCAAAAACTCTAATAACCCAAAATAACTAATCTAATAGTCTCAATCGGATCCAGGCTATAAAATATGTATGCAGAATTGCAGAATAACTTTATAACATTTGATGACTTTATGATACGTAAAGTTGTGCGAATGAACAGGTTACTAACTTACTATATAAATACAATCAAAACGAATGAATACTAACCGGACCATTTACCAAGAACTTTTCCCAACACTGCGTATATTCTCAGCAATGGATAGAAAGCAACAGCGACTAAAAACACGTACGACCAAAGCTTTACGCCCCGCCTCACGTCTCCGAATCCATTGACCACAGTATATTGACCGACGTTTATCCTGAAACAGCCAATACTTAGCTTTAGAACACTTTAGAACACTTTAGGTATTGCGAGCGCAGCTTGCCGTCTAGACGACGAAATTATCGCTGCATTTTGCGCGAATAATGCCGCATCTAGACAGATTGAATGAAATTAGCGGCGGGTGACGGTCCTCATAAATAAATAATGACTAAACAAATTGAGTATTCTGTAGCCACGCCATTGCAGTCTGTTTTCCACTCGATATCATGAAGTTTTCCGTTGGGTAAAAAACGTGTGTTCCCTTCGAGAGGCGAACCCGATATTCGCAGGCTAGAAGGCGATTGCTCACACAACTACGCCAGCGCACGGTTTAAATAAAATAAAAACATATTAGGTAGGTTTATGTTAAGAATCAAATGAATAATAAAATATATTATAATACAATAACGCTATTACATTGTAAGTATGATGATTTTTGTCGTGGGTGCCGGAAACATTCACATCACACACTCAGCCCGCTGGGAATCGAACCCTGAAAACTAGGCAGTTCAAAAAGTACTTGATTTAATAATACAATAGAAATAATTTTGCAAAACAAAATAATTATTAATATTAAAAAATAATTATAATATAATTCCATGTCCATAAATTCATTCAGGCTTTAAAAGATAGCGGATCAGAATTCCAAAGCCCTCCCATAAAAAAGTTATGATAGAGTACATAAATAAATATGTATAGTGTATCTTTATATATATTTTTTAAAACATCTTTATATATATATATATATATATATATATATATATAATATAATTCTTCTGTACATGTGTAGGAGTCTGAAAACCTAAACGGTTAGACCGATTTTGATGAAAGTTTTTGTGTGTGATATGATGTGGATTCCAGAATGGTTTAGAATAATAATTCGATCAAAAAAAAAAGGTTTTTTTTTTTATTTACGCGGGCGACGCCGCAGTAAATAACTAGTATAGTACTTATATTTCTATATAAGTAAAAATCAAATGGCGCATGCACGAAAGATCATAAGTTAAGATGGCTCGAACGATTTGGCTAATTATTTTCTTATAAGGTTTCCGCGAATTGGACGTTTCGCGACCACTGGACATTATGCAAATTGGACATTCTGCGACTGAGCGGCCGAGGCGGGTCGCTTGTTTTAAATATTTTATGATTATCAGATAGATTTAGAAAATGTTGGTATTTGTGGGTTTTTTCAAACTAACAACATTTAATTTACATTTTCCTATTCTAGTTAAGAACATTGGTATTTTGTATTTGCATTTTATTAAAATAGATACGGTTTTCTGCATACGAAAAATTGAAGGTAGCTCAGGTAATTCTAACGAACGTCATGAAATTGCCGATAAAAGAATTTTTGCGCCAATATTTTTCACGAAAAACCGATTTGCATAATTACTTGGCTCGTGCGAAGGAATTCGCAGTGTTTGATAAAATGTAAAAATCTTACTGAAAAATATAAAGAGAAAAGAAACATCAACGTTAGATATTATTTTTACCCTACCACGGTGAAACTAAAATGAAGATTATGTTTTTTCACCGTATGTATGTACTTGTACATTTGTGTTTGTCACAGTGTCCAAACTAATAAACCGAATGGAACATAAGGTATTGTAATTTTCCAAGTGTACTAGGTAAAGTTTAAAAAAACTGACGTAAGTGTAATAGTTGCCGTCTCCCGAGCAGCGATGTCCGCGCCCGCGTCCTCGCACGCTGGTCCGTGCGAGCCAAGTGTGTTTCATGTGTGGTAGCTTGTTTTCTATAAAGTATTGAACTAAACACGCAATACCTTATAAAGGTTTAACATTTTAAGTTTAAAATCAAGGTTTTACCACTTGTAAATAAAGATTGACCTAAAAGTTACATAACCAGAGAACTTGTCAAGACGAATCAAACGAGCCCAAACTCTATCAGTCTTACTTATAAAAATGTCGCTAAGCAATGCTTAGCCACCTCTTAGTTAAGCAGCTTTTAAGCCCATTATCAATGATTAACTTTAAGTTTATCTTGTTTGGATCACAATTTCCTATGGCCATCTTCTGTCTCCATCATCAGACCAGCTACATGGTACCATGTCATTGTATTGTCACTGAAGATACATACTTATGTATCTTCAGTGACAATACCATCACGACTTTTCTTTAACTCTCGTGGTTTCGGTCTTGGCCATCACCGCCCCTCTCAAAAAACCACCCTGTATAATACATTATTTTTATTTCTGATGATAGGCTAAGTTTTACGTCCAATATGAACTTTGCATTTAACTGCCCGTTAGTTAAGTTGGGTGAGCGTTCGCCTTCTAAGCATCGGGTTCGATTCCCGGCGGGAACACAAGTTTTCTCCCCAAGGAAAATTTGTGTATCTGGTTCTGATTGTGATTGTGTGTGTGATGTGAATGTTTCCGGCACCTGATGAAAAGCGAAGTTGTGATCGACGATGGTGCACGTTTGTATTTTCTGCTCCCAGATTTACGGGAAATATTAAGCTATTGCATAGCTTCTATCGCGGGCCCTTAGCGTGCAGACCGAACCCAGAAATTCCGTAACGAAAATAACCTAATACCCCCCACTCCGACCGGCACAGCGGTGATACTTTTTAGTTTTGCCATCTATCAATAAATAGCAGAACTTTTAAAGACTTTTTTGAAATATCACGCTTGTCTCTTTAGTTCAGCAACTTGCCTCTAGGTGGCAGGAAAAAAAATACTGCATAAATAAAATAAATAAATAATTATAATTGCATAAGTCGATAAAAATGCTATGCAATAGCTTTACCGCGGCAGTCCCCGAGTGCCACACGTCTTTTTTTATATACTTACCTTAAGGTAATCGTAGAAAAAGGCGTTTCCCGACAACTGAGTTAATTATGACGTCTTCGTAAGATATTACTTCACGCAGAGAATGAGTAGAATTTTTAAACAAGTAAACACTTACTTTCCAGTTTCCACAAGATCGTATATCACTGTGTCACACAATAGCATAAGGAGAATTACTATAAATATGTGATAAATGGCTCTGATATGCGCCGACGTATTCATCAGAATAGTAAGAGGTGATTCTCTGATCACAAAATCTGGATCTTCTTTGACTTCATCATGTCTTGTCACTCCATTTTGTGAATTTGCCAATTTTGTTCGTTTGCGGAGTGTAATTTCCACCATAGGTGTATGACCGGGATACGATTCCACCATTATCACGGGTTCTGAAATAAGTAACAATACCATAACATACTTATTGAACGAAAGGACATAAAAAAAACAGTAAAAAAAAAAGAAAACCTTTTGTAGAACTTATTCAGAAGTGTAAGTTTATCAACATTAAATCTAAAACAATATTCCGTTGAGCCTGAGGTTTGCCTTCTTCCTCATAAGGATAATCTCTCACATTACTTCTGATAAATACAAACTTACAGAGCCCTCTGACTGAAAAGCTTTGGCTGATCTTTTTTGTAAGTTTAGTTTGGAATTAATACGTTTTTTAACTTTGTATAATTTGCCTACACTCATGCACGTTAAAAAAATATCACAACATTGCATGATTTACATAATATTATGATTAATATTGGTGTCATATTTCTTTTTACTAATTATAATATCTTTGTAAATTCAACAACTAATTTGTTATTAATAAATATGTATGATTATGATAAATGTAAGCGTGATATATAGGTAACAAACAATGAAAAAAACATAAATACATCCAAACGTTTGCATTTTTAATATTGCGTTTACTTAGGATCTAGCATAATAATATATAAACATATTTATTTAATCCCCAGGCTAGCGTTTGGTCTCTGTCTTACCGGAAATGATCAAGAACGCATCAGTCTGATTAGAGGTAAACAAAACACTTGACAACTGCCGACTTTTATAAGTCACCTTTAAACAAAAACTAAATCAAAATCGGTTCCTTTGTTTGAAAGGTATGATGCCAGAGACATACCCAGTTACGTCTGTCGTATTTTTTTGTGTCGAGGGTAAATCAGATACAAGGTCATAGTTAGTAATCACTCGATCTAAGTAAAACTAAGCAGCGTTTATCCTCCCATTTCGACATACAACTTTTTAGTAATTTACAATAACAGTCTGAGTTATACAAATAATTTACTGCATGTAAAAACGAATCAAACTTACCGTGTAACTCCTAATATTCTTCTAATAAACGTGAATTAATATTCCCAACATAACATATTGAAGTCACTGGTGTTCAAGACGATCACAAGATGAATGAAGACGGAATAAAGGATAAATAACTAACATCTATAATAATGTGGGTACACTCGGACGCACGGACCTCTTCTAAGGGCAGTAGCACTAACTGTTCTAACTGCGAGTTCACAAGATAACAAAATGTTGTTTTATTTACCACTAACCTTTAACCCGAGATAAAATTTTACACTCAATCATCTAAATAATAACTAATGCAAACACGAAAGCAAAATATTTCACGCACCGATTCACTCGATTCGAAGTAATCGATTCAAAAACTTGCATGAGATTTTATTTTGTTTATTTAATGAGATAAAGTTATTATTGATATTTTGTTGTTGATTAATTTACATTGTTGTAGTAGGTATTTAGATGATAGCCAAAGTTATGTGATACTTTGTATGCGCCTACCAGTGACATATGCATGTGGACAACTGTGGCTAATTGGTATATGTAATTAAAGGACGGAAATGTCGAATATTATCGGGTGTCAGCTGAGTTACTATGATAAACATTACTATCAATCATTATTCGATAGCGGTACTGTAGGTACCTTTCAACTATTACTTCAACATATTGAGAGATACGATCTACGTATATTTGTTACTGTTGATAACAAATGTCTCATATACTGTCGTCACAATCGATTTACACATTCCTTATTATTAATATATATTAATATACGTCTAGAAAAAAGTGTGTGAGCATAATTTAAGCAAAATTTGGTAATAATGTGTATTTTGGTATATATGCATGATTGTACTATGTATTATGTAATTATATTCGCCTGTTCTTATTTGGCTTTTTTTTTCTTTTGTTTTATGCTTGATAGCTTAGCATTTAAAGCAATATTACCTGATGGAAAGCGGCCGAAAATGCTTGCTTAGAAAATACCTATTCACTCTTGCCTTGAAGACTTCCAGATTATACCGTGCGGGGAACAAAGACACAGGCAATGAGTTCCACTCCTTCGCAGATTAGATAATCCATAGTTTGATCTGCTATGCACAGACATGCTATGTCGTTATTTTCTGACCATTTTGAGTACGGAGTCTATTTAAAGACTTCCAGGTCAGACAGGGCTCTTGATGACCAGATGGAAGATTATTAGAATGTGGGACGTAAGGAATAAAAGATGGTATTGAGTCTTGTCACATCATGGTTGAACAATAAAATAAGGGTTATTGTGGTGACGATACCGTTTTATATTGTCTTTATGTCTGTTTATCGTCGTATATCTCGATCATGACTGTTTAATACTATCTGAAACCTCATATAAAATATAATACTGTCCATTGTAGCCAACCTATAAAAGTCGGTATAAACGGGTACATATTTCACGGTCACTGGCAGTCCAAGAAGCTCTTACGGCTTATAACAGAAAGGCTTCTATTGAATAGATACGTAGGCGTACATTAGTCGTGAATAGTGGCGTATTTAAGGGAGGGGACTAAGGGGCTCAAGCCCCCCCCATCATCTGAGTTCTTCCGTGACAAATATTGTCTCGTGATAATTATTGCTGCCCTGGCAACAAAATCTACCCTCAGCTGGGCCAAGCCCGTCCCAAATAACAATCCTGAATCCACCACAGTTTATTTATTAAGTTTTTGTGTTTGGTAAGGTGCAGGACAACGTTATCAATTAATGGTTGACATACCTTATAATGTAGAAGCAAAAAGGTGCTTCTACATTTATCATCCGTACAGCGAAGGAGTAGAACTCACTGGTTTCGTCTTTGTGCCTCAAACTATATAATCTGGGAGTCTTCAAGTCTAGAGGCAATATGTATCTTCTAGGTAAGCATGCTACATTTTCGGCCGCATCATCACTTTACATCATGAGAGATAGCGCCGAAATGCTTACCTAGCTAGCATTAAAAGCCAAATTGCTGTGCATCCAAGACCTCGCTTAACTCAGTCAATAAAGGATAAAACTGGTTAAAAGCCTACGCTAAAAAAAAATTACATTGGTAATGACGAAGATACTTTAAAGTAGGTAAAAACTTTAAACTATTTCGCAAATATTGGTGTCTATCATTATTTTACTTGAAAAAGGCGTAGTCCAGACTTAAAAGGATATCAGATAACAAAGTGAAGGCTCGGCTGAAATAAAAAGAAATGGTAGTTGGATATACGAAGTGTTAAACATTACATTTTTCAAATTTTTTTTTTACCTGACTGTACTAATTGCCAATGGTGGTCGAATTAACTACTATAAATAAAATAAAAACATAAAGTGGCGACTCGACCACGCGGTCAAGTTAACAACCAACCCGTTTGAAATAGTTTTAATTTCCCTATGAATACTGACGTACATAAATCGTACACATACTCGTACATTTGTTTGTTATTATTGACATAACAATAAAACGCTTTAAGCTTTCACAATTTCCTCTCCACACTTAGTTCAAAATCTTGTATCGTGGGTGCCGGAAACATTTGCAAACAACTGCCTGATGGCTTAGTTGGGTGCGCGTTCGCCTTTTAAGCAGTGGGTATCGGATTCGATTCCCAGTGGACATTTTAATTCTTGTAATTGTGTATGTGATGTAAGTGTTGCGTGAGAAATGTTGCGTTTATGTTTACACAGGCACACCCAGAACAGGAGCACAGTTTGATATCCTAATGGGAATCGGACCCAGGGCGAACGGCGTAGAACGTAGTTTCTTACTTTCTTTCTAAAGACTTGCCTTGCAGTGGGCAACAGGATCGTTAAATATAGCGATTGAAGTCAATTTAGAAAAATAATAGCTATTGCATGATAATTGAAATTATCCTACTATTCCTACTAATATTATAAATCCGAAAGTTTGTGTGTAAGTGAAGAGGGAACAAACATACTTAAACATGTTTGTTCCCTCTTCACTCTTTAACGGCTGAACGGATTAGGATGAAATTTTGAATGTATATAGATTATACCTAGTATTAACAGATAGGCTACTTTTTAATTTGATAATAGCGGGCGTAGCCGCACGTACGGCTAGTATTTCAATAAGTAGTTGTTAT
This sequence comes from Lomographa bimaculata, assembly GCA_948107665.1. Classification (NCBI taxonomy): domain Eukaryota; kingdom Metazoa; phylum Arthropoda; class Insecta; order Lepidoptera; family Geometridae; genus Lomographa; species Lomographa bimaculata. The sequence continues at coordinate 11,765,918 of OX403589.1, forward strand.
ACAAATAAAAAAATTAAAAACAAAAAGAAAATAAATAGATTTAATAAAAGCGTGTTTTTTAGTGGCTCTTAAGTACTTATCGTTTTTATGATTGCCCCTTTTACAAGTTTCCAAGCAGCGTAGCACTTACTTTTTTTTTACTTCGTAGCTCGTTGCTATTCGTTGCAGTGAATCCGCACTTTGCATGTTTTTTCTTACATTAGCATAAATCTCTTTGATTTAGTTCCGACTATCTTCCCAAAATAGGTTAAGGAAATTCTCGGCGTAAGAAAATTATGATTATGTTCCTCGTAGCGCGTCGTAGCTCGTAGCCATGTAGCTATAATTTGATTTTGACGGATTTATTTTGTCGATATTGTGTTTCACGCATAATATAATGTGAAACATAGAAGCATAGTTGAGCTGTAGGAGGCGCAATTTACAAGATGGAAATAAGGCTGTCGCGTCGTTGGAAGAAAACTACAAGAATAAAAAAAGCAAAACAAATAAATACAATATCAACGCGAGTGAATAGGCATCTTCCGGGCAAACGTGCTCCATCGTCGACAGCATCGTCACTTACCATCAAGTGAGATGGCGGTCAAACGTTTGCTTTTTGCTGTTGGGTTACTTGGGTGCGCGTTAGCCTTTTAAGCAGCGGGTATCGGGTTCACAGATTTTTACCCAATTTGTGAATGTGAATGTTTCCGATACTAACGACACAAGTCATCAAATTTAATGTGGGGTTATGAGTGTGAAAGCGTTAATAATGTTTATTTTATTATTATATGTAAAGTAATCACTGAAAAATAGAACTTAGTGTTTGTTCGTCCTGTCCTACTCGTATGCCACTAGGCCGAAGAGATGAAACATAATTATACGCAAGCAAAGCGTAAAAAAACCGACTTCACCGCTTATATTTTGACCCCTGAAGTATAATCTATCAAACTAAAAAAAAACCACCAAAAGCGATTCATAATTGGCGGATTTATCGCGTAACATACATACAAAAAAAAGTTGTCGAATTGAGAACATCCTTTTTTGAAGTCGGTTGAAAAGAAGTGGTAGGACTATTTGCAATCCGCATAGGGCGCTGCCATCCATTTAGGCACTTAGGCACTTGATATACAAAGCGCTCAAGGCACGCGGCCCGGGCATTGTGAAGATAAAATGTATGGCGCCTAAGGGACCTTGATATAGACTCTAGTGTAGCAAAATCATCAAGGCGAGGCGCGCTTACAGTGCGCGTGCCTCGGGTGCTTTCTATACCAAATCCTTTACTCGAAAGCCGAATAGCATCATTGTGCAAGATACACTTGATATTTTCATTCATGATTGTCAATTGTTTGAGAACTATGGCTTCAGTACCCGATGTTTTTTTTTATGTTTGTTAAGCTAGCGTTTGTATGTGTGTAATGTAAATAGTTCCAGCACACTCGATACAAAGTGAATTTAGTGTGGTTTAATGATGTGGTGAATGCGTTTGTTTATTGTTGTATTTTAGTTCAACCACTATAATATCACCTTATAGTAAGTGATGATGATATCGATAATGGAGCACGATTGTCCACAAAAAACCAATGCACACAGAAGTTAGCAAATAAAAAACAAATTCGACAGAAGTCCAAGATGTGCATATTTCTAATTGTGTTAATTAAACACAAGCAAAGCTTAAAAAAAACCGACTTGACCGCTTTATCTTCGGAACTTTGATCAGATTAGGTGTACTATACACGCATTATTGACAATATTTAAGATCATTATCAAATTTAAATGGGACCAATTGAAAGCAACATCTTCCAAACAAAGAATAAATTCAAAATCGCGGGGAACGAAGTTATGAGGTAAAACACAAAAAAAATACAGTCGACTTGAGCACCCCCTCCTTTTTTGTGAAACCGTTAAAAAAATACCATTTGCCACCTACTTGTTGATCATTAAACCATGTGAACTAGCGGCAACGATGAACAAAAATCTATAAAACTTTTATGAGCTTATATTGTTCCGGGAGCACCTTCACACCTCATTATACGTAGGTTATGCTCTATGCCTGTATTTGTTCCAAGGTTTCATCAGTAGAAGTGGATTTTTACGATCTATTTGCTATGTGGTGATTAGATAATTCTCACGATGAAATGGATGGTTGAATTCAACCATCCATTTTGATAGATAAATTCATTATTCACACACTAAAAGAGAGCACTTACAAAGAAATCTTAAATATAACAGGAGCACAAAGAGCGGTCTAATCGCTTTAAGAGATTTCTTCCAGAAAACCAAAGGGAGATGATAAAATATTACAAACAGGGACGGTGGTGTATGTACACTTATATAAATAAACCTACATACACATAGTTATAAATATTAGATACGTAATATTGTCGCTTTTAGCGATAAGACCGCCTATTGTTACACTTATATAATTATTTAATGTCATTCCTATTTGTGTTCTTTGTTATTTTAAGGTGTTCAATAAAGAATATATCTATCTATCTATACCTACAAAAACCTTGAAATACCTTGTACAGTGAAAGATTTATCATAAAATATAGAAATGTGGCCTACTGTTCTTTAGGTCAGGGTTCACTCCGGTTTAGGACATTGTTAGGTTCTGATAGATGGCAATCGAATAGCTCTTATAATCTAGTATAAGTTATTATCCTACTAATATTATAAATCCGAAACTTTGTGTGTAAGTGTGTAAGTATGTTTGTTCCCTCTTCACTCTTTAACGGCTGAACAGATTTGACTGAAATTTGGAATGTACATAGATTATACCTAGGATTAACACATAGGCTACTTTTTAACTTGATAATAGCGGGCGAAGCCGCGGGGCACGGCTATTTTTCTATAATTATTTGCATTCAATATTTATGTATGTTGTATATATTAGTATAATATATTATGTTATGTTATATTCGGCTTAAAACATTAAAATAGTATAATATATATTAGTGTATTTTATTGTTTTATTTATGTATTAGTATCTAGAGTAGGTGTGAATAATGATGTACTATTATATATATTATTTTTTATTGTACACCATCGTCTATTCATTCTTCTGTTACTGTCAATCCAAAGGTTGTCTGGAAGAGATCGCTTTAAGCGATAAGACAGCCCATTGTATTACCACGATGATTGTAATATTTTATTTGTCATTGTTTTTTTTTTTTTTGTATACAATAAAATGTTTTGTATTGTATTGTAATAGCTGTCAAATGAAACGTCATCACATGCAACGGTTGACGAAAAATAAATAATGAAACACAAACTAATTCACATTGAAGTGATCATTGTTCCGTGAATATGGATGTTGACGTCCGGAACAGCAATCATAAATTTTGAACAGCGGTGAAAATATTTGCACTGACTTCAATATTCAACACTGGCGAGTATTGTGTTTAAATATAGGACGCCAAAATGTTTACTATCCTATTAATATCCTACTAATATTATAAATCCGAAAGTTTGTGTGTAAGTGTGTAAGTATGTTTGTTTCCTCTTCACGCTTTAACGGGTGAACGGATTTGGATGAAATTTGGAATGTACATAGATTATACCTAGGATTAACACATAGGCTACTTTTTAACTTGATAATAGCGGGCGAAGCCGCGGGGCAAGGCTAGTTTATTTAATAAAACCTCTGAAACATTAAAATAAAAGCAAAATAAATAAGATAAATACAATCATACGCTATAAATACACACTTATGTATTTATACGTCCCAGATCGGTCCAAGACATATGCAATTTAATAGCTGCATAAATTTTTAGGGATTACAATTTTTTTGAATAAAATACTTAAATATTAATACTTAAGTAAATTTACCAATTTTCCTGTGAACATCATGTGAAGTAATTTAAAGTTATATTGAATTCAGAAAAACCAAACAAGTTGGCGGAGGGCAATATAAGTTGTTCTTACCAATTGTTAGTCGTAAGACAACAGTCGTTAAGCTATAACCTAAAAAAATCTGACATTCAATCATTTATTTAGTTGTGTTACAAATAAATTTTATATTCTCTTTTTTTCTTTTACACAGTCTTTACAACAAGCAAGCAAGCATTAAGTCAGTGTGCTTCACGTGTAGATATATAAATCGAAAACCTTACAAAAGTGTACCTACTCGAAAGATAGAAGTCACCGGGAGAAATAATTCTACCTATCTAATAGCTATTAGGAGTGTCTGTTAGTGGGCGGACATGATTGCCGGATTATTTAGATGTGATTTAATTTTGCGCTCGTTTGTCTTGATTTGCTCGTCTTAATTTAGTTTCGTTACAGTTGTCACCTTAATTTATTGATCTGTAACAATAGGATCCTTTAAAATTATACTAAATAAAGTGTTTTTCATTTCATACCAGATTTTCCCCGTGTCATCTCCTGCTGATATATCTATATTAAAAGCAGCATCGTATAGGCCGAATATCTTTAAAACCCGTTCTGTCGTGGTCTTTTGATTGAGTAACAAACCAACATCAAAACTTTTGCATTTTTCGTATTAGCAGTATAGTATTAACAGATTTATTCTTTTTTATATTAAAAGTACTAGTCACAATATAAGATTAGAAAAGTAGATTAAAACAAATAGTACTCAAAAATTTTGTAAACCGCTTGCCAAAGGAAAAGTGCCCAGAATACTGGATAACTTTCCACGTTGAACAGCGATGCAAATTTTTTGTGCTAAATAAGAGCCAGCATTAACAGATTTATTTATCACTAGCCGTGCCCCGCGGCTTCGGCCGTTATTATCAAGTTAAAAAGTAGCCTATGTGTTAATCCTAGGTATAATCTATGTACATTCCAAATTTCATCCAAATCCGTTCATCCGTTAAAGCGTGAAGAGGGAACAAACATACTTACACACAAACTTTCAGATTTATAATATTATAGTAGGATTCGATTTATTGATTAGAACCCCGTACTCGAACCAGTATCGTGGTGGAGCAATATGCAAAGCGGCTTTCGATAAGATATAGACACATTAATTTCAACATCATAATTTTCTAGCGTGGAGAATATCCGACAAAATTAAATTGACATCCATTACGAGCATTCCACGCGTCAAAATTGATATTCTCGTATAAATAACATCATTACCGTCAAATATAGCCTATAAATTCAATTTGTATGAAACATGCCTAACCTTTCGCGAATTCGTGTTGAACTCGATTCCTATGGATCTTCGTGTGGATTTAGGCGGATTATATATTCTAATAATATTAATAAGTCCTTACAAGATAATGCCCGAGGGATGGGAGCTAAATTGAAGGTAGTAAGTAAGCATACAGTAACTAAGCATCGATATAATATAGGGACGATAGATTTATATGGTTGTCTGGAAGAGATCGTTTTAAAGCGATAAGCGGTGGCCGTAGTCATGGTCGAAAAAAGGAAAAGACCCTTATCAGAGCCACTGCTATCCTTCTGCGAACCTTGGCCGAACCGCGGCGTCGTCGCGGCCGTACCGACGAGCATATGTCAGCCGAGGAGCTGGCTGTTGAGCTCCGGCTTATACAGTGAAACCAAGCGGGAGCTGCAGCTAGCTATCAGCCAGGCCATATCCCAAATCTGGGACGAAGCCCTGAAGGGGCTAGAGAGGGACCCTTGGGGGCGTCCGAACAGGGTTGCCCGGAAAACGTCCCGTAGCCAGACACCACTTTCGCTGAATCCCTTGAAAAAAAACTTAAAAACAACACACAGCTTATCACAGCGCAGTTGGTAGTCTATGAATGTGGCCTCTCTTTCTTTTCTTTTTACAAAACTAGAAGCGACACGTTGGCCACCTTCATTACCTTACTAAATAATATGTATTATAGGTACTTATATGTAATTATTTATTTATTTTATGTAAGTATATTCTGATATTATTATTGTTATGTATTATTTGTGTAGTTTAAACAATATATTTCTATTATTTTAAATTTTATTTCATTCATTTTATCGCACCATCCCTTCACTGTCTTTTCGTTTATATTTCCACCCAAAGGTTGTCTGGAAGGGTCGCTCTTAGCGATAAGACCGTCCATAGTACCTATCTTTATAAGTTTCTCTGTAACTTGTATTTGTGTGTCAATAAAGAGTTTTTATATACTATTTAATTCTTTGAATCTGACTCCGGTTTCCACAGGGATCGGTGCTAGGTCCACTCCAGTGGAACATAGGCTACGACTGGGTGCTTCGTGGCCCGCTTCCCGCAACTATGCGGTCGCGCTTGCGGTCGATCGCATTCAAACTCTAGGGTCTATCCCTATTGTTCCATGGGCCTCGGGGGGGACCCCGGGTTTCAGATACGCGAATAGAGATGGGTGGGACCCAGTCCCGGTTGGAACCCATATGTTTCATCTGGGTCCTGACCGGGACCGGGTTAGAGAAGTTATTTTATTATTAATAAAAAATTACATAAATAAAAAAACTTCGCGTTGGAGTAGTTATTTCTAATTTACTTTAATGACTTATTAATAAAATTACCTTTAATTTTACTACTCGGATAAAATTTACATCATTTTCACTTCATAAATAAATAACTTTCCACATGAACTTTCTTCCTCATTGCATCAACTTGATGCACCCCTGGCAAAAAACATTGATAGTAATTTTTTTTCTAATAAATTAACTACTCAAATATTTCAACGCTATAAGTTAAAAAGCAGAGAAGTTCATACAAACTTTTTCACCCCATTTATCAAACAATTTGCCAACCCTCTTAAAGGTAGAATTTCCAAAAATCCTTTCTTAGTACCTACACCTCTACGTACTAAGACAAATGCACCATCCAAATTTCAAGTCTCTACGACCAGCTGTTTAGTCTGTGCGTTGCTTCTAACTCAGTCAGTCAGTGAATCAGTACGTCAGGACAAAGAGTATTAGATATCAATAATTCATAGATACATAAGAACAAATAAAAGTAACACTGTAAATATTGACAACTTGATAACAAACATGAATCAAAATTGAAATATTGGAATGTTCACAAGAGCCCATCAAAGTATTCGTCCGTTGCTCGTAGATAAATGAAAACGCATTTTTAAATATCTGAATATTCAATTTGGAATGTGTAGGGTTATTGAAATGAATACTTCATTTTTTAGCAGGCAAATACTATAGCTGTAGTGATCGTATCAAACATTAATATAATTTAAATCAGCCTATGACACGCATTGATATTCGCGCTCATCACACTAATATTATAAAGGCGAAAGTTTGTGAGTGTGTTTTTTGGTTTGTTACTTATTCACGCTCAAACGGCTGGACCAATTTTTTAAGATATGTGGTATGTAGCTGACACGCCGTGGGTCTGGGACTTACGCGGATAAAGCCGCAGGGGTGCAGCTAGTTATTTTTTATTCTATTCATTTTTAACCGACAGAACAGAAATATCATGGTTATGATTTTACCGGCTTCTATCGCTACGCTGCATGTTCATAGTCGCTTGTTTATCAAAATCCTAAACAGAATATTTCTTCGTCATTATCCCCTGTTCTCTTTTCCTACTATTAGGGTCAGTAGAACAGTTGAGTACTCTTCCTGGGAAGAGTAAGTGCTAAAAAAGGATTCATCCGAATCGTGAGCCCATGTTGTGATTTTGTTAATGCTCGATTGGCAAGCATTTTAATACAACCTCACCTGATGGAAAGCGATGATGTAGCCGAAGATGTAGCATGCTTACCTAGAAAATAACCTATTCACTCTTGACTTAAAGACTCCCAGATTATATCGTTGAGGGAACAAAGGCGAGGCCAATGAGTTCCACTCCTTCGATGTATGGATTAAAAACGTAGAAGCAAAACGCTTCAAACGAACTGGAGGTATTTCAACCATAAATAGATGACGTTTAACATTTTGCTACGAGTTTTTATGACTGGCTACTTGCATGTCGTCAATTCTGGGAAGTCTTATCGTCAGTTCCCGAGTAAAGTTCGGTGATCAGCAGAGGTACCGATTCAGGCAAGGTTTTGCTGAGCGAAAGGTTGAGCAGTTTTTTATACAACAAAATAATAAAGCCTTTCATATGAAATTCTTTAATTCACATATCGTGGAGTAACCTTGGACGTTCTAGGAAGTGAATGGTTAATTAGCTCCTAGGGGTGACCTTGGTACAGACTCCATTGAGACAGCGCAGGGGCTCGCGACAAATCTCGGAGGGGGTCTCTCCGAGTTCCTTGCTGTAGGTTTTGCAACGGACATTTTCATCTGGAAAAAATAACATGAATGAGTGCGTGGAAAAATAAACAATAACTACGCTGATAGCTCACTGGCGTCCGATCGGGTGGTTCCGGTTTCGGATTCTACGGGGAAAGTTTCGGATGTTAGAAATCGTTGTCTTTACCACGATACAACTTCGATGGAATCTAAACAACTCTAATTTAGGCAACCGAGCATTAGAAAAGGCCCTAAGGAAATATAGAACATGATAAAATAATTATAATTGACAGAAATACTATGTAGCTAATTGTTGAATAACTTTTTATAATATATCTGCAATCTACAAAATTTTGTTCTAGTCTAGAACAATAAATAGGAATGACGCCTGGGTAAAACAAAAATTGACCGTCGATTATTTTTTATTTATTTATTTAATAGTTTAGCACAAAACAGTGTCCAGCTAGTTAGATTATGAAAAAATATTGGACATGTGTTTTTTATTTAATAAATGAATAAAAATTTACAAGGATAAAGAGAGTTAAACTTGGGAGTGGGGGCTCGTGACGTCATGCGGCGTTTCAACGCAATTAAACAAAAAATCACTAAAATATAGATCATCGTATTTAATTGTTTATTTGACAAAAGAAAAAATATGTATCCAATATTTTTTGATAATGTAAATGACCGACTAAATAGAATCTTTCAGGCGTCTAGCTTATATACAACACACGTTTTAATCTAAGTTAAAGTAAAATACTTTTGTTAAGATCGCATATTTTGTTGCTATTTTAATTTTAATTTAAAACTCTATTTCGAACCGATGACAGTTTATAACAGCTTAACTATTAACTAGTTTAATCAGAATTTCTACGTTTCTTGCAGATGTACTTATACGAGTATATTACTTATTATATAGTATTGACTCCACTATAAGTATAGATTCTATAGTTAAATTCAAAGTTTATGCTCAGCAAAAAAGGCAAGCACTCCAATTGAGTGCATAGGATCTTAGCTGTAGGTTTCAATGTTCAATTATTTACAGAATCAAAGCCGATAAAGTATTGAGGTTGGGAGTTTAGAAGTTAAAGTGAATAAAACCGGCCAAGTGGGGTTTCGTACCATTATCTATAAAAATTAAAGTTTGCTGTTTGGGAGCCCCCCTTAAATATTTATTTTATTTTATTTTTAGTATTTGTTGTTATAGCGGCAATAGAAATACATCATCTGTGAAAATTTCAATGGTCTAGCTATCACCGTTCTTGAGATACAGCCTGGTGACAGACAGACGGACGGACAGACGGACTGACGGACAGCGAAATCTCAGTAATAGGGTCCCGTTTTTACCCTTTGGGTACGGAACCCTAAAAAAGGAAAAATTAACGCTTGAGCCATGGATTGAACCCGAATAAGCTCTGAAGTTAGAGCAATAAGGCTTATATTATAGTAAAATCTAAAAGTAGTTAGCAGAACTAAGGAGTTCTGCCTAGTTTGGATAATGCTAAGAAAACGAAATCAATTAATTTGGGTAGACGTTATAAACAAACGTGTAGCTGACTACAATGCTAAACTCGTTGGTCGTAGTAATTTCCAACATTTCGGTAGGTACCATTACACGTCTCCAAAAGACGTTAATAATAAGGATAGGATATTTTCGTCGCTTTAGGTGGGATTGAGTAGCTGAGCGGTTAGAGCATTACATGACATCCTATGGCCGCGGGTTCAATCCCCGCCTCAAGCAATGATTTTTCTTTCTAAATTTACTACTTTAGTTTTGCCTAGCATGGCTAATGCTATAAAATGGAATCTGGGGTTCTATTCTGGGCATAGATTATCTTTACGTCGACGTCGAAATCGAATGATTTTCTTTTCGTTTGAATCATCGAATCGACTGAATTTTCAACCGATCGCATCAATTCAAACAATCGTAGTTTGACGTTCAAAATGGACCTACTGCTGTTTAGAAGTAGTAATCCGTATAAGTTTTAAATGTATATTTGAAGTTGTTGTTATAAGGTGTATTATTCAATTTCACACAACTGATTACACATGTTGTGACTTTTAATTACGTCATTAGATAAGCCTATAAGAACCGACTAAGTGGCCACATCCGGATCCAAATTAAACCAGTAAACAGATGTGTTAATATACGTAGGTATGAATAAGATAAATACTGATAGGCTGAAATTAATTACAACATTATCTTGTGAATTGTGAAGATTCTTACGTCAAAATAATATTTATTTATCATCAATAGAAAACGACGATAAAACAGTCAAAGTGCATCTTATACCATTATCTCATTATAATAATATTACTTTATCACTTTTTAGGTATAAGTCCAAACAATTAAGAAAAATATAGACAGGATTTGAAGTTAGAATCGGTATTGCCCCGGTGTGCCTTGATATTTCACTAGTACCATTAGTTACATTGATGGTATTTTTTTATGTCTGATAGGCAAGCATTTGACCACAATCTCACCTGTTGCTAAGTGAAGATGTAGCATGCTTGCCTAGAAGGTACCTATTCACTCTTGACTTGAAGACTCCCAGATAATACCGTTCGGGGAACAAAGACGAGGGCAATGAGTTCCACTCGCAGTACGGATGATAAACGTAAGAAGTGAAACGCTTCGAGTGAACTGGAGGTATGTGAACCATATATGGATGACGTTTGACAGTTTTTCTTGTTTTTATATGGTAAAACGGCAAAGTGGAATTAACTCGTGTAATTCCTGCGCACACTCTCCAAAATGTAAATGATAGAATACCGATATGCTCGCGACTTTATGTATCGAGACCTTTGTATCTCTAGTACCATTGAATAAAATACTAATGTCAGATTCCTGGGTTTACTTATTAATAACATTGGACAGTACCATTAATGGTATTAGTGACACTACTTTATAGCCTTTAAATCATTAGAACCATTTGATAGTATCATTAATGGTACAAGTTAAATACCTGTGGATTTAACCTACAATATATCATGCAGTGTAAGTACTAGTAGGAATTCAATTTTATTCTTGTTTTTATTTTGAGAAAGGGATAAAACGGGCGCTGTCGATTGTGTACTATTTTCTAAAACTTGCGATTCTTCAAGTGTTGCTTGCATGAGTATCGGCAAATCATATAAAGTTGAATAACGAGAATTTCGCTTTCGCTTCAAAACTCCAATTAAAAATCAAACTTAAATCAAAAGTTCTAGCAAAATTATAAATACCAACTTATTAGGGCATGACTTGGCTATGAATGGACCTTGACTTTTTCATATGACCAAAAAATAGAAAATAATCTAATGGTATGCTATTTTTCACAACTAAGTATAATTAGTAGCAATCACAAATTAAAATCTGGTAACTTATTAATAAAGAGGTTTTGTAAATCCAACCAGAAAGAGTCGTACATATTACCAGATTCTAGTTCTTACTAGTTCTGATATCAATATAAACTTGGTGTTTAAATTAAAATATCTAAATATCTTGTTAAGATGACTTATTATGAGAAATTGTAACTAAACTTTTTGTTACACAAAAAAAAGTCTTGTTATTTGCTAATAACCAAATCGACTCACAACGAAAGAAGTTATAGGTAACACAATTTAAAAAAAAAATAGTAGTATTGAGAACCTCCTCAGTGTTCTTAATTCCTCGGGTAAAGTATATTCTTTTTTATGGTAATAACTAACTTATTTTGTAAAAAGAACGTAATATAAGTAAGTTATAAACTGCAAATTAAATAAAATACTTTTGGTCATCTAGTTACCCATTTTTTTTCTAATCGTGTAGACAAACGTAATTACAGAAGTAAGATATATGAGTCTTACCCAGATATTTGACGCAGGCAGGGCAGCAAGCGCACTTGCCAGCGTGCTTCTGCTTGTAGACGGCCGGAGTATGGCAGCTGGACTTGGCCACAGGGGTAGTGCAAGGATGTTGACTGCAGTAGTTAGATCCGCAAACCAGGTCACCGTAGACTACAGCCATGGCGCAAGCCAGGATAACAAGCACGAGGGTTGCTTTCATTCTGAAATCATTCAATTTCATTATGAGATGTTTGATTTCTCTTGCAAGCAAATGGTCTCTCTTAATTATATTTTGTAAGATGATAAATAAAAGGGAAAGTTACTGCACGGAAAGGACTCGGATGGCTCAGTTGGTTAAGTAGCGTGAGGGAAGGACGTTTGCGAACCCCCCTATGCGATATCTTTGATAACTAATACATTGTGCCTATGTTCCTTTGTGGCGTTATAGAGACCAAACGCGTGGGCCAATTTTGATGCTTCTTGGTCAATCGATTTGTCGTAATCATGTGAGTGTCACTTAGACCGTGACATTAATAAAATTTCAACATGGTGAAAACCACGCTATTATGTGATTTTTTTAAGTGTCGACGTGTTTTAATTGGCGTGTCTTTGAATAGATATATGAAATAACTTTCACAATTTTGAGTCTTTATTTAACTTTTTTTCAACTATTTTTTATTTATATGACATTTCTGTCTTATACTTCCGAAAATATAAAGCTATTTTTAATATATATATTTTTTATAGTATTATAAAGTTCTTCAAGAATTTGATAGTCAACTGTAGTGACGCCGGTCTCAGATGGCCGGTAATGGTTGCTAGTTCTACCATGGTTTAAATTTCCAATATATGTTATATTATGGTAGGAACCTATTTTCTATATGCTCAACTGGCGAACGTGAGGAAAATATTTCGATACAGAAAAAAATCGTTCCGGTTTTCCATCAGCAAAAATAACGGTATCCATCGTTCTAGCCAATCCATTGATTAAATTTAACGACAGGATTGTATGAAGTCAACCGCAAAACTTCGTTACTGAAAGCTAGCTTTTGCCAGAAAACTGAGATAAATTGACGAATTCTACAGCTGGTTTTATGTTCCCAGACAAATACCCGCTGAAATGGCGTTTTCGCTGCATGTACCAACATCTGTCGCCGGATCAAATATTGTTTCCATTAAATAGAAGATTTGGGATCTAAGCCGTTGAGATAACTTATCGTTTTAAATCCTTCAATTTCGTAGGTACATGTTTGCGTCTGCATTTCTGCTCAGTGCAGCATTAAAATAAATTTAAATAGAAATTTTTAAAAGGATTTTCATAATATTATGAAGTTCGTTCCCAGCACAGAATTTCAAAGTATTCTATATTGTGAATCGAATTTATGTTATTCCAATCGTCTATTTTATTGTAAAATATAAATCGACTATCAATTTTCTATTTAGCTCGTAAAACGTGTTAAAAAATCTATAATAGACTCTAGCTTTTAAATTCATGAAATGGAATAAATTTTTTACTAAGTTTTTCACTGTAGTGCTACCAAATTTGTTATACCTACTGGGGATGGGATTCACGAAAAGGGTTTTTTTATATATATTCAATACATGTATTTATTTAATCGCTTGAAGTTTTAGTGATAGAGACTAGAACATAAAGTAACTCGACTGATGGAGATTGAAAAAATCCACCTATAGATGAAATACTTAGGTTAGCGTGCAAGTAAAACTTTGGAATCTACAAAAAAAACAACGGGTTGCACTCTGGGAGTGCCGGCAAAAGTGAAAAGTATTAATATTGTAAACAGCAGGAGCAGGAATACATTTTCACGGCGCGGGAGAAAGAGAGGGAGATATTACTTCTACTCCTACGCCGCGCCGGCGGTCTACTCTCCCTCCGTCTTACGAATTTTCGATCAGGTCACGTGTCCTGACGCGAGTTAAACATTTTTTACCCATCCCAAAAAGAGAACAACGCCGTTAAAGAAGTTTTCACTTCAAAAATAATTTTGAATATTATCGAGGTACAGTTATATTATTCCGGTATATTTGTTTGTATTTATGTTTGCTAATTAAGACAATTTGGAGGTAAATAGAGTGATCAGATTTTGGTCTCTACAAACACTTCAATTTGGTTAATGTTAAGTGCCCGTAAATAAGATATTCATAAGGTTTCAAGCCCTAAATTCTTCAATAAAAAACTAAATACATGTGCGCGGAGAAAACAAAATAAAGTGTTAAGGTAGAAAGGTATTGAAAGTTTACTTTGGAATATTTGCGCTCTGGGAGTGCCTAGGCCGAATTTCGACGACGATTGCCTTAGGTCGTGCCTAGAATAAACTATCCTATTACTAATGCATCTAGTGCTTTTGGGAAAAATTTATCCGTGATCTCTATAATATATCATGATAAATATAATATACTGGCTGACCTCGGTTTCGCCCAAGTGGACAAAGGCCAAGAATAAGAGGCACGATGTGAACTGTACAACCAGATCGTGTGACTTTTCTGACTTAAATTAAAGATATAATGATTTCTTATTTAAACACACCTTTATACGCTTTGCTTACAACGCTTAGCTACATTTAAATAGCTTTTAACACTCACGGATAAATCGAGATAAAAGAACTTTCTTATAGTACCTATCTATGATAGTTCTGGAGTTTTTATCCTACAATCTAACTTTAAAATTTAGTATATGTACTGGTTGTTTTTTGCCAGAATTATAAGAAAGCTTACCAAGTTTCTAATTCAGCAAAAACTGCTATATGGAGTAAAGAAGAACGCTACTAGGCTCTTTATACCCAGTTTAGGTGTCTTAAAATTATACGAGAAACAGATATGTAGGAACTTTTTAAGCAGACGTGCTACGGGTGCTACAGATATTTTACATTGCTTACGTAGTCTATAAATATAGTTTTATCTTATATTACTAATGTATACACAAAGGAAACCGTGAAGATAAAGTTTAGGCACTCCAGCACTTAGGCTAATTATTATAATTGCCATATTTCTAACCCATCTCGGGTATAACCTGCGAAGAAGTTTGGTAACAGTTTCTTGGCATGTAACTAAGATAAGACAAATATTTTTTTTTGTCGAAATTAAATAAAGTTATAAGTCATAATGAGCTACAGCTGTTGTTGCGTTTTTCACGAACAAAGTATCATTTTTAACTACAAATTTGTATATTATAGGGCGATATCCACGTTAAGATGTTTGATAAATTTGGTGAAGGCAGAATTATGGAGCAGATATATACCTACGTCAATGCGAGCTCCTTTTTTAACCATAGCCAATTATCCCCCTTACCCTTTTGCACATAAAGGTTATTGCGTAAATTATATCGTGGCGGCTACGCAAGATCGTGCATTCTTTGATTTTTTATGGTTTTATTCAAATATTCAAATTTCGTGAAAACGCGCCTCAAAAAAAAAAACAAACTGAAGAAATCATTCGTCAAATACGTAAATTAAATACCTTTCACAGTATTTTGATATAGAATGGCGGAATGAAATGGTTACATAAATACAAATTGATGTTATTTGCATGAGATAAGATATTATCATATCCCACAAATCCCGAAAATTTTATTTATCTGGTTTTATTATGAATGCCGAGAAAACGGTTACCTACTAAGTCACGCATTATAGGACACATTTTGGTATCACTCCCTTAAAAGTTAACTATCAACTGAACAAGCGGATCTGGACACGCGTGTATCCAGTTGGTGAATCTAGCTTTTATTTAGCTTGCACTGTATGTAAGTATGTATGTTCGGGTGGAATCTTGCAACTCAATTTTGAAGCAGATATTTTCTACCGATTGAGCTGAAATTTTGTATTCACATAAAATGGCGGACAAGTAATTTTTAATGCACTCCTACAATATGGGTATGAAATGAAAGGGCTTGCTGAGAATAACTCGAAAATAAAGTGACGTGACTTTAATTCCAATATGGTGGACTTCTAAAAGCTTGTCTTTAAAAAGTTTTTAACAAGAAACTTATTACGTTTGTTATTTCTTCAACAGGATAAAGAATGGCTGGCATTCTCTAGCGTAGAATTAAAAGTTGCAACTGGAAATATGCTGCAAATATATGTACCCCATTACAAATAAACATAAAATATGCTGCATATACTCGTATGCTACAAAAGTTTTTATTTCGCTGATGTAAAATGTTTTACAATAAAAAATCAAACCTGTAAAGGAATATGCAACACCCATACAATATTTAATTTGTAGCTTTTAAACATCGAGTTAAATAATACTTTAAAGGTAAGCAAAGCTTAAAATACCCGACTTCACCGCTTACATTTTGGTTTTGGCTTGATCGATTTTGATAAAATTTATATGGGACCACCTCTGAAGTATAAACTACCAAACAAAAAAATAATTTGAGAATCGATCCACAAATGAGGGAGAAATCGGTGAACACACATAAAATAAAATATATATATACAGTCAAACATAGTACCTCCTCCTTTTTTGAAGTCGGTAAAAAATAGTTTATAGCGCGATTAAGTCCCGAGATATTATCTAAACTATATAATAGTCTCCATTTCAGCTTGTGCAAAATTGATTTGTATGTCCGGATTTCCGGTTGTTCTCTACAGGTCGCATTTCTCAACCGATTCTCATGAAATTTTGTGAGCAGGCTCGATAATTATTTAGAATTTCGTCGATTCGGATTTTTGGATTTTTTTCAAAATGGTGGATATATCTGGGTGAGGGGGTTGGAAACGTGACATATAAACATATTTCCACCATTTCGAATAAAACGCGACGTCGTCAGCTCGAACATCCACTAGAAGTTAGTTAGTAAGGAAATAGTGGATTGTAATAATTTAGATAGATAGATAGATAACGCTTTATTGTCACACCTTACAAAAAACACTCAAAATAACAAAACTTAAATTATAGTGTACAATCGGCGGTCTTATCGCTAAAAGCGATCTCTTCCAGACAACCTTTAGATAGAGAAGATTATAAATAATTCGGTGAAACGGGGGTGTAAATACAAGTTTAGGAAAAAAAATATATAAAAATAAAAATATAAAGTAAGGTATACTTGAACTAAATAAATTCTATAAGGCAATACTTATGTAATTTAGGCACTTACTTGATTTAATTTATGATGTTACTTTCGTGTAGGCTGATCAACAGTTACTGGATGTAATGCCGTGGAAAGTACCCGATCCAATTATTAAGAATTGGTACAGATAACCTCGTGTTTACAGAGCTCGATCTCATGATCGTCGTTATCTTTTGTTTTATATCACTTGTTATGTTATAACTGCAGTAGTTCGCAGAACTGTATTATCGTTTGGGCGAAATGTATTAGATAAAAATAACTTGCGAATAACTTTTGGGGTGAGTTACTATGCGACACTTGAACGTTCCACGATTAGGTAGTGGTATATCTGCACGTATGTTTAAATATATGTTAGCTATATGTATTATAGGAAATACATTTTGCAACATATTTACGAAAGCTATTATTGTCTTGATTTTTGTAACCTCACTGGAATCCGTTTTTAGATTATTATTTTTTATTTTTGAGAGTATATCTAGCTAGTTGGTCCCATTACGATTGATTAAGAACTGATGTAGGTTCTGGAGATTCTGGCGGCGAAGTATGCTTTCAGTAAAAAAATGGATTGACAATTTTAGGGTATCGGGTTCAATTCCCGGCGGGAACACAAGTTTACTCTCCAAGGAACATTTGTGTTTCTAGTTTTGGTTGTGACTGTGTGTGTGGTGTGAATGTTTCCGGCATCCACGACACAAGTCATCGAAGTTATAATCAGTTATTGCTAGTTATAAGTAGGTTTTACATTTATAAGTTATGTATTGTCCAAATAAATTAGAAAAAATATAGAATAATAATAAATTCGATCTATCAAATTTGTATAAAACTTTTAAGTATTGGGTGTAGGTATAATAACTTCACCACTTATATTTTGGTTTTTGCTTGATCGATTTTTATAAAATTTATATGGGACCACCTCTGATCTACCAAACAAAAAAATCATCAAAATTTATTCATAATTAGCGGAGACATTGCGTAACCTACATAAAAATAACATGTCGAACCTCCTTTTTTGAAGTCGGTTGAAAAATATACCTATTCTACAAATACCTTATTTTTGGAAGTTGATTAAAATGTAAAAAAAAATCACATAAGTACGTATTTATTTCTAGTATTTTGGATCAATTACGCAGCTCAGTAACCAAACAATTGTGGTTGGTCCCATTATGCAATCTTCATTTCATGTGTCGTGGACCTCAGATTAGTAATTAGTCCGACTCTCTCGCGTCATTAGTTGAGGGGCTTCGAATAATGCGTCTCACGACAGGCATTAGAGCTGCAAGCTGTTCCATTATATTAGCGAGATCTAAGCTTATGAGATTGGCCCTGTAAATGCTGATGGTTCCTCATACGCTTCGGGAAGCATGTTGAGGTTGTAGTAAATATTATTTATCTGTGGATTTTGTTGTATTGATGTCTAAAGATTATCTTGGAGGAGTTATGCCGCTAAAGTGAAAAAATAGCGTTGTCGATTTTGTATAATTTTCCAAAACCTGTGATTATTTGAATGTAAATGTGTAATAATGGTGGATTATTAACCATTGATACTTAGTAAACGCGCATAAGTGTAGGCAAATGATACAAAGTTGAAGAACGTGATTTTCGCCTTCGCTGCCAAACTCCTATAGAAGTTCTAGTAACGTTTCTCCCACTTTACTAGGGCATGATTTGACTATGACTGGACCTTGACTCTTTTACTTGACTTTAACTGTGACTTAGGACTATAATAGTATCAGTACTTTTAATATGACACTGGCTATAAACGCACAAGATTGCGAAGCCAAAATTAAAAGAAAAAAAAGATTACATTGTAAATTATTTTCCTGATAATTTTGGAGTTTTGGCGCGAAAGTGAAATAATAGATTTTGGATTATTTTCTAAAACTTGTGATTTTTCGAATGTTATTGTTATAATGCTGGATTATTAACCGTTCTTGAACGTGCATGAGTGTAGGCAAATCATACAAAGTTGAAAAACGTGATTTTTGCTTTCGCTCCAAAACTCCAATAGAAGTTGTAGTCAATTTTCTACCACTCTACTAGAGCATGACTTGACTGTGTCATTACTCTATTACTTGACTTTGACTGTAAATTGTGACTAGGACTGGTTTTAAGGAATACCTAGCTAATTTGAAAATTATTTCTTACTCAATAGTGTGCGAAGCCAAAATATCTACAAAAAAAAGTACTTAAACTTCTACTGTTATTTTTTCAGTACTTATATACTGAGTACCGAGACGTAATTATATCCTTAACTGCCACGCTGCGGAGAAGCAAGACAGATATACTAAGATTTTTACTCTTCTGGGTGTGATTGTGTGCGTGTGCAGTAGAAACACAAGTAGAAGTTTCCGACAATTGTAATATTCGTTTTGAAAATTTCGATTTTAGTGTGTGTTAGTGTAAAAAAAGTCATCAGACAGAGCTACAGTGTGTTTGGATACAGGAGTAATGTTCATTAAAATATCTGATTCTATGTTACACATAACAATTATTTAAGGTTTAGTTCGTATTATGTAAAGAAAAAAAAAAATGGTTGTTTAAAATATTACCTATGACTAAAGTGTCTTATTATCTATACATAATTCACCCAAAACGTGTTTACCACCCTTGACCACATCAAAACTACCGTCAAATGAGATAGTAGTCAAACACTAGCCTAAAATCTATCCCTCTAATAGTTCTTGCAAACTAAACCCAAGTAAAACCCACCGAATGGTTTTCTAATCTCTTTATCCAATTTAAGTTGTATTTGTACGTATCTAATTATTGTCAAAAGATTTCAAGTAACACAAGACGACAGTGAGCAAAAGGATTTTGTAAAGGTCAAGTAGGCTCAAGATCCGACTGTTTCAGAAGGCTATGCTTGTTTTATAAATTTTATTTACTTTGAGAAAATTAAATGGAACTTAACAAACCTCCTTATAGAAACTTTTCTATGGACACAGTGTAGAGTAGTCACAAAAAGAACTTTTCGAGTTGATCTTTCTTTGTTGTTATAAATGCTATTGTAGGAATCTGATATGGGGTTACCCAAACCTATAATTGGAAAGCAACATCTTGCAAACAAAAAAATATATTTGAAATTGGTTCACGTGGAACAAAGTTATGAGGTAACACAAATAAAAAAAAATAAAAAATATACAGTCTTGACTACCTTAGCAGTTGAAAACTTTAGCAATTTATCTGCTTGTCCGATGATAGAACGGGGATGGAGGAACTAGATCGTGCAGTTCTTGGCAGACTCTCCGAAATGTATCCGATAAAAAACCGAGAGACTAGCTACCATGCGGCGATGATCCAAGCTCTGAAGCTTTGAATATGTCAGCTGCTCGCTACCAATGAGTCTCTTGGCTCTACGCTCAATGGTGTTAAGAACCTCAAGATGGTACTTAGCTGAACCGTCCCAAAGATGAGAACAGTACTCCACACAAGAACGGACTGTTGCTTGACACAAATTGAGCAACTGTCTCGGTGTGAAGTACCGTCTCACCTTTGCAAGAATTCCCAGATTTTTTGCAGCTAGTTGGGCTTTTGACTCGATGAAAGTAATATGTATAAAAATGTGACATGTATAAACCTTCATAATAATATTTTTTGCGATAGAGAAAACCACATAAAAATTCGTTGCGTATATGGGTAGCGGCCCAACAGACAGACTCGAATGACTTTGCTTTATAGTAAATATCTCGCAACCTACGTATAAATTATCTTGCAACATTCGTAATCAGTTACACTCTTCCAGGACGATCGCAATGCGAGTAGCCTCGACAATCGCAAACGATTGTCAAGGTTGAGCAAAGTTTCTTTTTATTTTTTTATTCCGTCAGTCCAGTATTTGGATGGTGACCGTTCATAGGATTTTTCAACGGAGTTACCGTGTTTGTTTGTAGTGTAAATGTTCTGTGTGTCATTAATAAATAATTAATGTATTTTCTTTCTTTCTTTCTTCAAAATACAATACAATATCACTCTTTATTGAAACCAATAATAAAAAGTACAGAAAAGAAATCACTAATAAGTCGGTACAATGGGCGGTCTTATCGCCAAGAGCTATTTTCTCCAGACAACCTTTGGATTGAAAAGAATAATATAGATAATCAGGGATGGTGGGGGTAAAACTGAGATTAAGTACTAAACACACTACATAAACACTACATATACATATACAGAGTCGTAAAGTAACAGCCGTTAAATCATGTCGGATGCTTTTAAGCGGCCTTAATAATTCTGACAGCAAGACTCCTCACTATTCCATACAACAAGAAAGCAAGCATACCTACAACATTATTAAAATAACTATGATTAGGGCGGACACAAAATATGCCGTGCAAATAATTCAACTATTTGTGGTTGAACCCTCATACCAATGTTATGTGCTTGTAGTTAGGTAAACATACCCTAAATAGTTAATCAGTAGCAAATTCTGTTCTTTGATGTAATTTTACCCAATTTAGAGCAAGATGCACACACAAAATATGTTATTATAATCGCCGTTTATAATTGTATATAATTGTATACTGGAATGCCAAGTTGAAATCTTATTACCCTTATTGATAATATACCTAAGGTCTTCGCTTATTGTTCGTCATCGGTAATTCATTTTTCATAGAAAAATAGTACGCATTAATGAGCCGAAAATAAATCCTGTGGACGGAGCGATGCCTTTATAAGTATATATATACATATATGCCGATTACATAAGTACAAATAAAAGTGAATAAATGCCGCGCGATTGGCATTACTTACTTCAATATTAACATGCCTCTCTCGCTATAGACTGGTTAGTAATATGTCAATATAATTTATGATAAATATGGACATGTTTATCATAAACGCGCTCGTAAAATGCCGCATACTTGTGGCTTGCTCCAAAAGACAACCAACGTTTCCATAAATACTACTAAAACATAGAATAACGAAATCAATGGGACCAGGCAACTTTTATAATTTCCACATAAGTATGCCAATACTGTCTACTTTCCCATCCTCGACCATGTCATCACTAAATAAATGTAAGTAGATCGTGTAATTACAATTATTGGTCACACGAAAATATCATAATTCATTTTGGCCTGAGTTCATCAAGACGGCTGTCAAACACTGACATTCCATTCCAGCACAAGATGACTTGATCTTGTGCTGGAGTGGAATATAAATGGAAATGGTTAAACAGTAAGTAGTTATACTTACATCAGTGAACTCAGCCCCAAATCAACCTTTAGATAGAGGTAGATTGCACCTGTAATAACATACTACATTTTGCTAATGTACCCTCCGAAGATGCGGAGATTCCTGAGGTCGACCTTTGGCATTCTCTCTGGCGATGGCACCGGTGCCTAATGGACTTTTATGGACCGTAATGAAATTTTGTGTACCCTAGCCGCAACTGAGTGGCAATTGGTATATCATCTTACGTGAATATAAACGCAAATTCTCAAATGTCAGCCTTTCCTAATATTAGAACCTTTCGAGTAGATACCTTTAAACAAGCCTTGTAGCCTTGAAGTACCTACCCAAAACATACAACTTTGTAGAAAGCCTATTGTAATCTCTTAGTAATTACTAACTTTGTTGTACGCAAGTAGTAGGCAATTAAAATTATATCCATTTATAGAACGCTGTGAGCGCTATTTATGATTTATTAGCTGCGCCCCGCGGTGTTACCAGCTATGTCGGGATAAAAGTAGCCTATGTGTTAATCCAGTGTGTCAGCTACCTCCATACCAAATTTCACCAAAATTTGTCCAGCCGTCTAAGCGTGAAGAAGTAATAAACACACTCACAAACGTTGGCCTTTATAATATTAGTAGGAAGTAGGATAAATTTTTTGGTCATATAAATCGCTTTTTGGTCTGCAAGTCAAGCTATGTCAGATTTCTTCGGATGGTCTAAAAGTCCCGAAACTAAATCCCCCGATGATATAAAAACAAACATTTATAGAAACTTATTATGAAACTTAAACCTTGCAGAACAGAATTTCATCAAAATTGGTACATCCGTTTAAGCGTGAAGAAGTAACAAACACACTCACAAACGTTCGCCTTTATAATATTAGTAGGAAGTAGGATAAATTTTTTGACCAAATAAATCGCTTTTTGGTCTGCAAGTCAAGCTACGTCAGATTTCTTCGGATGGTCTAAAAGTCCCGAAACTAAATCCCCCGATAATATAAAAACAAACATTTATAGAAACTTATAATGAAACTTAAACCTTGCAGAACGTTAAGAGTAATAAATTACTAAATTATGCACATAGATAAATTTTATAATTATATTGTCACTATGCACTTAGTTAATTTTTTGCTCTTTTTAAAACAATAGGATAATTGATGACAGGATAATGCTAGAAGCCACTTAATCTCTATCGTGCATTTTGAATTCAAGCTTGTATACGTAAAGGTATTGTTCCATTGCTCTACTACTGCCTACGACGCGATAAAAAAACCTCTGCTATCGAAAAAAACATAGCATTGTAATAATTGAATGCATAACTTAAAAATAAAACACCTTAAAAATCTTGCAGATAAGCCGTTTTTTAGAATTCCTTTGGTTCGCGTAATAACAACATTGTTTTTAAAAACCAAATCGGTCTATCGGTTTCGGATACTAATAATTAGGAAAAAGACTTCCGGCGGGACCGCAAGGTTTCTCCCTAAGGAAAATTTGTGTCTGATTCTTATTGTGTTGTGTGTGATGTGAACAAGTAATCGAACGTTCACCCGCCTCCTCTCTCCTCCTCTGTAGTGGGGTCACTGGTAGACTCTCCATCGGTTTGCACGGCCCCACACGTCTGTCTAACGGTGAGCAAGGTCACCCCTCCATGGGCGCAGTGGCCCGAGTTGCATCCGGGCCTCTCGCCGGGGCAAGAAAGTGACTGCTAGCGTGACCCTTTCTTGCCCCACTTCGGCAAGGGACTGCTCACGGGGTTTTTTAGTGGGTTCGAGCCCCACACTCTCCTTTCCTTCACCCCTGGGAAGGAAAGGAAGTGCTAGGCAATTTCCCCCCCACAAAAAAAGGCACTGAACGCGCTACAGCGTTAAACTCGCACTATACGAACGCTCTAAGCGAACCTCCAAACGGGCTAGGGTGAAAGTTGCAACCAGAGCGTAGGCATTGAACGCAGCCCAGTTATATTACTTCCTTGCATCTCTTGTAGAGGAATATAGGCCTAACGATGTGCTAGGTGCTTGTATCCAGTTAATTTATGGAATTTTTTTCTGTAAACAACGCCAAGCGAATGTGGCGAGTGTGTGCAATTAATTAAAACCCACAGCCCCGAGAGTGTTGACCAAACTTGCGCCTGCCACAGCTTAGTTTACAGTCGCTAAGGGCGCCCGTCCTTCTTGTGACCCGCCCAGCGAACTCATATCATGTTATGACTCCGAGATATATCGAGATTTTGTTTACTTTTATTTTTATTACATATTGCAGTTTGTTTGAATTGGATTGTTCTTTGTTATTGTTAACAATCGTTCATTGCTTGTAGTGCATTTTGTATTGTTGATACAAATAATTGTTAGTTTTAGCTTAGACTAAGCACTTACGTATATCTAGTATAATATATAGGTGATAGATTTGAAGCATATTCATATACATAATAAACTTCATTTTAAAGACAAGATAACAATAATGTCAGGTAATTTAAAGGTAAATTTCGATTTAATTAGATTCAATAAGTTTCATAAATGCCCTTTTAAAGCCCATTTCAATAAAAAATGTGTTATTTTTCATTTTTATACATGAAAGAAAAACTACCTAGGTGTCATCTCTCAATATTCGTTGTATAGGTGAAGGTATTTAAGTTTTAGGTACATTGCAATAACGTGACGACCAACCTCAGCTCTGCACGGGTAGAAAAAAATACTATTAACTCGATCTCTACCAAACTTCACTTTTAGACTAATCTGAAAATAGCATGAAAATCATGTACTTGATTTGTTTATATGTATTTTTTTAAATATTTTATTTAAATAAATATTACAGCCTTGAAACAAGTAATTCCACTTACAATTAATAACTTATGTAACAATTACTATAATTTTCAGTATTATATTTATATGAATATATTTTCAAATAACATATCAATGTATATTTTATTCTTTTGTTCAAAATTGGTCTGAATTGGAAGGTCGTACTACTCTTTGTTTAAAATTATCTTATTGACACAGGTTATAGATATTATATTAGGTAAAGAGATTTGGTCAAATCACGTGTGCTTACTGATCCGACCAATTACTGACAGCCTAAAAATATTCAAATAGTTATTTACAATTTTTAAGGGTCAAATATTTAGGGATGGTTTATTTATCGTATGTACATGTGCACGTTGTTTATCGTCTATGAAAATGGAATGGGAATCCCTTTATCCTTTAAGCTGCAAGCGGACAGCGGCATTAGTTTATCTACGTTTCAGCCAAATAAATATTGTATTTTAGGATCACGTACCTTGTTAACGAGATGAGAAAAACTGAAATGGTTTAAATTTATGTGTGTATCATTTAAAATATATATAAACGACTTGTAAAACTACAACAACTTTTATAATAGGCACGGCACTATCATTACTAATGTACAAATTGGCTATATTTCCTAAAACTAAACTAAAACATATTGACTTTTATACAACAAACACTTAAGTAACCTACTAGGCACCAAGGTTATAGGTAACTCAAGTACTCAAGCCCAATCCCAGTGAGTAACGTTCCCATCATGCTGGTGGCATTGCCTCTCTGAATTGCTAGGCTAATACATAC
Organism: Lomographa bimaculata; assembly: GCA_948107665.1. NCBI lineage: Eukaryota > Metazoa > Arthropoda > Insecta > Lepidoptera > Geometridae > Lomographa > Lomographa bimaculata. The sequence continues at coordinate 11,791,687 of OX403589.1, forward strand.
GTACATATATAACATTGAGCCAAATATAAAGGTTAAAGTAGTGAAGTTTATGTTCAACTTTGTTTATAGTATATTAGATAGACACCTTAATTATAACAAAGCAGAAAAAGACAAAAAAAATATATCGCTGGAAGTAACCTCTTCCAGACAGCCTATGGATGGAAAGGAATAACGAAATTGAAATAGACGGTCGGGTAAAAATAAAAATAAATAAAATTAGTATATACATAGAAAAATAGATAAATTCTTTATTTGCACACCAAAAAAATAACACTTACAAAGAAATCTTAAATATAACTTAAGAGCACAAAGGGCGGTCTTATCGCTCAAAGCGATTTCTTCTAGACAACCAAAGGGAGATGATAAAAATATTACAAACAGGGACGGTGGTGTACCTCAACACGTATTTAAATTAATAAATGTACTTACACATACTTATTAATATATATTAGATACATAATATACATACAAAAACCTACATAAATAATAATAATATATTATAAACATACTCAAACTAATATATATATTATTATACACATATATGACTAATAAAGGACATTCATAGCTGTAACTTAATTTAGAGTGATACAATTTTTTTATTTGTTTTTAAAAGTGTGTAGTGATTGATAGCGATGTACTTATAGAGACCGATAAAAAAATTTTGTGATGCGAAACGAATGGATTTTAATTCTTCGCGTGAAAGAAAAACTATAATACGTAATAAGTAGGTAATTAAAGCAGGATTTCATTACGGAATACTTACATAAAACAGGTTTCTATTCCGATAAGGCCATGTGCCGTATTTGGGTGACATGCGGGAGTGTGGCGTGAGCATTAAACCTTTTTGGCGGCATGGTTTAAGCTGTTGCCAGTACCTACAATAATGTAAACCTTCGAGATATACAATACTACAAATCTAAGGACCCATACCTATCACCTTGTGTAGTCGCCCTGAGACTAACACCCCTTCCGACCCTTTAAAAAGGATAGGTAATACATCTATACATAAAAAAGTCGGGTAAGTTACTCCATTTATAACTCGAGAAAGGCTAGCCCGATTTTTGTGATGTTTGATTTGTTGGATTTTTCTCCACCCCCAAGAGCAGAATAACTATTAAACACATTTCATAAACGTGAAACAGGTAATAATTTAGTAACGCTTTTAGTACAGTAGTAAAGTACTAGGCAACCATAAACATCAGAGAGGTAAAACATTTTTCTTTACGTGACTTTGCAACGCATGCCGAGTACAACTCATTACAATACAAAATTAATACTCGTTTATAGTATAGAGTTTAAAATCACTTAAACTCTACACTAAATATATGGTGAATATAAATTCAAAGCCTACATAATTAAACGCAAGCAAAGCTTAAAAAAACGACTTCACCGTTTTATTTTCGGAACCTTGATCAGATTAAATGTACTAAACACACATTATTAATATAATAATAATAATCATTTATTTCGAGTAACAAGGACTCATAATTTTACGACTTAATATTTAACACACAAATTATTAGATATTAAAAGGACAAGACAAATTAACAAAATTAAATTAAATTGAAATAAAATATCGAAACATTAATATTATTAAAGACACAAATGAAATAAGTTGATATAGAAAATCACACATACAAATTACACTTATTACTTACTAATTATGGCGTTGAGAGCACTGCCTTATAAAAGGCCGTCATATTGACGATAACTCAAAAACTACCAATCAGATCTTAATCAAATTTATATGGGACCAATGAGGACCAATGGAGAGCAACAGCTAACAATAAAAAAATATTCAAAATCGGTTCACGTGAAAAGAAGTAATGATGTAATACAAATAATAAAAAAAAATATATACAGTCGAATTTAGTACCTCCTCCTTTTTTGCGAAGTCGGTAAAAAAATACGCGCGTATTGTCTTATTACTCGTACCTCGTATGTGATAGTTTTGAATTGTGTTTCCAAAGTTAGTAACTCGGCCTAATGTATTAATACCTGTCAATCAGCCATTTAACTTGACTAATTGTTAGTCTAGCGCTTAAGTTAGTTAGCTAAGTCTAGTCTATCTTAAATCTTGCTTAGTCTAACAACTAAACCCTTTAAACATAGTTTAGACATTACAACTTTCGATAAATTTGTATGTATGTACTGATTATAATAAATTGTTTACTCCATTTATTTAACACTACCCGTGCCCAGCGGCTTCGCCCGCTATTATCAAGTAAAAAAGTAGCCTATGTGTTTATCCTAGGCATAAACTGTGTACATTCCGAATTTCATCCAACTCCGTTCAGCCGTTAGAGCGTGAAGAAGGAACAAACATACTCTCTCCTTTACAATATTTATTTCAAACTTTCTTCACCTCGTTACCTTAAGAAGCGTTTTATGTTTTAAGACCTTACAAACATGCTAGCATTGAGAGAGTTTCAAGCTAAAAATGCTATACCTGGTGTGGTATGTTCGTTCTATGTCAGCACTTTTTGCACTGTTGACGCTGTTTAATGGTATGGAACTGGTGACGCTGTGGAATGCGCTTCTAATAGAGATAAAAACAACCAAGACAAGCTCAATCAAGGGCCTTATATGAAGAAAGGAAATAAGAGGTAATTATCTCACAAACAATATTTTTTTAAGCTGTAAAACACCTGTCTTTAAGTACTAAGACGGTGTTCCGGCAGCCATCCTTAAAAGATAGTCACTTTTTGGGCCTAGCGCGCTTACCACCTTGGACCATCACTTAGAAACAGCTGCGATACCGACCAAAGGCTAACCAATTAGAAATAACTACTAATATTAGGGTAAATTTGATATAATAACACTTGACTTTAAATGCGTAAAATGTACATTGAAATTGTTTTATTTTTCTACATAATAATATGGCTTTCGGTCATATATCCATATTCTGAAGTTAACTTCAATGATTACAGACCTTTTACACAATCCACTCGCCCATTTAAGTCGCCCGGGCCGGTTAAAGGGTGGCAAGGGCGAGTTTACGACTCGGCCGGGCTGTCAATCGGTGCGTCGCGTGCCACCCTACAATTAACTATATTACCGCTGAATAATCACGCTCACTGAATTATTAACTAAATGTACAATAACGTTAATCGACAGTAAAATATTAACAAGTTTCGACCGGAAGTTACACCAACTGCCGCGTTGTTTATGGAAGTTTCCGAGTTACGTGTAGGGTGTTTGTAATAAAAAGGTAAGTAGTCGGAATTTATACCAAAGTTTTAGTGTTGTAGTTACGGATATTGGTGATTTTTACCTAGTCGACAGGACCGAATAATAACCTCTTTACCCGAGTTTCCCAAGACATAGAGTAGGCACTTAATGTTAAATTTAATGTTATATTATTTCTACACGAAAATGAATATCAGGCATAGTGGAGCAAAGTTCTCTTCTTCATAATTAAGTAATGCCTACTTGCTCCAATATCAAAATAATACAAAAATCTAAGGTAACGGATTCATTAGAGTATTTTTCGTATTCGTACAAAAGCCAGAGGTGCTTTTTATAGATCAAACCTAAGTACTTGAAATCTTTAACTGCATTACTTAAGTTGAAAAACGTGATTTTCGCCTTAGCTCCAAAACTCCAATAGAAGTTCTAGTAAAGTTTCTACCACTTTACTAGGACATGACTTGAGTATGACTGGACCTTGATTCTTGAATTGATTTTGATTGTGACTTGTGACTATGACTTTTAATATGAAATACACATAAAATATATTATTATTTGACACTTGCTAAATGCACAAGATGCGAAGCCAAAATTAAAAGAAAAAACAAACGGTTTGTAAGGACAGCACTGACACCTGACATAGGTATTCTAGGCTTTCTTTAATCTTTTTTATAGATATTATTATTATTCAGTAGAGTATAGTATACTATACGGGATTACTAACTGTTATCCCGTAAAACGCTAGCCACTAACCAAGTTATAGGCTTAAGATACGTTAGGTACAGAATAAGCAATTTGAGTATTGATTCAATGATACATTACATTTGTATTATATACGCCATGAATAATACTCAAAATACCCTGAAAGACGCTAAAAATGCGCAACAATTTTCTCGCCCGTTATTTGAGTTTACTTATAAATATACATTGCACAGTTACTTAAGTTTGGCATAAGGCAAGCCTTATTAGTAATGTTTCCTTATGTTAGTAAGAAAAGAGAAAAGCCGACGCGGCCGGGGTCGGACCCCTGTCAACCACGTCGTAGACCACTATTGTGCTATTACAACGTACTCCCCTTACCGATGAAAGGAAATATTTTATTTACTTTCAGGAGAGTTGCCACGAATACTGCGTATGAAAGGTTTTCTAGCCTTTTTATAAGCGTCTTTATTTCTTAAGTGTACGGCTATTTATTGTTGGTCAAGTAAAAATTGTTTATTCACATATATCGATCACAAATGCGTATTATACATTGCTACATAATAAATAAATAAAATAAAAGCGCCTTCTTAATTCTTACAGAATATAAAATTATAAAACGAAGTACATACTTTATTAATTCTGTGTTCGTAAGAACCCCTCCGCGGGTGAAGGCCTCCTCCAAGGAACTCCAGCATTCTCTGTCCTGGGCTGTTTGCAGCTAGCTTGAGCCAGCCGTTTTTATGATGTCATCTGACCATCTCGTAAGCGGTCTTCCCCTGTGGCGTTTGCGCTCATCAGGCATTCTTGCCACATGCCCCGCCCATTTCGAATTCAGCTTTTGAACATATTTTGAGGCATCTGTAGCTATATCTAGGCTACATAATGATGTATTAAACAATTACATACAAATGTATGACTAAAAAAGGAAAATTAAACAAAAAGCACTAAACATTTTTGTAGACCGCTTGCTGAAGGAAAATTGCCCAGAATACTGGCTGCGTTTCTACGTTGTAGTTTTTTGTGCTAAATAAGAGTCCCATTATGGTCACTTGTAGCCTCGACCAAATGTTTAGATAAATCTTTAAAAACTTCGCGTGCAACCGGTCCATCTTGAATTTGTGATTAAAGCATAGTTATAGATAAACAATGATGCACCCATGCAAGTTAAAAAATTTAGTTGCCAGGCTCTATATCCCTAAAACGTGAAACGTTTGGATCGTCTTGTAATCAACCGTCATTTTCAAAGTGATTGGATTATTTTCAATGTCGCATCGTCAATGTCGCTATTGGTCTATTATAAGATGATTATGTAATGGACTTCTAACTCAACCCGCATTGAGTCTAAGTATATTTTAAATATGAAAATAAACGTTTAGTTTACACAATGTACCATAATTATAACAACTAAAATTATGAAATAAACCCGACTTCACCGCTTATATTTTGGTTTTGGATTGATTTCGATAAAATGTATATGGTACCACCTCTGAAGTATAATCTAACAAAAAAAAAAGAGAATTGGTGCACAAATGGGGGAGAAATCGGTGAACATAAAAAAAAAAACATACAGTTGAACATAGTACCTCCTCCTTTTTTGAAGTCCGTATTGAGACATCAGGACACCATTAACATGGTTATTCTTATTGATGCACTTTAGTCCAAATAAGATTTAGACGTAGTAAGAATTACTTAGCCCTTTTTTTAAGTCTTTATGCATGTTAGGCTGCCTGCTGAGTTAGCCTTATTGCGATTCAGGTACTTTGCGTTTTTTTCAATTGCAGACATTTTAACAGAGAATTTCCTTTAGGTATGTGTCTTAGGTTATCAAATAGCAAAGCCATAATTTGCATCCGCTTCTGGTCTATTGCAACTAATTAACAAACTCAACCAAAACTCTATAAAGCCGGCTGCAGGCCGATTCTGTCTATATAATAAGCAAACAAGAATGCAATCAAAACACACAGTGAATTAACTTTGAAAAGGAGCGTCAGGAATGTATCCAAGTCCCTATCATTTAGATTTCTTCTATCTTAAACAAGGTCCCGTACCACAAACCAGAACCATTTTAAAATTGTCATTCTACGAATTGGACATTCCGCGAATTGGATGTTTTGCGACCGTCAGACATTTTGCGAATTGGACATTATGCGACTAAACGTGCGACTAGTGTTAATTGCATTCTTGCTTAACATCAGGCGTGACAAGAGACTTCGTCGGTTCATCGCGAGCCTCGTTTAAATAAGTAAGGCTCTTTCTACCCCCCAGAGTGCCCAATTACTTCAAACACAAGTTGAAATCTGCGGATCAAACTAGTTAAAAACTTTCCTGCTAAGAGAAAGTTGAAAACGCGCCAACCTTAATTTAATAACAAAAATCATTTGACTTAGGAAGACGTGTCTGAAAATTAATTTAACGACTTTGGAACTAGTGAAGTTAGCCGTCCCGCCCATTTAGATACACGCCATGGATCGCAGGAGGATGTTTTTAGGAAGTTTCGCCGTTACTTGGCAGTTGGCAATTACACTTAATAATTATAATGGTAGCCCATGGCTTTGAATCATTTGCGTAATGTAAACTTAGTAGAGCAACAAGTGTTCATAAACATACAATAAAAAGGCTAGTTGGTATACTGTCCTCAACTTAAAAATTGGTTCGTTGCATGAACTACTCGTTGGCTTAGTTGGGTGGCGTCCGCCTTCTAAGTATCGGGTTCGATTCCCGGATGAATCACTAGTTTTCTCCCCAAGGAAAATATGTGATTGTGTGTGTGTGATGTGAATGTTTCCGGCACCCACGACAAAATCAAATTCAAAATCAAAATCGTTTATTCACATGGGCCCCAAAGAGGCACTCATGAAAGATAATGAATCTATTGCCAGATTCGCAAAATTACAGCCATCTCGAGAAGAACCTGGCAAGAAACTCGGCGGCACATTTTTTTTAAAAACACTCTAATACATAATTTTCTTAACCTAACACCTAGGTTAAGTATTTATATAGTATATAAATACTTAAGTTTTATTATGGTAGTCGCTAGAAAGAGCCTGTGCAGTTTGCCTCCATGCATCCTTGTCATTAATATATCTCTCTGGTCCTCCATGCATCCTTGTCATTAATATATCGGTCTGTGGTTTTATAGTAAGCTTTCTTAATTAATGCCCGTTTAATTACAGATTTGAACTTTCCCAGTGGTAATTCAGATACGATTAGGAATTCTATTGTAAAATCTAACCCCATTTGCCATAAAAGATTTATTCGTTTTGCTTAATCTAAATGCGCGCACTGTAATTTTATGCTTATATCTAGTATTAAGATTGTGTGCGTCGTTCGACACAAGTCAGTGTGGGGCTGTGAGTGTGAAAGCGTTTATGGTTATGTTTATGCATTCGTAAAAGTATAATTCTAGCCTGAAATGAGAGAAAGGTCCCCATCGTTCCAAGAGGGGAACTTGAATGTTTCTAAAAATGTGTTTTTCAGAATTTATTTAACTAGGTACTTAGTACTTACCCATAGGTAGCTACCTACCTATGGGTAAGTACGTATAGCTTATTAGGATGTAAGTCAATGTGACAGGATTTAAAAATCTAAAATAATTTCGTATATACTTTCATTCTAAATGGTGTAGGTACTAGAACTTTTTAACGTATATTGCACAATTAGGAATATGGTTTATTAAAATTAAATCGAAAACGGGCAATTACTATTCTACGGGCCGATTGCCTATATTTTCTAAAACTAAACTAAAATTACATGTCATATATACAGTAAAAGAGCTCGCTACAAGATACCAAGCTTAAAGGTAACTTAAGTGCTCAAGGCTACTACAAATAGGCAGCGCGTGCATCGTCCCTTCAACAAAGCACAAAATGGAAGGCAACTAGAAATTCTAGTCTAGAATGAACTACCGGTAAGCACGAATCCAGTGTTAATACTAAACGGTTCAAAATGGTAGATTTTAATAGCTAAATAGTTGTAAATAATACCTTTCTAGGTATAGTGTTGCGAGATAGTGTCATTAATACCATTATAATAACTGTAGGTTACCCTACCTGGGTTATAAAATTACCGATAGTTGTAAACTTTTTCTTTGTAATAAAGCTTTTTTTATACTGGATAGGCAAGAATTTGCCCATTACTTCACCTGATGGAAAGTAACGACGCGGTCGAAGATGTAAATGCTTGCCTAGAAGATACCTATAGTCTTTGGTATATATTCAATCTATACTTGAAGACACCCTGATTATACCATTCAGGGAACAAAGACGCAGGCATTGAGTTCCACTGCTTCGCTGTACGGATGAAAAACGTAGAAGCGAAACGCTTCGAGCTATTCCAAAATGCTAGAATAGTGTCATATCAAATCAAATCAAAATCGTTTATTCAAAGAGGCACTCATGAAAGTTAATGATTCTATTGCCAGATTCGCAAAATTACAGCCATCCCGAGAAGAACCTGGCAAGAAACTCGGCGGCGCATTTTACTAGAATAGTGTGAAAATCCAGTCAGTACAAGTTTTATATTAGGCCCAATAAGTTGTCCCTTATGGCTAAGGCCTTTTTCACCCTTACAATTAAATTACCAAACCTACATTAGGTTTGGTAGAGATTTAGTTGTTATCCCTCACATTACCTGCAATACCCGGAGACAGCGGACTTGGTCCCGAATTATTTCGTTAACATTTTTATCTGGCCTCCCAATACGTTCCTGCTTGGTTCCTAAAGCCTTCTTGTATCGGTGAAGTGACGAGGGTCGTTTCCCTGTCATTCGCGAGCCTCATTTATAAGAGAAATTATCTGAAATGTTCTTTTACCTTATGTCCTTTGATAAATTTACAAGTGAACGGTCTGCACAACAGATGTGAAGTATCGTTTCTCTATCGATCTATAAGCTATCGCCATCAATACACTACTAGAACCCTCTGAATAAATGAAAGGGACAAAAACTTCAATGACGAGCTCTTATTTAATTTTCTTGGTATCGAATGCTAAGAATAGAAAAAGATCAGACATTCATTCATAATAAGTACATCTTGTTTACTATTTCAATTCTTACAAGCTGACCCGCCCGGCGTCGCCCGGGTAAAAAGAAACATAGGTACACATTAATGCTTTCACACTAAAAGTACTATGACTTGTGTTGTGGTGCCGTAAACATTAACACCACACACACACACAACATTTACATCATACGTACCTAGAACTAGAAACAAGAATTTTCCGTGAGGAAAAAACTAGTGTTCTCACCGGTAATCGAATCCGCCGGTGCTTTAAAGACAAACGCGCGCCTAATTATGCCAACGGTGAGTTTAAATTTTAAAGATAAATTATAACCGGCTAAACAATAAAAAACAGTCGAATTTATGTCCTCCTTCTTACGTAAGTCGGTTCAAAACGTAGAAGTATGCCGGATTACGCAGTAACTGTTACTCATTCTGTGGCCCACCGCCTTTATCCTCAAATATATTAAACGATTTCTTCTAGACTATTTGTCCAAATAGTATACAGTAAAGGGCAAATTGTATCCACATGAACTACGTAAGAAGATGAAGTAGTTTATTTTGATAAGGATTAATATTGAATGCCTAAAAAAGCCAATAGAACAGAAGCCGCTATATTTTCAGATTTTTAATAAAGAAAAATATTTTTCTGAGCTATACATGTTAGATATATGCAGTTGCGGACTTTTTGTAAAACTCATAAAGTTTAACATTTTAACACTTATTTTAACCGTTTGGTCTGCGAAAACCGATAAAGCGGCCAGTTGGCAAATTTTTCTCCGAATTGAGAAAACTAACTTTTGTCCCAATAAAATACAGCCTATGATACACAGCGATTGTGTAGCTATCTATTAGTGAAATAATTTTCAGAATCGGATGAGTAGTTTCAGATACACAAACAAACTTTACCTCTTTATATTATTATTAGTATATTAGTATAGATAATATCCAGAAATAGCTAAGTTTGGCATCTTTCCCGCTTTCGCACTGGTTTGCTAATGTATAATATAGCCTAGTATCCCATTGCTTGAGTTTTGCTTCGAACTATCTTTTTTTTTTCATATAAAATGTAAGTAATATTTAACTATTTGACTTACTGCCATGTTAGAAAAGAATTAGGCACGAAAAATGCATCTATTAAAAACTTTTTGATTAGTAAATATATGCTATTCTTTAGGACAATGTGTGTTAAATTTTAATGTACTTTTGTGACATAAAGATTACGACGGGAAGACAGGTTTTCTCCCCAAGGAAAATTTGTGTCTCTGGTTCTGGTTGTGATTGTGATGTGTAGTTTCCGGCACCCACGACACAAGTTATCGAACTTAGTGTGGGGCTGTGAGTGTGAAAGCGTTTATTTTTATGTTTACTTAATTTGAAATAAATTCGGTGGCTTATAGAGAACTTATTTGCAGTTTTAAATATACATAGTTTTAGTTTAGTTTATGAAAGTATAGGCAATTGACCCGTAGATTAGCGCAGTTAAAAAACTTATCAATGCTACATCCACTTAGGTATTTCCAAAATATGTTTTTCCTGTGGTTTAAGACAATTTGTATGTAGTTAGTAACCAAACAACGTACAGTAAGACTGGAAACAAGTTTTTGTAAACAGGAAACGCTTTTATCGAAATGTTCAAGCACAAATTGTTTCGGAAGTGTCCGTTTCGAGCAAAAATCGATGTCGGAGTATTTCTAACGTGTAGATTCAAACGATTTTCAGGGTAATTAAAATTGTTTAGATGCTGTGAATTCCACATCGTTGCTGCAACGCCTGATAAATTGTTTTTCGGTCCGTGTTGAAGAGCATAATTAAATGTTTAAGGGAAAACTGCAAAAGAACCTTTGTCACAGTATGTATTTATGTAGAATAAATATTACCTTCCTTCTCGGATAAATATTACCTTCCTTCGGGTAAAAGCAGTATTTTCTACAATAATGAGAGGTATTTTCATTTACTTAGAAGACTTATTAAGTTTTTTACTCTTTACTCGCGCATTACTTGATAATTTAAACGCAAGCAAAGCTTATGATAATTAAACGCAAGCAAAGCTTTAAAAAACCGACTACACCGCTTTATCTTCGGAACCTTGATCAGATTTATTGTATTGCACACGCATTATTGACGATAACTCAAAAACTAGAGATCAGATCTTGATCAAATTTCAATGGGACCACATGAAAACCATCAGCTTTAAAAAAAAAATAGAAAAAATTAAATAAAAAAAAAAAAATTAAAATATTTTAACTAAGACATTATGAGCGAACTACAATATTAAAAATATGTGATTGCTTCTTTAAATGCTGCCACATATGCCGAGTGTTTAACAAGTGTACTAATTAAAAGAAACAAGACAAGATAATTCCGACGGTAATTTTATTTACATCATATTATTATTATCCAAGTATTTATTTAATCTCACGAGTCTGTGCCCGGACCTTTGTAAGGCATTAGCGGAGCCGTAGCCAACGCTAAGAGGCCCTTTGGTATAATTACAGTATAATAATAACATATCAGGCGTGTCCAAACATACGACGCGACATCTCTTATGTTAGAAGTTGATGCCGTTTTATGCTTGCACACGCCTTTACAATGAATATATATTATTAACTATGCATATGCTCATTATTTTTATTTTATTATTATTTAGTCAACCTACTGTAAAATTAATAACATAAAACACACACAGCAATACTACCTTATCATGCGCAACGATTGCTCGAATAGAATACTAATTATCATTAAGTTCACATATTATTATGTACCAGTTTCATCTCGTGCAAAAAAGAATTTACTATTTATTTATCTAAATGAAGAATTATAATTTATATACACTCACTACAATCTCATTTCACTGCCTACATTCTTAAAAAGTTGCCGATAAATCCCCCATCCGTGACAAAGTGCATTGGTGTTCGAACCCAAACTACTCAGACTCATCGGGTTCAAAGTTGGTCGACTCGAGAGTTTCAAGCATTCTTCAACCTGACAGATACGCCCTCAGGCGAATCTCGACTTCCGAAACTCCTACCAGATTAATGGGCATAGTAAACTTGGAAGTCGGATTCGTAGGCACTCGATAGTCTCAATACTATTCGAAACTTTCCATTCTGTTAGTTCAAGGCTTCATTACCGAGCTCCCGGCTGTTTGCTGTTTTGTAAAGGAATTTTCATAAAAGTCAGGAATCGTATACCAGTGGGAATGAAGTTTTATTTGACTAGTAGAATTTGCCGGAATAATGATTGGTTTCATTTGGGGCTGTATTTGTGTTTATTTTTGTGTAGGCTTTTATATAGAGAACTTGATCATTGTTCGGTTATCAAATAAAAGGATCTAAGAATAAGATTTTTTTAATTATTAGCTAACATATTCTAAATATTAACCATGTTAAGTAGGCAAGTTATCTTTTTCCTAATTACCATTACCATTATGATTGCGAAGTTCCCGGGTAAAGTGGAACTTCAAGTGAGGAACATAGTAACGTTAATTTAAATAAGATAAGATAAGGCCTTGAATGTTATCATTAGCGTGGAGAGTACTTAACCGGAGTCTTGGGTACATACTATTATGTATAAAAGTATTCAGGTATATTGTATTTAATGGCATTACATTTGTGTTGTTGAAAATGGTTCAAATACAGTTTATCGCCTATATACCGTATTTAGTCAAATTAAATATCGTCAAAGGCCAGTAAAGTAGCGTAGTGAAAATTGATAAAAATTTTGAATAAAACTATTTAAATATTATTCTCGTAAATGATAAGTTTTTATTTTATGAATAATAATATTTATAGGGTTTTATGTCATGTAACTTTATTGCACTTGACTTTGTGGCTTAAATTCTCTATAACAATAAAATGCGATAGTATTCAGGGTAAAAGTACAATTTTTCCTAAAGAAAAAAAAAATTTTCTTACCAAAAATAAAACATGGTTGTTATTACCACTGCAAAAATTGGTAGATTATAGAAAATATGACGGTACACAAGGTAACTTAACTACGACGTGTATCAGCCTCAAATAAGCTATGGAACACAATTTTCAAGTAACCGTGTCATGTAATACGATTATGCTTCCGTCTGGAAGGTTTGTCTAGTTAATGAGCCGTGCCTGATGCGATGTGTACACGGAATCTTAATAACCCCAAGAGGCATCGTGTCTCTAGTGATGTACGAATATTCGCCTTCGCAATGTTTTGATAATGTTATTAATGTTATTGACCAATCGAAGCGAGGTGTCTAAGCCGACTTGGGTTGTTCACTTTGTCCCTCCGACCGCGTGTCAGTGGCATTTACCGTCTTAACTATATAAGCGAATTCTCAAAGAACTTCAAATTCTACAACTACAACCTTCAAATTCTCAAAGACTATTTAAATGTGTGACCCAAAACCAAAAAAAAAATATGGTATAAATGAAAATATTAAGGGGACACCCAACACGTAAGTAAGCGGCAAAATGTTTCTCTTTCCGCCCGCTTGAGGTGTCCTTTATAAGAACTTTGCTAGTTGAATACGAAGCCGTTTTTTTTTCAATCTTTGTTAGAAGATAACAATTTATTAGAACACCATAGTCATTGTTTTTATATGTGTAATGTAGATACTTGCTTACCTATAAAAAACTAGGTACATACTAAAAAAAATTGAGGTAGGAGCGCACTAAAATAAATTGTATGCACAAGTATTACAGGGCAATATTTCAAGTGAAGTTATAGGGCATAAAAGGATTAAACATTTAAAATCTCAATGTGACGAGGTTCGCCACGATTCTTAACTATTTGAATTCAAAACTTTGGCACTAAACTGTTATGAGCAAACGTGACGATTTTTATCAGGTGAGCGACTAGCTTGTTTCATCTCTCAATTAGTATGGCATGGGGGAATTAAATCGTGCAATACCTTCGCACACTATCCTATATGTGAACGATAGAAATACTTCAACGAGAATATACAACAAGGGCCATAAATCTGCCACTCACATTGTTGCCGGGCAATATTAGCTGTCCGAATTCTCTCAACAAAGTGAAACCACTGAAACCAACATCATACCTACTAAATATGTTTACTTACATTGGCATTATGAATAACTTTATTTTACCGTGATATTTTTTTTAGTACCTAAGTTACCAACTAATTGCCTATATTTCTTAAAAATATACAATACAGTATTATTCTTTATTGAACACCAATAATTTAGTTAAGTAACATAAATGTGTAAAAATACTAAAAATATTAGTGAATGTACAATAGGCAGCCTTTACACATTAAGCAATTTCTTACAGTCAACCTTCGTATGGACAGCATAATAAAAATAGATATATTTTGCGGTAGCTGGTGTTCAGTAATATGTGAAAAACCAAAATCACCTAAAAACCTTGCCCTGACGATTACAAACACAACAAAAAAATCTTCCAAATCGGTCGAGCCGTTTTATAATTAGTACATATACTTATATATACACTTCGTAACTATATACAGCAAAGACCACCTTGAAATAACTCACTTTAATATGTATCGTACCTGAATGCATTGTAGAGGCAATCTCCGTTTAAAATGCATAGCTTAGAAACTGTTTTAAAGGGGTCGGGGTCATGATCCTGGAACAGAATTTCAGGATATACTTGTATTTTTATTGAGAGAAAACAAATTAAATAACATATATAAGGATTTGGTAAGTAAATATAACCGTTTGCTGACACTTGTGTTACACAAATCTATTTTAGAATGTATATATTATAGCCTTAATACTTAGATGACGAACGCCGCCTGTTTGTGACTATATAACTGATTGTATGACAAACGATGTACACTCTTACCATAGTAGAAATATATATTTCTACTATGCCATTACTCTATTTACCCGACTAAGGCAAAGAAAAAAAGGTTATGATTTTACCGCTGTATGTGTTGTATTCGTCGACTTAATTCTACGAATGTCATAGTCTTATTTATTTTATTTATAAATAATTAAACGCAAGCAAAGCTTAAAAAATCCGACTTCATCGCTTTATCTTCGGAACCTTAAACAAATTAAATGTATTAAATAAGCATTATTGACGATAACTCAAAAACTAGAGATCAGATCTTGATCAAATTTCAATTAGACCACATGAAAAGCACCAGCTTTCAAATAAATGCAGTCGACTTGAGTATCTCCTCCTTTTTTATGAAGTCTGTAAAAATGGCGCCATCGCACTCCATAAAATATAGCTAAAAAAATATATAAACACTATCATCGTGATGAAAGGAAGACAAATAATAACATATTAAATATTCTGTACAATTATATAGGTAGATATTTCTCGGCGGATGAATTTATATTTACTCACAAAATTTATAGTATATAAGTAGTTTGAATATTTTTAAACACTAATACATAATTATATCGCTTGTATGAATTCTTAACTACGGCCCAATTGCCTATATTTCCTTAGATTTACTTTGCCCATATTTTCCTTGGATATATATTTAGCGTCTTTTATCAGACACTAACAATCCGCCCCGGTTTTGCGCGGGTGAAAATTCCTGTGGATTTAAAAAAAAACGCATACAAACCTTGCCCTGACAATTAGGAACACAATAAAAAAGAATCAGCCAAATCGGTCGAGGCGTTCTCGAGTTTTAGTGAGACTAACAAACGTCAATTTATTTTTATATATATCTTCTTACACAACATCTATCTATATATAGATAAAAAAATTAATATAATGTAACTGTTACAAACTGTTTAAATTTGAGTACCAACTTTTCTACTACCAACATGTTTAAATTTGTGTAAATTGTTTAATTGCATTGATGAAAACAATACTGACTTATATCCGACACTCAACCTAAAGTAAAACGCTTCTGCAAATTCAAGCTTCCAAACAGTATCTTGGTTTCATTGGTAAGCTGTAAAAGTTATCCTTAATGGCTGGGGTTGAACGTAATCCTAAGTGGGGACCATATCTTAGCGACCGGCCGTAGTTAAATGTCCCCTTTATTGAAGGAGAATCTACGTAGAGGCTGGTAGTAATTTAAAAGGGAAGTCAAGATTAGGCTAATGGGTGCGTTCTTGGAAATTATATTGTAAAAACCATGAGCTTTGTTTGTTCGCAAGCGCGAACTTAAGTTGTTTAAGAAAGTCAAAATCTATAAACCCAGGTTATATGATCTGAGGAGAAAGTCGACGTAGTGCAATGTGATTGTATGAAATAGTAGGCATTTTACTAATAGTCGGCATTGAGCTACTAAACCAGTGTCACGCCTACCTGTAACTTGCATTGCCACTCTGTTAACTAACGTTGTCTATTAAAATCCCGTGTGGCACGGCATTGGACTCCTCTTACGTCTCATACTTTGCTCGATAATGCACATTAGCAACTTGGCATATTAAACTGATTTTAGACAATGGAACATCGCTTTGCGGAATTGCAACAAAATCCAAAGTTTATGTAGAAGTTGTTCATTGGGACGCAAAGTAAGAACGCTAGAGTGCAGGTAAGTATGTTGGATGTCCCCAAATGGTCCCTAAGACGTCGAAAAGGGATTGTATTATAATATTGACGCCTATTATGCTTGTGTCAAAGCAGTGTCGCTTCTGGCTCCTTCAATTGAAATATCAATTTTTTTTTATCGTATTTAAATTGTTCTTTGTTTGCTCGTCTAGGGAATTTT
Source organism: Lomographa bimaculata (assembly GCA_948107665.1). Taxonomy (NCBI): domain Eukaryota; kingdom Metazoa; phylum Arthropoda; class Insecta; order Lepidoptera; family Geometridae; genus Lomographa; species Lomographa bimaculata. The sequence continues at coordinate 11,808,225 of OX403589.1, forward strand.
CAATATAAATTGATTTAGCTTCTTGTTGATAAAAACAAGTGATCTCGAGGGTTTAATTCATCTGTATTCTGCAGTAGGAAGATAGATGTCGGGATTGTCGCGGTCGCGTCCGACGCAACGTAAAGCATTATGGGGTGGGACTGTAGACCCCACCACTGCCCTGTTCAAGTAAAACAGCGGGGTCTTGTTTCAAGCATGCCTCTTGCGAACAAGCGATAAACATGTCAACGTCAATGGATTTTGCAGGGATTTTCTTGTTTCCCTCTTATCAGCTTTGGTTGGCGCCATGCGACTTTATTTATGGTACCAAACATTTGTATACATTTAGGAAAAAAAATTTTTTGATGTCTTTATACAAATTCGATATAAAAAGCTATCTTATGTACTTGCTACTAGAGATTTTGATTTCTACGTACCTAAGCGATATTTATTTGGTTGAAATCGTTTACGATGGATTTCGTTTTGCCAGTATAATCGCTGACGGCAGAAATAAGTAGTATTTACATAAGAGGGACATTACAGTATTTAGTGCGTATATTATATTCTTTTTGTGTGGAAATTCTAGTAATCTAGCAGTTGAAATCCAATTATTTGCTGCTCGCTTCCGTGTTATACTATGTTTAAATCTGTGCCCTTAATCCCGTAAAACATGGAAACATTGTATATCAAATAGAATGCACGAGTGACTTCACAGTTTAAAAAATACGACGATTTTGCTTGAGTTACTGCTTTTCTAAAAAGTTTATTCAAGTAACATTTATTTCAGTCTTTATATTAAATGTTGGCCAAGTAGAAGCACATTATGTAGGCAAGTAACTTACAATCTACGTGATTGTACTTTACTTGCCCCAATCAATGCTAAATAAACTGTCTACTATCTACAAAAATAAGTGTTTCTTTATAGAAAAATTATTAAATGCAAGCAAAGCTTAAAAAAACCGACTTCACCGCTTTATCTTTGGAACCTTGATCAGATGTAATGTATTAAACACGTTATAGCTTAAAAACTAGAGATCAGATCTTAATCAATGGGATCACATGAAAAGCACCAGCATTCAAATAGAAATATAATCATCAAAATCGGCTTACAACGAAAGAAGTTATGAGGTAACTCGGTTAAACGAGAACATTGTCAAAGTAGTGCACAAAATAGACATTATTGACGATATTTCAAGAACTACTAATCAGATCTTGATAACATTTAAATAGGACCAATTAGAAAGCAACATCTATCAAACTAAAAAAAAAATTTTTCGAAATCGGTTCACGTGGAGAGAAGTTATGAGTTATTGATAACGAATATAAAAAATAAAAAAAAAATTCAGTCGACTTGAGTACCTCCTCCTTTTTTGGGGAGTCGGTAATAGAGTACGTAATCCAATACATATCTATACTTAGATACATATTTTTAGTTTACAAAGGAGTTTATAAGGACATTTTGTATGTTATATATATTCCTTCTCTACATAGGTATAGTGATTGATATACTATATTGATATACGGATTGATTTTGACGAGTACTTCATTTATAATTGAAATGCAAGCAAAGCTTAAAGAAACCGGCTTCATCGCTTATATTTAGGTTTTAGCTTGATCGATTTCGATAAAATTTACATGGGACCACCTCTGAAGAATAATCTACCAAACAAAAAAAAATCGGACTACTGTAAAAAGTTATGCGTGGACATACATAAAAAATATACGCGTCGACTTGAGAACCTCCACCGTTTTTTCGGTGGTTAAAAAGGATGAAACATATCTACTCAGACCATTGTAATCTGAGTATAATACTAAGAAAAGATTCTTCACAAGTCTAAAAGTCGCCCTAATGAAATTGGATGTCATTGATAATACTTATATACCCAGTTTATTAAGGGCCAATGAAAAGACCGGTAAAATGTAACAGTTCTTTCTAAGAAGTCAACGATTTAATGGTTTAGAAATGGAAGCGATTCGTTGATGTTATAAATATAGAAAGCTTACTCCGGTGAGGTACTAGGAATGCATGTCATTAGAGAAGGTATTATTGCCAACAGCAGCTGGCTGTAATGGCCTATACTGCCGTTCGGGCTAATGTTAGCCACTAGCATGGCAGCTCTATTCCTACTGATTTATATTAACAATTCATAACTGTCGGCATTTTCATAGCCGTAAATTCGTGGATACTCCGTAAATTAAATGATTATAGTTTCACCACAGAATACTAATTACCCTAGTGAACTTATCTCAAAAACTGATAATTTATTGTTGGCATAAGTTACATAACAATACCAATTAAATAAACATAGCAAGATGATTTACAAACAAACATCTCTAAGATACTTGCTGTTTTCTGCGACTTCATTCGTGTTAATGATGAGCGTGCGCCTAACAACTCATCATAGTTTCGTTGCATTTGGATGGATGCTGGAAATAAACAGCCAATTAGATAAGTTTCAGGATGGATTGTATCTAATACTATAAGAATATTTGTCCTGACATACTGACTGACTGACTGACTGACTTAAAGACACAGACTAAACCGCTGGTCGTGGGGGCTTGAAATTTGGAGGTACCTACATTTGTCTTAGTACGTAGAGGTGTCGTAGAGACTAGAGACTAAGAAAGGATTTTTGGAAATTCTACCCCTATGAGGGGTGAAAACGTTTGTATGAAAGTTCTTTGTTTTTGGATTTATAGCGATGAACATTGGTATTTGAGTAGTTCATTTAATAATATAAAAATAAGTTTTTTTTGCCAGGCGTGCATTAAAGTGGTGCAATGGGGATCAAAGTTCATGTCGAAAGTTTTTTATTTATGAAGTCACACTGATGTTAATTGGTATTTGGGCTGTTCATTAAAAAAAAATGATATAATTAATATTTTTTGGCAGGGGTGATGTCGTGCAATGGGGAATGAAAGTTCATATGGAAAGATTTTTATTTATGAAGTTACAGTGATAAAACATATTTTCTGAGTAGTAAAATGAAAAGTTATTTTATTAATAAGTCATTACAGTAAATTACAAATAACTGCTGTAACGCGTAGTTAACTATATTATAATCACACTTATATTAGAAATCCGAAAGTTTGTGTGTAAATGTGTTAGTGTGTACCTAAGTATGTTTTTTTCTCTTCACGCTGTAACGGATAAACAGATTTGGCTGAAATTTCTAATGTACATAGCTTATAATCAGGATTAACACATAGCCTACTTTTTACTTAATAAACGCAGGCGAAGCCGCGGGTCACGGCTAGTATTACATAAAAATAAACGCTTTCGCACTCACAACCCCACACTAAGTCCGATGACTTGTGTCAGGGGCGCTGGAAACATTCAAACAGCACATAAAATCACACCCAGACCCAAAAAGTTTTTGGGTCTGGGTGTGATTTCTGTGAGGGAAATTTGTGTTTTTGGCAAAAACACAAATTTTCCTTGGGGAAAAACGTGTTTTTCCATTGGGAATCGAACCGTATTGGGTTAGATAGGCAGGGAGCCTTGAAGGCAGATATGCACTCAAATAAGCTAACAGGCATTTCTCGACTCATATAGATTTTTTTGTATCTTTGGTTTTTATAACTTTTGGTTGGTTATCTGTTTGTCTGTCTGTCAAAACACTTTTTCTCAGGAACGCGTGAAGGTATCAAGTTGAAATTAATAACAAACATTTGACCTATTCGGTCCCTTGGAACTATGAAAAAATAAACCTTCTAACTTAACGTAAACTAAAAATATGACCATTATTATTATAATTCATTCATATCCGTCCAGCCGTTTCAGCGTGAAAGAGTTACAAACATATTGACACATCCCAGAAACTTTCGCATTTAAATTTCTATTTTCCAGTATTCAGTATTTTATTGCATCTATAAAGTAATTACGAAGAAGTGAACTTGGAACTATGAAAAATTAATTAGTTAACAGTTCTTTTTAGACCCTGATAGGGCACAGGATTATCAATATTAGAAGAGCGGAGAACTAAATAAAAATGTATACAATAGGAATACAATTAAAATTTAAATGTTATTATTAATAATCAGGCATAGGTCTTTAATTTATTTGGCGTCATGGTTTTATTTTGGAGAGTGTTGCGATGGAACTTCACCTTTTCTTCAGTGCTCTTCGACCGGTCAAGGTTTTACTAAGACCAGACAAGACTTATTTTCATGGTGGGCTTTCTTCCGATTCGAACAAAGCAGTTCGCCATAACTTTTCGTGCGAACTGTAAAAATAATGAACCCTATCTTCGTTCTTGTTTCCCGATAAATATAAGCTACTTAGGCCTCTTGAAGTCGGGAGAGAACAGGTATTTTCTAGGCAAGCATGTTCTACAGTCGACCGCATCGTCACTTTCCATTAGATGAGATCGCGATAAAAAATGTTATTACGTTATCAAATATAGCTTCGCAGCTCGTGCAAATGCAATATAAACAGTGTTCATTTCATTTCACGAAAACGAGATATCATGTTTGAACGATAAAGTTTTCATAACCGGGGGCAGTTTGTGTTCCCAGAGTGCCTACATAACTGCTGTTATGGGCTTTAAAGTAGGACCAGTATAGCCATACTCTTTATGGGTTTATATCAAACCACGTATATAACTACTTTTGATATACCCATACCTAAGAAATACCAATTCATAGCGAGTATAAAAAAATACTACCATTGAATAACATGTTGGGATGCTGGGAGGGCGTCGTTGTCAGAAACCCACCTTTTAACTACCGTTTTTTATTTTATTTACTGGATAGGCAAGCATTTGACCGCTATCTCACCTGATGGAAAGTGACGATGCGGCCAAAGATGGAACATGCTTGCCTAGAAGGTACCTATTCACTCTAGACTTGAAGACACCCAGATTATACTGTTCAGGGAACAAAGACGCAGGCAATGAGTTCCACTCCTTCGCTGTACGGATAATGAACGTAGAAGCAAAGCGCTTCGAGCGAACTGGAGGATATATATTACCTATAGACCTTGGTTTCAAATCCTAAGACACGCTTGAGCTTCCCCAAATTTTGTTCAACAAGTGAGCCGAGTCAGTTTACTACTGCACGATATGAAAATAACTTAACTCGCTCGCAGAACTCTTCACCTGCACAACGAGGAAAATCATAGTTGCAAAATAAATACCATGTTTTCCAGTTATTTCAACTTGCCGCGATGAAAAACATTTTATCAGCTCGTTTACGTAGCGAGTGGCGGTTATCTGGTAACACTGCATGTTCGTGACTGCGCCGTAAACATAAAATAGTTGATATAGTATAGGTATAAGATTTTATGAACTACCCGTTGGCTTATTTGGGTGAGCGTTCGCCTTCTAAGCAAGGGTATTGGGTTCGATTCCCGGCGGGAACACAAGTTTTCTCTAAATTTGGGGGCTGAGTCACCCACGTCCGTAGGAGGATACCCCTTAAGTCTGACTCCCTACACGTGGTCCCCGGGTGGTGCTAATCAGGTGACATTTGAGAGGTGGTAGAGTATTTTGTGAGTTCGCCTGGTTTGCTACCAAAGTAGCTTACCACCATCAAGTTGAAAGTCTGCCGCCAAGCCAAATACGGTGTTCCGGCAGTTATCCTTGAGAACCTGCGTATTCCTGGTCTAGTGTGTTTACCAGCTTCGATCACATAGTCACTTACCATCACTTACCTCAGGGGTCCTTATTGGGACCACTCCTGTTCTTAATTTTTGTTTTGGACATAGACGGCTGTTTTAGAAATTCCACTCTTCTTAACTTTGCCGATGACATGAAAATTATTAAACCAATAAGTTCTCAAGCTGATTCATTGTTATTGTAAGAAGATCTTAACAGTCTTGACATTTACTGTAAAGAAAATAAACTCGATCTCAATGCTCAGAAGTGTTCAGTCATGACATTTTCACGCAAAAATAACCCATTACTACATAATTATTTTACTTTTTACACAATATCTATATAAATTACTCGTATAGCTTATGTGTTATTCTGATGTAAGTATGAGCTATATTATTGTAAAGTTTCATTAAAATCCATTCAGTAGTATTTGTGTGAAAGTATAACAAACATCCATACATCCTCACAAACATTCACATCTCAATATTTGAACGCAATATTTATTTGAACACTAGCTATGCCCCGCAGCTTCACCCGCGTTTTTCAAGTTAAAAATAAGCGTATGTGTTAATCCCGGTTATAAGCTTTGCACATTTCAAATTTCATCCAAATCAGCGTGAATAGAAAAAAAAAACAAACAAACAAATGCATTTACACTCACAGCCCCACAATAAGTTCAAAGACTTGTATCGTGGGTGCCGGAAACATTCACATCACACACACCCAGAACCAGAAGCACAAATATCCCTTGGGAAGGAATTTGTGCTCCTGTCGGGAATCGAACCCAGGACCCACGGCGCAGAGGGCGGACACCTGTCCACTGCGCCAACTGAGAAAACAAACATACTTGCACATTTACACACTTACGTATAATACATACAAAATTTCGAATTTTTACTAGTGTAATTAATTAGTCTTTATATAATACGTTTCATTGCGTGTTTCCTAATCACAGCTTGTATCTAAAAACACAGAGATGAATCAAGATAAATCAGACAGGTGATCAACAGCTGCGGTCACTGTTCCGCGTTTGTAATTAGATAGCTCTGTAACTACGAACCTTATTTATCTCTGTTAAATAAGTGAAACATTGACAGTAGTACCTACCTATTTATGTTTTTATTTTAATCAATATTTTCACCTTAACAGCATACACATCTTAACAGCAACATTAACAATTACAAATTCATTGATCCAGCGATGCTAGATCTCTAAGTAAATTTGGGTGGTTTGGCTCTTTGTCCGACCGTTCGTCCGTCTTTCAGAGGCATTATTGAGTTACAATAATGAACTCAGTTGGGTGCGTGTTCACCTTCTAAATAGGGGTATAAATTTACATACACATCATACATACAATCACAACCAGAACCAGAAACAAAAATTTTCCTAAGGGAGAAAACTTGTGTTACGGTCGGGAATCGAACCCGATGCTCTTGCTTAGAAGGCAAACGCTTAACCAACTAAGCCAACGGGCATAACTTATCCAGTAGGTCGATTCTGGTCGTCAAAATACGATTGTTCGAATTGATGCGACGTCGAAACGACGCGACGGTCGATTGGTTGAAATTTCAGTTGATTCGATGTTCATAACAAAAGAAAATCGTTCGATTTCGACATCGATGTGACGCCCGGAATAGACCCCCTGGAATACATATCTCTACGTGAACAGATGACGGTCCACGATACAAACTATAGCCCAATCTGTGGTGCTAATGACGCGTCATGCATTTCCATTGTGGATATGTGTCGGCTATTTGACGGCTAATTTACAGTTTGATTGGATTCAGCTGTTTGCGAGTATTATTTGTGAAATTAAATTCTAATTAGCACGTACTTTGTTTGGTGAGTGGATTCTCTAATTTATCTATTGGGACAGTGGAAGCAATTTCAAGAACGAAAGGAATATGCATGGGATTTTTAGTATAGGTCAAGAGTCAAAGCCTAAAATGAGCCAAGATCCAGTCATAGTCAAGTCATGATCAAATAAAGTGGTAGAAACTTTACTAGAACTTTATTGTAGTCTGGAGTGAAAACGAAAATAGCACTTTTAACTTTGTATGACTTGCCTACACTTGTGTCCGTTCACTAAGTATTAACGGTTAATAATCAACCATTATAACGTATTAACACTCGAAGAATCACAAGTTTTGGAAAATATAACTAAATCAACAACGCCATTTTTACACGTGACAAAACTCATTTTTATCCTTATGTTATTTCTTCAATGAATGCTTTTATCCATGGGTAATTTGAATAGTTATAATTCAAAACGCACGCTATTGATTGAACTATTTTGATGTCAATGATGGCAACTTTCCTATTATTTGAGCAATCATTGACATAAAAATCAGTCTACTCAATAGTCATCAGTCGTGTATACGTGTTTTTTTATGACCAGAAACCAAATTTCATCTCGTAGGCATTTCGATTGTACACTTATTTTAAGCTATTTATGTAGTTTTTTTATAACCATATATGTATTTATAGATATGTCAATTAACATGACCAGCAAATTTTGGGTAAGCGCTCAAAGACGTGTACCAGGAAGACGTGAACATTTCTACTAATGCGCGTATGTAACACACATTTACATACTTACACGCAAACTATCGGATTTATAATATTTGTGTGATTAGTGTGATGATGTGATGTTACTGTTTGAAACAATTTCTATAACACTAGTGAAATTTCGTATAAAGTTAGTAAGGTTACTATTAATACTGTACTGGACTCATGTCCAGCTAAATATGGTCAAATCTATTAAGCATTACCCATCAGTATCAAAGACTTACCGTATAGGAAATCCTACTAATATTATAAATCCCAAAGTTTGTGTGTAAGTGTGTAAGTATGTTTGTTCCCTCTTCACGCTTTAACGGCTGAACGGATTTGGATGAAATTTGGAATGTACATAGCTTATACCTACGATTAACACATAGGCTACTTTTTAACTTGATAATAGCGGGCGAAGCCGCGGGGCACGGCTAGTTTATAAATAAACTCAAAGAATGGCTGCTAGAAAAAATCTACTACACTGTAAATGGCTTTCTTGACTATTGTAAACATCATTAAAATTATACTTATATTCAATTGTGGGACTGTGATAACTTATGACATACCTAAATATATTTAAGTAACATTATTATCATTGACATTAATATTATGAAATTTTGACATCTCTTGACATTATAACTTTAATGATGATTTTTCCATTTCCACTTATTGTAATTGGGCCACATATAGAATAATATATATTAACAATAACCAAAATTATTATTATGACGCTATAAAGATATCTAACTACCTAGCCCTCAAATTAATATTTTATGTCATTATTATGACCAAGTGTGTGAACTATATATACACTTAACCCTACATCTGTTTATACCTACACTTGAAGCAAATAAATGCATTTTCATTAAATTTAAGCTAGACCTTGAAGAATAAGACGGGCTACATTTTATCATGATATACGCGAGTGAAACCCCGGGGCAGAGCTAAGTAGTATAAATCAATTGAACGTTTCCACGACACCGGTCTTTTCCCTTAGGAAGAATACGGTTTACTCATAAAATAATTACGTTATTTCGAGCTAAGTTGACACTTTTGGAAATTTATACTTTTCGGATTTACCCATAATTCTGAACCTACCCTCAAAATCTCAAGTTGGCCACTTAACGTCATTTGTATGAGCAGGTTGTTCCCCTGACGCACTTTATCAAGCCCCCGGACATGTTTATTAGTAGTTTATGTATGGACGAGGCCGCTGGGATGACGGGATTATGAGCCTACGCGTTGTCACGAGAAATAATACGAATACCGGCCATGTGCGAGTCAAAACTACGCGCTGAGGGTTCCGTACCGCGACACAATAGGATGAGCTCGATTCATACTTGGTTTGTTCCTTCTCTTTTTGATGAAAAAAAAAACAAAAAATAATAATTGTTGTACAATGGTAGGCCTTATTACATTAAGCAATTTTTTAAAGCAACTTTTATTAAAAGGTCCATTAGGACAGGATATTTAAAATAGACATTGTATATTTGTAACAACCAGAATCAATCCAGTCGAAGGTCATTTATTGATATACCTACCTCCTGTTGGATCGGGGCTTTACGCTTCTACTTTTATCATTGCAGCAAAGGAGTGGAACTCATTGTCTGCTTGTTACTTTGTTCCCTAAACTGGAATTCTTTAAGTTCTTCGTTCTGTGAGTGTGCTGTGACATCAAAACATTTATTTTTATTTTCGAGTGAATAAGTAAGCATGTAAGATCTTCACCGCATCGTTACATTTTAAAAAGTTGAATATTGTTTAAAACATTGATTATAATTAATATAACATAAACATAGATTTTACTATTTGTTGTGTTGGTTTAAAATCTGTATGATAATTACTCTTAGTTTGACACTTGTATATTGTCGCAGTTTATAACAAAAGAAAGATACAGAATAGAATTCATATTCCACGACTCGATTGGCACAGTGGGCATGTCTCTGCACCGTGGAATCTGGGTCGATTTCCGTTAGCAGCACAATTTTTCATCCCAATGGGACATTTATCCTTCTGGTTGTGGGTGGGATTGTGTGCCTGGTATGTTTTCAGCACCCACAATATAAATCTTTAAACTTAGTGTCGGGCGGAGAGTGAGAAATTTTATTCATATTATTTGCTATGATTTCTCACATAAAAAACACGTGGTTTTGAAATTTCTGCCAAATTTCTTAATGTTAGAGTTCTTATAAAGTTCTTTAAAAATTAATGGTGAGGTTGGACGGAACCCTAAAACGAAACAGATTTCCGCTCAGGTCGCTGACCTATATGATAGATGGGTGGTGATTCCAGCTGACTAATGCAAGGTTACATGAGGGTACAAGAGGTTACACGTTTATGGTGACAGTTGTTAATTAGAACATAGAAATAATGTTAAAGAGAAAAAACTCGCTCACGAGCGATATTTTACGAAATCCAGAATGTATATAAAACATTTTAAATGAAATTGTATTTGTATAAAATGTTGCTACACAGTCTACATTAGATTAAGTTGTCTACATTAAAAATCGCCAAGAATGTCTCTATTGTTACTGTCTATATGGCGACACTTTTACGAGTGTTATTTCTGTGCAACACTAACACTAAACAATACGTAATATAAACTTACTTTCAAAAATTATAGCATACAAGTGATTTGGCCGGGTGGAAAAAAAATGACATACACACTTTGCCCTGACAAACAAAACAAAAAAATCAGCCAAATCGTTCGAGCCGTTTTCGAGTTTTTGCAAGACTAACGCACAACAATTGATTTATATAATAATATATAGATTTTCTTTAACATATATTATTACATGAGGGATTAATATTTAGGTACTATCGAATGCGTTACATAGAATAACCCGAAGAATTTCGTTTTGTGTGGTAAATGTAAGTTAGCTGTTTTTATAAACAAACAAACAAACGCATTCACACTCACATCCCCACACTAAGTTCAAAGACTTCTATCGTGGGTGCCGGAAACATTCACATCACACACACATTACATCCAGAACCAGAAGCACAAATATCCCTTGGGAAGGAATTTGTGCTCCTACCGGGAATCGAACCCAGGACTCCATCCACTGCGCCAACTGGGTCGTCAATAAATAAGAGATATTATAATAAGTTGAAGACGATTGTTTCATGTCACACAACATATTAAAACAACATAACCCTTCTGCACAGTTGGGTAAAGAGCAACAGTTTTCTGCTCTGGTTGCTGATCTCTACTTACGATGATAGAGGAACTCTGATTCTAGCTGACTCATTTAAGGTAACGTGAGGTTATACGTTTTGGGTTACAGATATTCTATGTGGGTGAAGGGTTCCATGTGGATAACACCGTTATATCGTAGTACCCCTAGAGATATTCTTACATTAAACTATCTATGCCGAGTGACTTCACCCGCTTAAATTAAGTTACAAATATGTTAATTCTGGGTATAAACTGTACACATTTCAAATGTAATCTAATTCCGTTCAATCGTTACAGAGTTATAAGAAAACAAAACACACTTAGGTACCACAAACTTTCGTATTTATAATATTAGTGTGGTAGATAATTTTTTTTATGTCACACGATAGATTGGCTCTAAATCCTTTTGATCAACATAAGTTTAGTGGGACTTTTATTCATAAACAACAATATATTTTCGTTAGTATCTATAAACATGGAATGCAGAAGTTGACTTGATTCGCTTAAATTAAAAACCCGTCCCCGACCGAGAGAGTCCTATAAGTTTGACACTTTTATCTATCTGTTTGTGAATGTTGTTTATATATTTGAGTCTGTAGCTCCTAATCGTATACACCGATTTCAATGTGGTTCTATTATTTGCATCGGGATGGTTTTTTTTTGTGTGTGGTGAAAATCCAATGAAGTTTTTGATTAATTTACACTTATAATTTGTATAAAAATTGATATCATTGGGTACATTAATTGCCAAAAGACGAATAACGCTACTACGACATCTAATATTCTACTTAGGTAAATCTTATATTTTACGTACATAAATACACTGTTAAATTACCTACAGTTCATAAATTATACCATATTCTTATTCATAGTAATATTTTTATTGCCATCAAAACTAGCTTCAATAATAGTACCTAAATAAAACTAAAAACTAAATTAAAACTAACCAAAAATAACTATAACTAGATATAATTATGTATAAAACTTAATCTAACAGACGCTGCCAGTTGGCAAAGTACCCATAATAAACACTTATTAAATAATAACTTATACAATTGTTTACGAGAAACAAATAATTCGCATCTAACGTCTGGAACCCTCAATGTCAAATTTATATAAATAGTTTGGAAAGGATAAAAAACATTTTTTTTAAACATCTATATCGCAAAGTTGCTCGCTCCACCCTACCTTGTGTGTATGTTGCTGACACACTTTAAAACCGACACACAATAAAGAATCAAATATTGTTATTTAAAATTTTAAGAAATTTAATTGAATCTCCATACTTGTTAAGCCAAATTAATATAAGATGTCCACGTTTAAATACCCGTTACTTCTATAAGTTATTTAATGTAAAACATTACAAAACTAACTATGCTTGTAACTCATTTATTCCCCGAGCGTGCACATCACACAACAAATACTTCTCTAAGTGTGATGTATTTCAGCACTCAATAGGAACTTTAAAAAGCAATAATCTCTATTGTAATGTTTTAGTCTTCATAAGTCACTAAGTGACTGTAAATTATCACCTGAATATAAGTACTGTACTGTTCGTTTCATATAACATATATAATGTTTCTATTTGTGGCAACTTTACTGGTGTATGTAATAATTTTAAGCTAGTTTATCCTATCTTTGTATTGTATACCGTTTGTGCCCTAAAACAAATGAATAAACAAATAAATTAATACCCTAATTAAAACTGGTAAGCAAGGTATTGATGTAAATATTGAAGTACAGAGGTAAATTAACAAAACAATTTTACCTTAACAACAACGCCCGTAAGGAACTACACGTCTCCTAATTAACGAGTAAAGAGGTACACAAGTATACGCACATGAGGTATTACCAACGAATGAACGTTAATTTACGTACGCCAGAACAACTCGCAACAAAGGCGAAAACCCTGTACACAATGCTGTAAAGTTTGCGAGAAAACAAATGTTGTGGTAAAACGCTCGTAGATAATGGTACAAAAACACGGTAAATAATTACAATGTGCGTGTGTGCTCAATTATTCAGGTAGGGCGGGCGGGGCTCGACGGGCAGCTTTGTACTTTCGGGCGGATTTCGCGGATCACGAATGCCAAAGGTCGCGAGGCCCTCCCTTGCACTCGAACATATACCCTGACTTATTACAACACTCCATTCAATTAGACTTTATTCATAGATCTCCGTCTTTTTAAGGGCTTTTATTTAACTTTGGCTTTCTTTACGTTTAGATCGTCTTGTGAGTTTATTTTGACCGTTGCTTGAGTTAAAATTTTGTATGCCTGTTAAGTTCCGAATTGGTAATATAGATCTTTTTTTTTTAATATATTTGACACTGAATCGTTTGGCAAACTTAGCGGAGAGGCGTCCCATTTTAGATTGGATGTTCTCTAACATCGAGATGACAATAGAGACGGATGGCAGACTCCAAAATTACTGAGTTTGGTTTCATCGTGATTGATGGGGCTTGGGCTCATTTTGTGCTGTTATGAATGCTAGCTTTTTTACCGACTTCAAAAAGAAGGAGGTACTCAGTTGAGTTTTTTTAAAGCTTGTGCTTCCCTTGCTGTTTAAATTTGATCAAGATATGACCAGTACTTTTGAGTTATCCTCAATAATGCGTATTTAATTAATTACATCTGAACAAGGGTTTTGAAGATGAAACGGTGAAGTTTTTATACTTTGCTTGCGTTTATGTTATTTTAGAATACCGACACCGAAGAAGTGAAACTCATTGCCCGCGTCTTCAATCTCCGAAAGATGTAATCTGGGAATCTTCAAGTCTAGAGTGAATAGGTATCTTCTAGGTAAGCATGAAACATCTTCGACCTCATCTTCACTTGCCCACTTTGCCTACCATGCTTAAAAACGTATTTTGTAAAAGCTTATCTAGAATAATAATATAGATTCAACAAATATTTGCGTACATTTATATCGTGTTATAATTGGAAATAGAATAGATAATTAATGCTATCACACACAGTTCCGTTTTATTATATCATGCTTTCGCGATTTTGCAGTATTTTCGCTGTAACGAATATCGATAATGAAAGCCGACATAATCATTGTACAGTCTAGATAAATGTTATCGCGCCGCTTACGCCAGCTCTACCGGTATTGTAGCAAAATTGAATTTTAGTGGTGGTTATAATCTGATTGCACTTCTACGCTTGGCCGCGCTTATCCAGGAAAAAGTGTTGATTTCTCGTTTATTTTAACATGGTTTTGAGATTTCCATGTTTAGATAAGTACGTTTACTTTGATTTGAGTTGAAACAATCTTCACGAGTGTTGTTGTTTTAAATAAATAAATATGAAATTTTAGTTGAGCTTGGACCAGAATATATTTTAATTTTAAAAATTTTATCTATTTCTTCCTAGCACGGAGAATGCTTCATAATATTCTTGTACTTAGAACTATCCACATAGTTTTGGTTATATACAACTATTTGGCTATACGCAATAACCACATGGGTCGATATTGATAAATTTATTATGACAATGTTGGCCGTAGTAGTTGTTTCGGTAGATGACGTCGAACGTCCCCGTAAGACGTTTATAATAAGAAAAGTTCGTCGCTTCATGGCAGGGCTTGAGTAGCTCAGAAGCAATAGGGCATGACATCCAATGGCCGCGGGTTCAAACCTCGCCTCAAGCGATAATAATTTTTCCTTTCTAAATTTATCAATATAGTTCTGCCTAGCATAGCTAATGCTATATAAACTAAATCACATGGGTCAAATTCAGTAGTACAAAAATCTCTGAAAATTTAAGATTCATGAGAGTTACTGAATATAAAAAAAACTTGAGTTTATATGTCATTATCTTAATGAACTCTAATGAGAAAGTCCCTCGAGCACCATCTTAATTCTGTTATAAAGATAATGAAACGAATAAATTATTCCTTTTCAATCAATTAGGAAATAGGTGTCCAATTAATTGAATTACTCATTTCACTCAGGAGGCCTCTACGAAAGATTCGTAGCGATGGCTACACTCTCTACGCACATCTATTGCAGGTGTTAAACTAATTCTGGTTTCAACTACAAGACTAATTATTTACCAACGCTTTAACTCTTAAGAGGCAGATATACGTCAATGCGAGCACCTTTTCTAACCACATCCAATTTCCCCCTCTCCTCTCACTTTTTTGCACATATAGACGAATATTACAAAACTTATATTACGGCGAATACCTGTCTTTGATTTTTTATGGCTTTAGGAAAGTGCATCTTAATAAAAAATAAGCTGACGAAATAATTCAGTAAGTACTTATACAATAGAACTTTCACGGGGCTGTTATATAAAATGACGGAACGAAATGGTTTCAAAAATAAAGAAAAAACGGATTTGTATGTGATTTGATATTTTTTCTTACATTTCTAAATGTTATGAATATTCTGTTAATCATATAATATTAATCATATAATACAGATTCCCACAATTTTTTTTTTATCGAAATTTGTTGTGATTACCGTGTAAAACAGTTACAAAAACGGGCGTTTTAGGAGAAATACTGGTATCACACACTCTTAAGTCGGAATAAATAGGTTATTTTTTATGTTCGTAATTGTCAGATTTGGAGAAGATCAGTTTGCATGTCGTGTTAATGTTTAAAACAGAAGTTTGAAGATAAAAAATGTTTATGGCAAATGTAGTGGAACAGAAAAAAATAACTATTATATTTAAATATGTTTTAATATTGATTACTGATGCGCCCGCGGTTATAACATTTTCATACGTACAAACACATCCAATAACACAAACTTTGGCATATTAGATTGGTGTCTAAATATATATCGACCAGTTTCGAGCGTATATCTACGACGCTCTTGATCTGGGAATAGGACGACTGGTCGGAGTATTTATTCGATTAATAGCCAGTTAGTACCACAATCATAAAATAGTTGTCACGCTTTTTGTGGACATGTTTGACACATCTCTCGTTAACGGCTTATCAGTAAAGCTTTGTTTCCACTAAAGATTGAAAGGAAGCTGAGCAGTGCAAGGATGCGTAGCGAAGCTGTGAAACGGTGTGAGTGTTTCCACCGGAAATGTGCTAGGCCGCTGAGCGGTGCAAGGATGCATAGCGAAGCTTTGAAACGATGTGAGTATTTTCATGGTGATGTGCTAGGCCGCTGAGCGGTGCGAGGATGCGTAGCGAAGCTGTGAAATGATGTTAGTGTTTCCACCAGAGATGTGCTAGGCCGCTGAGCGCTATGAGGATGCGTAGCGACGCTGTGAAACGGTGTGAGTATTTTCATGGTGATGTGCTAGGCCGCTGAGCGGTGCGAGGATGCGTAGTGAAGCTGTGAAATGATGTTAGTGTTTCCACCAGAGATGTGCTAGGCTGCTGAGCGCTATGAGGATGCGTAGCAACGCTGTGAAACGGTGTGAGTATTTTCATGGTGATGTGCTAGGCCGCTGAGCGGTGCGAGGATGCGTAGCGAAGCTGTGAAATGATGTTAGTGTTTCCACCAGAGATGTGCTAGGCCGCTGAGCGCTATGAGGATGCGTAGCGACGCTGTGAAACGGTGTGAGTATTTTCATGGTGATGTGCTAGGCCGCTGAGCGGTGCGAGGATGCGTAGTGAAGCTGTGAAATGATGTTAGTGTTTCCACCAGATATGTGCTAGGCTGCTGAGCGCTATGAGGATGCGTAGCAACGCTGTGAAACGGTGTGAGTATTTTCATGGTGATGTGCTAGGCCGCTGAGCGGTGCGAGGATGCGTAGCGAAGCTGTGAAATGATGTTAGTGTTTCCACCAGAGATGTGCTAGGCCGCTGAGCGCTATGAGGATGCGTAGCGACGCTGTGAAACGGTGTGAGTGTTTCCACCGGAGAGTGCTAGGCCGCTGAGCGGTGCGAGGATGCGTAGCGACGCTGTGAAACGTTGTGTGAAAAAAAGTTTATGAAAAGTATGCCTTTTTGTGGGGGGCACAAAAAAGCATACTTATCATAAACTTTATTTCGTTTTTGCACCTCATCTTCACAATCCAATAGGTCCCCATGACGCTTTAGTAACTACTGATTTAGCATCCCGGGCTCCCCTACTCATTATTGTTTTTAATAAAAAAAAACCTCGCTCAGTTGAGCCGTTTCCACTAGAGCTGAAGTGATATTCTATTGGTTATTAACAAACTCATCCCTTGCATATTCTCGCATATCTCTGGTGAAAAAGCAGCCAAATACATATTTGGTATATGGACTATGGTACACATGGAGAGCTAGGTCTCATTTTGTTACCATACCGATATTTATGAATACGGGCAAGGATAGTTACTTAAATATGTGTCGAATTGTACGATGTACGATAACTAAGCAGCTGAATTTTTCGATGTAATCTAACATCTAAAACAGTTGTACATTAAGCAAATATGATCACAAGATCTACAATTATTCGTAATATTGATATAGTTAGAGAAATAAATATGATACTGGTATCACAGATGCCATTATAGTTACTTCCTAGCTTGAGTCCACGTCCTTGTCACAAGAAATAAAGACAGATCGACAACAATTGTAGTGATTACTCGGTCTGGCATCGAGCACTAGCCGCGACATGATAACGTGATTGTTTCGCGGAGCGAGAAAATAAGTAGTACAACCAACTAATATGTATTCTGTGGTATTAAAGGTATCACGCGACTACTATTGCCTATTCTGTGTGAATGGATACAGTTAAGAGAACGGCTATCGGAAGCAATATTTTTTGGCGACAATAGCCAGGAGTTGACATCTCCGAGGGCTTCAAACTGTTAAGTGGATTAAACGCCTGACAAAGGCCGCTTATTGCGCGTAGTTGCCCGCCGTCACAAACACACGGTCTTTGTTAATACTCACTTGCCATTGTTTGTCCCCCTTTGTACCTATAACATACGAGTATATTTAGACCCCACGTGAGCTGTACCGCTAGATTTCAAACGGTTTTTATTCGTTAGCGGAAATAGTTGGAAATTTATCGTGCCGTTTCATTCTTCAAAAGCACTTTGACGAACAGTCGAACAGCATCGATACAAGCAGGTCTTTTCAATTTAAAAGGACGATTACATAATATCATTACCAGGCATACCAAATATATGAGTTTGTCTCAGGTAAGCATATTGCATTGTTATACTTGGTAATTAAAAGTTCCCGGTGACACTGCAAATGTCAACATCAGAGGTAACGCTTATCACTTAAAACGTAGAGTCAGACAACTTTTAGCATATCTGCGTCTTAAAAAATCCCTCGCACTCAGATTTTTTTATTTAATCATGTTAACGGTCTAATAAAAAATTCTTTATGCAAAATGTCTAGTTCGTCTTCATGTAAATAAGAAAAACTAAGATTCCCCACTGCAACGAAAATTGTATTGACGCTTAAATTACAGCTGCTTACATTGCATATAAGTTATCCCGAGTTTGCCTAAATTGAAGAAGTTTGGGCAAACGCTCCGAGTTCCGACCGAAACCCTACGTTTATTCTTTGCATATAAACATAATCCCGAAGTGTATCAAGTGGCCACAACTGAAGCGTTGAACCCGAGCATTAAGATGAGATTGGAAAACTCCAGCGGCCGCAAGACGTTGAGCGTACCGAGGATTTTGGGAGGTTTCGAGAGTGACGTCATAGGGTCGGAGAGGAGCGAGGTGGGGAGAGTGGCGCGCGCCGAGCAGCCCTGGCGGCGGCGGCGGCGTTGCACCCAGCTCTCTGATACTTACTATCTGTTGCGCGCCGAGCGCGGTGGACGCCCGCCTAACACCGCTGCCGCCACTCTCGCCGCCCGCCCTACTCGCGACCGTAAACAAATTACTACGCGCACGCACACAATTAAATCACATTTAGTGTGAAACGCATCATAATCGCGCGCGTTATTCCAGTGATTTACGAGTTATTGTGACTGTATCCGACCTGTTCGACAGTGAGACGAGTGCTGACTTTGCCGACTGAGGGTAAACGGCCTGTCTGTCGCCCACGGATCGTAGTACTGCTGTAGTAACCACGACAGACCACCCCACTGGTTCGTGCAACGGAATATCATCGCACTTATGTAGGTAAATATTTTAGTAAATTAGTTATATGCAACTTAGCATTACAAGCAAAACATATCTAAGAGTGTAATTCATAAGTATTTTGTTAAATATTTTTATGATAAAACAACATTCAAAGTGCGTCAACTGATTTATTTCATCGTCAATATTTCTTCACAGATGCTTAAATAAACAAGATGTTGACAACTTCAATTATCTGCAACAAAGTCAAGGCAAATGTTGTTTACAAAATAGATAGGGAATAAATTATTGATACTATTGTAAACAAATATCAAATTGTTTATTCACATGGACTGATAGATACTAGGACCGTGAGTACAACATCTTCGAATTACTTTACAACCATCTCGAAATACAACACCAAATCAAATATTTCGGTGTCAAAGATACAACATTTCCACGGCAATTAGGAAAAAAATAACATTTGTACTCGACAATTTATTATAATACCAATAAATTTACTGTTAGATACCTAATAATAAAAACCTAATTAGCATTCAAGCGCAAGAAAATTATGAATAGTCTCGAATAATTTATTTATCGTAAACATAGGTACCTATACATGCTCCATGCAGGCCTTAACAATTTTATTGTGCGCCTGTGTTTTGCCTCACAGAGCACACAATATTTTAAGAAGTTGAAAATTAATCATTAAATTTTAAAGCCCATAATAATACATCTCATTTTTTCATTTACTCATCCATAGTTAAATTATTTCTCGCTTATTTACATATGCCATCATAAAAATAATCCAGAAATAAACAAATAATTTCAGATCCGTACTAAACATAATTTTGTCAGTAACCTCTCATAAAATAAAATGAGTTAATTTCATAACAATTACAATTATAACCTGTAACATACGTTTCTAAAATACTTTCTGGATATGTTTCAAATTTTAGCAAACATGAATTAACTAGGTTATGAATGGAATAAACAGAATTGCTGGAACCAAAAGCAGATTAATATTGCTTAATATCTCATATTAATATACCATAAGACATAAAGAGCGTCAAATGCATATGATACATTTTGCGAATCATTTCTAATTATATATAATTCCGCCCACTAAATGTTAGGAATTAAATTTAGGCATAGCATAGATCTTGCTTCCATTAAACCGGACCATTATCCTGCGGAAATATATTGTTATAGACGTGTTTATTACGATATAAATACGGTTAATATATAAATATGGTTAATATCTCATATTAATATACCATGAGACATTAAGAGCGTCAAATGCATATGATTCATTTTGCGAATCATTTCTAATTATATGTAATTCCGCCCACTAAATGTTAGGAATTAAATTTAGGCATGGCATAGATCTTGCTTCCATTAAACCGGACCATTATCCTGCGGAAATATATTGTTATAGACGTGTTTATTACGATATAAATACGTTGAAACATAAATAATCACTTTGCAGGAAACATGGAAGTAGTAAAATCTGTTTCAGTGAGTTGTGTGAGTGTTATTGAGCGTTTTATATACATATATATTTACGGTTATGTCCGCGGTGTTAACTATTTCCATGGTAATTATCTAAACATATTAAGTGTAGCTATCTATTTTATTTGTATATAACTGGATTGTTAACGTATGAAAGAGGTTATGCATTTCAGCAATATAAAGTATTCTTGAACCCCCATCTCAGATTCAAGAGGATAGTAAGTGCTCTTAGATCCCCTAGAGATCCAAAGAGAGGAAGTGGAAAGCACGGTATTCACAACGTATATTTGTTTTTATTTCTTTGTACACACATTGCTATAAGATTTTTGAGCTGATTTACTTTAATAGGTATATTTTGTATAATGTATGTGTAGATTGAAGTTTTAAATATTTCGGGATATCCCATCCCACTAATATTATAAATCTGAAAGTTTGTGTGTAAATGTGCGAGTGTGTAAGTATGTTTGTTCCCTCTTCACGATTTAACGGCTGAACGGATTTGGATGAAATTTGGAATGTTAAAGGCTACTTTTTATCTTGATAATAATGGGCAATGCCGCGGCTAGTGAGGTGATAAAACAAACAAATAAAAGCATTTACACACACATCTCCTCACTAACAAGCTTGTATCGTGGTTGCCAGGAACATTTACAATACAAATGCAGCTAACATTTTAACGCTTGATAAAATATTTTAGCGATCACTCACAGCCCCAAACAAAGTTCAAAGACTTGTATTGTGTGTGCTGAATACGTTTACAGGATCACGTCAGAGACGTCAGATCTTGATCAAATTAAATGAGGCCACATGGGAAGCACCAGCTTAAAAATAAAAAGAACATCAAGATCTATTCACTTAGAAGTTAAAACACACATAAAAATACAGTCAAATTGGAAACCTCCTTTTTTGACATCGGTTAAAAAAGTTTACGCAAACAGTTTAATATCGTTTCACGACTTAATAAACTCGGATCTGAATAGAGAAGACTGAATAAAATTCGTCGTGATACTCAAGTTCCTTTCGCGGTAATTTAATTTTCTCTGTATCTCCGTTTTATACAAATGGCGTTTTGGTTGCAAAAGGAAACAATAAAAACGAAGCCGAGTTTAGGTTTTAGCCTTTCACGAAATATTGAGATGAATTTGGAGCCTTTTAAGACCTTAAAGACTACTCTCGAACGATAGGCATATAAACAGAATCACTAACGTAACTATCGTAGTGTAATGTAGTATAACTCTGCGTGAACCTGGATTTTTAGGTTCTCACGGGTGTCAATAGAACATACCAAGTCATCATACTAAAATATTAAAAACCCGACTTTAAAAAGGAGGTTCTCTTGTTTTTTTTTGTATGTATGTTACACGATACTTCCGCCAATTATGAATCGATTTTGATGTTTTTTTTTTGTTTGGTAGATTATACTTCAGAGGTCTGAATCCAAAATCGATCTGGCCAAATAAGCGGTGAAGTCGGTTTTTTAAGCTTATAATTTTTTACACTTTTTGTTAATACCCATCCGTTATTATTTTAAAAACTTTATCACAGCTTTATTATTCCGGGAGCTCAAGATACAGGCTATGTTAGTTTGGGTCCATATATCATTACAATTTGTAGGTATGTTTACTATAATTCTAACAACATAAAAAATATATAAGTATTGAAAATGTAAGTGAGAATGGTTGATAAACAACTTTGAATTGTTCTAAACCATAAATGGCCATTCAAAATGTAAATAGATATAAGAAACTTAAAGGTGTTTTTTTAAATAACTATTCAATGATACCCCACTTAACACAGTTTGTTGACTATATTATTTTAATTTATCACAATATGGCGTCTGATTGTCGCCATATTGAAATTGCTGTCATATGTTTAGGGACACTTGCAAGATTAAGACAAATCGATTGACGTAAGAATCATCAAAGTCTCCTTCCCTACCGGGAATAGAACCTGGCCCCGTAGCGTAGAAGGAGCCGACTCGTAATAAAATACTTAAGCTTTGCTGCTCTACATAAACATCTACTGATATTGGACTTCATTGGTTGAATTAGTTCACAAGTATTTGCCGCGTTTTTCCATGTGCATCGGGTTTACATAATAAAAGGGCAAACCACATCTTGATAACTGCATAACCTTGCATGTCCACCGTGCGCAGCGTAGCGCATGCATCCACTACCAGCTTATTGAAATAATAAAGGAATACGATCTGCTACTTCATGGTTCATGTAGTACGTAGAGTAGCCACGTGTAACGAAGGTACAAACGTAATGGCGTCCGTAATACTTAATAAAGTAGTAAACAAATAAAAAAACTTATATCATCGGTAACAGATGAAAGTACTCCAAAATACCAATTCAAAAATATATAACATACTAGTCGTGCCCTGCGTGACCCGCTATTATCAAGTCAAAAAGTAGCCTATGTGTTAATCCTAGGCGTAAGCTATGTACATTCCAAATTTCATCCAAATCCGTTAAGGCGTGAAGAGGAAACAAACATACTTACAAACTTACACACAAACTTTCGGATTTATAATATGGATTTATACTAAGATATGAGTAGGATTAGTAGGATGTGGTAACTAGCCGTGCCCCGCGGTTTCGCCTGCTTTTATTAAGTCTAAAAGGTTAATGCTAAGTATAAGCTATGTACATTCTAAATCCGTTCTACCGTTACAGCGTGAAGAGAAAACTTACGCATTTAGAGTAACGCGTATAGAGTATATTTAAACGCAAGCAAAGCTTTAAAAAAACCGATCACCGCTTTATCTTCGGAACTTTGATCAGATTAAATGTACTAAACACGCATTATTTAAGATATTTCGAGAGCTACTGATCAGATCTTGATCAAATTTTAATGGGACCTCCTTCTTTTTGAAGTCTTCAAAAATATTTTTATCGGTATTAAATTACAGAAACCATTTACGAAGACATAGTCGGGTTTTCATTTCTAATATATCTTTCTCTTACATAGAGTTAGGTTTTGTTTGCTTGTAAAAGCCGGACTTTTTTAAAGTAAATTGATCAATCAATCATTTTCTACAGCTATAGGATCGGAATAATGCAATGTAGAGGTCTCGTCCATTAAAATAATTGAGTAAAGTGATGACGTCATCAATTAAGTTAATTAGCAGTTGCGGCGTTGAAAAACTTGTGTTATTAATTTGCATTATTTAAATACCATTTCGCTTACTTCAGAATGCGTATGGTTATTTAATGTTGGCTTACTAAATGAAAAGCTATTTTTAAGTTACCGATAAAAATAACGTATTATATTTAAAAAGGTTTTTCGAGTGCTGCTACAGGAGATTTCATAATTGGATCTTCTATCATCATTGAGACAGTTAAATAAGCTATGAGTATAGCATTGAAATTAATGTCAACATTCGCTTAACAAGAGCTGTTCAGTAAAATTACTCATCGCAATGGCATCGACAATTTGTGGCCCATTTCAAATGAAATAGATGAAGGCCACGTGAATGTTTAGGCACCTATATTTAGTATTCACGAGACCGTTCTATAAAAATAAACATAAATATACATATCGGACGGCTGATTGTTACAATTTTAATTTACGCTAAATATACGATTGTATACTGACAGCCCTATACTAAATGGTCTTTTGTAAAAGGTTCTATCTATTTACCAAGGCAGGTTTTATAATCAAGTTTGGTGGCTAGGGCTACATCAAAAGTGTTTATACTTCCTCTGAAGTATATACCCTTTATTATTTCTCCTACTAATATTATAAATCCGAAAGCTTGCGTGTAAGTGTGCAAATGGGTAAGTATGTTTGTTCCCTCTTCACGCTTTAACGGCTGAACGAATTCGGATGAAATTTGGAATGTACATAGCTTATACCTAGGATTAACACATAGGGTACTTTCTGATTTGATAATAGCGGGCGAAGCCGCGGGGCACGGCTAGTTAATAATAATACTGTGGTGAAAAATACAGTGGCAGTTTATCACCTTCAACCACATTACAGATAGGTGAAAAAAAAATAGAGGATATATTTCAAACGGCATATATCTATTTACTATGAGATATAACTGCGCTCCACGGCTATTGTTCTCAAACGATTGAATGTCCAGACTTTGTGTCCACTGGGCTCCACCGAACAAAAACTATAATTGTATTTTTAGTCGACATCGCTCCATGGAATTTGAGTACCTACTGTTAGCAAAAGAATTGTCGGATTGGGAATATTGGTGACTGAAAATTATGATTCCCGCTATCGATCTATCAAATCATGGATTTCAGGTCCGCGCTCGGAAGTATCCACGGAACATAGGCGACAAAACGATATATAAGTGACAATCCCGCCTCGCTAAACACTTCGTAAGGTAAAAATAGTGCGTCCATCGTTAGTCAATGATGATGAATTGTTGGAAACCTAAGTTAGCTGTATAGCTGGAGATAAGGCATAATTATTTTTTTTTATTTATTTATAATCATCTACATGTAGCCACGCATGTATAGGTTTTAATCGGTACACCTATTTTGTGAAATTTGTGTAAAACCGAGGTCTATTTGTTTGTAGTTCGATGATGCCCGCAATAGAATTAATAGAACCAAAACAGTTAATATACTGTTGCTATTACATTTCTCACAAAATGTAAGCAAAATAAATAATCTAGTATATTCTTGGAAGTTCTCCAACATTAGATTATGAGACATTTTCACCCACCTAAGTTTCATTTGATATTGCTGTATTAATTGTTTATGCTCTATATACATAGACCTATGTTTCTTAACACCTTGTTATCTTAGCCCCGTAGATGTTTTGATGTGGTGGTGTGTCGATCTATTATTCATTGAATAGGGTGTCCTCAGAGGCGATGCTTTATGCATGAGCATCGAACAATACCCAGTACCCACACCGTTATTGTATTGAAGCTCCAGAACCGGTAGTATTTTGCATGCCGCCTTG
Organism: Lomographa bimaculata; assembly: GCA_948107665.1. NCBI lineage: Eukaryota > Metazoa > Arthropoda > Insecta > Lepidoptera > Geometridae > Lomographa > Lomographa bimaculata. The sequence continues at coordinate 11,833,943 of OX403589.1, forward strand.
ATAGTGTTTACGGAATGCGAAGGTACAAAGGTGTTTGGAAGCTTTTGTAGAACCTTTGTTGAGAGAAATTGGAAAAAGATGGCCAAACTTGCATCGACTCATGTGTTGGTTATACCTATCTATTTCTACCTGGAACTTTTACGACCTAGTTTTATGTAAATAATGTATTTTGGATATGTGTGTGTAAATTATTTTTTTAGTAATCGTTTGAATTTCTTACTTTTCTAAGATGATTTTGTTTGAGATTTAGTAACGGCTGCAAAGCAAAGTTTTACAGAATATTTTTAATTAACTGATTTAAACAAAAGACATGCTCGTAACACAATAGTGTGCCAATAGTTGCGAAATTAATGTTTAAAATTATTATTTTCTCATTCTAAAACAAGACTCTACTGTGCCCTTATTTTTTAATATTCTTACCTCCTGTCACACCCTGTGTCATCCCCCAGCGAGACAGAAGAAACAGAGCGTGAACAAGCGAAAAAATCACATTATTTTATTATCTCGTTATAGAAGATTTTGACACGGAAAATAATATAAAAAAATTACACGAAATAGTGAGACATACAAGTCGGGCCCAATTTAGATACAAATTACCACAATACTTACTTTATATACTATTTGGTATAAAAACAGGTCTGTGCTGAAAATCAGTGGCATTTTGTTGTGCATTGTTCTGAGTATTGACCCATTTGTAGCTATCTTCAAAATAAAATGTATTTTCTTATTATAACAGCCCAATGGCTTAGCTAGTGCGCGTCCGCCTTCTAAGCAACAGGAATCGGGTTTGATTCTCGATGGCAACACAAGTTTTTGCCTCAATGAATTCGTGTTTCTGGTTCTTTGATGTTTGTGTGTTATGTTTCCGCCACCCACGACACATGTCATCAAACTTTGTGTGGGGCTGTGAGTGTGAACGTGTTTTTATTTATCCTTATGTTTATTATATGTTATGTTGATGGTTATAAATAAAATCATTTTCTCTGTACTTCACAAATATAATTTTTATTATTCACTATTTTTATTATATACACAAATTTTTTTTTTACTCCGGTATATACATCTTAAGCCGAGGGTAGGGCCGCAATAGAAAGTAAATTGAAAACCAGCACGGTTTGCTCATGTAAATGAACACGCAGTACAAAGCTGAATTTACTCCGATTTCTGTATAAAAAGTATATAGTAAAGGTTTTAATTTAATTTGATGTATATTTCCTTTTTATAGTAGCAATAAATATATTTCTTTCTTTAATATCCCAAATTGAAAGCAATTGAAGCTTTATGAAGTTGCAAAACAATAATTTTAAGTAGGTATACATCTGCACGAGTCCATAGCGGTCTTGAAATAATACAGAATAATAATATATAGTTTTATTTCTCAGTAGATTCACTTTTCTTCGGTTTTGAACTGCCGCCCACTTAAAAATGTTGCCTATATAGTAATTACTTTATGAAAATACTGACTAACCCCTGCGGCTTTGCCATCAGGGTAAATAAACATTGAATATATTTTCTACCATCCTGCGAAATGTTTGTCTCATGTTCGGCAAAGAACTGCGCTCAACCTGAGATATTCAAGCAATCAATATTATTTATTACCTAAAGATTTAGATCACATTGTACAAAGTAGAATTATGTACATAAAGTGACATTAATTGAAGGAGTATTGACATTGGGCCCCAAACTAGCCAATGCTGTACCACTGTATCTTGGGCACCCACAATTTGAGTGTTTGCCAATGAAAGATTTGCGCCATATATTCAATGCGATATAGCGCCGGATGAATATATGCCATGTAATTTCACTGGAAACATTGATTTTTAATACGAAATACAGTAATATTTGCCCATTGCACCCACTAGCGGTTGAACGTCTGACAATAGCGCCCCAGTAAGCAGACTCTGCAAAAGACGCTACTAATCAAATCGATGTAAAACTTTAGAGCTTGAAACTTCGTCGAAGGTAGCTAGTCTCTCGGTATTTTATCGGATACATTTCGGAGAGTGTGTCAAGGAATTAAACTATCTAGTTCACCATCCCCATTCTTTCATTGAACAAGCAGACCAACTGTGAATCGGCACCGGTATATGGTAGATATTCCACAAATGCGGACAAAGCGTTTTACTTCTACATTAATTGTGTGAACCGCAAAAGAATGGAACTCTTTGTCTGAGTCGGTGTTTCCTGATAGGTACAATATGAGAGTCTTCAAGTCGCGAGTAAATAGGTATATTCTAGGCATGCGTGCTCCATTTTCAACCACATCATCGCTTACCAACAGGTGAGATAGTGGTCAAAAGTTTGTCTATAATGAATTAAAAAGAAATCTTTTAAGTCTAAATAATAATGTCTGGTGACATTTACCTTCCTGCTCAGTATTCACCGCACTTCGTAATATGAGATGACATTTAACATTTGTCTTGGAGTTTCTGTTGTAAAGCAGGTGCTGTAATTCATTTTGCGATGTTATTCTTCATTATATTTCTGCTGGTATTTTAAGTTGTACTGAACATTTTAGGTATGAACTGGTGAAAATGTGAATTGGTTGAAATACCCCTGTGTCCCAGTCGATCTACTTTTAGCATAGTTATACCTATACTATGTTTATTAAGTTACGTGACTAAACAAATGAAGTTGTCTGGATATGGATCAAGGGCAGGGCACAGATACATGGTTATTTGTGAAACACTAGAAAGCTTTGGAACTAACATAACATTTCAAAGCCTACAGTATGAAAGAACTACTTTCGAATTTATTTTGACGACCCTTTTGGCGCAGTGGGTAGGCGGGTCTACCGTCTACGCAGTGGATTCTGGGTTCGATACCTATCTATATGTATCGATATATGTTCTAGTTGTTAGTATTATAAGCGATGAATAAATTCAAGATCTCAGGACGGAATAACAACAAGTATCATACACATATACCAAAAACAGTTATTTAAATATAGGTATATTAAGAAAAAAGGATAAATATCCCCTTGCAAACAAATAAACCTAACATAGGTGCACTAAAGTAATATGGCCTAGATTCTGTGTTTTAGTGCCGAAATTTCCGCAATGGGAACATTGTGTGCTTCTCGAGCATCGCATGGAGAATATAAAGATCTACATATAGGTACTATATGTAGGTACAATATTCTTATTGGTTTTCAATTTCAACATTCACAACCTTGTTGCAATCTTCTTCGTTTGCGTATTTTCAGGACATACACTTGCAAAGTTTCAAATTATGGTCTATACTCGCAAAATATAGTAATTTATGAACAATCAGTTAATTGTTATGTTACATAAATGTTAATAATTATGAGTACATTCAGGGCTCACCAGAAGTAACATTATAAGTAATTGTAATGTTGGTTGTGTCTAAATATTTCAGTGTTAATTCAAGACCCAGACGACCCAGCTGGCGCAGTGGACAGGTGTTCGCCCTCTGCGCCGTGGGTCCTGGGTTCGATTCCCGGCAGGAGCACAAATTCCTTCCCAAGGGATATTTGTGCTTCTGGTCCTGGGTGTAATGTGTGTGTGATGTGAATGTTTCCGGCACCTACGATACAAGTCTTTGAACTTAGTGTGGGGCTGTGAGTGTGAATGCGTTATTATTGCGTTATTAAGAAGTTAATTCATTCAGAATAAATTATTATTATTACAATTTTAATTTAAAAAAAACCGACTTTCTTTTGTTTTCATATTATGTAATATCGTTTCTTTATCGGGTGTACTAGTGGGAATAAACGAACTTGATTTCCCCGTAGTTTCTCAACTCTTTAAAAAACATGCTTAGTTGAACTACACATATAAAATCCCGGTAGTACAACGGTTCAACTAATCGGTAGTACTAGAGGATATGAGTGATTTTTCCAGCGTTATTAATGAACCGTTATTAATGAAAGGCACTTATTTAGAAATTTTCGTTTCTAAATACATATCCAAATACATTCTAACACCAAATGCTCGCTAAATTGGAACAATCTATTGAGCTCACGTTCCATTACACATCGTTCCGACTCGATTCAAAAGTTACATTCACAATTAAATATACAAAGCGCTTGAATAACTTATTCATTGAATACATATTTGAATGTAAATTGGATTTAATTTTAGTTACAAATAGGGTTGTCCGCTTATTTCATTTGAAACGGATATAAAAAGTTAGGGGAAGAACTTATATGGTACCAACTAGACTCACCATTTTCACAAAATAAGAATAACTCCAATTTCATCCATTTAACCACATGTGTGGTATATATTTTTACCGACTCCAAAAAAGTCATCAAAGTCACGCGCCGAGGCCCGAGCCGCACGCCTCTGCGTATCGCGCGTCTGACTCATCCTGATGAAGGACAACTAATTTGTCCGAAACTAGTTGACTACAAAGCAAGTCAAAATTTTCGTGTTTTAAGCCGAATATAACATAACATAAGAAGGTACTATGTTCGACAGTTGGTATTTTTTTTATGTATGTTTACCGATTTCTCCCCATTTGTGGACCGATTTTCAACATTATTTTTTTGTTTGGTAAATTATACTTCAGAGGTGTTCCCATATACCTAATTTTATCAAAATCGATGAAGCAAAAACCAAAATATAAGCGGTGAAGTCGGTTTTTTAAGCTTTGCTTACGTTTAAATTATTGATGGTATTTGATATTCATATCAATGGTATTTTCACATATTTATTTCTTGTTCACTTTTTTATTGAGTGCCTACATACAACAACTCTTTTTTTGATTGAAGATTTTTTTGTTATGTTTTCTAACAATAGTTACTTCTAAGAGGGATATATATATAACGCTTATTTCTATACGAAAATTAAGTTTAATAACAAATATATTGTTTTCATAACTTAATTCTTAACGCGTGAGTGCAATTTGCGATGGATTAAAAAATTTCATACAACCTTACCCTGACAATTACAAACACAACAAAAAAAAACAGCCAAATCGATTTGGCCGTTATCGAGTTTTTGCGAGACTAACGTCAATTTTGTTTTTATATGTATTCATAATTATTATTGTAATAAATACTTATATCTAAATGATTACATCACGCATTTTAAAAGGACTTCGACTAAACAAGATAAATTGACTAAATTACATTATAGGACTATCATTACGACTAGATTTTTGAAGCGCATACTTTGTTTATTTTTTTTAATTACCAACAAATGTTCTATTTCGCAGTAAGACTTCCGTGATTAAATATTGAGTATCTTTCAAAGTCAAACTTTCATGCAATGACAATTAAGGCTTAACCGGAGATTTAAGCAATGCAGCGTTAACTTTTCTTGATGAACTCAGGCCTGACTAAAAGATTAAAGAAACGGTCGACTTCTTATCGTTTTCCGTAGATACGTTTAAGAAGATATGAAATGGTAACCTTAGCGAACGGGCCGCTACTCACCGATGTGGAAGTTTGATAGCTTGCGGTCTGGTCTTGTCGTCGACCGATCTAAGCCACGGCTTGGTTATGCATTCCCGACTCAAAATCGATGTTTCCATTTCCTTTCAATGCGTATACGAAATTGATTTTTTTCATGCTCGATAGGCAAGAATTTGACTGCTATCTCACCTGATGGAAAGTTACAGCGCGGCCGAAGATGGAACATGCTTGCCTAGAAGGTACGTATTCACCCTATGCTTGAAGACACCTAGATTGCAACGCTTAGGGAACAAAGACGCAAGCAATGAGTTCCACTTCTTCGCTGTACAGGGGTTAATCGTAGAAACAAAACGCTTCGAGCGAACTGGAGGTATTACGAATATGTAAATATTCGTAATACCTCCAGTTCGCTCTTCTTGGTTATGACAGTGTTTTTTTTTAATTATAAGCTACTGCATCTTATTGTATACCACCGATACATAGCTTTTTCCCATCCCGCCGCTATTCCTGCCCTCCATATATAGTTGTTGTGAGCGAAGCTTTCTTTGTCTCTTAGATCGTCTCACTGAAATAAGCTATTTAACAAGAAATTCTTAAGGTCTAATAAAAAAAATCTTTAACGTGATCATTTTAAGCAAATATTTTACTCTAAATTGATTATGCAACGAAACTCAAATGACTGTAATTTCCTCTTTATTTTTACGCTTTCACACTCACAGCGGCACACTAAGCTCGATGACTTGTGTCGTGGGTGCCGAAAACATTCACATCACACACACAATCACAACCAGAACCAGAAACACAAATATCCCTATGGGGAGAAAACTTGTGTTCCCGCCGGGAATCGAACCCGATACCCCTGCTTAGAAGGCAAACGTGCACCAAAAAAGCCAATGGGCAGTTCAAGTTTGAGTGTGTTTGGCTTCTATAAATACCTCCTACAACAGAAGTAACGCATAACTGAATAGGTTCCTGCGGTAGGCGAGCAGAGCGGGAGGGGAGTGTTCGGTGGTGGAGCGGCGCGGGAGGAGTGTGTTCGGTAGTAGAGAGGCGCGGGAGGATTTGCTGTCACATCACGTGTATTATTCACTATACCAGCCTCCCGCACCGCTCCAATACTGTAGGAAGCTACCCCTGTATAGCCTAAAATATGCATCTCATATTTAACATATCAGCTTTTAAAATATTATTATATAGGTAAATTAAAACACAAAGACATGCTTTGAAATTGGCATTTCAAAGATAGGTAGCAAGAAACTGAGAACAACACAATTTATGTCTCGAATTCGAGTCTACAAGACCAGTAAAACATTTATCTAGAGCCAAGTTAGAGATAAGGGTTGGTAATTGTTTGTTTTGTGGTGAAACGCCTGTGTACTAACTGTTCCGAATATTTTGTAGGCAGCGTGATAACGTCTCATTGTTTAATTCTAGAGCAGTGTTATGTCTGTTTATAAATTAACGTTCAGAAAATCCTTACTTAGGTTATTTTAATAATACTAAGTATACATGCAAGCAAAGCTTAAAAATACCGACTACACAGATTTATCTTTGGAACCCATTATCAGATTCAATGAATGAAATACGCATTATGTTTTAATGTTATATCCGGCTTAAAACACGAAGGTCAACTATGAAGGACAACTAATTTGTCCGAAACTAGTCGACTACAAAGTAAGTCGAAATGTTCGTGCTTTAAGTCGAATATAACTTTGAAACATAATGTGTAATACTCACGATAACTTTAACATTAAAAAAAAATACACATTATTGGGGATAACTCCAAAACTACTGGTTAGATCTTGATTAAATTTAAATGGGAAATATCACCTTTTAAATAAAAAAAATCGGTTGTTCCTGAAGGAGGAGGAGGATACATAAAATGTATATATCTATAGTAGTCGAATTGAAAATCTTCTCCTTTTTTGTGAAATCGGTTAAAAATATTTCGCAGTGAATCTATACACTTGTTTTGTTATATGCTTTACTGACTGGAATCTGTTTGTGTGTGAAGTTTTTCTTAACATACCATGTGCATATAAAGTGACAATCAATTAAACAAGAAATGCTTAAAGGGTTTTTAAAACAAGCTTTTATTAGTTTTTCTTTAAAAGAACTAAAAATTTATAGAACTAGTTAACTTGTCAAGACAAGTAAGACGAGCCCAAACTCGGTTGGATTATGTTTTTTTTATCACAGAGATGCTGTGGCCACCTTCCCGCTTCATCGTCAGATCCTTGATATCATCTAGGCGTAAAGTGCTTCCTAAGACGAATCTGTCGAGCTCAAACTCGATAGGCTTATCTTGTTTAGTTCAGAAGTTCCTATGACCATCTTCCGTCTTCATCATCAGATCAGCTCCATGGTGCCATATCATTGTATTGTCACTGAAGATAAATGAGTAGCCCAAATTTGAGACTAAGGGGACATCTGGAAGTGGGTTAATTTAGCTTGTAAGATTTGATTACAGACCAACGGACAGACAACGGGATATGTGAAACTAAATAAAAGCTTGTAAAAACTGATTAGTACGTCGGGTCACTTGTCGCATTGATAAATAACAATATAAAAGGTAAACGCTTTCACACTCAAATCCCTACACTAAATTTCATAATTGTGTCGTGATTGCCAGAAACATTCGCATCACATACTCAATCACACCCACAACAAAAAACACAAATTTCCTTTGCGGGAATAACTTGTGTTCCCTGCGGGAATCGAACCTGATACCTGCTGCTTTAAAGGTGAATGCGCCCACGTCAGTAGAATACGACGAATGTAGAATCGGATTCAGAATTCGAATCCTAGAAACATACATAGAAAGCACGTACCATATCAGGCCAACAGACCGTCGTCGGGTTTCATGCCTATGGGAATATGTTGACAAAGAGGGGAAGCACTCCGATCCTAAATCTATAGTTGAATACACAACCGTAGATAGAATTGGGGCCTTTGGAACTATTGACACTGACAAATCTACCTACTCGTAAGGATCGTTAATTAAAATTGGGTTTATTCAGCGGTTGTTATTTAAAAAAGTGTTAGTAATTTATGCCCTGGATAACACTGGCCAACCAAGCAGTCCTTAACTGCACATGGTTCCTCTGCTGAACAATTAACGAGGTTCCGATGCATTAAAAAAGCATCTCAAGGAGATAAACGAATGGAAACAAATTCTACATATTTTTTAAGGACATAGGTACTATTGACGACAATATGCAACTTATCCTATGTTATATCTATTATATATTATTGAAAATGATGATCTTCAATTAACTATTTATTGGCATAAACCAGACGAAAGTTTAGAAACTAAAACTCTGCTACCACTAAATAGATTTTAAAACAAAAAAGATAATCTAGCAATCCGAAAAATTGAGACAAGTTGATGATAATTTACAATATACATTACTTGTATATCCTACTTAATATTATAAATGCGAAAGTTTGTGTGTGTACGTGTGTGTGAATGTTTTTTATCGCGTATCTCTGTAACTACTAAACCTATTTTAACGAAATTTGGAATGTAGGTAGCTTATACTCTGATTAGGACATAGACTACTTTATACTACTATATCATTATCAGCATCAGCAGGCGAAGTCGCGGGGCTCAACTAGTGTTCTATATGTTACATAGGACGCTATGGGAGAAACAAACATATACAAAAATACGGAATACTTTCTAGTTGCAAGCACTAAATGGTGTTCCTTATGAGATTCAGTCATATACTAAGCGTAGGATGTTTACCTCCCATAAATAAATTATCACTTACCAACAGGTGAGATTAAAACCAAACTAGACCTATTACAGATTTAAAAAAGCTTTGATTACAAAAACGTTTAAAGAACCAACCTCCGTGCTCTTTGTAACGGCCTCACTGCCATGTAAATATCAATTTCTATTTCCCAGAGTACTTTTGAAGAGCCATTGATCTCTCATCAATCTGACTCATAAACAAAATGATTTATTTGGATGTGATTGAAAGACTTAACCAGCTTTTGCGTCATGATTTATTATGCGTCGCACTCCGTCGAAATAATATTATTTTAGCATTCCCAAAAGAACAGAGAACTCAATAGAAGTGTGAGCGAGTTCCCTGCTCTGTGGTATTCCAGGATGTGGCTGTTATGACTTTGATTCTGACCCGATCTCACGGTCGATATTTTTATCAAAAGGTTATCCAAGATATTTAAAGCTTACAACCTAATGCATTTGCAGTGCCTCCCTTAACTACAGAATGAATAGCAGTGGAAAACTTTGAATAACAAAGTTAAATTGTACTTTTCGTAAGTATTACACATAATTATTTATAATTCAACGATTTCATTCACGGTTAGTTTCTCGCATTGTTGTAAGACTAGTTTCAGAGCGTTCGGTGCTGCTTATCGGTCGAGTACGCGCATAGACCGTCATCGTTCATCAGCACACGCCGAGACATAAAACGGTTTAAAATTATTATGTTTTTTATTGTATTGGAACAGTGAATGTGCATTTTTTTTTATTTAGGTACATCGATTGTTTACTACATACTGTTAATACATTGAAACCGAAAATAACATTTTATTTATAAAAACATTAAGTACAGCGAAGGAGTGGAACTCATTGCCTGCGTCTTTGTTCCCCGAACGGTATAATCTGGGAGTCTTCAGGTCTCGAGTGAATAGGTATCTTCTAGGCAAGCATGTCACACCTACATCCGCATCATCACTTTCCATCAGGTGACATAGTGGTCAGATGATTGCCTATAAAACATAAAAAAGTACATTTAATATCAAAATAAACATTACAAATAAAACCATTTATTCGATAAGTTGACATATCACGCTAAAATTATAATTGATTATGCTATATTAAGAATTTATTCAGGATAACGAACCATAAAGTATAACGATATACATACATAAAAATATAGCTAAATTAAGTGAAGTAAGATACAAATTATAAAAAGAAATGTTAAAGATGGTTTAGACGATCTTTAATGTTCGGCAAAGTTCCCAAAATGCAAATAAAATTATTATTTGCATTACAAATTGAGTAGGATTGACCAATTTTAAGCGCGGCCATTTTTACGTTCTTTGTGTATTCTATGTGACATCCACAATACAATCACTGCTGCCGTAAATTAAAGTTGACTAATTATGTACATCAACATTTTCATTCATATCATTTGAATGCATTTATATAATTATATTATAACTACTATAAAGATTAAAAATATCACGTACAAATCGCATGCAAAACATTCCTTCAGTACCAATTTTTTTTTAAACCTAATATTTTCTTCGCCACCTATTGATGGTTTCTAGAGGTATTATACACTACAGACATTTATCCGATTGAACTTTTTTTAATTGAATTTTAAGGGCCCAACTAGACTTTTAAAATGGAACATTCAAATCGACAACGTACACCGGGGATACGTAGCATACCAAAAAAATAAAGAGAACAATTATATTCAGTTGAATTGAGAGCCACCTTTTTCGAAGTAGGTAAATAAATGTCAACCATGATGAGACAAAAATACATTAAACTGCTTAAATTACTTGCATGAGGAATTGATGATTAGAATTGATTGACGAAAGCATGGACTTGAAATAAATTTGGTATAATTATAGGGCGCAGCTCATAATTCAAAGAAAGGGGAGGATAAAGAGGATTGCATGGCGGCGTTACTTGAAATTTTTGGCACGATTTAATATGAATGTAAACGCGCTGAGACAGCACCACATTGGTATGGACTCAGATTTATACTCGACAGTTGGATTTTTACTGTCACAGTATATATGTATAAGTATATATCCGAGTGGAGGGCTGGGATAAATTACCATCTTAAGAACCTAAACTTCGGTGTAATTTGTATATACAAACAAAGCTTGGTCTCGCAAAATTCTAAATTACTATTTACTGGAACTGTCGACAAATCCACCAAATTTTCAGCAAATGAATTAGCGAAGTAAGACGCCTACAAAAGACTGGCCGGGCAATAAAAGCTTCCAAACCTTTTGTAGGGTGATTAAGATTATGCAAGTTCAATTTATTGCCGTCCGATTGCGAGAGTTTTGCTATAAAATCAATTTCAAGTTCCGCTTGAGTCCCGTTATTGCTGCGTCAGGGTAGTGTCTGAGAGCTTAGTTTGCTGGAATCGAAGGAAATGTTGCTAAATCGATCTGCCTATTACGTTTAAAATATTCTGCTTGGTAAAACGAACTTATTATTCTAGATTCAAAATATTCAAGAATGTGTCTTTTAACATTTTTCTTATTGTCTCTATTAAGGCGAACTTAGTTGATGTGTTCTTTATGAGCATGACCTATAAAGCACTACATTACACAAATACTTTAACGCTAAACGGTTGTGTTCTTTTGAGTCTTTTCAATATATAAATGTAGGTATGAGGTGACGTTTCATTTAGTCTGCTTTCAGTTATGTCCATAGATTAACCGTTTGATGAACTCGGACCTAAGTGAAGTTCTACCAAAGATATATTTTTATCCGAAGGGATTTAAGCCGACTATAGGACATATTCCGCTGAACATGAACTAAGGAACGGCAAGGACTAAACTGGTGATTGATTGATGGAACAATTCGGATAACTTTTCTATAGTGTGATTATATTTCCAAAAAGGGCGGCTATATCGATACAGTACAACATAATATGGCTGTTTAACAAAGCAGGGCCAAATGGTTTCCATCGAGCTGCAGATTCCGAGAAGAGAACATTTTGATATAAATCTGCAGCTCATAAGCTGCAGATTTATATCAAAATGTTCTCAAATTAAATAACACATACCGCATCATTTTATTTCATATATTTATATTAAATCCAACGTAAGCTCGTCGCAAATGCGTGCAGCGCAGCGTTCATTTAAGATTGTCTTTTTATCTTATCTGTAGTGTTTTTAAGCTAACTAACGAATTATTTAATGTGTGGCTGTTAGCAAAAGACCTTGCGTATTTTTCTATAAAAATATTATATTTTTTATTACGTTTTCAACCCCCGTATCTCCGCTATTATGTAAAAAATCCAAAAAAAAAACGAATCGGAAAAAAAAACTGTGTTATAATTATATAATCTACTCACAAAATTTAACGAGAATCCGTTGAAGGGAATGCGACCTGTAGAGGAGAACAGCCGGACATCCGAAAGCATTTTTGCCCAAGCTAAAATGGAAATGCTTCGCTCATGCTTCGATCACGCTTCATGCGCTTGATCAATTATTTTTAATTCAAGTTGATCTATTTGGCTTTTTTAATGTCTAAGAAATAGTAAATTAAAATTAATTAGAGGGCCAACAGTTTTAGAGCGAAGGAGGACACATTACTAATTTAAAATGAGAATACTATCTCCATTGTCATGCCCCTTAACAATAGTTAATAAACTCCGGTTCTAAACGATGATGACTTCAAGAAAATTCGAATTTAATTCTTACAGTGGTTAAAAAAAGTAATTGAAAAAACATTAAATATCGAATCTAATTGTTACTTTAAACCATTCTTATCCACCTGAATACACACAAAAAATCATCAAAATCGGTATCGCCGTTTAGAAGTTTAGTCATATACTTACATACAGAATTATTTATATATGTATAAAGATGTGAAAAAAGAAACATAAAATGTATGATTACGCTTCGTTTTACTCATTGAAGTATTAAAACCAAAGATTTACCTTTTGCGAGTTTTGGTAAGAAAGCCTCCATCGCAGATGGCTCCACATTTTCCTCCTTACCTCTCTGATCACCGACCTAGAAAATGCTATTTATTTGGGAAATGTTTCTCTATTTGAGGATTTTTACCGAATGTTGACTGATCTTTTGATGGTCCTGAATACTTTTCAGTGGTGTGTACCTTTGAGGAGATTTTATGTAATATAACTTTGCTGTAAAGTAACACACCTACACTTAGAAGAACGGCAGTTTGCGTCAGCTCATATTATCGTGCATGTGACCAGTGGCAGGTTTTGCACATTTGCCGCCAGTAGGCGCCTTCGTCCACGTTGGTAACCAGATTTACCTAACCAGTTACGAGAGAAGATTTTTTTTTCGCTGTTTTGTAACTAGGCAATTGAGATTTTGCTGCTCTTACCGACCGGCGAAATATTATTATTCCCAAATCATAAAGTAACAATTTCAATAAAAAAGTTGGTGTAATAGGATGATAGTGTATGGGCATTATACTACACTAGCCGTGCCCCGCGGCTTCGCCCGCTATTATCAAGTTAAAAAGTAGCCTTTGTGTTAAACCTAGGTATAATCTATGTATATTCCAAATTTAATCCAAATCCGTTCAGCCGTTAAAGCATGAAGAGGGAACAAACATACTTACACACTTACACACACACAAACTTTCGGATTTATAATATTAGTAGGATAATACACTATATACATTACACCACCGTTTTTCCGTAATTAGTATGAATGTAAACTAGGTAAAAAGAAATTGGTCCTAATTTGCCGGCTCTAAAATCTGCCGCCCTAGGCTCCAGCCTACTCAGCCTGGTCACTGCATGCAATGACCAATGGAGTAGTGCTCTTATTACCGCCCGTTTACATCGCCATTTTTTTTTTTTTTGTTTGTCCGCCTTTATTCCTCCGACATAGATCGGAGACATTTTTTGGCTAAAACATATTGTATAACACCATTTCATCGCCATTGCAACTTAACTGCCTGTTGGCTTAGTTGGGTGAGCGGTCACCTTCTAAGCAGCTTTTGATGAAATTTTTGTGTGTGTTCAGGTGGATTCAAGAATGGATTAGATTCACAATTCGATCCGATAAATTATGTTTATTTTTATTAACGCGGGCGAAGCCGCGGAGAGCTACTAGTCTTTCTATATAGTGGTAACTGCAAAGTTGCCACTTTTATCATTTAAACAGCAGCTAGGGAGTGGCACTGGAAGTTGTTTACCGCTATTTTGTTCGCCGATTATAGTGTAATGTGGCTAGAAAGACTGAAGGGATTTTATTCAAATGTCTTTATTGCATAACAATCATTAGGATCTTAAGCATCGAGTTATAGTTTCTGTGATACCCCTGTGATATTATGGAGGTAGGTATAAAGTTTTGAAGGCTCGGATACAAATACTTACTTTTGTTTTTCATGTATTTTTCAGCACGTTTTTCACGCGTTTTACTTTAATCACACCAATTGAATTTGATCTATACAATATACTATAATAAAATAATATTATAAAGAGGAAAAGTTGGTTTGTTAAAAAGGTAATCTATGAAACTACTGATCCGTATCTGAAAATTCTTTCACTAATAGATACCTACACTATCGCTGATTGTCATAGGCTACGTTTTATTGTGATAAAAGTTAGTATATAGAGAAAAATATCTAACAGGCCGCTTTATCGGCGTACGCTGACTAAACAGTTAGACATTGATGAATGCAATGTATTGCAAAAATGTTGGCCTTCATAAGTTTTACAAAAAAGTCTTGGACAGCATATATCTAACTTATACATAACGACACGTAATAGTTTAGAAAAAAATATGTTTTTTGTTAAAACTCTGAAAAAATAGGGGCTACTGTTTTGTTGGATTTTTGAAGTATTCAATATTAATCCTTATCAAAATAAACTATTTCATCGTCTTACGTCCTTCATGTAGATAAAAAAAAACACCGATGTCCAACTTTATTGTGTAATTCCTCTCCATCCAGGATTCTCTGGAAGAGATTTTAGCGATAAGACCGCCTATTGTTAAATTTATATTATAAATTATTATTTTCTTTTCTGTTTCGTCACAATTAAGGTGATCAATAAAGAATTTATCTATCTATCTAGTTTGGTGTTTTCGAGAAGTTTACGGCGCCAAATCACTTACGCAGCGAATCAATGATGTCACCATGAACTTCAACATCAAAACGCTAATATTGATAACAGCATTTTATCCTAGATCTAACCCCCATTCTTTTTTAAATTTATATAAGTTTTCTCTACAAAATGATGAGTCGGGCCCTACCTATCAAGGTCTCTTTAAAACCTTGTCCTCCATTCATTTCTATATTAACGGTTTTTGTAATTTGCTCAGTAAAATATCTAAAAATGACAACAGCGTTCTTGGTATTACTCTCATCCACTGATCTCCGATAAATCTGCATCTGGGCATATGTTGGTTGATGTCGATCTCGGAGGAAAATTTCTCGAAGGTAAAAATTAAAAGTCACATCACAGCTATCATTCATAAATTATTCTCAATGTGGGTTAATATATTTTATGAATTCATTCTAATGATCGAAATCCTGATTTAAGAGTAAGATGGCAGGCTAAGCCGTTCCTTGGTTTTTTATGTTCGCCTATTTTCCTTCTGACAAACATTAGAGGCTTATTTCGGCTTATCTTATTCTTTACACAGATTTTTTAATATTGCATCATTGTTTAAGAACACGATGACTGTATATAATACACAATTTAAACGCTTAAATAAACCGACTTCGCCGCTTTATTTTCGGTACCCTTGATCATATTGAGTTTCATTCATTAAATACGCATTATTGAGGATAACTCAAAAACTACTGTTCAGATCTTAATCCAATAGACCACATGAAAAGCACCAGCTTTCAAATAAAAAAAGAATCATCAAAATCGGTTCACTTTGAAGTAATACACATAAAATAATAAAACGCAAGCAAAGCTTAAAAAAACCGACTTCACCGCGTTATCATCGGAACCTTGATCAGATTTAATGTATTAAACACTCATTATTGACTATAACTCAAAAACTAGAAATCCGATCTTGATCAAATTTTAATGGGACCACATCAAAAGCACCAGCATTCAAATAAAAAAAAAACATCAAAATAGGCTCACAACGAAAGAAGTTATGAGGTAACTTTTGAAGTCCCGTAAACGAGAACATCGTCAAAGTACGCAATATTGCTCACAAAATACATTATTATAATGTTCAATAGTTATGTTTCAATATTCAGAGAGGCAATGCCGCCAGCATGATGGGATCGCTTCCCACTGGTATTAAACAGTCGAGCACTCGAGTTACCTGTTAGCTCTATGCCTTGTACTTAGATAACTTAGGTATTTGCTGTATATAGTTTTAGTTTAGTTTTAGGAAATATAGACAATTGGCCCGTAGATAGCAGCTACCTATATGTTTCTTTTGTTGTTAGATTTTTATCAGGAAGCTCATTTTAACAAGCAGAACATTTGATCATACCTTTTAACATTAATGACCCAAATAACGAGTCAGATAACCTCGACCACATCATCACTTACCATCAGCTGATCGTGGTCAATAGCTAGCTCATTAGAGATAAAAAAAGTAATAACATTAATTAACGAGATGAAAACACATATTCTTTACATGTTGCCACGAGATATTAATTCGATTTAATAGGCATTTTAAAGCATTTGTAGATTAAAATATAGCTTATTTAAATATATAGTAGTAGATGATGCACATTTTAGACTGCTATAAACATTAATGAAAAGAGTTTTAGTCTTTGATGTCACTAAAATATGTTATTGCCAAATGAATTGGTGAATCGTCCCATCTCATTTACAGTCTACGAACCGTTAATATTCACGAGCTAGGTTCATTTGCTACAACTGATCCCTACATCTGAAGGGTATGAAGAGTTTCAAGGTACAACCGACGACGTAAATGTCACTTCAATCAAAAGTTTCATCGCATTGAGAATTCACGGCTAATTGAGTTTTGATCCCTCGACACGACCGCACCTGTCAAATACTTGCTAAAAATATATTTGAGAATACCGTATATTATTTGTAACACTCAATATAAACGTGACATTTATAATAATATTACACATTTTCTTACACGGTTGCACCAAAAATTTGTGTAGTGTATATATTTCGTGTGGAGTATTTAGTTTTTACCGACTTCCCAAAAAAGGAGGAGGTACTCAAGTCGACTGTATTTGGTTTTTTTTTTGTACACGTCGATTAAAATAAACCGATTTAAAAAAAAGAAGGTTGTTCTCAATTCGACCCTATTTTTACCGACTTCCCAAAAAAGGAGGAGGTACTCAAGTCGACTGTATTTTTTTTTTATCTGTATTACCTCATAACTTCTCTTCGCGTGAGCCGATTTCAAAATATTTTTTAAAGTTTGAAAGATGTTGCTTTCTAATTGGTCCCATTTAAATTTGATCAGTAGTTCTTGAAATATCGTCAATAATGCTTATTATATATTATGTGAACGAAAGTAATCAATATAAAACATGCACTACAAATACTTCCTTCTAATATATACACTGTGAATGACTTCAAACGAACAGTGAGGAATTCTTTTGTACCTAAACTCTTTTACTGAGATATTGTAAAGCTTAAACAATGAACTTTATGAAGTTAAACGAGCGATTGAAACCATATTGCAAGTCTATCAACCTATCAATCAGTGTTTTTTTTACAGGTACAACGACTATGATATTCTAATTCAGATGTTCAGCAGCTTCCCAGCATTGTAAAAGGTAAACAGTTTGATAAATATATGTAAAGTCGAGCGAACCTAAATATAGTAGGTTAGATTGTTGGTTGGATGTTGGTCCCGACTGCTCACAAATATTTTTGTAGCCGACATAAGCCGAGCGTTGTAATCAATTTGAATATAAAGTGACCTTGTTTCGGTGAACTGCTAAAAACTCAACATAAATAAATTAAAGTTTCAGTTAAATGTTGATGAGTTTGTTTGTTTTGATATAGTAACAGATGATTTTAAAATCTAAAATAATAACTATTTGTTGAGGACTAGTAGACAGTACTATTCTCAAGGGTTTTCAGTACGCTTGAAGGTATCCGACATGGCTTAACGACGTTCGACTTGCAACAACAACCAAAACCGGAAAGGGTTTAACTTTCTCTACCAAATAAAGTAAAAAAATCCAATAATGTCACTCATCATGGCCGCACCGAACGTTGCTGTTACGACCTACCATGTGGATCGCACTACAAGTTATAGCCTCAACTCTGCGTATTATACTAGTTACTAATAAACAAAACTAACAACCTATATTTACACAAGAAATAGCACTATTCCTTGAGGTACAAACTTATGAAGTTTATTAAAGGGTTTAAGAATAAGCACCTTATCTAGTAATAAATAAGAACGATGTAGGTTTTAAGGTCGGAATGAAAAGCTGACGAAATAGTAAACACTAAAAGGTAGGCAAACTGCGACACTATACATACATCTATGTTTATTGGTGAACTCAACTTGTGTCAACATTGACATAAGAAACCTAAGGCGCAGACAACTACGTAGTCAATTTATTGGCTGACTTTTACCCTTGTTTATATATACGTAAAATTTTATTAGCGGCTTGAATGTTCTCTTTAATTTTATTTCATGAACATTATTTCATCACACAGTGGAAATAGCGGATAAGAGAAAAACGGTAAACAAAAATATAGCAGCCAAACGTATAGGTAACTCAAGTGCTCAAGCCTCTACCAGTGGGCAGCATGTCCGTGATGCTGGTAGCATTCCTCCTGTGAATATGCAAATAAAAACTAGTTTTATTCACTCTGATAGGCTAGCATCTGACCACTTTTTCACCTGTTGGTTAGTCATATGGTTGAGGATGGTAAACTTGACAAATTTAGAATGTGATCAAGTTTCGCCTCAACCAAGTTGTCCAATAACTTGTTTGAATGAACTCCCGATTCCAACAAGACCAGTATTTGAAAATGTAATGGCTCAAGTGTGAAACATTGTAGAGGTTTTCAGTATTTTCAATGGCTGCGTTGTTCAGCCGAAGTTGCCGCGACCTGCATCATAATGCGTCTAAGAAAGACGTGCCGAGGCTAATAAAAACTACACAAGTTCCAATCTAGATTGAAGGCCGTAGTTACCATCTTCGATAAAATAACGCCATTCCGGCAGATATCAAGCCATCGGTTCAACAATGGCTGCCACGATGAAGCTGGTAAAAATCGTGTATCACATCATAGCATCTTTCACTTTGAAACACAAGAGATCATTGCTGACAAAGCTACCAGTTTTAAATATTCATTCTTGCTATTAGTTACACAAGTATGAGATCATTTCAAAAGCAGGTATGTGCTTAATAAGTACAATATCACAATGACTGAGACTAATGCTACATGTACTTATACTTAGTATTACGCTCGTGTAAGCTATTTAGTACGTTGGTGTCAACAAACTGTTTGAAAGATCGTTTCATTATCCGTACAATTTCCCTGCGGTAAACGTTGTTAACCAGTTTTGATATGTTTACTTAAAATGCTAGTTTTTTCATACAACACACCTTTTTACCTTAAACTTTGCCATTTCCTTTCGTTTTAAAGGCCAAATACACTGAAAAGAATATTTATAAGTGTGGAAGAGCAAAGTGAAAAATTTGAACAAATAATTAAATTTGTTCCAGCGTATGGAACGCTGGAACAAATTTTCTGACGGAAAAGGGACGACAACGCTAAATTGATTAATTTTGTAAGAAACCAGCAAACGTGTATTTCGTTGTGATAAAAAGCATGAATACCTAATTTTTAAGTGAATTAAAATAGATAATTTTATACTTTCACACACTAGTGTGGTAGTATAAACTGCCAACCATATACTGTCATTGATATTTTCTTATGACTTCTAGAGAACCTCTTACAAAGTTCCCTATTTTAATTAAAATCTAGCCAAAATATGGCTAATCTACTGACTAGCCATATTTTGGCTAGATAGAGTATATATAGGTATTTAACTTTAACATAAACTGCTGCATTTTATTGATAAATGAATTCAAAATAAATACTTCTGAAATGTTTATGAAGTCAAATTTCACACTGTTTTAGCATGGTTTTGGCTGTGTGATGATGAGTCAGTCGGTATACTTCTTTGCATACAGAAGAAGACTACTTGTTATTCAATAAATAGTGCCCCGCGGATTCGTCATTCTTTCAATGCATAATCATAAGCATTAACTGTAAGAATGACGAAACAGCGGGGGATAACTCGTAGATTTAGAATTATGCAAACCTTACTAAACTTTACATTAATTAAACATAGCTTAATGCCTTCTACGAATAAGCAAACAATCTCAAAACTCAGTACTCTACAAAACCCATTTGTGAAAATTATTGGAACATGGGATAAGTTTGTCACTTCAAGATCCATGAGAGTAATGAAAGTGTTATTAAAATTTATAACTTTGTCAAAGTAATAGATGTCATCTTCACTGAAACAGGCATCGAGCGTGACAAGACACGAGGCACTTCTTGAATAATTAAACGAGGTAGTTAATCTGCCATCTGACATAGTGTCTATTATTCCTTGCTCCGTTCCAAACGATCGTTAAATGTACGCGCACTTTGTCTTTGCGGTAACCTTTGACAAACTTTCCTCGATGTTCGAGCGTCAAAGATGATTGGTGAAAATAGGTCTCCTATTATCGGACATCAAAGGCCGAATTGAAAGGTTTTAATAGAATTTCCCTCTAGTTCTTCTTTCGGTGAAATCAATGAGCGTTTCATTAGGCTATCAGTGAGGTGACGTGATAACACGAGTGGGGTTACGGGGAGGCTAATTTTCCGTCAGCGTCGCCGACCTTGATAGAGTCGATAGATTTGCCAATTATGTTTGAGTTTCGGTTAAAAGCCAATACTGTAAGCGATTAGGTACGAATGGGGCCGTGTGGGTAGGTAGTGGCGGAGGTTTTAGGTTTCAGTCTGCGGTTGAGTAGTCAGGGCGCCGAGTTTGCAATCAACCCGTTCCTGCCGTTTCTAGTCCAATGAGCCCGAGCGGCGCGCGCGACGATGCGTGTAGCTGTCAGACCGGAACTCGCCCGCTGCCTTCCGTTCTAGATATTGTCCAAGTTTTTAGGCGTTCACGCCTTCCTAGGCATTTTTCATTTCAGCTCGGACATTTCAAAGGACGTTGTAATAAAAAACAGGAAGTCATTTTATGCCCTACTTTATTACTTTTGCAGATTTATGGGACGGAGACCTTACGCATTTTTCATAAGCCTTTCACCCAAATGAAGTCCTTTGTTACGAAGGCCAAGTTAGGCCAAGTGTGGCTCGGTGGATAACATTTAATTCGAATGCTTTTCTCCTTCATAGAAAAAGCCCGAGTCTCATCTGTGCGAACGTTTAACAAAAAGAAGTACTCCGCTATCTAGTAATGACATTGCTACCATAAATATATGTAGAGGTACCTTCCTGTTATTATTTTGTACACACACACTCTATATAATGTTATTGATTTGGAATAAATGAGATATGAATATCTATCTACCTAGGTAAGTATAGAAACATATATTTATTGTGTTTAAGAGCCAAGTGTCTATCCTACATAATTATAGTGCTTCGATGTTTGTGTAAGTGTGCTTTGTTTGAAACGAGGTATCTCTGTAAAAATGCTAATTGACCTTCTGCGTCATCGATCCCAAATTATTGTGGGTGATTGTGGACGCGAATCGTCGGACCCGCTAACCTCGGACATGGGTGTCGCGCAGGGATCGGCGGTGTCTAATATTTTGTTTTCATTGCTTATGAATGATCTCCCCATTGCTGTTAACAGCGCAGAGATCTTCATGTATGCAGATGACGTCGCAGCAGTGGTGTCCGCGAAGACAGTCGAACTATTGGAGAAAAGACTAAATGAGACTGCATCCCAATTAGTAAGGTGGTTTCGTCAGAATGGGCTTGTGCTGAATCTGTCGAAAACTCACTTCATGCATATAAACCTCTCTGGTCGCACACTTCACCTACTTAATGTCTTCGCGGATTACACTAAAATAGAACAAACCGATAGTACTACCTTTCTCGGTTTTGAGATAGACAGCGGCCTAACCTGGGAGTCGCACATCCATAAATTGTGTGGAAAGTTAGGTGGAGCGTGCTTCGCACTCGGCCGACTGTCTCGTCTCTTGCCGAGGGAGGTGGTGCGGTCGTGTTATTTCGCCACCGTCCATTCCCTCCTGCAGTATGGTGCGGAACTGTGGGCTCGCGCTGCCGACTGGGAGAGAGCCTTCCGGTTACAGAAGCGTGCGGTTCGTGCTATTGTGAGGATCCCACAGGATGCCTCCGCTAGACCGCACTTTACTTCATTGGGTATTCTCACATTGCCGTGCATACTGATTATGCAAGTAGCGGTCTTTGCGAGGCAGTCTTTGGGTATGTACACTAAAATAGGCGAAACCCACACCTATGGTACACGCAGGAAGGGTCAATTGGCTGGAGTAGCACGATCCCTCGCCAAGTCAGACAGGTTGACGTACGTCATGGGACCCGTTGTGTACAATCGCCTGCCTGAGGAGATCACGCAGTCAACTAGCATGGGGTTGTTCAAGCTAAAGTTAAAACGATGGCTAATTGACCAAGCTTTCTACACCTTCAATGAATTTGTGGAATTAAAGATTATAATGTAAAAACTACTAATTAATTTAATGTCAAGGTATATGACAATTTAATTTATTTTTATTATGCTTAAATTCACATTGTGAGATATTTTTATTATTTTATTATTAATGTACTACTGTACCTACGTATAGTAAATTTTTGACGTATATATATAATATGAATAAATGAATATGAATATGAATATGAATAATGGTCAAACAGATTTGCATGATATTTTATGTGTAGATATGTTATGTTGGTATTTTATGTTAAGTCCAGAAGAATTTGTTATATGTAATTTCGTAATGCTATACACAGACAAAGGCGCAATTACTGAAGCTAATTCAAGATATAAATTATAATGTTCTTGTTTTCCTTACAGGATTAGCCTCATATCTTCCTGAACCGAAGGAAATAGATTAGAGATTATTATTAATATTAAAGCGTTTGTGTCTTTCCTAGGTATAGTTCTACTTCACGCCTTCACCTTTTTCTTTCTTTCAGAAGATCTGGTGGCTATAAAAAACAACATCAAAACATTGTTTCCTCATATTAACCTAAAGTCCCATTTGAAGTTCCTATTTCTTATACCATTTCCCACTATCTCATCCCACATCCCAAGCCATGATAAATGCAGATGTTATGTTGATGTTTGTCACTTAATCACGCCAAATACAACTGAACAGATTTTGGATATAGGTATGGATATATTCGATATCATAATGACCTGAAATAGCACAAAGAATACACTTTATCACTATTTATCATCGTCAACGCAAATAAAACCGCGGAGGCAGCTAGTTTATTATATTACTTGCTGACCCAGAAAACGTTGTTTTGCCATATACATTACTAGCCGTGCTCCGCGGCTTCGCCCGCTACAATCTAGTTAAAAAGTAGCCTATGTGTGAAGCCTAGGTATAATATATGTACATTCCAAATTTCATCCAAATCCGTTCAACCGTTAAAGCGTGAAGAGGGAACAAACATACACACTTACACACAAACTTTCTAATTTATAATACTACTAGTAGGATAACAATATCTGAGAATACCCGTCACCAAAATATAGGTACTACGTAAGTAAATGTTACAAGGATATGTCATCGCAAATGCGTTCTAAAATAGCGGACAAACAGTAAATCATGTCATGGAGGCATTATATTACCCTCTTACACTCAACCTAGTTTTGAGATTCCTCCACTATGGCGTCGCCCCTTTCCAAATATCGTTATGAACGCGCGAGTGAAATTACGACGTCTCAGGCACGTGTAATAAATAAACACTAGCTTTGTTCCTAAGCTTCGCTCACGCAGTCTATAGTTACCTTAAATATTAACGAGGCGAGTTTGAGAACTACATATTTTATGCTTCTCACGCCAATACTAATTTTGTGTTTTTTTATGCAAGGAGGCAATGCCGCCAGCATGATATTGGGCTTGAGTACTTAAGTTACCTATAAGCTCGATGCCCTGTAGGTAACTTGGGTCTTTGCTGTATATAGAGATGGTTTTAATTTTAGTTTAGTTTAAGGAACGCGTGGCTCAGGCTCGACAATAATACTGAATGTTACATTACTTACTACCTACTTAATAATAAGGATTTAAAAAAAATCACCTTACGTAATATTGTTACTTAATCGTTATTACTAAGCTATTTTTTTTTGAGGACCTTTTCGTGTAGACAAATCTTTACGAGTATCTTTACATGCACCTGTAGTAATGTTTGATTTTGTATATTTTGTTAAACTTCATATTGGTAGTAAAAAAATATACAGGCAATTGGTCCGTAGATAGCCAAGATAAAAAAAAAGAGAAAAAGTTTGTTAATAAATGTTCGATCCTGATTGACGCGGCTGAAGTCACAGGGTATTATAATACTATCTAGCACCCGTCACAGAAATACCTCGTTTAGATATACAACATTTCACAAATTTTGCAAGAAAAATATATGTATCCTAGATTTCAATTTGAGGTCTACACATGATAGTTTACCGTTCTTTAGGATTTGAATTTGGATCAAAGGACACTAAAGTGTCACATGCGTTCACCCAGGGGACCATAGTGGGATAAACCATATGTGACAGCAACTATTCGAGCAATCAATTTCGTATTGGTATTTGAGTTAGTTGCTGTCCGTCGCAGTATGCTTGCGATAGCTTACTGGCTTTGATTGTAAAACTGGGACTTAACTATAATAGTACCAATTTAACCTTAAATATTATTTTTATTTGCATTATATAAATGTTGTGTTTGTTCAAAATTTGCAATTCATTTTAGAGCTCAGGCGGTTATGTGCTGGCGTAGCTGCTACAAATGAGCAAGTTGATACTATTCCAAATGGTTTATGTCACTATATTCACCTGGGTGAAGAGAGTAGAAATTATAACTCATATCACCTCGGAATTATTGCACCTAGGGATATCACTTACATAGGTAGAGTAATCGACATAATTAGTTTTATTATTCTCCCTGGAATCAAAGCACCCAGACAATAGAGTGACTTATTTTTTACCCGACTGCGCGATGCAAAGGAGGATAATGTGTTTATCAGCCTATATTTAATAAGTATATTTGTTACTTTGTGGCGCTCTGAGGCTAAATGCGTGGGCCGTGTTTGATAATTCTTACATTAGCTGATTTGTCTCAATCTTTTGCGAGTGTCACGAAAGACATGACAGTAATCCATATTCAATATGGTGATCGACAGGCGCCATATTGTAAAACATAAAAAAAAACGACAAAGTGTCATGACGAAGTGAATCGTTGTAATTGAATAAGTATTTGAAAATCTTCTTAAGGTTTATGTTACCGTTTGTAATTCGAATGATCGTTTAGGATCCGATACATATGACGATTTAAAGTGTTCAGCAACCATACTCTCATAAATTTTCACTCTCAAGAATCAAAAATAATTTATTGTGAACTGACAAATTATAACGGTATGCAAGTTGTTAGTGGAGTTTTGTGACATCAGTTTACCCACATCGGGCATTCAATATATAGACACGGCAATATTTTTGGAGAATTTAGGAGATAATACAATAATAAAGAAATAATTATAATAAAATGTCGAATTCATAATTATGATGTCAAGTATAAAATTTTAATTAATGTCAAAATTTATAATCTAATAATTTAAAGTTAAAATTTAAAATTGTTCCATACACTGTAGCTGTTATATTAATGTTTAATGTCAAAAATTACCGTTGCCAGAAGATTTATTGTGATAAAAAAATTCTTTTAAGTCATAAAATACACACTTTCACTTTTTACGCAGTCTGTTTTTAGAGTTTATATTTAAAAATGGGACCCTATTACTGAGACTTCGCTGTCCGTCCGTCCGTCCGTCCGTCTGTCACCAGGCTGTATCTCAAGAACGGTGATAGCTAGACAATTGAAATCTTCACAGATGATGTATTTTTATTGCCGCTATAACAACAAATACTAAAAATAAATATTTAAGGGGGGCTACCATACAACAAAGTAGATTTTTTATAGATAATGGTACGGAACCCTTCGTGCGCGAGTCCAACTCGGACTTGGCCGGTTTTATTTAGATTTTGTAGAATAGACTTGGTTTTATTCTTGTGAACTTTAATCACCCACATACATGATACAACATGCTTAAAACATTCACATCAAAGCCAACTAGGTACTTATCCGTATTCCAAAGGATACAGCTGATCCGCCCTTTCTGAAAATTAATCTATTTACGGTCCCGATGTTTTCAGAAAAGGCTTACTTCCTTTCGGGAATTTGGTTACCTCTGTAAAAGCTCAGACGCGTGCGGTGTTTACTTTTACGTAAGACGTTTGTTTTGAGATCAGTAACGACAAATAAAAGGTTCGCGTGGGCGGATGAGATTCTGATAAAAGTGAGTTAGGCTATGAAAACTGAGGATATATTTTATTGAATTGAGAATCTTGCGGGGTTCTGTCTATACAAAAAACAAAATACGTATATAATTGTTACTTTGGTATGTTGGAATTTTTGTTTATCTCATATATTTTATTAAATCTTTCTTATACGTTTTTGTGTGATTATTGTGCTACTGGTGAAATCTATTCGAATCTTATTCCAAACCTGGCGAACTTCATATCACGCCATCTATTGAAAGTAATTTGAAGTTGCCGTGCAAAATATCCAATTTAGATGTTTAGTTTTTCTTAAACAACCCATTTTTGCAGTCGAGTAAAACAAACGCATTCACACTCACAGCCCCACACTAAGTCCAAAGACTTGTATATCTTGTTATCGTGGGTGCCGGTAACATTCACATCACACACACATTACACCCAGAACCAGTAGCACGAATTTCCCTTGGAAAGGAATTTGTGGTCCTGCCGGGAATCGAACCTAGGACCCACGGCGCAGAGAGCAGAGACCTGTCCACTGCGCCAATTGGGTCGTCAAAAAAGATGATATTTAAAAGTTCAGTTTAGTCTTGATACTAAGTCCCAAAGTACTTAGGTTAGCCAAAAATATATTTAAACTACACAACTGGCGCCGTTCAGTTTTTATTATGCGACTAGACTTGGACCAGTAAACCAACTATAAATTAAGTTTTCATCCAAATGTAGGTCACTGCTTTTGGCTAAGTCACGCACTACATTTTCCAGATTTGTTCAACTGCTACTGGAAGTCCATTGAAATACGTCATGGATAATAATCTACAGTACGAAATATTTTGTTAACCTAAATAAGTCATTATAAATAAGACTAATATTTTAAATCCAACGGAATAGTCTAGCAACGAGCTTCTTATTTATGTTGCTTTATCGTTCTTTTTATTATTATTATTTAATAAAATAATTAACATTCAATATGTGGACAAACGTCACAGTGAAGGCCGCAGGAAGCAGCGGAATCAGGATTCTTTCTAACGTTCTTTTTGGAAATCTTTGGTGGATGCCTATATCTAGTAGTGGATTTTCAACGGCTGAGATGATGATCATAATGATGAAATCTTTTACTACGACTTTATAAGATTATATTTAGTACAAAATTATAAATAATATATTGACATAATAAGCAGAAAACCACTACAATACGTGGAACATCAAAATCAATCAATGAAAATTATTAAATAAACCGAAACAAAAAAACAAGTACTTAGCTACTATTTCATTAAAAAAAACAATTCGATCAATATTAATTGTACAACTTATCTGATTCAGACTGTATCATTCAAATTTTTGGCTCAAAAGTACCTTTATATTACGATAACTAACGCAAAATTTTGTTTTCAACCGACTTCATAAAAGAAGGCTCTCAATTCGACTGTATGATTTTTTTATGTATGTTAGGCGATATCTTCGCCAATTATGAATCGATTTTGATGATTATTTTGGTAACCACATAGTTACGCAAACTTTATAATAATAAGATACTAAACAAAATATAATAACTATTCATATACTAAAATAAAGGTGTACATACATTATATATCCTAAATACATTCGACACATATTATAACAACATTAGAATAAATACATAAACAAAAATATACTTACAATACATATAACATACAAACATACAATACGTATAAACTTGCTTAATGTGCTGATATATATTACCTTCTTTTCAAAAAATATCTGTGCTTACGTAGATAACATATAAAACAAACGTAATCGAGTGAACGCATTGCGGAAGAGGAGCCTTAACATAAATAAAGTCTTTGATTTAAGTATTTTGGAGTCACATTTCTTAGTGATATAAATACTTTAATAAATTCTGTGGATAGACTTACAAAATTATTATAGTTTTATTTATTACACATGGAAAATATTCTTCACTTTTTGGTATATTTTAATATACTAGCTGCGCCCGCTGTTTTACCCGGACCCGCGGGAATACCGGGATAAAAATTATCATATATCCATTCCCAAGCTCTAATCTATATCTGTACAAAATTTTATCAAAATCAGTTCAGTGGTTTAGGCGTGAAAACGTAACAGACAGTCTGAGCTACTTTCGCATTTACAATATTAGTAGGGATTTTGTTAGGTATTTATTAGTAGATATATTTTAATAATTTTTTTAAATTATAACCCTTAATGTTTGGAGCATTCTACATTATTTAAAGTTGGGAAGTTTCATATCTTTGTTATATATTACGCATATTTCGTATTAATTTTTCTTACATTAACTTTATTTGCCCTGAACATTAGTAACTAAAAACCCAACGTAAACCTATATACACATTCTTATTTCGTTTTTGTCGTTCTTATTTTATGAATAAATTGATTGGCTTTTAGCTAGCTATCAACAACACGCCAAAAACTTGTATTATTTCTACGACCGTGTATTTAGGTTTCTATTTATTTTCTATTTATTATATAGTTTTATTGATATCCAATAAAAATATTTGTTTGAATACTCGTAGCATTTGTGAAAACAAAGGCTTCATGAAATTGACGGCTACATCCTCTTTGGAAAATATACCATTTCGCAACCCTCATTTCAAAAGGTTTCTTTCAGTAACCATACGATGAGTATTGATCCCGTTTAACAAACTACTTAACAAAATCAGTAACTAACAAAAGTAATTGAAGAGTTTACAGCCCAATTTCAAGGAAGTTAACTATGTTCCAACTCTTGTAATCTTCAAGTCCAACAGTATAAAATATCAACGTAAAATAAACGATATAATAAACGACCCAGTTGGCGCGGTGGTCAAGTCTCTGCCCTCTGCGCCTTGGGTCTTGGGTTCGATTCCCGGCAGGAGCACAATTATCCTATTCAGAGAAGATTTATGGTTCTTGTTGTGATTGTGTGTGTAATACGTACCTAGATGTTTTCACCGACCATGATGCGAGTCTTTGAACTTAGTGTAGGCCTGTGATTGTGAATGTGTTTGGTTGATGATTGTTTCAATATCCGAATTATTCGGAAAATAAAGTAACGACTTGAAATCTATGGTATTATTTGAAATAATTAAACGCAAACAAAGCTTAAAAAAACCGACTTCAGCTCTTTATCTTCGGAACCTTGATCAGATTAAATGTATTAAACACGCATTATTGACGATAACTCAAAAAGTGCTGGTCAGATCATGATCAAATTTATATGGGACTAATGGAAAAGCACCAGCTTATTTCATAAAATTGAACATTAAAATCGGTCCACGTGAAAAGAAGTTATGAGATTAGGCGAATAAAAAATTGTGAAGTCGGTAAAAAACAAGATGGCATTGTCTGGAAAGATGGACATGATATGTTCGTTTATGTAGCATTATGTAGTTATTCAAATTATTATTCTAAATCTTCGTAACTAGCTCATTTCGTTGTAATATTACTGACACAATTGCCAAATTATCAGAGGGAACACATGTGGCTTGAAAACAAGTCCATGAATAGGGTCATTAGGACTCCGCATTTGTGGCTATGTTTGGCTCATTCATACGAATTCGTGCTCTAACTTAACCAGTTATGTACATATTGTTAAATATTATCCTTGTTTGTAATGACTACAGTTAAGAAAATATATACTAGCTGTAACAACGTAAGTAGTTAACGTACTTGACGGTAAATTCGTGCTACGTCTCTAATGCTTCTTATTATATAGAAGTAATTCCATTACTGAGTACAATGTGGGGTTGTTTCCAGAACAGAATGAAAGGGTAGGTATTTATCTATCGGGTGAGATTGTGATTTTTTTTGTTGGATAGGCAAGCATTTGTATAGCAAGCATTTTATATATATCTTACCTGATGGAAAGTGACGATGCGGCCGAAGATGGAACATGCTTGCCTAAAAGCCTATTTACTATCTCTATAATAGTTAACGAGTATGTCTCAACGGTAGAGAGTGTATATGTTGTACCGTTTACCGTATCCAGATTGTACCTTTCGAGTAATAAAGACGTAAGAGGCAATAAGTCCCAATCCTTCGCTGTACGCATGATAAACGTAGAAGTAAAACGTATATAATTAAGTTATAAACAATGCTTGCTTGGAACTGCTCTCCGGCGCAGTTGGTTGCGCGTCTGCCTACAAAGTAGTGGTTATTAGATTCCAGATTAGAACACAAGTTTTCTCCACAAGAAAAAAATGTGTTTCTAGTTCCGTGTGACATTGTGTGTGTGAAGTGTACATTTCCGGCACCCACGATATAATTCATAGAACTTTGAGTGGGGCTGTGAGTGTGAAAGCGGTATTTATGCGTTTATCACAAAAAATCGAGTTTTTGTGCTGTCATAAGAAAGATAGGTATTTAAGAGTAGCAGTACCCGATGACAAAGTTTCTGAAACGTTAACCTAGTTAAGTTTTTTTTACATTGTTATAAGCTGAAACTCCAAATTATTACAAAGCTTTTTGTAATAAGATCGTAAGAATATCCCGTTTCATTGTTAAATATTTTTTCACGTACAAAAACAGTGTCTCGGATTTAAGGTTTTATTTCTAAAGCCCTAAAGATAACAATGTATTTTTGCTTGGGCTGTTTCAGCATATTATGTATAGATACCAACATAAGACGCGGTCCCTGTACGCGCTTCGAAGATCGCCTCTTGACAATAGATTGCCGTAATATTCCCAAGTTACACATTGCTTTAATAGCACAGTTAACCATGATTCGCTTCTAATTACAAAAAAAATTTTTGAAACACTTT
The DNA here is from genome assembly GCA_948107665.1 of Lomographa bimaculata. Classification (NCBI taxonomy): domain Eukaryota; kingdom Metazoa; phylum Arthropoda; class Insecta; order Lepidoptera; family Geometridae; genus Lomographa; species Lomographa bimaculata. Next base: position 11,865,272 of record OX403589.1, read on the forward strand.
TTTTACCTGATTGTACTAATTTCCGCTAGTGGTCGAGTTAACTACCAAAAATAATATAGTAATTAAAAGTGGCGACTCGGCCACGTGGTCGAGTTCATTTCGACCAGGATGACTACCAACTCGTATAAATTAGTTCAATTTACTAGATTAACTCCTTAGTTTAATTATCTAACTTTGACGGAGCTATCAGTAAATTAAATGTCAAGTTTCACGTTTATGTGTGTTATGATCATATTGCTTGAAGGTGGATCTTGTCTCTAGCCGCATGCATAATTATAATGATTGACTTATTTTATAGTAGGTACCTTTAAAGTATAGCTATATAATAATATACTGTTGTCCGGACAGATTGAAAATTAACTTGCCTAATAAAAATAATTAATGCTTATGTGTATGTCTAAGGACTGAGACGATCGATAATTAATTTTCTATCCACATCTCTCCAGGGATGCCGAACCCAACTTTAATAATTATTGTGCAAGTAATTTATATCTTTTATATCAATGTTAAGACTTAAGCGATTTTATATTTATGAACTCTCGTTGTGTGCGCGTTCGCCTTTTAGGCTGCGGGTATCGGGTTCGATTCCCAGCCGAAACAAGCTCTCTCCCCAAATGAATATATTTTTTTGTTTAATTATTTATAACTAATCAACTATCAACTAACGTAAGACCTTTACTAATAATCAGAGTAAAAACGCAGTGAGATCAATTTAAAAATAAAATAGTTTTGGCTTCAAATACCCGCAGTTCAGGGAAATTAGAGCCAGTAAATGGGTTAGTAAGAATAAAAATCTGGTATCAATAAAAATAAATGAAATCAACAAAAATATATATTTCTTATAAACTATGATGAGCAAGTCTCTTTATTTCACTTTGACAAAAATCGCAATAACATTGACTGGTATTCTCGCAACCAGAACATGCTTCGTGAGCCCTTCGTGAGTGCCTGTTCTCACAAACAGCATTCCTAATGGAACAAAGCTTATTCAGCGTAACCAGATACGACAATATTCCATAACCCAGTGATGTCGCCAGCCTCTTACTTCCGGCTGCCGGCGGCGGTGTGCCGCGGCACCGGATTCTACCAACATTGTTTAATATGAGCTTTATACAATTAATTTTCAACTGATATTGTGTGTATAAACTAGGTATTGTAGTAGTTACTTTTTTCATTCTCGATAGGCAAGCATTATATTAGGGTATGCCGGTCACGAAAGAGCACACCGTCGTCGACGGGCTGAACAACCAAGCTCCGTCATATTAAATTGTTGTTTTAAGTCATTGAATAAAACAGTCGCTGATGCGGAAATCGGCTAGGAAAGTATCATCATCATCATTTGACCACTATACAGGGGTTTGGAAAGTCTGTCCTCAATCATGACAACTTTGAAGCTGCCGCGTAAGCGTGTATGTATTCTATAGATTAGTTCATGTCTGATTCAAAGCGCGCCGACGAAGTAAAGAGCCTGTCCCTTTTTAACCGACTTCAAAAAAAAAGGAGGAGGTTCTCAGTTCGACGGCATTTTTTACAATGTTTGTTAACTCATAACTTTATTCGTTGTGAGCCGATTTTGATGATTATTTCTTTAATTGAAAGCTGGTGCTGATGAAAATTCGATTAAGATCTTATCACTAGTTTTTAAGTTATCGTCAATAATGCGTGCTTAATACATTAAATCTGATCAAGGCTCCAAAGATAAAGCGGTGAAGTAGGTTTTTTTTAAGCTTTGCTTGCATTTAATTATTATAACATCCTTTGCTGAGTACTATTTGGTATTATTATTATGACATTTCTTCATTTTTCAACGCTGCTGCAGCAAATTGTTAAATTTATACAATTTCTTAGATATAAATAAAGTAAAAATATTGTACTTTATTCACCACAATAGGCATGAAGTAGGGTGTGCCATGAAAACAAATACTTGCCTATAAAAATATCTGTCGGTTTTTCTCTACTAAACTATCACGCATCAAAGAATTTTTCCCCTATAAATTTCATCTGCATGACTTACTGCGTCCAGCATTTTTGTAGGCACAAAGACAAAAATGGGCTATTTGGTAAATGGTAAGAAATTCTCTGATATTTGTTCATGAGCGTTTCGTAAATCATTAGGGCCTTTGTACATTAAGGATGGCGGTAAAAACTGTTTCTCTCTTCCATTCTCTTTGACACCGCTACAGCAGTATTGGTATTGCAGAACCGCTTTATGAGGGTTGTATAAAGTTTGTAATAATTGAAAACCGGTACGAATCTTCAATCCTTTTTTATCTCTGATAGGCTAGCCTTTGACCACTATCTTACCTGTTGATAAGTAATACCTAAACCTTTAACATTATTCAACGTTTTATTTATATATTTTTGTAAAATAATTAAACGCAAGAAAAGCTTAAAAAAACCGCCTTCACCGCATTATCTCCGGAACCTTGATCAAAACTCAGAAACTACTGACTGATCAGAATCTTCTCAAGATCTGAATCTTGACCAAATTTAAATGGGACCAATGGGAAAGCACCAGCTTTCAAACAAAAAAAAAACTTCACAATCGGTTTACGTGGAAAGAAGATATGAGGTAACACAAATAAAAAAAAAATACAGTAGAATTGAGTACCTCCTCCTTTTTTATGAAATCGGTAGAAAATACAATAGCTAACAATATCTACAGTCCGTTGCTTTAACGTTTTATTTTTTATGTAGTACTAGTCATGCCCCGCGGCTTCGCCCGCTATTATCAAATTAAAAAGTAGCCTATGTGCTAATCCTAGGTATAAGCTATGTATATTCCAAATGTTATCCAAAAATATATAAAAAAAATAGTTAAAAGATTATTTAGACGATCTTTAATGTTCGGCAAATTTCCCAAAATGCTTGCTATTTAGTAGCATATAAATTATGTGTGCTATTGATTTAACTGACGATAAAAATTAATATTTTAAGACAACGAGCTATACTATCGTGTAGCGGAAATATATAGACGGGTAGGCGAACCGCCTCCGCTAAATGTGCAAAGACCCTTATGTTTTTGACGTGTTTTCGTCGTGCACCACAGTAATTGAGAACATAAATGTCTTCACTATCGATATATTACATTTTTGTTGGATTTGATCAATCTTTGTTGTTTCTTATTAAATTATGTTGTATAAGCAGAAACGATAGAAAAGGAAAAACGAAGATCAGCTTTGTAGGTATTTTATAGATAATACAAATAAATTATTGCAATTTTATCTCGGGTAATCGTGTAAGAAATGATTTTTTTTACCACGCAAGATATAACTTTTTTGACTCCGCGATCTTATGCATTTAGATTTAGCCAGTGTCAAGTAATAAAATATTTCAAGTGTAATCAATATTTCATAATAGAAGTCTTGGTCATAAGTCACAGTCAAAGTCAAGTTAATAGTCAAAGTCCAGTCATAGACAAGTCATGCCCTAATAAAGCGGTAGAAACTTTACTAAAACTTCTATTAGGATTTTGGAGTGAAGGCGAAACTCACGGTTTTCAACTTTATATGATTTGCTGACACTCATACACGTCCACTAAGTATTAATGGCGAATAATCACAAGTCTTGGAAAATAATACAAATCAACAACGTAACTTTTTCACTTTTGCGGCATATTACATATTACATGATATTTTATTTACAAATGGTTGTGAAAATAACTTATTTCCTTCATCTATTCTTAGGATGTAAACTAATATCCCTCATAATAAACACTGTTATTCGCTACTTAAGCTTAAAATATGGCAACCGTTGATCTAATAATATATCTTAAGTTAGCGAGTTCTAATGTAATGTGAAAATATAGCGCTCCATATAGATGCGTCTTGCTCGCAGACAGAGGCTCGACATTTATCATCATTCGCATAATCTTTGTCATAATTTTTCATTTATACTTTGGCTTTAGGCACCCCTGTTTCGGGATCATATCCATCCCTAAAACATTGCAAAATAACTTCATTCTTGTACAATCAGAGTTTATTAGAGTCTAACTAATAGGTACTAATAATAAATTTTTATTTTAAATCCTTATGTGTGAGTGTTCACGTATGTTTTAAACGAGGTATATCTGTGATCAAAGGTATATTATCTGTGTGTCATATACAGTCATATGATGTAGATAGTTCGATCTCGATTACCATAGGCAAAGCCGTGGGATTCAGCAAGTAATTGCGAGAGTACAGCGAATTTGATTTCCTTTCACAATTTGATACACGTTTCATATAAATAAAATCTAGAAGTAACTGTAGTAATTGTAGTATATGTTCATAAAAAAAAACATTGAATTAAAAGCGACTATATTATATCGAGTAAGTGTAGGTGTAAAGTTTAGTAGTACGATAGTGTTTCGACTCTCGAGTTTTGATCAACGTGAATAATAAGCATAACATGCTTATTATCATTGGAAATATAAAATGCATAAACGAATCTCGTAAAAATAAGTATCTTATTTAGATTTAACTCAACTGCCCTCTGATCCTTTCAGCTCCGCCATAGTATAACACAAATATGGTCTTAGAGCTTGTTTTGTTTTGTCCAACGTAATGTTCAAAAAAAGAGCAAGAGCGAGACAGCACCAGAACTCTCAGTTTCCATTAAAAAAAATTAGGAAATAGTGCCCGAGCGGATTCTGAGGAATTCGGAAATTAGTGCGCGGAGCTTGAACCTGCTCCAGGAAATATACGTATATGTTTTTGAAAATACCTTACAATTCTGTGAAAATAATGTTTGCGATTTAGAATTACTGTAAAATGTGTTTCAATTGAAATTACATTTTCTTTACTTTTACTTAAATATTAATTTTATGCTCTATTACAAAATTATAGATATAGTGGTCATGATGCCTATTTATTCAAGTCATGTAGAGACCAACTTGTTTCAATGCCTCATTAGTTTCATTCCAGCATGGAATCCAGGATTGAAGAACCGGTAACAAGATAGATACTATCAATCTAAACAAGTAGGTAAACACTTTATTGAATCTAAAGTTTGACTATTTTGTTTTATTGAAGGTAAAAAAAATGTCAAAATACTTAATACTTATCTTGTGACTATGTTTAATTTAAGAAAAATACTTATGGAACTCAATTTTGCTGTAGTTAATTCAAATGCTTCTCTGTCTTCATTAAATAAGATGGAAAAACTAACGGTTGAACATCAAATTTATAAAAAAAATAATCATTACAGTTACCCGATGACTGATACCCTACTTTATACTGGTTTTTCTATCGTTTGTTGGTAGAACTTTAATTTACAAAGCGGCCTTAATATTCTTGTCCTATCTTTCTAACAACCGGGACTACAGTATTAGATATTAAACCATGGGTCTGATCCAGTCTGTCGTGTATAAATCCACCTTTATAATACCTAATACCAGGACCTAAACATGCAAATCTCTTTAATTTAATTAAACTGATATTAACGGGATTAAGTAAAGGCGGACCTAAACCTTATGCCTGTGTAATAGGGCCCTATTTATGTCCTTGGAAAATAACTTTTTGCGTTATTTATACGATAGGTATTTACCTGCATTTCATTAATAAATCCGCTTATACATACGAATGTTACCTTGCTATGTGATAAATAAATATTTTTCGTGCGAATCGGATTACGATGAAAGAATTATATTTCCGTATATGAATCCAGCTGTTAATTACGTAATCGGTTGCGAATGAAGAAATACTTTTCTATTGTAGGTATGTATAGGTAGCTCGTACTCAAACTTATTATTTTATTAGACTGGACGGCGTTTACCGTGTTAGACAAAAACGAGATCGCAGTTTAGTCATAGAAGGATATTTCAACAAAATCATTTTTGTAACGTAATGAAATAGAAAAATAGCATAAAGTGCGATACCTAAAAAAAATTAAGTACCTATATACTCATTATATATATACTCATACTAAAAATGTTTACCACAGAAGTTAGCGATGGTTAAAACTGTGTACAAAAAATGTTTAGTAAAATGTAAATAAATAAGTGCACTCAGAATATAATTTTTTATACAAACAAAATAATTCCTTATTATCAGACCCGCACTACATTCAAAGACTTAGATGTGGGTGCTGAAAAAATACAGTCACACCAGAACCAGAAATTCGAATTAATTTTTCAATCAATGATAAATCATTTGTTAAGATATTATTATTTGATTTTTATAGTTCGCGTTCTTACGCCGTTGTTACTTTTAGGTACTCAATTCCTCTCTTATTATGTTTTCCTACTATACATATATATATTATAATAGTGTCATTCCACCAACTAATATTTGCAAGAACGCACACACAAACAGACAGATATAACACGCATTGGACACTTCCCACACATACATACATTTAACACACATATACAATATACATTTCAGTTAAATAATTTGATATTATATATTCAATTAAAATGTAAAATGTAGTTAAAAAAATTGGATTGGATTTAACATTGATATAAACATGTATGTAATAAAGTTATAATTATGTATGAGCTTTGATGCCGCGAAAGTGGAAAAATGGCGTTGTTGATTCTGTATAATTTTCCCAAACCTGTGATTCTTCGAGTGTTCATATGTAATAATGATGGATTACTAACCGTTAATACTAAGTAAACGTGCATAAATGAAGGCAAATCATACAAAGTTGAAAATCGTGATTTTCGCCTTCGCTCAAAAATCTCCAATAGAAGTTCTAGTAAAGTTTCTACCACTTTACTAGGGCATGACTTGACTATGACTGGACTTACTCTTTTACATGACTTCGACTGTGACTTTTGACTAGGACTTTTTATATGAAATGCACTTGAAATATATTATTACTTGACACTGGCTAAACGCACAAGATTGCGAAGCCAAAATTAGAAGGGAAAAAAAGTTATTTGTATTGTAAAGCGCGACGGTGCCGGAGAACCATAAACAACACCAATGGACTTGTGATAGCTTGTCTTTGTCACTGAACAAATTGGAGCAAATTGAATTTAATAGGTAGCATAGCTGCTTATTTACGAGCTGGGAAGACATGTTGGCGAACAATTATTGGTGATATTTAATACAACGATGACATAGCGGTGAGATCATACCAAACATCGTCATTCGTTTCGTTTTAGAGACAACTTTTAAAATAATTATTCTTACCAAGGGAAAATATTCTCTATTGTTCTATAAGTAGCTTACATATAATTTTACTTTCAGATTCAGGACTTAAATGGCAAATGCCCCGATCCTACGCCTTTGCTTTGGATAGCGTAACCACTGAAAGGTTATATTTAGTTTCACTTGCCCCGTTATCTGTAGGTCTGTAATCAAATCTTGCAAGCTGAATTAGAGACACTTCCCGATGTTGGACTTAAATTTGGTGTACTTACATAAGTAAAGATACATAGGTATCTTTGGTGACAATATTATAATGTGTCATGTGAATAAACGATTTTGATTTGAGTTTTTGGCTCGTTTGATTCGTCTTGACAAGTTCATTGATTATATAACTTTTAAGTCCTCCTTTTAATTACAACTGGTAAAAGATTGATTCTTAAAAACTTTTTAAAGTACTACTTGTTTTAATCAAAAATAGACTATCGCATATAAGGAACTCTTCATCTGCATGAGATTATTTTTTATGAAAGCAACTTAACAATATTCTCGTACAGAAACATAACCGACCCAATCGGTTAACATACGTTGGAGGTATGAAGTTTACCTCATATTTATCCTACTAATATTATAAATCCGAAAGTTTGTGTGTGTGTGTGTGTAAGTGTGTAAGCATGTTTATTCCCTCTTTACGCTTTAACGGCTTAACGGTTTTGGATGAAATTTGGATGTACCTAGGATTAACACATAGGCTACTTTTTAACTTGATAATAGCGGGCTAAGCCGCGGGGCACGGCTAGTGATTTATATGACTTTACTCACAGTTGCTTGCTCGCAGTGTGACAAGACTAGTTTCGGAACATTCGGTGCTCTTTCATTGGTCGAGTAAGCGCGCAGACCGTCCGGCGTCTCAGCGTATGAGGTAACATACCCATAATATTCAGTCAAATTGAAAACTTCATTTGGAAGTGTTGGCGGAGATTTAACAAAGTGTTTAGTTTTAAATAAATATCCCATATTATTATGGCGACGCGTATCTATTTTTAAAGACTTCCAGAATAGTCAGAGAATATTCCTCTTTGTTAACCGGCTTTCAAAAAGTAGAAAGGATCTGTTTAGCTATTTTTTTCTGGGGTTTGTTCCTCATTATATCTCCGGCGTGTGTAAACAGGATTTCAATTAACGATTCTTCTACAATTTCGTAATGTCGTTCAAAATCTGATGCAAGGTTTCAGGTAAAGTTGCAATGCAGTATTCAAAATGCAGGGTGTCAGTGTCAGGTAAGTTGCATTGCAGAAGTTAGTAAATTATTTTATAGTTTATTCTTCTGCTTTATACCTAGCAGACGTTTAGCAACGTTTTCTTAGAATTCATCTGTTATCTGCTGACTTAACAAACTTAGCAATCTGGTGGTAAAATGAGCTTTATGTACGCGAGTAGAGGTATAATGAAGTTTTATAATTAGATGCACACCTACAGGGCTGCTAGCAAAACCAGCGAAGCACTAGCAGAAAATTAATAGTACTATGTAGCCTAGATCTCGACGTCGCATAGGTATAATTCAAAATGCAAACAGCTTTGAACTACTTTGACGTAAAGTCATTGTTAAAATACTAAAAATACCTTGCCATATTCCTACTATAGTCATATAATAATATGTCGTTTAACTGCACATTGGATTTGTTGGTACGTTCGCCTTTCAAACGGCGGGTATTGGGTTTGATTCTCGGTGGAAACACAAGTTTTCACGACACAAGTTTAAGAACTTAGTATGGGGTTGTAAGTGTGAAAGCGTTTATATTTAAATATGTGAAGGTTGATTAGGAACTGTTTTCTACCCTAGGGAAATTTTTGTTTCTGGTTGTGGGTTGTGTGTGCGATGTGAATGTTTCAGGCATTCACGACACAAGCCGTCAAACTTAGTAGAGCTTAAAGGTAAAAGCGTTTATATTATATTTATATATTATATGTAAGTATGTTTTCCGGTGTGCACTAAGTATGTAAATTTTTTCAAAGCATAATTAGAAAATAACAAAGTTCATAAAATTTTTCATAGGTGTATATAATAATGTTTTTTAATTGTTATTTATAATTAAGTAGGTATATTATAATTTTTTTTTTTTTTCAAATCTTGCACCTTTCTACATTTTGTTATGTTAAAACAACACATCCAACTTTGTTGCGTAATTCCTCTCCATCCAAAGGTTGTCTGGAAGAGATCGCTTTTAATAATTACTTACAAAATAAGTGTAACAATAGGCTGCGATAAGACCGCCTATTGTTACACTTATTTTGTAAGTCATTATTTTCTATTCTGTTTTGTCACAAATATGGTGTTCAATTAAGAGTTTATCTATATATCTATCTATCACATCATGCTTAAATCTAAGTTTAATTATGCTATTCAACATTTATTTGCCATAACTATATCCCAGTCAAACAGCCTTTTTGTCGATTACCGGAGTTTGGTGAATTCGGTCCTTATACAATATCGTAATTTGTATCTATTTCTTTATTTAAATTTCGCATCTTATCCTCAAAACTGCTGGGTAAACAGCTATTACCATAGAAAAACCGCGTGAAACAAATTCATAATTAGGTTTATAAAAGAAGATAACTTCCGTGCCTTATCTACAGCTTACGCTCACATTAGCTATCCTCATCTATACTCTATTAGGTTTGTATGCGTACAAACATCCAATAATCTGCCAATGGGTAATTATTTCCCTAGTACAATGCGGTTCTACCGCCGCTCGGCAAACATCATTAAACGCTGTCGCTTGCCTCGAAGGATGTTCATGCTAAAATAGGCATTAAAAACAAGGCATAAGTGGGCTTTACTCAAGATACGTGACTATTCCTACTCTCGCATCTACGATACGGGAATGATAGATCGCTAAGAAATCTTATTCATGTAAAACTGTGCTTTATATATCTCTTGCAGACTCGTGTGCAAGAGATTTTGTGTACAAGCTGTGTTTAAAGTGTCTTTGGATTTGCATACATATTTCAGCTTTGCTTTTATGAGAACTATTTGCATGGGATATGGTTTTTATATAGCTTTTATATAGGTAGTTTATTAAATTAGTGACTAAAATCTAGGTTTAAACATATTGTGTATTTTATAGACTTTAAACGAACCTTGATTAAAGAGAAATGAGGAAGATAAAGGATATCCAACAATAAGGTTTATGCTGTAACCCAGCTTTAAATGGCTCTTAAGCGGCCTAGTTCTGGGGACAGAGAATCACAAAAGTACATATCGTAATTCACTTAAATATTATACCTAACTCAAATCAAAATTTACAAAACTTTTTATCTATCTTTTTTATCTTAAATGTTACTTATATCTACAGTTGACTGCGTTTCCTGTGATATGTGGAAAAAAATAGTTTAGTATTATTTCACATTTTTGTTGTGTCAGACAGTATTTATTAGCATCTGTCGATAAATAGATTCTTCGAATTATCATTTAAGACAAACACAAATGTTTATACATAGGTATATGTCACTGGTTAACAAAAAAGCTAGAGCTGCACAAGCAAGCCTCAGCAGCGGCCTGCTGCTGAGTGCAGATAAATGAGGTATTTAGTTAAGTTCTTAGTTACTTCTAACACAATAATCGTTAAAATAAATATTTAAGGGGGCTCCCATACAACAAACGTGATGTTTTTGCTCGTTTTTGCTCGATACAGCAACGGGTAGACACTTTTTTTAGTTTTATATTCACTTTAAAAATAAATAATTAAATTAAAATAAAACAAATATTTAAGGGGTCCCATACAACATGTTTTATTTCCGTTTTTATAGATTTTATAGATATTCCGTTTTTATGGAACCCTTCGTGCGCGAGTCCGACTCGCACTTGGCCGGTTTTCATAACAGATTTTCTCGTTATAAGGATATCTTTTTGCGGATCGAATTGAAGTAATGAAATTATTCGAACGTTTTTTAGTTGATTCCAATGAAAAATGAAGCCTTTAGGAATGGAATATTTATTGAGCATCAACATGTTATCTATCTAATATCTATCCAAACGGCTCAGCGACCGATTAGATATGTTTTTTATTATAATCAATATTGACATAGGTTGAGCTGTAACGTGCAGGAATTAACATATTTTGTACGCGTGATAAGTAGGCATACTCATGGTTTATCAAACGTATATTCAAGTATACAGACATAATAGACATCTCGATTCACACACAATGTCATAATGTCATTGTTCATAATACATTTGTAAATAATACACCCCTCATTAACGCTTACGCTGCCCTACTGAACTAGCTGGGGAAGAAACCAGAAATGACTTTTATGAAGATCTGGAAAACGTCTATGATAATGTCTCTGAGTATAGGTATATGATGTCAAAATCCTATAATACATTTGTGTGTGCCCAAGAGAGGGCTATGTCGAGCATGTTTGAAACGAGGTATCACCGGTTACGGGTGGACAGATTTGGATCATAATTAAACTAGCTGTTTCCCTAGCAGGTATATGCAATGTACTTTCCAAATTTCATCCGTTCCTTTGCAGCGTGAAGTGAAACATAGTTACACATTTACACACAAACTTTCGGATTTATGATATTAGTGTGATGTAGTAGACACTAGAATATGAAATTTTAGAAATTTTTCGAACCCAAAGCATGCAAATGGGCATATACGCATTATTTATTATATAACTGTTTTTTTATGCTCGATAGGCAAGCATTTGACCACTATCTTACCTGATGGAAAGTAAAGATTCGGCCGAAGATGTAGCATGCTTACCTAGAAGATACCTATTCACTCTTGACTTGAAGGCTCCCAGATTATAGGTACTCCTTCGCAGTACGGATTATTATTAGTACTTGTATGACCGAGCTTTACGCGGTTGAAAACACGGATAAAACAACGTTTTCTAAAAATGAAACCTAGCTAGATCGATTTATTGCCACCGAAACCCCCTGCATACAAAATTTCATGAAAATCGTTGGAGCCGTTTCCGAGATCCTGATTTCACATATATATACACACACAAGAATTGCTCGTTTAGAGGTATTAGGTATTACATATATACATATAAACAGATATATATGATTTATTATTTATATATTGTCATCTACTATTTATATATTATGTTTATTTGTATGTAAGAAGTATTTAAGTTACATATCAGTATTTAATTTATTTTATACTGCATGCGTTGTATGGCCTAACACCACCTACAACAAAATATTTCTACTATCCTGTCCATCCAAAGGTTGCCTGTAAGAAATTGCTTAATGTGATAAGGCCGCCCATTGTACAACAATACTGCTTTTCGTTTATTTATTATTATTGGTTTTAATTACTTATTGGTGTTCAATAAAGAAATATTGCATTGTGTGTGTATATATACAAGAATTGTTCATTTTAAGGTATTCGATTAGATTATTGCGAGACTATCGGTTTTAAAGTTACTATCGGTGTTCCAATCCAGCTTCCAATTACTATTAGTTGGAAGTTGGATCGGATAGCACACCAATAATCTAGCAATGATAAACTGCCCTATTACCACCGCGTCACAACACAAAGCTGAAGCAATGCGTCAGTGCACTTGTTCTAGAATCTAGATAGATTCTAGAGCAAGTGCACTTTACTAGCCTACTCGCTTCTCTAGCTTTCTCTACAAAGCCTGACGTTGCCTTACAAAGGAGTGCTTAAGCGCTCGCTTCACAGCGCTGGCTATATTTTTTACGCCTCTTTCTTGCATGGCGCTGTGCGTTGTAATCTTGGACAATTAAAAGTAAACTATAATATCCTAGCATAGTTAGTCATCCTAGTCCCATCCTAGTTAGTTCTTAGTCATTCTTATTGTCTTTCAACGGATTTTAATTCCTATATTTTAGCGTATAAAACTAATACAGTTTATTGTATGTCCGCAATGAGCAAACAGTTGCTTCTCTATTACTATTTTCAACAGTCTTAAAAAAGGAGGTTCCAATTCGACTGTATGTTGTTTTTTTTAGTATGTATGTTACACGATATCTCCGCCAATTATGAATCGATTTTGATGTTTTTTTTGTTTGGTAGAGTATAGAGAGGTGGTCCCATATAAATATTATCGAAATCGGTTAAGCCAAAACCGAAATATAAGCGATGAAGTCGGTTTTTCTCGCGATGACTCGTTTTAATTATGGGAATGTAAACGTTTAAATTTCTTTACCTTTACGTAGGTAAGCCACGTAGGTAAGACGTTCAAACCACGGAATAAGACTACTTATTATGCTCTGTGGTTCAAACAATGTTTGTCAATTGATTGTACATTTTGTCCGAGGAAGTTATAGGAAGTTGGAGTCTGAAACTCAAAATCTTCTTAAAAACTTCCATGATTTCACGTTGTAAGAAACAAGATAGACCAAAAAGGATTTTTCAACTAAAATTCACTCTATTATCTGCGGAGTTCATTTGACCTTTATTTATAAACATACATAAACGCTTTACACTCGCAGCTTCACACTAAGTTCGATGACTAGTGTCATGGGTGCCAGAAATATTCACATCACACACACAATAACCAGATCCAGAATCACAAATTTTCCTTGGGGCGAAAAAATGTGTTCCCGCTTAGAATCGAACCCGATACCCCTGCTTAGAAGGCGAATGATCACCCTACAAAACCAACAGGTAGTTCAAATTTTTATGTGACCATTTATTACATTTTATACACAAAAGGAAAGTCTGGTTGATGTCGGAGATATGTAGTAGGTATACGGTACCAGTACCAGTACCCAGAAAAAAAGGAAAATATGACAATATTCAGTCGAATGGAGAATCATTCCCCGTTTTGGAATGCCAGTCAAAAATATAATCTGTTCCAGTAGCAGAAATATTGCTTTATACCTCCAATATTTTACCTATACATTCTGTAATTCTGCGTATTACGTAAAACATCTTTTTTTATCTTTAGATACAAAACTAACTATTCTGTGACAAACACACCTAGGCCTAGTGTGTTTATCTTTTATCTCGTCACTCATAATAGGTATACGAGCAAGTATATTATTTTCTATGTATACGAGTACCATCAGATGAGAGAGTGGTCAAACGTTAGCCAACCAGAGATAAATAAACACACTCGCGCACGCCTTTAAACATCACTTCAAACACGTCTTCGTTATAATTTCGTTATCATTAATTTGTTGAAATGAAATGAAATGAGTATATTTCACACAAAATAAAGTATACATAATAGAGAAGGTCGATTTAACCATGAAGACCAATGTCTTTATGGTTGAATTTTTTTTTCATGACCATGGATGCATAGTCCTTCAGTCGAAATATTAAACAAATATTAACAATTTCTATTCTTCATAATAAAAGTCTTAGTCACAAGTCACAGTCAAAGTCAAGTAGTCAGTCATAGTCAAGTCATGCCTTAGTAAAGTGGTAGAAACTTTACTAGAACTTCTATTGGAGTTTTGGAGCGAAGGCGAAAATCACGTTTTTAACTTTGTATGACTTGCCTACACTTATGCACATTTACTAAGTATTAACGGTTAATAATCCACCATTATTACACATTAACACTCGAAGAATCACAGGTTTTGGAAAATTACACAAAATCAACAACGCCATTTTTTCACTTTCGCGGCAAAACTCCCTTATGGTTGAATTGTCCTTCTAATTTGCCATATGGTGGCATGTGAAATTGCATGTCAAATTTATATATAATATAATAATTATTATAAATTAAGTACCTATATAGTAAAATGTGAATAAAAGAATTAAAAATACAATGTCATAAATAATAATAACGAATTAAGTAGGAGTACAGTTATTGTTTGACAAACATTATTTAAACAAAGCCGCACAGTCTCTCCAATAAATTGACAGTTCGTTTACAGAGTAGTGGAGCGTGACTTGTGAGTCGATAACATGGTGCATTAGCATATACGGTCCCGGCTCATCTAGGCGGTTGGGCGGGCGGTTATGCATAGCTGGGCGGCATCGGCCGCTCCACATTCAACCCGCAATCACACTAATTGCGCTTTTCAACACTCCGGAGATCACGTCAGTGGGTTGTCTGAGTTATAATTGTTATGACTAGAACATTAAATATTATCTTAATAATAATTAAAGAAGTGTTCATCACACTAATATTATAAATTCGAAAATTTGTATGTAATGGTGTATATGTGTACTTAATAAACACATTACCCTCCTTTGCGGTACGCAATCAGGAACAAAGGGTCTGGATATTAAAGAAGAGGAATGGAGACAAGCTAGACTGCCTAAAGTATACACTCTATATACAAATTAAACAAATTTGAAGCAACAAAAACTAGAGATCCTCTAGCTCTACCTTCTTACATTAGTGACACCCGAACTTTAATGACAAAGTCCCACGTGGCACTCCATTCTGCTCTAAGTTAAAAGCTTTGTTCTGCGTGTGTTACATTTTCATAATCACACTCAGAACAAGGTAACCCTTACAATAACAGAGAACAGGTAAAAGTCTCCTGAGAATCATTACCAAAATGGGTCTGGAGCAAAGATTTGTAGAACGAAATTACTTTTTTTAGGTCTTCATTTAGCTGCTTTCTTACCTAATGGAAAGTGATGCGGCCGGATATGTAGAACGCTTGCCTAGAAGATGACCTATTTACTGTAAGACTCCCAGCTTATACTGTTAGAGGAACAAAGACACGGGTAGCGTAGGTATTCAATCTTTCTCTGTTGGTACTAATGATAAATGTAGAAGCAAAACATTCCCACCATATTTGAGGTAAATCAACCATTAATTGATGACGTTTGTTAGTTTTTCTTGTGGTCAGATGATAGAAAGAGCATGGGGGAATCGACTGGTGTAATTCGAAAGCACACTTTCCGAAATCTAAGCGATGATAGAACACCGATAGGCTAGCTACCTTACGTCGACTGAGGCTCTGCAACTTGGATTCAACTAGCTATAAGCTTGAAATCTTCAGCCTAGAGTTACAGCTAGATGACAAATAAGTGATCTAGGTCGTAAACCAAACAGAATCAGCTATTGAAGGTGATCTCTAAGCAAGACGTTTCCTAAATTGGAAAAGATATAGATTGAACAAGGTTACGCAAAAGACAAAATCCACACCGAGCCGCGGGTGGTCATTACCAAAGCTATTTTCGCTTTATTTATTACTTGTTACGGTTCAGTAATAAAAACATTATGAGTATCAATAACGGTATTTCACGTGATTGGTTAATACATCCATCTATGCTTTCCCGCTGGGAATAAAATGGAGGCCAGGTTGCCCGCGAAATAGTTTATTGAGGTGGAGAATTGTTTTATTTATACTCCAGCTTTATGTGTATTTCATTACGGTTTATTAGACCTACCACAGTGTCCACGATTCCTAAGTGGTTGCCGATGATTTTTCTAATGAAACGAAATGACACATTTATACACATTTTTATTTGTGCGAGTGTCGGAATAAATTGAAATGTTTGTGCGGTCAATAGATTTCATCGGGTAGTATAAGTTTATAGATTTGTGAGTTAGAAAAATCATTATAGTTGAATTATTTTGTGAGAATAATTCAGAGATTACTTTAGATCTGTTTCGGCAGCAATCTTTGAGAGCTACTTTTAGTAAAATATATATATTTATGTACTACATATCTACTAGCTTACTTACCATTCTCGATCAAAACGTTATCTACTTACCATCGAGTAAGGTAATTACTGATAAAAAAAAAAATAATACGATTGAGGTATTTCATAGGCAGGCACTTAATGAATATCTTCTATCGATTCTTTTCATAGTCATTACAGACACATTTTGCGCATAATTATTTTAATTATCTCTAGAATTTTTAAAATTCAGTATTTATACAACTAATGATTTAAAATTAAGTTTTTGCTGGCGAGTTCATCCGCATAGACTGTCGGAATTATTCATGATGATAAATAATTTATGATTGAACATAGAGTTGAAACATTTTCCGTTTGAATGTTTATTTCAAGCAGCCAAAACAGAAGCGTAGGTACACCAACCCACACAAAACCCTCGACAAATATCAAACAAAAAATCAACACCTATAAAGTACTGAAACTAAACTATCGCAATCTTTTCTTCCGCTGTAACCGTTTGAAGTTCACTTCTCCGATAATAGCCGAACGTTAATAATTAACAAACAAAATCACCGAAATTAGGGTTGCCAGCTCTATTTATTCTACATAGCTCAGTATTCATAAGTTACCGAAAAATAATAACTTCTTCCTACCGGAAGCACGCCGGAAGCGAATCGTAGGTACTTGTTTGTACCTTATATACAATTATACTCGTCCTACAAAGAATCTAACATTACTGCGAGAAGTATACAATGTGTAACAAAAAGGTGTAGTAATACTCAAGCCTTATTCAATATATATGTATATATATATTATATAATATATATCATTTGTGCTCATAAATGCATGTGTATATATGTGTATTATATGTTCTCTGGACAATTATTTATAGTGTTAATAAAGAAATTTTTTATTTATTGATTTTATTATCAAAATCGATTCATAATTTTCGGAATTAACGCGTAACATACATACATAAGTTCTTTTCAACGATACCCCAGAAGGGTAGAAAAAAAAACCCCCACTTAAGTGTATCTTAATATTTAAATTTACGAGTGTATCACTGGAATGGTTGAACGCTTAACGCCTCTGACAGACTGACGGACAAAGTGCTAAAGCACCCAAGTGAACTCAGCTCGGCCAATAAACTTATTATATATACTATTATATATTCGGATTTATAATATTAGTAGGATGTATTTGTTACACATTTGGTATGTACAACTTTATTTTTTAAATATATAATTTATTTAGAACTGTAGTACTTACACCACAGTCCCAAAATTATTTTGCTATCTCCTGTCCAGCCAAAGGTTATCTGGAAGAAATCCGCCGATAAGACCGCCCATTTTTACTTGCCTAAGTTATTTTTAATTTTATTGTTTGCTGTTATTTTTTTTTTAATTGGTGTACAACAAAGAGTTAATCGATCTATCTACTTTTTTTTATATTTCCAGAAATAAATGCCTGTAGGCAATTTCTTTTAGACAATTCTTATTTTAAGAAATCCTTTTACCCGTGTAGAAAGGCTTCCTAGTGACAACAAGGCACAATGTATTTTAGCAGAAGTAGAAATATAATTTTCTTAACAATGAAAATGTATTCTGGTTCTCACTTTCATATATCCTACTAATATTATAAATCCGAAAGTTTGTGTGTAAGTGTGCAAGTGTGTAAGTATGTTTGTTCCCTCTTCACGTTTTAACAGCTGAACGGATTTGGATGAAATTTGGAATGTACATAGCTTATACCTAGGATTAACACATAGGCTAATGTTTGACTTGATAATAGTGGGCGGAGCCGCGGGGCACGGCTAGAATGTATATAAATATATTAATAATCTATTTCCATTTTAATTTACCGCGCACTCCATCCGCCAACCATCAATCAGTTTCAGCTTAGGTATGATACGTTAAGCCCCTCATTCAAGTGTTGTACCGATACCTACATTCTGACATAAACATAAACGTTTTCACACTCACAGCCCCACACTAAGTTCGATGACTTGTTTCGTGGGTGCCGGAAACATTACTTACACAATCACAGCACAACACTACAAATGTTGAATTAAAAGCAATTGGCAACCCTTGACCTGAATGTATGAATAGAATCTTGAAACCAACGGCACGGTATTTGTTTCTAGTGGAACCATCGAGTGAAACTATCCAATCCCATACAAACGCATCGATTGTTACCGATTCTCGATGTTTTTATTATTTTATCTTCAACTCGATTTCCGTCAAGCAATCTGCTTTTACGTTTATTTCTTTCGATAGGTAAACTCATTTTACCTTTTTTATTTATTTTGACCCGACTGTTAAGGTATTGTTATATCCTACTAATATTATAAATCCGAAAGTTTGTGTGTAAGTATGTTTGTTCCCTCTTCACGCTTTAACGGCTGAACGGATTGGGATGAAATTTGGAATGTACATAGATTATACCTAGGACTAACACATGGGCTACTTTTTAACTTGATAATAGCAGGCGAGGCCTCGGGGCACGGCTAGTTTTTCATAAAAACAAACGTGTTTATTAATAGGTGTTTGAAAAAAAAAACAACATGGCGGGTTTTTGGCGCGAAATAGGAATACATTAATAAAAAAAATAACCAAACCTATCGAGTAGGGTATCAAAGTGGATTACATAAAAAGTAGGTTCACATTTTTCGCAGTCAGGCATTTTTAATTTTTAGTACATTTACTTGTTTAAATGTCACGTAATGTTATCTAGTATTTATTTTATTTCTACCTCTTAAAAAGTGCCATATTCGAATTACAATCTAGGTAAAATAAGGCTAATCAGTAATTTAACTTTAACATAAATTGCTATATTACTATGACTTAGGTACAAACCTTGATATAACCATAGTAGAAATATATAAGTAATTTGTCTTCATAGAGTGGTACCAAACGCGGCTTGTATGTGTGCACGGCCTTACGCACGTGCCTCAGCACGATATTTCTACTATGATATAACTACAAAGCGCCCGAGGCGCGGAGCCGAGAAGCCGAAGCGCTCACGATTCTTCCCCCCGCGCTGCCGTTTTGTATACGAGGGCAATATAAGGTATAAAAGACGTAACTGCATTTTTGACAAAATTGAGTTATAAACATTATCGGAATCAGGTAAAATAAACACTGCACTATTATTTTTTTATTTTAAAACATTAAAATCCAACGTACTAAATCTTACTTTAAATGTAGTCGCATCTGCTACATGTACTAAATAGTACAGACATTTCTGATGTACTTATATAACTTAATTTTGAAAAAAATGTCAGTTACGTCTTAGCCCCTCAAATAAAAAAAAATGCCTTACACTTTTCTACATGTTTCTATTTAAGGGTAAGACACTTTGTTCATGTGTTATTATGCAACACTCTCACTTAGTACATATTACACTGATACACAAACTAATATTACACTAGTTCAAAAGGAGTAGTTCTTGTAATTAAACGCAATTATTATTTATCAATTGTTGGTTATAACTGCTTATGCTTGTTTCTAAGCAGGGGTATTGAGTTCGATTCCCGGCGGGAACACAAGTTTTCCACAGAAAAAAATTCGTTTCTGGTTCTGGTTGTGATTGTATGTGTAATGTAAATGTTTCCGACACCTACGACACAAGTCATCGAACTTAGTGTGGGGCTGTGAGTGTGAAAGCGTTTACGTTATTTATTATTCATTTAATCTATATCAAATTGAATATATTGAAGACTTACACAACGATATCATTTTGCGTAGGCACTAACTTCTATTTACGGTTTTGTAACCTAATATCTTCCACGTTTGTTCTGCTTTATGTCAATAGGTTATAATAAGTATTTTTACTTCATATATATGTATGGTTCTATTTCAATGAACAAAGGGTGTAGCTGTATGTTACATAGTCTGGTTTATTTCTAACATTACGAGTTTGTAGAGATAAAGAATATGAGTACCTACAGCTTATTGAATTGCTCGCTGGCACAGTTGGTTGGTTCACCTGACACACAGCTTCTAAGCAGCGAGTGTCGGGTTAGATTCCCAGTAGGAACTACAAGATTCCTCCCCAAGGGAAATTTGTGTTTCTTTTTCTGGTTGTGATTGCGAGTGTGATGTGAATGTTTCCAGCACCTACGATACAAGTCTTCGAACTTAGTATGGGGCTGTGAGTGTGAAAGCGTTTATGTTTATTATTATTACCATACGTACCGAACATAATTATTGATCTTATTATATTTTCTGATATATCTGTACCACAGAATGCTTTAGCGGAGCTTTGGCTAATCGTCCCCATACGGTACCACTTCCACAGTTTTTAAATCCGCCGCGATACTGAACTGTGCTGAAATGTACCTAGCATATACATATATATATATATACTAGCTGCGCCCCGCGGTTTCACCCGCGTTGATAATGATGAAAAGTGATGATGATGATGATGATGAAAAATAGATGGTGGCCGATTCTCATAGATACCGGATAAGCACAAAAAATTTCATCAAAATCAGTCAAGCCGTTTCGGAGGAGTATGGCAACGAAAACTGTGACACGAGAATTTTATATATTAGATATATACCTACCAAGTTAAGAAGTACCTAATTACTCGAAAAAGGTGAGCATTTATTTGGCATTCAAAAAAATGATTTTTATTGTTAAGGCATCATCACACAATATCATCATTAGTTCAAGTAGCTGACAGCTTGTAGCCCAATATAATTAAACTAGCCGTGCATCGCGGCTTTGCCCTCATATATCAAGTTAAAAAGAAGCCTATGTGTTAATCCTAGGTATAAGCTATGTACATTCCATATTTCATCCTAATCCGTTTAGCTTTACAGCGTGAAGAGAAAACAAACATACACACAAATTTTCGGATTTATAAAATTATATAACATGGTCAGATTCTGAACAGTTTTTGTTCTATAATATTGTAGAACATATTTTTTTTTTGTTCTATCATCAATACTTTCCGCAGCGCATGCAATGAAAGACATTCTAAGGTAAATATTTTTACACCTTGGGTTGGTTTTAGTAGAGTTTTCTAAGGATCTCTAATTTTTCTAGTAATAAATATATCCTATGTTACTCAGTGATAATGTAGCTTTCTAACGGCAAAAGATTTGTTGAAATCGGTCCATTCGTTTTTAAGTTTATTCGTTACATACAAAAATACAAATATTTGCTCTTTATAATATTAGTGTAGATAATATAGTAGTATAATAAAACTCCGTTTCACTTACCAATACACAATTTATTATTTATTATTATTACAATATGCACAAGATATACTTAAGAAGACGTGTTCTCTCTAAGACGGTTGTCCAACATCTGTCCGTCTATCCCTCCATTCTACCACCGCCATGTATTTCAACCCCACCCAACAAACTAGAATCAATTGACAGTCTCATAATGTATCTAATCAAATGAAGTACTTAAAAGTCAAAAGACTTTCCAATAAATTAAAATTTATATTGATAGTGTAGTAAAATAAAGTACTCGAAAGTCCCAATAAATTAAAACCTAACACTCGTCCGTCCTGACCTCGTGCATGTCCTCATGCACGCTGAAAGTAATACCTAACACATGGCCAAACATAGCATCCAATTAATTTAATCTAATATTACATTATTATGCTATTTACAATCAATATTCTAAATACATCATTTATATTCAATAATATCATAATTATTTAGTACAATATACGTCATTAATATTGTTGTAACTTTAATCATTGTAATTTTACTAATAATATATTTCTATCTTACAATATTTACTCCATTATTTAGATTATACATTTACATAATTGCACATTTTATCTAAATATTATGCATTATGTGAACCAATCAATTCTCACATAATACATATTCGTATCCGTAAACCAATCACTTCTTACGGATATCTCAAACATTGTGAACCAATCAATTCTCACAAAATACTTTCCTCCATCCGCAAACCAATCACTTCTTACGGATAGAATCTCAAATATTGTGAACCAACCAATTCTCACAAAATACTTTTCTCCATCCGCAAACCAATCACTTCTTGCGGATAGAATCTTAGTGGTACTGCGAGCCAATCAATTCACGCAAAACCAGATAGTTTACATTTAATAGTTTTCTCACTGTAAACCAATCATTTCTTACAGATGAATTAAATAATTATTGACAATAATATTATTGCAAACCAATCACTTCTTACAATACGTTACATTATTATGGCATCTTAACATAATTACATTTTACATTAGTATCGTATACGTAGGTAGGGTTTTATAACACAAATCACACGTTTGACAGTTGGTAGTTTAGATACACACTTTACAAATGAAATTACATATAATTCACTTTACTACTAGCAGTATTCGGATCATTATTATTGGAATCATGTACCTCCATGGCAGCCTCGTGAACCCAAGGTGACACTCGCAGCAGCGACAGTTGTTTTGCGCTTATGTTTATTGCTGGTTAAGCCTGGGATACTCCATACTCGTTACTTAAAGCCTTTTTAGAACTAGTGAAACATTGTCCGAGACCAAACCCAAGTGAGCCACAATACTAATAACTAATTTTGTCAATAAAGACACTTTGCTGCCGAAATCTACGTAAGCATGAAAGCTTACCGACTGCTTATTGACGTCATTCATTCACATGAGCAACTTTGAAGAAATTAGAATTCGGATTGGAAAGAGATATGCACATTTTTTTTTTTTATTCTAGTTGTCTGCCCTTACAGTTTTCTACTAGGTGGCCTACACGATGGCATTGAGAGCACCGTACCAAGGGCTTCGGACATCTCAGAAACGGATGACCGACTTCTTTGCAATTGAAACAATATACACCATCAACCCGAGGGCTGTTAGGTCTTACCACGAATTTGTTGTCTGAGGCGTGTGTGCTATTAAAATTAGTGTTTGACTTGCTCTTTAAATTAGGAATGTCCAGAAAATGTGAAATTTCTTTGTTGCTAATCAGAAACTGTAACAATTGGTCTGGATGTGTACATCTCAAGGCAAGAGCACTCGATTTCAACGTCTTATCGCTTAAACCGTGGATTATGCAGTCAACAGCACGCTTACCGTCGATGTCACATTGGTTCAAGAGGGCCAATTTATCGTAGTAATATACCTCTATAGGTTCACTATACCTACTTTTCCGTTTTAGCATCTCCTCCAAGGATTGCCCATAGTTCTGTTCGTATGGAAAGGCCTTGAGTAATTTTTCTTCCCATTCTGTCCATGAAAAAAGTATAGAGTTCAGGCTCTCATACCAAACCTTTGCCAATCCTTGGAGTTTTTGCATTGCAAAATGAATTTTAGTTGTATCATCCCAGCCGTAAACAGTGGCACACTCATTCACTTTTTTAAGCCAGATGTCCACTCTTTGATTCTTTGATGAAGGATCAAATTCGGGCAAAATATTTTTATGGGTAGTACTACTTGTGTGAATGGATGTTCCAGATTTTGACGGCTGTTCCCTGCTCTCTTTGATTGCTTTTAGTATATTAACAATGTCATAAGTAGAAAACGATGGATCATCTGACCTCAATGAACGCTGCGTTACCTTACCGGTGTTTTCATCTTCCAATTGCTGCTGTTGTCCTCCTACACGGTAGTCACTACTTGTATTGCGATGTTGGGACTTACGTAGGGAAAGAGAACGGTGGCAAGCGCGTTCACAGGAATTTATTCGGCTTCGTTTTCGGCGCACCTCCTCTTCAAGCTCTTGAAGGAGTTTTCTGTTTCGATCAAGGTCGCGCTCACGCTGGCACAGGCGGTCACGCTCACGCGTAATACTGCGGTCGCGTTCGCACAAGCGGTCACGCTCAGGCGTAATGCTGCGGTTGCGCTCGCACAAGCTGTCATGCGCACTCGTGCTGCTGCGTTCGCTCTCGCGAAAGTGGTCACGCTCACTCGTCATGCTGCGGTCGCGAAGTCGGCTCCGGCTTCGATAGCGGTGCACGCTCATACTGCTGCGATTGCGGCTGTGGCAGCGCCTAGTGTGTTCTCTAGGCCTTGAAGACCCTCGTTCAGGAGTCTCCACGCGTCGCGGGACCTCGCCATCATTACCCATTATCTGTGACTCACAAACAAAATACACATGTATATTATTCTTTTTGCAGTCTTATAAGCAGTAAAAGATGTAAAGAAGCTTTAAAATGAGCCATTAAATGGTTTTATATTTGATTAGGGTAGGGCGAAATTAAAATTAAAATCGGAAGCAAAATATTTGAAATGCAATTTGTTAGACAACATTTAATATATTTACACTAGAATTGGCACCAACTACCTTCTGCTATGTATTTTTTTTTGGAATATAAAAGTATCTTCTATACCTCCAACACACAGAATCAATTTAGATCTTTATTTCACTTTATTTAGTAAAATCACAAACACAGCAGTAAAGGTATCGATTCCAGAAACATGCATAATTTGTAGGACAATAATAGCCATAATAAAAAAAATAAGTAGGTACTTACCACTTCTGATATATAATAAAACTCCGTTTCACTTACCAATACACAATTTATTATTTATTATTATTACAATATGCACAAGATATACTTAAGAAGACGTGTTCTCTCTAAGACGGTTGTCCAACATCTGTCCGTCTATCCCTCCATTCTACCACCGCCATGTATTTCAACCCCACCCAACAAACTAGAATCAATTGACAGTCTCATAATGTATCTAATCAAATGAAGTACTTAAAAGTCAAAAGACTTTCCAATAAATTAAAATTTATATTGATAGTGTAGTAAAATAAAGTACTCGAAAGTCCCAATAAATTAAAACCTAACAGTAGTTTAATAGTCAATCGCTAAACATCGCGTGGCTACGCAATCGATCGCATTTATAATTTCCCGCCAAAACTCACTAGCAAAACCTAGGTACAAAAATATTATCTGAAAGCTCTGACGCAATTTTGTTCCTCGATACAAGCGCCAGTGGTAGTAGTTCATCACAATTTTCATAGATGGCACTTTACTTTGACCCTTTGACACCTGAATCGCGCAAACGTTTTGTTTTAGGATTCAATAGGTATACAGATTTCTGGTTCTTAGTTCGATATTAGTATGATTGAGCCAGAGTCTCCTAATTGGATTTTTTTTAAAGTCTTAGCGTTAATGTTAGCCTAAGACTTGTTGTTGATGAGTTAGCAAAGCAGTATTCTAGTGTGTTTTGTGTATCATTATTTTTATAACGGATACAGGCTATATACTCGTATTAAAAATATATTTTAAATCATACTGTACAAATTTGTCTCTTTTACTGATACATTTTCCTTCGCTTTCTCCCTCTTTTCAACGGACTTTAAAAAAGGAGGAGGTTCATAATTCGATTGTATGTATTTTACCTCATAACTTCTCTCTCTCTTCTTCATTAATAAAATATAGTACCTGTCTTTGTACGTATATGTAAATTTATAATTGATGTAGGTATAAATTTGTTTTCTGCATGAAACTTTTGTGAACGTAGAACAACGACGTCCTATTACTTTGCGTTATTCCTTTCCATCCAAAGGTAAAGAATGGAAAATATCGCTGTCAGCGCTGTCAGCGGTAAGACCGCCTATAGTAACACATTTTTTTACTGTTTTTCCTATTTTGGTTCTTTGTTGTTTAAGGTTTTCAATAAAGAGTACCTATATATCTATCTGTGTACATTCCGAAACGAACACTTTTTATAACGTCTCTGGTAACTAAATGTTACTATTGCATTTAAAGATCAAAATGTTTAGCCGATTTCGTTATTTTTCTATGTGAAAATTCTGATAGACCCTTAACATTATCACATTGAATTACAATGTAAACGCATGAACGAACTATGCAAATTTTACAAGCTTTTATTGCTTATTTTCACTGGTCCCATCATCTGTCGATCTGTAATCAAATCTTGCAGGCTAAATTAGTCATATATAGAACACTTCCCGATATCCGATTAGACTCAAATTTGGT
Organism: Lomographa bimaculata; assembly: GCA_948107665.1. NCBI lineage: Eukaryota > Metazoa > Arthropoda > Insecta > Lepidoptera > Geometridae > Lomographa > Lomographa bimaculata. The sequence continues at coordinate 11,891,867 of OX403589.1, forward strand.
GTACTTATGTATCTTCGGTAACAATACAATGATTTGATACCAGGAGCTGGGCTGATGATGGAGACAGAATATGGCCATAGGAACTAATATGAAGTCCTGAACGTGAAAGTGAAGATTAACGAATTTGGGCTCGTTTGATTCATCTTGTCAAATTCTCTGGATATATAACTTTTTAGTCCTTTTTATTTAACACTTATAAAAGCTTAAATAAAAAAAATATAATGTATTACTTGTTCACGATAATCAATATTACTTTTCAAAGTCATCATAAACGGATTAAGTACGCTTTGTATTTCTTCGATTTTCTCAGAACTCGTGCATTATGTACGTACATATCAGAAATTCTGTGCTTACTGTAATCCAATAGTGCCTGTACTCGTTCAAGCAATCGATTACTGTTCAAGTATATCCTCGATTCCCCGAGTTTGGATTTCAAACCGGATATGGAGTCTGCGATATTAACACCACCTTTATCTGCCCGTGTTTGAGAGCAGGTAATGAGACCCGATGGGTACCTAGCAGGCTGTGACAGGTTATCCGATAACATATACAGATGTAAGTACCTTGAAGTTAGCTTCGTTAGCTTAGTTGGGTGCATGTTTGCTTGCTAAGCACGGTATTGGGTTCTATTCCCGGCGGGAGTTCCCAAGTTTCTCCTACAAGGAAGATTTGTATTTTTGGTTTTGGTTGTGATTGTGTGTTATGTAAATGTGTCCAGCACCCATGACACAAGTCATCGGATTTAGTGTGGGGCTGTAAGTGTGAAAGCGTGTATGTGTATAAAATAATTAAACGAAAGCAAAGCTTAAAAATAAAACGACTTCACCGCTTTATCTTCGGAACCTTGATCAGATTTAACTGACGATAACTCAAAAAATAGTGATCAAATCTTGATCAAATGGGACCACATGGAAAGCACCAGCTTTCAAATAAAAAAATAATCATCAAAATCGGCTCACAACGAAAGAAGTTATGAGACACATAAAAAAAAACTGTCGAATTGAGAACCTTATTTTGAAGTCGGTTAAAAATAGAAACCAATGATGAAGCAAATATTATTAACATAATCGGTTTCGGTATTTATGTGTATGTCGTAGGTAAATGATAATACAAGATATTTTGAAGTGAAACATTTTATGGGCTTTGAAATTCTGTCCGCAACCTTTTTGTGTGACGAAAATGGTGGGAGTAAACACTGTGATAAATTAAAATGTTTCCCTCTAATACAAAAGTACACTTCTATCGTGTGTCAACCCTGTTTTTTTTTTGTAATAAGTAGGTACCTATAGGAAATTGCCTAGCAAAATCACGAAATAAGGAAAATGACGAATTTTTCCAACTGCGGCAAAGCAAAATGGAGGGTTATTATTTTAACAGGCAATGTTTATCTGTTCCCGTATTATTTCTATACTTTTTTTTTTGACAACTGCGGTATCGGAAGTCCCATTTGCATGGAAGCGTTTTGAACGCCCGATAAGTAGAAGCTGTGTGTTTGACGTCACATAGGTAATGACATTTTTTTTTGGTTAAGTATAAATTATAGGAAGCCGTATTAGGACTATAACTGTAGTCGAGTTTTAGATTTTAACGTTCGCGTTGTTTCTGTTTAAAAATTTGACTTATCCCTTTGTCACCATTACTTCTTTGACATAAAAACTAATTTTGTTTATGTTACAACTAACGTAATTATAATCGTGATATCTATGACGCGGGAAATGAGCTTGGTTAATGCAAATATAATTTATTACTCAATCAAAGTAGATAAACATCATTAGGTTTGTTTTATTTGTGTTAACTAATGTGTTATGATAACTGCGTGGGGATACATGTGTTCTACATAAATAATGGCGATTAGAGTCAAAATGGGGATAATTGGGATAAGATGCGAGACTAATATTTAGGTAAGAATATTATCATACAAAATTGTTTATTTGCAAAGAAACATATTACAATGGCTCCTTAGTTTCTATTGGTCCCCGCACTAGGGCTAGCCTGTATCGCGGGCGTGTGTTGAGTGATAGGTAATGTTTACGTTTAACGATTGACAGTTGCCTTAACATACAACTCATTTTTTTTTTCTTTAGTTTTGGCTTCGCAATCTTATGCATTTAGCCAGTGTCAAGTGATAATATATTTCAAGTGTATTTCATATTATTCCTAGGTCTTTAGGTCCTAGGTCTTAGGTCCTAGTCACAAGTCACAGTCAAAGTCAAGTAAAGAGTCAAGGTCCAGTCGTAGTCAAGTCACGCCCCAGTAAATTGGTAGAAACTTTACTAGAACTTCTATTGGAGTTTTGGAGCGAAGGCGAAAATCACGCTTTTCAACTTTGTATGATTTGCCCACACTTATGCACGTTCACTAAGTATTAACGGTTAATAATCCACCATTATTACACATTAACAACTTCGCTGCCAACTAGGATATAGTGACGTCATGAGATAATCCGACATTGTTTTATTATAAAATATGCTTTAGGATCATTAGAATAAGCTATTTTAGGATCAATTTTACTATTTTTAGTAGTTTTTACTGAAATATAACTAAAATAGAACATCCCGCTAATTTGCGGACCTGGCACTGAGGTTGAAAAATTCAACCCCAGTGCCAAGTCCGCAATTTTGAGGAGTAGTTTATTTTAGGCATAATGGTTTATTTAATAGTAACTCAGTCATTTAAACACAAGATTATATAATGTTTCTTTATTGTAACACCACATGTAACATTTACGAAAACATTTTCAAAGTATAATCTTACAAAAACTAGTACAAAATCAAAATATCTAAAGGCAAACAAATAATTAACAAAAATGGGCCTCCAAATTCTCTGAAACGTTGTCATTGAGAAATAACTTCACAGCTTGGGCATTCGTTTTTTCACAAATCATAGTAAGAAGGTCGTCTTCAAAGAAGAAGTTGAAAAAATCTATCGGAGTTTGCCCAGGGTTGCCGAAAAATTCATTCTGTTTTGTGAAATCTATATTTTTTAGCTCGCCTGTCATCGTCCATATCGAACTAGATTCTTGTGCAGGTTGCGGGGCATTTTCAGGTGGTAGTAACCCTTCGGATGGGCTAGGTGACTGCGGAAAATCATGTAAATCCATAGCCGCCACTTGCGTGATATACTGCCGCTCGGCGGCCTCTTCTTCATCATCTGATGAAAATTTACCAACAGGGTGGAAGTCATCATCACTGCCACTGTCTCCATAGAGCTGCTCTTTGATATCACTATCAGTTATGTTATAATTCAACGGCACTTTACATCGCTTTGGCCTTGACGGCCCCGATTCATCGTCCATGTTTAAACCTTAACATCTTTAGAATTAAAGTCAGTATTCAAAAACCATAACTTGCAACGAAAATCTACACTATTCAAGCGTAGTGCCAGCCTGCAAACGTGTCGCCTAGCGCGGTGCCAAGCAAGTACCGAAGCATACAAACTGAACGGTGCTACTCCGCTAATATGCGGGGTCGGTTCCGCGCGCTCGCCCCGCACTCCGCGAATATGCGGAGTTGGCAGCGAAGTTGTTAACACTCGAAGAATCACAGGTTTTGGAAAATTTCACAAAATCAACGCTATTTTTTCACTTTCGCGGCAAAAAAAAACAAATACCTACAATTTATTTATTATAATTTTTACTATTTTTTTTTTATGGAGTTTAATCATGACATTTGTTTAATTTTAATTCTGAATGATTACCAGGGATTCGGAATCATCGTAATTTAAATTAAGGAGCCATTTCCTAACCTTTTCTTGGACTCATAGCGGATAGCCTTATTATATTATTGATCGTCACTGACTAGATTGAGATATGTTCAAGCTGGCCGGTGCTTGTATGGGTGACTGTTTGGTGAGATTTTCAACTGAGTGAACCGTGATTTGGATGACACAATAAACCGTCGATCCAGGTGGTTAGAACAGTTGTTAAGCCATGTCGGATGCATTAAGACGACTTACTCGCAGTCCCATGGACGACCTGAAAAAAAATCTGACTCCAGTACTGCCGACTAGTCCATATAGCTAGGCAATCTTATCATGTTTATGCCAAAAGGATTGCATCTTAATAGTAGATGAAATCCCGCTAAAAAGTCTTTCTTTATTGAAGGAAAACAAAAGACGGATCATTAATAATAATTAAACGCAAGCAAAGCTTAAATAATTAAACGCAAGCAATGTTTAAAAAAATCCGACATCACAGCTTTATCTTCGGAACTTTGATCTGATTAGATGTACTAAACGCATTACTGACGATATTCCAAGGACTTGATCAGATCTTGATCAAATTTAAATGGGACCAATTGGAAAGCAACATCTTTCAAACAAAACATTCAAAATCGGTTCACGTGGAAAGAAGTTATGAGGTATAACAAATAAACAAAAAACTACAGTCAACCTGAGTACTTACCTCCTCTGGCGCAGATATCGCGTAACATACATAAAAAAAACATACAATCGATTTGAGAACCTCGTTTTTTGAAGTCATTTGAAAATAATCTAAAAGTACAGTGACTCTTGACGAGTATGCTACTGTTATATCAAAACTGCGTAGATCTGAACCTGTACTAACATATCTTTAAATAAATAAATGACTTGTTAAACACTTTTTTAAAGACAAGCTTTTAGGAGTCCGCCATTCTGGATTTAAAGTGACGTCACTTTATTTTTTAAGCAAAGCAAGTTGATCAGCAAGTTTTTTAATTTGATACCCATATTGTAGGAGTGCATTAAAAATCACTTGTCCGCCATTTTGGGTGTTCCGACATGTTGGATTTAGAATGACGTCACACCCAACAATGCATTGTCATCCAAACTAAACGTGAGTATACAATTTCAGCTCAATCGGTTGAAGATCAGCTTCAAAATTGAGTTTCAAGATTCCACCCGGACAAACATACATACATTGCTAGGTAAATAAAACCTTAGTGATAAATTTAGAAAGGAAAAATTATCGCTTGAGGCGGGATTTGAACCCGCGGCCATAGGGTCTCATGCCCTATTGCTCTAACCGCTGAGCTACTCAAGCCCCGCCTGAAGCTAGTACTAGTTGGCTGTAGTAGTTTCTATAAACTGTTTCGGTAGATGACGTCACACGTCCCCGTAAGACGTTAATAATAAGGAAAGGTTAATTTCGTCGCTTCAGGCGGGGCTTGAGTAGCTCAGCGGTTAGAGCAATAGGGCATGAGACCCTATGGCCGCGGGTTCAAATCCCGCCTCAAGCGATAATTTTTCCTTTCTAAATTTATCACTATAGTTCTGCCTAGCATGGCTAATGCTATATAAATAAAATCAAATAAAACCTTGTTACAATATCTTATATATAACACATACTTGAACCAGTCATTCGATCAAAGTATAGCGATCAGGGGGTCTATTCCGGGCGTCACATCGACGTCGGAATCGAGCGATTTTCTTTTGTTATGCACATCGAATCAACTGAAATTTCAACCAATCGACTGGCGTATCGACGTCGCATCAATTCGAACAATAGACATAGACATAGACATAGATTTATCACAATCGTATTTTGACGACCAGAATAGACCTACAGATAGCGATTGAATTACTCTAAACACGCAGAATGCAGCGCATACTCATTGGTAAATCAAACGTGTCACCGCATCATTCGGCATGCCATGAAAGGTATGCTAAGATGACGCCAAGTATCTGTGGCGATACCAGAATTTCATCTAAACCGCGTGTTATTGTAACCGTTTTACTCGGCATTCATAATAAAACCAGATAAATAAAAATATTCTTCGTAATCTGTGTGATACTAGATATAAATAATGCCTTCATCTTAGAATATTCATAACGTTCATAAATATAAAGGAAAAAATATCAAATCTCATGCGAGTAACATACATTTTTAGTTTTGTAACCATTTCATTACGCCATTTTATATCAAACACTGTGAAAGTAATTTCAAAGCATATTTACTAGACGAATGATTTCTTCAGCTTATTTTTTTTTCAGGTGCGTTTTTACGAATTTTTTTTAAAACCATAAAAAATCTAAGATTGCCACGCGTGACCTTGCGTAACAGTCACGATTTAATTTACGCAATATACACCTATATATGTAAAGCCCGCGACAGCATATATATATATATATATATATATGCTGATAAGATAGATATATATGTATATATATATATATATATATATATATATATATACATATATATCTATCTTTTATGTGCAAGTCATTATCGCCAAAATAGTAAACCATAAGTACAATAAAAAATTATAATTTATTTCTAACAAATTGATCTCTACATCAAAATAAATACTTTTATCGTTTTTGGTATTAAAAGTAGATGTTATAAAGATAGATATGACGTTGGAGAAGAAAATAAGCTACTCGAAGTACTAATCCTGCGCAGACGAGGGTACCAGCTAGCATATGTATAATAATATCTTTTTCTTTATATAATTACTAGCTGCGCCCCGCGGCTTTGCCCGCGTAAGTCCCGGACCAGCCAGAATTCGGGGTTAAAAAGTAGCCTATGTCCTTTCTCAGGCTCTAGACTATCTGTGTAGCAAATTTCGTTTAAATCGGTTCTGTAGTTTTAGCGTGAAAGCGTAACAGACAGACAGAGTTACTTTCGCATTTATAATATTAGTAAGGATTATGTTCGTGTGTATGTGACCGAACTCCTAAACGGCTGAACTGATTTTGAGATAGGATTAACACATAGGCTACTTTTTATCTTGATAAACGCGGGCGAAGCCGCGGGGCACGGCCAGTTTTATATATAGCTGCAAGAACGGGAACAAATATTTGCACTTCGAACAATGTTCATAAGTACCTCGGAAGTAAAACTTTTGCGGCTTTTGCCCTTTTGTTCCGCTGCCAAGAACATATTACAAAAGACCGATGATTGCTTTATCGACGTGCTTAGTTCGGAAATATTCGAAGTAAATTACATTCCTTTCATAATCGGAATAACATAAGCCATTAAATTTTTATGGTTCATTAAAATACGTTTAGACTGTGTTTAATAAACCTTACAATAATATAGGGCAATTATTTCACTATACAAAAGTTTGTGAGTATGTTTGAAACGAAGTAGGCAAATTAACTGCCGTTGGTGTATTATATACGTATTGTGTACCTATTAACAAACAAATAAACGCATTCACACTCACAGCCCCACACTAAGTTCAAAGACTTGTGTCGTGGGTGCCGGAAACATTTACATCACACACACAAATACACCCAGAACCAGAAGAACAAATATCCCTTGGGAAGGAATTTGTGCGCATGATGGGAATCAAACCCAGGACCCACGGCGCAGAGGGCGGAGACCTGTCCACTGCGCCAACTGTTAATTATTGCCAGTAATACGTAACCGTATTTCTAGCAAATAATAATATCATCTTGAAACTTTTATGAAAGATATTATTCAAGGGACCTCACTTGTAAGCTACTTTCATATTAACACATTTCGCTGGACAGAACATAAACATAAACGCTTTCACACTCACAGCCCCACACTAAGTTCAATGACTTGTGTCGTGGGTGTCGGTAACATTCACATTACAAATACAATCACAACCTGAACCAGAAACACACATTTTCCTTGGGGAGAAAACTTGTGTTCTTGCCGGGAATCGAACCCAATACCCCTGCTTAGAAGGCGAACGATCACCTAACTAAGCCAATTGGCAGTTCAAGCATATATAACATGCAAAGATGAAAAAAAGTGAGTTTCTGTTTTCATTCTAAAACTCTAATAGAAGTTCTATTAAAACTTCTACCACTTTACTAGGGCATGACTCTCTTACTTGACTGTAACTTATACTTGTGACTGGCGACTAGGACTGGTTTTATGACGTAGGTACCTAACTAACTTATTATTAGCATATTTATTACTTGACACTGGTGTCTTCCCGATAATAGAGACAATAATAAAAGAGTTATTGGACATTCTTAGTATACCTACTACTCTTCTTAGCATTTTAGGTCAACATTTTAGGTCTTATTAGTATTAAGGCTAGACCGTAATTCCAGTTGTGTACCAAAAGTAAATGGTGCGTCATTAATATCGCGTCATCAAAAAAAACTGGCTAAATGTATATAGTTTACGAAGCCAACATTAAAAAAATAATAACAAAATAGCCTTTTATTCTGAATCAGAGTTACAAACCGTATCTACGTTTGTGTCCTATCTCGATGGTGTCAGAATATAAATATGTAAGTATATAGACCGACCTTGGGAGCCATCTGTTCTTGAATTCAAAACGGATGTCGGAAAACATGCATACATGTATGTACTTACTTAATATAAAATTGCCACATCATGCTATGCTCCTACGATATTTTACCTGCTTGAACGAGGCTCGTTCCAAGTTCGAATTCCAATAGCTATTTTGCATTTGAAACTCATGCATCGCTTATAAATTACCAGGCACTAGCATTTTCAGGCCATGACTTTCAGTTTAAGCCTTAATGCTTTTTCAATAATGCTGGGGAGGAGGCCTTCACCTTGCATCTTGGTATTGACCTAAAGCTTTTAAGGTCGGCCAGTGACGTTTGCAACTATACCTATACCTACCTCCTTACAAACAAAGTTTTAAGTAATCACTTAGGACGTTCGAGAATTTAAAATGAACGCTTACTCTTCTCCCAAGTGCTTTGGTCTTGTTCAATACGAAAGCGCCATTTATCAATAAATATTGTTGTATTTCGTCTCCCTCTACTTCAATCAGTGTCGGGCTGATGTATTGAACCTATCGGAAATGTAGTTTGTTATTTCAGGTACCTTTGTTTTCGCATTCTGCTCAGTAACAAATTCTCTTTGTTTACAGACCGGAACGCAAGCAATAAATAAAGCTAACGATGGTGGACTGGGCTCTGAGCTATCTCTTCAGAAAGTATGCCACAAACAGTAAGTATTAAATCACGTAATATGTCATTTTATTTCATACAATTGATATAGTATAATCATAAATAAATTCACCTAACATTGTAGGTACTTACCTATACAGATTTACTGAATGTACTTTCCCCCAACAACCGCTATTCGTGCCCCGCACCCCACGCCGATAAAGGGTCAGATTAAATGTTTATATGACACAAAAATAAATAAGATATAGGTACGATACAACTGCTGCGTACACCGCGTATACAAGCTGTCAGTAAATCAAATGCACGCCGAAATGAAACAATCTTAGCAAGCATATACATTTAGAAGAACGTGTACGTATAGTACTAATGGGTGAAGTTGATTTGCAACATTTGTATGGGGTTTCCAGGATGTGACAGAACTGAAATACTGGCGGTAGAGTCGAACTGGCATATAAATACATACGAGCCACGTGTGGCCTACGCTCTGTTTCTAATAACTAAAGATACTACAAATAGATTAAATATGCACATACAGTAGTGTAGTTTTGCCGCGTAAGTGCAAAAATGGCGTTGTCGATTTATTATTTTCCAATACTTATGATTTTTTTTAGTGTCAATGTGTGATAATGGTGGATTAATATCCATTAATAGTATGTGTATGTGAATGAGTGCAGGCAAATTATACAAAGATGAAAAACGTGGTTTTCTTTTGCTCCAAAATTCCAATTAATAAGTTCTAGTAAAACTCTCTATTACTCTACCGGGACATGAGTTCACTACGATTGAACCGTGACTCTTTTATCGACTTTGACTGTGACTGGTTTGACTAATTACTAACTAATTAACTTGAAAAATATTTATTAATTGTCATTGGCTAAATGCACATAGATAGCGAGGTCAAACAAAAAAAAATATTTGAACCGGCACTTGATCGAATGCTTCACACACGACTATGTCAAATATAAGTTTGAATAATATGTTATATTAATAACATATATTATTATTATAGTCAAAGCAATTTCATATTCTTCCCGAGTTTGAGCTCGTATAAGTCTCATAAGCTCAGTAATTATACTGGAAACTTCGCTCCAAAATATAACAAGTATAGTAACACCCTTCAATTTGTGTAGAAATACACCAATTACGCCGCACAATAGCCATTAATAAACAGTAACAAAGGCGCAAATATGGCGACAGTTTGCGCCCTGATTGTTCGTTCGTTGCTTGGGAGTTAAATTTAGTCCACTCTTGTGATCGTTGGCAACTGCCTGTATGCGTAAGCTGCTGTAATAGATCATCATAATTTCGCTGAAATGTAATGATACATAAGAGACTACGTCATGGTCAGTTCAATACTTAATTATATAGGTCGGAAAAGATAGGAACACTCTGGAAATAATAGGTAACTTCTTATTTTTAAATTTAATGTATTAGTTAACTAGCTGTCCCGGCGACCTTCGTTCCGCCTAACAGTCAATGAATTTAGGAAGCCATACCCGGCATGCGTTACAATGTCACGTGACTATATTATTACAACCTTCATGTTTATGTTTGCCTAGTACTTTACCAAATCCGAGTGACGTATGAGAAAATGGAAAGCATGTCTAAATGTAAAAAAAAAATTAAAGAAATGTACGTTCTTAAAAAGTATCCTTCTCCTCGCTCTAAACTACCTCCCTGCCAATTTTCAGCTAAATCGGTTCAGCCGTTCTTGAGTTATAAGTGGAGTAACTAACACGACTTTCTTTTATATATATAGATAATGCTGTGTCGTAGATAAGATGGCTGGAGATTTCATGAGTAACCTAAAAATGGAAAATAAAACAATATTCAGTCAATTTGAAAACCGCCGCTAAAACCGTATAATTTGCTAGGAGCGTCGCATTGGAGGCAGTATTAGAGTCAATAACTTAAAAAAGATTTTGATAAAAAACATACTGCTATTACGTGGTTCGAAACATTCAATTGAAATTTTGGATATCTTATAGGTATAATTAGTGCAATATTGTGATGGAGAGGAAATCATTACTTATCAGCTTACTTATCCTTCTTATTTCTTATCCTTCAATGGTTTGTTCCAGTAAGCGACGTGGCGTCCCGGTGAGAGGGAATGGGGGGCGCGGACGACGATGATCCAGCGGACTGGGCGGCGCTGTCCCTGCGCCTTCCTGAGAACCTCACGTCCACGTGGAACGGCACGTGGGAGCCAGGCCTCTGGAACGTGACCGTGGTGCCCAACGACACCTGGTGGGAGGGAACCGCGCCCTTCGATTCACCCGCCGCACTCGTCCGCGCCGTCGCCAAGGCTGTGTTCCTTGGTCTGCTCATTCTAGCTACAGTTGTAGGTGAGTACCTACTTAATATTTATGCTATAGCGGAGGTCTGATCTCATCTGCACGTGGTGGCCCTGCCGTTCAAGAAATTCATTGATTGCCACTCATTTGGTTCACAAAAGTATTCGCAAGGAGCGTTGACATCAGGCAGGCTGCTGGTAATAAAAACTCTTGCTAAATTGTTTTACAACATTACTTCATGTTTGTACAAGCGTCGTGCCAACCTAAATTGGTAGGAGAAGTACAAAGATACGATGACGAGAGAGAAGAAATGAAAGAGATTGTTTTTGGCCTGTAAAATCTGCCGCTATTCAGATGAAATCACTTTTCCCACTCTCGTCACTTTGAATTACAAAGTCTCGCGTCAATTTCCTCTCCCTAAGTCTTAGAGATTTATATTTATTATGTGCGCCGTTAACTCTAATAATATACACGGCTCTAATAATATAAATGTACACGGCGGTGGTGCCAAACCTATCGCGGTTTGTATGAAGAATAAAACCGTGACAGACCTCCTCTAAAGCAAGAGGCTCGGCCTCTTATGGACTCGACAGCCGGTCAAAAACGCTACACCTAGGGTGCACCAAGCCATTAAAATTAGGTATAAACAATAGAGACATAGCTGTTAACAGTGTGTCGCAGGCGAGCAGGTGCTGATACGGTACTTTAATACGGGTATAATTTAGACGGCCACCAAAAATTTTAAATGGTTATTAAAATGGATTTTTAATGGTCACCAAATTACGTTTCCTAAAATAAAATCCATTTTTGTAACCGTTTAGAATTTTTTTGGTAGTAAAATAGGTACTTTTTTTGGGCGGTGTTTAAACACAAGCCCTTTAATACTAAGGAAGGGTTACTTATTACTCACATAAAGGAAGGTAGTATTCTAAAAATAGGTGTGACATCATATTTCCGTATATATTAATGATGCGTTTTCCATGAAAAACTTTATTATAACATTCACAAAGCTGAATAGAGTTCAAAGCTTGTTACTCTAACGATAATAGATGATGTAACGTCGCTAAACTTTGGATAAAAGCATATTTTAAATGATACGATACAGAACTTTGTAGGAAAGGGCATGACATGTGAAACTTACATTACAATCTGGACGGTTGAGAATAGTTTGCTTCTGACCGTCGGATCACGAACTTTACGGAAACAGTTAAGATAACGGCGGGGAATTAGAACTTGCCCTATAGATGGGGTACTTTATGTCACAGAAACGGTATTGAGGGTTGTTGTGGCTTGTTGAAGGTACGTAACTGCGAGGTTCTACTTATTTGAGGGGTAGTTAATGTAAGTAGGGTTAGAGTTACCTACGTTATATAAACAGTCATTTTTATCAGCCTACTTTGTAGCCTACCGCTGCAAGACCGCTACTGCTAGCGCGACAGTATCTTTTTGTGGGGGGATAAGCACTTCACTTCCTTCCAAGGGGTGAAGGAAATGGGTGTGTGGGCTCGAACCCACTAACAACCCCCTGTAAGCAATCCCTCGCCGAGGTGGAATACAAGATAGGGTCGCGCTAGCAATGCAAAAAGAAGAATGATCTTGCCCCGCGGTAGGCCCGGGTGTAAACCGAGCCACTGCAATCATAGAGAGGTAACCTTGCTCACCAATGCCACCCTCCAGACGTGCGGGGCCTTACAGGCCAATGAAGAGTCCCCTGACTGCACCAGTGGCCCGACTAACGAGGAAGAGAAAGGAGGCGGCACCTCCTTTTTCCCCCGGTTCGTCTGTGCCGGAGCGGGTTAGATTGAGGATCGTTCTCTCTGGCCCGCTCCGGAGCCTCCTTCTGCGCCATCACTGCTTCACAGAAGGAAACAACTGCCTGCCAAGATCTCTCGCTGCCGAGCATGGCGTTTACCACGCTCGGCAGGGAGAGATCTCTTTTTTTTTTTGTGTTTGGTAAGTGGGAAGAAGGGGAAGGAAGTGGGTATGTGGCTCGAACCCACTAAAAACCCCCCCGTGAGCAGTCCCTCGCCGAGGTGGGGCAAGATAGGGTCGCGCTAGCAGTCACTATCTTGCCCCGGCGGTAGGCCCGAGTAAAGGAGAGATCTCTGCCTCAACTGCACATACCTACCCTTGAATAATACTTATGTTATTCGTACGAATTAATGTATCATCAATGCATCTTGGTATCTGGTATAAAAAATAATAAGGTATTGTAAATTAGTATTTTTATCTCATGTTGAGTAAAGCCGCGTGGCACAGCCAAACATCCGTCGTATAATCACATAAACTTCTATAACAAGTTTTCGTGAGATGCGGTTTTGTTTTTCGAATTTAATGACAAACTATGTAGAATCCAAGGTCTCAAGAGGTCCAAAGCTAATCCGGTGAAAATGAATAATATACCCCGTAAAATCTACGAAAAAAAAACATTTCTATTACTCGATGCGGAATTTTTAATAAACCATATTTCAGCTGGCAGCAATCTTCCCTTTTTCCTGCACCACGTTATTGATGGACACGCTACGGCCAACATCGATAAAAGTAATGATGCGATATTGCCGACATCAAACATTTTTGTTCACCGTCACGTGGGAGTTTTTCAATTAACATTTGCCAGACTAAACAAACGACGGCTGCCAATTTCACGGATTCACCTGAGATTAAAACGTTTGCTTGTGATTGCTGAACCGAAATTAGTGCATTATTTCAATTTAAAATTTATGAAAGATTTAAATTTAGTCGTTTTCATGGCAGTTATGTTGCAGTGCCTCATCCAACCACAAAAGAAGGTCGTTTATATAGTAGTATATCATTGTTCAATAATGCGCTCAGATAGCTGCTAGACTAGACATCAAACTATCATACCGTTCTATCATAGGACATTCCACAAATACGGACGAAGCGTTTTGCTTCCACAGTCATTGTGCAAACTGCAAAGGAATGGAAATCCTTGCCTGAGTCGGTGTTTCCTATAGAGACCCATATTGGGTCTACCAAGTCGCGAGTGAAAAGGTATCTTCTAGGCAAGATTGCTTCATCGTCGAACACATCGTCGCTTACCAACAGGTGACATGGTGGTCAAATGTTTGCCTATCTTGAATAAAAAAAGCTAGCAGGTGCTATGTTGTCTTAGAATAAGCATTGGTACACAATACCCTACAAGAAAATCTATCATAGTTCATTTTGTTGCAGGTAACGTGTTCGTAATAGCAGCAATTTTATTAGAAAGGCACCTCCGCAGTGCCGCAAACCACCTGATCCTCTCTCTTGCCGTGGCGGACCTGCTGGTGGCCTGCCTCGTGATGCCTTTAGGAGCCGTGTATGAGATCGCCCAGCGCTGGACGCTGGGGCCTCGACTTTGTGACATGTGGACGTCGGGGGATGTGCTATGCTGCACTGCTTCTATATTGCACCTCGTTGCTATCGCTTTCGATAGGTACAGTTTGCTTAATAGTCTTAATACTGTCGAGTTATTCAAAATACACCCTTCAAAATATAATAATTTATATAATTTCACTTAAATGTACTTACATAGGTCATTCCAGATATAAGTATAATATCAGTTAAATGAATCGTTCCTGTTTCATGAAAGAACATTCAGTTTATACTTCGTGTACGTAAATAGGATAAACTATAGACACTTCCACATAATATAAGTTTTTGCAGCTGTAGCAAATTGTTATTAACGACTATAATTTTCGTTCAAAGGTATCGGGCTGTGACAAACATTGACTACATCCATTCGAGGACGCCGCGGCGATCGCTTCAGATGATAGTGTGCGTGTGGACTGTTAGCATCGGAGTGTGCATAGCTCCGCAGTTGGGGTGGAAAGACCCCGACTGGAACCGCCGCGTGTCAGAGGACCTGCGGTGTGTCGTGAGCCAGGACATTGGTTACCAAATATTCGCGACGGCGTCGTCGTTTTACGTGCCTGTGCTAATAATTCTAATACTTTACTGGCGGATTTACCAAACCGCGAGAAAAAGAATACGTCGGCGGCGAGGCGCGACGGCCAGGGGCGGGCCGCCACCCGTGCCGGCGGGCGGGGCGCTCGTGGCGGCCGGGGGCAGCGGCGGCATCGCGGCCGCCGTCGTCGCCGTCATCGGCCGCCCGCTGCCCACCATCTCGGAGACCACCACCACGGGGTTCACGAACGTCTCCTCGAACAACACGAGCCCCGAGAAGCAGTCGTGCGCGAACGGCCTCGAGGCCGATCCGCCGACCACCGGGTACGGCGCCGTCGCCGCCGCCTACTACCCGACGCTGGTGAGGAGAAAACCGAAAGAGGCGGCGGACTCCAAGCGAGAGAGAAAAGCGGCGAAAACTTTGGCAATAATAACCGGCGCGTTTGTGGCGTGCTGGCTCCCGTTCTTTGTTTTGGCGATATTGGTGCCGACGTGCGACTGCGAGGTGAGCCCGGTGCTGATGTCGCTGTCGTTATGGCTCGGCTACTTCAACTCGACGCTGAACCCGATCATCTACACGGTGTTCAGCCCCGAGTTCCGGCACGCGTTTCAGCGGCTGCTCTGCGGGCGCCGCGCGCGCCGCCGCCGCGCCCCTGCCCCCTAGATTCACCCCTCCCGACTGACCGAGTCTATAGTTCACACCTTATGTTACCTTGTTACATTTTCAGAGATATATTTACACCCCTTTATTTTTTGTACGTGATTAATGTTAATAACGAAACCTGTCTAGTTAATAAATCACAAATTCTCTTTATTCATTATTTTTATTTTTACCTCGCTATCTTTAATAAGTATCAACATTGTATATTTATACAAGAGAGCATTGCTCTCATTAGGTAGGTTTGGTTTTTATGTCATATAGTTAAACGTTTGAACGCTATCTCTCCTGATGGAAAGCAATGATGCGGCTGAAAATGTGGCATGCTTTTAAATTGATCATAGCATTATTGTTATACCTTTTATTTACCTTTATTTAGGGATATGAAATCATTTTTTATTGCCTACGCCCCAATATCTTCAATTTAGGTAGAGTCTGGTAAATGATTGTCTCTCTACTTCAAGTTGCACCCTGTTCCACTAAGTTCAACTATAAGTTAAACTACAACAAAAAACGTCCAATTATTTCAACTTTTGATATTTTTTATAACAGTAGAACTTACTAGACAATCTTGATCCTATAAGTTCAACTTTCTATTTAAATAACATTTTAATTTAAAATTTATTAAAAATAAAAAAATATAAAATTATTATTATTTTATTTATTACATTTATATTAATTTAAATTTTTTAATTTAAAAATCATAAATCATTTATTCACAAAAATTTTGGGTTAGGGTGGCACTGAGGAAAAACGAATTAGAAAATTTTAGCTTATAATTTAGGCTAGGGCAGTCATCAATAAGTACGACGACGAGCGAAGCGAGGAGAAGTGGTTAGGTTTCTTGAGACCACAATGCGCGAGCCGAGCAAGCAAAGCGAGCGTGCCGCGGCAGCGGCCGGCGAAGCGCCAGAAAAACGTATTTTATATGCTTATACAAATTACAGATGCAGTAATTTTTATTTCCGATTGTTTTAGTTCCGATCGTTGAACTTAGTGGAAATAAAATGTCCATTTATTTCAACTTTACTATTAGGTACAATATTATTTTTAATTAGCACAAAGTTGAAATAATTGGACTTTTTTGTCCAATAAGTTCAACTGGTTGAACTTAGCGGAACAAGTCCAATTTTTGGGAGAAACGCAATTTTTTTCAAAGATAAATCTGTATCTCCGGGTGTAGGTGTAATTGTACAAGTGTAGAGGGTTCAAGTTAAAAAAATATTCTTAATAAAACTTAAAAAAGTTAAAAAAAGAAGTATGCCATACTTTGGTCCCTTTATACCTTGATTACAAAGTTAGGCCTATAATAAAAACGAGCTAACTTACATAAATATGTACTTAATCACGGCCCTAGAGATCAAACTTTTAAAAGGTTATAAAGAAGAAAATAAGCTTTTATCCAGAAGTACTATCCTGTATTCAATTCCCCAGAGCAGTGGCCAAACGAAAACTTGAAAGGTGAAATGGTAAGTAGTTATTGCTTTATATGGTGCTATCATGTAAGTAATGTAAATAACCAACATAATAGCTGTTTTATAAATGGGGTATAATAGCAAATGGCACTGTCTTTATATATTAGTGTATGATAGTCTATGTAATATCTCGGGACTTAATTGCGCTAAAAAACTAATTTGACTTACCTCGACGTTAAAAGTAGTTTTTAGCGTGTTCGAATCGCGAAAGTTTAAATGCTACAATTAGTGTATGATTTTTACTTGCTTGTTATGAATGGGTTGTCCAGGTGTCAGGATTTTTGATCGTAAGACAACAATCGTTCATCCTGATCAATCCTGACACTTAGATTGACCTCTTATCCATAGGTACAACAAAAAACGAACAATCGTGTAATTTACTTAGAAAGATGTTGCAGCAAGATATTATACATAGAAACCAAATTAAGGAAATTGCCTTGAACTCTTGAATTTGCTAATAAAGAAGAACGAAACTGCAAGAATCATCCACTGAAAGTATAACAACTGTAAGTACTGTAAGTAATGTTTCAGAAAATGCCGACTCTATAGTAAATACGCATGTACCTACCGATATTCTTTACTATCAAGCCGCTCTCGTAAGTATGATGGAAAAATCGTGTTCTCGGCTTCTCGAGAAATTTCCTAGCACACTTTCGTACGTAACTATGTACAGCTCGACCAGATTCTGCGAAATTCGTTACTCTACAGCTGTCGGCAAAGGATGAAGCTTGCATTTCGATTTCCAGATGCCGTAAGGAAAACATACTTAGCCTATATTTGAAAATATTTGAACCAAGCTAAACTACAATAACTTGTTGTTTTTTTAACAATTTTTTCCATTAGCATTTGACTAGAAAAAATGCGTTTTATTAGGACCTCAGAGTGTCATTTAACGATGGAAAGGTCCATATCTTTAATGTGCCATTAGATTCCATGCTCGCCTTTATATGGCTATGGACGAACAATAACCTTTTTATTATTATTACCAAGAGATAAGTTCAGTCGTTTAGCCTTATCATTGCCGAATAAACGGTACATTTCATTAGCACTTAACTACAGTCTATTTAAATTTAATTCAGGACAATTTGTTTGGTCTATTTGAAAAGACTCTGATTTTACAGCGCGTCGTGCGCCTCAGATAAATTTTACTGCAAAGTCAGTTGTATTAAATTTATTCTCGCAGGTGAAATATCGAAAGCGAATTATGACGCTATAAAATTGATATCGCCGGCAATTAATAACGGTATGATATAGCAGCATCGCTTTTAACTGGAGTTATTGACAACAATTTCGCATACCTAGAATCAACAGCAAGCTGTTACTCGTCGATTAATCTAGGTCAACAATTCACTATTGGAGCTTGATTGCTTTTAAACAAATGGCTATCGATTGCACGAAACCACTAGTCATTTAATGTTTCGACAGAACAATGAATCTGTAGTAACTCCGGGACGACGCAATTTCATTAAAATAAAACGTTCTGAAAACAAATTTCTCTTAACATCTATCGTCAAATCCGCTAGGTAAACAAAAACGCATTAAAGCTAATGTTATAGCAATAAAAAGCTACGCTCAGTCGACTTTTCCCGGTGAATGTAGCTGAATTAAGACTCATTACTCCGTTAAGCTGGGTTCACAATATAGCTGGTTCTATTGTGCTATAGTTAATCCGGTGGACTGGCCATCCCGCACGGAGGCTGGCTGGATATGCCCGGCTTTAGAAGCCTGAACCCTCCACTCATAAGTTGCGCGCACACTGGAGCGAGCACAATACAATCGTTGAATTGAAATAGATAAAATCCCTCAATGCACTTTTTAACGTTAGATATAAAGAACGTAAAAGCTATCCGATTTCATCCATATAGAATATCTATTATATTATATCTACTTTCTACTTAATTGAATATCAAGTAAGTTGTATAAGGTTTTTATGCGCTCATTTATTAGAGAAGCTTAGAGGTTAACCGGTTTTAACAAACTTTTATAGATAAAAGTCTTCATTATGATAAGGACTTTGTGTTTACTTTATCTATACACACGAATGATCTTGAGAACAAATCTAATACCTTTAAACGAGCAATTCTTTTAAATATGTATGTATGAATCTGAACCCCAGGAACGGCTCCAACAATTTTAATGAAATTCGGTATGCATGGGGATTCGGGGGCGATAAATCGATATAGGTTTTATTTTTAGAAAAAGTCGATTACAATTAAAAAAAATAATAAACACATACAGTCGAATTGATAACCTCCTTTTTTGAAGTCGGTTGAAAAACCGAGCAAAGCTCGGTCATCCAGGTACTTACTATACTACTACCATAATATGTATCTTCAGTTAAAAATAATTTCCAATTTTAGTAAAATACCAACTTCAATCACCATGAACTTCAATGTACGAAATCATGGGGAGAACCCTTTCCAACAAAAACAGTTTACTATTGGACCAGTTATGTAGGTAGAGATCGTTTTATCTAAAACTGAACGCCTGACGGCATCAAAAATGTAGACTTCGAATTTTCTTAGTGTCAAATACTAAATTGTGTGACAAAATTGGTAGAGGATCCCCTTCAGACCCATTCGCAGTTATCTGCCCGTTACCTCCCCTTAACTTTGTAATTGATAACCAAGTTAAGTAGTTCCGTGTACCGTAACGTTTCTATAGCGGAAATGTCTGATCACCATAAATCTAGTAGCAAACTTCAAGCCGCAACTTTGCACATAAACAAAGTTGGGCTGACTTCCTCCCGCCCTAGAGTTTAACTATGAGTTACCTAACTCAATTATGGGATGCTCCGAGATAACTTAGAGCTGTATTGATTTAGAACTTAAAAGTTATAATTGGGTCTGATAATTAAACAACAATAATGGAATAAATAATAATGGTTCCAAAATAAGGCCGTGAGCTGTAAAATTTTTATTTTCCAAATCTAACACACAGGTTAGGTTTAGGTTTAAAGATATTTATTCTCATATAAGATACTAGCCGGGCCCCGCGGCTTCCCCGATATTATCAAGTTAAAAAGTAGCCTATGTGTTAATCCTAGGTAAAAGCTATGTACATTCCAAATCCATTCAGCCGTTAAAGCGTGAAGAGGGAACAAACATACTTACACACACACATACAATCTCTCGGATTTATAATATTAGTAGGATAAGATATACATCACTTCCATGAGAAAATTAATTAAAAGAAATTATAATACGTTTTACTTTATATAAATGAAACAGCTTGACTCACGATTTGAGGTCGACTCTTGCGACCTAGGTTTCGGGGATGTCTGATCCCCATTATCAGGCGAGTTCACGACGGAAGGTCAAATACAATAATATATAATACGTTTGTCGTCACTATTTAGCAAAAAACTAAAATAACAAACCAAAATTCAACCGAATCAATCATTCATCATTCCGTCCAGCGCAGTAGCTTTCGTACCTACATTAAAACAGCTGACTTTAAAATAGTGACTTGTCTGCTAGAACAAGCTGGTAAAGTCTCTTTTTGAATGCGGTGAACGGGTTTTTATTTTTTTTATCTGAGGGTAATTTATTTAAACAGTCCGCACCTTTAAAAGTCATCATTGTTTTGCCATAGTTCGGTCGAGTCTTCGGCAATACAATATAAATACCGCGGCGATTGCAGACAGAGATAGCATACATTTTAGTGCTGTCAAGTTAGTTAGAACTTAGATGTCTATGCAAGCTTAGTCGAGTATGTAATTGGTGTTGACTAAAAACACGCGCCTATCTGTTTCTGCTATTCATATTTTAATTGATAAACTAGCTTGACAGCACTAAAATGTATGCTATCTCTGTCTTATGTTTCTATTATGTAAGAGACAGGGATAGTTTAAATTTAATTTAGTGAGTGTACATCAGAATCGAGGCCATTATATTTAAGGTTAGATTAAAACACCGACTATATGGATGCAAGTTAATCAGAACGATTTAATCCTTATGATTGAGTCTTGTATTAATGCCGATCAGACTGTCCCGGTTCCAAACCCTAACAATTATCTCCAATTACCCATGCCATTACGGCAAGAATGCCTCGCCCTTGACGCGTTTCAAACAATTCACCATAAACTTCTAATACATCCAAACTATTATTACTCAATTAATACACTTTAACTACCTGTTACAGAAACTCACTAACTGTTCACACGTTTGACGTTTATTAATGAAAGTAGGTTACAGAACATATCCAATAAACTTCAGTATGTCAGTGTCAGCCAAGATATTGAGGAAACTAAGCGGGTATTTAATCTGGACGGATATTAAATAATAATATAATGTTAGCACCTGCTACTTTCGCTTTGGGAGGCAATATTGTAGGAAAGAAGGTTCTAGTTTGTTGGATGCTGTCGAGTCTTGACGTAATTGCAAATTTTCAAGTAGTGCTTGGAAATATTAACAGTGTATATAAATACAAGAAAAATAATTATCTATAACAGATATAGTAACAACATAAGATTACAATCACCGGACTTGTTGTTAAGCAGCGATCTCTTACAGACCACCTAAGGATAAATTAATAACAAAGCAAAAAAAAACACAAAAATCTCCAAGAATATGAACAAAATCCTTGATGGACAAAATCTATGTGTCTAACCAAAATCTTAATACAAGTTTTGTACGGAACTCTCGGTACGAATCAGAATCGCATTTATCCGTTTTTATTTTTAACCAGAAGTGTTGTAATAAAGTGAAAGAAACACACTCACGGCAATCCATCAGACGGCACAGCATTATCTGTACAATACTATAAAACGGTTGTTTATAGCCATAATAATGAATAATTAATATATGTATAATTATCCCTTTGACCTTCCCGTTAGGTGCGCGTCCGCTTTCTAAGCAGGGGTATCGGGTTCGATTCTCGGTGGGAATACAAGTTTCCTCCTGAAAGTGCTTCTGGTTCTGGGTCTGATTGTGTTTGTGATGTGAATGTTTCCGGCATCTACGTACAAGTCATTGAACGTAGTCTGGAGAAGTGAGTGTGAAAGCTTGGATGCTCATGTTATTCTCTAAAGAATCGGATTCTAAGCCTATTCTAAACCAAAAGTGTTTACCGCCCTCAACCACATTATCACTAGACACCATATTAGCTGGTGTCGTAAGTGTCGTAACGCTAAGATGGCTCAGTCAAACCAATACTAAGACTATTCTTTCATATATGAGTAGCTACACAAAATGTACACATACTTCCTCAAGTACAAATAATACCGTATGCCAACTCATTGTGTAAGTACAAGTCTAGAAACACAGCTATTGCCCTACCTCGGGTGATCAATCACCAGCCCTTCGTTTGGCTTCGGCGTAATATCTACGAAATTTAAGGGCATCGTAAAGCTTGGGGCACACTGGTGGCGCCGATAATGTTGCATAGCGAAATAGACGGAAGTAGCAACGGCATTAAGGTCATAGAATTATAATAATATTATATATCGAAAAGTTTTTTTTTTTTTTATTCAACCACACAAGGTAAAGTTATCCCTACATTGCTTTAAATATTACTAAGTATTAATACAAAAACATCGCTTGAACTTGGTAATGTGTAATGGGGTCTTAAAAGATTTGAAAAAAATAAATACAAATAGGTATGTTTTTTAACATTAAGTATTTATCATTAAATTCAGAAAGGATACGTCAACTTGTGCCAATCGCCCAAACTGTATTGCGATGGCAATCTGCTGCTGCCTCGTGTCTCGCCCCATATCCCACAGACGCCGTCCTAAATCAGCCACAAACTTCTTTGCTTCGGAACACCACACCCCGCCACCTGCACAGCAAACGGCACGAACTCGTAAGCCATTTCCTAGGCAGTATACTTGTGGTGCTTACCTAGCGCGGTACAGACCCTCACTGGTATAACATAGACTATAGGAATTGTTTTTGAAATGCGTTAAATACTTATCAAGTAAAAATGTTGGCAATCAAATCTTATATCTATTTTGTTTCAATAGCATTAGCTATTTTTAGGTCGGTAATAATTTTAAAATATATAGATATATGTTTAGGTAGATTCGTGGTCCTAATTATGAATCTTAAAGATGTTTTTACATTATATTTTTTGTATTTCCAAGATTTATTTGCATCTCTTGAATTGTTTGAAAATCTGAGTAATTCTGTTTTCAAATCAAAACATAATGTTTTCGTAGAATCAATAAAATTATGTGTGTTTTAAAAGCATGCCATCCAGTCTATATAGAGCATATCATTCCTTGTGTGATTCATCGTGTGTACCTGCCCTAACTGGAACAAGAACTGAACTTTCCGCTCCATTTGCGAAATGAAGGCGGCATCGTACCCAAGTCTGGCATAAAATGAGAAACAGCCTGTATACATCAAAACATGATTCTATCAAATTCGATTTGAGGGTAAATGGAAATCCTAAGTGGGATACAATAACAGACTGGTTTATAGCGCAGAATGCTCTCCGTATTTTCTCTGCGCTTACATTTTGAACGTTGAAGAATTGTCTTAGTTTGACTTAGTTGAATGCTTGTTAAATGGCTTGTTTTCTTTTTACCCGACTGCGCTAAGCAAAGGAGGGTAATGTGTTTATCGGACTATTTATGTATATGTGTTTGTTCCTTTGTGGCGTTCTAGAGACCAAACGTTTGGGCAGCAATTTTGATGATGCTTACGTCAATTTGTGTTAATTTTGCATGTACATAGCTTTTTCCCTAGAATTAACAGATAGGCTACTTTTTAACTTGATCAACGCGAGCGAAGTCGCGGGGCACGGCTAGTTATGATATAGGTATAAATATGACCATTTAGGAATTATAGCGACTTAAAGTTGGTTAGAAATCATACTTATTTAAATTTTAATAATACTTATAAAATAGTAATCAAAAATACTCTGAAGCATATTTTCTAGTAAAAATTACTCGTTGCGTTTTTTTTTCAAAATAAGCCTGTTTTAACAAATAACAAGACTCAATTATACTAATATTACAAAGAGGTAAAGATTGTAAGTTTGTAAGAGTTAATCTCTGGATCTAATGAAACTATTTTGAAAATTCTTTTACCAATAGAAAGCCACGTTATTTGTGAGTGTCATATGCCATGGTTTTTTCGGGCGACGCCAGTCAGTTCAGCTAGTCTTTTATATAACAATAACTTTAGTTACTATTTAACTCAATATGTCGATCTAACTAAATATTATGTGGTCGATACAGTTAAATTTTTTAAACACCAATAGTCTAGATACTAACTACTATAATTAAGCACAAGCAGAGCTTAAAAAAAACCGACTTCATCGCCTATATTTTGGATTTTAGCTGATTTTCTCAAATAGTTCTAAATCAATTTCGATAAAATTTATATGAGACCCCCTAGAAGTATGTTCTACCAAACGAAAAAATAATCATCAAAATCGACTCATAATTGGTGGAATAATCGCGGAACAGAGTGGAACTCATTGCCTGCGTCTTTGTTCCCTAAACGATATAATCTGGGTGTCTTCAAGTCTAAAGTGAATAGGTACCTTCTAGGCAATCTTGCCACATCTTCGGCCACATCATTACTTTCCATCAGAGGTGAGATAGTGGTCAAATTCTTGCCTATTCTGCATAAAAAAGGTAATATTATATAATACTTGTTTTCTTGTTGGATTTACAAAACCCTTCTTATTACTAAGTGAATAATGATTGTTGTCACAATTAGCATAAGAAAGTTAGTAGATAACCGCAAAGATACATTTTTCTCAGTGTACTCTTATTCCCTGATTTACTCTCCAGCCTTATTTACCTTCCCCAATCTCTGCTCGGGATTAAGACTCCCATAAACCTTTATAGAGCAAATACGCGGTATCGTTTGGCATGTTTGTTCAGTCAGTTGTGGTGAATTTAATAGAGATTAAAGCTGTGCGATAAGCATTTGAAGATTAATTTAATTCATTACTGTATAATTTCCATGGTTGTCACACTTCTATTACAAATGAGCTGCTTCGTAGATATTGGTATTGTAGGTTTTAAATTTTAAGTAAATAATAATTTGTTGCTAGTAGTCACGTTTAATTTTTTTACTCATAGTAAAATAAAATGTTATATATAGTAATATAATTATCATCATCATCAACATCTGCTCATTGGCTGGTTGTGATTGTTTGTGTGATGTGAATGTTTTCAGCACCCACGACACAAGTCATCGAACTTAGTGTGGGGCTGTGAGTGTGAAAGTGTTTATGTTTTATGTTTATGTTTATCTCAACGACAAGAAGTCCACTGCTGGATAGATGCCTCCCTCAAAGATCTCCAAAAAGAACGGTTGTTAGCGGCCTGCATCCAGCGTCATCCCGCGACTTTATTACGTCCGTCCGCCTTGTGTGCGGTCTTTCGACACAGCGCTTACCAGTCCGTGGCCTCCATTCGAAAACCTCATAATTATGAATATTATAAAATTAAATATAATATTATATTATTCTAACTGCCCGTTGGCTTAGTTCGGTACGCGTTCGCCTTCTTAGCAGGGGCATTGGGTTATTCCAGGCGGGAGCACAAGTTATCTCCCCAAGGAAAATATATGTTCTGGTTGTGATTGTGTGTGTGATGTGTGTTTTCGGCACCCACGATACAAGTCATCGAACTTCGTGTGGGGCTGTGATTGTGAAAGCGTTTATTTTTTTTTAGTATAATAACAAGTGTTGGTTAACTATCAATATTTAGAGCATTATTCTCAACTACCAGTGGCCGTAGACATGTTTTCCGATTCCGTGAAAAAGTGACGTAAATCGAGAAGTGACGTGACATGAAATTGACATTTGTTGTACTCGATTTGTCGTACTTAAATTAGTGACAACATTAGATTTTTTTTTTTTTAATTATTTCATGACCATGGATGCATAGTCCTTCAGTCGAAATATTAAACAAATATTAACAATTTCTACTCTTCATAATAAAAGTCTTAGTCATAAGTCACAGTCAAAGTCAAGTAGTCAGTCATAGTCAAGTCATGCCCTAGTAAAGTGGTAGAAACTTTACTAGAACTTCTGTTGGAGTTTTGGAGCGAAGGCGAAAATCACGTTTTTCAACTTTGTATGACTTGCCTACACTTATGCACATTTACTAAGTATTAACGGTTAATAATCCACCATTATTACACATTAACACTCGAAGAATCACAGGTTTTGGAAAATTATACAAAATCAACAACGCCATTTTTTCACGTTCGCGGCAAAACCCTCACAACATTAGATAAAAATCTAATGTTGCCATTAATGTGTAGTTGTGTTGGTTATAATTCTGACTGAAAGCCTTGTCCTTACGATTTATGTATAGACTTGGATTATGGATAACAAATCACTACACTACGTAATGGCAGTGTTAGGAAACATAAAATAATAAATTGTGTGAGAACAGAATGCTTCCGGTACCATTCCTTCTCGATCTTTACGAAAATATATAAAAATATCGTTTATAGTCGTCAACTTTCGACGATTTTGCCCAGTGCACGTTTTGCCAAATCCTATATAAAGTGCAGTATAAATTCTGTTACTAAATGTACATTTGTTTCCAAAACTCCAAAGCAGAGCTTGAGCTATCTAAAGTTACGACGACAATCGAAGTGACGAGCGTGCCGCCAGCGGCTGGCGCAGCGCCCGAAATTAAGTTTTCTATAGAGAATTTTCCCTAATTATTAAAAGTTAAACATTTTGAAAGTATTAAAACAGTTCATCAACATTGTCAGTGATAAAATAAAAATGAATTGGGTGGTGTAGTCGCTCAGCGACAAAGCCCTTAAATAAATTTAAAAAAAAAGAATATGAAATAGATTTTAGACCGTCGAGTAATATACCTATATAAATAATTATAAATGTTTGCGTTAATAACTTATACGGGGATATTTACCATCTATTTCGTTGGTTGCGAGTTCTAATATTTCAGCATCGTTGCAAGTCCCATGATAACGAAGAAGCTGGAGTAGTGCGGGTAGATAAATATATATTTTATTGATTTATTTTATCAAACATTTATAGTGCCGTATCAGTAATTAATAATCAATTACTTTAACAATAATAAGCCACAAAGTGGAGTTGTCTGAAAATTTCGGAAACGTCCGAGATTAACGATAGCCTAGTACGTAACTGGTACGTAGCTGAAAATTCAAGAGGTGGAGGTGGCAATACATTAATAAATTGAACAAGAGAAAAGAAAATGTAGCAGATAAACTCTTTAAATAAAGCTTCCCCATACTTTGCTGATGATACAAAACTGTACAGCGCTGTGGCGACGTGCCAATCGACAGTTGAAACTATTTTCAAAAGATAACTTAAACTTTGCTCTACAGAAGTGGCACGAAGATTTAAAAGGGTTTGTCGATATCTTATTTTTACTCTCTGCTGCGCACAAGATAATGCAGAGTTGAATAAAGCTTTGTTCGACGAAAAACTTAACGGACCAACGGGTTTGATGATTGAGATATAAAACGTGTTGATACGAGTGTATTGTTCATTAAGGTGGATAGATCTGATGAATGCGATTGGTTTACGTCAAATTTTTAACCATCGAACTACTAATGTATGAAATTTGGGTCCGAGCTCAAAAGTTTCTAAGGAATATACGAGTTATATAATTTTTCGTATAACTTACTTAGTATCATCATCGGCCCATTATGTTTCAACTGCTAGAACTTAACCTTCTTACTATGATATAGTCAAGGCACTTATACGCATTGCTGACCAAGTGCGGTTTGGTTGATGACATTAGTCCTCGAGTTTTGTAATCTTGGGAATGCCGCGCGGCTTCTACACGACTTTTCATTCGTGAAAAACATTGGGCCAAGCGGGATTTGATACAGAGAGTAGGATTTAAAGTCACATGTCCTGCCGTTCAGCCACACTCGCTCTACAACAGCTCTCACTCACAAGTTACATATAGTTAAACCTAATTCGCCGTTGTTCACAATCGTTAGTTTCAAATTGAGCTGAAATTCTATGTTGGAGTTTCACGCATGCAAACAAAAACAAAACAAAATATATTCACACGGAAAGAAGGTACGAGGTAACACATAAAAAAATACTTTCGACTTGAGTACCTTCTTTTTTGTGAAGTCGGTAGAAAATACAATAGAAATTGTTAAATAAATAAAATTAAAATCTGTATTACAACATCAATCCAGTCGAACTGGTTCTAGAATTTTCTAGGTATCTATTGTATAAACTTAAGCTAATGTAAATTAATTTTCATAGTCAATTATAACAAAACATTGAACCATTTAACTGTTAAACAAACAAACGAGTCCAACGAAAAACCCTTAATTAAAATTTTTAAAATGTATCCGAACTCGGAAACATTACTCACGCCGAGATTAAAAACTCCATTTGTACGGACCAGCGTAACGCGTGACGATAAACCTTAATTACTAAATTAATCACATTAATAGTCGCATTACGTGCTCGTTATATGCGTAATTTAATCATTACACCGCGTACAATTTAACCCGCACTCACCGCAAAATATATTCTATACTATATAGTTATAGGATATAGGAATATAGGATTATTATAGAGGTAGCGTATGTAGAGCAGCTTTTCGTTCCACTCTACTTAATTACTTGTATTTTTAACAAGCTGTGCCCAACGATTTCACCTGTGATAATAATGATGTATGAAAGAGAGATCAGTTTAATGCATGAAGACTGATATAGCTACTGCTATATCAGTCTTTTTTTATACTAGATAGGCAAGCATTTGACCGTTATCTCTCTTTATATCAGTCTTTATGAATTAAACTGATAGCTACTGCTATATCAGTCTTTATGAATTAAACTTATAGCTACTGCTATATCAGTCTTTATGAATTAAACTGATAGCTACTGCTATATCAGTCTTTTTTTTTATACTAGATAGGCAAGCATTTGACCGTTATCTCTCTTTATATCAGTCTTTATGAATTAAACTGATAGCTACTGCTATATCAGTCTTTATGAATTAAACTTATAGCTACTGCTATATCAGTCTTTATGAATTAAACTGATAGCTACTGCTATATCAGTCTTTATGAATTAAACTGATAGCTACTGCTATATCAGTCTTTATGAATTAAACTGATAGCCACTGCTATATCAGTCTTTATGAATTAAACTGATAGCTACTGCTATATCAGTCTTTATGAATTAAACGTATAGCTACTGCTATATCAGTCTTTATGAATTAAACTGATAGCTACTGCTATATCAGTCTTTATGAATTAAACTGATAGCTACTGCTATATCAGTCTTTATGAATTAAACTGATAGCCACTGCTATATCAGTCTTTATGAATTAAACTGATAGCCACTGCTATATCAGTATTTATGAATTAAACTTATAGCTACTGCTACATCAGTCTTTATGAATTAAACTGATAGCTACTGCTATATCAGTCTTTATGAATTAAACTTATAGCTACTGCTATATCAATCTTTATGAATTAAACTGATAGCTACTGCTATATCTGTCTTTATGAATTAAACTGATAGCCACTGCTATATCAGTCTTTATGAATTAAACTGATAGCTACTGCTATATCAGTCTTTATGAATTAAACTGATAGTTACTGCTATATCAGTCTTTATGAATTAAATTGATAGCTACTGATATATCAGTCTTTATGAATTAAACTGATAGCTAATGCTATATCATTCTTTATAAATTAAGCTGATAGCCACTGCTATATCAGTCTTTATGAATTAAACTGATAGCAGTAATATCAGTCTTTACGAATTAATTTAAGCTACAAAGAAAAGATCTCTTTCGAATTTACTATATTAGTAATATATTTTAGCACAGAGCGAGCGCTAAGCGCGAGCAAAACTTCTCCGTTTCAGCTTGGGCAAAAGCTTGCTTTCGTGTGTCCGGATTTTCAGTTGTTCTTCTCTACAGGTCGCATTTCTCAACAGATTTACGTGAAATTTTGTAAGCAGGTTTGATAATTATATAGATTTTTTTGTTGATTCAGTTTCTGGAACTAGTTCAAAATGGTGAAGATATGGGGGTAGAAACACTAAAAAAACATTATTCCGCCATTTCGAAAAATACGCGAGGTCTCATTTAGGAATAATTGAAACGCAAGCAAAGCTTAAAAAACCTCGAACTATATTTCGGTTTTGGCTTGACCGATTTTGATAAAATTTATATGGGACCTCTGAAGTATACTCTACCAAACAAAAAAATCATCAAAATCGATTCATAATTGGCGGAGATATTGCGTAACATACATACAAAAAAAAACATACAATCGAAATTGAGAACTTCCTTTTTTGATGTCGGTTGAAAATACATTCAGCTCACAGAGCCACTAGTATCATCGGTAAATATTTAATTTCCGGAAAATTACTAACGTTTATATTCTAAGCAATTGCTGCAGTGGTTAATACCCCCAGTTAAGTCCAAAATCGCCACATTGCTATAAAAGCCAGTGTAAACCAGAGCTCTATTTCGTAACTCAAGAGATAAGGGGATTTATTTCGCTAATTAGGAACACCCCCTCGCCGCCGGTCATACTTTTGAAACAAACAAACGCATTCACACTCACAGCCCCACATTGTTCAAAGACTTGTATCGTGGGTGCCGGAAACATTTACATATCACACACACAATCACACCCAGAACCAGAAGCATAAATAACCTTGGGGAGGAAAATTGTGGATCCTGTGATCTGATGTGATCCTGGAATCAAGCCCAGGTCCCATGGTGCAGAGGGCAGATCAGTTGACGACCCAGTTGGCGTATTGGGCAAGTGCCCAATACGCCAACTGGGTCGTCAACTGATCGTCACTTTATATACCAACACTCGTACTTGATTATAGCAGGGATTCTCATTAGTATTTAGATGTTTTGATTACATAGTTACATAGGTGCGTACATACCAAATGCACTTTTTTATGCTAAATACAAGGTGAGATAGTGGTCAAATGCAGCATTTGACCACTATCTCACCTCAAGTGATAATGCGGCAGAAGATGTGACTAGCTTGCCTAGAAGATATGGATGGTGGAATTAACTCATGTAATTCCTGCGCACACTCTCTTAAATGCAAACGATAGAATACCGATACGCTTGCGACCATACGTCGGTGACCGCTCGTCGGTCAACTACATCTAGGTTTCTATTAAAGCAAATGAAAAAAATCGAAAACAAATTCAGAAAAACCCTCTTAAAGACCTTTTATAATGTTTATAGGTCACTAAGTTGTTTTGTAACATAAATAATATGTAAATAGTGTCGTTATATTATGTAACTTAACATTTGGAGGTTAATTTTGTGTGATCTTTTTCTTTTGATACTCGTAGGTAACTACGGCTAGGCGTAGCTATGAAAATTTTGATCAACATTTTCACTGCTACGCCCATCCTTAGATGATGACCTACACGTCCACACTAGATAAATTCAAAACTAACTTTGAATGTCTGTAACCTTTTCAACACAAAGCCGCTGAATCGAATCTCGAGGCTGAGAAATAATTGACATCACATAGTAAATTAAAAAAAGGGGTGGCACAGAATTGTCTGGTAAAACAATAAATAAGAGTTTCACTGCAACGTTTTTATTACCGTTAAATTGTGCTAATAGAGCAGTTTGGGTTGCAATTTTATTAGACTCAACGCAGTATATTTATGTTTTCTTAACTGAGGCCGATTTTCAAGGCCGCATTTAAGTTAATATTACACCTACAATTAAATTCTAACACTAAAGTTATTTACATTTAAAACTATGTTTTAATCGAGATCTAAAAATAAAACAAATATATCGATCTCATTATGTTGTCTAAATAAATAATAATATCTTGGACCAACGATTGCCTTAATTCTCTAAGACTGACCTAAAATTTAAAACCATTTTTATTTTTTACACTACAAAAGAGCTATATATTTATACTACAAGCCACCGAACTTAAATGTAATTAAAATATAATAAAGCTGTTTAAAAACACGAAGTAGTTCATTCCACCTTTAAGTAAGGGTTTTTTAGAAATAGATGGAATGGAAAACCCGGTAGCGGTGAACGTGGATAACGGTGCATTAGTTTGGGCACACGACACGGTGAACCGTCTCGACACCGTGCGGTTCACTGCGTTTACCGCGATAACGTGTGCAAGGAAAAGACTAAACCAATGCAACGGAGTTCTACCACGAAAGTGAAAAATGGCGTGGTCGATTTTACATTATTAGCCAAAACTTATGATTCATTGAGTGTTTATGTGACATAATAGTGGATAATTAACCACAACATAAATCATCGAACTTAGTGTGGGCTGTGAAAGCGTTTATTTTTATGTTAATAGTATGTGAACGTGCATGACTATTGGCCAATTATACAAAGATAAAATACCGTGATTTTTGTTTCCGTTCCAAAATTCCAATTATAGTAACGTTTCTACTGTACTAAGGCATGACTGAAACTGCATTACTAGACCATGACTCTTTTAATCCACTGAGAAGACTCATATATATAATAAAGACTTATATATATAAATTTATTACTTGACACTGGCTAAAAGAATATATTTTTCAAATGTAAAATAAATATAACTGAAACGCAAGCAAAGCTTAAAATAAACCCGACTTCACCGCTTATATTTTGGTTTTAGCTTGATCAATTACGATAAAATGTATATGGGACCTTCAATGAAGTGTAACCTACCAAACAAAAAAAACACCAAATCAATTCATAATTGTCGGAATTACCGCGTAACATACATACAAAAAATTACAGTCGAATGGAGACCTACTTTTTTGAAGTCGGTTGAAAATTGAATGTTACATTGGCACGTTCTCTAACACTTCAAACATGATCGTCCTTTTATGTGGTCTAAATAAAAGCTTCACTTATATATATTATACTTATAGATATACAGTATTTATATGTGATTGACAGGTGCTGCTTTAGAAGTCAAATCCTTTCTCAAGTTAGGCATTCTGTCGCAGTTCTTTCTTACCTCTTGAACTGCTCGTTAGCTTAGTTAGGTGCTTATTCGCCTTCTAAGCAGGGGCTCTCAATAAGGGGGTATCGGGTTCGATTCCCGGTGGAAATACAAGTTTTCTCCCCAAAGAAAATTTGTGTTTCTGGTTCTGGTTGTAATTGTGTATGTGATGTGAATGTTTCCGGCACTCATGACACACGTCATTAAACTTAGTTATGATGGAACGTTAAGGGGCTGTGAGTGTGAAAGCATTAAAAAACTCTAACGGTAGGCATTCTGTCACAGTACATTCCCGTCTCTTGCCACTTAACACTTCTAAGGACCAAATTTGCAACTCTGCCAGCCATTTGCACAAACTTCAGACGGACAAACATCCATTACTCCACGCGATTGCCCCCTGAAAACGGGAGGGGTAGGGGAGAGTGAAAAACGAAAGGCTGGCTCGACAGCGGGCCCTGTAGACACCCTATTGATGCACATATTCTAGTCGTATATATAGCTACTATAATAAACTTAGTTGAGGTGTAAAACAGCCCTTTTACTACCGAATGTCTGCCGTTAATATCACTGGAGGCGCACTTTTATTTAATTTTACAGGGTGGCAGTAAAACATGTAATTACTAGAGCACGCATAACGCCGGCACTAGTTCGCCTGAAACGAGCTTTTGAATGCCTTTTTATGCTGTACTTTTCGCATGTAGATGAGAATATAAAAAAAGTAATAGCTGTGTGGGCGGTTATTGTTGGACATGGGTCGGAACATATGATAATCTTGACGCTATCGGTATCTTTTTATTACTTAGGGATGCTGTAAGCAAGGGCTTGAAGAGATAAAACGCATAATATTATAAACACGGATGCCGTTTTATTACAGTACGCCTTTTATGGTTGCAGAAAAGTAGACAAGCAAGACGGACGCGTGATGTTAAACGTCAAGTTTATCTGCAACTTCTGACGTTTTGATTTCTGCATGTATTTTAACGGTAACACATTTTATTCGTCTTTATTCATCGTGGTTAATTTAGTTAACAATAAAAATCAAATAATATGGCTCAACAGAATTAGCATTGCTAATAAGAGAAGCAAGAGAGAGGTTGCATTTGAGTGACCGTTGCACTTGAGTGGCCATTTTACTTTAAGCTCGGTGGCTTGTAGTGGCCACTTTTCTGTTGCTTGCTTGCTTGTTATATCGACCTGGGGACAGGATTTTTCAAGCCACCTGAAGGCATTCGATAGCGATTAGCGATTGTTGTCTCGTCTCGTCGTACGACTAACAACCGGAACCGACGGCTTAATGTGGCTCTCAAAGTACGGTAACACTCAGGTGAAAATCCCACAAAACTATTACCCATCCAACCACTGCATTTGCCGTGCGTTCCAAGGGTTGCCGTGTGTCTTTTGCTGTAATATGTTGATATTTTTAGTTTTGTTTTAGAAAATAGGCAATTGGCCCATAGATTAGCTCGCTTATAAAATTATCTTAATTACATTTTATGAAATTGTTCTTAACGTATATATAAAAATTGTTCTTAACATATGTATACTATTATTATTTTTAAACTTTCGCGATTCGAACACATACTACACGTTTCGGCCAAGTTGCATTGGCCATGGTCTCGAGCCAATGCAACTTGGCCGAAACGTCGAGGTAAATAAAAATAGTTTTTTAGCGCGATTAAGTCCCGAGATATTACCTAAACTATATGTATACTATGTCGATATATTGGGAAAGCCGGCGTTTGGCAGTGGATACTTTCCGGTTGATATCAACTATAGTATAAAGTAGGTAGCAGTACTTACGTCAAGATACACGATGGGGATCGGGGAGCCCAAGCCAAGACAGCCAAGAAGCTAGCGCCAAGATTCTCCAAATAGCCCTCGGTGCCCAGCCTAGGCAAGAGTGAACTAACAGTGGAGTAACCTACACCTGACGCCAAGATAGGTACAGATGAGAATACTGACTGACGATGAGAACTGAAAAGATACCAACTAGGTAAAACATTTGCACTATATAATTAAATTAAAATCAATCCAATTAAAAATTCATTTGAAAGTATATCCACTATGTGGAATCGGGAAATGCTGCCACACAAAATTAAACCGCAGCGCTTTCAAACTCATTGGCATTTATAGCCCTCGGGAATTGTGCACTGACATTTCAACGTTCACTAATACACAGGCAAAGTTAGTTATCTGAAGTTCTGTTAAGAGATATGAAAATAGCGATAGAGGTGGCACCACGCTTTGGTCATACCGCGAGCATATTGACGGAGTTGTGACATTCATACTCACTGTAATTTTGTACCAGCAATTTTTGATAATTTGTATGGAAATTCATACAAATATGCACTCAAAGTGTTGATTTTCTTCTCTCGGGGCAGAAACATCCCAAAAATGCTGCTAAAAGCGCTTGAAAAATATGCTAAAAATCATCTCAGCAAATTACTTCGTCATATTTGGACGAGTTAGGTACATAATATGTTATATGTTGTGTACCAAATATTAAATGCAGGTATACAGTGTAGCGTAATCTGCGAAGAAAAGGTCGTAAATGACGTTTCTAATTCTATGTGTTAAATTATGAGTATGATACATAAAAAATACATACAGTCGAACATAGAACCTCCTCCTTTTTTAAAGTCGGTAAAAATCAATTGTTCTGAGTTAGTCTCGCTAAAGCTCGAGAACGATTTCTTTTATTGTTGTGTTCGTAATTGTCAGGGCAGGTTTGTATATATTTTATTTAATCCACCTGAAATTGCATCCGCGCATGCGGGGCGCAAGCTGGGACGGATTGCTAGTCTAGCATAAAAAACGGGAACTGGATCCTCATAATCAAATATCTAGGATCGGCACGCTACGCTTCAATATCCAAATTAACTTTTGAGGAAATACCTCATCATTAGCACTTATTACGAGTATTCCCCTTGTAAAAAGTGGTAGAATGGCAACAGGTATGCTGTGATTGATCACCGCAGTGTGAATAATAGAGGGGAAGGCGTTCATTTATCACGGGCCGTCGGACACGACCTGACACCCGACGTCGGACATGGATTGGATCTAGTAGCATAATAGCCCGCTATTAGCATGTCCGGCAAGCTGTAATTACTAAGTTAATTGGTAATTGTCGATCTTGACTTCGACAATGAGTAAGTCACGCCACTAACCTTTTTATATAAAGACAAGTGTACTTGCAACTTCAACGCGTCTCTTGGAACGCTCTCGATACGCTATCACAATCACATCACACACACAATCACAATCAGAAACACAAATTTCCCAAGGAGAGAAACTGTTGTTCCCGTCGGGAATCGAACCCGAACTCGATTATATAGAAGGCGAACGTTTAACTAACTAAGCCAATGGGCAGTTCAAATAACAAGGAACTAAAAGATAATTGTAGCAGTATTTAAAAAACAAATCTGTAATTTAATCTGGCTCGTATATTTTTTGAGGCAACAATAAAAAAAGAACTATCTGTTTTCCTTATAGTACTATGAAGAGTTATGGCTTTTCTTAAGTTTGATTTTCTAGTTATATGGTTGAGCCACCAAAACACAATAAAACAAGTGGCAAAATCAATACTTAAGATTGAAAATGTCCCCGACATTATCTGGAAAACGGCTGTAACGATTTTCGCCAAGCATAGTTAAACACTGGATCAAGTCACCTTTCAAACAAAAAAAGTAAATAAAAATCCGTCCAATCCGTCCTACAATGCCACAAAGACAGTACACTACAAACTTGTATTTAACAACCTCTTTTTCGTTGGGGGGTTTTTTTTCTCTATCTTTGGCTTCGCAATCTTGTGAATTTAGCCAGTGTCAAGCTATACAACAATTTCTAATAAAACAAGCTATTAAGTACTCCATACAAGAATATTCTAATGACACATTTTCGACATAATATTACTAAATAAATACCAATCCTTATTTAGTCTACGATACCCATCGCTCAATAAATCATCCTAGAAGGGTTTCGTATCTTTTAAAAAAAAATTCAAACTTGTAGGTACATCAACTTTCCTATGTGACTACGTCTACCGTCCTACAGACTTTACCATGAAAGTAGCACTTCCGTGTAGCAATTCTAAAAAAGGGCTAATATTCTTTTGTATCTCGGACTGCTTTAATCAACTTGTCAGGTACATATTACAGTCAGCCTTATAAACAGCGGGTTTCGAGTTCGATCAGGCTGGTTTCGGTGGAAACAGAAGTTTTCTCCT
This sequence comes from Lomographa bimaculata, assembly GCA_948107665.1. Lineage (NCBI taxonomy): Eukaryota > Metazoa > Arthropoda > Insecta > Lepidoptera > Geometridae > Lomographa > Lomographa bimaculata. Next base: position 11,929,182 of record OX403589.1, read on the forward strand.
CCGGGGAAATTTGTGTTTCTGATTTTGGGTGTGATGTGAATATTTCCGACATCCACGACACAAGTCATCGATCGAACTTAGTGTAGGCTGTGAATGTGAAAGCGAATTTAGTACTAAATATTATAATTTACCTACGTTACAGTCGAACGACTTAATCTAGCCGATAATTTATTCATTTTTTTACACCCAAGTAGCAAAGCAGTTATTACTGCTACCTATTACTATTACGTATTGGTAGTGTAAACTAATAATTTTCTTAAGGAACTTGATATACAAAGCGCCTGTCCGCTTAGTATATTTTGTTACACTAGAGTCTATACAAAACGTCGGCAGCGCGGGGGAAGCGTCGCAGTCGCGTGCCCGTCGCGCGCCCGCCGTACGGAGGCGCCATACATTTTATCTTCACAGCGCCCGGGCAGCGGGCCTGGGGTGCTTTGTATATCAAGTCCCTTGCAGTCTTCTAGAAGTCTCAGCTGCCAAATCTTCAAATCAATCTCACAAAAAGGTATAATTATAAAGTGTCTATATTTATATCAAATATTTGTAGAAACATAATACAAAGTAACCAGTTCTAGGAGTATAAAAGTACTACGAAACAACGCAGTATTATCTATCTACACCAGGCAGTAATTGCAATTGTTTCTCGCTGAAACAATCACAAAACGTTATTCAACGGCAAACAAAGAACAATAACAACTACCTTCGTTAAGGAACGCTAATAAAAGCCTTCCACAATGCAAATCACGAGTCGGAGCTTCAACGAGAGCAAAATTCCAGAATTCTAGACACAAACGCAATTGAAATGTTAGCAAAAGGCCAACGGAGTAGCAATTACGTTTTTTCAGCGACGCTCATGCTTTGTAGGTCTACTCGGATATGAATACTTCACGACGAGAAGTTCCTTCTAACTTGGCAGTCAGCCTACTACTTGTATACCTATCTACCATAATATATGTAGGTCAACCAACCTACATGGTGCATGGATGATATGTCACTTGGGCGCTATTCGCATAGGAATGGTGCCAAAAGCAATGTTTTCGCAACGACGGCACGGCGACTTTATTTTTGTCACATGGGTTCGTTGATTCACCTGTAAGTGAATAACAAGTGCACCCAGTGGAGTAAATGAATGAAACGAGAGTGTAATGTATACTTAGTAGATTGTATTACATTCTTTGTCAGTCAATTCAGTGCGGATATTTCTATTTGCATTTTTTTTCTTTAACTCTTTATTGCCCAAAAATGGTACAAAAGAAGGTCTTAACGCTAAAAGCATTTTCTACCCGTCAACCTGCATTGTTAAATAGTTCTTTGCAATTTGATCTCCACTGTAAAATTGGAAATTCTCATAGTGAATATGTATTCAGAAGGAAGTTTAGCATTTGAACACGGGATCAAAAAGGAGTGATCCCGAGTAAAAAATCAGTGCATCATCAGTGCTAAAAAAACTGATTCAAGGTTTCAATAGTCAAATAAAATACAACATGACTTATAAAAAGTCGCTTGAATGAACTACGAAACGCTGTTTTGGAAGACATTTCATAAATTTCCAAAAGGAGTTGTTAATTTAACTGTTTTTTTTTATGTTTCAGCCATAATTGAAGCAGTCTGCAATTTATCACTACCGACAAATATTAAGCGACAGTAAATCCCCTCATAAAATCAAGCGAAATATCAATTTAATATCAGGCTATATGAGGTGTATATAAGGCTTCGGCATTATATTATACACGATTTTCAAATACATTTAACGGTTGCTATGAGTTGTTCAACAATAATAAATACACACTTGTACATACGCTATTAGGCTTAGTATGATCTAATTTCTATATCCTTTTTATTAAAATACATTGTCTAATATATCTTATGAATATAAAACAAAGTTGGATTTGTTACAACACTTATAACTCGAGAACGGGAGGACCGAATTTAATGATATTTATTTATTATTTTGTTCAGTAAATATGTACACGGAGGACTTAATGCTTATACAGCATTTTCTGCCAGTCAACCGAGAAGGCGCAGAAAAAAATCGTGGTAGTGCAGTATAAGGGCTAACTATTATTTATGATTTAAAATATACATACATATATACATATCATAACATAAAACAAATATACCAAAATATAAATATATAATATTATCATACATAAGTATAATCCTACTATAATATTATAAATCCCAAGAGTTGTTTGTAAGTGTGTAAGTATGTTTGTTCCCTCTTCACGCTTTAACGGCTGAATGGATTTGAATGAAATTTGGAATGTACATAGATTATACCTAGGATTAACACATAGGCTACTTTTTAACTTGATAATAGCGGGCGAAGCCGCGGGGCACGGCTAGTATAAGATAAAAGGTACAATACACATACAAAAATTAACACAAATTTCATTAGGAAGTAGTATTTATTTATTCCATTACCTGTTCTATTCATTTGTTGGATTTATCTCCGCCCCGAATAGAAGAATAACTATTCAAATATCGAAAAAATGTACGAAATAAAATCAAATTCTCTTACATTTTGTAACGGAATCGGGGCTTTAACGCGGGCGAAGCCGCGGTGAACAACTAGTTATACATACAATACTATTGTACGGTTTATGTAAACCGTACAAAACACTCATTCCCGCGGGTAAGCAGTTATCGTGGATCCGAGTCAGTGCTCATCGCGACACCTGCACCGCGCGAATAGCTATAGCACTCAAAACAACGATTGGACTTACAAGTGATTGTTATTCAACAAATTACTACAAGTACCTAACAACAATCAAGGAGTACGGTACGCACCGTACAACTATGTACTTTATTATATAATGCTGATGAAACTACCGTATGCTACGTCCGGGGCAACAAACATATTAGATAGATGACTTTCATAAAAGTGGCTCCATTACCCGGGCCCATTTTCAATACCTCAGTGATCAATAACCTTCATTCAAATATCTCAGTTAAAAGCCTTGAGGAAATATATAAAGGTCGCAAGCCTCTCGAGGGCTTAGTTTCTAAAGTGTACCTACTATAAGTACAACATCTTAAAACTACTTGAAGGTAGCACAGGAAATTGTTGAATAACTCCTAAGTTGTTAAAGTTTGCTTTTTAAAAAAGCTTTGAACAAGGAAGTTGTAGCGAGAATTAAACTCGTAGTTTAAATGGCAACACTCTACACGCACGGCACGATCGCTATACTACGCTCGCTTGGCTCGCGCGTTTTTGTGGTCACCAGTTAAGTAACCTAACGCTCCTCCTCGCTTCGCTTCTCGTCGCACCTATATATGACTTAGCCAACTCTTAGACAGAATTTGGTGACCGTTAATCCATTTCAGGAACCAAAAATAATATTTGCGCAAGGACTGCGAATATTATAATATTATATATACTGCTTTGCATAGTATTATATACTATAGGGCCCTTTTAATAAAGTCAATAGATTTTTTTTGGAGTTGTTTATTTTATTTGGTGCCTAGGCTTAGAGTCTTAAAAATATTTTTGATGGCCGTCTAAATTATACCCATTTAAAAGTATAATAACTATGTGATTATTACATATTTTGTATACTCATTGCTTGCGTCTTCGTTCCCTGAGCGGTACAATCTGGATGTCTTCAAGTCTAGGGTGAATAGGTAACTTTTAGGCAATCATGTTCCATCTTTGGCCGCATCGTCACTTTCCATCAGGTGAGATAGCGGTCAAATGTTTGCTTATCCAACATTAAAAATAATTTGTAATACCATATATAATCCATATTATAAATCCAAAAGTTTGTGTTTAAGTATCTTTGTTTTCTTTTCACGCTGTAACGGTTAAACGGATTTGGAATGTGCATAGCTTATACCTAGGATTAACACATAGGCTACTTTTACCACGGCTCGTTAAGAGCAATGTCCCATCTATTGTTCTGTACTTCGTGTCCAGACTCATGCACAACTGAAGAAATAACAAATGCCTCCAGGGAAACTGTAACACTAGCTAAGCATTTAGCAAAAATTATGTCGTTTATATTGTTGTGTTTGACTAATTGACTCGATGATAATTAAACGCAAGCAAAGCTTATAAAACCGATTTTACCGCTTTATCTTCGGAACTTTGATCAGATTAGATGTACTAAACACGCATTATTGACGATATCTCAAGAACTACTGATCAGATCTTGATCAAATTTAAATGGGACTAATTGGAAAGCAAACTCTTTCTAACAAAAAAACATGATTCAAAATCGGTTCACGTGGAACGAAGATATGAGGTAAAACACATTAAAAAAAAATACAGTCGACTTGAGTACCTCCTCCTTTTTGTGAAGTCAGTAGAAAAGAAAACCACGGCTTTTTTATAAACTATTGTTTAAACAGTTTGCGAGAAGCATATCATCGAGCGGCATTCCTGAAACCCACCTCTATTGAGAATTCAGCGTTTTCGGCAAATAAAATATTTGTAAAATTTTAACCTACGAGTTTACTACCATCTAGAAAACTTCACCCATCATCGACCTTCTTAGGTATAGTGGAGTCTATAAGGCGCTATTTGCTATCTAAAGTCGCCATTAGAACCATTAGGTAATGGACACGCGAAGGTGAGAAACGAGTGGCACAGAACTCTACCTGTATGCCTTATACATGCATGTTTTACATAAAGCCGGTACCTGCTAAAAGCATAGTAGAAACAGAAAAGTATGTTATCTTCATAGAGTGGTACCAAACGCGGCTTGTATTTGTGCACGACCGTACGCACGTGCATCAGCACGCACACTATGATAACTTACAGACCGCGACCTAGCTGGCGATCACAACACGGGCCGGGGCCGCCCCTGCGCTCGTCGTCATCGTTTCGCCGTGTTCACGCCATTCGCCAAGAGCCTTTCCGCGCAATCAGATATCACCGCGCCGCGTTTCGCCTCGAATTATGTCTACATCAAATAATCGGACCTAATTTTGTGTAACTTTACGTGTTTATTCAATTTAATAGCTTTCTAGGTTTTTGAAGTTACAACTTCTTTAGGCGCGTTGATTGTGTGAACAAAAATCATGGAACTCCCGTCATCGTCACCGATTGACCAATATTTGTTGAGCTCTACGCGCGATACATAATGCTCACGATCGGGGATAACTTATAATGGTAATATATGTATACTATGTATGTATATCTTATATTACCCGTGCCCCGCGGCTTCGCCCCCTATTATTAAGTTAAAAAGAAGCCTATGTATTAATCCTAGGTATAAGCTATGTAAATTGCAAATTTTATCCAAATCTATCAGCCATTTAAGCGCGAAGAGGGAACAAACATACTGACACACTTACACATTAACACACACTTTGTGTGACGTGGAGAGGGAAAACTTACACACAAATATTCGGATTTATAATATTAAGTAGGATAGTTTAGTCGTCCAAATTACAGCTTTCATGCAAATTAAATCGTATCTTCAGGTACCAAATTATTGGTTTGTTATAATATACATTTTACATATACGTACCTATTTTTAAAATACGAATACGCAGTTGTCACTATTTCTGAGTTTTATAGGTATAAAGTAAGTAAGAGTAGGCATTAGAATCTCCTAGGGGCCTCGAGTTGACATACTTTTCTGTTTCTACTATGCTTAAAGCTAGACGTTTGTTAACGCCAGTATACACATAGTTTTCTGGGTAAGAGGCTGATAGTACTCAAAATTTCAGTTCTCAGTCTTTCCACGTATCTACAACACAAGAAGATTTTCATCCGACTTTAAAAAAAGGAGGTTCTCAATTCGACTGTATGTCTATTTTTTGTATGCATATTACGCGATATCTCCGCCAATTATGAATCTATTTTTCAAGCTTTGCTTGCATTTCAATTATTGTATTCATAATTTAAATGCAAGCAAAGCTTAAAAAATCTGCTTCACCGCTTATATTTTGATTTTGGTGATTTTCTCAAAAAGCGCTAAATGAATTTCGATAAAATGTATATGGGACCTCTAAAGTATGATCTACCAAACAAAAAAATTATCATCAAAGCTTAGAAGGCGAACGCGGATACAACTAAGCCAACGGGCAGTTTTTACCGACATCCCAAAAAAGGAGGTACTCAAGTCGACTCGTATTTTTTTATGTGTTACCTCATTACTTCTCTCCACGTGAGCCGATTTCGAAATTTTTTTTAGTTTGAAAGATGTTGCTTTCTAATTAGTCCCATGTAAATTTGATCAAGATTTGATCAGTACTTCTTGAAATATCGTCAATAATGCCTATTTTGTGGATGATGATACTTTGACGATGTACTCGTTTACCCGACTTCAAAAGTTACCTCATAACTTCTTTCGTTGTGAGCCGATTTTGATGATTATTTTTGTATATGAAAGGTAGTGCTTTTCATGTGGTCCCATTGAAAATTTGATCAAGATCTGATCAGTAGTTTTTAAGTTATAGTCAATAATGCGTGTTTAATACATTAAATCTGATCAAGGTTCCGAAGATAAAGCGGTGAAGTTTTTTTAAGCTTTGCTTGCGTTTAATTATTTGTTGTATTGTAGTTTGAGACAGGTCTATATACCTACATTATTTACATGTAAAAACTAAACGTGTACTAAACACGTAGATACAGTGAAATGGTTTACATTTACGAGCCGTGCCTTTGAAATAATTAGGGAGGGCTCAACTGAGCATCTCCACCATCGCACTGAATCCAATCTTCTTAAACAAACAACGATAAAAATTAAATAAAACCGTCGCCTGGCGGTGTTTGCTCGCGTCACTAGGAAATGAACCATCGTAATGAAGTGGTTAAGGGTCAGAAATGCTAATGATACATATTTATAGTGACCACAGACATCAGGTTCCGCCGAAGTAGAGTAGGAAAAGAAATCACCTTCACATTTGAGGACTTCATTCTTCAGACTTCTTTCTTCTATAATATACTCATCCTACTAATCCTACTAATATTATAAATCCGAAAGTTTGTGTGTAAGTTCGTGTGTTAGTGTGTAAGTATGTTTGTTCCCTCTTCACGATTTAAGGGCTGAACGGATTTGGATAAAATTTGGAATGAACATAGATTATACCTAGGATTAACACATAGGATACTTTTTAAATTGATAATAGCGGGCAAAACCGCGGGGCACGGCTAGTAATATATAAAGTAAATCCGTAATTAGATATATGTATAATAGTTTTATAAAGTTGAAAAGTAGTATATGTGTTTATCCTAGATATAAGCTATGCACATTTCAAATTTCATCCAAATCCTTTCGGCCGTTAAAGCGAGAATAGGGAACAAACATACTTACACACACAAACTTTCGGATTTATAATATTAGTAGGATTAACTTAGAGAGCAACAAAAATGTATATACCTTATCAACATTTACTACATATTACATTTTGTTTCTTGCTTTTTTTAAATTTATTTACCTATACATTTTACGAAACATACTTATTTACTACATACACATACTACACAATAAAATTGTTTTTATTGGATATAATAATAAATTGATATCAATAATTTAAACGTAAGCAAAGCTTAAAAATACGATTTCACCGCTTATATTTTGGTTTTGGCTAGTTGAATTTCGATAAAATACATATGGTATTACCAAGTAATAATGTAGCCTATGTGTTAATCCTAAGTATAAGCTATTTACAATCCAAATTTCATCCAAATCCGTTCAACCGTTATCGCGTGAAGAGGGAACCAACACACTTACACACAAACTTTCGGATTTATAATATTATATAATATTAAGTAGGATATAATTTACAACCATATTAAACAAGGTCTGTGATTTTACAACTCATAACTCTATGATTTTACACTGTTCTAACGATATTCGTAAAATTATGTCATCATTTTATAAGAATAAATAGACTGAATCCGATGCAAGCTATTGTTAGAACTGCAAGGTCAGCAGGCACAGGTGCTTACCTAGATGAGTTGAAAGGTGAACGAGAATGTTTTTTTCACGCGAGCGGGCTTATAGCGAGCTTTATTCGACCCAACATCACGCCTCCGAAGAGACTTTGAATCCTTTGATATACCTAAAATATAAAAAGTGACATTTCTTGTACTGAAAGTTAACAAACCATTCAGAGTGTTTGAAATAATATCAATCAAGTTAGATAATATCTAACTTATAAGAATTATTAAGAATACCCTGAGTCATAGTAACGGAGAACTATGTTTTATGTATAAGTTCACTAAGCCTATAATACTTTAAGTCAAGGCTACACCTACTTATGTATTAGTTCGCTTTAGAGCTATAAACACACACATAAGTAATTAAATTCATCGGTACATGAAACACTGAACATTGTATAAACTATTCAAATTAAGTCTTAACTGATTCCTTATGGGCGCATGATACATATTTATGAGGCGCCCGAACAATTTCCAAATCAATATGTAGAGCGGAAAAAGCTCCGATGATACTAAAGTCTGAAGGGTCGCTATTATCATTTCAGGCACGGGTTTTGAGGGTCATTTCATTTTTATACAAAACAGTCCCTGCGGCGTTGCCCGCGTTAAAATACTGCCTTTGTGCGAGTATTCGATTCCCGGTAGGAACACAAGCTTCGGGGAAATCGTGTTTCTGTTTCTGAATGTTGACGTGTTACATGTGTAAATGTTTTCGGGTACCCACGACATAAGTCATCAAACTTAGTGAAGGACTGTGAGTGTGAAAACGTTAATTCCCGGACAACTTGAGAACAAATCACATTCTAGGCCTTATTACTCACCAACATGCGATGTTATCATCAAAAGCTAGCCTATCAGGGATACAACAATATTTAGGTGAAGTATTTTATATTGCCCGTTTCCAAAAAGTACAAATAATGTAACTTTCATGGGAGTACAAAGTAGTATTTTTAGTCTATAGTTTTGTAGAAAAGAACATATTTTTTAGCTGCCATTTCAACAATTCTTCATAATACTTAATAATAAGTATTTACAAAACATTCGAGGAAATTGGTCATCTGAGCCAATGTGGTGGATTATGGCCTGGAATTTCCCTCTAAGAGAAGGTCTCCCCCTCCCCACTCCCTAATTCCCGAAGAAAGAAAAAGAAGAAGGGTAGTTGATTGTGCCTCCGGCTTCTAAGCTTCGGGTATTGGGTTCGATTCCCAAGGGAAATTCGGTCTGTTCCCCGCTTGCCCCCTTTTAGATTTTATATATTATGCTGGCCATTCATACACTTATATCTTTAAATAATAAAATACCTAACGGTATTCAAATTTTAGAAGGCAAGAGTTTTAAGAAAAATTTTAGTGACTGGCTATTAAGTAATTGTTTTTATACTATTAAAGAATTCATGAAATTTAGAGACATAATATTTTTTTATATTTGCACGTCTGCATGCAGGCTGAATACATTGTACATAATATTATTAATAAGACCTTTTTGACATGTATTCAGTCAAATAAACTTTTGAGTTTGAGTTTGAGTACAAATTGTACAAGTCTCGAACTGTGTGTAGGTACTGTAATTATTGTGGGGTCGTGAGTGTGAAAGCCTTTTCTTTTTAATTATAGTCGTGTTTCGGAACAGCCACCGAATTGCGTTAAGACAGCTAGGCGCTGGATTTAACGAGATTCTGAAGTGTAATGAAAATTAAACACTGACGAAGTATTGGACAAGATAAAATTTAATTTAAAGATAAGATTCTATATTAAAATGAAGTTAATAATTGCTTACGATGAAATTTCGTAACAAAAGATTCTCGAAGAATCCACTGTACCAACACTCAGTAAATTGTAAACTTTATAGGATGGGAGATTGGTGGATACCTTTTTCTACCGACTTCACAAAAAAGGAGAAGGTACTCAAGTCGACGGTATTTTGTGTTTTTTTATGTGTGTGTTACCTCATAATTTTTTTACACGTATACCGATTATGTTTTTTTTTTTGTTGAAAGATGTAGCTTTCCTATTGTTCTCATTTAAATTTGATCAAGATCTGATCAGTAGGTACCTCTTGAAATATCGTCAATAATGCGTGTTTTGTACTAAACACGCATTATTGACGATATTTCTAATCTGATCAAAGTTCCGAAAATAAAGCGGTGAAGTCGGATTTTTTAAGCTTTGCTTGCGTTTAATTGTTTTTTGTTTTCATTAATTTTTACGTGGAAACACATGGAATAGCTGTATTTTTTTTTCATGGTAATAAATACACAGACTGACTCGTTATAGTATAGCATGAGCAAGATGAAATGGATTTTCTAGCGGACAAATCAGTTTGGCAAACAAATATGACCACATGTCCATCCAATGATAATTAAAGCAGCAGTGGGTATCAGGTTCGATTCCCGGTGAAATCATAACTTTTCTCCACAAGGGAAATTGTGTTCCTAGTTCTGGTTGAAATGGTGTGTGTGATGTCAATGTTTCCGGTACCCATGACACAAGTCATCGAACTTAGCGAGGGGCGTTTATATGACGTCTAATATGTTGATATCGTAAATTAAAGTGTGAATTCATATTCCACACGAATCTACACGTAATGTTAAACTTTTAAATTACTACAACTGTTGTTGTACGTCAATTCAAAAACCCCACGTTGTTGCAGCAGATAAGTGGATGCTCTTATAGAATAAACTAGAATGTGCGATAGGAAATAAGGATTATTTCAATACCGCGCCGAAATACTCGATGCTATAAACTAGGTTTAGTTACGATAACGATACTAAATTCGCATTCATCTGACATACTATCATCCGTTTTGCATAAATATAACACGGCTCAACCCAATTCCCCGCGAGCCTGATTTAGATGGACGTTTGTAATTATTTAATTAAACAACCGCCCTGAACCGCAAGATTACGTATGTATATTTAGGTAAAACGCGACATCTGTCATTTGGTTAAAATCGGTGCGTAGTTCCGAAATGTGGGTAAACATGGCTCTTATCGGATTCGGCGGGACAATTTGCTCAGGATCAAGAGCCGTGGGTTAATTGGACAGTGGACACAGAAAAGCATTGATTGGACTTATCAGGGCTTACGGCTGCTCGGTAATGGACAGAGCAGTAACCGATCTATTGATGCTGGCTTTACCTTTGTACTATCGAGATTGCGTTGTTTGGCTAAGGGATCGGAGACCACTGTAGATGTTTCGGGGAATATTGTTTATTGGATCCGAGATCGAAGGGATCTTTGATAATAATGCTATTTATACTTGGGTATAGTTAGTTGTATTTCACTTACTGTACATTGACTGTTTATTTAGATAGGTGACTTTAGCGTGAAATCATCAATACATTACGCTCTGTCGTTTACAAGGATTTTGCAGCTAAAGTTCTTAATACTCGTATATATTATGTAGGTAGGTTTGTCTCCTATATCGATGGTTGTTCACCGTAGTATATAGTACGTAGTACTATATACGGTACGTAGTAGTTTGATTTTGATAGCTATATTGAAATGTAGCTATCAAAATCAAACTCACACTATCACACAAATATTATAAAGGCGAAAGTTTATGAGTATGTTTGTACGTTTGTTACTTCTTCACACTCAAACGGCTGGATCAATATAGATTAAATTTGGTATGGAGGTAGCTGATACGAGGCTTCTGATACACTGGATGAACAGATAGACTACGCGGGTAAAACCGCGGGGTGCTGCTAGTTGTTTAGTGAAAGTTAACTGAATGTTATATTCTTCATTAGTAGGATTATGCAATATAATTATTTACTCATAATATTTGATCGCCATCTCCCGGTTAAACGACGATATTTGATCGACTGATGTTTGATGAAGTTGAACCTTAATTAAGCAGCAATATGCAACACTAGACGTGCCCCGCTGCTTCGCCCGCTATCATCAAGTTAAATTTTCCAAAACCTGAGATTTTTCGAGTTCTAATGTGTAATAATGGCAGATTATTAACCGTTAATACTTAGTTAGTGTAGGCAAATCATACAAAGTTGAAAATGGTAATTTTCGCCTTCTCCCCAAAACTCCAATAGAAATTCTAGTAAAGTTTCTACCACTTTACTAGGGCATGACCTGACTATGACTGAACCTTGAATCTTTTACTTGACTTTGACTGTAACTTGTGACTAGGACTTTTAATATAAAATACAGTTGAAATATATTATTACTTGACACTGGCCTAATGCACAAGATTGCGGAGCCAAAATTAAAAGAAAAAAAAGCATAAGAAGCAGAATGCCATTAAGGAAGCATCTGCTAACCAACAAGATTATCTGAACAAACAACTTATACACCTTCTGAAAATATGAAAAACATCATGTCATGCAACGCAGTGAGAAAAGCGGAAAGAAAGTCAAAGAAAATATAAGTACGTCTGGTTCTTTTCAAGTAAGGGGTGAATAATTGGGGAGGGCGTGCCACACATTTAGCTTTCGTCACTAACCATCAGTCGGGAATTTGGGATAGGGATAAATAGAACATTCCCTTTAATAAACAAGGCCATTGTAAGCGAAAATAAGCTAGGACGAAAGATTGTGTAACATAATTATTATTATTCCATTAGCTAGAGTAACATCAAGGGAACTACTTATAAATAGATATATATCTGGACGACCCAGTTGGCGCAGTGGACAGGTGTCCGCCCTCTGCACCGTGGGTCCTGGGTTCGATTCCCGGCAAGAGCATCAATTCCTTCCCAAGGGATATTCGTGCTTCTGGCTCTGGGTGTAATGTGTGTGTGATGTGAATGTTTCCGGCACCCACGATACAAGTCTTTGAACTTAGTGTGGGGCTGTGAGTGTGAAAGCGTTTGTTTGTTTGTTTGTTTGTATCTAAATTGAGAGATGAATTTTTATTTTATTGAGAGACGAGATGAGCAAGCCGCTTGCCTGATGGTACGCGTCACTCTTGCCTATTACAGTTCAGTGCCACCCAATTAAAGTTTTGAACTTAAAAACGAACTCCTGCGTGGCAAAGAACTGCGCTCGTCATCCTGCAATACTAATATCACAGGGCTTGAAGAGATTTAACATCTAAATGTAAAATCTTTTTAAGCCCTGTAATTTCACTGATAACATTGCCCTTCAATCCGAAATACAGCAATGTATGCACGCTACTGCTTGGCGGTTGAATGTCTGACAATAGTGCGGTACTGCCCCAGACGGACTCAGCAAAAAAGGCCGCACAAATAACTTTTATCAGTTTATTTTAGTTAGATTACTCTCATAATGATATAAAAGTGGAGCGAAATAATCTACCAAACAAAAAAGGAATTTTGAGAATCGGTCCACAAATGGGGGAGAAATCAGTGAAAATGCATAAAAAAATACATGCAGTCGAACATAGAACCTCCTTCTTTTTTAAAGTCGGTAAAAAAATGTATTTGTACTGTAAATTAGATATTATTATGATAGTTGTTTACTTGACTTTTCTTTTGCATCAAACCAAACTTACACCTAGTTAGGCGTTTCTATCAATATATTATTATAGCAACAGAAGCCAAAACAACCTTTTTAGAATTCGTGTTAATAATAAATCTGTACAGGGATTTGTGTTCTTGGGAGATTATTAAAAAAATTAGAAGCAAAAACTGCGGGAAAAAAATTATACGCGGGTTTTAACACGGAAGTGAAAAATGGTGAAAAATTATTTTGTATTGATTAGCAAAACTTGTGATTCTTCGATTATTAATGTGTAATAATGGTAGATAATTAACCGTTAATTGTTCGTGAATGTAAATGAGTAAAGTTGAAAAACTTGGTTTTCGCTTTCATTCCAAAACTCTAATATAAGTTCTTGTAAAGTTTCTACCAATTTACTAGGGCATCATTTGACTATGCCTGGACTTTGACTCTTTTACTTGACTGTGACAAAGACTTTTTAAACAAAATATGTAATACATGCTTTAATGAATGCTTGAAATATTTATTACTTCGATGCACAAAGATTGTGAAGCTAATATAAAGAAAAAACTACATGCTTTTTTAAAACTGATCACAGATAAAATAACGTTTTTTTTTACCCGACATTTTGTTTTTATCTCTTTATTAGGTTCATATTCTCATCATAATGGGAAGCGATTGATCGAGAGCGATGAACATTTCGATCGACACTCTCGATGGAGCTGGAGGAAATTAAGCTATTACGTTCGAGCGATGGGATCACAGCGATACCGTTTATCATTGTGAAGACTTTACAGTGAACAACGATGTTTAGTACAAACAAAGAACATAGTTACGGAGAATCAGATTTTTTATATATTACTTATATATTAACAGTTGTTCAGCACACAATCTTAATACTAGATATAAACATACATACATAACAAACATATATACATACATGATATAAACATACAGTGCGCGCATTTAGATTATTAGATTGATTTAGCAAAACGAATAAATCTCTTATGGCAAATGGGGTTAGATTTTACGATAAATTTTCTATAATTGTATCTAAATGACCACTGGGAAAGTTCAAATCAGTAATAAAACGGGCATTAATTAAAATCAAAATCAAAATCGTATATTCACATGGGCCCCAAAGAAGCACTCATGAAAGTTAATGATTCTATTGCCAGATTCGCAAAATTACAGCCATCTCGAAAAAAACCTGGCAAAAAACTCGGCGGCGCATTTTTTTAAAACATTAATCTCTAATACATAATTTTATTAACCTAGGTATTATTATGGTAGTCGTTAGAAAGAGCTTGTGCAGTTTGCCTCCATGCATCCTTGTCATTAATATAGTCGATCGTTTTATAGTAAGCTTTCTTAATTAATGCCCGTTTTATTACAGATTTGAACTTTCCCAGTGGTAATTCAGTTACGATTTTAGGAATTCTATTGTAAAATCTAACCCCATTTGCCATAAAAAATTTATTCGTTTTGCTTAATCTAAATGCGCGCACTGTAATTTTATGCTTATATCTAGTATTAAGATTGTGTGCATCGCTTCTTATTTATATTTAGCAATATTTTTGCGAACATGCATAATATTTTCGAAGATGTAAAGCGAAGGCATGGTAAGTATGCCTGCTTCTTTAAAGAATTCCCTGAGAGATTCGCGTGGACCCATATCATATATTGCACGTACCGCTCTCTTTTGTAGAATAAAAATAGTTTCAACATCGGCAGCAGCATCCCCATAGCAAGATTCCGTAACTCATCAAACTATGTAAATATGCAAAGTAAACCAGCTTTGCCGTCGCTACATCAGTCAGTTGTCTAATTTTACGGATCGCATAAGCAGTGGAACTCAAGCGACCTGCAAGCACATCAATATGAGGACCCCACTGCAGTTGTGAGTCCATAGTCAGACCTAAGAAAACAGTTTTATTTACAAGATCTAATTTATTGTTTTCAAGTGTAACATTTGCATCTACCAAAGGAACATTAGGAAGGGAAAACTTGATACACTTGGTTTTGCTAGTATTTAACAATAAGTTATTAGTAGCAAACCATTTCGAGACTAGATCTAATTCATAATTTACTTCATTTAATTCTACGTCTTTCCTATTTGTTTTAAAATTCAGTGACGTGTCATCAGCAAACAAGACAATATCTAATGCTAGCGAAGTTGTCATATAAGGTAAATCATTAATATACACTAAAAATAGGAAGGGTCCCAATATTGAACCTTGAGGCACGCCAATTTTAAGTGTAGACCCGTGAGATGTCACACCATTTACGCCTACTTTTTGTTGCCTACCCGATAAATATGAATGTAACAAATCAAGAGCAGTCCTACGTATACCGTAATGGTTTAATTTGCTAATAAGCGTTTTATGGTCCACGCAGTCGAACGCTTTGGAGAGGTCACAAAATACCCCAATTGCATCCTGCGATCCCTCCCAAGCCTTGAGAATGTGTGACACTAACTTAGCACCGGCATCTATTGTTGATCGACATTTGGTAAATCCGAATTGGTGATCATGTAATATTTTATGTTCATTAAAGTGGGAGAGTAACTGTTCTAGAATATTTTTTTCAAAGCATTCTAGAGTATTTTTTAATCAAGAAAGCTTATAATATAAAACGATTGACTACATTAATGACAAGGATGCATGAAGGCAAACTGCACAAGCGCTTTCTAGCGACTACATAATATAGATAAACCTAGGTTAATATAATTGTGTATTACTGACTATGAAAGATTTCTATAAAAATTACTTAATGAAAAAAAAAGTGTCTTGCCAGGTTTTTCTCGAGATTGCTGTAATTTTGCGAATCTGGCAGTAGAGTCATTAACTTTCATGAGTGCCTCTTTGGGGCCCATGTGAATAAACGATTTTGATTTGATTTGACAGCTTTCAGCCTAACAAGTCAATATACTTACTAAAAAATATAAATCCGACTGAGTAAAAAGTACTTACTTTTCAACCGACTTCAAAAAAGAAGTTTCTGGCTGTTTTTTTTGTATGTATGTTACGCGATAATTCCGCCAATTATGAATTGATTTTGATGTTTTTGTTTGTTTTGTAGATTATACTTCAAGCCAAATCCAAGCGTTGTAGTTGGTTTTAAGCTTTGCTTGCGTTTAAATGATTAAATTTACATCGTTAATAAGACCCATTAAATGATTATTCAAGTACTTTATCACTATATATATTATATTAAAACAATGTTATTAGATTGTGGTCAAAAGATTTCCTATATTGAATTAAAAAAAAAGTTAGGTATTTAGTTACCTGTTAACTAGATTTACTTTACTGGAATAGAAACAGGAAGCTTAAAAATCGTTCAGATTTGCAACAATGGCGTTACAGGAGCGCGGCAAACATCCTCTCAACATATACCTGAGCTAATATTTATTTAGTGAGCTACTTGCCCCACTCGGGTCTTGATTAGCTACGTTTTTGGGCTCCTTACCCGAGGGCACAGAATATGTAATAAGTGCAGGACCAAGGTTCCGACTCAGAAAAGAGCCATATTATTACTACTTTATGGTGCCCGTTCCGAAACATGCCAGTCAGCTCGTAAACAATGCCGTGTGCATTTTTGTCGAAGTGGTTCCCATATGGAATCCTTGTTGAAATGCTCGTTGAACTGCTCGTTGGCTTAGTTGGCTGGCGTTCGCCTTCTAAGCGGGGGTATCGGGTTCGATTCCTGGTGGGAACACAAGCTTTTTCCCCAAGGAAAATTTGTGTTCTGGGTCTGGTTGTAATTGTGTGTGTGATGTGAATGTTTCCGGCACCCACGACACAAGTCATCGATCTTAGTGTGGCTATGATTGTGAAAGCGTTTATGTTTAAATATTGAAAGCTCCAGACAGAAATTGTGTGAATTAAAATACTTAGCAAAAATCAGTTAAAAAAATAATACAACGCTCATATTAACGATAAAAACTCCAGCAATTTTATCAATCAATTTATAGGAGATACGGCGAGATAATCGCTTTTAATCTTGATATATTGCACAGTGATCTCGCAGCTTATCGCTTCATCGGAAAAGGATGATAATATATGTAAAATGAAACCTACTCATAAATTAACATGTTAAGGCAATATATTTCTAACAGTTTTATACCACAAAAGCTGAACAGAGGCGGATTCTAATTAAGCGAAATTAATATTGATGCTTTAATAAAGCCGGACCCTGAGACCTGTGAAATACAAATCACAGGTCGCAAATCGCTGTTTCATCTAAGTGAATAGACCAGAATACTTAACCTAACAACGTAATTAGTGAGCAATCGCAGCCGCGCCCTGCTTAGAATTACAAATTTGCTAATTAAGATGTGACTTGACAAGACACGCATCGTCACAACTGCGCAGCGTAATAAAACGACGCAGCTTCTCGTACAATTGAGTTGATTGAACCGAGCTTCATTTCGAACTCAATTATTCATCCACGCATTTATCTAACATCGAAACGAGGGAAACTGCTGCGTTCAAGAGACCATAAACCCGACATGTTGAATCAAATAAAGACTTTACTGAAAAGTCAATATTTCTAGGCACCTACGCAAAATCATAACTTTGTAAAATTGAGACGTACTGCTTTATTATAGAAGCCGAATTCAGTAAACGAAGTCAAAAAATAGGGTCAACAAAGTCGAAAATTTAAAAAACTGGGATGAATATTTTATTGAAAACCAGCGGAACGTGTATTTGAAAAACGACTGTAGATTTGTGGCGGCGTGGTTGATATTCAATACACGTCCGCAATCTCTTTTGCGATGGAGGATCGCAGTGACGGAATCCCAATACTGGTATTGAATGTGTAATAGATAAATATAGCAAAAGCCGAAATATTACTAAATATAGCACTGATGCTTTATAATATTACTAAGTTGTGGTGTATGGTTCTTGTTTGTCTCATTGCTCATCAAGATAAAAATAATACCTATATAACATGAGGAATTCGCCTGAAATCACTTTTTGTATTTACAAACCAAAATCGTTTATTCACATGGGCCCCAAAGAGGCACTCATGAAAGTTAATAACTACTGCCATATTCGCAAAATTACAGCCATCTCGAGAAGAACCTGGCAAGAAACTCGGCGGCGCATTTTATTTTCATTCATTTTTTATTAATTTTTCTGAAATTCGTAATAAGTATATAATTATATTAACCTAGGTTAAAGCGCTTGTGCAATTTCCGTCCATGCGTCCTTGTCATTAACAGGTTTCGCTAGCATTCACTGATGATAACGTATACCGTTATGGTTTAATTTGCTAATAAGCGTTTTATGGTCCACGCAGTCGAACGCTTTGGAGAGATCATAAAATACTCTAACTGCATCCTGCGATCGCTTCCAAGCCTCGAGAATGTATGACACTAACTCAGCACCGGCATCTATTGTTGATCGACATTTGGTAAATCCAAACTGGTCATTATGTAATATTTTATGTTCATTAAAGTGGGAGAGTAGCTGTTCTAGAATATTTCTTTCAAATATTTTACTGAGGGCACGTAGTACAGAAACTGGTCTAAAGATAGAGGGGTTATGATTACAACCTGATTTGAGAATTGGAGTGATTTCGTTGTGCTTCATGAGATCAGGAAATGGTCCTTCATCGACCGAGAGAATAAATATAATATTATTAATTAAATTATCTCTATTATTTCTGGGTTAAGACTATATTCAGATATACTAGTATTTCCTCCAAGCCTATTTTCATTCCGAATTACCAAGTTTTATCAGAATCCATGCAACATGTCAAACATTTACACCCCTAAACACTCACAAACGTTTTGATTCACAAATAAGTTTAGTGAGGCAAACAGTCTGTGAACTCCAACTAAACTTAATCTAATGCTAGTGCTGCGACATCATTTTGTTATAATAAGCCTTGTATATAAAATGTCCAAAATAAATACTAAAAATATCGAGTCGAATTTTCGTTCCTAGGTGCAAGTATTTACGGTACGTATTGCAATGATTGCATTCGACAAAATAGAGTTCTATTCGATGCTTTCAAATAGTGCAATTCTGCAGTATCAAATATGGATGACATATAATACGATCGGTTTTCAAGAGTCCTCTCTTTACCTATTGAGAGTCGCGAATCACGTTGAAATGAAAATGTCAAGTGGAAATCGATGCCGGATACAAGAAAACATGGTAAGGCGTGTCGTGTACCTCGTTAGCATGACTGATGACGACTAGAGCTCGTCATCGTGCCGACTGTCACCGGAGAAAATTGGCCAAAGTATATTCATCGATCGGTATCAAATGATAGGAGACAAGAACCCTACTTTGTCACTATTCGTTATGGAGCCGAATCTGACCCAAACAAACGTTCACGGGGTCTTTGACAAAAACAACAATAAAATCCAATGTTTACAGAATAGGCACGTGTTGAGAAGTGTCTTGTAGCACGAAAAAAACATTTTTAGCAAAAAAGTTTTACGATAAAGTCGCCAACATCATGAAATATTCAAGATTCTTCCACATCCGAAACTTGCACAAATAGAGGGCAAAAAATAAATGAAGTGGCTTCCTTTATTCAACAAGAAATGCGACGTGACAGAAATAAAATCCGTCGAATAAACCGCCATTTCTTCGTAAACAGCCGCAGTTAAAAGGGATAAAGCTTCCCAACGGGGATTAATTAAATACCACAGTACCTACATCTATATTTTGCATGGGCAAATTGATGCGAATTATTAGCTCGAGAAGCACGCGTGTGATCCTGCTTCATTTTAATTCCAGAGGATTAATAAACAAACGTAAAGTGGGCCGATAATCTGTACATACTTCGTAGAAATTAGGTGAAACACCAGCGCCAGCGTTTATGTTAGTATGTAGGCGCAATTCTCGTTTCTCACATTTGCGTTTAGTAGGTTAAAGGATAAACGAGCTTTGAGAGTGAGTTTCCATTAAGGAATTAAAAACGCTTTAGACACCAAGCTTTTCAATGAAGTCTGTGCTGAGGAGATTAAATGCTTAGATTTAATAGCAGTTCCTTGCAACTAGATAAGTAGCTAAGCATCTAGTCTTTTACAGTATTTTTTTTTTGTGCAGAATAGGCAAGCATTTGACCACTATCTCACCTGATGGAAAGTGATGATGCGGCCGAAGATGTGACATGCTTGCCTAGAAGATACCTATTTACTCGAGACTTGAAGACTCCCAGATTATACCGTTCGGGGAACAAAGACGCAGGCAATGAGTTCCACTCCTTCGCTGTACGGATGATGAACGTAGAAGCGAAACTCTTCGAGCGAACTGGAGGTATGTCGACCATAAATGGATGACGTTTGATAGTTTTTCTTGTTGTTATATGGTAAAAAGGGCATAGTGGAATTAACTCATGTAATTCCTGTGCACACTCTCCAAAATGTAAGCGATAGAATACCGATAAGTTTGCCACCTTACGTCGGTGACCGAGACTTTGCAACCTGGACTCGATTAGCTTACTGTCGCCAATGAGTCTTTTGGCTCGCCGGTCAACATGTTCATGTTAAAGACCTGTCCGCAGTTTAGTAGTACTATAAGTATACTACGTTTAACGATTTCAGCAAAATGTTTATAAATTCAATTTCGTTCGCAAGCAAAGTTTAAGGAGTCCATAATTTTTGAGGGATCGATATGAAATGCTAAGTATTTGGCGCTGGAAGATTCTCGCGAGTTATTTATTCGAGAACAATGAAGGCGCTTAAAAAGTTGACTTTGTAAAGTTGCAGAAATATTTTGCTACTCTAACCTATAGATAATAGAAGAGATTCAAAGTACCTCACATTTTAGTTGTTCTCTTTAATGAACAAGTTTTTCTTTATTAACTGTGCGAATTAAGGTTGTTTAGCACTTTGTCCGTCCGTCTGTTTGGAGACTTTTTTCAGCTGCAAAACTCAATCTTACTTCAAATTCATACACAATAACTATATAATAATAGTCGAAAGCTGAAAATTATGGTTAAAATTATATAATGAAAATAATTAGAAAGGCATGTGGGGATTGATTTTTTCGGTGGTTTTCATTGAAATGAGCAAGGAAAACGCAAACCCGGTTTTAGAAAAAAAACAACGGGTTGCACTCCGGGAGTGCCGGCAGAAGTAAAAACTCGCCGCGCAGTAGAAAGAGAGGGCGATGTTACTTCCTCTCCTTCGTCTTTCGAATTTTCGATCAGGTCACGTGTCCTGACGCGAGTTTAACATTTTTGAAGTGAAAACTTCTTTAGCGGCGTTGTGCACTTTTTTGGCATGGGTAAAAAATTTAAACAGGGACACGTGACCTGATCGAAAAATTCGTAAGACGAAGGAGAGGAAGTAATATCCTCCTCTCTTTCTACCACGTGGCGAAAATGTATGCCTGCTCCTGCTGTTTACAACGAAAGTATGAACATTAAGTTCAAGTTTTCGCGTCTGCCGGCACTCCCGGAGTGCAACCCGTTGTTTTTAACCATCCCAAGAAAGTGCACAACGCCGCTAAACAAGTTTTTCACTTCAAAAAAACAATTTAAATTAACAATGACAATGTATTATTTCTATACGATAACATAATTGCCGTTTCTGTTTAACCCTATTTCGTTTCGGATCTATCTTCAACTTTTTAGATAACTTCAAACTTAAAGCTGATACCTGTTTTTCATTGGCCAAAATGTCAATCAAACTTAAAGCTGATACCTGTTTTTCATTGGCCAAAATGTCAATCAAACTTAAAGCTGATACCTGTTTTTTTTCATTGGCCAAAATGTCAATCAAACTTAAAGCTGATACCTGTTTTTTTTCATTGGCCAAAATGTAAGCGCGAATTTTTCGTTCGGAGCGAACTACTTGTGTCTACAAAAGCTTATTAATAGCCCTAAAAACTGCTACATATTAAAATTATATTGAGGCTAACAGAAACCAACCACTCATTTAAAAAACAACGAAGACACTTTTTTAATTGATCGTTCCCCAGCCTACTTCCGCCGCCATTTTGTTTTACACCTACTGTAAGCGGTAAATGAGCCGACATCTGTAGTTAATCGCAGTTATTTAACGACGCAAATGAGCCCCGTCTATGGTTATTATATCCAAAGGCAATCTATGTCGTAAATTAACATGGGTGAAAGGTTTTTTTTAATGTCGGGTAATCACTTTCATTAGAAACAGATATGTAAGCGACCCAAATGTACGAAATATCGAGTAAAAGTAAGAAGTAATCGACAGATTACTCAAATAATATTACCCAAATACTAATATTATAAATCCGAAAGTTTGTAAGGGTGTGTAAGTATGCTTGTTCCCTCTTCACGCTTTAACGGCTGAATGGATTTCGATGATATTTGGAATGTACATAGATTATACCTAGGATTAACACATAGGCTACTTTTATAAGATAATTTTAAAAGATAATAGCGGGCGATAGTTCAAAATTTGCGTCAGTTTTGATCAAGTAATTATTACGCTTTCGCGGATAACACTCAGGAGGAGTGTGGGGTTGCGGCACGGTGCGGGAAGTGTTAGCTGACGTCACGTTTTGTTCGCGGCGCACACCCTCCTGCACCACTCCACTACCGCAGGAACCTACTCGCTTATGCACTACCCCTGTAGTACCTACTTTAAGCTGCAACCACTTGAAGAGCATTGATTTAAGAGCACGTTCATGACTCAATATTACAATGACACCAGCATCGCCCCATATAGTAGAACAGTATCCTAGAATGGACTTACATAATGAAGTGTACACCAGTTGCTGTACCCAATGAGGTGCGGAATCACGAAGTAGTTTAATGGCGTACACAAATTTTCGAACAAACCTATATTAAATTCAATTTCAGATTCCTCCGATAAGGGGCGTATTATATTTTCATCAAAGCAAGCGCAAATGACGCACCATCCGCCGATAATTGAAATTAATGGACGGTATAAATGAGCCGCAGCGAGCGGAGCTTCGGTAGGAGACGCAGATGGCCTTGAATGAGACGGTTTCACTATATCTTATCTTACTTCAGATATTTCAATATCTATATATATATAAACTGTAATGGACAAGCGTGTAGTGTGCAATGGAGTCATCAGGAGAGGCTTGCTCTCCACTCAGTTGCCTAAAAAGCATTTGTTTTATGAGCGCCTGTACAACGACTTAAACCTTCGCGAATGTTCACGCATTATCGTCACTTAAGCCTGTTCAATTGTATAATTTTGGATGTTAACCCATAGATGTTGTAGCTAAAAACGTAGGTTTGTTTCCTATATCGATGCTTGTTCCTAACTATTTTGATTTTTATGACTTGACACTGGCTAATGGCAAAATAATAAAAACTAAATTATTGCCCTTCTCTATTTTAATATTTTTGATTGAAAGATATAAAAACATATCTTAAGCCGGCATTAATTAAACTATATTAGTTAATAATATGATGCAGCATAAATTATTATATATCTTTAAGACAATTATTTAAAATCCATTTTACTTTTTATCCAAGTGAGAGGGCTCAAATGACGCGTTATATCCACCGACCGTTAATTGCATATAATTGGCGCAAATGAGCCGCATTGGCGTTTCCGGGAGGGAGAAAGCCTCTTCGTGGCTTTATCACTTCTTTATATTTTCCTTCTACGTAAATTTTACTATATAAAATCCAAAAAAAAGATATTGATCAAATATAATAAACATAAACACAAACGACTTCACACACACAGTCCCTCACTAAGTTTGATGATTTGTATCGTGGATGCCGGAAACATTCACATCACATACACCCAGGACCAGATTTCTCTCCAACCGGAATCGAATCCGATACCTGCTGCTTTGAAGGCGAACGCGCACCTAAGCCAACGGGCTGTTCAAAAATATGCTAAAAGATTTAATTAATGTAGTAGGTACATTAAAAAAATCGTCAATATGATGTTTACACTACAAAACTCACATGTTCCAATTTTCAAGGAATAACTTAAATTATCCGCCTGGTTCGTATATTTCCTAACTTGAAAGTTCAATGACGACTTCGTAACCTCGAAAATCGAGAGTTGACGGCTGCATGATGGATGATCACGATTTTATCCGTCCAACAAGGATGAGTTTTCTGGATGAAGATTATAAAAATTTTGGAAGTTAAAAAGCCTTGGGCAAGTTGACAGCTCATTTTACGATGACAGTTTATATTTCGAAAGAGCGGAAATGGGATAACTCGATCTGCGAATGCGGTTTAGACGAGGGCAATGTAGACCATTTATTTTTTAGCTGTCCTAATATGCGCTTTTCTCTCTATGACTTCCTTCCCCCTCAAATATCTCGTCCCGTTTCTCTTAAACACCTTCTTTCTCTAGTTTTCACCCGCTTTACAGTTTTGTTATGTAAATATATTGTGGCTAATAAAATTAAGTTGTAATTATCATGTAAATTCTCACCTATTCACATTAATCTCGCTGAAATTTGTTTTATTTTGTAACCACTTCCTATTTTTGTACTCATTTAAATATTTTATTTGGCGTCCTATGGTCTTGACATTGGCGAAATTTGGTGGCGTTACTATGCGAAGTCTTTTTTATTATTTGTATGCCCGATAGGCAAGCATTTGTCCACAATCTCACCTGATGGAAAGTGATGATGCGGCCGGAGATATAGCATGCTTGCCTAGAAAGTACCTACTCACTCTTGACTTGAAGACTCCCAGATTATACCGTTCGGGGATCAAAGAAAAGAAAGGTCTGAAGCTCACAGAGCCACTACTGTGTAGGTAAGTATGTAAGTTTTTTTTTATCCGTGATAGGTATAAGTTTGACCACTATCTCACTTGATGTTAAGTGACAATGCGGTCGACGAGTAAATATATTTGTTTTCTCTTCAAGCTGTTTTCTTGGAAAAAGGCTATCCTAAGAAACTGCTTAATGTTTCAGATTTAATTACTATATCAGACTAGCCGTTTTCCGCGGCTTCGCCCGCTATTATCAAGTCAAAAAGGAACCTAGGTGTTAATCCCAGGTATAAGATATGTGCATTCCAAATTTCATCCATATCCGTTCAGCCGTTAAAGCGTGAATAGGGACCAAACATACTTACACACTTACACACCAACTTTCGGATTTATAATATTAGTAGGAAGTAGGATATACAATACAGATGGACTTATAAATACTCTATAAAAGTAAGCAAAACCATGAAGCGGCTGAATAGCGTAATGACATTGAAATATCACTGCAGTTACCTGCCCTTCACAGATAAGTATTTCAGGTGGTGCTTATGTAGGGTTACTCGAATGAATAACTCGTATAGAAAAGTCGATAGACGTGGGCAAGGTCGTGGCTACCAATAACTTCAAAGCATGGCTCAGGGGCTAGCTGCAAATCACATACGTCGATAAGAAAGGGTACTTAACCTTGAACCTTTAAGGTATAATTTACAAAATTGGTAAAAATAATGAATAATTTTTAGCATCTAATAGAAGCTATTAGCGGTTAGTTCTATTTATGAACTGCCCATTGATTTAGTTGGGTGCACGTTCACCTTCTAAGCAGGGGGTTTTGGGTTCCCAGCGGAAACACAAGTTTTCTCCTAAAGGAAAATTTGTGTTTCTGGTTCTGGTTGTTATTGTGACAGAAGTCATCGAACTATTGTGAGACTGAGTGTTTATGTTATGTTTATGTTTTATAGCCCATATTATGATAAATTGGCTGTTGTTGTTTTAAAAATATGAGATCTAGTAATCAGCCGATTACCTACATGAGTCGCGAGTCTATATAACTTACACTTACGTCTATTTACCTATAATTTATCTTTCTTCATTGACAAAGTGTCTTCGTCAGGTTAGGTAAAAATGCTTTCGTATGTCCAGATGTCCATCGGATGTCCGGGTATTCTCCTCTACAGGTCGCATTTCTCAACAGATTCTCATGAAATTTGATGAGCAGGTTTGATAATTTATAGTTTTTTTTATCGATATATTACTTAAATATTAAGCTATTGCATAGCTTCTATCGCGGGCCTTGAGCGTGGAGACCGAATCCAGAAATTCCGTAACGAAAATAACCTAACACCCCCCACTCCGACCGGCACAGCGGTGATACTTTTTAGTTTTGCCATCTATCGATGAATAGCAGAACTTTTAATGACTTTTTTGAAATACCACGCTTGTCTCTTTAGTTCAGCAACTCGCCTCTAGGTGGCAGGAAAAAAATACTGCATAAATAAAATAAATATATAATTATAATTGCATAAGTTGATAAAAAATGCTATGCAATAGCTTTACCGCGGCAGTCCCCGAGTGCCACACGTCTTTTTTTTAAATCAAAATGGCAGAGATACAGGGGTTGAAAACGTAAAAAAACATATTTCAGTAATTTCGAAAAACTCGCGAGGTCTTCAGCCTACAGAGGCACTAGTAGATAGGGCAGCTCCAGGTCTCTCCCCGACCTTGATCGTAGCTACGATCCTGCTAAATTCACCACTAAGTATTAATCGACCTCCATATGAAGCAAGGTGAAGCGCTCGGCTGAGTAATAGCACACACGCAATCTTAACATTTCGGAGGCATTATCTCCGAAACGAGGAAGTAATTATGGACCAATATCGTAAATATTGCAAGTTTTGTTCGCCTGACTGTTGGCAATCCATGATGATAAAATGTTTAATGGTGTTTGGAAGTGCCATTATATTTTGTCGTATTTCACCAAAATAATAGCCCTAAGAAACTTTTTAGTTTCCCTGGCTTTATTAACAAATAAAAAGCTGTAGTTATTATAATAGAGCAGGCAACCATTTTGTAGATTGACTGCGATCTATTATCTACTTTATATAATACTAGCTGTGCCCCGCGGTTTTGCCCGATAGATTTTTTTTTGCAAACCATCCATTCCCCGTAAATAACGAACCCAACATAAAAAAAACAACGGGTTGGACTCCGGGAGTGCCGGCAGAAGTGAAAACTTGAACATTAACGTTGTAAACAGCAGGAGCAGCCATACATTTTCGGCGCGCGGTAGAAAGAGAGGAGGATAATTATTATTTCCTCTCCTACAACGCGCCGGGCGGTCTACTTTCGGAATTTTTTGATCAGGTAAATTTTTTTACCCATCCCAAAAAGTACACAACGCCGCTAAAGAAGTTTTAACTTCAAAATGACTACAGCACAGAGATTAAAAAGCGATGAATTGTTTACCATCCTACTATTATTATAAATGTGAAAGTTTGTGTGTGTGTGTATGATACCACGTATTTCCGTAAGGAACAAACCGATTTTGTTGAAATTTTGAATTTAACTAGATAGTTTAGGTTACGGAATAACACATAGGCTTTTTAAGTTAATTAACGCAGGCGAAGCCGCGTTGCACGGCTAGTACTATGTTACGTTCTTCCCTGTAGCCTACTAACACTGAAGATATGATACCAAATCAAATGAATGACGGCAAAACGAATAAATGCGACCAAAATAAATGAAGTGCGCCCAAAACAAATTAAATGCAACTAATGCAACGCAAGCAATGCTTAAAAAAACCGACTTCACCACATTATTTTTAGAACTCTTGATCAGGAAAATGTTTGTATGGGGCCAACGTGCCACTTTATCCTTTCAAATAAAAAAAATCATCAAATTCGGTTCACCTAGAAAAAAGTTCCGAGGTAAGGCACATCAATAAAAAAATACAGACGAATTGAGAACATCCTAAAGTCGGTTAAAATCAAATGAAATGCAACAAATAGCATTATAAAAACAAGTATTTTTTTGTAATACTTTAAAAAAATTCATGACGACGTGAACACGACATTGTCTTCAAATTCTTCATATAATTATTTTATCTCTTATTGTTCCTCGTAACAATCTAAACAATACGTCCACTGCGTTGCGCGGTATATTCTCGTCCTGAAAACGCCAGCACTGAAATCATAAATTTATAATACTTCTTTGTGGAATATTTCCAGCCTACGAGTGAAAACAAATTATTTATAGCGCCCGTGCCTTATTTTTGGCGTTTGCGTTTAGTTAAAACATTTTTGTTTGTTTTTACAGATAGGTACTATGTATGTGGGCGATAAATAAAGGGGTCGCGCTTGATGAAGCCTTTCAGCTAAATAAGTTGTAAATATTTATCGATTAAATAGGAATCAAAATCAAAATCGTTTATTCACATGGGCCTCAAACATGAAAGTTAATGACTACTATAATTGGAAATGGAATAATGGGAAGTAGGCCTATCTATAATATACACGATTCAATCACTTACACAAATTTGACGACCACTCAATCGGCCTATTGTAGCGTCATAATCAAAACAAACGAACATAGAACCTCTTCTAAGTTCTTCAAAAAAATCTCTAGCGGAACTTGCCATTATTTAAAAATTAAGTTTATTTATAAAATTAGAACGCCAACAATGATCAATCATTTTCGCAGCGCAGATTATGCATCAATCATCGATATTGCCGGTCCAATTATTGTATGCCTCCACTCTCCCAAACAACGCTCGGATAATGTCAAATTTTTGATGAATTTTTAAAGAACCTACTCCCTATACTTTCATAAATAATGGCAAAATATTATGCAATTCCGTTTAGGTGAAGTGAATTCTTGACTTTCAAAATTCTACATAATTGTAAACATGTTACAGCTAAGTTATTTAGTCCTACATTCGCGTACTTTAGGTATAAGTTTTTCAGTTTTCTATAAGTTTATACCAAAACGGTACGCAATATGTGCAAAATATACTTTAACCGATATTTTTTTTAAACAAATGCCGATTTTATTTCTAATATCTCCGGGACACTTCATCCTCTCTCAATATACAATTACGGGACAAATTAAATATTACACCTTTTGCTACGCGTATAGAAGAGAGAGAAAGAAATAGAAGCGAAAAGAGTGAGCGTGGTACATCAGCCAGGCATATGAGTGAACAATCACATTAATAACGTGAACTTTAACGTTGCTCAACCGACATCGCAGACGAAACAACTATCTGATTTATTCACAATGCCGCCATTCGTTCTAATTAAACTTTTTTTTTTTATGACAGTTCGCCGCCTAAGCAGCGGGTATCGCGTTCGATTTTTCGGTGGAAGGAAACCCAAGTTTTTCATTTCAAGGAAATTTGTATTTCAGGTTCCGCGTGTGACGTGTGCGTGATATAAATCTGCCGGAAACCTTCAACACAAGTCATCGAATAGTGTGGGGCTGTGAGTGTGAAAGATTGTATAATAATGATGTTAAAAAACAACCTCATTGTATCCTTGAACATTTATGATGTAGAATTTAATGATAATGATTAAAATTTCATGTAATAAAAAAGACGTGTGGCACTCGGGGACTGCCGCGCTAAAGCTTTTGCATAGCATTTTTTATCAACTTATGCAATTATAATTATTTGTTTATTTTATTTATGCAGTATTTTTTTTCCTGCCACCTGCCAAAGAGACAAGCGTGATATTTAAAAAAAGTCATTAAAAGTTCTGCTATTCATCGATAGATGGCAAAACTAAAAAGTATCACCGCTGTGCCGGTCGGAGTGGGGGGTATTAGGTTATTTTCATTACGGAATTTCTGGATTCGGTCTCCACACTCAAGGCCCGCGATAGAAGCTATGCAATAGCTTAAAAAGTAGACGAAATCCGTTATTGTTCATAATGAAAACCGTCGATGACGACAAAACGTAACGACAGGCTCAAAACATATATTTTTTTTATTTATTGCTATTCATTCTTAAAATAAACATAATATCGATAACACACATTAATTTATCTCAAAACTAGCTGTGATACCACATTTGCAATACTTTTAAATATAATTCTTAATATACGTGAAAATAACCCTTGATTTGATAAAATTTTCGTGTAGTTTATTTTGGCATTTAATTATGTACATATACGTTAAGTCGGAAAATATTTTCTAAAGAGAATAAAAACTGCACAATAATTGCTGTTTATAAGACTGGAAGCTAAAACCAGAACACATTTCCAAAAAGATGTTAATAGAATCTAACTGTATCACGCAAAAAAAAGTTCTATTTTAATCTGTAACAAAATTGCGTTTATTGAGTTTCTTATATTAAGTATGATGAATGGCTCGCTGACATTACGGAGGTACCTACTGCACAACGTTTTAGGTATAAGACGCTTCGTTTCCATGTGTGCAAATAGCAACAACAGTTTTCATACAAAACTTCCTTCAATTGGCAGCTATTCTAATTGTACGTAAAAATATTCCCTCTTCTATGGCTACGCGTCTACGAGTCTACTACGCACTTAGCCCTAAAGTATTTAATTATTATAGTGCTACGCTCGTAGGCGTAGAACCGCATATTTAATTAAGAACGCAGCCCTGCCATCTACGTAGTACTGATATTTAGACCTAAACAAAATCAAACGGGGTTTTTTAAAACTCTCTCAAAGGAATATGTCTCTAAGACTTGAGAGATTGGTCATAAATGTTACATGCAAGAATTGTTTCTTACTCTCGATATAAACGCCGTACTATTTTGGAAAATCATATGTGCACTAAGCCTAAGCATACAAAATAAGTTCCCGTATTCTCGTCGTGGCATCGACGGCAAACTGATACTCATTTGCAATTCAGATGGGAGTTCTCGCGTGAACCTTGCATGGTAACAGGTAGGTATCATATTTAGTCGGTTCTCGAAATATGCACACGTTGTGCTAAAGTTAGACCTTACGCAAGCTGTTGACTTTAAAGGCACAACAAATATATAGAGTACACGTTCTATGTTACTTTAAAGTAAACTACCCGTGACCCGCGGCTTCGCCCGCTATTATTAAGTTAAAAAGTAGCCTATGTGTTAATCCTAGGTATAATCCATGTACATTACAAATTTCATCCAAATCCGTTCAACCGTTAAAGCGTGAAGAGGGAACAAACGTACTTACACACTTACACACAAACTTTCGGATTTATAATATTAGTAGGATTGGTAGGATAGATCTTTATAAAAATACTAAGTCTAAATTATTATTATTCCTTGTCATGTATTTGTTAAGGTGTTCCATAAAGAGTTTATCTATTTTTAAATGATTTTTAACTAAAATTCGCTATTCCTTTTAAGGAGATAATTTGTTAATTTCATGTATCATGCGGAGAAAAGCGCACCTAATAGGTACATTAACAAAACAAAATCGGATTGCGCGTTGAAGGCAACGCGCATTTAGTAATTGATTTTGTATTGTCAATATCAATCGCTTGATATTATTATTGATATTAGACATGCATTATTAGATACAGAATCTACTACAGTTAAAAACGTTCCTAATTTGTGGTACATAATAATAAGAAAGAGTTCCTTTCCTAATTTGTGGTACATTATGATAGAAGTTATTCATATGATTGGCAATATTCGAAGTACAAATAAGACTCGAAAAACCCCGATTCTAAACCTTATATTAGGTATCTAGTGCGATGGTTTTTTTATTAGTGCAACTGAATAGAAATGTAAAAAATTGAAGATAAAATCTGTATTCTACTTATACCAAATATGAATGTTCATTGGAAATCTTAAACACTAAAGTAAAATGGGCGGACTTATCACTAAGAGTAATTTCTTCCAGTCACATTTTGGGCGGAGAGAGGGATAATAATATTGAAGTCGGTGGTGTAAAAATACTTACCATATATGTATTGGTATAACATTGGTACCTTCTAGGCAAGCATGGTCCATCTTTGGCCGCATCGTCACTTTCCATCAGATGAGATAGCGGTCAAATGCTTGCCTATCTACTAAAAAAAACATAACTAGCAGGTACGTCATATTTTAGACGGTCTTATGCTTATCAATATGGACTTAAGTCTGCTTTAGTATTTAATACAACAAAACAATGCATTTTGAATGTCCACTAAAGACTTAAACGTTATGTACCATTTTCCATTCGTTTATGGTTGCTATACCTCCAGTACGCACAAAGCGTTTCGTTTCTAAGTTTATCATCCGTACAGTGTAGGAGTAGAACTCATTGCCTGCGTCTTTGTTCCCCGAACGGTACAATCTGGGTGTCTTCAAGTCTCGAGTGAATAGGCACCTACCTTCTAGGCAAGCATGTCCATCATCAGCCGCATCGCCACTTTCCATCAGGTGAGATAGTGGTCAATTGCTTGCCTATCCAGCCTAAAAAAAGGTTAAACCTAAGCGTAAATGGTACACCGTCTACGACCCTAATATATTTTTTGAGCCTCATTTATGTTGAGTAGATATCGGCTTCTAAAGAGGCTTTAACTAAAGGGGCTTTAACTGTTCAACAATTTAGTTAATCAATTTATGTTTACATCTTTATTCAACATGTAATTGTACATTAAATACTTTTGAACTGCTACTATTTGAACTGCCCGTTGCCTTCGTTAGGTGCGCGTCCACTTTCTAAGCAGGAGTATCGTGTTCGATTCCCGGTGGGAACACAAATTTTCTTCCCAAGGGATATTTGTGTTTCTGCTTCTTAGCTGGCACGCACGACAGAAGTCATTGAACTTAGTGTAGGGCTGTAAGTGTAAAAGCGTTTATGTTTTAAAATAATAACAGATATAATAACCTAAAAAACAATTATTGTTTAATTAATATAAACATTTTTTTTTCAAATTGTCGGAATCATCTCATGAAGCAATTTCTTACAAGCACTTTCATATCTAATATATAATATTCTCGTGTCACAGTTTTCGTTGCCATACTCCTCCGAAACGGCTTGACCGATTTTGATGAAATTTTTTGTGCTTATCCGGTATCTATGAGAATCGGCCAACATCTATTTTTCATCATCATCATCATCATCCCTTTTCATCATTATCAACGCGGGTGAAACCGCGGGGCGCAGCTAGTAATCTTATAAAATTCTATCAAGCACGTTTAACCCAAGGGTACTGTCAAGTAGATATAAACGGTCAACAAGGCTTAGTTCACTCAGGCTCTAAAATATGCTTGAGCAAATAAGCTGGACCTTCCCCGAAGCCCTTAAATAAAGTGAAGAAATAGTAAAAACCGACCTGACGACAAAAATGTGTAACCTCTATAAAGTAACTTAACAAAAAAAATACCATGCTGATTAATGTTGAAACAATTAAGTATAAATAGACGGACGGACAAGACTTTTAAAAATTAAATATAAATAACCGTATTAAAATAGTTTTTAAAGTCATGCTAAAGTTTTTACTACCTACAATAATATCTTATAGAACTGTAAATTAGCATATACAATGACACGAGATTTTTTAGGCATAAAAATAAAAAAATATTTAAATGCAAGCTAAGCTAAAAGACCAACTTCTCTGCTTTATCTTCGGAGCCTTGATTAGATTGAATGAATTATAGATAGATAGATAACTCTTTATTGTACACCATAAATAAAGGTAAATACATTCCAGACAACCTTTGAATGGAGAGGAGATAGCAAAATGTATTGGGACTCAGGTGTACCACATAGTTACGCAAACTTTATAATAATGCTTTAAGATACTAAACAAAATAAATAATTAATATTAATATACTAAAATAAAATAATTATATACCCATTATTGAGGATAACTCAAAATTTACTCATATATCTTTATCAAATTTAAATGGGACCACACAGTAAGCACCAGCTTTAAAATAAAAAAAGTATCATCATAATCTGCTAAACGAAAAAAGTTCTGAGACAACGAACATAAAAAATACAGTCGAATTGAAAACCTCCTCCTTTTTTGAAGTCGGTTAACTGGGGACACTCCCAAACATCACATAAGAACTTACCGGAAGTTCAATAAGCGACACCATCCAGGCCTTATCGAGCTTAGCGAGGAATTATTTTAAAGATGAGTGTCCATTACCTCACCTGATGGAAAATATGAAGTGGACACATGGCTGAGGGCCATATTCTTGTTATATTCATTGTAATTAAAACTTATTACCAAGGAGGCTGGAATACTATACATGTATAATGTATAATATATTTAGTTAAGGAGTGGAACTCATTGCCCTCGTCTTTGTTCCCCGAACAGTATAATCTGGGAGTCTTCAAGTCAAGAGTGAATAGGTACCTTCTAGGCAAGCATGCTACATCTTAGGCCGCATCATCACTTTTAATCAGGTGATATTGTGGTCAAACGCTTGCCTATCATACAAAAAAAAAAGTTTGAAAATTATAGTACATATTACAAATAATTTTTAAATGTTATATACGGTTTAAAACTCGTAAACAATTTCGACTTACTTTATTGTCGACTAGTTCCAGACAAATGTGTGTATATCAGGAGTCAGATGCGCGATACGCGGAGGCGAGCGGCTGACTCATCCAGGTAAAAGACAACTAATTTGTCCGAAACTAGTCGACAACAAAGTAACACACATTTTTTACGTCTTTTAAGCCGTATTTAATATTCAAACATTATATATCATGTTTACTTCTGACACAGTCTGAACGTGCCTTTAAGCTCTACGACAAAAGGGAACGCATATTGAATTAGCTATTTTAATACGTGGCATTTCACGTGGTAAATTGATTTACGAGTACGTGATATGTGGAGGCATTTTGTATTAGAAGTTCTCCATTGAAATAATTAAATTTTGCGAGGGAATGTCAAGTGCCATCGGCAATTATTTTCTAAAGGAAAATGGAAGTTTCAATTACATATTTTCTTCTTAGATATTAAGTTAACGAAAAATTAATTTTATACAATACTTAATTAAACTGACGATGACGTAGGCGTGTAGGAATTGTTTTACGTGGAAAGAAAGTGGTTCTTTAGAAGCTTTTCGCATTATTTATCAACATCAAACAATTTTGTCTTGTTGTTGGTCGTTTTCAAATTATCAGACCTTTTTGGTTAGGTTAAACAAGATTTAATCTAGAAGTTTATGAAATGAGACGACCCAGTTGGCGCTGTAGACAGGTGCCCTCTTCGCCGTGGGTCCTGGGTTCGATTCCCGGCAGGACCACAAATTCCTTCCCAAGGGATATTTGTGCTTCTAGTTCTGGGTGTAATGTGTGTGTGATGTGAATTTTTCCGGCACCCACGATACAAGTCTTTGAACTTAGTGTGGGGCTGTGAGAGTGAAAAAAATAACTTACCAGTTTTAATAATATTTATAATATTTACGGTTTCACATTCAGTTCGATGACTAGTGTTGTGGGTGCCGGCAACATTCACATCACGCACACAATCTCACCCAAAATAAGTAAAACACGTTTCCTTTGATGAGAAAAGTTGTGTTCCTAACGGGAATTGAACCAGATACCCACGGCGAACGCGCACCCAACTGCGCCAGGGGGCAGTTCGAGGTGCCGTTAAAATTAGAGGTGTATTTGTATATTAACTAGAAACAGACATTAATCACAGGAAAATATATATAAAAAGCCTTAATAATATTCCCAAAGCGGAGAAACATAAATATGCACGTATTTATGTTTCCTGTATAAATGCTGGTAAGTACATTAAAATCGTTTTTGGGATACAATTTGTTTTATTTCATATTCATTGACACATTGCAAGAGTTTGTTGCTTTTGTTGCATCCCAAATTCATGATCATGATGGAGCTTAAAAGGTTGTGGTTGTATTAATAAAATAAAATATATCATTTCATTTTAATACTGCACTACCATCTCTACTATTTGCAATATATTATTCAATCTCAAATTCCGAACATTGCTCGGTATCCGGGCCGAGCCCAACTTTTAATGCGGAGCTGTTATTAAAATTTAAATTTATATCATTTCCGTCCGAACCAGACTTCTGACTTGGAGGCCATTGTCGGAACAATTAGAACTTTTTTCTCACCAAGTCGTGGACGAGGTTTTGTCTGAGGAGGACTCATTTGTACAGAATTAATGAGAGTTTATTCGCATTTTTGTTGCTTTGCAGTTTTTGTTTTCTAATATTTTCGAAATATTCTAAGGTGACGAAAATTATTATAGATGTCAGTGAGTACCATTAAGTTCACGATAATTTGTATTTACGATAAATAACCCATTAAAATAGCACACGGATTTAAGAGGTATTAAAAATGTACCTATTGATTTTACACAAAATCAGACCATATTTCATCCATTATTTGTACTGGACTGACATCACCTATTAATTTTATTGCTATCACAAAATACAAAAGTTACAATTGACCTATTTTTATTTGTTTCTTATTTAGTTAAAGCTTAACTCGCACAATTTATTCAACCTTAAATAATATCGCCAAGCAGACAACAACAGTAATTCAAATAACTCAGACTTGGCATTATCAGTCAGAAACTTAAACAAACTTTCGATAACAATAATTTGAACATTCGTCACAGCTATTTCGAGATACAGATATTTACGAAGCTGGTTCGAGTCTGAAGGTTGTACCTACGTTATTTTTGTTTCATCCAATACTTAGCAAGTGACGGAGATTTTGTTTAGCTCACAAACTCATTACCCAACTGTCAGTTGTCCGAAGTGGTTGAACCAAGTTGAACTCAGTTCTAAAAGTTGGAGTAATGACTGACAGTTGGCCCCAAACTTTGAAGCTGTTTGATGGGTCTGCTACGGCTTAGCAGGCGTACGATACGCCTGCTACGCACACGTACAACTTAGTTATTACTTTGCTTCCTGCTTTGAACAATTTAATTTTGCATAAAGATATTGTTATTGTGTCTTTTTAGCCGACTCCTCAAAAAAGAGGAGGATCAATATTTTAGTTCCAGAGATTTGATCAGATTTAAGACGGTTATGAAGACGATGATGATAGTCTTAATTTAATGTTAAAAATATAAGCAATTGGCCCGTAGATACAGAAATACATTATGGCATAGGTACATTATATTATTAAAATCCAAAAAAATATGAACTGAGCATCTATTAACCTAAGCCCAGCCCAATCTATTGCCCAGTCCAACCCAGTAAGACAGACTTAAAATAATCCATAAATAAT
Organism: Lomographa bimaculata; assembly: GCA_948107665.1. Classification (NCBI taxonomy): domain Eukaryota; kingdom Metazoa; phylum Arthropoda; class Insecta; order Lepidoptera; family Geometridae; genus Lomographa; species Lomographa bimaculata. Next base: position 11,966,331 of record OX403589.1, read on the forward strand.
TTAAATACTCATTCAGAAAATAATACCTAATCAAAACAAACATTGCCTTATCTTCCTGTTTGTTTACCATAAAAATCTCATTTGTATTATGAAAATTTTATTATTTTCCCCTCGTATTTAATTATAAAGGCCCGTTTGTACAGAGATAAACTTCCAAAAACGTTATCGCAAAGGTTTTCTAAATAAAAATGTAGATAAAGGCATAGTACCGAGAGCGAAGCATTCAGGTCCGTTCAAGTTTAACGACAGATACAAGAAAAACGTTTTACAATGGGCTTCATTACGTGTAGGTTTTTAGGGTGTGACGGCGGCGGTCGCATTTTTCTTTACGTTGGGTAGAACCGGCTAGTTCGTTTTTACTATTCTAGACCCGTCACGTTTAGCCATGATATAGTTTGCTAAGTGCTGGCTATCTGCGGAGTACTCTGCGGTCTGTTAGAACTAAATCATACAGTCTTACAAGGATGCTGTAGACGTTGAGTGCGAATAGAACTTAAACATTCTCTTTGCACGCCACGCGCCCGAACATCCTGCCAAGCCCTGTCAGTATCAATTTATCTAGCCCAGTAACGCACGTAAGCTATTTATTTCCCTTCTACCTAAAATTGTATTACGATCCAACGATAGTTACCCTACGGGACCGAAAGAACGCGGCTACCCCGAGATAGTCCATAATATACTTTGTAAAACTTATGTATGTACCTATACACCCACTTTAATACGTATGTTGTGATAGTTCAAACAGTTGAGGATACGATCTCATTATAAGATAGTGATACAAATGCAATATTGAATTTATTCTGTTTATTCTTCAAACGACTGAGCACAATCAAACAGTAGTTATTCTATACATACTAACAGTGCACATTACCTCTATACAATATAATGCAATTTCTAAAACTTTCCTAGTAAATAATGACATACTAATTACAAAGTACGTTATTACGAAATATGTAGAGTATAGCTGAATGCATGAAATTAAATAGAGGTTTATCTAAAGCGATACACAGTACTACAATAGAGAGATAAAGTATGTGGTATTAACAAATACTTATATTTTGCTAGCCAGCAACCCGCGTTTGCTCCTTTTTATATGTGGCCTACTTAGGTTGGCAGCCCCGTAAAACTTAGCGTGGTTGGCTTGAATTTTCAGACCATTGTACGTTGTTTGAAATCATCCAACATCGCTATTATACCATTTTATTTAAACGCTTTCACACTCACAAATGCCAAAATCTAAAGATCCTAAGAAAACGGAATTAATGTTAAGAATTAATCCGGTTCCCCAGCGTAGAAGTCTATGGCGCAGAACATAGAATGACTGATATTTCGTAATATGATTCTGTGTTTTTTATTGATCTAGGTAAGAGTAAGCATCTGAGTTTTCTGCGTAATGTGCATACGGCCTTGCCTGGCCACAGGTTCAGTCCGAGCGCGCATCTTGCAACGAAGCAACTGAAGCGTGCTCTCCCAGTACCGAGTCTGCTCTTCCACTGCACCTTGACGAGAACTAATTGCTCTTTGCTCCTGCAAAAATAATGAAACAACATAATTTACAGTAAGCGTTGACCATTCAAAACAATATTCTATCAAGTAACGCTCAGTGTTACCAGCCGACGCGATCGACCGATCGGACAACCGACCGAAGTCGTGGTTTCGAACTTTATTATGAACTTCGCTGTAAACTTAATAGACATTGGTTTTTAGCCATTGTTGGAGAATAGAGGAATATTCCAGTGAACTTGGTAACGATATCGTATTAAATCTATGCCGGTAAGGCATTTTCTAATGGAATGTATTTAAATAATCGTATAAATTTTGCAAAAATGTAAACGGTCATCTTCTTTTAATTGTTGATCCTCTTTTTCTAAGACATAAAATAAATAAAATCAATCGATATGTTAATCTGTTTAGAACTATTGAAAATGTTTGATACTTTCTTATTTCATTCGAATTATGTTTTAAAGTATTAAAGTAAATAAAAAATAACCTTACCTACTTATAAAAACCATCAATTATTTTTTAAAAAGACCAATAACTAAGAAAAAATCGAATGTTATTTTTGTACACCAAATATTAATTGAGAATTTTTTTGAGAGTGCTTACTTACAATAGATCAATTAGATTTAAGAGTATCAAATAATGTTATCTTTTTTCTAATATGCTTGACCTGACGTATAACGTCGAATCCTCAAGCTATTCTGGCTTGAGTTGAAAGCCATTCTAGGTCAAGCGAGCGTAACACTCTCGACCACATCACATAGCTCACGTACCAGGTGAGATTGTGTTCAACTACTATCTTAAATTTATATAATCAACTCTAAAATTGCACGTCCTAAAATTCTGTTGATCATCCGATGAATAGTAAATTAGTAGTGCATTGTCATGTATCGCGTTTGTGTTACATTATTGATGAACTGCCCGCTGGATTACGAGTAAAGAGCTCGTAGTTGGGTGCGCGTTCGCCTTTTAAGCAGCTGGTATCGGTTTCGATTCCTGGTAAAAACACAAGTGTTCTTCCCAATGGAAATTTGTGTTTTTTTCTGATTGTGAGTGTGTGTGATGTAATTGTTTCTGGCACCCACGACACAAGACGACAATCTTAGAGCGTGCTGTAAGTGTGAGAAGCGTTTATATTACGTCTACAAAACAACATTTAACTAGATAATTGTGGTGAAGTACCCTCACCATGATTTCCTAGTTAAATATAGCCACAATTGGTCGATCTGACAACATCTACTATCCCGTTAGTGATATTGTTTTATAATTATGATGCTCTGATATAAATAAGAATAACAGTACCCACACAACAATAATTAACATATCTAACTATATAAATAAATATTCGTAATTGAACTTTTATTTAAGTATTTAGATTAACTCTATGACAGCGCGAGCGTTTGTAATTAAACTTGTGCGTAAGTAAGTATAATACTAATATTATAAATCGTAAAGTGTGTGTAAGTATGTTTGTTCCCTCTTCACGCATTAACGGCTGTCCGTATTTTGAAAATTAATGTACATAGCTTATACCCAGGATTGACACATAGGCTACTTTTATATTTATAAAAGCGGGTGAAGCCTCGGGGCACGGCTTGCTACAAATAAAGTACAATAAAGTTTTTGATTCATGCCTATCATTGCGAAGGTTTTCGTGTTTAATGAATTAAATACGTACGGGAATTAACAAATAGAAACAGTTCAGAGTTAAAAAATATATAAATAAAAAACAAAACATAAACGCTTTCACGCTCATAGGGGCTATGAGCACACTAAAATCGATGACTTTTGTCGTGGGTGCCGGATACATTCACAGAATTATATATTTTATAATTATCTTTATAATATATTTAAACTACAAAATCTTAATTTCAGTACAGAACGGATAAAAATTGTGTAGAGATATTTACCTCTTCTAAATGCTTAACAATTTGTTCTAAATCGGCGACCTTTTTCTTTAAAGCCTCCATTTTGGAAGGTTTCCTGGGGGATTGCATAGAATTTTTCATTTCAAACATGACGACTTCTTGCAAACTTTCCGCTTTTGTTATTTTCTGCCTCAAGTTTTTCCATTCGTCCTCCTTGCTGTTCAGCTGGTCAGTGAGCTGCTTGACTTGGTTTTTGAGCGGTTCCATTTGAGAGGTGATATTAATGGAAGTGGCTTCGTAAACTCTCTTCTTCTGTTCGTACTGTTGTTGTACAGTTTGAAACTCCTCTTTTACGGGTTTGATTTTGTCTGCTAGCGGTTGGATCTCTTGACGGACTTGTGACAACTTTTGAGCTGTTTGTGCAACCAACTGTGAACAATAATGTTTACTTTTCTACCCGAAAAAGTTGTGTAAACAACGCTAGATAAACGACCCTTTTAGTGGCTCGTAAGTCTGACAGCCGGTTGCGGAATGAGGATACGTGAGGTCTATTCTCATAGAAATAAACTTATATGACCTGCTTACATTCGCGTGGTTTTAGCTAATAAAGTTTTGATGCCTACTCTATGAAACGAAACGCTGAGAGACTATTTTCTTGATAGCTACTACTTATTGCTAAGAGAATAGCCGATTCTGCCGTTTTTGTAAGATATTATTAACTAACGAATGTTTCAATTAGACTAGAAAATATACAGGGTAATTTTTAAAATACCAGATAACTTTTGGGACATCATTCCAACCTCATAGTTTGTCTCATGACTAAAGTCTTTCGTGGTACGGCTATTGCAATATCTGTTTTATGATTAATCAAAGTTCTATAATATTTAGGTAAGTACATATGTTTTATGATATATAATTTTTTTATAATATATTGTTTATCTTCTTTGTTAAATCCAATGTGTCAAGAGTCAACTGGCGTTTGCGTGCATATTAGGAGGCGTGGCACGGCAATGCTGTTATTGTCGTTCTTTGCAGGACAGAGTAGTTTAAACAACTATTAATTATCCTACTAATATTAAAAGCGTGAAGCATTAAAGCGTGAAGAGGGAACAAACATACTTACACACAAACTTTCAGATCTAGAAAGTTTGTGTGTAAGTATGTTTGTTCCCTCTTCACGCTTTAACGGCTGAACGGATTTGAATGAAATTTAGAATGTACATAGATACTGCCTAGGATTAACACATAGGTACTTTTCAACTTGATAATAGCGGGTGAAGCCGCGTGGTACGGCTAGTAGTTCATACGAATACATCATCTTAATTATTACGGAAAATATAGCACTCAGAAGAAAGTCGTAGAACTAAATGAGCTAAGGTTTAGAACAAGAATCAGGGTCAGAGAGATTTCTGGTATTTTACAATTACCCAGTATAGGTGATTATTTTCTAGCCACTGGCTTCCTGCACGCTTCCCCCAGAGAGTCAAAAACACGTAAAAATATATCAATATGGATTAAATAATACCTGGGATAAGTCATGTAAAGATTTCTTAGCTAGATCAGCTGGTTTATCAGCATCTTTCTCCGATGCCTCCACATCTTCAATTTTCATTTTCTTATGATTGACCAGAGCCATCTCCACCGTGGGATCAGCTGTGCTCACAATTTGTATGGTTCGAGCCAGAATTCCTGCTTCAACCTGCATCATAAAAGGAACCTATATCAAATTTGCTTCAATACGATTGCAAAAGCGTAAAAAATGCTAATTGTTCACTTCTAATACAGTTAGTCTCAGGGAGAGGAGCGCATTGCAGTGCCACGTGGACACTGTTAAAGGTGGCACTGCAGTTGTTAAGCACGGGATTGTCATTTAATACAGCCAAATGACGTGTCCATCTTAATAAATAAAAAAAATATCTTACGAGTATCATAAAAAAAAATATATCTTCGTGTTTCCGGTTTCTTCAAGCTCAATAAATTATAAATGATGAGATTCATACTGCTCCGGACCATATTAGACAGAAGAAATTTGAACTTAAGGATTAGTTACTTTAAGGAACATTAAATCAACCAAACAAGGGGCAATCTATTATGTCCAGGCTTACGGCAAATATCAGAAAACATTACCCGCCTTACACATACATAAATATCATTATATTGACCCATCCTGGCTCACAAAACAGGAAATGTAAATTGTTTTCTAAAAGAAGAAAAGCGAATGGAACTGAACTCTATCTCTCCTAAAGTACGCGCCATTTTTTTCTAAAAATTCTAAGTCATTACGAAAATGAAATGCTCACCTTGAACGTTGAGAGATTAGCTCGTTGCCTTTTGTAGACGGTGCTCTTTGTTCGTAAGGAATTAACGTACTTCTTCAATTCTTCTCCCCTCAGAACCGTGTCTCCGAGAAGCTGTCTCACCTGATAAGTAAACAATGAGATAATGAAAACGCAAAATTTCTCGCGATATCTCGCCTCGTGAAACCCAATATACCTATATAAAGGCTACGAATTGAAAGATGCGCAAAGACGAAAAATAATTGAAAATCCTCCATTATTATTTTTCATCTTTGTAGCCACGAAGACAACGACGCGACGGCGTTTTAAAAAGATCTGATTAAAAATACATTGGCTTAGTTAATTGAAAAGCTAATTAATTTACATTTTATTGCTTTGACCGATTCCTAATGAACGACTCGACAATTAATAATGTTTCTTTTATTTCGCAATAAAGCTTTATTTATTTTCTCGAACTATTTATCAACGTCTGTTCATTAATCACCGAGCGACAATGCAACTCAATCGGGGCGCTAAAGTATTAATTACAATAAATCAGATTAAAACATTTCTTCGGGCATAAATCTCGGTAAACGCATCATCTGAAGTTCTATGTAGTGCTCCCGAAACCTATTTCTATGGAACAAGAAAACTGTTTCATCTGATCATGATGACATGCTGGGAAGCATTTGTACAACGATCATGTCTCCTGATTAACGCCATAACGTTGTCCATCGCTGCCTCGCAAAGTGCCAAAATAAATCTATTTTCAACAGACTTCCTGCAGCTTTGTTACCTGAACTGTACAATCTGGATGTCTTCAAGTATAGAGTGAATAGGTACCTTCTAGGCAAGCGTATCCCATCTTCGTCCGCATCGTCACTTTTCGTCAGGTGAGATAGTGGTCAAATGCTTGCCTATCCAGCATAAAAAAGAGGTTCTCAATTCGACTGTATGTTTTTTTTTGTATGTACGAGTATGTTACTTACCTCATAACTCCTTTCTGGGTAAACCGATATTATTCTTTTTTTACCGACTTCCCAAAAAAGGAGGAGGTAGTCAAGTCGAGTGTATTTTTTTTATTTTTATTTACTAGTGTAATCTCATAACTTCTCTCCACGTGAGCCGATTTCGAAAATTTTTTTTTAGTTTGAAAGATGTTGATTTCTTATTGGTCCCATTTAAATTTAATCAAGATCTGATGAGTAGTTCTTGAAATATCATCAATAATGTCTATTTTGTGACGAATAATGCGTACTTAGCCGATGTTCTGGTTTACCCGACTTCAAAAGTTACCTCACAACTTCTTTCGTTGTGAGCCGATTTTGATGATTCTTTTTTTATTTGAAAGCTGGTGGATCAAGGTTCCAATGATAAAACGGTGAAGTCGGTTTTTTTAAGCTTTGCTTGGGTTTAATTATTTTGTTTGAAAGCTGGTTCTTCCCATATGGTCCCATTTCAAGATCTGACCAGTCGTTTTTGAGTTATCTTCAATAATGCGTATTTAATTAATTTAATCTTATCAAGGGTTCCGAAATAAAAAGCGGTGAACTCGTTTTTTTAAGCTTTGCCTGCGTTTAAATGATTACTACAAGTTTTTAATGGAGCACGCTGTATATCTTTACCAGAATGGGAAATGGACAACGCAGGTGACAAAAATTGCTAATGAAGCGACCTTGTTTTAATGTGTGTTTTCGCTGTGGCTGTGAATAACAATCCTGTTTTAATATCCGAGTGGAACATTACATTCTGCCGTATTTTACATTGTGGTAATTTCAGATTGTGTCGTATTTTCTACGGCACAATTAGGATTGCTGCAAAGTATGCCTTGACTTGCTCGCTTGGTACCCTGTATCAAAATACAAACGTCTCCTAATAAATCTGTCGGAAAATCACTAAATTATGTTTCGGCAGCTCTCCTTTCTAGCCAGTATTTTTTGTAGAAATTCTATATCCGACTCAATCATCACTAACCGTGTAACAGTCAAACACTATCCTATTTAAGGGATTATAAACACACGGAAGCCAGAGCCAGCTACACATACATAATAAATAAGATATAAAAGACCATTTAAAGTGCGTTCAGTGATTATATCGCTCGTCTTATGGGTTGACCGTAGTTGACAATTTACCTTTAAAACTATTGCAATTGACGACCCAGTTAACGCAGTAGAGAGTCTGCCCTCTGCGCCGTGGGTCCTGAGTTCGATTCCCGGCAGGAGCACAAATTCCTTCCCAAGGGATTTTTGTGCTTCTGGTTCTGGGTGTAATGTGTGTGTGATGTGAATGTTTCCGGCACCGACGATACAAGTCTTTGAACTTAATGTGGGGCTGTGAGTGTGAATGCGATTGTTTGTTTTTATTGCAATGCGGCGCAATCTTTAGCTGTTTTTATAGGTCGCAAAGATAAGCTTTTTTTGTTTTGCCAGCTAATGAATATAATTCAATAGCGACAAAACAAGTCAGTACGACTCTTTGCGAGCATTGGCCAAACCGAAATGCAGAGATAACGTTCAAAAGGAAATATATCGTTTTGTCCTACTTTTCTTGCTGGCAAGTGCTGAAATGCTGACCCAAGCACACTAGAATGGAAGAGATAAACAGTTATTTTAACAACAAGGGGAGAAAGCTTAGATTATTAACGAGTGTGCACTTGAGTCTCAAGCCGCAGACGACCTTAAAATACACGATGTAATAATGTGTACTTTCCTCGCATGGTACATATATAATAGTTTTTACTTTTATTTCATTTACATAGTAGAAATATTGATTCAGTGATTTTAATAGCAGGAATACTAACTTTTTAGGCTCATATATACAAAAATGAATTGACGTTTGTTAGTCTCACAAAAACGAGAACGGCTTGTCCGATTTGGCTGATTCTTTTTTTTTGTTGTGTTCGTAATTGTCAGGGCAAGGTTTGTATTTAATATTTTTGTAATCCACCTGAAATTGCACCCGCGCGAATCCGGGCGGATCGCTAGTATTAAGACCGATCATATATAGCCTATGAGTATATATGATCGAAGTTTGTGATGAAAATTATTGTTATTATATTAAAATATAATTTCTAACTATTACTTGCTAGCTTGACAATTTTGCCATCCACGCACACTTAAAATTCCTTTTGTGTCACAGAATGAATGTATACTTATAATGTGGCGAACCGTATTCATAATTAAAACAATATTATCCGAGCTAAACATTTTTATTTCTCATTCACGGCATATACCTTAGTGGCAACACTCATCAATTTTTCATTGGCCAAAAGGACTAGTCAGCAAATCGGAACGCTTATTAACGCTGACGTAGCCATACGTGCATCGCGCGCCAATGTTGGCAACACTGCTACGAACGTGACGAGATTTCCGTCCAGATGATATTTGTATTGTCTGCCGTTTTAATTCTACAGTGTCAGGAGAGCTCGTGATATTAATTTGGAAGGAAAAATGAGAACGTATATTACGCTTTAAAAATATAAAAAGCTGCAAGGTTTTCTCTTTTGATGTTTTGTTTTAGCACTTTCGCACCCTCCCGGTAACTTTTTCTTTAGTCTTGCTCTTTAGCGAGTTTGTCCAAACTCGCTATAGCCAACGCCAACTAAATATATTGTATAGTTAAAATATAGTTAGCTACCAACCAGTAACCAGCTAGTGCTGGTTTTGCTCACGTGCTTTTAAATCAATGCTGATAGAAAGAAGCATGTCATATTTTAGAGACAAAATTGTCTACTCGAACATTTAAAAAAATAAATAACAAATTTTATGCAACCGTCACATACTCTGAAAAGATACGAGTATGTAACCAACTTTCAGATTTGTAATATTAGGAATGCATTTAGTAGAACAAATATATAACTACTGGTGATAAAATAGGCAGGTCAGTAGTTACAGCTAACGATTTTACATAGTTACCTATTAACCCTGTACAATTGTACATTATACCTACATTTTTTTAGAAGGAAGAAAGAGGAGTGACATTTTTGTCTCCTTAAATAAAGATGTATCTCACATTTCCTACCGAGGTTAAAAAAATATAGCAATACTTTTTATCCAATACCTTTAATAGAAACCAGTACCACTAGCAAAGAAATCAAGATTTGTAGTAACTGTAGTGGTAGGTAGTATATATACAACAATTTTAAGTTTTACCTGAGATTGAAGATCTGCCAACATAGCTTCATGCTCCTTTAATGTTGCAGCCAATTCGTGAACCCTTGCCGCGCTGGTGTCCTTGTTTCTCCTAATCACGGCGGCTTGCTGACGAAACGGAGCCAGTTTATCTTCTTGAGGTCCAGCAGTGGCCAATTTCCTCTGGACTAGTTGCTCCATTTCTCCGTTTACTACCGCTATCTAGTAACATAAAACCAGCCAACATAAAAAGCTAAAAGACCAGCTTTTAAACCCTTTATATACAATTTAAATTCACTTCGAGTCCCTTAGTGAACGCGACTAAGTATTCGAATAAGGAAAATCCATTTTAAGTTAAATTTAATTCATTATTATTAACCAATTTAGGTTTCGAGGTAGTTCCACAGGGAGACGCCTTCAGAAAATAAATTGAAAATAGCTCGCTTTTTATCTTAGGCCTATACAATGATATTTAAGATACTTTGAAAAGTCTCTTGAGGTGAAACTAAATTTGGAGATCATGCCCGCAAGCAATTTGCGAGCAAAATATACTGAGTCTCTCGACTTAGGAGTCAAATTACCCGTACATACCTGCCTGTATTACTTTTTTCCACCTACCTTATCCTGCACAGTAAGTAGGTCGGACCGGGTCGGGTGTTGTTCCATAGCGATCATCTGCATAATATTCAATTCTTTTTGCAAATACGAACTTTCTTGCGGCAACTTCTCCTTAACGAGGTAACTGTTGAGCTAAAATGAAACTACTTAGTGAGCGTGCTTCAAAGTACAATGTAACCCGCTTCAAAAGTAAAAAAAACTACAACCTGAATTTCTTCTTGCAAGTGCTTTATGACGTCGTTCGCGTTTTTAGGAGCGGCACTCTGTCCGTGTATAACGTTTAGGTATCTTTTTAATTGGTCAGACGCTAATTTTAACTGCGACTGTTGAGTTTCGTACTACAATGTAGAGAAGAAAGTTAGAACAACGAAGTGTAAAAGTTTGAAGCTTTGATAGATGAGTACTGTTTGAGTTCTGGATTACCTGGTTCTCCAACTCCTTAGCCTTTTCCTGTTGAATCCTTAGAGCTTTACTGACACTTAAAAGTTCTTCTTTGTTACTCACGTCCACGAGATTTATTTGAACATTCTCTAGTCTCTTGATCACTGGAACACAAGTCACGTGCGTCGAATAATTAACCCCGCGCATTTAAAGTCGTTTCAAAGTTGAAATTTCAGCTTAAATTCAGATGTCAAAACTTATTAATAATCGCTGGAGTTGGGAAGAATTTTACATAGATAATCGCTTTGTTAATAAGGGTTGTTTTGCGAGTCGTTATAGCTAAATACTTGCCGATGTCCCTCTCTACCGCCATCTCCTTGATGTCGTTTATAATTTCTGAGGCGTTTTCTTTCTGCAGCATTCTGGTCCTTTTATGTACGTCTTTGAACTCGTCTATCAAGTTCTGATACAGGTCGAGGAGATCTTGGACGGTATTGTTGCGAGCCACGTCGTTCGGGATGTCAGGTATTTTCAAATATCTAGAAGGGAATACGATTTTGTGCTCAAAATTACTAGCTGTAGCAGAACATACAATTTTAATACTTAACGCCCATATACATCTTATCTGACAGGAATACTATTAAATGTAGAAATCGTAGATTCCGGTAAGAAAACTTTGCTTCACTTCCAACAAGGCCTCCGTGTTTCAGATTTTAATGCCGAAAGTAGAGATCGTCTACTCTAAAAATTAACGCCCCTATTGTTATTGATTCGTTTGATATATTTGGAGTGGGGTTCATATTTTTACAAGAATATCTCAAACGATGTTTTTCTTTTTTCCGGTTATCCCAAGGTCATTTCAGGATCGTAGTATCCTTATAAAATTAACTCGCAGAATACTTAGGAACGCAGCGTACCATAACTAAATAACAGACAATAGTCAGTCCTAGCAAGCAGGCTCACATCTTTTTTGAAGGCGTGTTTATATCATTTAGGTACAGGGCGGGCGGATCCCGGGCTCTCGACATAACGGCCCCTCGTAAAAGTTACTTCTCTCGTACAGCAGCTGTTGATCCCTATTTGTAATTTCCTTAGTTCATTCGTAATTCCTGAGCTGTAACTACAGAGTGAGCGAATACATTGCTGAATATTATATAATATATTATCATGATAACTGTATACATGAGATGGTAGACTTATACAATGGTATCAATAGTTTACCCATTTCAAGTGTACAATTATAAGTATTTAACAAAAATAATTTGTAGTGACATAGTTTATACACATAATGTCTATGATGTTGTAGTTAGGCATGATCACTTATACAAATATATTATTTGTCAAACATATTTAATAATAATGTCAATATTATTTTAATTATAAACATCACAATACTCCGGCAAATCGTAAATGCTCTTACTTATTAGCCATGATTTGAATAGATAGTCTTATAAATATTTGAAGAATGAAAAGGTGATGAAGGTAAAAGAGTTTAGCGTAATTAATACATCTTTTAATGAAACGGTTTCATTGTATATATTAAAAAATGTTTCTCCTTATTTGAAAATATTTAGACACTTAAATATTGTATAAAAGGAATAAGCAGAAATTAGACAGCATTGGTGAAGTACGTGAATGTTCGTCGTCTCCTGCGAGAAACACCAATGCAGATTGGCGATCGCAAGAATTTCTAGTACCTACTTAGGTACCAACTCATACTCACTAATACGGTGCCAGTATCTTCAATTTCTATAATACTTACTTGGCAAGATAAGCTGTATTTTTGACCTGTTCCTTGTTAGCCAGGAGCCAGTGCAGCACGTGGTGGATAGTTCTCGCGTCTCCTGCGAGCAATAGGGTTCGGAACCGCGAAGGCTCCACGCCAGGTGGTGGCCGATATTTTACGCTGCCTAGCATTTCTAATAAGCTTACTGATACAATCTCGGTATCGTCTTCATTTATATCCAGCTGTGACAATGAAGCAATGATGACAATTACTTTAGTATTAAAATATTATTAAAATACAGCTATCACTCTCGCCATTCCATCAATATTGTTACGAGTCTCGCGGCGTAAACTCATCCCGAAAAAGCGCATCGTACATGCTCGAAATCTAGGTCGACAATATCGATCAAATGACGTGTTTATGTTAATATTGTGTATTATAATGTCTAATTCTCATGAACACTTTAATAGTAAAATACTTTAGTATTAGTATCTCTTTCATTACAATGACTAAAATAAGACAAATACTTTAGTCATTATAATAAAAGAGATACAGAGGCACAATACAATACAACACAAAACTTTATTGTAGGTATAACCAGTTTACAAGATGTATAACTAAACAGTGTTCAGAAAAAATTGATGTTTTTTTTTTTTTTATTTGTGACAGGCTAGTGTTTGACCACTATCTCACCTGATGGTAAGTGACGATGTGATCGAAGCTGGTAAACACACTAGACCTGGAATACTTATTATTAATAGTTATCTAACAAACAAATATGATTATCTATCTATCTTATATCTTTAAACGAGCAATTCTTGTATATATATATATTATGTGTAATCAGGATCTCGGAAACGGCTCCAAGGATTTTCATGAAAGTTACAGATTAGGGGTTTTTCGGCCCAAGGAATCGATTTATCAACGTTCCAGGTCCGAGAAATGCTCGGTTCCCAAACTGCATTTGAAAAACCGGGCTTAAGAAACTATCAGCGCCATCTACTACGCCATGACCGATGTAAAAGACTGTTTCTACTCGACACTAGATGGAGCTTTCTGAGGCTACAAATTCAAACACACCTACCACATCCCCACATCTACCAAAAACAAAAATTGGACCAATTAGAAAGCAACACCTTACAAACAAAAAAAAAACAAAAATGGTTCACGTGGAACGAAGTTATCAGGCCTTCCTCCTTTTTTGTGAAGTCGGTAGAAAATTAAGATTTCCTCGCTCTTCATTTTACTTACCTTTTCTCCAGCATTGAAGTTCACCAGCAGGTCCGCTAGCAATTGCAAAAGTTGTTTTTCATTCAAAGCATCGAATTTTATCAGATCGTAGTTTCTACCCAATGTAGTGTTGAGCTCCTTCACGATATATTTCATTTGCTCAGTCATTTTAAAAAACAATTACACTCTTTGCTTGACTATAGCGACTATTCTGCCTAAGGGCTTTATTTGTTGTTAAAGATAATTTAATTTCTACGTTTTTATTGTAGTTTTATTGCTTTTGCGGTTTCCTTGAAAGCTATTGTCATTGGTTGTCATAGCAACAAATGTGACAACAATACACGAAATATTATCTGTGTTTTACGTCATTCATAAAAAAGAAGAGAGGTGATAGGTTAAAACCTCTTTTGAACGTTAGGTGACTTAAAAGGATCTGTTTGTACTGTGCCTCGCGGTTTCAACCATAGAAAGGATTATACTCTACCCCAGGTTTTAACCGCTCATATTTCAGATCGGTCCTGGGGCCAAGCCCTTGAAAAAGGTAACAAATGGGATTATTTAAATTATTGGCACCTATGTTCAAACACTTGTTTCTAAATTACTTCGATGCTACAATTACCTGAAAGTATATAAGTACATAATAATATATTATACTAGCGATCCGCCCCGGCTTCTCCCGGGTGTGATAAATGAAGAACCGCTCGTACGATTTTGTGCAAACTTCATATAAACCATCTACTAAATAGTCCGAACAAAGCATAAACATTTGGTTTGGATAGGTGAGCCCGTTCTTGAGTTATAAAATAACAACAAAAAGTGGCATTGATTTTTATATATATAGAAGATTGGTTGTAGTTACTATACTTGTCATATTTAGATGATGATTATGAGTCCTAGATTCACGATTTTTCAGGCCGCCTTAAGGTACCCTACATGGCTTAACGACTACAGTCTTACGACTAACAACCGGGACCGACCCTAAAATATAAATAATATTAAATTACTATAGAGTAAACCCTAAAATAAAAGCGTTTTCATACTTACTTTATAGACTAGCTTTAGACCACTATGTAAACAAAAGAGATGATGTAAGCGAGGGTATTACTGGCCTAGTGTACTTACAAACTAGGCCTGTAATGGTAACGGTCTCTCAAGGATAGCTACAGAAAACGGTTTTGCTTGACGTCCTTATGCATCGGTTGTTTGCTGGATAACTATAATTTATCAATAATAAGAATAAAAAATATTATATCATATTTTTTTATCATTGGTACTCCCATCGACATAATCTCATGTATTGCAGACTGTTCGGTACTCTTCAAATAAAAGCCAAACAATTATTTGAATAAATTATATTTTCTGATATTTATTATACAATCATCATCGCTTTGTTGTTATCGTCAAAATCCAACAAGTTGACCTTAAATACTAGACAATTTGTGCCTACCCACTGCATTGCACCAAGTCGTGGTGAATATCGATACATAGGTATAAGTTAACCGAGAAGAAGCAGCGACAAAATTCCTTATCGATACTTGGCCTTATTTTTAAACGACGCACAACTCTTGTTGCTAACACGAAACAAAACAGTGTTGAACTATGTAACAGTTATGCGAGGTTTATTAGTAAAGGGGACAATCGATAAACCAGCAATCGCTCATATCCTCTTTGCCTAAATAATCAAGTACTGGGTAAAAAGGGATAGATATTTAAAAGAAAAACTATCATGAGTATTACACATAATGATTATAATATCTAGGATGAGGCCCGCACACGTAAAAATGTCGACTTACTTTGTTATCGACTAGTTTCGGACAGCTAATTTGTCCGAAACTAGTCGACAGCAAAGTAACTCATTTTATCGCGTTTCAAGCCTTATACAACATTGAATCATTATGTGTAATAATACAAAAGCACGTTAAAATGACGACTTACTTTGTTGTCGACTAGTATATGACAAATTATTATTAGCAGTCCTTCATCAGGATGTACGAAACAAGTTGACAACTAAGAAAGTCAACATTTTAACGCGTTTCAAGTCGTTTACAATATTGAATCATGACGGGATGGATAGTAAACTGGATTCATTTCTAGTAAATTAAAAAGGAATAGTATTTTTGTTAGTAGGAAATAGTAACATATCCCTGCCTCTAGTTCTACAAGGATTTATTTGAACGTGGCGTGCAAAGAGAATATTAAGATTTTCTTTGCGCGTCACGCTCAATTAAATTATTGTAGAACTATAGCCAAAACATAATAACAAAGTAACGCTTTGAACAAAGTGACGCCCAATTTCATAACCTTCATAGCCACTGCACGATCATATCTATTTTTGCAATTTTGTCAATGCTTCTTCAACAATGTATCTCCCATTGGATACCAAACATTCATCATTTCACTGCATTCGTTTTTACCATAGTTTTGATTGTTTTTATGATTGTTTCACAAACCAAAAACGATTTCAAATAATATAACTGCAAGACAAGCAAATTTTATTACAAAATGTGAATTACACATGATTCAACAGAACCTCACTGGCGTATAGACTACCTAGCACCAATTTCAATAAACTTAACATTAGTAAATTAAAGTATAAACTGGTTTAAGACTGAAGACAATTCTCTTTAGCTGCATCGCAAGCACGCTACGTTTCATCCTTATCAAATTCAACACTAACTAGACTATGGCATGCACCATTATTTAATTCAGACCCTATGTTAGTAACAACTATTCATTATCAAAATCCAAGCTTTGAACGAATCAAGTTCAGTGACGACACAAACTATTAAGAAATTACTAATTTGGTAGATAGTATGCAGTGTTTTTGGCAATTTGCAATTAATACTCATACATAAATTGATCATTCCTCAAAATGAATTATAATAAATCAAATTGATAAACATAAATAATTTGTACTCTGCTAAATTAATGGAAAATTGAATTATTTACAATGACACATACACATCTTATCGCTTAATACAAAATGACATCACTAACGCAAACATGAGATTAAGAAACCTGAAATGATTATTTTCCGTAGAAGCACCTACAAAAACTAGATTTAAGTCTCACTATTTTACCTACTTACTAATTTAATATAAACGTAAATTAATACAACCCTTACAAAGTAATACTACAGACTTTTATGACATGATTTTCTTCTACAGAAACAACAACCATAATAATTAAATAAGTATCTCAAATTAATAAATAGGAATAACTAATAATTCGTGTGATGATTACTCGTTTCGATAGCTTTCGGATCTCGATAAATTCAAAATATAAAATGTTCTAAAATTTTACTAAATATTACATAACGGACCATAAGTTTTGTGCATTTTCATTTGCACACTTTGATCCTGCATATAGTTCTACAA
This sequence comes from Lomographa bimaculata, assembly GCA_948107665.1. NCBI lineage: Eukaryota > Metazoa > Arthropoda > Insecta > Lepidoptera > Geometridae > Lomographa > Lomographa bimaculata. The sequence continues at coordinate 11,983,437 of OX403589.1, forward strand.
GCATTTAAATGAACGTGGCGTGCAATGTAAATATATACACTTTTTTGCAGGCAAAATTCACTTAAATTCTTGTAAAACTATTATCTCTCTATGCGCGGAGCGTAGTATTGAAATATAGCTCCTTGGGAATGTCTACGATAGAAAGACAGATAAGGAAATAATTTCGAGGCCGAGCGGCCATCATTAAAGCTGCACTTTTTAATTCGATTAGTTACGCAGCCGCACCGGTCTAGATCGAATCGTAATAGCCCAATGTAGGGCAAATAAATGCAAAAAATAAAATACTACAAAAAAGAGCGTCAAGAGATAAAATTGAATACACATAAACAATACGAAATCGACAATACAATAATAATTAATAATCAAATTATAAAATCACGAGACGATATACGTCATATAGAAAATGTCTATGAAAGAGAGTAAGATACGATAACAACCTGCGCAAATAAAGAAAAGATCGTGCGATTGACGACACTTTTTGGTATACACTCTTAACATTGCCACAAATCGATTTAAAATTAGGTCGCTAACTCCATAACTCGATTGCAATCGTAGCCTCACCTTGCTACATAGATTACTAATTGTAAGTTCTACGTAAATATCACGTTAGAACGGGATAAGGCTGCGACGGTCTCAATTTAGTTACGGAGTTATACGCTAAGGCTCGTGGTAGTCGCGGCGATAAAACAAATATGCTCTAGGGTCGCACGGGCAGTAGGTATTATCGATAAGTTGATTGCGGTCACTGGGAAGCCACTACTTAATGGTAAGCAAAATTAATGTTCAATGGATTTATTGTATGTACTCAACAATAGTTTCGTTCTTTGGTCATTTTAAAGATAGGTACGCGGCGCATCACTATCGTCCCATCTTACGGGCCGAGTATTGTGGTGGCATTACCTACAGTGGGCCAAAGTGGTGCAGTCAAATTTTTAGCCTTTACCTTCTGTAAAGGCAAAAAATTTGACTGCACCACGTTGGCCCCGACCGCCACGAGCCTTGGCCGCTTAGATCTTTTCTTAACTTCCGCGGGCTACAAACGCGAGGCTTAGTTCTAGAGGAGGCCGCCTTTGCGACCGAAGAGTAAGCTTAGCGTTCCGAAGGTGGAAGACGCGGAGTTAGAAACGGGGGGAGGCGCGGCGGCTACCGTGCCCAGGTCGGCTCGGGGGCGGGGCGCGCGCCCCCGCCCGCGCCGCGCCCCCACCCCCCCCGGGGCCTCCAGCGCCCCCGACCCCGGCGGCGCGGGCACCCCCATCGGCTGCTCGCACCGCTCCTCTATACGCTCCGCGACCGGCGCCGCCGGCGACCGCAGCGTCCGCTTCAAACACGTCAACTGCTCCATCGGGCTACGATGAACCAACCCGGTATACAACGAGCCGGGGGTTTGCAGCGCCAGCGGCGCGGGCGACCCCTCCCCGGCGGGCGAACAAGCGCCGTAATGCCGCCGGCGCAGTATCGATGTCCCCGACGCGATTAGGGAGTGAAGCGATGGCGGCGCATCGCCCGGCCGAGGCGTCGATGGCGGCGTCGAATCCGGCGAGCCGAGCAAAGGAGAATTGGCTGGGGTGGCTGTCGGAGACCAGTGCGGCCTAGAAGGCGGCACCACTATGGAGTCCCGTCGCGATCTGACAGGGGAAACGGCCGCGGATGACCGTCGGGAAGTCCGCCGAGAGCTCCAGGCGCTTCCTAGCACGCTGGAGGCCAGCGAACTGACCCCGGACCCGCAGACCGAGCTGACCCCCGACCCGCACACTGAGCCGGCCATGCTCCCGTCGTTCGGATGCAGCACCGTGCTGTTGATGTAGTCTAGGCTTTATAAACAGATTGCAAGGTGCATGCTCTGGGTTGTGTCGTACGGTATACTGTAGATTTGTAGTGTGCAAAGCGTACTAACATGCGGTTTTATGGAATAGCAATTGTTATAAAAAGAAGCGAAATTGTGTTAAATTTATATATGACCAGTGATTTGCCCCGGCATCGCCCGGGTGAAATTTCCGGTGGATTAAAAAAATTACAAATAAACCTTGCACAATCAATCGGTCGAGCCATTTTCGAGTTTTTGCGAGACTAACGCAGAACAATTGATTTTTATGTATATAGATATAGATAATTACTGATTGTGTGATTTAGATAATTAGTGTAGTTTTTATATGAAACAGCGGAGAATAGGTGGTTCACATATCAAGATCGGATAACGGTTCTGGAAAATCGGGGTCGATGTTTGGCTTTTAAAAATTACGACTCAATCAGTGTGTCAATGTCGGAAGATTGCCTTCAAAGCAATCTTCCTACATTGACGGCATTGCCAGTTTCCATGAGACGAATCCTTGGTAAAAATTAAGTGTCATATACAAAGCATAAAAAAAGATACCCATTTTTATATATCAAGTGATTTATGATTAGAAAAGTAATGTACGATGTATATTAAACAGTGTATTAGGTGTCATCTACCATGCAAAGCTACAGAATCTAGATATTGATATGGCATATATAGAAATGAGTCCATTTCAATGTTCAAAAACATCTACAGTAGACGAAAAATTAATTACTTCGTTATAAATAATTTATTCAATAGATCAATTTATATATTTCAACAAATACACAATACACAAACGTTAGCTGGTTTTTATATTTGCAAGAATACAAGTTTTACATTTAAGGATATTAAATAATTGTAAAATACTCTGTCTGCAGACGCGCTAATATTGGTGTATAAATGGAGATCATTAAGCGAAGCATTGAATGGCGATGGCAAATCTTTCCATCCTTTTGTAAGTGATTTGTTTGTATCAGATTGACTATAATTTTAACTTGAAACCGATATTGATCGAACAACTTTTCTTATATGCCATAATCAACAGCCAGATCCAGCACGATCCATACCTGTTAGTAAAGGTATAAATGTGACTGGAGTGAGGGAGACGGGGCATATCGTCGTCCTCTTCTACGTCGGATAGTCGGTACGTGCGCATTCCTAAAGCGGCGGCAGATCGATTTCCGCGCACGCCCACGCCTTCTTGATCTTCTAGTAGGCCTAGAAAAATCAATTGATAGCATTAGTTATGATGTCCACAGATATAATAGATTACCTACCCTCAGGCGTAATTGACATGTAAGCCTAGCACTCGCATAATTCTATGTTTCTGGCACCCGTAATACTAGTCATTGACTACAGCCCTGCACTAGGTTGTGAGTGCGAAAGCGGATGTTTTGTTTGTATAATACCCGATTAGTAATCGTCTAATATAAAACTGAAAAATTGTGCGTCAAAAATATTTAAAAAAGTCGATTTCCACTTACTGCACTCTGATGCATTCTGATCGAATCCAAGCGCTCGAGGACTGGCGCATATACGACCAGTTTTGTTGCATTTTTTTTTATATCTTTTATTCTAAGTACTGTAGGCCTGCCAGTGCTAACAAACTAATGCTGCAATGTCCAGAATTATTTTCTTTTGATCTTCAAATCTTTACCGCGCTTCAGTAAAGGGATTCAGCACTCGATAGGAAGAGGTGGTAAACAAACAAGTCAGTTAATTTTATCAAGGCAGTAAATTTTACTGTATAGCGTCATTACAGGAGTCGCTTTATTTAAATTTAAATATATTTGCGAGAAACATTCGTGCTTATACTATTAAGTATTATGTGCGTTGGGGCACAATACTGAAGCGTTTATCCTCTTTGTACGCGCGCCGTGTGTCTGTGTGAGTACTACGACTACATACAAGATAGTTTAAAATTCACACAATGAGATACAATTTAGGTGCACAAGTTCAGACACGGTCTCTTCTTAACGCAAAAAAACAATTCGTTAGCTACTACACAAACGTATTAACATGTTTAACATGTATTTTCTTTCTCACCTGACATGTTAGGCTTGGCCAACTGTGCCCACGTGTGTAAAGTGAGCGAGCCTTCCATTGGTTTGACAATTTGCAGCTTGTGAGGCGCTCGGAATCGAGCATAACCACCCGCCACCCCAGCACCCCAAACGGCGCTTTCTTCACTTGCATCTCGCTCTGGAATAAGAAACATGTTTTTATTATATATACAGAAATAGGTGGAGACACGTGTAGTACAGAGCGGAGACCACAAGAAAATAAATAACAAACAAAAGTCATTGAGAGCTTAGTACTACGAGCTGAATTAGATCAGACCCCTATTATATCTGTTACGATCGTTTTTAATTAGAAATCAACAAAACTGTGGGATTGGTAAATGGAGATGTAAGAATGTGTCGTTGTGATATGAAGTTTGATCGGAGCATGTCGTGATAGTGTGAATAAAGATGGATATGCAATTATTGTGAACGATGGAACGATGAATGAGTGATATGAATGAGTGTGTAACGGAAGCGAGGAAGCAAGCAAGATTGATTAGGATGATTATTGAAGAATGGCGAGAAGTGCACACATTTTTATACGAAGCTCATGTAACCAGTTTGGAAATAAATGAAGATTATTGATCCAGAAGCATATTTTATTAGTGGAATTCCAGACTCCACAAAACTGCTAAGAAATAAGGTTAATTTTTGCTATTCAAATAGATATCGATCGCAACAGAGACAGGTAATAGGTCTGTAGAACTGACGACTGCTGGGGTAGACAAGTTATGAAATCCCTTTCATAACTCGACCTCGAATCGGCATCTTCTGGTATATGTACAATGTACATTCCATAGGATGCACTATGTCCAGATGGAACTATGCTATAACTATTTATTATCAGAATATGTTATATATAAGAAAGGGAAGTTGTAATAGAATATAAAATTAATTCTTTTCTAGAATATATTTCTTGTTAGTACATGCATTTTAATATTTATTTCTTTTGTTGAAGGGTAAAACTCTTTTCCGCCACATTGATGCAAAAAAAGGAGGAAGTTCTCAACTCTACTGTATTTATTTATGTGTGTTACCTGAGATCTTTTTTCTATGTGAACCGATTTTTATGATTCTTTTCTATTTGAAAGCTGGTGCTTCTCATGTGGTCCCATTTATATTTGATCAAGCTCAGACAAGTAGTTTTTGAGTTATCCCCCAATAATGCCCAATATTTAATCTGATCAAGGGTTCCGAAGATAAAGCGGTGAAGTCGGATTGTTAAGCCTTTGCGTTTGAATTATTTACATGGCGGTACCCAAGCGGTAGCCAATTGGTTTTTTCATAATATAGTCTCTCGGTTTTTTATCGGATACATTTCGGTGAGTGTGCTAAAGAACTGCACGATCTAGTTCCCCCATCGCCGTTCTATCATCGGACAAGCAGACAAATTGCTAAGCGATACCGCTATATGGTGGACATCCCACAAATGCACACTAAGCGTTTTGCCTCCACATTCATTGTGGGAACCGCAAAGGAATGGAACTCCTTACCTGAGTCGGTGTTTCCTGATGAGTACAATATGTGGAGTCTTCAAGTCGCGAGTGAATAGGTCTTTTAGGCAAGCTGCTCCATCGTCGACCACATCTTCGCTTACTATCAGGTGAGATGGGTGGGATCTTGAGTAAAAAAAATATATAATTTGTCATAGCTATATATATATCAGCTTTGGACCACTATATCACTTGTTGAGTGTTATGAGCAGTTACCTGTATATCTCCTGTGATGTAGTACGTGCGAGGCAGCTAGTGAGGCTCGTCGCGAGTTGATTTCTTGCGGCGTGAGGCGGCGCAGCGCCGCTGCTAATTCAGCGGCTCCCGGCGCACCCGGGACCCCTACTCCCGTGCCGCCGCTGGAACAATTACAGAAATTATCGTAACAACACGCAAGTTACAAACGTCATCCATTTATGGTTAACATGCTTCTTCTCTTGAAGTGTTTTGCTTCTACGTTCATCATCCGTACAGCGAAGGAGTGGAACTCATTTCCTGCGTCATTGTTCCCGTAGGGGTATAATCTGGGAGTTTTCAAATCTCGCAAATTGTATCGCGCGTTTTCATTGACCGGGTGAGCAGAGCGAACGAAGCGTCTCCGTTTCAGCTTGAGCAAAATTGCTTTCGTTTGTCCAGTAGATTTCCGGTTGTTCTCCTCTACAGGTCACATTTCTCAACCGATTCTCGTGAAATTTGTGAGCAGGGTTGAAAATTATAGATTTTTTTGTCAGTTAAGTTTTAAATTTTTTTTTTAATGGCGGTGATATTGGTGATGGTGAAAACGTAAAAAAGCACATTTCAGCCAATTCGAAAAACAGACGAGGTCTTCTGCTCAGAAAACCACTAGTAGTTCGACACAATTAAAGTCATCAAACTTAGCGAGGGACGGTGTGCGTGAAGACATTGAGTAAGATACTTACGGGTACAGATCTTCGGACTCTGCGTCCGAGGAGTCGTCGAGGAAGGAGTCGCTGGACAGCGGGTTGAGCGGAGGCTTCATATATGGGGGCGGCGCGGGCCCGTCCGCCACGTCGGACCCGGGGAGGGAGGGGCCCGACCATCGCGACGCACACTGCACTGTTTCAAATACTTTCTGCATGCTTGAGCTGTGAAAAAAAAAAATTGCCGCGAAATTAAAAAAAGGCGATTTTGATTCCGTATATTTTTCTAAAACTTATGATTCTGTGACTGTTGATCCTACTAATATTATAAATCCGAAAGTTTGGAAGTGTCTAAGTATGTTTGTTCCCTCTTCACGCTTTAACTGCTAAACGGATTTGGATAAAATTTGGAATGTACATAGATTATACCTAGGATTAACACATAGGCTACTTTTTAACTTGATAATAGCGGGCGAAGCCGCGGGGCACGGCTAGTAACTTATAAATGAAAGTTTATGAGCGTATTTGTATGTTTGTAACTACTTCACGCTCAAACGGCTGGACCAATTTTGATGAAATTTGGTATGGAAGTAGCTGAATCCAGGGCAGATTAACACAAAACTTTTTATTCCGGAATTCCCGTGGGTACGGGAATTACGCGGCTAAAACCGTGGGGCGCAGCTAGTGATGTACAAAGATGACTCACTGTGCAAGTGGATCGCCGATGCCCGAGTCCAGACTAAGCTCCGAGTACACTGACGAGTGCATTTCCCTATGCAAGCTGGCAGGTAGGAGGCCGGCTGCTGCGGCCACGCTCGGCATAAGTCCTCGCGTCGGCTCGCCGCGCTTGCGAAGCTGACGCAGCTGTTCTTGAGCCTCGGCCAGGTGAGCTGCGATCTCTGCATAGCGCTCCTGAAACAAGATCGTATCACATATTTTTATTAATATTTCAATGTACTACAAATTTAAAGAACCCGACTGCGAAAAATGTGAACCTGCTTTTTATGTAATTTTATGTAATCCCCTTGTAATTTCCTTTATTTTGGTACCCTACTCGATAGTTTTGGTTAATTTTCAACCGACTTCAAAAAAGGAGGTTCTTTCTCAATTCGACTGTAAGTTTTTTTGTATGTATGTTACGCGATATCTCCGCCAATTATGAATCGATTTTGATGATTTTTTTTTGTTGATGACCCAAGATTAAAAATGCCAATGGAATTTTTTGTTTCCGTGTTTTCCTAGTTTTTTTTTTTTTTTTTTTTTCAGATTATCTTGAGCAACATTCACTATCACGGAAAACTTTTCAAAAATTACTAATACTAGTATTGGGCTCGAAAAAGCTAATTTTCAGTACATTTTGAACGATTTCGCGCTCACAGGCTCACACTAAGTTCGACGATTTATGTTGTGGGTGTTGTGGACGAAAATGTATAGGATTCGAAACCACTTTTGTTTTGGAAGTAAAACAACAAATCTTTGTGTAGTTTATAAAATACATTCCATTTTTTTCCACTACATATCGTTTTAGAAAATCAAACAATCAACAAAATGTTTGTCATGTGTACAGAATACAGCAAAACAATAAAATCGGTTTTAGTCATTTCTGGACTAGCAACAAGACCAGATATTATAAGTATTGTATATATACTGACACGTTTCCGCTAACTTAAAATTCACATTCAAAAAGAATACGTCATTATGGAAACCAAATGGTTTTCATTACGGACTAAGTCATTTTGAATTTATTCAAATTCAAAATGACTTAGTCTAATGACATCAAAAGAACATGCGTAACAAATCGGACGTCCATATTCATAAGTGCTCATTTATTTTAAGCATTAAAAAAAACTACTATTGTAATTAAACATCAAGGAAGACTGTTCGTATCTTTTTGTGTTTGCGACAGCCACTATTTCAATCTTCGCATCTTCAAGATCAGTTTACCAGCTAGCGAACTAGTCTTAAGAGTCCTAATAATACAGGTCTGTTGGAACTAGTCAGCTAGTAAGCTGACTAGTTCCAACAGTCCTGTATTAGTCCACTGGACTCAGCTATTTCCCCGACTACGACGAAACAAAATGGAGAGTTATGATTTTAGCAACATACGTACCTGCCTATATTGTAAATATGTATGCAAGTATGTTTGTTCTCTCACATCTTCCAAACTAATAATAAAACCGCCCAAATGCGAGTCGGACTCGCGCACGAAGGGTTCCGTACCATTATCTATAAAAAATCAAGTTTGTTGTATGGGAGCCCCCCTTAAATATTTATTTTATTTTTAGTATTTGTTGTTATAGCGGCAATAGAAATACATCATCTGCGAAAATTTCAACTGTCTAGCTACCACCGTTCTTGAGATACAGCCTGGTGATTGACAGATGGACGGACGGACGGACAGCGAAGTCTCAGTAATAGGGTCCCGTTTTTACCCTTTGGGTACGGAACCCTAAAAACGATTATAACGAACCTTTATGCCATCTTTGAATTCGACAGGTGTCATAGGCATGTTTTTTTATATTCAACAAAATTTAAAGTAGTGACAAAATATAATACAAATACCATCGTCTCATGGTTCATTAAATGAAAGAGTATCAATATTCCATTTCAAAAATATATATTTGGGTTTAAGATATAAGAAGCCTTTTCATACTAGTAGATGTTTTTTTTTACTTTAGTCTTGTAATTTCCTTATAATGGCTACAGATGTTAAAGTTGGCATTAGGTACCTCTACAATTTATCAGATTTGGATAAGTAAAGAGCCGAGTCTCCAAATCGGCCATAATAAGATGATCATAAAATTAATAAAGACGAGAAAACCCAGTCAATGTTATAAAACATAAACGGTCGTCCAGAGTTTAGCCGCGATAGTGTAAAAATGGCCTTGCTTTTTCCAAAACTTGTGATTCTACTAGTGTTAATGAGTAATAATGGTGGATCTATAGACATAAAAATCAATGCCACTTTTCGTTGTTATTTTATAACTCAAGAACGGGCTCACCTATCCAAACCAAATGTTTAGGCTTTGTTCGGACTATTTAGTAGATGGTTTATGTGAAGTTTGCACAAAATCGGTCGAGCGGTTCTTCATTTATCACACCCGGGCGTAGCAGGGGCGGATCGCTAGTTATTTATATATATTAACCATTAATACTCAATGAATGTGCACGAGTGTAGACAAATCATACAAAGTAGATAATCGTGGTTTTCGCTTTCACTCCAAAACTCCAATAGAAGTTCATAATAGAGGCTCTAACAATTGACTAGGGCTAACTTGAGAGGTGGTAGAGCATTTTGTGAGTTGCTCGCCTGGCTTGCTACCAAAGTAGCTTACCACCATCAAGTTGAAAGTCTGCCGCCAAGCCAAATACGGTGTTCCGGCAGTAATCCTTGAGAGCCTGCGTATTCCAGGTCTAGTGTGTTTACCAGCTTCGATCACATCGTCACTTACCATCAGGTGAGATAGTGGTCAAACACTAGCCTGTCACAAATTAAAAAAAAAAAAAAAAACTTACTTTACTTTGACTGTAACTTGTGGCTAAGACTTCTATTTTGAAATATGTAAATAAATTATTTTATTACTTGACACTGGTTAAATGCAAAAAGATAGCGGAGCCATAAAAAGTTCGTCCATAATAGTATATGCTACACTCTGATTGAAATCAGGGAAGCGAGTAATTGACCTTCCTAAGCTCAGGATTGTCAACAAGATACTTGTTTTTCCTAACTCCAAGGAAGGAAACAGAATCACGAAGTTACCGAATAACATTAATTGACCCACTTTCGTAATGGCAATATACCGTTGGCAATGAAACGGTCAAGGTCAGTTTGACATGTAAACATTTGTGCTGTTTTACACCTGAACACTCGCACTTTATCGCAACTACTTTTCAATTACCTGTGTTACGTAAGTTTATATCGTTGAGCTACTTACATAGGTTTATTATATGGGCGTAGTTGTGTAACTATATGATGAGTTTTGTATTTTGATAGTAAATACTAAGTTTTCTGAGAGCAAACGACTATAGAAGTAACTAAGTGAGAGTATGATCAAAAGTACCTAGAAATAAGTGGCCCGCCGGATTGTATTACATTAGTTTGTATTGCCTTAGTGTCTGTATTTATATGAACTAAGATTTTTTTATATTGCATAGCTGCTATCAACTGTGTAATTATGATGGGGAGGGAATTTTGTATATTTTACTTGTGCGTTCTCTTAAGCACATTTGATCATTTTTACAGATATGAAACGTATATTGGCATAACATTACGGACATAATTTGATACATTCATATTTTGATATATTCGAATAGAATATTCGCCGTTCGCCTTCTAAACAGGAGTAACGGGTTCGATTCCCGGCTGAAACACAAGTTTTCTCCCCAAGGAAAAATTATGTTTCTAGTTTTGGTTGTGATTGTGTGTGATGTGAATGTTTCCGGCACCCACGATACAAGTCATTGAACTTAGTGTACAATAAAACATAAACATAAACGCTTTCACACTCACATCCCCATGTGAGTGTGAAAGCGTTTATGTTTATGTTTTATTGTTTTGTAATTTCTATAGTAATTTTTCTTTGTCTCGAAACTAAGTAATATACTATGAGTAGTAATCTAAAATTACGTGATTACTATTGCAAAAATGCATTACATTTACTTATAGCGCATTTTATATCTTACACAATTGCAAAATATGATAAAACGAAGAAATAATAACGAGTGGTAAAATCAATGCCGCAAAATATGACAACCCTCATAATTAAATCAAAAATAAATTATAAACAGCAAGAAAGCTTAATACCATTTCAGCATCTGTGGAAAACGTCTAGCGGCTTTCTTGGCACTGCAATGTTTTTTGATGTTCAATGTAGTAAAAATGTTATTAAATAATTGTGACTTATCTAAAAAAGAGTCACTCAGAATCACAATAAACACTTGAAATAAATTGATAAAACAAACCATTAACCATCCTCAAGAGCATTCACAACACAGCACAACGCGATAAGAGAACTAGTTGATAACAAACGTTACCTTGTAATCGGCCAACTCGGCAGCGAGAGCATTTTGATTATCCTTTGTTATTTCTAATATCCGCAACGTGTGATCGTGTTCCGTGGTTAACTGTAAACAAACGTAATTTAGTTAGTATTCAACACGCGTAGTGTAAGTCGACTGCAAGTATGGACAAAGGCGGTGATTCAAATACTTTGTTAATGCGTGGCTCATTCAGTTGAAATACGGGGAAGTCATATACAATTGCAATGAAAAAAAGGTTGCGTATTTGGCGCGTATTTTTTTTTATGCCATACATAAAAATATACGTCGAAATTTCTGGGTCAAATTTACGCAATTTTTCTTTATTTGGTAGTCAAAATGAGGTGGTCCAATAAAAATGTTATTAACTTACGTTGAGTGATTTATTTTAACGACTTTATCATAATCACGTAAGCAAATACACGAAATGTCATGCATATCGAAGATTTTGGCGTCAAATCCTATTGATATATTTCATAACTAAGGTGTTATTTTAACGTTGTGAAAAGAACGGTTAGAGCAATAGGGCAGGAGACCCTATGGCCGCGGGTTAAATCCCGCCTCAAGCGATAATTTTTCCTTTCTAAATTTATCACTAAAGTTGTGAAAAGATCTACATAGAGGACAAGTTTTTTTTTAAAACTAAGGGTGACTCGCATCTGCGCCCGCTTTAATCAATATAATACTCGTAAGAAGCATCTTCTTTTATGATCTATTCTGAGGTCTAGTCTATCTACCTGAGGCCTAGTAATCTAATAATTTTGCATAGATTGTAGCTAGAATATAACATGCTTAACCATTTTAGCATAACCATTATTGATTTTACCAAAATGTTTTGCGGCGTGAAGAAGAGAGAAGAGGCGTGAATAAACACTAGCACTCATTTCAATTAAAAATGGTTGGCTTTTAACTTTCTTTTAACTTAGGTATATACAATGATGTAAAAAGAAAAAAATATTTTTAAGGGAACCTTAAATAAGTCTAGACGCAACACTTCAACTCGCCAGCTTTTTTAAGAGGCCCGTATCGATATTTACTGTTAATCCAATATGTGAGCAGTATATTTTATTTGATCCGTTTTAGTACCAAGGCCAGACAGTACGTAATCAATTACCTAAGTGGGGTAAGCATGTATAAAGACGAACTCAGTATGATAAAATTTCACGATAATGTATATCTGATATTAAGGCGGAAACAAATGAATCGAGATAAACGGAATTTGACCTTATTTTGAAACAGATATAAAATACAATAGGCATGCAGAAATCTCTAGGGTCTCAGCGGGACATAGAGAAGCATATTATTTTCTACCGACTTCACAAAAAAGGGGAAGGAACTCAATTCGACTGTATTTTTATTATTTTATGTGTGTTACCTCATAACTTCTTACCACACGAACCGATTTAAAAAATATTTTTTTGTATGATATCTGTTTCTTTCCCATTGGCCCCATTTTAATTTGATCAAGATCTGATCAGTAGTTTTTGAGTTATCGTCAATAATGCGTGTTTGATACATTTAATCTGATCAAGGTTCCGAAGATAAAGCGGTGAAGTCGGTATTTTTTAAGCTTTGCTTGCGTTTAATTATTGTTCATCGTAACATTACATCTAAAACTTAATATCTAAGCATGCCGGATGTAGGTACCGGGCAATAGGACACAATAGGTAATATTCATATTATTTAATGCTTTTAATCGATTGTTTACGTTAGTACATTGCTGAAAATAAAATTAAATTCATAAAAACTATACATTTAATATCTAAATTAATATAAAAAATGCGAGAAAGTTTCAAAGTGCATTGTCTATTTTTTATTAGTGTGTCTTACATACCTGCTGAAAGTTTCTCTCGTTTGCGGTGAGTCTAGTATTAGCCACATCCAATTGGTTCTGCAAGTCCACAGAGCGCTGTCTTTCTTCTATGAGCTCTGAGCCGAGGACGCTCGCTTCGGCATTCGCACTTGCTGTACAAAAGAAAACATCCTTTACAAAATGAAACATAACGTAACATAACGCTCTCTCACTCACAGCCTTACTCTTAGTTCGATGATTAGTTTCGTGGGTGATGCATTCACATCACACACACAATTACAACCAGGACTAGTAACGCAAATTTCTCTTGGGGGGAAAACTTAAATTCCCGCCAAGAATCGAACCCGATCCCCTGCTAAGAAGGCAAACGCGCACACAACTAAGCTAATGGGAAGTATCACATATTTGGTATTAACAACTTAATTTTTTTATATTTACTTAATTTGTTTAGAACTGTAGTACACCACAGTCCCAAAATTATTTTGCTATCTCCTCTCCAACCAAAGGTTGTCTGATTGTCTGAAGAGATTGCTTTAAGCGATAAGACCGCCCATTGTACTAGCCTAAGTTATTTTTAATGTAATTGTTTGCTTTTATTTTCTAATTTAATTGTGTACAATAAAGAGTTCATCTATCTATCTATCACATAAGCCTATGGACCAAAGGGGACTGGGTTAGAATATTGGCAGCAGCACAATTTTCCGCGCCAAGGAATATTTGTACTTCTAGTTGTGGGTGTGAAAGTATAATGAATTCTGGACGACACGACTTAGTGTTTGCGTGTAGTGGGAAAAATAAACTTAAAAAAATATTACGAATAGAAAGATCCTTAAAAAGAGAACTCAAATAAGACAATGGAAATGCACAAGTTACGAGATCATCTCATTTAGATATTACGTGAAAGTATCTTGTATCACATATCTCGAATGGAGAAGATTTATTTACATAAATCATCTCGATGCTATTCCATTCATACTGCTGCTCTTATTGTCAATATATTTCACATGGACCATTGAAAGCTCATTAGGATTTTATGTTTGGTATTAAGATATTATTTATGGTACGCGCAGTGCAGTGAAAAAGAAAGTCTATGTTAACAGGCACCTTAGACTGTACATTCATTAGAAACCCAATACGTGGGTAAAATACGCTAATTAAACTCTTCACATTAATAAACAACGATAGCTCTGACAGGTTCTAAGTCTTAGATAGTGTGTGGGATTTGTATTTATCGCAGTATAAGTTTTAACAAGTAATTATTTTATACCTATCCTTATAAGTTACTCTGTAAGTTGTATTTATCTTTTGGTGTCAATAAAGAGTTTTTGTATTGTATTGTATTGTATTTTTCATTCCAATGGACATTTGTGCTTCTGATCCTGGGTGTGATGGTGTGTGTGATGTAAATGTTTCAGACTCAGGCCTAGCCTAGTTTGGGGCCGCTTGTAAGTAAATGACGCTTACAGAGTCTATACCGATTGGATTTCAAATTCTTATGAACTAAAAATGAAAATGTGTTCACATAATTTGTGTTTTTAATTAAATTAACAATTATTAAGTCTTCGGATTTAGTGTGAGGCAGTAAGTGTGGCGTCTCCAGATGGCCAGTAGATAAACGGCTGCTTGAAGGTTATTTAAACTCCCCAGCGTAAAAGGGCAATAATACATATAAGTATAAGATCCTATAAAAACTTTTATTTTAATAGAGGTTAAGTTAAATTTATTTTTAACTAAAAATAACAAAATATATTTTTTTATCTATTTTATAAAATTAATCTCAGTGGTTCTTCAGATTTCTTTCTTCATATTGGTGACGAGAGACAAGTTAAAACAAGTATGGTCTGACAGGGTGTGAAACTTATAAAAAACACGCTGCTAGGCCACCTTGTTCCACCGAGCTCAATATTCTTCGCTTTGTTTCTGTCTTCTTTTTGTCTTGACATTTGGTACCCACTGAAATCGTTTCTACCTATCGTTAGCTACCGATATATATAAGTATAAGCATTAAGACTATTCACATTTTTTTTAGACCACTATTTTACCTGGGAAAATGCGGCCGAAGATGTAGCATGCTTGCCTAGAAGATGTTCGGGGAACAAAGGCGCGGGCAATGAGATCTATTGATAATACGTGATCGATAAAATAGGTTTATAAATTAAATAAAGATTGAAAATTGTAACCTCCCTAAAAATTATGATATTTTGCAATGATAACCTGTGTGTGAAACATTAAAGGAGGTTGCTCTTACTAACTTGTGGGAGTGAGATGCTATCTGTCGTTAATATTAGAACTCTTTACTTTATTAAATAGAGACCAAAACCTAATTATAATATTAGATTATTAATATTATAATAGAGAAGTTGAAGAAATATTTGGTGAACCAAACATCATAGGCGAGATAAAAGCCCATAGACTGCGCTGGCTTGGTCATCTAGAGAGAATGGGTGCGGATCGTAACGTCAGGGATGCGGATTTGGGAAAGCCGTATGGGCGCAGACCGGCCGGCCAAGGTATCGCTCTGGATCGACGAACTGGAGGCAGACTTGCGTGTGCTTCAAACCCATAACTGGCAAGAAGTTGCGCAGAACCGAGACCAATGGCGTTCTCTTATATCGGAGGCCAAGGCCCACTTTGGGTCGCTGAGCCAGCTGAGTAAATAATATTTCGTATGGTACTACATCCGGTATAGTTTCCTATTTATCATTAGATCGCTTATCAAACGAATAATTGATAAGAACCAGCACCAATTACGAATAAATTACACCAATGGAGACGATAAGGGTTAGGTACGTTATCAGAATTAACATTGATAAGTAGTCGAGAGCGGAATGATTCGCTAAGTTATAGGTATTTTGGTATCTTGTCGCGTGCGTTCATTCGCATTTCACTTATTTAGAATGTTCTAGATATTACGGACTTGAATATTAGAATAGTGATAAAGATTTTATAAACATCATTAGTTTCAAATTCAAATTCAAATCTTTATTGCATTCTCTAAATGTAGATAGGTGGTAGAAATAAATGACAGTACATTAGATTTCTATTTTATCTCTAATAAACAATATAATTATAATTGAAAGATAGAATTTCGGTATATGGTAGTTATTCAGGCTAGCATGAGAAAATGGCCTACCACTATGGATTTCACCACTATTTGCAACTTTCACTGAAAGCTCAATCCCGTTGCAGAAGTCGAAACCGCAACAAATCGATCGGGAGGCTTTTATTAACCGACTTCAAAAAAAGAGGAGGTTCTCAATTCATCGGAATTTTTTTTTATGCATGTTCCTCGATAACTCGAAGATGCCTAGACCGATTTGAGATTTTTTTGTTTAAAATGGTATACTTCCCAGGTGGTTCCATTATAATTTGACCAAGATCTAATGAATAGTTTCGGAGAGTTTTTCGACAGAGAAACTCGTGTATATTATTTTTCCGCCAATGTAGCTGAACGAGTTTTATGAAATTTTGTATGAAGCTTATTTTCCTTCCAGTCACTTACTTTCTACTGCTGAGTTATCACAACTTCTCTGCAATTGTCTATCCAGTACTATATCTTAGAACATCTATATCGATTATTTTTTCTCTACCTTCTATATTTCAGTATAAGGAATTATTCAAACATAAGAAACTGCAAGAATGAGTAGGGTAATCATAATTTTAGCAACAGAAATGTTCATCGTTCTTAAATCTCGAATTTGTTTAGTAATTTAAATATACATTATTTTTTCTTCCATGCAATGTTAAGTAAAAGATCGAAACGCATTGCTATTTCTTAAACGATCAAAACTAGCACTAGACCCCTTGTATTTAGAGGTTATGTTTAAGCTGCCCTGCCGCTGTCCTGTCATTTTCTTGCCTACTTAACGTTGAAATTTGATTTTAGATATGTGTAATATATACATACTTTATCAGTACGAGGCAATATAATATTTAAACAATAAAAGTTCAATACGCTATCAAGAGTAGCCTATTTTTATTATAGCTGCTATCATTTTGATTAAATACCAAGGTGATTAGTGGTACGAGTGTACGGATTTAGAGATGTTTTCGATGTAATATACTTATTTTTAAAATGGAGTGAAAGTGCTGATTATAAAAGATTTGTAAAAAGAGAAGGACGTTGTATTTTCGCCGTGAAATATTAGTTTATTTACCCGACTGCGCGACTTAAAGGAGGGTAATATGTATAAGCGGTATAAGCCTATGGTATAGCTCAACGTATATGCATTGCATTTCAGAGAGGTAATGCCGCCAGCATGATGGGATACCCACTGGTAGTGGGCTTGAGCACTTGAGTTACCTTTAAGCTCGATGACTTGTAGGTAACTGGGGTCTTTGCTGTATAGATGTATATAATTTTAGTTTTTGGGAAATATATGCAATTGGCCATTAGATAGCCTATGTTACGTATGTTTGTTTGTTCTTTTGTGGCGTTCTAGAAACCAAACACGAGGGCCGATTTTAATGGTTCTTACGTCAATCGATTTATCTTAAACTCGCAAAATATTAAAATTCTATATGAAAAAAAAAAGAAATTAAATGCGGCATGTGGAGTATCATTGAAAATGTATTTGAAAATAGCCCTTACGTTTCTCTAATACATTTTCAATTCTAATGATCATTTAGGATCGATAACGCTTAAGTTTACATTACAGTACAACCAATCTTACTTAAATTTTCAATACTTATAATATACCTGCGGTCATCGTCACTTTCCATCAGATGAGATAGTGGTCAATCCAGACCAGGCCTATTCAGAATAATAAAAAAAGGTGAAGTTTTTTTTGTTTTTGAGTGACGAGACTAGCAAGACGCTTGCCGGATGGTAAGTTCTTATGTAATCTCGTAATAAGTATTATTAACGATAAAGAGTAAAATAAAATAATTAAGTTCACGTTTTACGCAGTCAGGCGTTTTTATTATTTAGTACTTATATTGACTTGTTTCCGTTTGTTTTACTCGAAAGTTTAATATTACCTAATAAAAAAAATTACAGATGCTAAGGATTTAAGGAAATCGCACACTTCCTTTCATTCGTAGATAATTAAACGCAAGCAAAACTTAAAAAAAACCGACTTCACCGCTTTATCTTCGGAACTTTGCTCAGATTAGATGTACTAAAGACGCATTATTAAATAAATATATTTTAAGAACTACTGATCAGATATTGATCAAATTTAAATGGGACCAATTGGAAAGCAACATCTTTAAAAAAAAAATTCAAAATCGGTTCACGTTGAACGAAGTTATGAGGTAACACACATAAAAAAAAACATACAGTCGACTTGTTGTCGTTGAGTACCTCCTTCTTTTTTGGGAAGTCGGTAGAAATATTACATTTCACTCAGTATAACACAATATCTAAAGCAAAAGCTTAGCCATTAAGGTGACACAAATACCGCCACCCCGCCCACACTCCGCTTTGATTAATGTTGATCATTATTCAACGTGAAAACTGGGAGATGAATAACGGCAATAACAAAAGAGGTATTAATATTGCAACAACAGTCTATTAATTACCAGTTATATATCCGATAACAATCGAATCAACAACTAATCTATTCCAATCAAGTATCGGCACGGGTAAATTTGCCTTGGAAGCTTACCGTACTACAGTGACTTAGAATAAATTGCCAAAAACTGCTTTAAAAACTAACTAGTAACCGCGTATCTTCATACCTACGTATGTGTATATACATTACGCTGCGATCTCTTTCACTCTCTCACACAAGATGATCTTTCCATCTCGCTCATCCACTTCATAGTGAAAACCGTCGATTAAGTTATTTTCTATTTCATTACAAATAGTAATAGAAACAAAACATGATCTTGTCTCTCACAGTGCCTGATTATTTGCTAAAAACACACGATTAGCAGCGACTTATTGCCGGACTCGGAAGTACAAGAGTGATAGCGATCACGGCAATTACCTTGAACGCGATGAGTCAAAATGGGTAGGAGCACGACTCTTCTATAGGTATATAATCTTAGGTAGGTACAATGGATAACCTCGCTAGTGGTGTTGACTCTAGCATGTTTAGCTTCACCCTCTTGAATTAGAATAGAGCTCGATTTGCGTTTTTATACTGTTACCTATATTAGTTGAAATATGAACTGCTCGTTAGCTTAGTTGGGTGGTGTTCGCCTTTTAAAGGGGAATCGGGTTCGATTCCCGGCGGGAACACAAGTTTTCTCCCCAAGGAAAATTTGTGTTTCCGGTTCTGGTTGTGATTGTGTGTGTTATGTGAATGTTTCCGGCACCCACGACACAAGCCATCGAACTTAGTGTGGGGCTGTGAGTGTGAAAGCGTTTATTATTATTATTTTATTATTAGTTAAGCTTTGTTAAGTTCTCTTCCTATTATAACATTGTTAGTACCGCGTACCGATGCGCCTTGCACCATGCTCGGTCCTCCAGTTCTCTAGCAGTGCTATATATAACACTAGCTGTGCCCCGCGGCTTCGCCCGCTATTATCAAGCTAAAAAGTAGCCTATGTGTTAATCCTAGGTATAATCTATGTACATTCCAAATTTCATCCAAATCCGTTTAGCCGTTAAAGCGTGAAGAGGGAACAAACATACTTACACACTTACACACTTACAAACTTTCGGATTTATAATATTAGTAGGATAAACGGTTTCGCACTCACAGCCTCACACTAAGTTCGATAAAATACTTTACGAACTAATCTCATAGCTACCAAATATACAAAATAAAACATTAAAACCGGTCGAACCATTTCAGAGGAGCTCGACCATAAGCACTGTGACACGAGAATTTCATATATCACAAGATATTATATATTTATATAGTTACCGAGTTGATGCACGATATCTCGCAGCAGATTCGCCTCGGCCTCCTCCGCGGTATCGGCGCCGGCTGCGAGACGTTGCGCCTCCTCGCGCAATGCTCGGTTTTCCCGCTCCAGTGCGCCGGTGCGCTTGCGCAGCAATGCCGCGCTCGCCTCCTCCTGCTCCGTCGGGGAACTGCCCTCCTCTGTGTCATTTGTTAACACCTGGTTGAGAACAGACTTAATTAGACACACAGATAACACTTATAATAAGACAGCACATAACGAGGAAACATAGGTATAAGATTAAAATATTAGTTGAAACAAAAAAATAATCATGGACTAGATGGCTATTATAGTGATAAGAGTTTAAGATTTTTTTGTGAATCTATAGACTAGATAATATAGTAGACATCATCATTTACACATCTCCTTGCAGACTGAATATATTATGTGTCACTTCAGTACATTAAGATCTTATTTACCTGTATTCTTGCAAATAAACGATTTGATTTGACAACGAAAGCGGATTTATCACTATGAAGGAAGACTGAATTCTTCTAAGTCTTTGAAGTCTTCTTCTAAGTTCAAACTTGCATCAAACCTTTATTAAGATATTTATATTTTTGCGTTTTAAACGAGAGAAATTTTAAATACTGACTGATCGATGCCATAGCATTTACATTTATTCTTAACTTATATTGGAAATGTTGGAGATTCCGCCACATGTTTAATGTAATAATTGGAATATAATCGTGATAAAATATATTGCAAAAAGCGTTGCATCAATAAAATAACACTTTCTGCTGTCTATGCAACGTTCTAATTTCAATGAAACACAAATATTGCACGAAAAAAGAATCCTTAGTAAGCATGATGGGAACGCTACCCACTGGTAGTGGGCTTGTGCACTTAGGTTACCTAAAAGCTCGATGTCTTGTAGGTTACTTTGGTTTTTGCTGTATATAGTTTTAGTTTCGTTTTAGGAAATATAGGCAAATGGGACGTAATTTGGCACGATGGCATTTACATTAAATTAAAAAAAAAAAAACCTAAGTTATAACAGGCTACAAAAATATTATAATTGACAAAATCATTATGTAATTAATTCGCTATCTATGATATTATTATTAATGATGACTAATAATGACTGTTTCATAAGTACCAGATCTGCAGCTGTAATTTATAAGAACAACTTTGTTTATCAACCGAACAACACCAGGTCTCTTTATCTCAATGAATTGTTCTGGTTGTGTGTTACTTAAAATACCAATAATGATAAGACTAGCTGGTGCCCGCGACTTCGTCTGCGCAGAATTAGTACTTCCAGTAGCTTATTTTCTTCTCCAAGGTTCTATCTATCTTTATACCAAAATTCATCAAAATTGGTTCTGCGGTTTAGTGTAGTTTAGTGAATGCGTAACAGACAGACAGAATATAATAATTTTTATTGTATTTATGGTGCACTATTTCGGCGATAATGGCTTACACATAAAAGATAGATATATGCTGCCGCGGGCGTTTTTTGACATAAGATAAACATTTCATTATACATTATATACGTGTAACTCTAACGGTTTAGCAGGGCACGCCAGAACAGCTCGCAGATGGCAGATTTTTTTTTCCTACTTATTTGACACTTACCGTTATATTATGGACAATTTACACAATATCTTTATAAATTATAGCATATGTGTTATTCTGATATATAAGCTATATTATTTTTATGTTTCATTAAAATCCATTCAGTAGTTTTTGCGTGAAAGAGTAACAAACATCCATACATCCATACATACAAACACTCGCGTTTATAATATTAGTAAGGACTATACACAGTTCTGACGCTCTTTTCCATTTAAAGCATTACAAAAATAAACTGTTAACTCATCGAACTTCGTCGCGCCTAAAATGAACAGCCCATTATTACACAACTCCATTTCAGACTCATTCGTTTCTAGACGGAAGCCGGACACCTTTCATCGCCACGTTATTCGAATTTCAGACAAAACATGTTTGCTCTATACTGCGTCGTTTGGAAACTTTTCCGCCTTATTTACCCGACTGCCGCGGAAGGGTTATTCTTCGCGCCTATCTTATATGTAAAACAAATCACTGACATCAATGTATGATCTGAAGGCACGCATCAATTTAGCCAATAGCGTTCATTTAATTATTTTGAAAGAAAGAAAAACAAATTTTGAAATAATAATTTATTTCGACACGTAGAAACATAATGTTGGGTTTCTTATACATTTTAATCAGTTTAACACTAAATAAACAGCATTTAAATAAGGCAGTAATTATAGGTGAAATCAAAGGTGTAATTCTATAGCAATAATAATTCAAACGTAAGCCAACCTTAAAAAAACCGACTTCACCGTTTATATTTTGGTTTTGGCTTGATCGATTTCGATAAAATTTATATGGGACCACCTCTGAAGTATAATCTACCAAACAAAAACAGAATTTTGAGAATCGGTCCACAAATAGGGTAGAATTCGGTGAAAGAACATACATAAAAAAAAAAATCATCAAAAAAAATGTATCCTCCTTTTTTGAAGTCGGTAAAAAAAAGTTAAACTACTAAACCTCAATATTTACAAACAGAAAACATCGATCGTATCAATGCTGTGCCGCTGTGGGAAAGATGCATAGGTGCCAGCTTCTCCCTGACCCGTACAAAAAGCTGGCGGCGTTACCTCGTTGAATATTAATCACCGGCCAAGGTAAGTACTTTGTTCGTTTGCCGGTCGATGAGAGGTATAAACAACACTTTCGCGGAACCACGTGCCACGGGATCTTAGGATACCAAAGTTTCAAACTATACACACGAATAAATTTATAGTAATTTGTGTCAATCTGATAAGCATAAGTACTTTATCGGCTTGAGGTTTTTGCTACAGTTATCTTGTATTTTGGCACTATCCAATCATCTTGCGGCATAATACATATTCTGGGTTTATAATAACTGTTAAGAATCATAAACTTGAGTTATGCCAGTGTTTCAGCTGTTACAGGCTCTGCTTTAATTAAGGAGTAAATTTTTAACAACAAGGCTTAAGGCCAATGATGTATTTGTTATCATAATTTAAGGTGAATTTGTTTACAATCTAATTTTACATATCTACGCCATTGCCAGGTCAGCCAAAACTTGGGCCTATTCTGCTTCTCATATAAACTAATTAGTACCGTTTCTGATATATCTGTGAGAAGCAAACACAAACACACTCACAGCCCCACACACAATCACACCCAGAACAAATAACACAAATTTTCCTTAGGGAGAAAACTTGCGTTCCCGTCCGGAATCGAACCTGATACCCCTGCTTAGAAAGCAAATGCCCACCCAACTAAGCCAACGGGCAGTTCTGTATTCATTAAGTAGCGAATGCTTCACATAAACTATCCTTTTTTTTTCAATATTTATTTCTACGTCATCATACCTTCATTCTAATAAGCATTGCTGAAAAACAAACCCGAATGTATCTTTGAAACAGCTATGCGACGTTTATAAGTAAGGCGGTGGGTATAAAACGTAACAATTGTCAAATTATCTGATAATTGCAAAGGATAATTTAATATGAACCTCTATCAGATAGTCGACACGCCCCAAGTCATTTTGAAACTTCGATTGTTTCACTTTAATGCCCTATTGTTTAGAATTAATATGTTCTTGTATATTGTGGCTTGTTTTTTGCACGGTATATCCAACAAATCGTTTTGTAGTCGCATTGCAGTTGTATATACTGCAGCTATGGCCCTCGCTACCAAGATATTAATTAATGTAATGTACTTTATTCACAATAATTTAAATGCAAGCAAAGCATGAAAACCGACTTCACCGCATTATCTCCAGAACCCTAGATCAGATCTTGATAATAATTATATGGGACCAAAAATCACACTATATTCTTTAAATAAAAAAAGAATCATCAAAATCGGTTCACCTAGAAAAAAGTTCTGAATAACACAAAAAAACGAAATGAGAACCACCTCCTTTTTTTAAGTCGGTATATAAACCCAATCTAAAGTACGACCGACTACAATACCTACGAGTTTGTCAATATTATTCAGTAACGATTCTCGCACATTTGTATAAAATCCTATGTTATGTATAGCCGCTAAACAAAACAAAATAAATGTAGGCTGAATAACGCAGGTGTAAGAAGCAGTTTCAGTCCTCCTAAACGGCTGGACCAATTTTGATGATTTTTTGTGTGTTTAGGTGGATTCAAGAGTGGTTTAGTTTCAAGCAGAATAAATATTAATTCACGAAAAAAAATTATGCATAAGATATAATTTTCTCATGGACAGGAATACGTTACTCGGATTTGTTAAAGTACAAGGTAAACATAAACATGAAGTAGGAAATAATTTAGTCAATAAGTTTCCAGTATGGTATAAAAGTACTAGGCAACCATAAACGTGAAAGAGGTAAAATGGTTTTTTCTTTACGTGACATTGCAACGCATGCCGGGTATAGCTAGTTTTCAATAAGAATGTATCGAATATAGGATTAGACGTCAATACAACATGAAAACTAATCGTAATTTAGACCAGTTAGTCGGTTATGTCCTCTAGAATGTTTCGCCATAAGATGCTTAACAAATGATTTAAAATTCAAGAAATTAAGCTTTATCATAGTAGAAATATATAAGTAAGTTGTCTTCATAGAGTGGTACCAAAATATAAATTTTACATAGGTACATAGTACGTACCTTTAAAAGTCGGAGATAGTGACAACCCTGCATATTCGGCTAGAGTAGGCATTTGAATCTCCTACGGGCCTTGAGTTATCTTACTGATATATTTCTACTATGGCTTTATGGACCTTATTGGTTTAGGGCATTGAACCGGACGGAGATGCAAAATAAGTGTTAAAGTCTCGTCTCGAGCGACCGGGGACTGAGAATTTAAGTTGTGTTATTACTGTATTTTTTTTTCTTTTTCCTGTTTACCTGAAGCAGATCAGTCTTCGCACTCAGGTCGTGCCGCAGCTGAGTGATGAGATCTCTCGCACTGCGAAGTTCGCCCTCAAGATCGTTGACGCGCGCTTCGAGTCTTCCTTGCGTAGTCAGCAGTTCCTTTCCGATGCGTGCTGTCAACTCCAAGTCCTTCTCTTTCTGTAATAGGAAGATTCTATGTACTTTTGGCTTAGAACTTTAGACACTTTAGGAAAGAGGAGTTTGTTTGATAGTAAGCGTCACGCCGCTTGCCTGTCTACAACAACTGCACTGACATGCAGAACATGTAACAAAAATTCGCACGCGGCACTGCGACGCGTTTCTCTCACTGAGACTTTAAGACATAACTCCTGACAAACTTAGATATCACGAAGGTATTTATATATTTATTTCGTGATGCATTTTATGATATAAATATTATCAGATTCATTGATAAAAACGCATTAACTGATTTGATGATACTATGATTACGAAACATCTATAAGGCTAACCTAAGCTATATAAGCTGCTATATAAAAAAGCGTAAAATAAATTAACGAATTTAGCAGAAAATGGTAGCAAATAAAACTTACTTCTTCTAAGAGCCTTGTTACCGCTTCGATGTCATTGTAGGTTTTTGTCATTTGGCTCACCCTGTTGCTGCATAGAACTGGAAAAATATCATCTTGTTAGGGAGTTTTTTCTTTTAAGCTAAAAAAAATACTGAAAAGCATAGTGCTGAGTGTCAGATAAAATTTGCTCTTTAGTCAATCGTATTAGTCTAGTCAGTGGTAACTTGACCGTCGTCGTCTGTCATTCTTGATTTCTAGATGTTCGTATATTGCTTTGTCTAACGAACTTAATTGCACTTAAAATGTGATAAGCATAACACATATATGACATTGTAAAATGATATCTAATACATAGCTTCGGAAGGTACCTAAAGAGTTATATGTTTTGTAAGATAGTCACAGAACCCTCATAGCAAACATTGGTAAGGGCACATAATATTGGTTTAAACACTAGAGAACAAAAGTATCTGATAACGACATATACAATTATACCCTCTCGTATTTGGTATGTAAACATTGAAATACAATACCTAACATATTTAATCGTGGAATTGTTACATATTTCTATTTGTGTTTTATTATATAAGAGGTGTAAAATGATGCAGATGGTATATCAACTATTTTTTAATATAGTTTCTCAGAAGTATATAAAAAGTAAATTAAGTTCAATAGAACAATATTATTTTTTTGTTTCGAGTAGAATGACTTTATCATTCTTTTTGATAAATAATTTTGATGTAGGACGCGATTAGAGACCGTTTCTGTTGATAAAGAAGGGTATTTATTTTATTTATATAATAGAAAATCTGATGAAAACATTTCTCTGAAGATAACCTGGATTGAAGCCGGTTCTTTGTTTAAAATGTAATAGGTTAGGTATGTTGATTTATATAGTATCTAATTTTGTACTGAGTTTTACTCACCTTGAGTAAAACTTGGTAGGATATATTTATAATCGGCTACATAGTCTGTGTAGTATAAGACTAATAATACTATGTTTTATTTATAACTTGGATAACTAGCGTTTCGACCACTATCTCTACTATTAGTAAATTAAGAGGTAGTAAACACGTAAGGCAAAGATTGAGACTGTCTTTGAAAGAAAGTCTCTTTCTAGAGAGATGGGCAGAGATGTGCAGGAACAACATTTAGTCTATTGCGAATAAATAAAAAAACCTGCGCTTTTTTTTTAATTACAGATGACTACAATCAGACCTTATGGAAAGTGACGATGTAGACTAAGGTGGAGCACGCTAGCTCAGTAAATACCACTTTACTTTTGAATACACCCAAATAGTACTTGGATGGGTAATGTTTACTTTTTAGTTATTTGGAAGATGACAATAAGTCGCAGTATACCAGCTGCAGCGTACCGTTCGGACCCAGTTGTAAGTCGTAACTCTCTAGTGTTACTAACACCTCAACAAAATAGTGTTTTACCATAAGAGTATTAAAAACAGACTTGGTTCGAAGATGGATATGAAAATAAGACTTAAGTACTTTCGACATGTGGAATAGTACACAGGGGTCTACTAGGTCTCTCTATCTCTCACTAGGTCTCTGCAAAATAAACGAGTTCGATTTCCTATAATTTTTACTTTCATATCCTTCATTAAAAACGTATTTTACGACAGTCATTTCTCAGGTGTATTTCTTTACATGCAGTACCTCCGTGAATAATAAGTACCCCCATAAATAAATTCGTAATTTATCGCCACATACCACAGTTTATTTCAGAAAGAGACGAGAAATATTATGTACGTTTAAATGGAATGTGGTAGACTTGTTTTGGTCTTGAAATGTTATACAATAAATTTCAACAGTAACGTAAACTATCTTGTTGTTGAATACCGTCACGTTTACTATGTTAAAATTAAAAACTATTTTAAGCTATATACGTAGCAATAATATGTATATATTAACCTTTTGAATCCACAGGTATTAAAATAGTATCAATATGTAAATATATAGATAGATGAACTCTTTATTGTACACCAATCCAAAAAGAAAATAACAGCAAACAATAAAATTTAAAATAACTTAAGCTAGTACAATGGGCGGTCTAATCGCTTAAAGCGATGTCTTCCAGACAACCTTTGGATGGAGAGGAGATGGCAAAATAATTTTGGGACTGTGGTGTACTACAGTTCTAAACAAATTATATATAAAACATTAAGTTGTTAATACTAAATATGTAGCAAATAGATTTTTTTAAACTTTCGCGATCTTTAATCATGTTTATATAAGAAAACCTATAGTCTCTCGTGACCACGGCTGGTGCAACCCTGCCGAAACGTCGAGGTTAATCAAAATAATGCTATTTTGAAACTAAAAGCTTGAAAAGACCCGGTTTTCTAATATAAACATGATGTAACTAATACATGTAGAATATATTATAGTTATACATATTATTATTGTATACCAATCTATTTAAGACTTAATTGTTCCTATCATCTTTGAAATCGATAATCGCTTCGAAACGTTTGAAATATACAATAACTTATATTCCTTATTAATAATTACTATCACAACACAATAAAACGTAGAACTATGTGCGAGATGCATAGTGGGATATACAGTGGAGATATACAGTGAAACTATTTGAAGAGCTGTGCAGGTGTTCTCAGGCATTTTATTATGGTACTCCAAGTAATATTTACATACCACAATGACTCGGCTCTCGTTTAGTGACTGTCTTTTCCTTCAAGACATACATAATAGGAAACATTTATGTTCGCACTAAACATAACATACCGTCATTTTCAATAGCACATAAACAATGTATATTTCATAAGTGGCGATTAGAGAACACAAAACAATGGATAAATTAATTGAATAAATGTACCAGCTCAAATCACAATATCGTAAAACGACGATTATTGAAGAGTACTGAAGCTTGAATAGAATTCGCGGCCGGCTCGGCTCGAGCCTGATAAGATACGAAAGGTAGGTAATAGTGTTATATTTATTTACCAATCACCTATATTTTGATAGATTACAATCGCTTGTACAGACCTGAGTAAATGTCATCTAAATTAATACCCGGGGCGTTCATCGAACCTGTTTATAATGCAGCAACACAACACTGTAACATTATTTTGTTTGCAATTTCCCGGAACAATTGAATGATCGGATTGAATCGATACAGGTGAATTCTGTGCGACAATCGACGTATACGGGCGCAAACTAACCGACCGAGTTGGTGACTGCGATGTGGTATACAACTACACTCGTAACGAACCCGCTCGCGACGCTTTACGGAGGGCAAAACAAACTGTTCTATTGTACAAGCCTGTGGGAAAACTCAATTACAAAAGACAACGAACGCATCGACTATTTTTATGTAAACGCGATTACTTTTTTCTGTTTATCGACAGACATTGTTACGATAGTTTTCGTTTTAATAGCTAAAACTTGTAGAGCAGGCTGCACAAATTGATCGGGTTGCTAACTTTCTTATGTCATACGTTTTGTTACACACACATATACTTAAATAATTTGAAGCAAACATTTTGGCACGATCAAAACTTGAATGGTAATTTGAATGTAATGGCGTAAACAACCAGCTAATTACTGTAATTAGTAAATTACGTTACATTGAAGAAGCGTACACTGCTTTCCAGAGCAAAAACACTATGGGAACGTACGCAATAATAGTTCTATTGAATGCGGTAGATATGCTAGTGTTCCCACTCTTACCTAACATTACGATTACAACGGATATTGATTGTGCTCTCGGTTACATCTCTCACACAAAGAAAGACTTTCACAGTTTTTGTAAGTTTCCAAGTCCCGCAAGAACCGCGCAACAACCCTTTTGGGAAAATTCTAGAATAACTAAGTAACATCTAGGTACTTCGAATGATATGGATAAGAGGAAGCATGTAGTCCGGAGTGACACCTTTCAAGCATGTTATGAAGCTATCAACAATGTAGTCGGTCATGGTTAGTTAATTAGAGTAGGCTGATAAGCGGATCATGTGTCGCTATAATGACAGTGAGCCACAAGCATGAGAAGTATGAAAACGAACGCAAATTTTGCTGAAGAAGCGAAGTTAAGGTTAATTTGCGCCAGAAACAGCTAGCGATGATAAGTCCGAGGAACCGCAACCGACCGTGGCATACCTCGATCAAGAAGCAAGTTCCGGATGACGCGAAAGTAGAGCCGGCCGAATCTATCTCTCGCAATGTGGTAGAGGAAGTCCGGGTACTCGCCGAGGCACTCCCGGAGCTCCGCGTCAGGGAGCTGGCTGAGCTCCTGGAAGAGCTCGGGATCGAAGCCGGGCGGCGGCGAGGCGCGCGATCCGCCCGCGCACCCCGCGCCCGAACCACAGCCCTCCGCCGTGACGCGCCCGGCCCTCGACCATCGGCTCCGCCCGCCTCAAGCCACAATCGCCCCTCTTCTTCACAAGCACTTCTCACTGTCCACTATACTCTCATCGATACTCAACTTAACCACAACCGCGTTCCCAGTGTACTGAACTGACCGAACATTTTACACTGCGCTAAACTGATATTTATAATGACGCAACACCTGTAAAATCGTGTCGAACACATGAAGGATGTAATGGAACACTTCATAAGAGCAGAAGGTAGATCGATACGGATACCTACGTATTGTAGGTGAGCAGCTAGCCGCACGCTCGGGTGGCCAAGCGAGATGTTTAAATTAACTCTCTTATGAAATTGGCAATAATGTGCGAAACACGAGCAGGGTGTGGAGATGCTTCTGACGATCTTTGTAGTGTTCATAACTGGTTTCAATGAATTTTCATAAGTAAATCTGAGACTTATTTGTGCTTATGGATAATCGTTTTACGAAGGTTTTTACTTGTATGCGATTAAACAGACTGAAAAAGCACAAGGTTATATGCATGATGATGGCTTAATGGTATAATACTTAGCCGATGTTAACGGCATAAGTTCTAATTTATTCAATTGTTTGAGAAATGTTACTGCTGTTTCGTGATGTCTCCAACAAGTTGGCAGTAAATGCAGGGAAATTACATTATTTTGTACCGTCACGAACATAATGAACTTTTTAAATTTATGACTATGAGCCATGTGATGTTTTAAGTTAATTAGCTTGAAATGAACCAACTTTATGACGCCCTACATAGACGTGGGGGAAGTGAATTGCTCGGCTGCAGAAGTAGGTCATCTACAACAGTCAAACCACAAATAGGCATCTACCTACCACACTAGACAGCCTAACCTAGAATAATAAAACAGTATCATGTACGCGATACATATATTTTTATTACCAAATGCAGATAAAAATATACCTAATATCTTTTCCGAAGAGCAAAATCTTATTATGCAAAACGAACATTACAAAGTGGTATCAATAGAGCATAATATGTTCGAACAATTCTCCTAATGTTACGGAAAGTAAACAAAATTGACACACGTAATATAATGGCACGCCGTTAATAGATAAAAATATATATTAACGATGAAAGTGATTGTTTTTTTATATAATCATATTACGGCTATGGTGTTATTAAATGAACTGAATGCTTGGACCATTCAAATATAAAGACAATCCTTTAATGACTCACGTTAAAATAAGCACCGGAGTTAAATAAATACCTGACAATGGACCATTTGACAAAAGAAAAATATAGATCTATTCAATAAGCGCGAGCTCATCTTCAATAGCTAATCATCGCTATTAGGTTTTCAAATGAGCGCGATTTCACGGTCAAATTGGAGAAAAAAAGCACGGGCATTACCGGTAATTGCACGGTAGCCTCGACTGAACTATCATTCAATGTTGTGAGTTTGTAATCAGTAACACTACTGATTTTGCTTGATGCAAAATGTATGAAAAAAAACCGAGTAGACTTATTTTTAGATGATAGTTGACTCAAGGTTTAAATCACTTGATCTGCAATCGATTGTGTAGTGATGACAGAGACTTTTCTACTTATGTTAAGGTATTCGCCGACCGGCGACCGAAGGTCGTGCCGCACGTGATTCACAAGCAGAGAACAGGCTAACCTTAAAACTGCAAGCAACCAATGAAAGAATACCGTCGAACTGTTTTAACATGTCCTTGATGACCTACCATTAAATCTTAGTCCATTTAAATTTGCAATGCGAATGCTTCAAACAAAAACTAATCTGTTAAACCGCTTAACATGTTTCACGCAATTAGGAATATAAACGCTTTGATAGATCTTCAAGGTATTTACATTTTATTAAACTATATGCAGACTGAGAATTATTAGACAGTGAAATATAACGTAATATAAGTACACCTGCATTTCGTTCCCAAAGATACAAAGACTTAGTAACGTTTACCTACATCATGTGACGTTTGTCACATTTTCCTTGTACCAATATTTTCTACAAGTTATATTCTATTCATTCGTATATCGACGAATAGTTAAGTGAACTATCAAGATTCGATAGCCTTGACTCTTATGCAAACATGAATAAACATTTCTTACTGTTCCTACGTCACGATGTGTTCATAATGAACCGAATCGATAACTTATAGTAGGTATCTACAATGCACGATTAAATAACAGATGATGCATGACGGTTACTTCTCGTAGTATGGTTACTAGACCGAGGCACAATTACTATCAGATTCCTCCTGATAAAATACAAAGTTAATAGCGAAATAACTGAATTAGACACCAGTACCTGTTTAAATCGGAGAAGAAATAATTCTGGTTATAGGAAGTTAAGCAAATGATGCATAACTACATCAATCAAGTTCAAAAGCATTTACATATTCAACGAAGCTTGAGACAAGATTTATTCCCTGTAACACTAATCGAATAGTGTAAGGCCTTTCGAGTCTATAACAATACCTTATGCAGTTTACAATAAACGAAAGTAGGTTACACGAAACACATTATGAAATTTCGACCCTGCTCGGTGTACATGGTCCGTAAATAGTTTACTGATCATAGATAGGCAAACACTTCAGACGCAAATAGACTTCCATCGAACGGAATAGCGCTGAAATAACTTCGATAGAAAACTATATTATAAAACCACTATATTGGTTGTCTGATATTAACAGCAGCATGAAATTTCCGTCAACCGCTGAAACGGACAAAACAACCTTTATCTCAAGATGGGGGCGATTTCTTTTAGTAACGGTTCCAGTGTTTGAGGGCAGTGGTAATAAACTTTCACGATCAAGTGCAGGCGTCTGCAGAACGTAGTTAGCACGCGAATTGCGATATCACGGGCACGACACGGCACATGTGAACGGTCTCGAGACGAATGCCGGCGCGCCGGACAGCACGACCACTTCCGACGATGCCATACCGATAACTAAACCAAATAACTCAGTCAAGTCACCCGCACACAGATACTCACACGCTTGATACCCCGATAGTGCACTCCGATTCGTTACTCATTCGCATTATTTTTTATTCATGATAGCCGCGATCTACCGCTGCAATCTCAATTGAACGACGGCAATGAATTATGATGCGTTTAGAAATGGAGCAGTTAATAAAGAAAACACTTAACGCAAAGTTACCTATGCATATATTTTAGAGTTTCAAAACGAGATTAAGAAAATGGGAAATACCTACGTTCAAGCAAATGGATATACGTACATACAAATCGAGCATTTGTCGTCTTGCTAAAATCCTAATTCCAAATGTACAATCTGTAATCTGTTCCAATCCCTGATTCTGTTCCAAATTGGTAAAATAAAGAAACTTACCAACATATAGGTAGTAGTAGTAAGCAGTAACGTAACGGAAATTTAGCCCGAAGTCTGAGTCCCTATTCATGACGCCCAAAATTTGCAAGGCAAAATAAAAATACTGTGGAAGTAATGGCGCAGCTTTTTCAGGCGCAGCACCAACTTCAGAAAGGCACTTTACTGTTTCATGGGTGGTACTCCTTATAGAGAACGGCACAGTAAAAATTTAAGAGTCGCGAAGCTACCAGACTTATGACGACCCAGTTGGCGCAGTGGACAGGTCTCCGCCCTCTGCGCCTTGGGTCCTGGGTTCGATTCCCGGCAGGAGCACAAATTCCTTCCCAAGGGATATTTGTACTTCTGGTTCTGGGTGTATTTGTGTATATGTAAATGTTTCCGGCACCCACGATACAAGTCTTTGAAGTTAGTGTGGGGCTGTGAGTGTGGATGCGTTTGTTACAAAATATGTTTGAAATGCTACATATAAGTTTTACGTGTATGCATTTACACAAATCTGGGAAGTCGGTGTAAGCTATTTTCAATTGTCGGGACTGGACAATAAAAAAAAATAGTACTATTGAGGTGATTAATGATAAAGCCATAAGGTGGATTGCGGCACTTTGTAAAGACTACTTGAAAACTCCGTGAATTTTTGCCCTTTGGACTGTACTCTTTACCGACAAAAGCGTGTTCTTTTTCTATCAATCTATAATTATTAGGCTAAAGCTGGATTTCTTTCTCATAGACTTGTACTACTTTTAAGTGTTTACGTACAACCATTTGATTATGTGCATAATAATAGCCGACAACTAGTTTGCCTTGTCGAAACCTTTCACTTGTCTTCATTCTTAAGTTAGATTATGCTGCAAGTGACAGTGATTAAATATATGAATATTTATACCCATCATGTAGCTTTACTTCCTTGGTTTAAATAGTTTCATGAGATAATATTTCACTCAATGATGTCTTAGCTATGAATAATGTATAAGAAATTAAATCTTATACTTCTCTCATATGATCTGAAGGAAGCTTCAAATAATTCAGTGAAAAATTTAAATATTACTTAATTTTTATACATATATAATAAGTATTGTTACATAGTTTAAAGTTTCTTAGATATTGTAGCGTTTAAATGTTATGCCGTTAATTAATACTCAAATTTTCAAATATACTTTTTTTATTATTCACTTGTTCTTTCACGTGTCACTTAGTTTCATTAAACTACAAGCCGTACCCCGCGGCTACGCCCGCTTTTATCAAGTTTATCGAGCAAAGCGAGATCTCTGATTGACTGAATTGACTTGGACATTTCAGCACTTTGTCCATCCGTCCGTCCGTCTGTCAGAGGCATCTAAGGTCTAAACCAAACAAACGAATGACTTCAAATTCTCATAGAATATGTAAAACAATGGCCCAAAGCCAGAAATGGCAATTAAAATAATTTAAATGAAAATATTAAGTTGGCACCTATACACGTAAGCAGGAAGCAAAATATTTTTGTTTTTTTATCTACCCTTGTTGAAGAAAAAGAAGCAAGTAGAGTACAAAACCGATTTAAAAAAAATCTATGTTGGAAAATAAATATTTGGTAGACCATTTAAATTACTGTTCTTGTCCCGGGGTCTATCTCAAAAACGGCTACACATTTAAAGCTGAAACATACGTATATTCTGTACTTGAACAACAAATGCAGAAGCTTAACTATTTTTACAAAGAAAAAAATATAAGCCTCCTTATAAAAATATTAACCTCAAAATGTTTTCTCTATTAGGCAAAATGTAGGCATCTCGCTCCTACATTTTAGCTAATATAGACTAATAGAGCCAATAATCAGACCGATCGCGAGACTAATTAAAAAGTAGCCTATGTGTACAAATTTCATCCAAATCCGTTCAGTCGTAACAGAGCGTGAGGAGAAAACAAAAATACTCACACACATACACATTTACACACGTATACACAAACTTTCAGACTTATAATATTAGTGCGATTCATTATCTAAGAAAAGGAATGCTTTGATTTACACGTCACTTTACTCACATGTTCAAATCTTATTTTGGGCAACAAATGTTAACCATATAAAAAGGAGGACAACACACGGTTTTATTTACACAAAATAATAGTAGAAGCAACACAATTAAAAAGTTATATACAAACAAGGTTATCAAATAGTAAAAGGCAAATACTTCTGGTATCATAAACTATGCAACAGACATAAAGACTTTGAGCAAGATTTACCACTGATATTCTTAAGACTCCGTAATAATTTTAAATGAATGACATTTCAGACAAATGTCCTAAGAAGTCTTTGAAGTGAAAGAAGATTCGGTGGACATTGAATAATGAGACGTGTTCTCGCTTTGTTTGTTGTTTTTTACAAACAACAACAACATTATTAAATATAACTCCTTAGTTCCTTTGTAAAAAAACAACAGGACACGATTCGAGATGCTTATTATCAGCTTATGCATCACAAATTTGGAATAATAGACATATCTTTTATGAAACGTATCGTACAAAATGTAATATGGTAACGACTTCCAATTTTTTCGTCCAATAGAAAATTAGACAAGAGCAGAAATAATGTTCGTTACGCATGATGATTCAGTTTCCTTGTTCATAGTATTGTGCGCAATGTTAAATTTATTGCAGAGCCTAATCCATTTTCAACATTTCAAATAACCGCATGAAATCGTGAATCGCAAAAAAATTCTCGCCTAAATTAGATTTAATCTAGAAATGATCAAATTAGAGCACGAATGGCGATAGACCGAAACTGTATTGACATTAGGAGATCGTCGATCGCAAGGTCGCAAACTTATGGCATGGGGTTTGTAGAGAAAATGAAAGTCTAACTAAAACAATGAGATTATGTGACACACATGTACGCTACGTAGAAGACGCCTGAACTGTCCAAAGTCGAAATAGTTGTAAAATATGGTCATTATATTAGGAGCACGATCAAATAAGAGCACGAATGGCGATGGTCCGTAAATGTATTGGCATTAAGATGGGATCGTCGATCGCAAGGACGCGAACGTAGGATTTGTCGAGAAAATGAAAGTTCAAAAGATTAAAGAATGAGATTGTAAAGCACGTGAAGGCAAAGTTGAAGATGTTGAAATATCCTAAACAATCCCGAAACTGTTGTGAAACGTCATCACTGTTATAGGAGTACTGAACCACATTGAGTATACCAAAAGCGTTATTACGACAATGTTGCCTCATATAAAGAAGTCTTTTGAACACTACAAATAAGAGTACATAAATATAAAAGCAGCTACTGTATAAATACCGGAAGCCTCTATAATAATTACTAACAAATACATAACCAATCGTATCGATATAATAATTTCAATTGAAAGCCTAGTAAGAGTAATGCAATACACAATACAATGGAATAATATAGCAATTAAGTAATAGTTGCTGTTATAATCATAATATCCAATAATGTTCTACACAAACAATGTACAATTCTCTCACGGTAAGATAACAGATCTGGTTCACAGCTGTTGCTGCGACGCCGCAACCTCCCAACAAATCGATGACGCAGATGGGGGCGGTATAACAACCCTTTGCGAAACCGAGAATCACGACATACAGAATGTAAAAGTATGTACTTGTAAAAACAACGGGATTGTAATGATAATAAGTGAGTTTATGGGAATGTGAGACGCGTAGACGGAGGATTTATTTACCGAGTGCAGCGGTGCACCTTTCTATGTTTAGAGTCGGGGCGTTTTGGCTGCGCGTTGGTGACCGCGCAAGTCAGGTCGCGTCGTTTTGCGGTATCGATCGGGCGAAACGTCGAGGGACACGCGTGCCTCGTGGATACCGGCGCGACCGGCACTGCTGGACGTCGGGTTTTGCCTCGCGCATGCGCACTCCTTACCAGTTTGCCGGTACAACACGTCACGCCTACCAATGCGGTTGGAACTACGGTTCTATTGAGCATGTTCTGTTTGTTTAGGCCTCAAGATGGCCTTACGTTTTATTATAATAAGGTCAATGACAATATAAGACAATTCTACGTTACGTAGTTGTTGCTCGCATTTCGATTAGCTCTTGTCATAGAAATATAAAAATGTAAATCCACCAGAAGTCCAGAAGTCTCATGTGTGTCTCCATCAAAGTGATTTTTATATATTTGACACATTTATATTGACAAAGAACTGGTAATTATTTCCTTTTTCCTATGATTATTGTATCATGTAATTTGAAACCGTACATGATTCAAGTACAATGATCATAGGAAAGATGATTATCAATATTATGAAACTACACTGTAACTACATCATCGATTGTAGCTTCCGACATATCTCGAAGAGATCAGCCATTCGAAGAAATTCATGGTGAAACAACTTTCATCATGATTTCTTCTTTAAAAATCACGTATTAGTTGAGTCTATTAAGCTACCAAGTTGGCGTTGTTTATTCTATCTTTATAATAATATAAAAACAATATACCTCCCGTATATTTTATGACGTGTAAGCTCCAATTAATGTAGATAGAAAAGCACAGTAATACTACGTTAAAGCTAGACTGGAAAACCTTGAACGGTTTATAAATCTGCTGATAACTTTATTCTGAGGTTGTCAAGTTTATAATCTACATATTAAAACATATGCAGGGAATATTTATAGCAATGACTCATAGGTAATTCTAATGAATGTGTGAAAAGAATAACAACGCACCTTTCATTCAAATAATATTATGACACACGTTTCCATAGGACGAACAAAGAGCATGTGTACGTAAAGAAATCATTTGAGTGAACATAGCTGGTATCGTTGTAAAAGTGGGTATTATATAAATAGCGATAGATGGATAGACATACTTTTTATTGAACACCTTAAAATAACAAAGAACACAAATAGGAATAACAGTAAATAATTATGTAAATGGTCTTGTCGCTGATAGCGATCTCTTCCAGAGAACCTTTTGGGTGGAGAGGAATATCTCAATTTTAATAAATTCGACGTCGGTCTACGTTTATAAAAGTTTGATATACATTGTAATCGATCTATCATCGGGTTTATCAACTAATCAATGAGCGTATTGATAATGAACAAAATTCCGATTATTGTTATCGATATAATTTCTGGGCATAGCACGTCTTAGTAATCTTAGTACAAATTTATCCCGCCAGGAGCGCTACTTGTAGTTTTTTAAAAAAAATTTTTTAATATACATAATGTATAAAAAAGAAAACTGTTATTTTTAAGAATTTAATATTTTCTTTAATATATCTCGATTGCCAGACAAGTATAAAATAATCATC
Source organism: Lomographa bimaculata (assembly GCA_948107665.1). Taxonomy (NCBI): domain Eukaryota; kingdom Metazoa; phylum Arthropoda; class Insecta; order Lepidoptera; family Geometridae; genus Lomographa; species Lomographa bimaculata. The sequence continues at coordinate 12,021,810 of OX403589.1, forward strand.
TCATAAAAATGTATGATTGTTATTTTTTGATGTTTTTTTTTGCATTTTGATTAACGTCACTGTTTTAGACTTAATAAAGGTATGTGTGCTCAATGTTATACAAAACATATTTTTTTTATCTAATACCTTTAAACGAGCAATTCTTGTATGTATGTATATAATCTGAATCTCGGAAACGGCTCCAACGATTTTTATGAAATTTAGTATGATGGGGGTTTTGGGGGCAATAAATCGATCCAGCTTATTTCATTTTTAGAAAACGTCATTTACCAAAAAAAAAAACCAGACGGTCATCCACATACTTTTCGATAATGCAATAAGCGTGTTTATTTCTAGTTACACTTTCATAATTAGTACAAAATATTTTGGTACAAAAAAGGCGCGTCAAATTAATTAAAAAGAGTGGTGTTGTTAAACTACGGTTTGATTTATTTTGTCACGCACACTACTGACTTTTTATCTCTTCTAAATTTAGTCTTTAAAAAATTTAAATACATAATTTTAACAGATTTCAAAAAAAAGGAGGATGCTCTCAATTCGATTGATTTTTTTATGTGTCACCTTAGAACATTTTTTTAGGTGAACCGACTTTATTTTTATTATTTTTATTTGAAATATGGAGCTGCCCATTTAGTCCTATTTAAATTTGATCAAAATCTGACCAGTAGTTTTTGTGTAATCCTCAATAATGCGTATATAATTAATTTAATTTCCGGTTCCGGAGATAAAGCGGTGAAGTCGTTTTTTTTTTAAGTTTAATTGCGTTTAAATTATTTATGCTAGATATGCAAGGATTTAACCACTATCAAACTAGATGAAAAGTGAAGATGCGGCCAAAGATCTAACATGCGATCGGTATCTTTTAGGTAGGTAACCTAGAAGATACCGATTCACTTCCAGTAATACCGTTCCGGGAACAAAGACACGGTCAATGAGTTCCAGCCCTTCGCCGTACGCATAATAAACGTATTAGCTAACTGGACTATATCAACAATAAATAGATGACGATTGACAGTTTATATTAATTTATCAGTTTTCTTTTTTACTTAATAAGTATTGCACGATATCGCAATTTTCCTTTCATTAAGAAAAAGTAAAATAACCATAGAGCAATAATAATCAATAAATTTTTCCTAGTTCCGCTTCTTAGTGATCTATCCTTGCGCTGTCAGTGGACAGCACTAAAAAAAACTGTTGTTATTTTTAAACGCATTCACTCTCACAGCCCCACACTAAGTTCAAAGAATTGTATCGTGGATGTCGGAAATATTTACATATCATACACACAATCACACCTAGAACCAGAAGCACAAATTTATTTTTTGAAGGAAAATTGTACTCTTGAGGGAAACTACGTAAACTGGGTTATTATAGGTAACTAGCTCACTCGTTATAGTTTAGCTGTTACTATTTAACTAGTTATTATAACAGTAATCAACTTCCACTTCCACACTTACGTTATAAAATTATCTTTGCATGTCTGTCTCTCTGTTTGTCACCGTTTCAAAGTATAGAATTTCAGATATAAATGCTCGGCAGACTTGGCCTAATGGGGACGCAAACTGTCAATTACTTTAACAACATACGTTTGAGAAGAAACAAACGAATAACCTACAGAATGGCAGAAAAGCTTATCTTCTCTACACACAGAGCCGTCTAGCGGAGTATTGACTAATTTTAGCTTCGGGTTGCAAACTGTCAAATACTTTTGACAAGTTACAAATACACAGGGCCCTCTGGAGGATAAACTTTGGCTGACCTTCCTTAAACTACTCATATCTCTCTGGCGGAGCTTTGACTAATCTTACCCGGGGCTGCCTGTCGATTACTTTTGACAGAGCCCTCTGGAGGATAAACTATGGCTAATCTTCCCTCAACTACTCACAGAGCCCTCTGGCGGAGCTATAATAAATTTTACCCTAAGGATACAAACTGTCAAATTCTTTTATCAAGTTACATACACACAGAGCCCTCTTGCGGAAAAGCTTTGGCTAATCTTGTCTCAACAACACATGCCCTCTGGCGAAGCTTTGGCTAATTTTCGCCTGGGGATGCAAACTGTCAAATACTTTTATCTAGTAACATACACACATAGCCCTCTTGTGGAAAAGCTTTGTCTAATATATCCTTAACTACACAAAGAACTCTCTGGCGGAGCTTTGATTAATCTTACTCTGGGGATGCAAACTGTCAAATACTTTTGTCAAATTACAACCACACAAAGCCCTCTGGCAGATTAGCGCTGGTTAATCTTCCCCAAAGGTAGCTTCAACTATTTTTATAAACTTCAGTAAAGTATTTCTTGCTCAATCTGTCCACTTCTTTGCTGATATGAATAATTACTTATAAATTATTGCTGTTGAGACGGACAAACACACGGATGAGGAATTTTCTATGAGGTATATCTGAAACTATTGATTAAAATATCTTCCCATAATAGTCTCATTATTGACAGTTGTTTGACATGAAAGAATTGTTGTGCGTTTAAACTAGTATACGTCGCGGCTCAAACGTACCAGCCCAGCAAATATGATCAGCAAGTAAAATTACTAACAATGTTCTACATGGATTCTATAAGTCAATAGTCAAGCTTCCTTCTTTCTATAGACCTTGAAACGTTAGAACCTAATGTACTACAATATGCCTATTATTTAGTGACTACAGCCTATTGCTATAACATTTATTACCTATTGCATATACTATGCATATAACATGTCTGGTACTATTGCTATAACTGGTCTGTGCCACGTCTACAGTGTAACGTCGTACGTCTGAAAAGCTCTTATTATGACTACAAGATTTTGTCTGCGCCGAGTCCAAATTTGCAGTATCATAGTCATATCTGATGCTGTAACCAGTCTGTGTCTGTTAATAATATTAACCGGCAATTACTCAAATATTATAGTCTGAAGAAAATGCGCGCTGCGACAGATAAACTAAGGTGCAAGGTAAATCGTTATGTCCGAAACCTGGTCGGAGCATTTCTTTCCGACAATTTTAGATTGTATACATACCGGTTAACATTATTATAACGAATAAATCATAACTAAGCGTTTGTGTCACGTCTTGCGCATTTAATATCTAGCAATAAAGCACACAATAAGTATCACTACAAATACAATATTTCATACTCACGAAAGTAATTAAGAGTTTCCCTGATCTGGTCAGGTGTCAGTGCGAGGTCCGCTGAGCTCACTGGCAATGCTGGTGATGGAATGAACCAGTCTTGGTTCTCGTACCCTGAAATAATATAACACAAATTAATAGGTGACAGGTAGGTTTAGCAAACAGGTACCTTATAATACACACACCTTATAATAAAAGTGGGGAAGCTACCAGAGTATATAGTGATTTTAAGTATTAACTTAGCAAGAGCTTTAAAAATAGCACGATAGTGATTTTAAGTATTAACTTAGCAAGAGCTTTAAAAATAGAAAGCTCAGTGTTTTTAATTGCGACTCATTCTACCATAACCCTTGTTCGGTAAAACAATCGCACGATGTATAAACTCTATGAATTATGTAACGTACACATGTAGCGTATTTTAACAGCGAATAGGGAAGCGCTACACACGCTGTTAAAATATGACGAATAAAGTGGAATGTAATTTAATAACAGAGCGAATACCGCAGCTGTAGGCTGGATGATATTGTTAATAAACCAGAGGCCGTTGCTATGACGTCACAGGAACGTTGATTCACTCCCCAACCGCTCCGGATCCAGTTCGATCCAACTAAAGCATAGCCACAACTCAACATTAAACGACTTGTCAAGGCGCCAGGACTTGTTCAACAACATTCGACTCGATTAAAATCGAGATACTTTCGTTTTTATTACTAAACATTTATGAATATCGATTCTCGACTACGTAGCGTATCATTTTAACTAACGTAGGTAGTTATTGAATTACACAATAACAGACTACAAAGACTTAGAATCCATTAAAATTTTTCTTATTTTATGCAATCTCTCGTTATCAGATTTCCATCGGACGTAAAAGATTGTAAAAGCAACAGTTGGTTATTTCTGTGGCAACTCTAGGGTTGTGTTACATGATTTCAGGGATACGATAATATTAAAATGTAATGTAACAAAATATTTTATACTTTATAATGCGGACTAAATATTAAATAGAAGATATTCATATAATTATTAGATAGTACAATTAGAAAGGAAAAATTCTCAAGCCATTTTTGTATAACTTCCTATGTATAACTGCTAATGCTGTATTAACTTCCAAAATAAAATTAAATGACATATTTTATTTGCTTTCTATATTTTTTTATTAATTAATTAGTTTTGTTCCTATATATTTCCTAATCTTGTAACATAATTATTTGGTCCAGTTCTCGTTGTTCAATTGAGTTGACGCTTGTCTGATAATGGAGACGGAAGGTAGACAACAGATCTCTTCAATATGTTCGATTAGGGTCAATTTAAAAATAATGTTGATTAATAACATTAATCAAAAAATATACGTAAAGAAAAATCAATATTTATTAGGAAGATATTGTAAGGAAAAACTTTAATATTATAAGGCAGAAGTACCACAAGGTCCAATATTTTCAAAATATTGGCATAACCAGATTTTTAATTATACCTGACACAACGGGCTACATATTATATCCCATCCCTAATCCCTAGCTGGTCATTATAACGCTGCATTCCCGTGTCCTAGAGGTGTTCTAAAGACAGGGGTGACAGATGGGCCGCATCAGAATGTCAGAGACCGGTTGGAGACGCGGCCGGGCGGCCGATGACTCGAGCGGTGAGACACCATTATTTATAGCGCCAGGACGGACGGCGCCTGCGCCGGAAACCGTGGCTCAAACACTTACTGGGACGGAACAACCGATACACCATAATATATATTTGACTTGGGCGCCAGTCGAGTCAAAATCAAAAATTATTTTTTATTTCCCAAGATAAATTAAAAAATAGTAAGTTTTTTTTTTAATTCAAGATAGGCAAACGTTTGACGACCACTATCTCACCTAATGGTAAGCAACGATGCGTTCTACAATGGAGCACGTTTGCCTAAGATATGCCTATTCACTCGCAACTGAAAAACTCCCATATTGTATTATTACGAGATGAACCTGGCATAAAAAACGACGGCTTTTTTCATAAACGTTTTTCATTTCTTTATTTAAATATTTATTACATCTTCTACATTTTGCAGTGACTCTCTTATTCAGCCTTTGCCTACCCACAGTCGAGTATGTATCGGTATATATCGGACTTCTCTATTGCACTAGCTGTTCCGGTCCAATGCGATCCGCATCCAGTCAATAGTAGTACCAAACAACATGCCGTCTGAACATCGGGAGCTGATACAATTTTTTATTTTGAGATTGAGTTCGACAGATCTATTTGTGCTACGTTACCCGCGTCATAAAGGATGCCTATATGTTAATTAAGGGTATAAGCTATATCCATCCAGCCGCAGCCGTATCAGTCTAAAGGAGGCACAGACATACTAACTGGCATATATACTCACTTTCTTAACAAAATAATAAAAAGCTACACGTAGTATGTTTGAGTGTAAAAATCATAGATGGTGCTACTACTCTAATTGGACGTTATAGTGAGTGAAGATAAAGAAAATGACGGTTTGTATTTTGCACAGCAATTATGTCTCGCTGTACAACGAGGTAACGCAGCCAGCATTTTGGGCACACTGCCGACCAATGACTTTTTGTATCAGGTAAGTAGTTCAGCTAAATCTGTATTTTGATGAATCCTAAAGTTACAATAGGTAAATGGATACAATAACATTATTAAGAAAGGTGATAGAAATAAGTGAGTGAAGACTTAATGAGTCTGTCAGTAGCAATATATTATGCAAATTATCACTTGAAAGTATTCAATCTAATGTTGCGTAAAAGTAGCATGGATCCATGGATGATCGCAGCAAGAAAACTATTATATAGTATAATTGATATGTTACGGTTACAAATAAAATCAAATGCGAAGAACCTGGCTACAAATAATGCAGGTCTATTTCACTTGGATGCAAGCGATCAGTAAGTACTTAATGTAATACCATGTCTTACAAAACAACATCACTGTTATTCTCGACATTCTAGGATGACAGCTGAACGGGTGTCGGGAAAAACGAGTCGTTTCTTACGGTAAAGCATACTCAAGCTGCACTCAACTTGTGGAGTGCAACTGTACATAAAATTAAAGTTTCCGTTATTGATGGACGGTAAATAGGTGATAAGCACGTTTTTACGTGTGGTCGTAAACAGACGTCGCTAATGACTTGAAGGAGAGCCTAGTGCAGCATCAATAAATACAGATGACAGCGAAGAGGTAATATAAATTGGTGGTTGAAGTGTTGTTTTGAAGGATCCAAGAATATATTTGGGTGTTTGCCAAATGTTATCTAGTTACTCTTCTAATTTGTTATCATAATCTTATCATAATTTTATTTCCAAAGAAATTATAATAATTTAAACACCACCAAAACAACGCAAAAGACCTTGCATATAAATAGGTGGCCATTTCGGAATGCTTCATTAATCTGACCCACAAACATCAACATCTCATCATATTAAACATTGTTAATTAACCCAGACAAACAATATCGTGATACATTTTACATGATATCGTATGCGTTTACATCCATCATATAGGTATTATTTGCAGAAGCAAACGCTCCAGTTCCAGAACATTGACCTAGCGTAAGTGATTTAGGAACGACTGAAACAGAACTAGGCCGAGAAATGAGAGTATTCATTTAAAAATTACGTGTTTTTTTTTGCACTCATTTCTATATCGTAATCTATAGACTAAAACTTAAACGGATCTCTCTCTCTCGTTCTACATGCTACGGTGAAGGGCTAAAGTGGTTATTAAACTATTCAATTTGTAGGAAATCTAATTAGAAAATCGAAGTTAGGATAGTTATTATTTTTATAGTGCGATTGGAAGGTCCCGACCGCAGTACTCTAAATTGTTTACGATTTAAGTTGTTGTTTGTTGATTTTCTTTTGTTGTTGTGTGTTGATTTAAGTAAATATAATCCAAGTATAATCGCATCGCTACGATTTAAATCATTAACTAGTTGGCGGCCGCGCTTTTCTGTATTCTACTTCACAACTGCGAGTTGTCTACTTCCGACTTCCTAGTTAGAGTCTTTCCATTAGATTTCCTACAATTTGAATAGTGTAATAAGCGCTTAAAACTCTTAGCAACTTTCTAGTTCTTATTATATTCGTATTTGATCAAAGGCCCTTTGTTTGAGTAGCATGAAAGCGGTACCATGTTGTACCTTCCGCTGATAATGATATCGCAAACCTAATTTAGCGAAAGGTCGTCGGTGTCGCAGTTTTTTTCCTCACTATAAATGATGTTATCAAAAAATTTGCTAATCTTACTCTTTTGACCACAAGAATATTTTCACGCTCTTTACTTGCTAAATATTTTCTGGTGGCGGCAATGTATAAAATGTACAATTTAAATAGATTTTATTTTACCAAAGATTTTCAAGTCAGAACTTCGTGATTATACAAACCTAATTTATGAGAACAGAGAGAACAGTTTTATGTAAAAAAATACTCTAAACTTATCAAGCATGTTGTTTTATAATTAATATCATTTATATTAGATTCTCTGCCAACGACGACAAGAATTTAGATGAATAATGGTTAGATTATAAAATGCGTGAAAATCGCCATATTGCGTAATCAAAAGAAAATAAATTTAGCTATGTTCGTTTCCATGGTGCCCTTTCTCTACTATTTTTTTCTTCCATTTGTCAGAACTACTCAGTACCTACATTAATTCTATGACTGGAGTTATTTCCTATATACAAAAGAATACATTTTCGTATTATTTAATTATATATGAGATTATTTAAAAACTACGTGCTCTTTTGACTCAAAAAACGCGTGAAAACGCTGCAAATTAAACTGATTTGAACGTCTATAATTGCAATTAATTTCGTTTTTAACTTGCACTAATGGATAATGTTAAAGTTATATTATGTTTCTATATACACTGATTTCCTGTGAGATTCGGACCCAGCGGGAACACAAGTTTTCTCCCCAAGGAAAATTTGTGTTTCTGGTTCTGGTTGTTATTGTGTGTGTAATGTGATTTTTTCCGGCATTCACGACACAAGTCATCGAACTTAGTGTGGGACTGTCAGTGTGGAAGCATTTATGTTATGTTATATGATACTTAACAGCAACATCTTAAACATCACAAGCTACAACTATAGGGATTAAATATAAAAGGGGAGTAATAATTATAAAAAATCTGTAAGGTAACGAACTACATCCTTTGTTTAAACTAAGGACTAAACAAATATGTATAATGTCTTTGTTTAGTAATACGTTGAAACAAATAAGTGATGGTGTGTTGTTCGTTCAATTTTTATTTAATTTATTTCGAGGAAGACCAACAGCTTACAAATCTAATACTTTAAGGTTAAGCATAATACAATAAGCCAATTAAAGATCCTCACGGTTATAAAAAATATAAGCAATACAAATTAAGCGTATGAACAGCTAGGAACACAGTTAAAAAAAATTGTTATCATGTAACTATGTAAATTACTTATTTATAAACATAAACGCTTTCACACTCACAGCCTCACACTAAGTTTGATGACTTGTGTCGTGGGTGCCGGAAACATTCACATCACACACACAATCACAACCAAAACCAGAAACACAAATATTCCTTGGAGAGAAAACAAGTGTTTCAGTCGAGAATCGATCCCGATATACCCCTGCTTAGAAGGCACTAAGAAAAAGTCACTGCTCAACAGCCGTCTAGCTGACGCGACGCTATACTAGTATGGAATAGGTCATCATGTGGACAAAGACACAGTATAAGTATATTTACTCAATACAAATTCGAATCACACCATCGCAATTCAAACTAAAATTATAAATTCGATAACATTATATTTCATGGATGGAATGGGACCCAGTCATGAGTGAGTGAGTTGGTAAATTAACGTCCAGGAATATACCACCCTCTAATTATATTATCTCACTTAAAAAACTTTCAATTTAATTTGACGCCGAGAAAATAAGTGACTAAACAGCACAATGAGATTTCGTATGCACAACTATGTAGATATAATCCTACTTAATATTATAAATCCGAAAGTGTGTGTAAGTGTGTAAGTATGTTTGTTCCTTCTTCACGCTTTAACGGCAGAACGGATTTGGATGAAATTTGGAATGTATGTAGATTATACCTATGATTAACACATAGGCTACTTTTTAACTTGATAATAGCGGGCGAAGCCGCGGGGCACGGCTAGTACAAAATATATGTCTGTCTTCTAAGAAACAGGTATCAGACTCGATTATGGGTGGAACACAAGTTTTATACCCGAGTCAATTCTGTGTTTTTGGTTCTGGATGTGATTGTGTTTGTGATGTGAATGTGTCCGGCACCTACGACAAAAGTAATCGTACTTAGTGTGGAGTGAATGGAAAAGCGTGATTTTTTTCCCGAATACGATGGAGTTCCGAATAAGTACGATAAGGATTACGATTTTAGCACAGTACTTAAATTATGTATGTACCTGTTTGTTTGTTCACTCACAGAGCGTCTAAACTAAACATATTGTAACATATAGCGTAGCACTCCATAAAATAGCGATAAAAAATATAAAAATTGACAAATACCATTAATACATCAAATGAAAGAGATCTAAAATTTCATTACAAAAATCTAAATAATCATGGCGTTGTGTGCGTGAAAGCTATTATGTTTACATTATGTTATAACGTCATTTTTTTATTTCTATTTTAGAAAGCCATTTTTGTATTAGTCGGGTATTAGTTTCTAACTCTTGTCTTTTTAAAGGATCATCTCAAACGTAAATATTGCATCTAGAATTGTAGAACCCTTTGTTGCGATTTGCAATAGTGATGAATACCTGAGATAGAGACAAGTCAATCTAGATTGGTGACGCACTGCGCTACGCACAAACGTTTCTATCCAGAGCTTTTACTCAGAACTCTATTTACTATTAGCTGATCGCGTAGCATAACATTATTCATATTCTTGGCGTTTTAAACGTTTTGCAATTTTCCTGGTTATTGGGACTAGGGAGTCTAGATTACAGGCTGCAGTTGTCTTAAAAAACATTGCTTGCGTCATTGTTCCCTGAGGGGTATAATCTGGGAGTCTTCAAATCAAGAGTGAATAGGTATCTTCTAGGCAAGCATGTCACATATTCGACCGCATCATTACTTTCCATCAGGTGAGATAGTGGTTAAATGCTTGCCTATTTAGCATTAAAAAAATCACTTTTTGAAAGTATGAGTCAAAGAAAATTTTATAGGAAAAAATATATAAATGTTATATCGATCAAAAAATAATCTTGACTTCGGAATTATCCTACTAATCCTACTAATATTATAAATCCGAAAGTTTGTGTGTAAGTGTGTGTGCAAGTGTGTAAGTATGTTTGTTCCCTCTTCACGTTTTAACGGCTGAACGGATTTGGATGTAATTTGGAATGTACATAACTTATACCTAGGATTAACACATAGGCTACTTTTTAACTTGATAATAGCGGGCGCAGCAGGGCACGGCTAGTATACATATATGTTAAAGTTGTGCTAATATAATGAATAAGTTTTTTTAAAAATCTCTGATAGCATTATGTATAATTGAAAAACAACAATAATCAAATTAAACATTATATGTTTGTGACGATATACCGATTAAAACAGGTTTAATGCTGACTACTGCTGACTATGGAACTCTTATGTCTCGAATAAAACGAATATTTAAAAACAAAAGGTACCTACAACTTTTTTTACAAAAACCGAAATTCAGCTTCTACCGTTACTGTCTTCAGAATCCGGAGACCTTCATCAGATATTCATAATTTTTTGGGGTACAACTAGATAATAAATTGAGAACCTTTTAAGAAGTTGAATATATTGCAATACTTACCTCCAAATTGTGTAAGGCTGTCTGCTCGTAAACGATATTTTGGTATGTGTTCTTGAAGGAGGCTGACAATTTCCACCTCTGGCACTTCCTCGCTATTGCACACCTCTGTGAACAAGATAATAAACTACATAAATAAATGCTTTCACACTCACAGCCCTATACTAAGTTTGATGACATCACACACACACTAAAAACAAAAATGTTCCTTGGGGAGATAACAATAGTGTTTCCACCGCGAATCGAACTCGATACACGCTGCTAAAAAGGCGAACGCGCACCCATCTAAGCCATATAAATACAACGTAAAATATAAACAGATGGAAATATATATAACCGAAGTCAGTGAAAGCGCCTGATTAAATACGTACCGCACCTGATAATACCGATAAAATACTTCGCAAAACATTCAGGTGTATATCCTAAGTTGACTCAAAAAGGAATGAAAACACAGGAAAATAAACATATACCAGTTAAACGACAAAATAAACGTATACCGGTTAGGTTTAATTAGTGGGAACTTGGAAAGCAACAAGTTAGAACGGAATGTCGTGACTGGTGTAGTGAACTTGAGCGCAATGCAGTACTAGGACTTAGTCCCAGCTTCACAGGCGTCTACATTCCTTATTTAGTATGGTAACAGCAGACAGAATCGATAAAGCACCCCCTCTTGCCCCTTTCCCGGCGCGGGCGGATGACCGCGGTTGAGGGCATGCACTCCGGGAATTCTCTCACACCAGCTAAGTACACCCATGCTGTGCTGCCATTCGAGATAGACCTTATTCCAACCCGCTCAGGTTCAAGTGGTACCTTGCGAGGTTGACTGTACGCAGTCGCAGACACAACATAGGTGCGACTTAGTGCTGTGATCTCGCCGATATGATGCGTTGCGCTTCCTTTGTTTACGTTTTGCACGATGCCAATGAATCTGACATACCACAATCGACTATTAACAACTACTAACAAGAAAATTTCATTACTTTGATTTATGGTGAACTGCATTGCTTATCTGTGGGTACTTGGTATACTCGTATCTTTTCGTGACGGCTAGCTAATCAACAATGAAGAATCAAATGTTATGTAAATGCGTATTTTGATTCACACATTGTTGTTAGTAATAATTTTCCTCATTAGATTAGAGTATGAATCGATTTCTTCGAAAAGGCATACCAATGATTAGATTGTAATTAGAGCAGCTATACAACTCACCAAGAGTTATGGAATACCATTACATTTACGTTCAATAAGTGAGAATGAGTATGTTACTAGTATATAACTTTTAAAACTGAAATGTTACGACATTATCAACATTTTAATGTAACTCTAAGCTAAAGCTTGGAAAAACAATCGAATCCAAGAATGTTTAGATGATCAGGACGAAGAGTTCTAAAGAACTGCAGGCCTACCATGAACTTTTAAGCCTGCCTTTTAAGTTCCGGGCAGTTCTTTTATTGGATCGATATTTGTCCGGCAAAAATTTGTATTAGATTAGATAAATTCATCTGTGCAGCAAGCAGTTGGTAAGTACAAATTTTAGCAGGACAAATATCGATCCAATAAATGTAGGCCTGCAGTTCATCTAAAAAATCGTACTGCAGCGACTGCTGTTTCATCATCTTCAAATCACTGCCCTCTAACAGATATAAATACTCTGTAATCACTAGGAGCAAGGTCTGCTGAATTGGGATAATGCTGAAGTATTTCAAAGCCAGCATCTCGAATCGCATCGGCGGATCGCGACGGCTGACTTCTGAGCATAGACGTTATCTTGATGAAACAAAACAATCTTTGCTAGTCTGCCTCGCCGCTTTCCGCGGATTTCGTCGCGCCAATATGTTTTTGTTCCGCATATAACGTGCCCGTAACAGTTTTTTCAACCGACTTCAAAAAAGGAGGTGAGAACCGACTGTTTTTTTTTGTATGTATGTTAAGCGATATCTCCGCTAATTATAAATCGATTTTGATGTTTTTTTGTTTGGTAGAGTATACTTCAGAGGTGGTCCCATATAAATGTTATCAAAATCGGTCAATCCAAAACCGAAATATAAGCGATGAAGTCGGTTTTTTTAACCTTTACTTGCATTTCAATTATCATTCGTAACTGTAAAATGTTATACACACTACCTGCGAAGATCTTTTGTTTTTTCAGAAATAAATAGTAACGTGATACAACGATGTGCTAAAGCAAATTTTTAATGTGATTGTGGAGTGGATACATTGAAAACTCGAGTTATTAAAACGAAACCTTTCTCTACGGACGTTGACTAAGCAAACTACACCAAGCCCTTCGAATATGACAATCGATCATTTTCACCCAACGGTATCCACAAGTAACAACCTGCGTGATTAAGTGATTGGTTCCCAAGACCAGTTTTGGGCTTAATTAATGGTTGAATAACATATTATTCGATGTTCAAGTGAAGTTTACGTAACCAAAGTCAACAGTCATTCACCTTATAAGTACAAGTACATAATCAGGGAAAACCACATAGCTCATTAATTATTAATTACATTCTCGAAACATGATCCTTTATGTAAATAAATAATTGTCATCAAACACATAAGAAAGATTTTGTCTATAGCAAATTCCACTATACGTTCGATAAAGGAAGATTTATAGTCTTAAGGAGAGGAGCGCAGTGCATTGCCGCACTTTGTTTTTCAACTAACTCGGCGGTACTGCAGTTATAGGCGTGACGTCACCATGAGACTATCAAATCGCATGGAATTGGTGATTTTAATTTTTTATGAAATTTGAGTAAATCGGTTTATAAATTACGAAGTTCTGATACAACAAACAAAAAATACGACGAATTGATAACCTCCACCTTTTTTTGAAGTCGGTTGAAGAGTGTTAGCTTCCGTTATTGTATTGTAACACATTGAATACATTTATTTTAGAATATCCGTTGGAAAGTATCCAAAGCATCGTCGTTTTATGTTGGTTATGTAAATATCTTCACAGAAGAATAATGTTACCAAATATATACACGAGATACATTGTTTATTTTGTGTTAAGCTGCAGGTGCTCTATATTGCGTTTCGTTATCTTATTTGTTTTCGTCATGCAAAATATAACCGTACAGAAGGTGGAAAAATTTGTAAAGACATTGCACTAGGATGGTGTGTGGTGGAGATAATTAAATGCAAGCATAGCTTAAAAACCGACTTCACCGCTTTACCTTCGGAACTTTGATCAGATTAGATGTACTAAACACGCATTATTGACGATATTTCAAGAACTACTGATCAGATCTTGATCAAATTTAAATGGGATCAATTGGAAAGCAACATCTTTCAAACAAAAAAAATCTAAATCGGTTCACGAGGAACGAAGTTATGAGGTAACACACATAAAAAAAAATACAGTCGACTTGAGTACCTCCTCATTTTTTTACCGACTTCCCAAATAAGAAGGAGGTACTCAAGTCGACAGTTTTTTTTTTATGTACCTCATAACATAACATCTTTCCACGTGAACCGATTTCGAATTTATTTTTTTTTAGTTTGTTTTAGTATGCCAGTTATACTTACAATAAACACCATCACCAAAGTAAAATGTATTAACAGATATAGAATACTCTACATAATATGCAATTTAATTGATTCATTAATCTCGTTATCAATCTCGTGATCCTAGATAAATAAAATATACGAGTATACATACGTACTATAGTACGGACGGATGACCGAGCTTTGCTCGGTAAATTTTTTTGGTAAACGACGTTTTCTAAAAATGAAACCTAGCTTGATCGATTTATCGCCCCCTGAAACCCCCTGCATATTAAATTTCATGAAAATCGTTGGAGCCGTTTCCGAGATTAAGATTATATATATATATACGAGAATTGCTCGTTTAAAGGTATTAGATTTCCCTTATCGAGGAAACAATGATCTGTACCTAGCGGAAAAATTCTACAACTTCAATAAGCCGTAAAAACTATCTACAATGGAAACGGGAGAAACAAATCGATTATAGGAGAAACTCTCAGGGAACGAAAGCTACAAACGTATTTACATTCAATGGAGTAACTTTACAACTGATGAGACTCGCTTTACCTTACAAACTAGCCAATTAGTATTGAAGCGGTAATTCGTAAACATGGATGTCGTTTTCTCTAGGGCTTTGATAAACCGAAACACTCGCGTCCAGTAATGAACATTCTACCAAATGTTACGTTCGGTATAACCATTTCATACAAATTCTTTGCATATATTCGAGGCTCTTACAGCCATTGTCACTGACGTTGCACATAAAATGTCATTTGTGCTTACAAGATTTAAATTTCGTAATACGAATTTCTAGCGCTGAATATTTACAAAAGATATCAAACTTAAATGATAATTTATTGAGAGTCACGTGCGTAAGTCGGAATCGTTTTACTCTCAGTTATGATAGATAGATTCTGATATTGAAAATATTTGCATACTTGTACTACGTATTTGTTACTTAAAATCAAAATCGTTTATTCACATGGGCCCCATAGAGGCACGCATGATAGTTAATGACTCTTCAGCCAGATTCGCAAAATTACAGCCATCCCAAAAGAAACTAAGACATGTAAATGTTTGTCACCATCACCACCTTTGCGTTAAGACTATCATTATATTACAAACGTCAAGCAATGTCAAACAGGCATTAACAGAACTCATTTTGCTCATCGCCTCTTCTGAAGCAGTCGTTGTAACCAGATCGATGATGATTATGATAGTAATATTGAAATGTATTTGGCAACTACACTGTATTCATTGTCCAGTTCGAGAAGGCTTACAGACAGAATGTTCGGTGTAATGTTACTAGCGGGTTCTCAGGTTTATCAGCACCTTTAAACTAACGACCACCAGCATGCAATAAAATTAAGATGACTAGAAAGCGATGTAACTCACTGGGCGGTCCGTTCAATTCCACCATTGCATGCATAATGAGCCTCTTGCATCGAGGCCCTATAAGATGATTGAAGTTGTTACGAGGGTGATGTAAGAGCTTGATGTCATGCTGGTTATTTCGTTTATGGACAAAGCTGCCCTTTCTAAAAAGTGTACTAACGTCTAATTTAAATACACTTATTGTCATGGGCCATGTATTAGAATATAAGAATTCACAACCAAAAGCAACTCGAGGCATTTGGCAAGCATTGAGACGACAATTTTTTTCACAAAATGAATACAAAGATTATTTAGAACGAGGGTAATTGCCAGGATTCTATGAGTCTTTATCATATAAATAATCATCATCTTTTCAATCCTGATTGACATATGGGAGATATTAATTAGGAAAATGAAATGTTTTATGTTTAAATGCACAACAATTATTGGCATTATTATTTGCATATTTCAATTAGGAATTAAGACTTAACAACTCACCATCCTTCCAAGACAGGAGCAAGTCCTGTTGCCTCTCGTGCAAATCATCACGACGTCGCGGCTTGGGCCGCTTAATCCTCTCACTCATGTCTTTACACATAAACACCTGATAATCTACTATTTTTGGTATCACTTCAAATTCGTCACATCACAACAAACAATATTATGGAAACCACTTTCACAACACTATGCGGACGTGCACTGTGTAACGAACGAACTTGTAATCAACCGATATAATGTGTTTCCCAGATAAAGTGTACGTCATCAAATCCGATAAGAGCCAGCTAAACTGATCAGTTTCGAAAGGCGGCATTGACCGTGGAGGAATAAAACTGACGGGAATCTTGGAACACGTGTTATGCACTGAAACAGCAACGAAGAGTATGGAAGTTCAACAAATCATTGTTCGCAAGAACTGAATTAAAATATATATAATGAACTATGAAGGCTTCGCACGATTTTTCACTATATTCCGTCGTCAATAAACAAGATCAAGATAATATTAGCGACGAAGATTTCTCTGTTCAATGATGTGATGAGAACTGAGAGAAAATTTGCGCGGTACTTTTTTTTGCAAAATACTACTACGTGACTGATCCGGAGTGCGCCACACATGTGTAAGGAATTCGTTTGCACAGAGTGATGAGGTATAAATGAATAAAGCTAATGTCACCTACGTATCGTCTACACATTTTGCGTCATATTTACTTAGTACATTTCAAAATAAATAATATTTTCCCATGTCTCGGTATGTACCAAGATATGGAATAACATTATCCCTCAGTGGGTAGAGTTACCGAGGGAAATATAGTGTGATTTGGATAGAACATACAAAACAGAAATGTATTAATTTGTGTATTGAAAATTCAATTTATAATTTATCGACCTTCACCAAACGCAGCAAGAACACGATTGCCCGCAGTTTTATCAGTACAACTATCTATTTTTACTGATATCCTCCCTAGAGTAAATACAAACAAACGTAACTTCGCTCTAAAAGGTATATTAATACAGATAGCAAACTGACTCATGACTATATTCAATGTCATATCATCATGCAAATAAAATTATTGATCTTTGACCTCGGCAATTCAGATATATTGTAATCCTACAAAGAACGTTTAACGTTATTCTAAACTAAAACTCGACTACTTGTACGAAAAGGCTTTATATAATTTAAAACGAAAAAAAAAAGTTCTACTACATATGTATATGTATATATGTTTTTGAGAGAAGAGACGAGGAGGTTGCTAGCCCGACTAAGCATCTTGTTAATTTTACTCTTTTTATATTAAGTAATCATTTCATGCATTCTTTTTGTATAAATAAATAAATAACTCTTCTGCAACCAAATGGAGTTTTATAAGATAGCATTTAGCATTCACGTAACTCGGGTTACTTTCTTTTCGCACGACTCATTCGATACGCTAGTCGATTATATATCGCTTATCTATCATAACGCTATGGGTACAACATCGATTTGTATACGTAACTGCATACAGTTACACATACACCCCATAGGGTGCAAAATATTGTTCAAAATTTACAATGTATTTCACGCTCAGAAGAAAAAAAAGAAAATTTAAATACCCTTAACCACATATTTTATTAACACTTCTCGTGTAGTGGTCAATGGTGATGTAATTGACTATTTTTAATCTTCATAATACGATTTAGCATTTTATCTCGGATTTAACATCATTCGCCCTTAAGACAATATACAAATTTATTTTAGCCCGAAGCGCAAAAAACCAGACGTGTTACTTACTTACCTTTTAATAGAGATAATTATATAGATTAGAACCACGTCGCATTATCTCAGTAAGAGATACAAATCGTGAGAACTATACCATTTACATTCAAATAATTTAGTAACATTTTAGTAAAAAATATTTTTAAATTATATTTCCGAGAGTCCGCGTATGAACAAAATTAGTCTCTAGAAATGCCCATTTCAGAAAAAAATTGTCGAGAAACTAGAGATTTTTCTTTGTGAAACGTCTTTACATTGTCAAGCGTCTTAAATTCTACAGCAATGATGTTGTATATTTACGGCATTCTTCAGAAATGCGCATGTTTACCAAAGATACAATGTTCATTGAATTGTCCATGCAAAATTGAAAACTAACAGAAACGGTAAGTTAGACAGGGAAGTAATGACAAGTAAGTAAATCTGAAATGACTACGATCATTACTATAATATGACCACGGTAATTTTAGAGTCTAGACTTTGTTCGTCATCGATAATCATTGAATTGAGTTGAACGAAAGAACTGTCTCATACATACGAGGCAGATATTCCATATATATATTCAACCGACAAGTTTTTATTTATTAATAGCTGGACTGTTTCTCCTAATGCAAGCAAATATCATAAACACGATAATCTATCATTAAAACAATAATCTTTCAAATGTCCCAAAACAAAAAAATACCCATAAACGCAGTACGTTAGACAGGTCCCTGTAAATAGAACTAGTGCGAGGCCACACGCACAGTTCGGCTGTGGAGGCGGCACGGTCGACGCACTCATTCGGATAACCAATGAAAATAAGGATGTCGTCAATGTGTTGGCATCAGTACCATAGCGGGGTCACCTCAACTACGGTCTGCCCCGACTATATGACGCAAGTAACAGCGAATACGACCTTGTATCAATAGCAAGGGCTTAATACGGACAATAATACAAAACCATGTAAAAATCTTACGTAACAGTTTTAAAGTGTCGATTCGAACGCTATAACAAGAGTTGCTACACTACTTGTTAACATACATGCAAATGTCATCTCCTGAGTCATACTATTGGCCCATCAACGCCTACAAATATGTGCATGGATTGTGTAAAAAATGCAGCCAACATACTTGATTATGTAAGCCTACTTCAAACTGCAGATGTTCATTCACATGACGAGAACGATGAGAGATTAATTAGGTATTTTTTGGCATCGCTCATTCGCTTTCGACTCGACTAGGTACTTTCGATTTCGATATCTTGTTATCAATGACGATTGGACTGCGAGCACAAAGGATCGATTGATTAACGAGATAAATTTTAATTATCTGCTTTTATATAACAAGATTGGAATTGTTCGTTTTATTTGGACGTAGAATAAAATGTACCGATTTAGATTTTCATTAAGCTAAACGCAAGTAATTATATTTCCTGTAATCAGTCGTCAGTCATTGTCTTATGATAACAGAAACTTGAAAATCGTTGAATTATTAATTAATTATATTTATCAGGCCAACACATTGCAAGAAACGTGTCTTTTAGATAATCATGAAAACCTGAACTAACCTACTACGTTAGGATTTTGCAATGATTTTACAGGTGTTAACGCATAATTGCCCATAAATTAAATTATGCAACAGCTCGAAATGTTCAGGAATCTTAACCTTTTTATGTACAAAATCTGACTTCATGTTAATAAGTAAGGAGTCACACTGCACAGTATTATTTTTAGTATATATTTTAAACATGAGCATGCCACTCAAGAACTTCATGAGAAAACTGAATACCTTTCATTTCTTAGCTGTTGTATAAATCTGTAGACTAGGCTGGGACCTGGCGAACAAATGAGCGAATGATACACTTATGTAATAACATCATCGATTGTTGTTCAATAAATAAGGAGTTTAACTTTATAGTTTGTTTATTCTGTTTTGATAGCAGTTTATGTTTTGGGTCACTGGATCTTTAGTTAAGTTAAAGTTTGCGACTTAAAGTCGAAGGTATATATCCAGACTTCTTAAAGTAGCACCTTCGCGATTAAAATTATGGGAGGGTAATATAAAAGTGGCAGTCAAGCGTGAATACGGGGTGCACGCAAGTTAGAGCGTTTAGAAGTAAGCGCGACGCTACACTGAAATGCTCGCGCGCCGCCCGCCCTAGCGAGAATAGCCGCAGTCTGGCATCCGGCCAATCACACACCGCCGCTGGCGTTTCACCCCATTCATAAACCTTACAGCTTTAGAACCTTCAACTCTTGATAACTGAATCGAAGTTGCATGCTGCCAACAATTGTAGGTTGTACTCCAGTTTTACGGCCAGCTCGCATTACAAGAATAGAAGTATTGATTTCATGATCCACATGCTTCCGTAAATTCTGCCCGTTGGCTTAGTTGGGTGACCGGTCGCCTTCCAAGCTTGGGTATCGGGTTCGATTCCCGGCGGGAACACAAGTGTCTCCCCAAGGAAAATTTGTGGTTCTGGTTGCGATTGTGGGTGTGAAGTAAATGTTTCCGGCACGACACAATTCATATTTTTCACGACACAAATCGCAAGATTTTTTATTATTATAATTCGCACAAAGATACAAGCATCTCTTAGCTCGGCTTCAAATAAGAATAAGTGTTCAAATTACTCTTATATAACTTATATGTTTATAGGTCAGTCAAAACAAACATACTGCGACTTTATTTACCTAGCACGGTATCAGGAGGAAAATAAAAAAGTATAGATGGACCAAAGATTACAAAGAAGAGGGAGAGGGGGAGGTAAATGTATGCTTGTGATTGGTCGATGCGTTCTTGTGACTGGCCGATCTGTGCTAGTGATTGGCCGATAGTTGTCGGCGTCAGTTGCGGCGTCACTTGCAAAGTGACCAATTATAACTACTACATTGATGCTTTCAAAGGCATGTTGTTTTCGTGAGAGCGGAAAGATACTGGCAACTGGTTATTTTGTCTGTGACTACCACCTAATATTCATAAAAAAAAGGTAAAATAGTCTTTAACGAAACAGATCTATATCATCCTATCCTATGGTAAGGAGACGCATTACAGGAACGGAACATACAAAGGGAAATATCGGAACATGTGTCGCGCCCTGTGGACGAACAAGCGAATAGTCAGCTATTCACTCAAAACTAAGTCCGTGTTATGTAGAAATGTTAACATTCTACATAGTGAATCGGGTTTGCTGGATAGGGACAGAGTAATTTAAAAGCGCACACCAATTTTACAACAAAAAAGAATATGACCCAGTTTTCGCGTAGGTATGTATTTGAAAATTCAAATTCATCACAAAACGGCCAACCTATTTAGCATAAATATTATGTGGGCGGCACAGATGTATTCAATGAAGCTGGATCTATTTTATTTTTCACAGAAATGAATAGGTTTACACTTTTTAGTAATATTATTATATTTTAGTATAATCTAGTTTGTGACTGTATTTCATTATTTGAGTTATTTAACTCTGTTTCGACGCTACATTCATCAGTAGAGCTAATTTGTAAGATTAGCGTAACATATCTAATACTTTATGGGTTTTAACAGTTATAGGAATTATAGATTATTTTTAAATAATTGTGTAGCATAGCCAATTCTATATTCATATAAACATCCATATATTTTATGTACCAGAAATCAACCGAAAGGATTTCGATCTTGAATAAACATAAACGTAAATGCTTTCACACTCACAGCCCCACACTAAGTTCGATGACTTGTGTTGTGGGTGTCGGAAACATTCACATCACAGAACATCCGGAACCAAAAACACATATTTTCCTTGGGGAGAAAACTTGTGTTCCCGCCATGAATCGAACCCGATACCCCTGTTTAGAAGGCGTACGAATGAATTGAATGTTGTATAAAAACTAAATTCGTGTCAAGTACGAGTATGTATGCTTGTCTTTGTTCATTATGATAGTTTCTTCATACAGTTTGCCTACATATCCCGGGGCACTCTTAATATTTTACAGACACGGAAATCTCCAGTCGCCAGAGAGCGCGTCTACTTCGTCTGTTGACGCGGACTGAGATCATACGTCCCTATTAGATAACCAACTATAATAAGTAACAATTAGTGCAATATTCTCACCAGTTAGTGTGGCAACGTTGCGTGTTTCGCGCTGTGCTAGCGAGGGCGCGCGGACCGCATCCTGGAGGGCCGCCAGCTTGACGAACTGCCCTACAAACAAAAACACATCTAAATGACTACATCACATAGATATTAAATATACATTAAACCACCACGGACAATATCTATGTTATTACACAATACATACATGACATACATCGCTAACCGAGACGCATTATTTACGAGAGCGCAATGAGGTTTTAGCTGGGCTAATTGAGAAGGTCCTTTGTCCTTCCGTCCTTTCCTCTGTCTGTCTGTCAGAGTGCGTATATCTAAGATAATATAGGTTGCCTTCAAGACGTTGAATTTGTTGATGTTCATGACTCATACAAAACCATTTGAACAAAGGTCAATGAGCATTGAGCATTGTCTTTTTTGAGACCTCCACTAAAATTAAAAAAAGGAAGGCTTTTAGGTTTGGTTTATATTAAAGTACTTACAAAACAAAGCAATTATAACTATGTCGTTACATAGGTACACTAAAATACTATTAAAGAAAACAATACTGCTTTTATTTAACTGCATCAACGTAAATATTGTAATGTAATCCTTGTATTTTTGCGAATCGGACATTCTGCGACTAAACGGTCTGGAGAAATAAACGATTTTCTATATATTTTAATGGAATGCAAACTAAAGGAAGAGAAGAACATATGTACATACATAAGCTACTAAGATCGTATCCCTCCTCTCTGCTTTACCGTAGAATGGTGAAAGTTAGTCAAAATGTGAAGAATTACAACTAGACAATGGATATTCTACCATTATTTAACATTTGCCTTCTTATAAATTGATTAATTTAAATTTTATCTAATACTAAAATCTAGAAGGTATTATATGATTGGGTAAGGTAATATGTAATAAAGATCGACTAATATAAATTTGGAAAAGTATCATCGGGGATTTTTGTGTACTTACAAAATCAATTTAGCAGACTTCTGTTGGAAGTATTATAAACCTGCAACAATGTGATTTATGTTACTAAATTATATTTGAATTTTACAACTTAACCAATAGGTCAATAGCAAATAGCGTATTAAGTTCTTAGACAAAAATGAATAATTGGGGCCATATATAAATAAACAACAATCATTATGAAAATACACTGTATTAAAATTAGTATGCATTGGGTATTCTCCAATGTAAGTATACAAACATATCAATCATAAACACATTGAAAGACTATTTATTTTAAGAGTAGGTATAATATCTACCTACCTATGTATGGTATATTATAACTGAATATTGACCAATTTAAAAGCAAAGCTTAAAATCGTAGTTGATTGGTCAGAATGTCCTTGATACATTTTGGACATTTTCATATTCATAGTTAAGGAGCTTTTTAACCATTGCTTGAGTCAAATTTGTCTTGTATGAAATTAAATGCTATGGGTTCACATAACGGTATCTACTTCTAGCAAACAAACAAACAAAAACCAAACGCATTCACACTTACAGCCCCACACTAAGTTTAAAGACTAGTATCGTGAGTGCCGGAACCATTTACATCACACATATTACACCCAGATCCAGAAGCACAAATATCCCTTGGAATGGAATTTGTGCTCCTGCTGGTAATCAAACCCAGGGCCCACGGCGCAGAGGGCAGAGACCTTTGTTTTTATTTAGTAGTATGGCCATAACTTTGACCAACTGATGGGAAATATTTTTTATTTGCCTTTCATGACACCATACAAGTCCGACACGCCAGTCACAATCTCCTGCAATTATTATATTTTAAAAATCTTTTTTAGTATAAAAACTATCATGAGAGTGATATTATTATCTATACCGGCATTCACTCACATATTATTGTCTACAAAAAAAACTTATTGTTTGATGATGATGTATTTACTGGTTGTCAAAGCACTATGGGTATTATATACCTAAAAATGAGCAAAAAATATCCATTATATTACACTAGCCTAAGATAAAAAGTAGCCTATGAGTTAATCTTGGTATAAGCTATGTTAATTCCAAATTTAATCCAAATCCGTTCAGCCGTTGAAGCGTGAAGAGAGAAAACAAACAACTAACACACTTACACACAAACTTTTGCATTTATGATATGTTTAGAATAAACAAACTATTTCACACTCACAGCTCCACACAAGTTCGATGTTGTGGATGCCAGAAATATTCACATCACACACACAATCACACCCAGAACCAGATACAAGTTTTCTTCAGGAAGAAAACTTGTGTTCCCGTCGGAAGTCGTACCTGATACCCCTGCTTAGAAGGCGAACCTTCACCCAACTTAGGCAATGGGCAGTTCAAATATAAAATGTTATATTTAAAAAACAATGGCCTCATTCAAGATATGCCAAATCCATACAATACCATTTGAGAAAATCCATCCACCGATACTGGAGGTGCCCAAATCCTACATCTGTGATATTATTGGTAGCTTATATTAAAATATTTCGAACTAAAAACAGACTGCACTTGTTAAAAAGGTTGAAACTCAAAATGTAAGGGATGATGATAGTTAGAGCAACTATCATCGTGCAATAGTGCTTATATTCTCTTTTTGTCAGGTGAATATTTTATAACATTTATAGCTAGCTATTTGATAACTTTTCAGCGGCTTTTCTAAATTATTTTATATTAACGCTAAAACTTAAACATAAACACTTTCACACTTAAAGCCCCACACTAAGTTCGATGACTTGTTTCATGGGTGCCGGAAACATTCACATCATGTACACAATCACAACCAGAACCGGGAACACATTGGGGAGAAAACTAGTGTTCCCGCTGGGAATCGAACCCGATACCCCTGCTTAGAAGGTGAACACCACCGACTAAGCCAATGAGCAGATCAAAACATACATACATATATATATATAAATACATCTCACATCATTCCTATACAAAATGTTTTAGCTCTTTAATTTTTCATACGAATATCAATGATGGATGATGTGTGAATGAGTGTAATTTGTAATGTTCTCTCATTCAAACTAAACAATTCAGATACAAATATTTTCATACATTTGACACTTGATTGTTATTATTTTTATTATATACTTACCTATTCCAAATAATAGATTGGAGACTTTATATTATATTCCCAAAGAATTTTAAATTCACACACAAACATTGTTAATAAAATGTGATGTTATGTAAATAAACCTATGTTATCTCGCTTAGGTAATGCGCTTGTGTAGTCACACTGAACTGAATGAAATTATGCTATTTGCAACATATTTAAAGTATTGTTTTATTTAACTTTAAACATACAGATTTGCACGCTAAGATTATGCCCATCTCATGGATCTACTAACCAAAACTGAATAGATATTGTCAAATTTAAAACAATCACATTTTTTTACCAATGCATTTACCCCCACATGCATAGTATGTATAGATAGACAAATTGCAGTCCTCACAGCTAAACAATGATCAGAACAAAAAGTAGATCTATTCATGTATTTCATCCAAATCTGTTCAGTGATTAGATATAGATAAACAGTGTCAATTATACATACACACGAGGTACTGAGTGCAGAAACTTGAACAGTTATTACAGAAAACTGTAGCTAATCAACTTATCCTTGACTTTGAGCGGGGTTTAGACTTTCTTTCGCATTCACACTCCACGAAGTGTACAAAGCAGGGGTTTATTACATATGCCCGTGCCGCTAATCGACCTCCAGATAAACATCAAGTCACGCTTCTGTGAATCCGTACAGAGTATATTTTTATGATAATCAGCTATAAACTGAATCGAGCTAAAACTTACAGTCATAATTTACATCATAGCTGCAACAACTGTGACCTTGCAGCCCAAAATCCAAGACTCCATCCGCCTACAGTTCTTTAGAAAATAGTGAATGAAAAATAACTTTACAATCATGTGCACATGACAAGAACTCCGCACTTCGCACTTCACCCAATTACACTAAACTGCAACTGTACAAAATACTCAAAATAATCGCAAATTTTCGTAGGTATAACATTTACACATTGCCTTCCTTCTTTTTTCCTTCCCCCTACGATAGTGATGGGTAATGAGATTGAAAAATCTATGTACGGAGTGAAAGATCACAGATCCAATACAATGACATGGTATGTTGCTAGTATTTAGCAGTTTACTCTACTGAGTGAGTGAAAGATAACAGATCCAATACAATAACATGGTGTGTAGATAGTATGTGGCGATAATAAATTGATATATATAAATAAATAAATAGATATGATTGATGCAATAAAGAAAACTACTTCGGCAAGATGTGAAGTGATTTGAATATGGAACCAACCTGGCTGTATTTTTTTTCAACAACAGAATAAAACGAATATTATACGTAAGTTTCAGCTCTAAATGTATATCCAATATTTAGACAGACCCCGGGACATAGGTCTGAAGTCTGAAGTCTAAAAACAGTGACTTTGGTGGCCTATCGAATTGTTACAAAATATGGATCATTTTTCAATCCGGTTTCGTTCTTTCTTTGCTCTTTTCAACGATACCCTATACTGAAAAATATTTTGCTCCCTAATTAGGTGTCGTATGGGTGCTCCTTTCCAATCCTATAAGAATTTGAAGTGTTATTCGTTTGAATGGTTTAGACGCTAAATGCCTCTGACTGACGGACGGACTGACGAACAGACGGATAAAGTGCTAAATCACCCAAGTCAATTTATAAATCATCAAATAATATTGTCATACTTATAATCTCATACAATCTCATATATCAATGAACTTTATAAAAAAATCTAGTGCGAACAGAGAGGCGAGCGGGGAGGCCCCGCGGGTGCGAGCATGGGAAGCTATCGCACCCTCGCCATCCATTTGAGCCAGAAGCATCTTGGGTGCCTATGCCATTATAACTATACCTACTCTAAAACTAAACTAAAATGTCCTGACAGTCACACACACGGACAAATGAACAAAAATGCGATTCATTTTTATGTTCTGTTTGAGTCTGTTATCTACACTTATTTTAGTTCAAGCAGCAGTATAAATTATTATCACAGCAATCGTTACAATATTCAGAAATAATTAAAAAAAAAATGATATGCGAGTATAATAAATATTATCATTTCATACTGATGCTTGACATCACTAGTATTCCTTCAAATATATTTCAACTTTTCTTGAAATGTCAAACGATTCTGTCACATTATATGCCAATATACAAACAGCGGCTGCGTTCCAAAACTATTTCGTAAGCAAAAGCAGCATTCACGTTAGCAACGCCCCTTTTAACCGTTGTAAAAAGCGTTCATAAGCGTTGATGGCGATCTAAGCGGAGCGATAATGCGGTTGTCGTGGAAATTGCGGAAAAACCATTCGAATTAAATTAAATCGCCTCGATCATAACGTGAGTGCCAAGATAATCATAATCCTAAGCTGCGTTTGATGCCTTCTCTTTGGATGCAACTTTCCGCTCTAACCCGTTCGGAGGCTGGGTTAAACACAACCAAACAAACAATTACTGCCTCGAGAGATGGTAGCAAAACACTCTGTCAATGTCAAGTTTAAAGGGGAATTCCCGTGAAAAGCTGAACATGAAGTTAAACTAAGAGTTGATGATGAAAATAGTTGAATGAAATTGATTGTCACACAATAATATGCAATATTCTAAATTTTAAAAGCAATCAAGTATATTTTGCAAAAAAAAAAGGGAAAAAATAACGTTGTTTATATTATTATTGTTCAATACTTGTGATAGAAGAAGCACCAAGTGTTCATGTGTAATAATTGCGGATTATTAAGCGTTACTACTTAGTGAACGTGCATGAGTGTAGGCAAATCATACAAAATTGTAGAACGTAATTTTCGCCTTGCCTCCAATTCTATTGTAAAATAAGTTTTACATTTTAAATATATAATTTGATACTGGCACAAGATTGCAGAAATAAAAGTTAAAAAATAAGTTTTAGGCACCGAACGCAGCCCTATTGTGAGTGACATGTTAGGTACTTAGCGCTAAAATAATATTTATAAATTATATCTATTATAATTTATAACTATTAATTAATTAATTACAAATTTAATGTAAATTAAATTATTATAAATTCAATGTAAGTTATATAATTATACATTTAATGTAAATTAAATTATTATAAATTCAATGTAATTTAAATTATTATAAATTTAATGTAAATTAAATTATTATAAATGTAATGTAAATTAAATTATTATAAATTTAATGTAAATTAAATTATTATAAATTTAAAGTAAATTAAATTATTATAAATTTAATGTAATTGAAAAAGGTAATTATAATTACCATCAAGTCCAACAAATTTTGTCATTTTAAACCAAATAGGTAGTTTCATGTTCAGTAGATAAATGTACAATTTTCAAATAATTAAATCAAATGTTAAGGCTTATTATTAGTACAATTAATGTCAATTAACACCTCTTGTCTTTGTATAACTGGTTTGCAATCCTTGGTATATTATCAAGACTCCCATGGATAATAATGTAAAGGAAGTTGTTAAAACCATAATAATACCGAGAATCAAACCTGAAACAAAAAACATTTACGATGAAGTAGCAATAGGAGCAGACGCTCTCGAAATATTTTGATAGGATTTAATAGGATGATTATCCCCCGAATCGTCTTCTTACCTTCAAAGATAATCACGACTATCACGACGCAGAAGACAATAGCGATTACTATTAATGACATTGTGAGTGTACTCAATAATATCATTATTATGCTCGTAAATAGCAACGTACATAGTACTGGTTTTTCCAAGGCGCGAACGAAAAACTGGTGTAATATTTTTTGAATTTTCTTTGATATACCCTCGATACTCGAAGAAAATGGACCTAAAAATACAAAAATCGGTGTGTATATTTAAAAAACACTTCCAAACTGCAATTTTTATGCTAGATGGGCCAGTATTAGACCAATTTCTCACCACATTCCATCAAAGCGAAGATGCGGTAGAAGATGTAACATGCTTACAAAAAGATTCACTCGTAGATTTGACAGGACACCCAGATTGTACCGTTCGGGGAATAAAGACGCAGGTAATGAGTTTGTTTCTATTTCAAATTTTTCAAAACGTTCAAGTGTTTTTTAAAACACGATTTTTTGTCCTCTTTTTGGGCTTAAGCACTTTTCCTATAATTGAGTTTATTTTACTATTTGAAATCTACAATTGATATACTTACTCAATGATATCCTTATGACTATGAGAAAAGCTTTTTCAATGTTTAATTCCATGTCGTGAACCTATTCTTTTCGAGCGATGTACTTTGTTGAAGGCTATAGAAGATGGAACTGTTATAATCTACCTACAAAATTGATTAATTTCATAGTGAACGGATATCAATACAACAATAATTGGTATAGCATAGACATACGTTAATAATAAGTAAAATGATATTTAGTATAAACTCTGATTGTTTAAACAAAATCGACTTGTATTAATTATTCGTAAATTGGTGTGCCAAATTTTTTGTTCATTATTTTGTTTCATGGAGCGACGGTGATTGTTGGTTTCCCTCATCAACTTTGTCTTCTATGTTAGACCCAAAGACCATCTTTGGGAAAATGAAGCCTAAGGGCTGCTTGTTATATAATATATTAAGACTTATTTTGTACCAATAGCTGTAAGCCCCCATACAACATAAAATAAAACAAAAATAAATAAGTAAAATAAAATTATGTTTTATAAAGTCTTCTAAAAGATCCACAATCCTTTGCTTTAGCCAGTATTAAGAAATAAAATGTTTCAAGTGTATCATAATTCATAACATAAATTATTTCATTATAGAAGTCCTAGTCACAAGCCACAGTCAAGTCAAATAAAACAGTCATGCTCCAGTCATAGTCAAGTCATGCCTTAATAAAGTAGTAGAAATAGTAGAATCTTTACTAGAACTTCTATTAGTGTTTTGGAGCGAAATTAACATTTTTCAACTTTGTTTGAATTGTCTCTATTTGTTCACTAAGAATTAACGGTAAATAATCCACCATAATTACACATTAAAACCCAAAGAAACACAAGTTTTGAAAAATAATACAAAATGAACGACATTTTTCACTTTCGTGCTAAAAGCCTAGGTTCAGAGTTTTACTTTGAGCTTGACCTATCTTTGTTGCGATTGGTTGAAATTCGAAAATGACAAATTTATATCAAAATAGAAATCGATCGATCGCATCAGCGATAATAAAAGTTTAAAAGGGGTCTATTTTGCCCAATTTTATCCATAGAGAAATTGGACTCTACCCGTACCCATTTTGTCCGAGTGTATGTCAATTCAAGTCAATTGTCAAAGCGTTTTCGCGGTATTTTTATTTTGACAGACTAATGATTGTTGTTTTATTTCCTACTATAATTAAATAGTACAAATTGTTAATTGAGATTTGAGATTATTAGGACACAATAATTTTACTTCCAACCGGGACTTGCCAAACCACGGTATCTTATTAACTTAGGTCAAAAACTAATATGAATATTTAGGTATAATACGTATGGATTAATCGGTATCTAATAGAGAAATTTTTGTTCGGTTTCGACAAATTCAACAATTGAATGTATATCGAACTCAGCCGCTAATAAAAAAACGAACCGTTGCTAAACCAAGAATCAATTCAACAAGTGTTTGTGATATAACAAGTATAACAACATCAGCAATCATTCTAGTTTTGTAGCTTTTTATTCAGTTATTTTAGTAAAATCTATGTAACGAGGGCGACTACTTACTAAACTGCACCATGGTAAGCACTATACTTGAATGGAAATATCCGTTTCAAGTAATTTTAATACTTAATTTTAAGTTATTATATTACAGTAGGGCCTCGTTAATCCGGAGAGGCAAAAACAAGACCCTTTCCGGATTATCGAGGCGTCCGGATTATAGTTAGTACTTCAGTGTTTTTGGTACACCTAACAGAACGTGGTCCCGTTCTGTTAGGCTAACAAACTTCAAGATTTTGTCTTTGTTTTTCTTTATGTCGCCTACAGTTGGCTTGCCTATACCAAACTTCCGAGCAATGACAGGGTAGCTGTCACCTTTATCTAACATTTCTATAATCCGCAATTTGTTTTTTAATGTTAATGAAATGTGTGGCTGCGCCATGATGTAATCGAGTGCGCTAAATTGACAATGTACATACTACACGAAAGGCGATAAACAAAAGACTGATGACGCATTGGCTCATGGCAGCCAGCACCTACACCCGCCAGCCTCCCCTGCGAAGCCCATTGCCCGGCCGGATTACAGCGATCACCGAACAAGCGGGAGTCCGGATTACCGAGGCCCTACTGTATTTACATAGAGAAAGATTCACTCATACTGAAATTGCTGAAGCTCAGACACTACAATAGGTTGGGTTGCAAATATTTTTCCTACATTACCGAAAAATTTTAATCATAAGATACAAGTGCAACTCATTCCACATTGTTGTCCGAGTTTAATATATCTGAGTTACATTTTTACAGGTGGGGAATTACGATGAAAGCATGTTATCAGACATGTTGCCCATATACTACACGCGGCTGTTTCCTCAGAACATATTCTGTAGGTGGTTGAGTTGTGGCAGTGCCCCTCAGCCTCTGTCCAATAGAGAGTTGTCATTCACACTGGCTGATGATGTATACATTAGGTATCTGTCAATTTCCAACCAGAAAGAGTTCCAAACTCTTCTTCAAAAGAAATGCCCTCACAAGTTGGATATTGGTGCTGTTTACAATACAAAGTAAGTTTTAAAAACTGGCACCGAGGAGTGCACTTTATATAGGAAAAGTAGATAACTGCAGTGTGTCAAGAGTGGTTTCCTTCTTATTTTAATATTTTAAGTAATTTATGTTATGCTAATGTGTTTGTGTCACTCACTCATATTTTGTATTCAATTAAAGTGGCAATTAGCATGACTAATGTGTTGTCGATGTCTAGATCGACAATAATTTTCTTTTAATTCTGAAGCCACATCTACAGGATTAATCCAGAGTGCTCCACATCCCACCTCGCACTTCATCAGGAAGAGAGTGGTAGGGCAGTGGCAGTTGCTGTGCTGGTGCGGGGTGAGACAGCAAACACAGTATAGTATGAGGTGGGACGCATCAGCAAGCACTCTGCACTCTTCCTTTTATTTAGTGTTAGTTTTCCTAGTGTTACACTTGGCAAAAATGCTGAGTCACTACCCTTTTGGCACTTTTTTGTTACATTTAATTACCTTTCTTATGTTTCTTTGTAAGCTGTTTTTATTGTCTATTTTATGTTATGTTTATCTTGTTTATAGTGCCAAATAAATATTTCATTCATTTCCTGAAGAAGGCTTCCAAATGTTGCTGATACTATTGTCGATCTAGACATCAACAGTGTGTAAGTCACGCTAATTGCCATTTTAATTTGAGTGTGTCTATTATAGAAAGTGTGTCTATTATATAAAGTGTTGGTGAGTCTAAATGCTTTACCTTCCAGGCCATCCATTGGTCGTCATGATGCCGTAGTGCTGTCTCGAGAGCTGGTTTTCGATATAGATCTGACAGATTATGATGAAGTCAGAACGTGCTGCCAGGAAGCGAAGGTGTGTCAAAAGTGCTGGAAGTTTATGGTCATTGCCTGTGAAATCATTGACAAATCCTTGAAAGGTACTTTTTGTTGTGATCTCACTGACTACATAGTTTTTGTACTGTTTTTTGTTTCACAGTCAAAGAGTTTAATGGCTTAATTAAAGTTCAAAGAAGAATAAATGTGTTATAATCTGTACTAATGCAGATCCTATCAGAATGTCATGGAAAATTTAAGTTATAAATAAAATAAATGTATTAGGTATAATCAACGCACTATCAGAATGGGATGGACCGTTGTTATAGTAATACAAAAACAAAACGTAGCATTAACAAAGAAGTTCTGAACAATAATTATTTGACTTGGTAAAACCTGAAGAGGTTAAGATTAAAATTGAGCAAATTATGTCTATTCAGGTATGTGCGTTTGTTTGTGTGAATGATAACAAAAATAAGTATGTTGTATGTATATTTATAAAATGCTGAAAAACTTTAATATTTATTTTACTTTTTGTAATTGATTAATCTAATCACTAAAATAATCTTATATTCATATGCCTCTAAAATGGTACAATAACAAATAACAAATCCACACAAACAAACAAGTACATAACAACACTCTTGCAAGCATCAATGTGAGTTTGGCTGTGAGACAGTGGTTGTCGCAGTGGCTATTGAACGACTTGTGGTACATGGAAAGATAGAGAGTACCAGGCCACGAGGAAGATCGCCTATGAGATGGAGTGACCAGATAAAAGCGGCAGTAAATGGCACATTATCACTACATGAATGCACGAGGAAGGCGGCCATCAGAAAAGAGTGGCGGCTTGTCGTGAAGTTTGCCACCAACACCTTATACGCTGACCACGACCACTCTGTCAAGAGTGATACTGACAAAGAAGAAGGGTGTCTCAGTTCCAAAATGCCTCATCTCATTCTGTTAACAAGCAAATTACACAAAGAATACTATAATGTTTTCTATAGGCAACTTTGCTGTAGCCAAAATAACATTACTTACTCAAGTTCCACATTTACAGAAGACTTTGGCTTCCAAAGCATCCTATGGGTATTCTCTGGAAGAAGAGGTATCCATTGCTGGATATCAGACTACGAAGCCAGGACCCTCGACAGTCCCGGCAGAGGAGCAGTGGCAGACTACCTGTGCCTTATAACTGGAGGTGACAACCAGAACAAGAAAGTGCACTTGGGAAGTGATAACATGCATTCCAGTATCAAGTAAGTATCACAAAGAAGAATAGTTAGTCAACTAATCACTGAAGAAACTGGTTGATAAAAGCCGAAGGCGAGCTTAGTAGCATTCATTAGAAGAGGCCTATGTTCAGCAGTGGACAAATATAGGCTGATGATGATGATGATGATAATCACTGCCTCATAAAAAACCTTAGCTTGGTGTTTGATCACTGACTGACCTAGTGGTAAGTGATGATGTAGTCAAGGGTAGTAAACACAGACTATCAGCATTGATCTACAAACAAATGCAATTTAGGTCTAAAACAATCTTCATGAAATAAGTGACCAATGAAAACCTATACAAATGTGGATATAAAGATACTAAAACAATCTATATCTAAACTATCTCTATTACCACACAGCTTACAACAAATTATCAGTGTATGCAGCTTCGACTGATGAAGACGGGCGCACCACCATATTTACGAAGTTTTTAGCGATGTGGGATTGTCGCCTATATTCCGTGGACACTTTTAAGTGCGCATCCGTAATCCATCAAATGGTAGATTGATGCTTATCAAAATAAAACGATAAAAATAATATTCCTGCCTACCAAGTATCACCAAAACCCAAGCAGTTATTATGTCTATAGATAGTGCTCTCAAGTGCTCTGCCATCAATAAAACAGAGGAGTTGTGCGAAGGGCGCGCCGAATAGACCTCCTCGCTTGTCCTTCTGCTTCTGATATCCTTGTTTCTTTTGGCTTTTCTGATTGCACCAGTGGTACGAAAAGGAGTGGACCTATTTTAAAGCCAGATCAACGGAAACGGCGGATTTTTTTTTCACTGATTTGTCTCATCATGTTTCAGGAGGGCTCTCACTGTAATAGACAAATACTTTGAAGAACTGTTACAAGATCAAGAATTCTTCTCCACATCAGAAAGGTTGAATAAGTTCCTAAAAATTATACCAGATGAATCACTCAGGTCGCAAGTCGAGAAAGTATTAGATAAAATGCATGATTCTTCTCTGGAACGATGGAATGCATTCATAAATACCTATGAATCATATTGCAGAGAAGTAAGTACTTTTACTAGTACATTTCAAACTCTCACCCCAATTTTTTTCCTAATGAAAAATAGTGGTGTTGTAAGTTTGTGGACTGTATCTGTGTACTGTGTGGCTTTGCTTAGCTAGGCTTAGCTCCCTATATATGACATAACGCATAGACAGATTATGATTTAGATGTCTTTGTTTGAAAGGTGACGTGATTGAGTGTTCTTAGCTAAGTTTGGTGCAAATAGATGTAGTCGAATTCCAGATAGAGGCTATTTGGGGGTTATTTTTTAAAATGTTTATGGCATCTTGTTTTTTATACAATACTAGCTGCGTAGCCAAACTGCGTAAAGTAAAACATTGTTTTAAAAATAATGCATTATCTTTTGATGAATTTGGAGTTGAAAAGAGCCTGAATAATCTACTGAACATTCTAACTCCTTTTGACGATCCAGTCGGCGCGGTCGGCAAGTCTGGACTTTGCGTCGTGGGTCCTCGGTTCGATTCCCGGCAGGAGCACAATTTTCTTTCCCAATGGACATTTATGCTTCTGGTTCTGGGTGTTATTGTGTTTGATATGTAAATGTTTCCGGCGCCCACAATACAAGTCTTTGAATGTAGTTGCTAGTAAAATAAAGAAATAGATAAACTAAGAACACAAGAACAAAGTGTCTTCTCTGTAATAGAGACAGTTAGAAAAGTGTTATTGGACACATTTTTAGTTTACTACGTCAAAATTAAATTACTTATAAGACTTAAGGCTAGATCGTAATTCCAATGGTATACATAGAGAAACAGGTATGTCTTTAAAAAAAATTAGTAATATGTAATTTTTTTTTTGTCTCATACAATATTAATCCTAGGTATAAGCTATGTACATTCAAAATTTCATCCAAATTCGTACAGCCGTTAAAGCGTGAAGAGGGAACAAACATACTTGCATACAAACTTTCGGATTTATAATATTAGTAGGATTCACACCTATGTATGAGTAAATAAATTGAGTTTTAAAAACTATACTAACTATACTAAGTAAACTCTTGTATAAATAAAACTTAAGTGTACTT
Organism: Lomographa bimaculata; assembly: GCA_948107665.1. Lineage (NCBI taxonomy): Eukaryota > Metazoa > Arthropoda > Insecta > Lepidoptera > Geometridae > Lomographa > Lomographa bimaculata. Next base: position 12,057,774 of record OX403589.1, read on the forward strand.
ACTAATTATCCATTGTTCGAACCTAACTCACCTGAGTTTGAATTCTGACTTTATAGATAAAATTATCGTCAACATTTTTTCAGAATGGAAACACTGTCCGAAAAATTAAATACCTCATTGAAGAAATCAAAATCCAATATTGCTATCCCAGACTCGACGTAAATGTAACGAAAGGTTTCAACCATTTACTGAAATCGCCCTTCAGTATTCATCCAAAGACTGGAAAAGTTTCCATTGTCTTCAAACCCGGTAACGCAAGAAGGATGAAGTTAGATGAAGTACCTACTATCTACAGCCTGTTAGATGATAGTTCACCAGATAATGCGCAGCACCAAGCAAACATGAGAGCTGCTGTGAAGAACTTTCAAGAGGTAGTGTTCTCTTTGGAGAAGTCAGAAGCTGTCAGAAGGAGGAATGATGCAAGTAAGTTCTCTTTGAAGACTAAATATTTTCCAAAGATAGACTTCACAAAAAAGGCGGAGGTACTCAAGTTGACTGTATTTTTTTTTGTGTGGTACCTCATATCTCCTTTCCACGTGAACCGATTTCAAATTTTTTTTGTTTGAGTAAGAGTAATTTGATCCAGATCTGATCAGGCAGTGGTTCTTGAAATGTTATTGACGATATTGTATGCGTGTTTAGTACATCTAATCTAACCAAAGTTCCGAAGATAAAGCGGTGAAGTCGGTTTTATTTAAGCTTTGCTTGCGTTTAATTATTATATCATTAGCCATGTTAAGCTAAGCTTTATTTCCGTTCTAAATTTACTACTTTACTTAATAAATGTATATTTTATATTAACTTATTAATAAATGCAAGCTTAATGCTAGTAACGATAAAAATTTTAAAAATCTCCCTGACTCTTATTTCAACGGCTATTCAATTCAAAAACGGCTTCACCGATTTTCACCAAACAGTCTTGGTCAAGTCACCTATCAAATATAAATAAAAGCTAATTCAAAATCGGTCCAGCCTATTGTAAACTACGATGCTACGCTTACAATGTCGCGAGTTGAAAATAGTTTCGACGCACAATGACCAACAATTACTTCTTTTTCGCGCTATGACGTATTTGAAACAGTAAGCCTATCATCAATATACTATAGGCCATTGAGAAGTTTTAGTCTACCATCAGTCTCCATCGTCAAATCAGCTCTCCCTATCATTGATTTAAAAGTATTAATCACGCGTCTAGAATCTATTTACCATTCTAGAAATTATTGATATTTTCACAGAAAATTTAATTAAAACATTCAAATATATCTTCTACTTAATGCATAAATTCTTATCTAGTATACTACAAGGCGTGTTATTTTACTACTTCGTATTCTTTTGTTTCAGATACCTCAATCGATTTCTGAACTCCAACAAACATGCGATGCAAAAACTGTCAAGTTGCCTTGTTATTCAATAAAACACCATTTTAATGTAAAATATTATGATTTATTTATTTGATATCTTATACTAAACAGCATGCCTACACCACAGCAATAATTTTGTTAGTATTTTCGTAGTATATAATTTTTATTCCTAGCATTGGCAATGTTAATAACGTTAACTCGTATTACCTATTGGTATGAGGTAGAAATAAATTAAAATTACAAGTAACTGCATTGGCCAGGGGAAAAAAGAGAAGAATGCTCGTCAATATAAATAAGAAGTTTTCATATAGTGCTGCTAATTGTGCACTGTCCAATAACAACCCTTTTGCTTTAACCGTTAACCCTTTTCTTTTCGTACAGATCAATCTCACTTACCAACAGGTAAGATAGTGGTCAAATGCAAGCTTATAATATTAACGAAGTATGTAATGCCAATAGAAATCTTAACAATGGAATATATTAATTTTAACACTCAACGACTTTAAAATAAGGAGGTTCTTCTATTCGATGATTGCCATTGAACAGCAATTTGTAAAATTGTTATACCACACCAAGGTTAGTGAACCTTGGTAAGAAAGTCGTAGTCAATCACTAGCTAATATGATATAAAAAAATATTGTTTGACTGTGACGTCATTGTTATGAACCCATACTCTCTATACCCATATAACTCTTTCTCATCCGAGTGATTGAGAAACCTTATTAAGACCATCTGATTATTTCCCATCAACTGAGGTTATATTATTATACAAAGCTGTTACATCACAACTGCAAACGAATCCCACAAATAACGTCAATTCTAGGTGTGATACTGATATGACATGTCAGACAGCTATCGTTGCGCCTATCGTCACAAGGAAATGTTACCTAGATAGTTTGTCCTAAAGCAGAAAATATTACTATTTGTCTTGATACTACTAATTGACTTGGTATTTCTTTTATCATAATAATATTAAGATTTCTATGGTATGGTCAAATACTATTACAAGTTGTGCCCATTAAATGTTTACTATTACATAATCGGTGGTGAACAATTATTGCCAAGAAGTCCTTTTAAACATGTAAAATACAAATATACTATCTAAAATTAGCAAGATATCTTTCAAAAATAGAATCGTAAGTTGCAATAGATATATATATCTAAGTATATCGTAAGTTTAGCTATAGGTGGCATATCACGATAACCAAAAGGTCAGGTCAGCAAGCATTATGTTTTATTATCAAGCCGTTCACAACTCCACATTATACTAAGAAATGCGTTCTGTCATAGAACCATTAAAACATAAAAATGGTATATTACCACGCTATTGGCTGGAATATTTAAAGTAATTATTATCATATTTAACCAGTGCAAAGGCACTGGCTAACTAGCGCGTTGCTGTCAGGCAGAACTCAACGGAAGCATCGCTAGCTCGATCAATGTCTAGATTGAGCAGCTCAGAGCCACGTTCAGGAAATCTTCGAACCCGATTGTGACGGTCCCGTTTTGCTGCGTGTCCCGAGTTCTGAAAGCCTCTGTGAAACGCTGTATTTGGACGCACAACACGATGAAGCTGTCAACTGAGATTTTGCCCTCCCTGTCGGCCCGTTTACTGATGAAGTTAATGAAATCTGGCGTGAACTTGAATCCCATTTGAGTAAACGCTGAAATAAAGAAACGATTTAATATTAGATAAGTTTTATTTTCACAATAAAATAAAATGTCAAGTCAGAACCTATATTCTGAATGGGAGAGACCAATCTTACACTTGCGCACAGTGGTTGCATTCCGGAAAAAGCTAGACATAGAAACAAAAGTTCGAAATTCGATATGATTATTTTTTATAGGACAGCTGACTAACTTTCTTACTAACTACTAACTTTTATTCTATTACAAATCTTTGTAGGATCAATAGAAAGCGAGAAAAAAACATAGATTTATTTTTGTATGGAAAATTTGTAGATTTGATTTGAACCGTGCCCAGTGTAGGTAGATCCAGTGACTAGGGAGTAATTTGGTTGCATAGTACTTATTATCGAGGTATTATTTTCTAATTTGAGAGCGAAATGTATAGATTTGGTTATATGAACTTAGTCAATTTTGTCGAAGGCCGCGCATTAGACTCTTGCGCGAATCAACTATTCGTCCAAACTTATTATACTATAACTATAAGAAGTCTTCCTGAAGATGTTCTTAGGTTTGTGATGCTATTGTTGCCCTACAACAATAAGGTTCTTGTTATAAAGATTTAAAAGTTTTGTACTCATATATATTTTTATATGTGGAGATGCGAGTGCTAAATAAACCTATCCGTTATGGGTACCTAATGTTGTTATAGTTCAATACAATATTAACCAAAACAAAGAGAAAACATTTAAAATAGGATAGTCTTATCGCTAATGGCGATCTCTTCCAGGCAACCTATTTTTGATTCCAGAATCTCTTCATCAGCCCTTTTGATTCATCTTTAATCAGCGCTCTGATATTCTGCCATTCGCCTCGGATCTGTGCTAGTCTTGTCTGGGTTCAACCCGCAATCCTAACTATATCGTAATATTGGTTCCAGAATACCTAAAGAAAATGGCTTTATTACCTTTCGAAAGTTCCGGCTCATCGATGCATCCAGACTGGTCCACGTCGTAAGTTTTAAATACTGCCAACCATTGGTTTATGTACGTGTAGAGCTTATCAAACTCTTCGAGGCTTAAGTGTCCTGTCCGATCTTTATCGAACATGCCTGTAAACAATACACGTGTTGGAATTAATGTACACGTGTAATCATGAAGATAATAAGAGTAGGTACAAAGTGTGGACAGGGACTTATAATTTAATTTGAAGTACTTCATTTACATGTCTAAGACTGTATTTGATTTAATAAAATATACATTTTAATATAATTGGTTAAAAAGAACAAACAAACTTAGACAATCACTGCCCCACACTAAATGATGACTTGTGTGGTGGATGCCGGAAACATTCACATCACACACACAATCACAACCAGAAACACATTTTTCTAGGGGAGAAAACTTGTGTTACCGGGAATCGAACCCGATACCCCTGCTTAGAAGGCGAACGCACACCCAACTAAGCCAACGGGCAGTTCAAAGCAAATACTGATCCTATTAAACCAATTACAACTCTTAAAAGTCCCCACATCATTGTTCTAAAATCTAAATAGATAAAAAAAATATTTGCATAAGAAAAAAAGTTGCAGTTGCAAAGTATTATCAGTTATACATATAATTTTATATGTAATTTCTGTGTCTAATGTTGGTGTCAGACGTGTATCGGAACTTACGTATTATTAATTTCTTAGGAATGCGAATTCCAACTAAAAAAACTAAAAAAATTTGACCCAAACCACTATAATTGTGTGCATACAATTTGTACGTTGACTTCGGAACAAACTACCTACCTAACCTCTGTGATCTTTTTATTCCCGCCGTACACGTTTCTTGGTAGGAATGCAAGCGGTAGGTACCTACACAAGTGATAAAGATAACACTATCCTTATGAAATATAGAAATATGTTTTATACCTACTAAGCTGTAGGTTTTTAATTGGGATTAACAAGAATTTCTTTATCATGCAACTTATTTTTGGCGACGAAATATGTTTCATAATATTATGTTGTTGACAGAAATAAAAAAGTATCGGCATTGTAGTTGGTTTTAGTACGTACGTAGATATCTAAAATGAAGGTAAAATCGAAGGATGATGCTGTAGTGAAAACGGTAGATAGCTTATACTCGTGCTTAGGTACATTTTAGAAGGCGGCACTAGAACCACTACATCGATTTTTGAATTTAGAATAGAATAGAATATAATTTTCTTTATTGTAAACTGTGTAAATAAGATGGTATTACAAAAAATATAATATCATACAGGTAACAACAGTTTGCCCGTTTCGGGCGTACAATAGTGTGCTCTAGAAATTTAACATAAAAATCTAAATTGTATGCAACAGTACGTCTTAGTTTACTTTGATGACATCATTATAATAATAAATCAGGTCATTGACATTTATACACTAAAGTATTCTTTTAAGTTATAGTGCGATTTCCAAACAAGCCATGACTTCAACTTCACTTTAAAGGTAAGTTATTAAATATTTTAATGGCCATTGCAAATGTGCTCTTCTGAAACATGCTATTGTTTGATTGTGGGATACATATATGTATTATATTTATGTTTCGTTCTTTGATTCTCCGCACGAAAAGATTTGATACTGAAGAAATAATTAACGTTAAATTTGACAAAAACACAAATTTCATATATGTATATATCAGTAAGAGTGAGTATTTTGTTATTTTTGAAGACATTACGTAAGGATTCCATATGGTGCATTTTAAAAATCATCCTTAGACATCTTTTTTGTAGTAAAAAAGTTGAGTCAATTTCTACAGAGTTTCCCCAAAATATTACTCCATAACTTAAATGAGGATAAACATATCCGTAATACGCATTTAACGCGATTTTTTTAGAAGCAATGTCAGATAGTGTTGATAAAAGAAAACAGTATTGAGACAACTTGTTATTAACTTTGTAAACGTGGGATTTCCAGTTTAAATGGGTATCTATGGTGACTCCTAAAAACTTTGTTTCTTTGACTATATCAACTTTGTCACTATTGTAATTAATATTTAATTGTAATGAGGCCTGTTTATAATTTTTGAACTGTATTATATTAGTTTTATCTACATTTACTTTTAAATTAATATTTTTTAACCAACTTACTACTATATGTAAAGTATTATTTATTTCTGATTGAAATTCAATGTCATTAAAATTGTGTTTCGGTATGTAAATTGTAGCATCGTCAGCAAACATGACGCACAAATGTGGCATTATTTTAGGCAATTCATTCACATATATAAGGAATAATAAGGGCCCTAGGATACTTCCTTGAGGGACACCTGTTAATATTTTTTTTGGTTTAGACATAACCTCACAGATTGTTTTGGTAGATTTATTGTACACATCTAGTATGATGGACTGCGTTCGGTTTTGTAGATATGATTTTATTAAATTTAAGGGTTGGCCTCTTATACCTACGTGCTCTAGATTGTTCAGAAGAATATTAGGTACAACGCAATCGAAAGCTTTCGATAGATCTATAAAAAGGGCAATACCTGTTTTTTTATTGTTTATTTCCTCTCCTATTTGTTTTAAAATTTCAAATACGGCTAAGCTAGTATTTTTCCCTTTCTGAAAACCAAACTGGTTGTTGGTTAGAATATTATTAGCGTTAAAAAATTATATAAACCTGTTGTAGATAACCCGTTCAAAAATTTTTGAGAAACACGGTAGAAGAGCTATAGGCCTATAATTATTAGCATCATCTTTTGGGCCTTTTTTATGTAACGGCTTTATTAAAGCTCTTTTTAAGTCTGTTGGGAAGCATCCAGTTACAAGGGAAAGATTTATAATTTAAGTTAATGGTGCGACTATTAAATGAATACTATTTTTAATTAATTGTATTGGGATTTTATCATGGCCAGATGTCTTTTTGTTTTTAAATTTTGCTACTATATTTATAATTTCAGAATTATTTACTGGTACCATGAAAATTGTATTGTTGTTCAGTTGTGTAATAGGTTTATTTGTATTTAATATTTTATCACTGTTCGTGTTCAAATTAATGAAGTGGTTGTTTAAGGCCTCTGATATATTATTAGGATCCGTTATTTCTTCATTATGAATCCTTAAACTTTCAACTGTTGTTTGTATTTTATTATTTGCGGCTGTTTGTTGTTTTATAAGACCCCAAGTGGCCATAGCTTTATTACTACTTCTGTTAATGTATCGAACATTCGCAATATTTTTTGATATTCGTATTGTTTTTTTAAGTGTTGAGCTGTATCTTTTGTACGCTATTTTATTATCTGAACTGTTTATTACATGAGCATTAAGGAACATTTTTCTTTTAGATTTGCTGGATATAACAATACCTTTGGTCTTCCAATTTGGTTTCTTTTTATGCGAGATTTTAATTTTTTCAGTCGGGATGCATAAATTAAATATGAGTATATATAACTCTATAAATTCTTTGTAAGCTTCATTTGCATTTTGAAACTCGTTAATAGGTGAAAAATTTATTTGTGATAAATATTTTAAAAAGATTTATTGGTATTTATCTATATTTTTTCTTTCTAGAAACCAATATTTTTCATTGAAGCTTACAGAGGTGTTGACTTCTATTTTTTGAGCTGTATGATCGGAAATTCCTAAATTTAATAATTGCGTTTTATATTTTTTTATGTTGGTTAAAATATTATCTATACAAGTCTGAGAGTGAGATGTGACACGCGTGGGTTCGGAAATGGTTGCGTGAAATTTAAACGATGTTAAAGTATTAAGAAATAGCTCATTTATTTTTTATTTTTATCTAGTATATTGATATTGAAATCCCCTGCGATAAAAACTTTCTTTTTGATATATCTGTTTCTCGTAAGTTTGTATAATAAAGTTTCTATAGATTTAATTAAAAGATCAAAGCTTCCATCTGGTGTTCTATAGACACATACAATAACATAGTTCAGTTCTGGAATACCTATGCCACAGATTTCAAAATGGCGATCAATAGCCATATTTTGTATCCAGTCTAACTTAGTAAACGTTATATGTGGTCTTATATATATACAAACTCCACCGCGGGATTTGAGTTTTCGTGAATAGTGTGCGGCTTTTATATACCCATCAAAATGGAGAAAATCTGCTTCCTCGTTTCGGAGAAATGTTTCAGAAAAACAACACACGTCTAATTTGTAATCTTTACTTATAATTTCAAGCTGATCTACTTTAGGTTTAAGGCTTTGCACGTTAAGATGAATTATACTTAAATAATTATTTCTGTTTGTAAAATCAGGAAGCTTCATATTATGGTTAGAATTTAGTGATGGTTCAACAGCTTGAGCCTCGAAAAAACAGTTTATTGTTTGAGGTACTTTCAAGCTGATTATCTTTGTTTAGTCTTTCAAAATAAAAAGGTATCGTACCAGGTTTGGGCAATGTATCTGTTTGAATCATTTTTTTGCAATTTTTGTCAGGTTTGTTTGTTTCAACAGATCGGTTTAATTTATTAAAGTAGTAGGGAATCGTTCCGTGAACGGCTAGCTTATTAGCTCCCTTCGCAGTAATATTACTTGACCTTAAAATGTTTTTGCCTAGAAAATATGTATCATAGTCATATGTGTTTATCTCTTTATTAATGAGCTCACAGAAATGCTCATCGGATGCTGAATTTAGAGGCTTCAGCATCCGGTGAAAATAAAACTTCTGTTTGCAATCTACTTTTGCTAGGTATCCTTACAAGGTGAGACAGTAATTCACACCGAGACAGTTGCTCAACTTATATCAAGCACAAGTCCGTTAATGTATATGGAGTATTGTTCTCATTTTTTGGAAGGCTCCGCTAGAGGTCAACTTAAGGCACTTGAGACCATTGAGAGAAGAGCAAATGGACTCATTAATAATGAACACCTAATTGATGCAGGTATTTATCAGATAAATGAAGGTTGTACCATGCAATGACATGACCAAATTCCATCATAGGACCACCAGACTGACTGCAATGCAGCACATCAGTGCTCAGCCCCACACTAAGTTGTGTCGTGGATGCCGGAAACATTCACATCACACACACAATCACAACCAGAACCAGACAAACACAATTTTTTCTTGGGCTGAAAACTTGTGTTCCCGCCGGAAATCAAATCCGATTAGCCCTGCGACCCCTGCTTAGAAGGCGAACGCTTATCCAACTAAGCTAACGAGCAGTTCAGATGTTTGCCTATCAACGAAAAAAAAAACATTTAACTAAGTATCTACTAGGCATAGGTTATGGTGTAGGGACCTACTGTAGTCGTAGATTTTAACTCTCAAGCAAAATAATCTGACAAGCTCCACGCGGTGTCGAGACAGCTGTCCCTGAGAGTTCGTCCCATTCTAGGTCTAGCAGGCTTACCACCCTCAGCTACATCAACATTTACTAACAGGTGGGATAGTTTTCAAACCCGCGACGATTACCTTGATTAAAAAAACGAATACAGATTGATTTAGTTATCTAAGTACCTAATAATCTTTTAATTCTCTTACCTATCATAAGATTACAGGCAATTTCCGAAAAGGTTTGTCCCTGGGCGTTCACCAGAGCTAACTTGAGTTCAGGGGCGGTTATGAACCCGGATTGGTCCTTGTCGACTGCTCGGAACCATTGTTGCACTTGTGGCGAGATGGTTCCACCAGCGCCTATCGACGGATAGGGCCCGTGGCCTATTTCCAACTGCCCGCCTCCCGATTGACCGTATGGACCTTGAGCCGGTTGTCCATATGGACCTTGTGGCTGGCCGCCGTAAGCAGGCTGACCGTAAGGCCCCTGCGGCTGCTGAGGTTGACCATAACCTGGCTGAAATGAGGTAAATATCTGGATAAAAATTACGTAAGGAACAAAAATCAAAACTACGTGTCAATAGTTGACCACAAATAGTTAGTAGAAATATCTATAACATTCGTTTTTTTCTATTGAAAATCTAGGGTCGTAGTCACTACAATGCGTCCCACGTGACACCAGAATAGAGGCATAGGCCAAGGTATTTCATACCATCCTCAACCATATCATCACTTACCATAAGGTGAGATAGTGAGCAAACGCTAGCCTATCTAGGAAAACTGGCTACATGATGAAACAAAATTAAAAGGACAATTTCATAATGATATCTTATATAAGATGCCTAGCTCTGCCCCGCCCGCGGATAAAAAAATACTATAATATAAATTAAAGTGCTTTGTCCATTCCAAATTGTATCGATAGCCTTCTTACCGTGAAAAAATAACAAAACATACAACGTAATTAGATATTATGATGAACCACCTGAAACTATATGTATTACATTGGATTTCACTGGAGCCATATCTTGAATTCGTAAGTTTTTCTTGTTGTCCACGCGATTGTACTTGTACATTCATAATTAATATGTTTATCGGAGATAGCTCTTAGTGATAAGTACGACCACAGTACTTTAGTTTTTAAAATTACCATGCAACTAAACATTGTTTTAGGTGTACGATAAATAATATTATAGTCTTATTAGCAACTTTAACACAGGGTATCCTAGTACGGCTGCTTACGAACACCTAATATACCATAAATTATTGTATTATAGATTAATTTATGGATGAATTGAAATTATGTAAATTGTGGTATAAATATTAGGTTAATAATGTGTATATCTGTTTTGAATTAATAAATGAATTTGAATATTATATTCTATTTATTTGCAAATAATTAGCAAATAAATGAATGAGACAAGCTGAATGAGATATGACACAGCTGATTGAATTTTTATGAAAATAAAACATGTAAGGTATATTTCCATTTCTTTGTTATCAGTCTGAATATCCTCTTCTCTGTATAATTACTCAGTGGATCTAGAAGTAAAGGAGCATCTAAGTATGTATTAAAATTCAAACAATATATTTCTTGGACAAATTTATTCTATCATGTATAAATAGTTACCATATTTACATAATGGGTAAGTATATAAACAATACAAAACTGCATACTTTCTATGCAAAAAACTATGCTAATATGTACACTGAATTAACTTATTTTTATAAAATTAAGGCAATGTTTACCCCTTTCTGCATTATTAAAGTTTAGTTGATCAAGTCTGTACAAATGTAGTCAAAGGCCAAAGCTTAGGCATTTTTTTAACACATATTTCTTTTTCTAGGCTGCCACTACAAAGTTGTAGTCAAAGTGTTAAGTATTTGTATATTGAGTCATATAAACCAACCCTGGCAAAATATATCATTAGGCGAAACAGTTCTACCTATGTTAGTTATCTCTAACATTTAATTTATATTTTTAACGTTTACGAATCTAAGGCAACACTTTATTGTAAGGTTATTCATAATACAGTTACAATCATCAAATTTAATTACAGTCAATATAATAGACATTTAATTAATTTAGTCATTTAAGTTATTTTATTTAGAAGTAAATCCTTTTTCAACGTTCATTTTAGAAAGATAGATAATAATAGAAGAAGAATGCACTAATAAGAGACAATAATTATATAATAAGTAGGTACATTATTAGGATTGATACAGTATCATAAGCTGCTATTAAACCCACTAATGCTATAATAATTTAGGTATATTATTTATAAAACAGTAACTATAAAACACTTTGTTCTTTTCTTGTTTATAACATTATTAAAATATATGAATATAGCTGCCTCTATGTCAAATGTTCTATTCTAGTTTCATATGCCAGACGCACATGTCTGATAGGACCAGATTATAAAATATTTATCAATACATGCACATGTTTTCACTTATCTATATTTACAATACAACAACATGTAAGTGCTATTCCTACCCAACAACAACAAAATATAAATGGTGGATATAATTTTAGCTGCATATTATGTTTATTTGCTACAGCGTCGAAATTAATAAACCAATTTAGAGTATTGCGATATAAAAAGTAGCTGTTCAAGATTCAGGTGTATTAGATGATCTAGTTAGAAAAAAACTATACATTTCTGGAAGGTATTTCATAAAGCGAATTAACAAATTAGAACTGACAAATTCCATTATAATGAGTATCAAATTAATATTATTTACTTGCAATGTTATTTACTTAAAAAATACAATTTCAACATGAAATCCTACTTTTGGGGTAGGTATACTAACTAATGTACCCCACCCGGGCTTCATATGGATGCACTTTTTAGAGGATTTTCTTACATTGTCCTGACAATTATGAACACAACAAGATAACATGATGAACTTTTATATGTGCTTTTTATTAATAAAGAAATACAGAATTAAATGTGGTTATAATATTTTTTTTGTTATAAAATATCTAGGAATCTGTTTAGTATGAGTATCCTGTTTTTTAATTATTCACTTTTGTCTTATTCAAAGACTAGTCAGCCTAATTTGTAGTTTATGATAGGTATATAAAAGTATGTCACAGTTCTATAGCAAAATACATTTTAGATTGTTAAGGATTGTTGTCTATTTATTATTTTAATAACTCATAAAAATAGTTTCTTAATAAATAATTATACTATAGAATACTTAATATAGGCAAACTTAATTTAAAAGCTACCATTAAAATCACATAGGTACAAAAATTACTGTATGAACTATTTTACATTTTTGAGAAACATAGTTTGATTTACAGTATGTTTATAGGGTGTATTAATTAAATTAATGTATTTCCTAGGCATCTCATATGAAAAAAAATAACAACCATACTTACTTATACTTAATGACATTCAGTCTTTTATATCAAAACCAATACTGGCAAGTTTGTTACATTTTGTACTAAGCAATAAACTCTATCAAAGCCTTTTCACTAACTACCAAATAATGCCTATCCACTAAAAATATTGTCAGATTAACATTGTTGCAAAAATTCTTAATAATGTATCTAAAAAATAATAAGGGCTTGAGCACTTGAGTTACCTATAGGCTCGATGGCTTGTAGGTAACTTGGCTCTTTGCTGTATATAGTTTTAGTTTAATTTTAGGAAATATAGGCAATTGGCCCGTAGAAAAATAATATACTTTGCATTGATCATAGTGTAGCACTTATGAATTGACATCAATATTTCAATTATAGAAAGGCATTACAATGCTCAGAATACTATGTCTAACACAAACACTGTTGAAATTGCAAAGAATGATGTCCCAACTTTTATATTATTTGAAAACAATTCATTCATCATTATCATATTATTCTAATCTATCTATTAATACAGAGGTAAAAAACTTGGTAAAGCTGTCATAAGTTCATAATCATAAGTCGCACATACATTGTACATAACATGAATATAGCTGATCAAGTTCAATAGGTACATGTTTTACTAACAAAACTCAGAATTAAAAAGTAATTAGTGAAAATGCAATAGAACTTTAACTTATCTACAGTATTCATAGAATATAAATACATATATTAATGACCCTAAACATTACTACTATGACTAGAAAAACTGTAAGTAGCTGGTGTTACAGATGTATTTACACACACTTGAATAGATGGTTTAAAGGAGGAAGGGAGAAGTTTATGTGCTTCTGGCACGGGGGAATAACTTCGGCAAACTGCAGTCTCGAAATGAACTTGTTCATTCCTTTCCGTTGGCACTCCATCGAAACTAGTTTGTTTGCCGGAGTCGCCAGTCCCACTATCTTTACATGATGATAGTTCCGATAAATTGTCTGAGAATATTTGAGGCGATTCACTTTCACTGTGCACTACTTGTGTCATTTTTATACTTTCGGTGGGAAAATTACGCACTGCACCTGCCATTCTTCTTCTGGTGTAATAAATGATTATCACCCAAATGATAGAGGTGCCTACAGCACAACACACAACTGTTATTATTATGATACCCGTCATATCCTCTTCATTCACAAGTATCGCCACCGGTGGCAGCACACGTAATTCGGTCATGTCCTTCTTAGTGCCCAAATCATTTGTTATCTCACATTCATACCTCCCCGCATCAGTTGACTCTGCTCCAATAATTATTAATAATTGGTCATCTGCCGTCAAATAGTGGCGATCAGAGGGTGTTATAGGTGTCCCATCTTTCAACCATTTCAAAATAGGTTTGGGTGAACCTGATATCATGCACTGTAAGACAACTGAGTCACCACTTGTCACTTCCTTGTTTTCCATGACTCTGACGAAAGATGGCTCCTGCAACACTGTCAACGTAGAGTTGGCTATAATGCTGCCTGCTGGGTTTTTAGCTGCACAACTGTAAACGCCCATGTCAGTCGTTTTTGCGTTGACTATAAAGAATAAATGATCAGTGGGCATTACATTCATTCTTCTTTCTCGAGCCGCTGGAAAATCATTGCCGCCATCCTTTTTCCATGATATTTCTGGTGTAGGATCACCAGAAGCTGCACAGATGAGTTTCACTGTATCACCAGTTTTCACAGTGATATTTGTAGGTATTTGAGTAAATCTTGGAAATGTGACAATGTTCACTTTAGCTTTTGATGAGTAAGTTGTGCCAAAGTTATTACTGACTACACATTGGTATTTTCCTGAATCAGCATGGGTCACATTCGGTATAACTAGAACTGAAGTAGCACGAGGTTGTCCAATACTCGTAATAGTGATGTTTTCATACACAAGTGGATTGCTAATGTTGTTGTTATTTTTCCTCCATAGAAATGTCATATTATTGAATGGGTTTGAAGTCGCTGAACAGATTAGGTTCGCTGAACGGCCTTTTATAGCAAGATGAGTCTTAGGATGTACGACCACTTTAGGTTTCGGGGAATCCCCACAGTTGTCTTCCTTTAACTTTGTGATAGATGTGCCTCTTACTTCAGCTGGATATAGACAATTAGCATTTAAATACTTATGCTCTGCTTTCTCTTTCATCCATTTAACAATCCATAGTATATTGCAATCACATAGAAGAGAAGAGGAATTCAGATGAAGTCTCCTCAGTTTAGTCATAGATTCAAAAGCATGTTGTTGTATGGATGTGATATTGTTCCCATTTAAATCTAACTCGTAGAGATTGACCAACCCTTCGAAAGCTCTGGAATTTATTGATTTTATATGGTTTGCTGCCAAGCTAAATGTTACCAAGGATTGCAATTTGGAGAAGGGGCCTGACATGTCTTCCACTGTCCACGATATTTTGTTATTGTTCAGATTTAATGTCTGTAGCTTTACTACATAGCTGAATGCTTCTTGTGTTATAGATAGAATTTTGTTGTTACTCAAATTGAGACTTCTAAGGTTTAACAAGTGCTGGAATGTTCTACTTTCTATTTCTATTAGGTTATTGTGAGATAAATCTAGAACTTCCAGATTCCTGCACAGCTCCCAGCTCCCAGAATCTATTGATGATATCAAGTTGTTGGATAATGACAAGGTGACCAGTGACTCGAGACCATACATCCAGCCTTTAGATATACTTCTTATTTTATTATGATCTAATAGTAATAAATTCACGGATTTGAAGCCAAAGAAGGCACCATCAGTTAAATTCTCAATAAAGTTGTATTTTATCTTCATAGTTGTTAAATTTGATAATCCTTGAAATAAAAGTCCAGTTATATTAGTCAACCTGTTGTTACTTAGTTCAAGTGTTTTTAGATTTGTCTGGTACTTGAATAGATGGGCAGGCAATGACTTTATTTCATTTTTATTTAGTTTCAATGTTTCCAAATTAGTCAAATTGTTAAGAGCTCCTTCTTGTATTTTACTTATGTGGTTGCTTATCAAGTTCAGCATCCTGATAGAGCAGTTTTCTGGGAACTTCCCTGCTTGAATTGACCCAATGTTATTTCTGTTTAAGCTGATTTCATGTAATGTTTCATGTTTTAGAAGGTTGGGTATATTATGTAGAAGATTTTTATCCAATTTTAACTTTTTCAAATTGGGCAGTTCGTTTAACTCGTCCGTAACATTTTCAATCAGTTTATTGCGGCTGAGATCTAATTTTTCCACCCACTTAGGAATTTTTGGCACGGAGATGAAGTTGTTTTTCGAACAATCAATATACTTTTCCAAACATGCGCATTTTTGCGGGCACTCGAAGCTCTCTGCATTTATTGAATAGCATATCAGCAATGTTATCGATAAAAACAATAACAAATTATAGGAGTCTCCCATTTTTGTGCATTGGTGTCGATGTCCGTTTGGTACATTGAACGGGCGAATACCATAATCTCCTTACATAATTCCGGGATTAACATAAACACACGTAAAGTTTATCATGAAAGCACAACACTTGCAGTGAATACACGTATTATTTGCATTTTATTCAATAAAGAAATGTATTTCAAAATCATCGCAGCTTATTTACACAAAACACTATAGCCGCCATTTTATTTCTACCTTGCCGGTGATACCAGTGCATTGTAATAAAATCATATAGATTTATATTTTTGTTTATTTCTTACTTGTAACATTTGAATGAACAAGAACACGTAGTAGGGCGCGTTTCTACTGTGGTCAGGTTAATGTTTACGCATTCTCAAGTCAAAAATCAAATCGTAAATCTCTTTTCCAAACCCCTTTTAGTTCAACATTAATGGCACGACAACGGTTCTTCCGGCGGGCGCGGCGCCTATATTTGAGGCATTCTTATAGATCTCGACAAAATACGACCAAAAGTATGAATATTTTTTATTGAAATAGTTTCGAGCTTAATTTTGAGATATCGATAATAGAAAAATAAGAAAATTTTTTGGACGCAATTCGTTTCATTTCGCAAAGAAAAACATGAGGAAATTTTTTTAATCTCTTATCTAAAACTAGCGGCGCGGCGGGCGGCGGCGGCGCGGCGCGGCGCCCCTGAAGAACCGTAGAATCCTCACATTTATTTTATTGATAAAACCAAGGTGTCAAACTAGTTGTTTGAAACAACTCTCAGTAGTCTGGGTATCCAATGTAAGAAAGGTCATACAAATATAATGGAATAAATATGACGTCTGTGAAGAGTTAAATGCTATAAATGTTAAACAAGAATATTGGAGTATCGACGCGAAAGGGAAAAAATGGCGTTGTTGATTTTCCAAAACCTGCGATTCTTCGAGTACTATACTATACTAAGTAAAGGTGCATAAGTGTAGGCTAATCATACAAAGTTCCAAAAACGTGATTTTCGCTTTCGCTCCATAATCCAATAGAAGTTCTAGTAAAGTTTCTACCACTTTACTAGGGCATGACTTGACTATGACTGGACCATGACTTGACTATGACTGGACCTTGACTCTTTTACTTGACTTTGACTGTGACTTGTACTTTTATTATGAAATACACTTGAAATATTTTATTACTTGACACTGGCTAAATGCGCAAGATTGCGTGGCCAAAATTTAAAGAAAAAAAAACAATAATATGTTTCTGAGTAGACATGTGCATAAATAATTGCGCAATACAACCAATGTGTGATTTTTTATTTTAAAAATACATATAAAAGCAAAAATACTTCAATCAACTACATGATGAACTATGATAACATATTTTATTTATTTTTGTTTAAGCGAAGACCTCATAGTTGTCCGTCCGTCCTTCTGTCAGAGGCATTTAGATTTTCAGCCATACAAGAGAATAACTTCAAATGGAAAAAATATCAAATTGAATAAAATATTATTTTTCTGGCAGTGTGGGATTTTTTAAATGAGCTTTGCAAGTTGATTACAAAACCATTTCAAAAGAAATCTATGCTGGAAAATTACAATTTGATAAGACATTAAAATTGCTGTTTTAGACCTATTTTATACCAAGGAGATCTCTCAAAAACGGCTGAAACTTGCACATAATATCAGTTGTTGTTGTAATTAAACAACAAATGCATAAATCTAAATTGTATTATTAAGAAAAAAGTTATAAGCAATTAGCAATATCTCAGTTCGGGGGGAAGAACTAGTTATGTACTCCTGATACGAAAATCATATGTTTTGGATGTTTAATGTACATCTACCTCGAAAGTACTTGTATATTTAAGAGTTGTTTGCAGAGGATGTCGTCACAATTTTAATAGAAAAAAATAGTATCTTTTAAATGGCACTTACATTGTATGCCATTGAAACTGCTTACAATGTCCTGAAATACTCGTAGATGTCTGAAAATCATAAAATCATTTATTACTAATTCTGCCCTGTGGCTTCACCCACATCTATCAAATCATAAAGTAGCCTATGTGTTTATCCTAGGTACAAGCCATGTACATTCCAAAATACTGAAAATATTAAAGGAACACCTATAAACATAACCAGGTACCATTTTTTGACCCGCTCTCTGGTAAAGTGTGTAGAATTTTAACAATGTGTTAAGATGATCATAGTTATAAAACAGACATACTATTTATTTGACTTATTATGTTTAAATTGTGTTATCTAACAATCTGCACTTGATCTGAGCTGATCTATTACAGCTTACTCTAACTCTAGAGAAGGCCCAGAGTATTCATCTTTTATTCATGCTGCAACAGCAGAATGGTTTTGGATGAAATTTGCAATATTTATAGATTATTGCTAGTGTTATCATGTGCTACTTTTATCCTGATATATTATTCTAATTAATCGTGTATGAAGCTGCATGGCATGGAGTGTAGAATAACTGAATAGTTGGGAAACATTCGGATTTTGTAGAATGTTAAACACAGCAGCACAATGGTAAAGTGAAAGTGAATAATGTACTGAGTATGTAAATGAGTATTTTCACTGAGTTTAATAAGTACCACAATGATATGAGATGACCTCCTTGCTTTTGTATACTTTATATTAAACTAGCCTTGCGCCGCGGCTTTACCTGCTACTATCAATTTAAAAAGTGTATGTGTTAATCCTAGGTATAAGCTATGTACATTCCAAATTTCATCCAAATCCGTTCAGCCGTTAAAGCGTGAACAGGGAACAAACATATACACTTGCACACTTACACACATACTTAAGGATTTATAATATTAGTAGGATAAGTACTTGAAAGTTAATGTTAATAGTTATTGAAGGTTAATCATACCACTTATAGTAGCTCAACAAAATAAAAAACGCATAAAATATCTTACAATGCTATGATTTGTATCCTTTATAGTAAATAAATACTATTATTCGATTTTAATTCAACTTTGTTTGCAAGTCTTGTTTTCCCTTGATTTTTCCAAATTTCTTTATTTTTAATTATGACACATGACATTTACAATCCACAAAGAATGGCAAATGACAATTTAAAAAAATGCCGTGATTCGATCAAGGATTTTGTAGCTAAAGTATAAACCGTAGGGTTGTTTCCTACTGACCCCTTATTACGTATATCTATTGCAATGAGTTTCAATTAAAAATTGCCAAAATTCCTAAGAAATAAGGTTCATTTTTGCGTAATTTAAATAGAAACTACTCGCTACAGAGATAGGTAATAGGGCGTCTGTGCGCGTTTCTGTGTTACATTAATCGAGATAGGAAACAAACCTACGGTTTGCTATAAAATCCTTGGTTACTTTCTCTACATTATAGCAGTCGTATGCGGCTGTGTCGTGGATTGCCGATGCTTGTTTGGAACATCACTTAATGGCAATCGGAACGTCATTTAACGAATACGTCATTCCCGTCACTCCACTGCACGTCATATATTTCGATTTCTCATTTCGGGCCTGTCTTGCTTTGCTTTACTTTTGTTGTAGTTTTTCAAGAAAATTATAAATCCAATAGGCGTATTGGTTTTCGTTAATTTGACATTGAACAATGGATACGTATGAAAGCATTATACTTGTTAAAAATGAGGTTTTTGTTTTCAAAATACCTCCGAAGACTACCAACCGAGGGTACAGGTAAGTAAACTAGAATCTGCGTAATGTTTTGGTATGTTTCTCGTATCAGTGTTTTATAAAAAGGTGGGCGTTTTTAGGGCGGCCGATTGGAACTTGCAAGAGCCACAATGGACGGGGCGTATGAGACTGGTATCTAAGGGTGAAGAGCTAATAATGAAGTTAGAGGACAAAACTTCTGGAGAGTTATTTGCCAAATGTCCTATAGATAAATACCCTGGAGTCGCACTCGAGTCTGTCACGGACAGTTCACGATACTTCGTCGTGAAAATCCAAGATGATAATGGTGAGAAAACAGTTTTTTGTCCCAGCTGTCAGATGTGTTTTTGTGACCTACCTACCTTTAACTTTCTCTATTCTTCATGACTTCTTTAATCATATATTTATAGTGTGATTCAACTAACACACTGTAGTAACACAATACAATCCTGATAAACCTGAACAAACCAAGTCATTTTCTTATGTGTGAAATTCTTCTTAAATAATGCAACAGTGTATCTTATTCTTATTGTTTATTTATTTATTTCAGAAAATAGTATTGTTGGATTATTATGAAAATATGACTTACTGTTAAGGGTTTTGGTGACTATCAATTGTTACCAAAAAGTAGATATGATGAAGCCAGTATTCAGTAGGCATTGAAATTATTTAATGTCTTCATTAGCACTTATGATTCAGCTCATTCGTTTCTTTCGATATATCCCATGCATCAGAATATTTATTGGTAACCAGTTAAGCATGTTGTACAGTTATTTTAATTTAAATAACAAACAACCAAACTATTTACAGGACGCAGTGCTTATATTGGTCTTGGGTTTGGTGACAGATCAGACTCATTTGACCTCAATGTTGCTCTTCAAGACCACTTTAAATGGCTGAGGAAAGAGCAAGAAGGAGAACAAGCACCAGCACAACAATTAGACCTCGGTTTCAAGGATGGAGAAACCATTAAAATCAATATGAAGATCACTGTGAGTTATTAGCTCATTATGTTTGTATTTCACATCAATTAACTAATATTTGCTCATAAAATAGTTCTAGAGTATTCAAATGTTAATTATAATATTATCTAATATATAAAATTCTCGTGTCACAGTTTTCGTTGCCATACTCCTCCGAAACGGCTTGACCGATTTTGATGAAATTTTTTGTGCTTATCCGGTATCTATGAGAATCGGCCAACATCTATTTTTCATCATCATCATCATCATCACTTTTCATCATTATCAACGCGGGTGAAACCGTGGGGCGCAGCTAGTAATATATAATATAATATAGGGGTCAAGTTAACTTTTCAATGATGCCACAAGTTTATACAAAATCTCTTTTATTAATAACTTTTAAGCAACTGTGAATATTTTTAATTGACTTAAAAAAAAGGGTGTTCAATAATATTCGCAAGAAGAATTCTACATACATCTAGAGTGAATAATTATCTTCTAGGCAGGTATGTTACATCTACCGCCGCATCTTCACTTTTCATCAGGTGAGATATTAGTCAAGAGCTTGCCTATTATATACAATTTTAATTTGTTGAAATGTTTATTTTTTTACAAAAAAACAGATTTCAAAAGTGTAGGAGGTTGTCCACACTTTTTAAATGTATGTTACTCGTTTACTCGAAGACGGCTGGATCAATATGTAATTTCTTTTAAATAGTGTGAAGTTGGTCCCATATAAAATTTGTCAAGATATGTATTAAAGATGCAGTGAAGTCCAGTAATTTGGAGCTTTGTTAGTGTTAAAATTATAAACATTATTCAAGTCTTTTGTTCTTTGAAAAAATAGGCCTGTGAATCATACTAACGAATATACGACATTGCTATCATTACCAGTATATCAATGTAGTATTGATTCATACTTTAACCACAAATTAATAAAAATAAACCTATCCAATGTTTTTGATAGCTATACTTTTTATTAACAAAAGACAAAAAAATACAAACAAACACATTTACTCTCACTTGTATTGTGGGTGCTGGAAAAATTTGCATCACACACACAATACACACAGAAGCACAAATATGCTTTGGAAAGGAAACTTATGTTCCTGTTGGGAATAGGACCCAGGATCCATGGAGGAGAGAGCAAAGATTTACCCACTGCACCAACTGAGTTGTCAAATATTGTTCACAGTATAAAATTAGTCTTATTGCTGATAGCAATATTCTCCTGGCAACCATCGTAGTAAAAAACAATGTGATTCGATATGAGTTCTTAAGCTACCTTGGTCACTTTCACTAAAAATGTTTGTGTTAATATTTACCATGTTTTACCATTTATTTTGTTCGTTACTCTGTGATCATGGTGCTTGCAACAGTGCAGAAATATCCCAAACTCAAAACAAACAAAATACATAGTATGTTCCCTAATAAACAGAACCTAACATAAACACTTTCACACTCACAGCCCCACACTAAGTTCGATGACTTGTGTCGTGGGTGTCGTAAACACTTGCATCACACACACAATCACAACCAGAACCAGAAATACAAATCTTTCTTTCGGAGAAAACTTTTGTATCATCCGGGAATGGAACCCGATACCTCTGCTTAAAAGGTGAATGCCACCCAACTAAGCCATGCAGTGGAATTTATTAACACAAAACATTTATAAAGTGATTGTATGTTTTAGCTACATACAGAAAATGTGTCCTTCCCAGCTATTATTATCATAACACATGCTAAGAAACAAGGTTGCATGGATAAATAATACACCTGTATTTATGGAATTTTTTAATTGGAAACATAGCATTCTTGGCTTACAACTTAAACTGTAGCACAAGTTATTAGAAAAGTAATTTACGTGAAATCTGACCGATTTAAATTATTTAACTGTAAGATTATATTTCAAGGTACCTTCTTTATCATCAAGAGTGTTACAAATGTGTGACCCTTATGGGCACAACTACATATGCACAAAATACTCACAAACGTTTTTTTTCTATGATTATGTGAGTGACAAAGCGAGCTAGTCGTTTGGCTGATGGTAAGCAACACGCTTGCCCATTACTGTTACTCGGGCCTTATGCCGTTATTTAGAACTACCTGCAGTTATTTTTCTGCTTTACATAATTTAGATGTAGACAGTAGTCAAAGCATCACATTTGACTGAAGACAAGAATTCAGAATAAGTGCAGAAAGCACCTATGTTTGCAAGGAGCTAGTTCTCCCTTGTTTGTTTTATTGCAATGTATTTCACATATGTCATTTTTTCAGAAAAAAGACGGTAGTGAAGGCAGTAAACCTCGCCGGGGCGTTGGCGCGGGTGGCGTTATGGGCCTCCTGCCGCCCCCTCCTGGAGGCTCCCGTCTCCCCCCTCCGCCCTCGCCGCAACACGCACCTACGCCATCCGCCGCAGCAGCTGGTAGTGCTGGAAATTCAGAGTGGGGAGATTTTAACTCGGCCAGGTATGTTTTATTCAAGAACTCGATTGATTAATTCCCTGGATGGTAAAAACTGAGAGTAAATCAAGTTTAAGTAAATAAGTATCTTCTAGGCCAGCTTCTTTCTAATCATAAGTTCATTATGAAAAGGTGATATAAATCAATGAATATAAATCTACCTATCTAGAATTGAATTGTATGATTTTGATCTGGTGACAGAATTAGTGGTGAAGATGACATAAAATATTTGTCCCTGTACTATGATACCTTTGTGTCATTCGCTATAAGCTCTCTTAACAGGTTTAGACTTCTAGGTATTCAGCTAGGATTATAAAATTCATGGAAATGTAGAGGTTAAGGTAAAAATACGCCAATATATAAATATATACTTATTTCTTTCTTAACAACATGTGGCTGCATTGTTGATGAATTAAAACCAAAGTAGCCTATGTCACATTGGACCATACATTATTTCCCCATACATTTCATTAGAATCCGCCGGATACGCCCGGGTTCGACATTTTCTTGGAATGGAACATTTTTACAATTAAGCATTATAACAAAAGATTTACAAGAGCGAGCTTTAACCTTTTTTTTACGTTTTCAATCCCCGTATATCCACAATTTTTTCCAAAATTTCACCAGAATCGGTCGAGAAATTCGATCTGTAGAAAACAGCCGGACATCCGCTGGACATACGAAAGCATATTTGCTCAAACTGAAATGGAGATTGATCGCTCGCGCGTCGTTTTCGCTTGGCCAGTTAAAATTATATACACCCTTTTTAAACAGGGTACTTGTCTTTAGTTTACGTCTATGTATGTAAATATTGTTCATGTTCGAATAATTAAATAAATTAATTGTGATATGTGACAATACAGTTAAAAAGAAACATTGTATATTTTCAGCGCACCAAGCCAGAAGCCAACAACGCCTGGAAACCAACAAAATTGGGTCCAATTTTAAAATCGAATCAAACATTTGTGATTTGGTGTCTTCTGTGTGAGCCAGTGAGTTGCACAATACTTAAAGAATACTTAATGGCGTAGAACTACACGTTGCTCTCAATGTTCGTGAATAGTGATGTTGACTGATTGTTGTTTGACAATAAATAGAGCCGATCAGCAAAAAATAATTTGAAAATCTGTTTAAAAAAATCAGAAAGTTATACGAATTTGAATGCCATGCTAGACATATAGCGCACCATAGCGGCTTATGACGTCAAAAACCGTTATCGCCATACAAACTACACAACACTCGTTGCGGAAAAGGGTCGAGAATCCAGATTCTAACCCTAACAAAAACTTTAAACGCTCTTAATTAGTCGATTACAATTATTTAATTAGTGAACATTATACAGATTTATTTGTAAAATATCAGAAAGCTCTCAGACCCATCAGGGTCCGAGTTGTTAGCACAAGAATCTTCTTGTTCTAACTATTAGTTCATTTAGTTCAACGACATTCTTCGGAATGCTATGTTTTTCGTAATCATTGAGGTGATGTATTCTATACAATATATAATAGTTGTTTAAACTATTAATCATAGATTGATCATCGCGCCTCGTAAATGCCAAAACGCCAGTTGACACTTGACACCTTATACTAACAGAGAAGATAAATAAAACATTTGAAGTTTTTTTTGCCGCGAAAGTGAAAAAATGGCTTTGTTGATTTTGTAAAATTTTCCAAAACCTGTGATTCTTCGAGTGTTAATGTGTAATAATGGTGGATTATTAACCGTTAATACTTAGTGAACGTGCATAAGTGTAGGCAAATCATACAAAGTTGAAAAACGTGATTTTCACCTTCGCTCCAAAACTCCAATAGAAGTTCTAGTAAAGTTTCTACCACTTTACTAGGGCATGACTTGACTACGACTGGACCTTGACTCTTTTACTTGACTTTGACTGTGACTTGTGACTAGGACCTATAATATGTAATAACACTTGAAATATATTATCACTTGACATTGGCTAAATGCACAAGATTGCGAAGCCAAAACTAAGGAAAAAAAAAAAATTATTTGAAAAAACATTGTACTGAATTTTGTAATAGTCGGATCAAGAAAGACGTTGGTCTCTATGGTTGAAATGTTCCAAGAGGTTCCTGACATTTTACAAATTACCCTGTTTATTTAATTACATTATTCATGAAACTAGATATTTTTATTTAATGAAACATCAGTCAACATCCCTGTTATTATATTATTACCTTGAGTCATTGTCATTCGCATTGTAGTTTAGTGTTAGGTTGTGTTACAGGGAATTTTACTGTGAGTCATAGATGGACGTCTATTCTACTAATGTTATGCCATCCTGACGCCAATGTTATTTTTGAGAACAAGTCAAGTTATCGTTTTGGCGTAATTACCACCTTTGAACCCATCACTAATGAAGTTAGTAGCGGCTAAACGTTAGCCTATCGTGGATATAAAAATTATTTACAATTATTTTTAATATGTTGGCGAGATAGACTTGAATTGATAACAGGTATGTTTATTTCTGGTGTTACTGCCAAGTCGTGCACTACTGGTGGTAGAAGAACTGTAACGATGTCTGCCTGTATTAATATTCGAATGGTAGAAGCATAGTATTATTTATACTTATATAGCACTATGCTTCTACCATTCGAATATTAATACAGGCATATTAATTGCTTACAATTGCCAAAAAATCGTTGATTATATTATGTAATGCGTTTAATAGCCTTATAAGAATTGGTAAAAAACAAAATGATTTTATACTTAAAAATTTTTTGCTTTATTGTATTCACTATTCATAAACGGAACTCTCAGATATCGAAATGTTTTATGAGTGTATTCTAAAGATAATGGTAACGATCAGAATGGCGTCAGGTTGCAAAACACTTGTAGAATTGGCGCCCTGATATGTGTTGTTGTAATGCCAGACCAGTGTATGATTGTGGTAAAATATGATAATAAAATAAACTAGAATATCGATTTATATAACCAATATATGTTACACCTAATGCACTATGTTATAGTTATAGATATAGTTCTGCATGGATGTATATAAACCTAGCGTGCAAAGAGACTATAAACATTAGATTTATTGTTAGAAACGGGATATTTACCATTTTTGGTTTTTGGTTGGTGACTCGATATTTCAGCATCGTTAGAAACGCCATCATCAAGATATCAAAAAATACATGGTAATTATACCGTTTCTATTAATTATTCTAACGTGAGTGAACATGTCAGTTAAAAAGAAAATAAACACTCTTTGCACGCCAGGTTCATTTACATCTATGTACACTATAGATACTATTCACCCGTCACATACTATTGTGTCGCATTTGCTAAAGTAAAATGTCACTCACGAGATGAAACAGTGCAAAAATAATTATTAATTATATTAATCATTGAACTTTTGTTTGTAAGATCGTTTATCAATATGGCGTTGATTTTCCACATTAGCTTATAATGAAAAACAGGCATTGAAAAGACAACTACTTTTTATATATTTAGGTGTTATTTGTGCATCTTGTAGATTGAAGTTTTGAAGATTAGAGGTAGCTCTTTATGTTAATAGTTGTATGGTTTAAAATAGGTTGAAATTTGCACTGATATTATGCCTTAGTTTTATATTTGCATCTATCTCTAAAAACATGAATAGTTACAGAATTTGAACGTTGCGGGTAGATGATGTTTGGTTTGTCTATGGACTCATTTGTTTTAAACCATATAGGTACCCACTGCTGAGACACCGGTTACCAAAAGAAGAGTGTAATTACAATGCCTAAAGAGATGTAACATCTAATATCTCGGGGTGACGAGAGCAGTGCTTTGCTGCGCGATTTTGTCCTATATAAGTTCAAAACTTTGGGTGGCACTGAGATGTAATGGGCAAGCGTGTCGCTTACCATCAGGTGAACAACTTGCTCGTCTCATCTCTCAATTACATAAAAAATACTCCCTTTTTCGTAATATCATACATTCTATAAACCTTACAATTTATTTCGCCTTCATATCACTAGTACCTTTGGATAGTACCATTGATGGTACTAGTGACACTATATATCTAGTACCATGTCAGACTTTTCGTCTTATTTAGACGCGTGACATTTAACATCAGTTAGAGTAAGACAAAACATATTTGAACTATTCAAGGTTTATTGAACGTTTTTTTTATGAGTAGAGAGGTAAGGATTTTATCCACCACACGGGCCCAGTGCGCT
This sequence comes from Lomographa bimaculata, assembly GCA_948107665.1. Classification (NCBI taxonomy): domain Eukaryota; kingdom Metazoa; phylum Arthropoda; class Insecta; order Lepidoptera; family Geometridae; genus Lomographa; species Lomographa bimaculata. The sequence continues at coordinate 12,085,042 of OX403589.1, forward strand.
GGCCATCTAAATATCTAAAAAAAAGTACAGATGACATTCTAGAGTGGTTTTCTTACTAAAACCTTGTTGGAAATTGTTTCTATTTGAAACTAGCTTTATTCCGAAGTAGTAGGGTTTATTTTTGCCTAAATGTTTCCTTTGGTTGTCTTTCACATTGTTTATTGTTATATGCAAAGTAAAGTTACAGAGTGCGTTAAAACCGCAAAAAAAATTGAACTAAATTTACATATACTGTTACTACGATTATAATGATATTTATTCCAAATTATTCCATTATTCCTCTATCTATGTTTAATTTTAATGCTCTTATCTTCCGTAATTTTAATGGATATTTAATAAAACATAGTGATATAAAGTGTGAGGCTCATTTAAAATAATGAAAAGCTACAACAAGCGAATTATTATTTTTTGAGACTATGGTTATTACTTATTAGATTAGATAAGTATACGATAATTAGTGAATGTATGAAAAAATTGAAGCAGTTAAAATATTTAAGAATTACCTCGCCTGGCTAGCAAGAACTAGTGCCACTTATACACCATATTAGCTATTTAGGTCAGATTAGATACCAGATCACAATGTAAATGCAATAAAGTTAACAAATATTTATCATAGATATATTTATTCTTATCTGTATATGTTGTAACACTTTTATAATTATAATTAGGCCAAGAATGCACTTACAACTTCAGTACTCGTTTAATAACTAGTATTTTTATTAAAAAAGCGTTGTCTATATTGTTAACTTCACTACAACACTCGATGGAAATTCCGGTGCGGTTATGCAGGATGCATCGTTTCCTTTTAAATTATTTATCTGTCAGTGATACAGATAGTGAAACAAAATGTTTACAGTACAACGAATAGTTATAAATAAGCGTATATATAAGGTGTTACTAGGTTTATATATCTACTAAATTGGTAGTTTCAAAAACCATAGCGCTGAGGTATCATTTAATGACACAATAGGCAATTAAGTGTGAAAAATAATGTCTTATGTATTGATATCAGGATAATATAAAAGCAATTTGCATAAATAACTAACAAATATATGTTACTAGTTGTTCTTCGCGGCTTCGCCCGCGTAAATTGAAAAAGCATTATATATCGGATCGAATTGTGAATCTAAACCGTTAATAACACACATAAACAATTTCTACAAAATCGGACTCGGTTCAGTCACATACATACGTACAGAAAAAATAAGTAATATATAAAATATTAATAAAAATCGCGATATATTTTTTTAGCTGGCGTCATGTAAACGACGACGGTCAAGATTAGGCTTACTAATCTATAATGATGTCAAACAGCAGTAAATATGTCTGCTAATCTCTTACTTCTTATTATCTTGTGTTGATGTTTATTTTCCGTGTGTGACGTCACTGGCGTGACGATATATTGCTCAAAATTTTGGTGGGTTATGTAAATAGTGCACATAAAATAATTGATAGGGCTCGCGGTTCGATACAGTACTAAAACAATATGAGATGATTCCTAGAAAACAGTTATACATATATTGATCGCCATTGGCAGATCATCAGTTACAAGGTCTTCAAGTTAAATTCCCATACTTCTATAAGCACTTGTACTATTATTCTATGTTATTATTATAATACCCGCCAGTAACACCCGAATGAACAGAACTTACAAATGTAGAAAGCAGATAATGTTGCTGTGATTTATTGAAAAGCGACTGCGAAGTTGTTTTTGTATTCACAGCCTTAGGATTAGTAATATTTCGGATCTATTGTTGATGTAAATTGTTGAAGAGATGCATGTCATAGACAATTTCTATGTAAATAGTTATAGTCTTTAATAAGAAAGTGCGTTAGCGGTTGTTGTAACTTAACGTATGAGGCGTAAAGGATGCCTTGTCATTTTGAAGGTGACCAAGTCTGACTCTATGACTGCGGTCATTATTTTTTAGGATGTCTTGGCATTTTGAAGTTGACCCAATCTGACCCGATGACCGCGGTAATTATATTTAAGAATGTCTTGACATTTTGAATATGACCAAGTCCAATTCCATGTATGCTTGTGGCCACCCTTTGCTTCCCTATGCCTTATGCAACTGTAGCCAAACGTGTTAAAGTATTTTTATATACATATTTATTATCCTGAATATGGAAACGTTTGACAACTATCTCACCGGATGTTAAGTGACGAAACAGTCGATTCGTCTATTTGAATTTATCGTCTAAGTAAGGAAAGTATTAGTGCGACATGAATTTTGGATATAGACTTTTGTAGGTAACTTTTTCCTGTGTTTGCTTTATATGGACTTGTCGTTACGATTAAGTCTTTGTTCCCGAACAGTACAGTCTGGGTGTCTTCAAGTGAATAGGTATCTTCTAGGCAAGCATGTCACATCTTCGCTTTCCATCAGGTGAGATAGTGGTCAAATGCTTGCCTATGTATCTACAAAAAAAATTTCACTCCCTTTCATCCCATGGATGCTGTCAGAAGAAGTAAAAGAAAGTAACGCATTCTTATAGGTCCTCGACTTATTTGGTATCACTACTTATATGCATCTACAATAGTTAGTAGAATATCTCTCGCCAAGCTCTAACCCGGTGTATCGGCAGCTATTCTATAAAGCCAAGTCTCATTTTATTCTAGACCAAACCATCACTTACAGTAGAGTGAGTGAGATAGTAGTCAAACGCTAGCCGATCAGCTATATAAAAAATAAACAGCTATATCGTGCACACGTTTTACTTCTATATAAATATATAGAAGACGAGAAAACGTATATACATTTTAACACAGCTATACATAATGCTCTTATGTATGGCTTTATTATGTATGACTGTTAAAATTCTTAATAAAACATCTGTTTAAGAGTGGCATTAAAAATACAATTTGATTATGACGTCATGCATCCTTTACGTCTAATATAAATATAATCATCTATTGTAGAAAAGTACCTTTTAATAGACTGTGTCTAGTTGTATCTAGACAAAGTATTAAATTAAATAATAAAGGAATATTATCAATGTTATATTAAATATAAAAAAAATATCACATATTTGGCTTATTTAAAGCAAGTAGATCTGTATTTTGGCGTTCTTGAGAGATGTACAAAATAAAGTAATAAGTATTCAAACGCATTTTGTTCTTTTACTGTTGGTTGGTCACCCCACCATGGGCGCTGAGGCCTGGTTTGCATCCGGACCTACCATAAATGGAAGACGGGTCAAACGTCATCTATTTATAGTTGACATAACTCCAGTTCGCTCGAAGCGTTTCGCTTCTACGTTCGCCATCCGTACGGCGAAGGAGTGAAACTTATTACCTGCGTCTTTGTTCCCCGAGGGGTATTATTTGGGAGTCTTAAAGTCAAGAGTGAATAGGTATCTTCTAGACAAGCATGTCACATCGTCGGCCACATCATCACTTTCCATCAGGTGAGATGGTGGTCAATGTTTGTCTATAATGCATAAAAAAAAAGATATTTTGCCCCATATCTGCGAAGGACAGCTCACGGGGTGTTTTTAGCGGGTTAGAGCCCCTCCACGCCTTTCCTCCACCTTTAGGAATGAAAGGAAGTGCAAAACTTTCCCCCAAAAAAAGTAGTAACTGAACGTAATTGGCAAGCGTGACGCTTACCTTGATCGTCTCGTCTCATAATGACATAAAAAAAAAATACAATTAACCCCAAACGGTACGTCAGTGCAGGCCTTACTGCATCCACATTGAATAAGAATACACTGTACCGAAATATATTGAACTGCCCGTTGGCTTGTTGGGTGAGCTTTCGCCTTTTAAACAGGGGTATCGGGCTCGATTCCCGGCGAGAACACCAGTTTTCTCCCCAAGGACAATTTGTGTTTCTGGTTCTGTTCCTTCAATAGATAATACGTCTGCTGGTTGTGATTGTGTGTGTGATGTGAATGTGGCCGACACCCACGACGCAAGTCATCGAACTCAGGGCTGTGAATGTGAAAGCGTTTTTATGTACCGAAAGTATGTAATAGTTTATCTTTATAAAAAGCTATTAGCGAAATTAATGTAGTTTATTTCAACGGAACTCATTTAGATTTTTGTCGCCAAGCAGTGAATTGTGTTTCGGCAACTACCCTTATGAGCAGGCTGCTGTCCAGTCCGAGCGCAATTGTCATCATAGGCAATTGTAGAGCGTATGCCATAGAACATTGGCGGAGTAAACGAGGCGGTTACGCAAGGTCGCAGGTGCCAAACTTTAATTGTTAAGGTTTTTCATAAAATTCTCAAAAAGTAAAAAATATGAAAATGTTGGCTAAATTGGCTTCGCAATCTTGTGCATTTAGCCAGTGTCTTTCATGTTAAGTGTATTTATTATTTAATATTAAAAGTTCTAGTCACAAGTCAAAGTCAAGTTATAGAGTCAAGGTCCAGTCATAGTCAAGACATGCCCTAGTAAAGTGGTAGAAACTTTAATAGATCTTCTATTGGAATTTTGGAGCGAAGGCGACAATCAAGTTTTTTATCTTGGTATCATTTGCCTCACTTATGCACGTTTGCTAAGTATTAACGTTTAATAATCCACCATTATTACACATGAACACTCGAAGAATCACAGGTTTTGAAAAATTACACAAAATCAATAACGCCGTTTTTTAATTTTCGCGGCAAAACTTCTTGCTACTTGCATTGTAGGACTCAAAAAATTAGTACTAAAAGTTTTAACTACCCGCGTTGTTACTTCCAACAATACAAAACAAACGTATTTAAACTCACACCCTCCCACTCTTCAACGACAATAGTGGGTGCCGGAAATATTTACATCACACACACAAAAATACCCAGCATATTATCATCATCTCGACTAGGTAGCCTAATTAAAATTAACACATAGGTAGCCTGTGTTAATTTGATTTAGAGTTTAATCAAACTTTATTCCAAATCTCATCTATACGTTATAAGTCGTATCATTCTACGTTTATCATCCGTACTGCGAAGGAGTGGAACTCATTGCCCTCGTCTTTGTTTCTCGAACAGTATAATCTGGGAGTTTTCAAGTCAAGAGTGAATAGGTACCTTCTAGGCAAGCGTGCTACATCTTCGGCCATCATTCTTCTTCATCATCATCACTTTCCATCAGGTGAGATTGTGGTGAAATGCTTGCCTAATGAGAATAAAAAAAAACCATATCCGTCCAGCCTACCGCAGAAGGAATAAAAAACATATACCTAGTTTCTTACTTATTAACAGACGCACACACTCGCTGTATAATATTAGTTTGATTGGTATATGAACTCTAAAAACACTCTTTCGGATGGCAGTCGTGTTAAAAAGTCCCTAGTTTTGTTCTGCGACTGCTTAGTCGAAAAAATATTTTTATCAAAGTAAATCCCTTCGTTTTTCTCCGACCTAAGGATTTGCAAAGTATTTTGCAAAGGTATCAGTTGGTACGTTATTTTAGCCGACCTTTCGAAGGCATGTGTTTTTTGTGCCGTGAAATTGAAGTTGCGGTGCGGATTTTTTCGAGGATTTTGCGTTTAGGCTTAGATCCTGGATTGGGAGATATAGGTTATTATTACTACAGGCAGGTGACTTCTCTCTGAATATTAAATTTTCATGAGTATGTACGAGTAGGTAACCTATCTTGGGTACCTATGTTTCTTATTTAACTACCTTAGCTATCCCCCTCTCTGAATATTAGATTTTCATAAGAAGGTAATTTATCTTGAAATTGTTTTTAACGAAGGGAAGTTAATGCGGAGATAGACCCTTAAGGCTTTGTATTGACCTTCCAACCAACCCGTATATAATCACAACAACACACCCACAAAACGGGCAGTTCATAAAATGGCGGAGATAGAAGGTTGAAAATGTAAAAAAAACATTCTAGTCATTTCGAAAAAACGCGTGAGGTCTTCCGCTCACAGAGCCAATAGTAAATACCTATTTTATAGGCATCTACTACGGGCCAATAACCTAGATATTGTAAATTTTCTAAAACGAAATTTAATTTCCATACATCTAACATAAAGAGTATTAATATGGACCACCAAGCATTATGCGCACTACCTGTAGGCAGTGTGCCCATCAACTGGCGGCATTGATCATCTGAAGCGCAATGCTACCTCGTTGAACCAAATAAGTAGGTATGGATACTAGCATTTGATCACCGATCATTTTAAGGCAGGTGCTGCGATATTTTTTGAAGTGAAAACTTCTTTAGGCGCGCTGAGCACTATTTGGGTGAACAAAAATCATGGAACTCGCGTCATCGTCACCGATCGCTTTCCATGGGCTATATGTATACTGTGTATATATGTGTACTTTTTGGGTGAACAAAAAGCGTGAAACTCGCGTCATCGTCACCGCACGCTTCCCATGAGCTATATGTATACTGCAAACCAAAAAATAAATCAAAATAATAATGTAATAGCTCCACGATAGGTACAATTCACAAGTTACATAGTTTTCACTTCTATCGGCAGTCCCCAAAGACTGCCCCGCATAGTTTAATAGTGTAAGTTCCCGATGCCCTCATTGTTTCATCACTAAAAGACTCAAATATCTAAGCATTACAGTGGTTTCCATATTTTTGCAGCTTGCACTGTTTAGCTGAATTGCCAGGGGGTGATCCAGGCCGAGTTTCAGAAAGATGCTTTCACGGCTGAAGTGTTTTCGATCATATCAAAAGAAATGAAGGTACAAGGTAACTACCTACCTAACACGGCTGCACACTGCTAATTACTAGCTCACATTACTTACATTGTGACTTTGCGACCGATGTTTGCTCTGGAACTAGTCAACCAATCAAAAGTATTGCTATTTGACGCATTTTATTATATAGGGTAGTCTCTTGTTTTACCAGTTTCAAGTACCGCCCTAATGGAGCACATTTGCTAAGATAATAGGTTTTATTTCCCAAATACTTTACTGATTCAAAACTATGAAAAGATGATGGATTATATACAATCTATGATTAATTGTTGTTTAAACTACACTGTCCCGCAAAAAACGGCATCTCCGCGATATTTCAAAAGATAAATAATACATTTTAAATTTATTTGAAAAAATCATAAACAAAATGTTTAATAGCCGCACCACAAAACACGTTGGTCACAATGGTGGAAATGGAGTTCTGCCGCGAAATTGAAAAAAATGCGTTATAGATTTTGTATAATTTTTAAAACCTGTGATTCTTCGAGTGTTAATGTGTAATAATGGTAGATTATTAACCGTTAATACTTAGTAAACGTGCATAAGTGTAGGCAAATGTTACCAAGTTGAAAAACGTGATTTTCACCTTTACTCCAGCTTTACTAGGGCAAGATTTAACTATGACTAGACCTTGACTATTTAATACTTGATTTTGACTGTGACTAGGACTTTTTATATGAAATAAACTTTAAATATATATTATTACTTGACACTGGCTAAATTAACAAGATTGCGAAGCCATAATAAAAAAAAACGGTTGAAATGATGTCGCAAGAAATGTCTGGTACGAGTATTTTACAAATTACCCTGTTATGGATTTCAGTGGAATAACATGTAGAATCAATTCCATAGATGGATTACAATGGAACAAAAAAGATTTGATGGACCTCAGTGGAGCAAAATGTAGAACCAAATCCATCGATGGATTACAATGGAATAAAAAGTTGTTTTTGGATTAGACTGGAACACTTCTAAATTCTATATTAAAAATAGGTATTTCAAAGTAAAGCGTAAAAAGGAAGCAGATAGATAGCCATATAAACCTATCGGTACTTATAAAGCTAAGTGCTGTTGCGCTCTAATATTTTCTAGTAGTTTCTAGGACATTACGTTCCGACACAGGATTTCCATTATCGGGGATTAACGCATGAGAAGCCACGGTTGTCGCGCATTTTAATCGCAAGCAAAATTAGGTGAATGAACATTTAGGTGAAACTTCTGCGCTGCTTAAATCTATGAAGAATTGAAAGATAAAGATGGCCAAAATAATGTTTCATGAAAAAGATACATTTGATACATGTATGGAAAAAACACACCAAAATTAGCCCAGACCAGACGTCATCAAAGACAATAGGATCTTTATGCTACCTAAGTTTCAAAGTTTAGATACTTTGAAACTTAAGAGATAATATAAGTGAATAAAAACCGTCGTGTCGATGACCACAGCCTTAATTAGAGGTAGTAAATAAATAATAATAATAAACGCATTCCCACTCACAGTCCAAAACTAAGTTTGATGACTTTTGTCGTGCCGGAAACATTGTCATCACATATCATAATCACACCCAGAACCAGAAACAAATTTCCCTTGGAGAGAATACTTCTGTTACCACCGGGAATGAAACCCGATACCCGCTATTTAGAAGTGCGGACGCGTACCTAATTATGCGTACCATATGTGGTAGAGACGTAGAACTATTCTGGGTAGCTGGCAGTGTAGGGGTGCACTAAGAAAATAATTCCAACGCTAAGTCGAGGTCTAGCTACTTAACTTTTAAGTATATCTATATCCACGACCATACAGATTACAGAGTCCTTACTCTGTCTTAATAAACCTATTAGAATATCTAAAAATAAAAATTTCTAGTAAAAAAGATAAGCCGAGTTTTAATATCTTGTTACGATCTTTCGGTAATTATTAAACTCATAAATTTTCACTAACGAAATAAGAAAAGAAGTTTAGATTTACGGCTTGTCTACATATTTTTAATTAGTAATTTTTTAGATGAGATCTCTTTCATTTTAATTTCGGCAAGTTAGGTTAGCCTTTCTACTCTTCATTTAAGTGTTTAATCAATTCTTTCAATGTTTGACGCGTACTTTATCATATTATGTTTATTCTAGTTGCCTAAGTACCTACTTATTATACTATAAGGACGATAAAACATGTAGGTATACCTAAAGCTGCACAAACCAGTCTCGTATGTACGTGGTGCCCCTACTGTTAAAAAAACTATATATCCGTGTTTTACCCGTGTTAATAACATTCCGGCCGGTCATAAAAACTCAAGCCAAATCCAGTACCCACAACATGTTTCTAAAAGAAAACATGGTTCGCGCTCGAAAAACATAATATTCTTCTAGTTTCGTGGAGCTCCAGATTAAATACCATTGTTATTACAAAACTAGCCGTGCCCCGCGGCTTCGCCCGCTATTATCAAGTTTAAAAGTAGCCTATGTGTTAATCCTAGGTAGGGTAGACAGGGTACGGTTGTGCCAGGGTACGGTTGTGACAGTCGTCATATTAGCGAAACTGTAAGGAATACCGGGGAGGTTGCAAGGGGAGAGAGGAGCAGTGAGCCCGTCAGAATGTGTTTCACAGTATTGCGTCAGCCATTGTGCGACATTAACACTAGCAGAGGCCTATATTACTTTTTGACCGTCAAAAGTAAGTATTTTTATTCGATATATTTTAATAATTGTTGTTATATGTGTACAGATATAGTAATGAGTGTTTTTCTTCGTGATAAGTGAAACATTAGTAGTTATATAGCTGTAATTACTTTGTACAAATGTTATGTTGTATTGTCATGGCAATTGTTTTTTCGCGAAGGAGTGCATTGGGTACGATTGTGACATAATTTCAGGGTACGGTTGTGACAAAAATACAATTTTTATTTTTGTTTTTAGATGCCCAGGAAACGTTTGAGAAAGACCGGAAGAGGGCAGTGTGATATAACGCAATATGAAGATGCTTATAAAGAAATGAAACGCGGAACTTCTTTACGGAGAGCTGCGGAAATGCATGAAGTTAATCGGATGTCTTTATTGCAATACATTCGTAAACGTGATGGAGTCGACGCGGGCAATAATGAAGACAGCGTCAGCATGGGGTACGTCGCTCATAATAAAGTCTTCTCTGAGGAGCAAGAACATCAGCTGTCAAGATACAAAGAACGTTGCCTTATGTAAAATAGTGGTTTTAAGCTATAAAAGTGTTCCTAGACTTTATATTTTTTGTTTCGTTAATGTAAATTTTTTCCAGAAGAAGATTTATGTTGCCTTATGTAAGAAATTATTTACAATAAAAGTGATTTTAGTTTTTTTTTGTGTATTTTTGAACCTGTCACTACCGACCCCAAGCACTGTCACAACCGCCCCTGGGGTGTGGTCGATTGTGACATTTTTCCTTTTTTTTTTGATTTGCTCGTGTGAGTCGACCATTGTACTTAGGTGCAAAATTTTTGTATTTTTACGAAGATAAATATATACTTTACCATAAAAGGCATCTTTCTTTCAGTTAAGTGGCATACTAACAAAATTATCGGCGATCCATTGAAAATTGTCACAACCGTACCCAGTCTACCCTATGTACATTTCAAATTTCATCCAAATCCGTTCAGAACTTAAAGCGTGAAGAGGGAATAAACATACTTACACTCTTACATACTTACACAATTACACACTTGCATACTTACAAACTTTCGGATTTATAATATTAGTAAGATTTAGAAAATAAATAAAATATTACAATTTAAAATTTACTCCTAAAGTTGAACACAAAATCATGAGAAAAGTATACGCTATGAGTTTGTGGTTACGATACTATAAGTTGTGGTAAATAATAAATAAGTTTTTTTTGTTTTTACTGTTCATTCTTGTTTTGTACATGTTTGGTGAATAAAACAAATGATCATCACTAACTATCAATCTAGACTAGCCTGTGTTTTGAAAGGTAGTCATAAAAAGATGTAAGATTGTTACTTTATTAAGAGTTCCAATGTACAACATGTTCCCAATACCACTGGTTGAAATTATTATTATTGGGGGCTGAGTCACCCACGTCCGTAGGAGGATACCCCTTAAGTCTGACTCCCTACACGTGGTCCCCGGGTGGTGCTAATCAGGTGACATTTGAGAGGTGGTAGAGCATTTTGTGAGTTGCTCGCCTGGCTTGCTACCAAAGTAGCTTACCACCATCAAGTTGAAAGTCTGCCGCCAAGCCAAAAACGGTGTTCCGGCAGTTATCCTTGAGAGCCTGCGTATTCCAGGTCTAGTGTGTTTACCAGCTTCGATCACATCGTCACTTACCATCAGGTGAGATAGTGGTCAAACACTAGCCTGTCACAAATAAAAAAAAAAAAAAAAAAAACCAACAGAGCAAGATGAAATGAAGATATGACTGCATAGACAACTAAGTATCTAAGCTGCATACTTAATAATTAAACGCAAGCAAAGCTTTAAAAACCGGCTTCACCGCTTTATCTTTGAAACCTTGATCAGATTTAATGTATTAAACACGCATTATTGACTATAACTTAAAAACTAGACATCAGATATTGATCAAATTTCAATAGGACCACATGAAAAGCACCAGCTTTCAAATAAAAAAATAATCATCATAATCGGCTCACAACGAAAGAAGTTATGAGGTAACTTTTGAAGTCGGGTAAACGAGAACATCATGAAAGTAGTCCACAAAATAGGCATGATTGGCGATTTCAAGAACTTACTGATTAGATCTTGATAAAATTTATATGGGACCAATAAAAAAGCAACAACTTTCAAACTAAAAAAAAATTTCGAAATCTGCTCATGTGGAGAGAAAAAATATTAAACACATAAAAAAATTAAAAAATATAAACAATCGACTTGAGTACCTCCTCCTTTTTTGGGAAGACGGTAAAAATAGCCGTTATTATATCTATATAAGTGCTATTCATAGCGTAGAATTCTATAATTATTCATGAGTTAAAATTACACTTATGCTTTGCTCTCATTCGCTAGCAACTGAAACACCCAGGTGTTTCACTAGATAGCTTATTAAGATGTACAATAATATTATACTAATTTGCATATCTTATTAAGATCCAGATCTTAATAGGATATGCCAATTAGTATAATTTTATTGTACATATAGATACAGAAGACTTAGCATTCGTAACACAGGGTAACCCAGCACGAATGCTATCGACTTTTATACTATTATCGACCTTGCTTCGTCACCTTTTTCTCTAATTATAATCTTAAACTAACTGTATTACATACCTAACATTATACTTAGATAGCATACCTACATTGAGAGAGCAATTAAGAGAGGCAATGCCGCCAGCATGATGGGAACGCTACCGACTGGTGGTGTGCTTGAGCACTTGAGTTACCTACAAGCGCGTTGCCTTGTAGGTAGCTAGGGTTTATGCTGTATATATGTATAAAGTTTTAGTTAGTTTAAGAAAAAAAGGCAATTAACCCGTAGATACTCGTAGTATGGATTAACGCAAGCAGAGCTTAAAAAAAACCGGCTTCACCGCTTAATCTTTGGAACTTTGATCGGATTTGATGTACTAAACACGCATTATTGACAATATTTCAAGAACTACTGATCGGATTTTGATCAAATTTAAATGGGACCAATTGGAAAGTAACATCTTTAAAAGAATAAAAATAATTTCAAAATCGATTCACGTGGAACGAAGATATGAGGTAAAACACATAAAAAAATACTGTCGACTTGAGTACCTCGTCCTTTTTTGTGAAGACGGTAAAAAAATATAATAAAAATAATTGAAACGCAAGCAAAGCTTAAAAGACCGACTTCATCGCTTATATTTCGGATTTGGCTTGAAATTTATATGGGACCACCTCTGAAGTATACTCTACTAAACAAAAAAAAATCATCAAAATCGATTCATAATTGGCGGAGATGATGTCGCGTAACATACATACAATTAAAATCATTCAGTCGAATTGAGAACCTCCTTTTTTGAAGTCGGTTGAAAATGATAAGTAGCATAAAAAAAAAAGTCAAACTTGGCAATATATCATTTTAAATTTGAATTGATATCATTACATCCCGCAACGTAATATAATGTGGCACAGAATAACAACTAAAATAATAGTGAATAAAAGTTGTTTGTTTAGTGCACTGATATACCATAATATATATGCGACGTAGCCACCCTGTGACTTCGGTACTTGTTACGCTCCAGGCACGTATGTAGGTCACCCGCCGATTCCGATAACCGATATAACTTTGATTTTAACCGTTAGTTACCGTTATGTTTTATGAAATGGAAGCTACGTCGTTACGATAACTAGTTTTATGGCTGTGCGAATTTTTCGTTGCTCCAGAATCAATAAACGAGTGCTCCAGTTTCAATAAACGAATTACTTTTTAACCCTTAATGCTAAGCCGCAAACTTACATATATAATAATATATCAATAATAATTTTACAATTTTGTAGTATAACAGCTATAGGTCTTCTAGTTGTTCTTAATAAAAACCGTAGGTATTAAGGACATTGTAATCCAAAATATTTTTGGACAGGAAATATAGATGATAATATCATTTAGTCTAAAAAATGGATGCTATTCCACAACAAAAATAAAAAAAATATTCAAGTTATGTAAGCATTTGGCCGCTCTCTCACCTGATGGAAAGTGATCATGCTTACCTAGAAGATACCTTTTCACTCTAGACTTGAAGACTCTTAGATTATACTGTTCGGGTTACAAAGACGCGAGCAGTGGGTTCCACTTCAATACATTTGACACTCGATCGTTTCGACACATTTGGTGGAGGCGTGCTTGTTTAAGCTTGCAGTCGCAAAATCTACTTTAGTTACAAATGTTGTTAATTCGGGGGTTACGCTTCCCTTATATTAACTACTATTCAATAATTTACCTCAGTGTGTGTAAACGGGGCTTAGATTGGGGTATAATCATAGAAAAAATATTAATCAATAAACTTCTTTAAGGGGGAACAGTGCAGTAGCGAGTCTATTTCTTCTCCTTCAGTCGTACGTATTCTGCTGAGCATCGTGATGGTCCTTATCTACAGTCGTGGATTGTCGTTTTGGAGGTGCTTGACCCAGCTGAGGGTTGATTTTGCTGCCGGTGCAGCAATAATTATCACGAGACAAGGCCGAAGAATTTTGATGATTTAAGGGGAGGTTTGAGACCTTTAGTCTCTCCCCCCTCCCCTGAATCCCCCAGTGCTTCCCTGTTTTCTTTGCTACCACTTTCGTTCTCTTTTCCGCGGTCTGAAGCTATACCTTTGGCTAAGTATAGCTATATCGAGATGATATAAGATGGACATATTATAGGGATGGCATTTGCCATCAATCGACCGATTTCTATGTCTCCTTGTCTAATCATGTAAAAACAAACAAATATGTACAAATATAATTATGCTGAGGATATTTATATATGTAGGTACTTGATACCTACCTACTTGATAGACGTCCCTTCGTGATTGTACGTCGTCAATACACATTATCCTTATGTTGCCATAGCGGTTACGAGGCATTAGCTGCAGGCTACCGAGATTATTTATTTCAGCAACATTGGCAGCACATCAATCATACTACCGTGAGGAACGGACGAGGCCTGAGCGTGACAGGTGCCTATATATAGCGGAAATATCGCTAATGTTGCCACTTATCGGCATGACTCCGAAAAACACCCAAATACCAACCCTATAGTGAACAAAATACTAACAGGGTGGTTTTTTACGCGTATTCAGCGATAGTTTACAAAGTTGAGACACGTTCGCAGGGTGGCGGCGAGGGTAACTTTTATGTTAGGTCACCCGACGCGTGAAATATCCATTGATGCCAACTTATGATGGATTTTGTAGATGTTTTGTGCAAAATGTAATCTTTTTATTTATGAATTTTGTTTTGTGTCTAATTCAAATTTAACGCACAGTTTAAATGCCTTAAAGAGTGGTTAGTAAAATAAAAAACGAATATTGAAAAATATTTATTTTGCAGCGTTTAGTGGTTAAAGTTTACAAAAAATTTAAGTAATTCGTTTACGCAAAATAGTTATAATTTTTGTTAATCGCTGATGTTATAATATTAACAGAAATGAATAGGTACTTTAATTGTTAGCTTAGTGTTTTGATTGATATATTTTACCTTTTTGTTGTTCGAGTGTACAATATTGTTACAAAATACAGTCGTATTTTGTAACAATATATATTGTACACTCGAAATATAGAAAACTGTTGATTCGTTATACATTCGTATTAATTTAAAAATATAAAATTATTAAGAACTCTGTACACAGTTAATACAATAAATATTTTTCTATTTTAATGTCTTTAACTGTATTTTTAATCAAAATAATTAAACGCAAGCAAAGCTTAAAAAAACCGACTTCACCGCATTATCTTCGGAATCTTGATCAGATTTAATATATTTAACACGCATTATTGACTATAACTCAAAAACTAGAGATCAGATCTTGATCAAATTTCAATGGGACCACATGAAAAGCACCAGCTTTCAAATAAAAATAGAATCATCAAAATCGGCTCACAACGAAAGAAGTTGTGAGGTAACTTTTGAAGTCGGGTAAACGAGAACATCGTCAAAGTACGCATTATTCGTCATAAAATAGGTATTATTGACGATATTTCAAGAACTACTTACCAGAGCTTGATCAAATTTTAATGGGACCAATTAGAAAGTAACATCTTTCAAACTAAAAAAAATTTTCGAAATCGGCTCACGTGGAGAGAAGTTATGAGGTAATACACATTTAAAAAAAAACAGTCGACTTGAGTACCTCCTCCTCCTTTTTTGGGAAGTCGGTAAAAAGAAGAAATGTTTAGGAGTTTTACCGCGAAAGTGAAAAAATGTGTACTAATGTGTACTAATGGTGGATTATTAACCGTTTATACTTAGTAAATGTACATAAGGGTTGGCAAATCATACAAAGTTGAAAAACGTAGGGTATGACTTGACTATGACAGGACCTTGACCGTTTTACTTGACTTTGATTGTGACTAGGACTTTTAAAATGAAATTTAGTACTAATACACTTGAAATATATTATTACTTGACACTGGCTAAATGCACAAGATTGCGAAGCAAAAAAAAAAAAAAGAAATGTTTGGGTAGGTACGACGCAAAAAAACCTTTTAAGAGATCGGCAAGCTTGAAGCTAGCATAAAAAAACACATATAAGTAAATTCCTCTATATACTATATACATATTATTATAGGCTAGCTGTTTATGACGCTATACGTCATAAACAGCTAGCCTCGGAGAAACCGCGAAATTTCTCTGAATTTACCTAGCTCATAATATGGCTTCTATACTCTGAGCCTACTTCCAAGCAAATAGTATTGGCTTTCCCATTGAATATACCAAGAGCCAGATTTTCAAGTCCTGGTAGAGTTCTTCCGAACTATTATAGAACTGAATGCTCCTCAATCAAATAATTCATACATTTGAACCTTAATCGTTGACTTTAATTGCTGGATTCAGTATTAGACTAGACGATCTCTAGGTAGTACCGACGTACTATTGTATATTCTGTGGTTATCATGTAGTTATGAAGAAGGTACTTATCCTACTAATTTTATAAATCCGAAAGTTTGTGTGTAAGTGTGTATGTTTGTCCGTCTTCACGCTTTAACGGCTAAACGGATTTGGATGAAATTTGGAATGTACATATATTATTTATTTATTTACAAGGAAGACCAACAGCCGAAGCCAATTAATGGTCCTCACGGATAGAAACAATATATTTTACTAATTAACGCAAACATGACATTAACGCATCGTTAAACAAAGAAAAAATAGAAAAGACGTAACAAAATTTCAAAATTGAGTAAGTATACATCCAAATTATACCTTGAATAAACACTTAGGCTACTTTTTAACTTGATAATAGCGGGCGAAGCCGTGGGGCACGGTTAGTATGAAATACTTCCTTCCGTTTTAGTCGCTAATAAGTTTTTTTTTAGGTAGGCGAACTTTTGATCGCTATCTCACCTGATGGTAAGCGATGATGCGTTCGATTATGGAGCTCGTTTGCCTAGAAGTATTCACGCTCGACTTAAAGACTCCTATATTGTATTTGTCAGAAAACTCAGGCTCAAGTACCATTCCTTTGCTGTTGCATAATGAATGTCGAAGCAAAACGCTACGTCCGCATTTGTGGAATGTCTGCCATACAGAGGTGTCGCTTAGCAGTCTGTCTGAGTGGATGTCCGCGATAATCGAATGGGAATGGAGGAATTATATTGTGCAATTCCGTTGCACACTCTGAAATGTATCCAATGTTCACAGACTGGTTACTGATACATAAAATATACGTTGAACACGGTTATTGGCAAAATAAAGTTCAAAGCCTGTATGTTAAATAACAACGAGAAAAAGTTGCCGGCTCTTGCGCTATAACGTTTGATTTTATAGTAAGTGTGAAGTTAAAACTACGACCGTACTTAATAATAATGTAGGCGCCTACTCTCTCCCCCCCCCCCCTCTCCCTTTGGAAGTTGAGCCGTCGTGATCTTTACTCGATTATAAAGTTCAAGTTGAGTGCATTGTTTTCAACATTTAATGCCTAATATTAGAATATAGCATTACTCAATAGATTGAATAATGCTATATTCTAATATTAGGTTTTGTATGATTTTTTATCACTCTCTAGACTACAGATACAGACGAAAACGAAGACTTTGTCCATCTCCATCCGCATGTTCATCTTCATCTCCAGCTTGAGATAGAGATAGCTCTAGGTCTAGTTCCATCTCTATCTCTTTTTAGAACATATATATCTAGGACAAACACTTTCTCCATCTCCATCCTCATTTCTATCTCCACTCAAAATAGAGATAGAGATAACTCTAGCTCTAGCTACGTCTCTATCTATCTAGGACATATATATCTAGGACAAAAACAAGGATAGAGATTCATTTAAAAAATGGTTTTGCATACAAGTAAAATGCTTACAAGCGAGTTTTTGTTGAATTTACTTTTCGCCGTAAGTACACGTTTTGATTTTATGTATAGGTGAACAAATTTGTGTGGCGTGTTAGCATATACATCTATAAAAAATATCCACCCGACCTGGGTGAAGCGTGAGTGTGAAGCCAAAGTGAAAACGTATTTTTCTTTTGGGGTATTTGATTAATTACTAATATTGTTATAATTTCCCATGGACACCCTTTTACTAGGCCCGATTAGGTAGGTACTTATTAAATATTTTCGCACTTAAAACCTACCTCTCTCGAAACATACCTCTCAACCCTCCTCTGCTGAGTATTATAATAAAATAACATTTACCTCCTCTAGTAATACCAAACCTTGATAATGCAAATTGAGGGACTAGCGTGGTGGCGGCGTGACAAAAGCCAGCTTACTCTAGAACAGATTTAATTAAAAAGCAGAGACCAGGTAACATTGTTTTTCTTGAATTTACGAAGGAGTAAGAAAACAAAGTAAGCTATGTGTATTTTCGAACATTTAAATATAGGATGAGTAGAGTAGTTAATAAGGCAGTTTAATAAATAAAATGTGTTATTTTCATATGAAATCAAAAAAAATAGAATTAAATCGATATTGGCTGAAGTGATTCATGACGTCAGTTCACACATTTTTGATGTCAGAAATTCAAGGTCAACTTTTCGTGCCAGCAGGTGGGGTAGTAAATTTACATTGACTGATAGGATTGTGGATGTCGCAGAAAAAACGTTAAAATGGCGTGTTAAAAATTGCTCAAACATGTTCGCATTTTCAAATATATATTTTTTTGTTTTGAAATGTAATGTTTTTGTTGAACTTTATTTTCGGCAATGAATTAACGCAAATAATCGATTAAAAGCATTTAAAAAATTTCATAATAATACTGTACGTTTGTATAAGACTTATTTTGATGATTTAATAAGTTTCGTATTAAAGTAGGTATTTGTTTTAGTAATTATTTATTAGCGAAATCAAAAGTTAAACAAAATACTAGGCGTACATTTTCCAACCTTGATAGAGGTTATATGTTTGTACCGTTTGGGGTAGAAACTTTGGGTCCGTGGGGACCGGGTGCACACGAAATATTTCAATTTTTATCCAAAAGTTTAGTCGAGGCACAGAATGCTGGCTCTTATTTAGCACAGAAAAATTGCATCGCTATTCAACGTGGAAACGTAACCAGTATTCTGAGCACTTTTCCTTTGGCAAGCGATTTACAATTTTTGAGTACTATTTGTTTTAATCCCTTTTTGTAATCTTATCTGAAATACTAGGTAATTTTAGTTTAAAGAAACAAAGGTTATTCGATAATTAATATTGGATAACCTGAGCAATGTTCCTAGGAACCTACGTATTTTTAGACTTAAAAAATATAGTATACACTAGCCGTGCCCCGCGGCTTCGCCCGCGTTAATTAAGTTATAAAGTAGCCTATGTGTTATTCCAGAACCTAAGCAGTCTGCATTCTTGCCTAGAAGAAAATTCTGTTTTAACATATACTGTAATAACCATATCGAATTGAAGCACTCTTCAATTTCGTTATTAAATTTCCATTGGAGTGATTGAATGCAGCCGGGTACAACATTATACGTTGACGTGAATTGGAAAGCCTTTTGTGGTACCGGCCAGCAGCCGGCGGGATGATGTTGTATAAATGGCGCGTTTTGTACTGTCATGCATTACAAAAATGAAATATCACGGTGAACCCAAAAACAGTAAGGGCGTTAAGTTTATGTGGTTACTATATTGTATAGCTTTATTTATGTACAGTGTACCGTGCTGGCTCCTTACATTTTGGAACATCTATTTTGATTCATATTCGCTAATAATTATATTATTATTTGTTGATGTTGTAAGTGTATGTGTACGATTACAATCTTTTTATTTCTCATATATTTTTTCTGTTTTTACTAAATAATTTGAACGGATTTGTATTATCAATGGCATATATATGTGATAATGTTGGCTATATAGCTAAAACCAATATGCCTCTTCAAGCAAAACCTGTACCGTCACAAACCTACTGTTACCAATCGGCATCAATGTTTTATGATGTGTATGTTAACGCATGTTTTGTCAAATTAAATGATATATTAAAAAATTTGCTTGCCACTGACGTGTATGGGTATATGCCTTATTAACATTTTGATTAAATCATTTTAATTGGCATTTATGGCTTGAGCCCTTTACACATTCTGTGAGAATTTGAAGTTATTTGCTTCTTTGGCTTAGCCTCTGACAAACAGACGGAGGGACGGACGGACAAAGTGCTGAACCCAAGTCAACTTAGAGATGTCGCTTCGCTCGATCAATCAAATAAGCCAATGAAGTAAACTATATTGGCTTCATTTTAAAAAGTGACCTTACTGCTTGTTATGTATGTAGTCCCTGCTTCACTAGTCTGGGGTGTTAACAACATTTTCCGTAAACCGTCGGCGGGTGGCCGCTCCGCTTTACTAGATTAATGGCCAAATGTAATTTCTAATATTTCCACATTAATGTACGTACTTGCACACTACATTAAAATAAGCTCCAATGTTGGCGTGTTCAATACTCTTAGATCATTGTTTATATTCTTTCTTTTGTCTTTTTACAGTCTTTTATTTAGGTCGCTTCATTCGCACATGTGCCTTACCAGTTCTAAACTTTAACACGTAGGTACCGAGTTCGATTCCCTTTCGAAGTAGATACTTTCTCAGTACATAGTCATTATATTTCTTTCCAATAAAATATACCTTCTAACAAAGCACGTGTGCTGTGAATGTCTTCGGCATCCATAACATAACGTATTTGATCTTACTTCAGGGTTTTTAGTGTGAAGGTCTTTAAATCAATGAAATCATCGTCTAACTTAGATTTATTCTCATTTACAATAAGAATACCAACAGGGTTAATTAATTTTAACCTTTCATTCCTTATCTGAATTTCAAAGTCAGCAGTTTGAACTTAAATAGAACCAAAGAATAGACCCGGGACATGCACAATTCAACGTATCGATCGAACGCCTTTGTTAGGTTTGTGCAGGCCAAAGGGATTTGGTACGGCTCAGTTGTTAACTAAGGCTTTTGTAATTGAAAACTGTTAGGTGCAAATCAGGTTCTGTTACTATATTTTTTACCAAAAACCGATCGGTAGATTGACTAGCTTTTGGAAGTTATTAATTAGTAGGTAAGTACTAGCAACCCGCCACGGATTGCGCGGGTGCGATTTAGATTTTCAATAAAAAATCTTACATACAAACCTGACTATAATTATGAACACGACAAAAAAAAAGCAGCCAAATCAGTCGAAACATTTTCGAGTTTTTGCGAGACTATATATATCTAGTGTTTCCCGCGGCTTCGCCCGCGTAAATTAAAAAAACATTATTTATCGGATCGAATTGTCAATCTAAGTAAACCAATCTTGACTCCACCTGAACAACAAAACATATGTGACACACAAAAAATAAAATCAAAACCGCTCCAGTCGTTTAGGTAACTCCTGTTGGGTCACATATACACGTACAGAAGAATTATACACATAAAGATAGATTTATTGTTATTATATTTTGTGGCGGTTTCTATCTCAAAAACGACTACACATTTAAATCTGATACTAACTTATATGCTACTAATATATATCTACTACTATCATATATATTTCTGCTATGGTTATATGCTGTTCATGAATATAAAATCATTTACTAATAGGAAAAATAAGCTATTCAGCTCATTTTTTTTTCTATATTAAGCAAATATTTAGGCGCGAGGTCTCAACTCGGAGCGAACGACTAATTGTCAAGATACGAATGCCCTGCGGTTTTTAAATTTAATACAGAATCGAAGAGCGGAGGTGCAGGATTTATTTACTCCCCGCGGCAGAACTTGTTTGTATCGAGTAAATAACAAACCGATCATGTTATTTTGTATCATAGTATTTTCCATAAATACAACATCTACGTACGATCTCTTGATAAAAACATTTTACCCTTCATTTTAGAAATAGACTTTATTTCTTATTACAACAACAATATTACATTACGTGGAAATCTTTAGTCGCAAGAAAGGGATCTAGTTTTCAATATGAAATCGATGAAAGTTAAATAGTAATACGGGTAGATACAGGATGCTGAAATTTTGTATATGATTGAAAGATTAACGTCTGTCCGTCCGGTTTCGATAAAACGAACACTTTAATTTATCAGGAAATATCTAAAGCCCTTGCTTAAACCCGAAAATGGCATTTGAAATAAGCTTCTTCCCCACTGCTCAATTATATACATACTAGCTGCGCCCCGCGGTTTCACCCGCGTTGATAATGATGAAAAGTGATGATGATGATGAAAAATAGATGTTGGCCGATTCTCATAGATACCGGATAAGCACAAAAAATTTCATCAAAATCGGTCAAGCCGTTTCGGAGGAGTATGGCAACGAAAACTGTGACACGAGAATTTTATATATAAGATTAGAGAAACAAGGAAAGAAAAAGTTAAAAATAGGTAGGTATACAAAGAAGGCAGTGTTTTGCTAAGCTAGAAATAATAATCAATAAGGTTTTTTTATTATTTTTTATAACAATTGCTCATTTATAACTGTTTTATATTGTTTTTAATTCAAAGAGCAACAATACTCAAGTTTAAAATATTGTAGAATCCCGCTTGTTTAAAATACATTTCATACTATTTCATGTTAGTCACCATCAATCAATCTCACCATGACACGCAGCCGAGCAGCCCCGGGCTGCTCGGCTGGAGTGATTGCTGAAAACAAACATCTGTTACTTTAGTAAAACAATGTTGACTCACATGAGTCAAAGAGAACATTTTTTTTAATAAGATTAGCGTGCGTTTTGCCGCTTTTTCTTCTATCGGTAAGTGATTTAGGGGAAAATAATGTGAAATAACGAATGGGAACATTTAAAAATTTCACACGTACAGGGTGGACCATACAGTGGAATCCAAAAAAGAAAAATGAATGTCTCACTCCCGGGGCTATCTGAAAATTCATAGATTTTTTGTAGTTTCCGAGTGATATTTTTTTAAAATTTATTTCAGAATTTTCAGGCAGTACTGTAAAATATTTTTGCAACTTTTAATGATGTAATTTTTTTGTGATATGGTCCTACTTAATTGTTCTATCTGGCATAAAATAATGAAAGTTACAATTATTGTTAGAAAATGTCTCTTTGGTTTCATGAAAAGTAATCATAATAAGTACTTAATAGGGCTTGGAAATATGGCCAAGAAAGTAGGTTATTTGTTTAAATAAAATATTAAAAATATTGCCTTATTTCTTTTTAAATATTTAGAGGCCGGCCGTCTAATTAACGCTTGACATGTTTAAATAATAATGGAATATACGAAAACATGCACCATCGCCTCGTTTAGGTAAATAGCTCATCAATTAATAAATTGAATTGAATCAAAACTTGCTACGCCGTAGCGCTAGTGTACGTTCGTAGCTCGCAGCTACGACGGAAAATTGCATTTCACGGTTCGCAAGCCAAAAGGGCGGCGTAGCGAACTCGTAGCCAAGCTACAAGTATTTTGCCTACGTTTTAATATACTAGCATAACAGTTTTAATTATTGGATACTTTAATAAAATAATTGATGACTCAGAAATGTTTATACTAATTTTATTAATCCGATTACAATCTAAAACAAGACATCAGATGTTATGTATTGTAAAAATGATACGGAAGAGTTGAAATGTTAGCATTTGTGTCGGATACCTACGTAACATTATATCTTTTAAGTATATGCTGTATTTGCGAATCGGCAAATAGACTCATTAGCTGAGGGTCTTATTGTTGCCAATGTGTTATTTGTGATATAATTTTTTACAAATTTATTGCGAAAACATGCATGCTTCAAATTTTTCTTTTCACAACTTAAATTTTTATTACATGCTTTCTAAGCTCTTATTAAAACATAGAACACTCGCACAAAACAGCAAGTAACAGATTTTAATACTCTGCTATTCTAAAGTCAGATATAGGTGAGATAGTGGTCAAATACTTGACTAACGAGCATAAATAAATAAATAAACGCTTTCTCACTCACAGCCCTACACTAAGTTCGATGACTTATGTTGTGGTTTCCAGAAACATTCACATCACACACACAATCACAACCAGAACCAGAAACACAAACTTTCCTTGGGGAGAAAATTTGTGTTCCCGACGGGAATCGAACCCGATTATATTACTTAGATTAATATACTTAGAAGGTTATCGCCCATTCAACTAAGCCAACGGGTAGTGCAAAAAGGTATGTACATATTATAAGATCGTAAAATATATAAATATCTAGACTCAAATGTATCCAAAGTTATCCTGAACCAGCCTTTAAGGTAAACGCACAGAAGACCTAGTGCATTTTTATAAAATCCTTATATATATTAACCACTAAATTGTTTCACAAAATTCATTATCCTTTAAGGCGGCTCCTCTGAAACTCATTTACCTGTAATCCTCGTGTAATGCCTTTACGTTTCATATTTGGTTAAGCCAATCTCATGTTATTATGCCCGATTACGCTCCGCAGCGGTTTTTAAATTAAAATGTTCCTTGAGACACATCCCTCCTTTCTCATCACAGGTATAATCAAGGTAGATAAGTGGATTCGTGAAATTAAGCTTTCAGCTCGTTTTCTACTGGAAATCGGTTTTTAAGACCAGATTTCGTTTTAACTGGAACAGTTTTAGCAATGAATTATTCGTATAATTTTTGGACAGGAATGGAAATATAGCTGTCAGTTGCGTGGCAAACGACATGCATGACATTTGCAGCGCATAAGTTTATCCGTGAACAGGCTACATACTGATAGACAGATACTCTCTGGAGGTATAATATTAATGATAGTTTTTCTATTAAAAGATCAATGATTATGTTAATGATAAGGTTACATGGAGGCAAACTGCACAAGTGCTCTCTGACAATAGTAAAATAAAGATAAACCTAGGTTAAGATAATTTATGTACCAGTAATGCCACCGAGTTTCTTGCCAGGTAGCTACTTCTAGATATGGCTTCAAATTTCTAAATCTGATAAAGTCATTTACTTTCATGAGTGCCTCCATGGCCCATGTGAATAAACGATTTTCAATCTTAAATGTGAATCGTATTTGTTCTAGAATCACACTATTATAAAGGCAAAAATGTATGTGTGTTACTTCTTCGCGCTCAAACAGCTGAAATAATTTTGCTATTTGGTATGGAGGTAGCTGAGACCCTGGATTAACATATAGGCTACTTTTTATCTCGGAATTCCTTCGGGTCCGGGACTTACACGGGTAAAACCGCGGGGCGCAATTAGTGTATAATAATCCAAATAAATTTGGCTAAACGTAATAGCGTTTTTATGTAAGGAGGGGTAACACTGCCCATTTGCAGTTAGCTTGATCGCTTGAGTAACTTATAAGCTAGTTGCTGTACAGATGTATATAAGTAAACATTTTCATATAAAATCTAAGATTCTTCTTTTGTTAATTAAGGCGACTTTTACAGCTGTAGGGTAAATATCATCTAGTTAATCTTACTAGTTGACACACGGATGTACTCACAAATTTCGATAACATGCATCGTATCATTAACTGCAAATAATAATAATGTTCGAAATTCCAACTTGTTTACTCAAATCAAATCAAATCAAATCAAAATCGTTTATTCACATGGGCCCCAAAGAGGCACTCATAACAGTTAATGATTCTACTATTGTGTAATACCCGAACCGTCCAGTCCCGGAATGTGCATTTGTGGATTCAAATAACTATATGCTATATGAATGAATAAATCAGTAAATCATCGTTTACTAGCCATATATCTGTCTTTTTTTGGACTTTTACCTATTTTGATATGCCAGCCCCATCATACCCTAATCTTTGTCTTCATCATAGTAAAATTATATTGTAAGTGCCACATCAGCTGATGGATGTTAAAAAAGGAAAGGTAAGTCATGCGTTTACAAAAAAAAAAAACCACTTCAGATAATAAACCATTACAAGATAAAAAAATACCTAATTATAAATAAAATGTGAATATTTTGCCGTAAAAGTGAAAAATGGCGTTATTGATTTTGTATAATTTTCCAAAACCTGTGATTACACATTCACACGTTTACTTAATAAAGTAAACGTGCATAAGCGTGGGCAAATCATACAAAGTTGAAAAACGTGATTTTTGCCTTCCTCCTAAACTTCAATAGAAGTTCTAGTAAAGTTTCTACCACTTTACTAGGGCATGACTTGACTATGACTGGACCTTGACTCTTTTACTTGACTTTTACTTGTGACTAGGATTTTTAATATGAAATACACTTGAAATATATTATTATTTGAAACTGACTAAAGGCACATGATAGCAAAACCAAAACAAAAAAGAATATGAAAATGGTATTGATTTTAATACATTTTGCTGACATATATTTAGAATGTGAAAACTGACGACTTAAATCCCATACTCAAGACATAATAAAAATTAAGATATATCTAATACCTTTGAACGAGCAATTCTTGTATATAAATATATACTTATATATATATATATATACTAGCGATCTGCCCCGGCTTCGCCCGGGTGTGATAAATGAAGAACCGCTCAACCGATTTTGTGCAAACTTCATACAAACCATTTACTAAATAGTCCGAACAAAGCCTAAACATTTGATTTGATTTGGATGGAACTTTGAAATTTAGTATGCAGAGGGTTTCGGGGGCGATAAATCGATCTAGCTAGGTTTCATTTTTAGAAAACGTCGTTTTAACAGAGCAAAGCTCGGTCATCCAGGTACTTAAGTATGATACTAGGCTTTCAGTTAATACAAAAATGTAGAGTTACACAGTTTCATACACATAAACTCGTCAATTATTTTGTGTAGAATGCAATAGACAATTTTTTTATATAATTTCAGTGATCAATGAAACTTTCTAGTTTCATTGAAGTGAATTGTAAGTTAATTAATCTACTTTACTTAACTCAAATGGATATTTATTTATTTAATCATATATATTAAAATTAAACTTAAAATTAAAAGTACAACAAGGGAATTTTACGATATGCATGACAATTTCGGCGTGCCTATAATTTCCCAAATGTACTCAAAAAACAAGAACTAATAAAATAATGAAAATAGAAATAGAAGGAAATCCTAAAATTACTAACAATACAATAACTTTGCAAATTCACTTAGGGTCAAATGTACTTTGTGATTGCGACATATATCTCAAAATGTTGAGCTTAAATACTGAAAGAGAATTGCTGAAAATATTAAGGTCGCTGATTTGATTGTTGAAACTATTATATTCATTTACGATACGTGAAGTGGGATTTTGTAAACCCATATTAGTACGGTAAGCTGGGGTATGGAAAAAAATCTTTATCGGATATTATTTTGATATAGTCTTAGATCTATCTCTCTTTTGAGATAAATATAACTTTATAATTTAACATTAGAGGTGTCGCGGAGGCGTTAAGACGAGGAACAAGTGTACCTCTTTGATAATGCTTTTAGAAGTTTGTTAGGCTTTGAGCACGTAGTCAGTATTCTCTCACGCATGCCTTTGTTAGGAGCTTTAATTAAATACTGTTCGTTATTCCATTTTAATAAAATTCCGTGTTAGAAGAGTTTCCTTGAAAAAGTTAACACAGTAAAAGAGAATGTTGATTTATTAATAAAGAACTTAATTGGGTTGAATCCAATACTGCTGCATAATCCAACAGTATTGGATTCAACCAATGTAAACCAATTAAGTTCTTCCAAGGAATGGCAGTGAGCTGACAAAATTGTTTCGAATAAGGGTTTAACCGTTAAGAAATTGAATAATGAACTGAAACGGTAAAAAAATAGTTTTTTTTGGAATTACTGACTACTAGCATATTATCTACTATGTAGTATACTAAATGGCTTAGGATACATTGAAACAATTAATAAACGCAAGCAAAAAAAACTGAGAACATCGTCAATGTAGTCCACAGAATACGCATTATTGATGATAAATCAAAAACTACTAGTCAGATCTTGATCAAATTTAAATGGGACCAATTAGAAAGCAACATCTGTAAACAAAAAAAAATCGAAATCGGTTCACGTGGAAAGAAGTTATGAGGTAACACACATAAAAAAAATACATTCGACATGAGTACCTCTTCCTTTTTTGTGAAGTCGGTAAAAAAGTAGTATTTGTTTATACAAATACTATTTGAAATATACATATTTTATACCTAGAAATTATTTTCTAGGTATAAAATATGTATATTTCAAATTTCATCCAAATCCGTTCATCTTGGAGAGAAAACAAACATATAATAATAGTATGATTTTAGGAAAGGTAATTTGGATTTGATATCCGTCTCAAAGGTATTTGTAGATATTTTATTTTGTTTTTATGTTTATCACATTATTGCCATATTTTTTTTGTTAAAAGGTATATTTTATGGCACCTAGGCATTTGAAATTGCTATCGGTTTATTTATGACAACAATGCTGTATTAACTATAAATACTCAAACATTGTAGCGATGCGAAACCGGAAACCAGTTGATCTAATGACATCAAACACATCGAATGTAACGTGCGTCGTTCGTTTCACCTAACAACATAAAGGGACCGGAATTTATGATTTATTGACTTAATTTATCAAAGATTATCTTGTTTTAGGAGCTGATTTTGTTACGTTCGAACGATTCAATTGCTTTTTACCGACTTCCCAAAAAAGGAGTAGGTCTCAAGTCGATTGTATTTTTTTTTGTTTATTTAAATATTAGATTTCCAAATAAATTTATATAATTTAGCGGACGGAAGATGAAAGATCATCTTCCGTCTGTTCGTCGTCGGTCGGCCCAGTTGTAACTTCTTAGCTAAATAAACTCTTTCACACACAGCCTCACACTAAATTCAATGACTTGTGTCGTGGGTGCCGGAAACATTCACATCACACTCACACCTAGAACCAGAAACACATTTTTTTTTACAATGTTATAAACATCGTCACATGCTTTGATACTTACTCTCATATCAAGTTTCTATAAATAAAACTCTATCAAGATAAATTAGAAAGGTATTCTATCGGCATTATCTTCGTTTCGATGTATGACAAATTGGGGAAATATAAATGCACAAACAAATGGCATTGCGATTAATGAAAAACATTGGCATTTTTTTATAACTCATACATAATATCAGTGTTCCAAACATAAAGTATAACGCTTGTAGGGTAGTCTTAACCAGGGATTAGGAAAATATCCATTTTCTAAGTCGTGATGGCGTCATCGCCCTAAACCCGCATTTTAATCTGGGGTTGTGGTTTCAATTCCTACTTTCAGCTTGAGCTTCGGATTAAGGTAACAATGTGATGAAAATCATATGTACAGCATGTTTTCATGGTCGCCTGGCTTTCTAACCTGTACCGAAATACAGTAATCTCCACTCTAAAACATCTGCCGCATTCATTGCATAAAAATATGTTCCGATATAGAAAGTTTTTTTTTATCTGTGATAGGTAAACATTTGATCACTATCTCACCTGATGATAAGTGGCGATTCGGTCAACGATGGAGCATGCTTGCCTAGGCAATATTATATAGCTATAATTTTCTAGAAAATAATTATTCACTCTCGACTTGAAGACTTCAAGATTATACTCTGATCTGAATCTGGGAACACAGATTCTGGCAAGGATTTCCACTCCTTTGCAGTGTACATTATGAATGTGGAAGCAAAATGCTCATGCGCATTTGAGTAATATTCACCATATGTCAGAGTCGCAATCTTATATGATGGAATAGGGATGGAGGAATTAGATCGTGTAATTCCATAGCACACTCTCCGAAAGGTATCCGATAAAATACCGAGAGACTCGCTATTTTATCGCTCTGAAGCCTAAGATCTGTCAGCTGGTCGACCGCTAGAGCTAGCTAAAGATAAAAAAGAATAAACATTCTGAATTAATAATGATCCTGAAATCAGAATTGCTAGTAAGTCCATGTGACAAGCAAAAAGGTGTATAATCTAATATATAAAATTCTCGTGTCACAGTTTTCGTTGCCATACTCCTCCGAAACGGCTTGACCGATTTTGATGACATTTTTTGTGCTTATCCGGTATCTATGAGAATCGGCCAACATCTATTTTTCATCATCATCATCATCATCATCACTTTTCATCATTATCAACGCGGGTGAAACCGCGGGGCGCAGCTAGTCTAATATATAAAATTCTCGTGTCACAGTTTTCGTTGCTATACTCCTCCGAAACGGCTTGACCGATTTTGATGACATTTTTTGTGCTTATCCGGTATCTACGAGAATCGGCCAACATCTATTTTTCATCATCATCATCATCATCACTTTTCATCATTATCAACGCGGGTGAAACCGCGGGGCGCAGCTAGTAATATCTAATATCTGCATTTGATATAAAAACTGTAGTGTGGAAAGCAAATATGAACATAAATAAATCTTCAGCGCCTAGTAAAGTCAATTACGTAGGTTACCTAGTAGATGAACCTGTGTATAGTTAGTGGCAGAATTTTCCCTGTCAAGAGCTGTTTTACCCGAGCGCGGTGAGTAGCGACAGACTACAGTCCGTAGCTCAGCGACCTACATACTCCATGCAACAGAAATTGTCAAACTTTCACGCTAATAATTCAAAGTCATGCGATAAATTGTAGCTGAGATGAAAGTTTGCGTTACGATCAGTAGACTTTATTAACTTCCCTGACCTATGAATCATTATTTATAATAATTGAACTGTAATCATTATCAGTCAAACGATTTTGGTACTCGTTAAGGATGGTTCAGTTCAGCCGATCTAAAAATAAACCCATACAAAATCTTATTCCCGATATGGACGCACGAGTAAGTGAAGGATCTATTTCCTCTATCACCTAAGAAAAGATACAAGAACAGACTGCTTTTGTAGCTATTTAATAGAGCACCAACCTTACTTCATCACCATAAAACCAAGATAAGGTACTCTGTCATGAGTGTATGCCTGAAGGAAGATCAAGCTAATATTATAAACCCGAAATTTTGTTTGTATATGAATTTATAGGGTGGTCTTGGTTTCAAATCCTACGACGCCGACGCGACGAAGACTCTTTTTTCTACCCTCTGAGTACCGTAATACAGTTTAACACCTATCAACAGCTAATATAAGTATTGCTATTATGTATAATATGACTACTCTCATCAAGTCTTATGTATCTATGCTTTTTATAATAAAACGTGAGGCCTTATAGGATCTAGTATGTTAAACCATAATACCAACCAAAGCTAAAAGTTGCTAGGTTTAAGGAATAAATTTCGAACTTAATTTTCGGGTAATTTGAGAACCGTGCATAAAAGATAGATCTCATCAGTGTACCCACACTTATGTTTACTTTTTTTTAAATGCACAACTAGCCGTGTTCCGCGGCTTCGCTCGATATTATCAAGTTAAATAGTAGCCTATGTGTTAATCCTAGGTATCATCTATTTACAATTCAAATTTCATACAAATCCGTTTAACCGTTAAAGCGTGAAGAGAGAACAAACATACTTACACACAAACTTTCGGATTTATAATATTAGTAGGATTTCATTTTCGTATCTGCAGAACAAAAAATTTGAGTATCACTGCTGGTACGTCATTACTTAATTACGCGCCGTTCGTCTAGGTTGCATTGTTTTCTACGTTCTTATGTTGCGCTCGTTACATTGAATGTAAGTGGGCTATGAACTCTTAGCCCACTTACGTTCAATATAACGATCAGGCTTATTTATTACTAGTTTAAAGTTAGCAGTACATTTTTTCTGGAAAAAATCATTAACTTACGTCTTGAGTGCCGACGGAATATAGAACAGATATCTGCTAACTTTAAACTAGTAATAAATAAGCCTGATCGTTACATTGAATGTAAGTGGGCTATGAACTCTTAGCCCACTTACATTCAATGTAACGATCATGCTTATTTATTACTAGTTTAAAGTTAGCAGTATATTTTTTCTGGAAAAAATCATTAACTTACTTGAGTGCCCACGGAATATAGATCAGAGCTACATTAAATTTTTCAAAAAAGGAGGTTCTCAATTCGACTGTAAGTTATTTTTGTATATTTGTTATGAGATATCTCCGCCAATTATGAATAGATTTTGATGTTTTTTTGTTATTTGGTAGAGTATACTTCAGAGGCGGTCCCATATTTTTTTTATCAAAATAGGTCAAGACAAAACCGAAATATATAAGCGATGAAGTCGGTTTTTTTAAGCTTTGCTTAAGTTTCAATTATCACATCTCCGTTAACTGATAAAAATTGGTTTTGCGTGAAAACCATACCAATTTTTTTTATCATATAGTGTCAGAAAATTAATGATATAAGAGTTTCAAAAGACTTTAATTGTAATAAATAAAAAAAAAGAAAGTTTTTACTTGTAATTTTTCTGAATTCCATTAAATAATAAAACCTTAATTTTTATTTTTACTGAATACGATTAGTTCTTAGAAGTTTGAAAAAAAATACATAGCGTCTTAGTTCTCAGGGTAACGAGGCACGTAGGTGTGAGTAGGTAGAGTTTTATAATTCATACTTAAAAAATGTTGGATGGTACTACAAACGTCAATATGCAGGCTTAGGCATAACAATAACGTACCATCAGATGAACTTCCCTATAAAATACAGCAACATTTTACAGTGTAAAGCAAACGTAGATAAAACCCATTGCTATTACATTAATGGAGGATATATTTGAGAATAATAAAAGCAGCACGTACTTCTGCCAATAAATAGTTAACCAGTCTATGAATGTAATTTTATTCGTCGAAAAATTTCATGGATTAGCTCGATAAATGTTTTGGGTAACTATTATATCTAGCAATATCTCAAATAATAGCAAAGGAACAAGTATTTGTTTAACTGAATGCTGAATGGATGTCATAATTTAGTGTAGAAATTGTTTAGTTATAAAGGATGATATAAAGGATTCTATCTCTTTTGAATGCTATGAACACATCGAGTTCACTAATGTAAATAATATACCATATAAATTATCATTCAGATTCAGAGTAGTCGTTTTTTTTTAAGTCGGTTGATGAAAATATTATTCACAGCATACCAGGTCCTTTGTGGTAAATTAACGACATTGAGAAGCTCTCTCAGATATTATTTACGATGTTAATTTTGCAATCGGCTCTTGATTGATAGCTCCGAAGATGAAAGAGCTGTGGCTCCCAAAGGCCGTCTAGTTAAAACTTCCTCCAATAAAACGAAGGCATCATTATACCTTCTTTACCGTCTATCGTCTCGGATTCTCGATAGCATTGAGCTTTGATTACTAGTTTTCTAGTTAGGGTAAATATCTCGTGAAAATGTTCTTGGATAAAAAATATTAAAGCTTCGGCTATTCTATGTATACAGTTAAGACCGTAAATATATATTCTATACTATTCGCATAAAATTTGGTACATGTAGGTACCTACTGTAGATTTTGATTTTTTAGAGTATGTTTTTATGGAGATTTCTCATAAACAAAATTAAATACAATTTTCTCCTTTGTCGTGTTGATGCATCATCTAAAATGTCGTCAAACTATCTTTTATTTTTTATTCAGATGTCCTAAGCTGCTTCATTTTTTTAGCCCAGTACTCTGCAACCGCGACATCAAGAGGGATAGTAATAATTATTGATAGTATTAAGTAAGTGAATTATTTGCTTTCGAAATTTATATGGGTTCCCACAGAATGTCAACTTTTCCGTCGAGGACGAGTTTATTAAAATTTACTCCCCCGTATAGTATATATAACACTATACAGGTGGGTAAAATATATAAAAGCCTTGGAAATAAACAAATTTGAAATGATATACCAATTATTTTCTTCCAGTTTTTTTATTAAATACTGTAATGAACATATCATTAGCCCTGTATCTATATTCGATGCTAGTATGCCTATAAGTTAGTTCCTATGCAGTACGTAGTTATGTAGTTATGTAGGTACGTTTGTTAGAGACAGATAAGGAGATGCATAGCAAGTGTAGATTGATAGATAATTCTATATACATTGATTATCCATATTACCTAAATGTGGACACTGAATGTATGATGAAGAGTATAGAACACCTTAGGATCCAATTACAAAGCTAAAATTATGATGACTAAAACAGCTAACCGTTGACCAAATGACTATTATATATGGTTTTTTATTATATAAACATCAATTGTAGAGTGAAAAATGTCTGAATATAAAATAAAATGTTATTACTTAGTCAATCAATTTAATTATTTACACGCCTTCATAGCCAAAATACGGACAAAAACTGTTTTTATTATTAAATATATTGTTAACTAATATATCTCTATTTTTTGCAAATAAATTATCTGAATCTGATGCCCGAAGGCTTCTAAAGGTTACAAACCTGAGTGTATCGTAGACTGCATTGAACAACTGTCTGTCAAGAAAGTCTAGATGCTACAAACATAAGTAAATACAAAAAAGTTATATGTATGTTTGTGTTTGAAATTCTTTGACCAAAGATTGCCGAAGTTTCGGTGCGGAATCTTTTTTGACGTACTGTTTCATTTGTTGTTTGTCAAAGTCGATGATGAAGCAAATTTAATTACCGTCTTTGTTTTGCTGTACTAGACAAAAGCACAGTTCACATGTACTATTTGCACAGAAGTGTTTCTATAAGGAACAGAAGCTAACATTTTTCAAGGTTTTTTTTATGTTCGATAGGCAAGCATTTGACCACTATCTCACCTGATGGAAAGTGAATATGCGGATAAAGTATATCTTCTGGATACATATTTTCTAGATACAAATTTATTATTAAAGTTTAGCCAGACTTTCCTGAGCGTTATTAAATAGCGCCAACTAGATTATAATTTAGTTTATCTGTCTACTGAATTTAGATTTACAAAATTATATTGTCGTTTATTTGGTTTGGCGTCTACTACATCCGTTGCGAAATTGCGTTCCTTTCCTTCAATCTATTTCTTGATATCTCGGGATCGTTTAATGTTTAGAATTTGTATTTGTTTTCATTATATTCCGTACTAGCCGTGACCCGCGGCTTAGTCCGCTATTATAAAGTTAAAAAGTAGCCTATGTGTTAATCCTAGGTATAATCTATGTACATTCCAAATTTCATCGAAATCCGTTCAGTCGTTAAAGCGTGAAGAGGGAACAAACATACTTGCAAACTTAAACACAAACTTTCGGATTTATAATATTAGTAGGATGTTAAAGTTACCAAACTCTTTATTTCGGGTTGTACTATAATATTATAGAACCGAAAGTTTATGTGTAGGTAAGTGTGTAGCAAAGTATGTTGTTCCCTCCTGACGCTGCGCGCTGTAGTTGAACGGATTTGGATAAAATTTGGGATGTACATTTCTTGTGCCTAGGATTAACACATGGCTACTTTTCAACTTGATCAACGCGAGTGAAGCCGCGGATCACGGCTAGTTAATTTTATATTTGGATTAGGTAGTACCGACTATTTATCTGCAAATAATTAATTTGTTCGATATAACATAATATCTAATACCTTTAAACAAGCAATTCTCTTTATTATTTATATATATATAATATAATAAATAAATATAACCAGGTACTTTGCCAATGATATGCCCCCCACCTTTACGATAAAAATGTATTTATATAAAATGTTGAATTGAATATTATAACAAGCACTCATAAAATGTACTAAAAGTGAAACAAATGTTTAACATCGATTTGTCTTTATTAAACTTTTAAATTAATTAACTTATACCTACCACGTGATAAAGATTCAATATGTACAAAATACGTTTAATACATTACTTAAACACTCATAACGTGTAGTAAAATAGTTTAGATTTCAATAAATAATTACTTAAATAAATTAAATAAATTATAGTGTGAGAATTAGGCACTGCGCTTTAAAATTCATATCACAATCATGGCCTATTCACAAGTAGATATATCTCGATTATAGATCAATATAATCATTATTTCTAATAAGCGTCTCCGTTCTTATAACAATTTTATTATTATCAAAATAAACATAACATTAATTTTAGATGGAAATCATTACGAAGAGACGGAAAAATATATTTATACATTAAAGGGTCCTTAACAACGCTACGTTGCCGTACAAAGACTGTTGGGAACCCACAACACCTATTTTCTGCTTGTATTGATAACAGAATTTGGAACACGGTTTTTAGCTTTTACTGAGAATCACATTGACAGTGGGAGCTTAAGCTGCTTTTACATCTGGAGGTATCGTTGAAAGTAGTATATACGTACTTACATATGTACACATCTCTGTATTACTTTACTTTGTTATCTGTTTGATGAGGTGTTCTATTGTCCGTGTTCTCTTTATATTCATGACATTGCACGAAATTATTTTCACAGTTAGAATAAAAAAATCAATTATGAACCTATAGCAACTATAATTCTAAAATATAGACCAAAAATTGTACAAATAATTAAATAAATATAAGAATTTAAATAAATTTAAGAAAAAAGAGAATAAAACAAATGTTGTAAACCACTTGCCGAAGGAAAAGTGCCCAGAATACTGGCTGCGTTTCCATATTGAATAGCAATGCAAATTATTTGTGCTAAATAAGAGCCAGCATTCTGGTCACTCTGGTTCTGGTTCAATAATTTAAAAATTTCGTGTAAACCCGGTTGGAATATTTACGCCGTTTGAGGTTTTCCACTTTGTTTGCAGCCCCGCCAGCTTGAACACTAGTCTCTGGAAGATTTAAACTTTGAAACATTTTTTTCATGAATTTTCATTTTTTTTACAATTAGGTACTTACAACTATGTAATTGCACGATGCTGCAATGTCGTATAACTTTTTTGGGAAAAAAATATTTACATCTCGATATGTACTCATACGTGCATCAAATAAAAATGCTACATGAATAAAATATTTGTTGGCAAATATGTTCCGCAATTGGCAACGTTTATTTGTTATTAAATAATTTAAAATAAATAAAAGTTTTACAAAAGAATTAAAAAGGTCTACGAATGTTTTGGCACATAGTTATAAAAATATAATCATCACCTACTTTATATCAATAATTGGAAGTTCTATAGTATGGAAGGAAGACTATGATATCGAGTAGCTATTTACATTACAGATTACGTGAGATCAAAAAACTAATTATTAATATAAAACATTATCTAGAAATAATCAACAATTTATTGTGTTTTCAGTTTACTACATAGGTGCGAAAAACTTTTAAGACAATGACACTATTGTTATATTACATATATTGTATATACTCTCGGAAATATTTACATTACAAAAATATAAAGTTTTTAATATTCAGAATGATAGTAAAAATATGGCTGACGAGGAGTCTAAATAAAGTAGGTAGTACTTATTAATAATTAAGTTTATTTTTTTACAAATAAGAAGATAGCTAATTTATAAATATTGGGTCTGATTAGATACTACTATAATTCGTATTTTAAGATAATAATATCAATTTAATTTCACAGATAGAAACGTATTAAAATTAAATAAATCTCGGGTCTTTGAAATTAATTACCATAACAATAATTCATAATCCCTTTTACGCAGCAATCTCTCTTTCCTTTGGCAACATTGATTAAAAAAACAACATTTTAAAACATGATATGTACAATACATTATTTACTGTTTTCGTAAATCTAAATAAAACGTCAATAATAAGGAAAGGATAATTTTGTCGCTTCAGGCAGGGCTTGAGTAGCTTAGCGGTTAGAGCAATAGGGCAAGACCCCCTATGGCCGCGGGTTCAAACCCCGCCTCAAGAGATTATGTTTCTTTTCTAAATTTATCAATATAAGACGTATTCTATTGAATAGGTAAGACTCAAAAACCGATTTTTCGTTGATTAAAAAATTAGAACCGAAGTAAACTTGCACAATAAGAGTATCGAAATAAAGGTTTATAGTCGACGATAGTGGTCGATGAGCAAGCTACATAGTTAATGAAATGGAATAAATTAACTGTTGATGTTGAATTTGAGGCTTCGAGTGCTCGGGTGAGAGGATTTGTTCGCGAGGAGACGCTCGGCCGCTTCGTTGATGTCGCTGGTAGAGTACCGGCTCCTTTTCATGATGGTGATTTTAGTTTCCTTATCTAAAAGGCTCTGCGTCTCCGGCTGCACGTTAAGATCTCTGGCACTGCCGCTGAGGCTCCGTGTCGGTTCGAAGCGTTCACTGCTTGTGCTGGAAGGAGTTTGGCTTCCATTCTCCGACTCAACAATTTGTTCCAGGACGCTTGGCCGACGCCCTCGAGTATCGTAATAGTCAACGGTGGGCACGGGCACAGGGGTGAGGTTGGCCATCGGATCCAGGCCTAGTAGAAGCATCACGGTAGCGGGATGCTCCATGATATACTGCGTGACGCAGTGAAGGAATGGTTCAGTTTGTGTACTTCGATGCAACTTTGGGCGCTCGGGTGTGATTGGTCGCTCGTTCTGTTAGAGAAAAATTGCGAATCATTAGGATCTTTACATGCTGGAATGGTTCTGTATATTAGCTTTAAAGTTATGTAATGCATCTAACGACAAATGGCCCATCCATTAAGAAGACATCGTATACATAGACGCAGGTTTACAGACGCACAAAGTAACTTTCAATATACGATATTTAGATCAGGGCAAAGGATACGGTCTATTGTGGATTAAAAACACAAGCGTAGTACAAGATGTAGTGTCAAATATTGAGAAAATGATACTTAGATAGTATGGACATGTAAAGAGGATGAACGAAAATAGATTGAAGAAGCAGATTTATAAGGTGAGTGTGGATGGACTAGTCAGTAAGGGCCAATCTAAGCAAATATATCTCGACCAAATCAAAAATGTTTCAAGAAAAGGCCACGGCAAAAGTATACACAACCAACCAGCGTGTAAGAAAAGACTAATGAATGTAGAAGAAGTGAAAGAGGTGTATCAGGATCGTAGCAGGTGGAGAGATGTGGTCTCTACTATGTAGAAATTGGGCTTTTAAACTTGATACCAGGGAAATAAGTGGCGAGTGGTTCAACTGCAGTTTAAGGTTACGGTTAACTCTCCAGGATAGGTAAGGTATTGTTTATATACCTGATCCCAACAGAAGACATCCGGTGGATGGCTGCAACTTCTAGCGAGTTGGTTGGGCGGCTGGTTCCACTGCAGATTAGGGTTGGAATGTGCTGAGTGCCAGACGCTTGGAGCAGTCATCTCTTGTAAGGCTTGGATTGCGTTTCGAACCTGTGGAGTAGAAAAAGAAGTGGGTTTTCGAAGCATTATTTAATAGGTTATTAATGATTCTTTATTTGGCGTTCAATTCTGTGAACGTGACAGTTTTTTTAACGTATTATGTATTTTTTAAAGATAATACAAAATTCGTTTCCAATTTTGAAATCGAAATAAAAGGGATTCAACAAGAGTTTTTTTTACTAAGGGAGAAGACAAGAGAGAAGAGTCTTAACACACCATCGCACTCATCACCTTGAATAACAAGCGCAGCGTAACGCGCTTTTTTTTTAAATTATTTCATGACCATGGATGCATAGTCCTTCAGTCGAAATATTAAACAAATATTAACAATTTCTATTCTTCATAATAAAAGTCTTAGTCACAAGTCACAGTCAAAGTCAAGTAGTCAGTCATAGTCAAGTCATGCCCTAGTAAAGTGGTAGAAACTTTACTAGAACTTCTATTGGAGTTTTGGAGCGAAGGCGAAAATCACGTTTTTCAACTTTGTATTATTTGCCTACACTTATGCACGTTCACTAAGTATCAACGGTTAATAATCCACCATTATTACACATTAACACTAGAAGAATCACAGGTTTTGGAAAATTTTACAAAATCAACAACGCCATTTTTTCACGTTCACGGCAAAACTCCAGCGTAACGCGCTTATTATTTCAGTGTTACCAGGGTTTAAGGGTGGCAATACATCCTTTTTGGCACCAAAGATGATAAAAACAGTAACTAGTAGTTATTAAAGAATCAGTTGATGGTATGAAAAATTAGAAATGTATGATTGTGATTGGGTTATCCGTGCTGGTGATTGACCGATGTGAAAGCTGTGAGTAAACTAAACAATCATAACTATTAATGCTTCAAAAGGCATATTGTTTTCGTGAAAAAGGCGTCTACAGTCAACTGCTAATTTTGTATGTACAGTATACAACACTTTTTCTAAAATTATAATATTATTATTATTAGTTAATTACAATGCCAATTTCATCCATAAGTTAAAAGTGATCGATTCTAAAGTCTCCTTGTGGTACCGAATAAAACTCCAGATCACAAAGTCAATATAAAGCTAACCAATTGAAGTAAAAGGGTTTTTGTAAACATCGCTTTAACTTAATGGTATGGGATCGATAACGTTGCCCGATCCGTAGCAAATTAAGTCTGTTCGATGAATATACAAATTAGGGACCGATTCCGCGAGTTTCATCCCACTAATTGGCTAGAACCATCGTAAATAGGACGCTCAGGTAGTTCCAGCGCTCAACAAACAATTGGAATTTGTACCTCACGGTGAATCAAAATTCAATCGGGGTAGTCAGGAATGCCGGTAAGCACATAATATGCTGCAATGTTTTGATGGGAAAATTAAACGGAATTTTCGGAGAGAATCTCGAACGGTCATTATACAAATATGTGAACTTGTTTCAATCGCAGATTGTCCCATTCTCGAATGGTCTTATTCGCACTGTTCTATTCTCAAACCGTCCCATTCGCAGACTGTCCTATTCTCAAATCGTCCCATTCGCAAAGTGTCTCATGCATATTTAGACAAGGACAGCAGGTTCAATATACATAGTACTAGCTGTGCCCCGCGGCTTCGCCCGTTATTATCAAGCATTAATTATGTACATTCCAAATTTCATCCGAATCAGTTCAGCCGTTAAAACGTGAAGAGGGAACAAACATACTTACACATTTACACACAAACTTTCGGATTTATAAAATTTGTAGGATTTATCTCCCGTGACTGATGCTTGTTCAGAGCCTCATATTCATAAAAAAACATAAAATGTTCTTAAAACCTTCATGAGCTAAAATGTTTTGTAGGACAAAACATTTTAGCATTTTTACTGAAGTTAAATATAACGCGGCAAAATAAGACAAAGCATATAATAATAGTGGTACCCGCAAACATTATTGATGTATTATTAATGTTAGAACAGTTCCACAGAGTATTTTATAGCCCCTTACTTAGCTATACTTCACTTGGCATAGCTAAATACCCTTATGAAACTGACAGAAGCAAACAGTTAATCTAACACCCAGTTGACACAAGCTCATAATCACCCGTTTGCTTTATCGGAATCCCGGATTATGCGTGTAATGAGGACTCGGAAGCATTCTAGTAGAAACACATCCTACAGCAATTACTCATTGTTTATTTATGGAATAGCTAGTTTGTTTAATTTTGCACTGTTTGCCAATTTTCGGGTTAAAATTATTTATTTTTCTCAATAATTTAAACGTAAGCAAAGCTTAAATAATTAAACGCAAGCTAAAGCAAATATGTGCGCATAGAACAAACCATAAATCATGAAATATGAACGGTGTCTGGATATTTACTTCAACGAATACACGTAACGCTTGATTTCACTGTTATAGGCGATAATATAGAGCCAGGTCCAAATATATCATCAATCAAATTAATGATACACAATACCGTAGGCAATCTTCTGTCATTTTTTACAAGCTTTTATTTAGTTTCACCAGTCCCGTTGTCTATCTATATTTGTCATAAAACAATTAAAACAGTCGCTGGTTTGGCTACAAAGTGCTATATTTAAACATACTATTGTCTATATTTAAACATACTGTTGTCTTTTCGTTTATATCTCCATCCAAAGGTTGTCTGGAAGAGATCGCTCTTAGCAATAAGACTGCCTATTGTCCTACCTATCTTCAACACGACCTATCTTTATAAGTTTCTCTGTATCTTGTATTTATCTTTTGGTGTCAATAACGAGTTTTTGAATTGTATTGTATACTCTACGATGGTACTCAATGGCTATTTTATAGTAACATCTAATTGGTCTAAAAATAACGCACCATTATCATTGTTCAAACAATAAATTCCACGTTAAAGTTCATCACGTCAAAGCTTATATAAATAAATAAAACCGGCCAAGTGCGAGTCGGACTCGCGCACGAATGGTTCCTCTATCTTTAATTTAATTTAATTTAATTTAAATTTAAATTTAATTTAATTTAATCTATAAAAACGGCAAATAAATCGTGTATGTTGTATGGGAGCCCCTTAAATATATGTTTTATTTTAATTCAATAATTTATTTTTAAAGTTAATAAATAACCAAATATTTAGTGAATATTTCAAGCGTATACCTGTTGCCGTTATCAATATCGAGCAAAAACATCATGTTTGTTGTATGGGAGCTCCCATAAATATTTATTTTATTCTGTTTTTTAGTATTTGTTGTTAGAGTGGCAACAGAAATACATCATCTGTGAAAATTTAAATTGTCTAACTATTACGGTTCATGAGATACAGCCTGGTGACAAACGAATAGAAAGACGGACGGACAGCGGAGTCTTAGTAATCCCGTTTTACCCTTTGGGTACGGAACCCTAAAAAAGCGTGCGTATATTTTTCCGCTTATCGGCGTGATATGATATCTAAATAACGAATCCTTGTCTGTCATATAGGTCAACACTCGACGGCGATGACATCAATGTTTAACTTGGACCTGAAATACCTAATCAAATTATAATCTGACCAGCCTCTGATAAAGCACGTTCCGGTACAATGATTTATGGCAAAATATAAGCAGTTTTTTTGCTGAGATTTTAATTGTCTGTAAAATGAAGGAAAAGGTAAAAGCCTTATTATTTCAATAAAATGTTTTTGTTATTAAAAGTTTTGGTATTTCTTAGACCTTGAATATCAATTTATAAAAAAAAACAGACCATAAAACATTTATTGTCTTACATAATATGGTGTACATAATAAGTTAACCTATAGGCTTCTGGGCTAGTGTCTACTATCACTGTTTTTCAGGTTCCAATGGCTTCTCTCACTAATAATACTGCGGATTATGTCGTACGTAATGGTAATGGTAATCCAGTAACTGAATCCATATTATTTTTTGTATTTTGCGTGCGTGCGTGTGTGCGCGTGCATGTGTTTTAGTCCGTGAGTGTGTGTGCGTGTGCGTGTGTGTCTGTGCGCGCGCGTGTGTGTGCGTATGTAGCGTGCAGGGGAGGATGTAGGGTATGTTTAGAATTGCGCGTTCAAAGAGGTCGGGATATTTATGTGCGCTATTATAGCTATTTAGTTATTGTAAGAGCATTTTCACATTTTTAAAGTTACACTGATAATATGTTTACTCTGTCTAAGATCTAGATAAGGTATATATATACCTTATCTAGATCTTAGAACAGAGTATATGCTCGTCATTATGAAGAAAGGTACACTACAATAAATTCAAATCAACCTGGGAGAACAAAAATTCAACAAAAAATTGCAAAGCTTGTAACATTTTTTAGTAGTGCATATTGTCAAGGGACGTTGCCCTTGATCGTGACGTAGACTTCTCTTGCGTACCTACCTGTTGAGTTTTTCCAAGGTTCCAAGGTCTAGTAATGGATAAGTCCGACAAGTTTTACGCAAGTGAGAGTTCTAGCAAATCAATTCGTCATATTTTGACTTATTTTAACAGTGTCATTCTGTAGTTTTCGACAGAAATACAAGGGTATGGTTGCGCTTGTGTGGTGGTGGTGCCCCATTGCACCCC
The DNA here is from genome assembly GCA_948107665.1 of Lomographa bimaculata. Classification (NCBI taxonomy): domain Eukaryota; kingdom Metazoa; phylum Arthropoda; class Insecta; order Lepidoptera; family Geometridae; genus Lomographa; species Lomographa bimaculata. Next base: position 12,128,413 of record OX403589.1, read on the forward strand.
ATTGCAAGAACCGTATGTTTGTTGGTCTTACCTCCATGCTCAAAGCAGCTACGTCGTGATGCAAGCTCGATACCTGCGTATCGAGTCGTTCCACTGACGACCGAGTATTGTGAACTTCCAAGTTCAGTCCCTCCAACGAGTCCGACCTCGTAATTTTGGGTGTCGCTACAGATCTTTGTCGTTCTATCCTCTCACGTAGCTCTCTGTGAGAAATACGTTGCTGACCGTCCGATCTGAAAATTATTATATTTTCAAACAGGGTCATATTGTAGCCGCACAAAATTGTACTGTTTCAGAGAATTCGTTTCAGGTGTTTGATGGTTTGTATTTTGACAAAAAAAGAGGGGTTAGAGGTAGGTGTAGCTGTAGATAGCTGATTTTATTGAGATTGTTATTGCAACATAATATATAATTATATTTTTTATAAAATCAGATATAACTTATGGATATTATTGCAATAATATTATGTATTATATCAGGGCTTAGTAAAGGTACTGTCAAGCTTTTTTTCAAGGGGCTCCAAAAAAACTGTCATGTCTTTGTCACCTGTGGCTAAATTAATTATAATATTGTCATGACTCTAAATATTTTTAGTAATAACAATTATAATATAATAAAATTTTTTTGAAGATTAATCTTCAATAAATTCCGAATTTGTATGACACGTGAAAAAGTATTAATAGACGCGTATAATAATATGAATCCATTTGTTACTAAACAATGTCGGGCAAGTACTTAAATTAATTATTTAACTACATACCACAAACGTACAACACAATAAGACGACCATTTAGAAGAGCAGAACAGTCACAAAATTAATTATTATTACCCGTTTCACTGACAAACCCTTAAAACTTACCAATGAAGATAAAGTACCTTGTAGTCAGTTAAAAAGTTTTAACGTCTCGAATGTCTAATGACTCTTGAGAGACTTGCGTTTGTTATTTGAAAAATGAAATAGGAAACTCGATATAAATTAAGTTTTAAAATGTGGGTCGCAAGATATTATTTTGATCTCGTGTTTCTTAATTTTAGCAAATTATATTAAAGGTCGGCCGATGAATAATTCATTAATACAGTATCAATAACTTTTCGGCTGGAATTTGGGGGTTCTGAAATTTTCAGACTTCGTAGCTACTTTACAAGACAGCTTCATGGAACAATGTCCATAATAATGAGTTTTTTTAATTACCCATCTCAAGAAGCATGAAATCAAAAGATTTTAAAAACAAATACTTACGAGTAAGTCTTATTAAGTATTTATTTTTACAATCTTAGAAGATAATATAAATTAATAAATATATAAATATTAGAACAATTTTGAGCCCATTTATTGCATCTGTTAGAAAAATAATTACTATTATACAATGTGTAACAGAAAGGTGTAGTAATACTCAAGTCACACATCTAGCTAAATGTATGGAGTCTAACAGGAACTTCTGGATTCGCGGCAGCAGCATGAATATTGAGTTATGATGAATTAAAGTTTAAAAAAAGTTATGTCATTTGCAACCCCATTTCATCAGCTACCGTTTTATACCACATAGCCTTTGCCGTGGTGGCCATAACAAAGGTCAAGGTCACGCGCCACAGATGTAATCGTAGGGTTGGCAAAAAATGTTTTTTAATTTTTGTACGAAAAAAATTATGTCCGATTTCTACTTTCGTTCTCTGGCAGACGATTCCTGGCACGATACACATACACACCACCAAGTATTACTACACCTTTTTGTTACAGGTTGTATATCTATCTTCTCATGAATAAAAATGATGTTAAAGTAAAATATGATTGTTGAACTGTCCGTCGGCTTAGATGGTCGCGTGTTCGCCTCCTAAGCAGCAAGTTTCGAGTTCGATTCCCGGTTGAAACACAAGTTTTCTCCCAAAGGCAAATTTTGTTTTTCTTTTTCGGGGTGTAATTGCCATCGAACTAAGTGTCAAGCTGTGAGTGCGAAAGCGTTTATGTTTGTAAATAGATTGTGGTTTGTTTGTGCTATCTGCCTGTTGTCTGATCTCATATTTAGTTTATATTTAATGTCTATTCTTTATATATAACTTTGCAGTATTTTTTGTTATATATCTATATAATTATGCAATTTTTAGTATTTTATCGATTTCATTGTGTTAATTTCGATTACAACTAAGTACCTATTTATTCATTTATGATTGGTTGGTGCCGTTTAGATGATAATTACCAATAATTAATTGTTCTCATTTTATCGGCTTACCTGAATTTTGCATGTCGTGGACTATTTGTATTAGAACCAGGCAATTTCTTCGGCGAAGGTGCGTGCTCGTCTCCGGCATTCTCATCATCTTCAGATATGGAAGGCAGAGTCAGCGAGGGATGTCCATTGCCATCAGACTCTTGTTCCGCCTCGTAACCTTCCCTGAGGTTGTACGTCAAGTCATGTTGTATGTCATGGATGAACTCTTGCTGATACTCAGGGTACAGTCTCAGTACTTCCGCCAGTCCCCCCATGTGTACGCACTTTAGATCACAGTACGTCAGTGCCTGTACACGGATATGGGAATTATCAACGGATATGGCAATAATTAACGGAGGGAATTATGCAAATGAAGCCGTTTGCGATGTGTCAGCTTAGAAGGGTGAAGGTACACTGCTTGATTACATGATCACTATCATATACTATTACCACTCTAATGCGGTTGAAGTATTAGCATTGTATGTCCGACATCTAGATATAACTGCGCGTTGGCTTAGTTAGGTACGCATTTTCTAAGCAGTGGTATAGCGTTTAAATCCCGGCGGAAACACAAGTTTTCTCTCCAAGGACATTTTTTGTTTCTGGTTCTGGCTTTGATTGTGTGTGTGATGTGAATGTTTCCGGCATCCACGACACGATTCTTTGAACTGTGTGGGGTTGTGAGTGTGAAAGCGTTTATGTTATGTTTAGATGTATGTTTTGCGTATTGTGCAAATTCGAGTCGTCGATTATCGGATACATGCGTCGCCGCCTTAATTATAATGGGCCTTAGTTAATGCATGAATGGATATGTTATTATCCCTACCTTAACGTCGCTGCTGGATTTGACGACGACATCAGGATTATTACCCTGGGACGTGCCCGTGCCGTTGTACGCTTGCAAATGGGTATTCATATCGCATCCCACCAAATCTCCTTTGCCTGTTAGATAAAGGACAGTTTAGTGAATTGAAAACGTTTAATTTAGGTCCCGTTAGGTAAATTAGGGTAAGATAATTGCTTATTCGGTCTATTTATACACGTACGGTGCGCGGCATCTACAATCTAAAGCGCTTTGACACAAATATTAACTTTTAAATGCTTTGGAGGACTATTCAAACCTCATAGATGCAGTTTCATATAAATTCGAGTCTTGAATTGGGACCATGATTCACTGCTCCTGATTCGCCATTGTACTAAACTAGAACCTGTAGATATCTCAATACAACGAAGTAAAAAAAAAAACATATTCAAACTTAAGTTTCAAAACAAACTACGCGCAATTTAAAAGTTCAAATTCAATTATAATATATATCGTCATTGGTAAGTAGTGTTGTAATAATATAAATAAAATGTGATTGCCATGCTAAAAATTTCATAATTTATACTAAGTAAAAAAGTTAATAATTTTTTTATTTTAAATGACGATTTTCTGAAAATTTATAATTTAGACCACAAGTTAATAGTTAGATAGATAGATAGATAAACTCTTTATTGAACACCTTAATTGAGACAAAAAACAAAATAGTTATGATTGTCATGCCAAAAAAATGATTATTTTTACTAAGTAAAAATTTGATTCTTTTTGCATAGTAAAAGTTGATTGTCTGGTATTTTATAAACGTTTTTCTATTTTTTATACGATTTCAAAAAAATGTTACTTGTTGTAGATACAATATAAGTAGATTTTTGCATATACATATACTATAATTTAATGACTATTATAATAATAATACTAATCGTTGATCATTTTTTATATTCTTCAATTGTCGCATTTGAAAGACTATAACAATTTAAACGAAAGCAAAGCTTAAAAACACGACTTCACCGCTTTATCTTGGAACCCTTGATTAGAATAAATAAATTAAATACGGATTATTGAGGATAACTTAAAAACTACTAGTCAGTTATTATATACTAGTCAGATAGTCGTGACGATGGTAAAAGACCCGACGGCATGACTTTAATTCCATGGAAGATGGGACGGCCTTTAGTATGGGATGCAACTTGTGTCGATACTTTAGCTCCGTCACATCTTCCTGAAACACAGAATGGGGTTGGCGTCGCGGCAACTTCGGCAGAGCAGCGTAAACGGCGCAAATATGGAACCCTTGGCAGTGGTTACATATTTGAGCCGTTTGGTGTTGAGACACTGGGTCCGTGGGGACCGGGAGCTCATTCTATTTTCAAAATTCTATCAGAGCGCCTGGTTGAAGCGACGCGTGATCAAAATGCTGGCACTTATTTGGCTCAACGTATTAGCATTGCAATTCAGTGAGGCAATGCCGCCAGCATGATGGGAACGCTACCCACTGGTAGTGGGCTTGAGCACTTGAGTTACCTATAAGCTCGATGTCTTGTAGGTAACTTAGTTCTTTGCTGTACATAGTTTTAGTTTAGTTTTAGGAAATATAGGCAATTGGCTCGTAGTTAGGCAAGAAAATATACAAAAAAAAAAAAAAAAGTCAGATCTTGATCAAATTTTAAATTGGACCACATTTTTATTTGACTTTTTTACTTTTTATTAGTGACTGTATTTCATACCATTTAACTTATTTTAGAATTCGTTTTTGAGTGGTATTCGTTCGGAATAGAAAATTAATTACGATAATAAACAAATGGTATTGGTTTTTGGTATTAGAAAGGAATAGGATCAGTTATTCTGACACAAGTAAGTATATCTAATTGGTACATCTTATGTGTCGTGTTGAAATATCATTTTTCTGTTTCTACACCATTACAGGAACGCTCGGGAGTGGACAGCCAGATACAAATCGTTGAGAACTAACGAGCGTCCACTACGTTTAAATTGATTACATGCTGGCCTAGGGGCGACAGACTGGACACGTTGTTTACACTCAGGGTATTACAGACTCTAGAGATATCTCGATTTGGAACTAACGAGTTTCGAAGCTTCACCCACATTATTGAGGATTGAGACTGGGCTTAAGATTTTAAGGCTATACCCATATAAGCGTGCAATGCCACGTGACTAAATTATTACCTCCTTCATGTTTATGTTTGCCTATTACTTTAGCAAATCCGAGTGACGTTTTTCTGTCCATGAGAAAAAGTTCAGTTACATACCACACATAAAGAAGAATTACATACATAAAGATGGTCATATTAATTATTGTCATTTAAATCACAATCAAAATGTAATTGGGGTACATTAAAACTGGGCTTATTCTCTATAGCAGAGTAAGTTTAGACTATAAACACATCACATTTATTTATATTAAAGAGATGCCTACATAATTTCAAAACATTTCACACACGTTCTCGAGCAGATGCTAACATTCGCAATCGTGAAAGATATTAGAGTAAAACTTGTAATAGTTTGATTGAAAGATTCGTAAGTATACACATATTAAGGATTTATACGACTTCACTCACGGTTGTTTGCTCGCATTGTTACGAGACTAGTTTTGGAACATTTTGAGTTCTAGGCAAGCATGCTACATCTTCGGCCGCATCATCACTTTCCATCAGGTGAGATTGTGGTCAAATTCTTGTCTATCAGGCATAAAAAAAAAAGTTCATTCATCGATCCTTCATCAGTCGATTAGTCAAGCTTGTAATTGATATTCAATGCAACGTTTATTAAACTAATTAGTAGCATTTAGTAGGATCCTGTTTTTATGGTCTTATGATGTCCCTTTAACGTGAAGTATTCAAGAGAATCTTAACTCCTTTGGAATGGATTCATAAAAAGTTTGTTTAAAGAAATCAATTTCATAAGAAACAGATTTTATAACCGGAAATCTATCCGTTTCTTAAATTAAAACATAACTTTATACCTGGTTTAGATGAAAAAGTGTAATAGTCAATACGAATTACGTAGTGTCTAGATCCTCGAGCAGCATAACTTCAAGACTGGATAAATATCCAGAGTCATAAAAAAAATATATGTATCTACCTAAGTAGGTAGATACATATATTTTTTGTAAGTAATAATGTAAGTACATTGACTACGAATTGTGAACTTTTTGGAACGATAATCATTATCATAATCATTTACCTCGATAGCCTAAACAGACACTTGAATAGGATTATATAAAGTCTGTACCTAGTAGGCTTTTTATCTTGATTCAAATGCTAATGCGCGGAATATCCAGCTGAATCTTAACTTATATTAGAGCATTTTGTGGCTCGTATTGTAGGTACTAAAAAGAAACATCGGTAGATTAAATTACAACAGCCGTGATAAGATCTTTCTCTTGGATCTTTAACCTTGAGCAGCATAACTTCAATACAAGGACTCTGGATATTTATTCACAGCGTTTTTTTATTTTATGCTGTTTGGGGGGCTTACAGCTAATGATACAAAATACGTTTTAAAATGTATAACAAGTTGCCATTTACAAGCCTCCGCAGATAAAAAACAAATATTATTGACTAAGAAGTTGGCTTTAAGACAATAATATTTAAACATGATTAAAATATGCAATTTACACGCTATATTATTTAAGGCGCCTCAGGAGACGCCAAACGCTTCGTAGATAAGACCTTTTTTATCGATAACAAAGTACTTGTGAACTTGTCAATAGTCGTGAAATTAGACTTTACTTATTGCTGAACGATTTTGTAGAGCTTAGAATAAAAGCGTTTCGACGGTAAAGAGTGCGAGTAAAAGGAACATGGAGCAGTTAATGTCAAATTTCAATCAAGTGTCCACGAATTTGTTTAATTGCCGCAGCATAACTGTTCGCAAAATAGCTTTCTGTGTTTTCTATTGTGCGATATCGGACTGAATTCAGTGGGACTTTGTGGGACTATCAGATAAACCATTAGGCCCTAACAAGCGTGCATTAATTTGTATTGTTCTACGCCTCTGGCAGAGTGTGATGGCACAGATTACTTAATAGTTATTACGTGTGATGGACCGACTAACTGGATGACTTTGGGTATCGTTTACTGAATTGTTTACCTCAGTGCACTTTGTAATCTGAATTTCAAACTAGTGCACAGTGTTTTTTGTTTCTTAATCCTTATCAAGTCTTATTACTAGATACTAGGAGATCCCCGTGGCTTTGTCCGCGTGAATCAAGTTCAAAAGTAGCCTATGTGTTAATCCTGGATACAAGTTACGTATGTTCCAAATCTGAGCAGTCATTACAGCGTGAAGACAAAACCAACATATTTACGCACTTACATACAAACTTTCGCATTTATAATTAGTGTCATGTATACTTGTTACAAGGTATACTTGCTATAGGTTCTGAGATTGACCTCATTTTTAAATTGTTATTTTTTACTTATTGTTAGGTTTAGATTGATATTTTTCTACTTTCAACTTTCTTTATGTAGTATGACGAGTAATAAATATGAGACCTAAGTAATAGGTACTGCCGGCTCATGTGCCTAGTATAACAGGAATGTAGAGTTTGTTGTAGAATCATTGGTATAGTAACTAGAATCACGGAAAATAAACCGTGAAACTAAAAGTTCTGAAAGTTCTGTAAGACTGAAGTATACTTACCAAGAATAGCGACGACCATATCGTTCTGCATTACTTCCATAGATCCATTGCATATATAGTAAATGTAAGTCAGGGCATCTCCTTTGTGCACCAAATACTCTCCGGGCGCACAGAAGTTGTTGCGGATGTGCAGGGAAAGCAGCTTGAGGCAACCCTGAGAGGCCGACTCAAATATCGGAAGAGATAGTATCTCCCGGTGCAAATGCAACGACACATCCCCACGAAGCTCCTCGGGAAACTCCTTCAGCGTCTAAAAATACGAAACTAAAATGTTTGCATAAACAAACTCAGGTGAGGCGCTGACGTGCTGCCATACTAATAAATACTCAATTTTACGGCCTGTTAGTGAGAGTTAAGAAAGCGATTACAGATTTACGAAGACCTCTATAAATCTAAACAGAAAGAAAATAAAAACATAATAAAAGATTATCTCTATAGGAGAAAAATGTGGCCAGCTAAGCTTTGGCGAGATTAAATTTTATCGCGTTATATTTCGTTTCCAGCCCATTTAGTTCAGCTGAGTTTTGGGACTTCAAAGGGACGGTCTATCATTGTGTCGAATCTCTGATCTCAGGGTTTAACGGTAACTTAATTCATACCGATCTAATGATGCGTACTTATTTCAAGTGCCTATAGGTACCTTCTTGATTATATAGTAACTGTTCTTCTAGATAAGAGACTATAAGCATCTATAAGCTTGAGGCTTAAGGACGTTCTCGACTCGATCTTAAATTTATTATATTTGTTTAATCTACTTTACCCTCTGCTTACTCAATATAACTTAACCCCATTAAGAGATAACCTAAAAAATATTTTACGCGTTGCGTAGTTAGCAAAAGTAATAAAACCATTTAATATATTTTTAAGAGCTCGTTAAAAACAATTATTGTAGATAAGGGTTGAAATTATGAGCAGATTTTGTTTTTAGGTAATTTCGTTTGATATCTTGGTTTAACCCCTTAGATTACAATTAAATTTAATGGCACATCAGTTTTCATAGTATGCAGCTATAGAGTCCCGTATACGGTTTATATAATTTGAACGTAAAAATGTTACATAGAAAGCACAGCTCACCGATGAACAGATTATAGCACATACCATTATTTACCGACAACACGTTGAGCCGAAATATTGCTACAAATAATTGTTAACCGATTCATGACTTGCCGATACCATGTTTCACCGAAGCTTACCGGATGTATATCAATTTACCGATGTAAATTTTCACTGAAAACAGTTCTTAACCACAGTCTACCTTCTGCGACCACCTGGGTGTTCCTTGGGAGCCGTCCACCTTCTTATCAAAAATCTTTAGGTTTGAAGTATAAAGAGATAATGATTACAATATATTATTATTATTTATTTACATCCATTACACGTCGTCGGTAAATAATGGTCTGCTTATAATATTTTCGTACTGTAGGTAGTTCATCATAGTAGTAGATAGTTCAGGTAGTTCATCGTTGAAATTTGCTTTTCTATGTAAAATTGTATTGTTTAAGGTTAATTCTATAAGCCGTAGAGGACTCCCAGCTATAACTATGAAGATTAATATTCAAGATATTATCTAAAATATCATTCTAATAGAGGTTTTCAACCGGTTGAACTAGCAATTACGAGTAAATTAATAGAGATTTCGTTGTAACTCTTTTTCAGGTTACTTTTTGTAGCTTTAATCATTTAAAGCCATCAATGTTTCAATATTTTTAAAGTAAAGTGGTACAAAGTAATATAGATCTTACTTAAAATTATTAAGACTCATTTTTATTTTATATAATTGTGGAGCCTCTAATATTTAAACATTGAATATCAACCACTAGCAAGCTATATCTCAATAAGCTCTAAAAATGTTATATTTATTAAAAAAGCAAATAATGCTGAATAATTCAAGACAAAAATTTAAAAAGCATCATATTTACAAAAATAATTGAGCAACACAGACCAAGAGCCAAACTACAGATCTACAGATACGATAAAATGAAGGGCTAGATTACAAAACGCTGTTATCAACAAGATTTCTTGAATTAGGCCATATATATGTATCATTGTTATACTAGATAAAAAAATCTAAGTTAATTTGTTAACGGAATATCTTCAATCTCATCAAAAGATATTACCATGCAACATTAGTTACTGGTCTTATGCATGAATAAAACGTATAAACATGCAATACGTTATTGGTTTTATATTATGAATAAAACGTTTTAACATACAATATGATACTGGTTTTATTCTTGAATAAAAATACTAATGTGCAATATTAGTAACTGGTTTTATAGATGAATAAAATATGAATAAAACGTTTTACCATGCAACATGTTACTGGTTTTATTATTGGATAAAAAAATACTAATATGCAATGATACAATTATTGAGTTACCTATAAGCTCGATGTCTTGTAGGTAACTTAGTTCTTTGCTGTACATAGTTATAGTTTAGTTTTAAGAAATATAGGCAATTGGCCCGTAGATTGTATATGCAATTTATGTTACTGATTTTTGCTTGAATTTAAAAATACTAACATGCAATATTAATTCCTGGATTTAAGCATGAATAAGAAGTATTAACATGCAATATTACTTACTATTTTATGCATGTTTAAAAAAATACTACCATGTAATATTAGTGAATGGTTTTATGATAAAAAAATATGAAGATTCAATACTAGTTAGTTAATGGTTTTATGCACGATTAGAAAAGTATTGACATACTATATTAGATATTGGTTTTATGCTTGAATAAAAAGTATTAACATGCAATACTACTTACTTGTTATATGCATGAATAAAAAATATTATCACGTAATATTAGTTAATGAGTTATTCACATACCAAAATCTTACTAACCTCATGGATATCAATGCCATGATTGAGCGACCACATCGTTTGGAAATAATCCTGCATCCTTTGTTTCAGTTCCTTCGGTACTTGGTTCAAGGTTAGAAAGTCCTTGAGGTCTCTCCATTTGCTTTGGTACATGGAGCGTCTGGAGTACATCCTTTGAATAATGGCCGTCACGTTTCCGAATACCACGGCATGCATTAGAGCTAAAACGAGAAAGAGCCGATTAGTTACCTCATTATATAGCAGGTCTGTGTATATAGATAAATTATAACTAGTCGTTCGCGCCGAACTGAGATCTCGCGGTTACATTTTGCTAATAAAGAATAAATAACTTTTGAGTTTAATTGCTTTTACCTTTTTTATTAAAATAATTGTTTAATTTCTGTATTTGTTGTTCAAGAACAGAATATAACGGATATTATGCATAACTTTCAACTTTAAATGTAAAGCCGTTTTTGAGATAGACCCCGGGACAAAATAGGTTTAAAAACAGTGACTTTGGTGGCCTACCGAATTGTTATTTTGCAACATAGTTTTTTTTAACCTGGTTTCGTACTTTACTTTCAGAGCTCTTTTCAACGATACCCCACGAGGGTAGATAAAAAAAAAAAAATTTTGCTCCCTGCTTTCGTGTACGGATATGCCCCCTCAAAATTTTAATTATCATTTGGGCCATAGCTTTACATATTCTCTGAAAATTTGAAGTTATTCGCTAGACGTTAGACGCTACATTCCCCTGACAGACGGACGGACGAACGGACGGTGAAAGTGCTGAACCACTCAAGTCCACTTAGAGATCTCGCGCTTCGCTCGATCAATAAATACTACTGCTATAATAATAGGTACTATCAACACTCCACATCAAATTAATTTATAAATGATGGGAACGATGCTTAGTTGTTGTGGGTTTGAACATTTGACCTATAAGCTCGATAATTTGTAGTCTTTAGCTGTACAGATATATATAGTTTTAATTTAGTTATAGGAATATAGGCAATTGGTTGGTGTATCATTAATCGAATCAGTCTAACCATATTGTGCGTTTTGCTATTAATATTCATTGAAATTCATATACTTTCATCATAATAATAATTGTCAAATAATATACAGTAAATCATTAATCATATATATGCAATAACATTAATCAAGTAATTTATAAAGCCGATAGTTTGTATTTATGTAAGTTTGTTCTATCATCACGCTTAGGATGTTTGGAATAGACGGATCATACAAAGGTTGTTAATTTTATGTATATGTGGATAATTATATGTGTACATGTATATGTAGTGTTTATGTAGTTTATTTAGTACTTAGTCTCAGTTTTACCACACCACCATCCCTGCTTATCTGTATTATTCTTTTCCATCCAAACGTTGTCTGGAAAAGATCGCTCTTAGCGATAAGACTGCCCATTGTACCTATTTATTAGTAATTTCTTTTCTGTACTTTTTTATTATTGGTGTCAATAAAGAGTTATTGTATTGTATTGTTGTTTTTATCCTAATAAATTTTCATGAACGCACAGCTGGTACATTAACAAAGTATTTCTGTCATTGAAGAGCCGTGAGTGTTGACAAACAAACGTTTGCTGCTGTATGATATTATTACAAAATTAATATTTGCTTGACTGTTCGCCGCACTGTACCAACAAAATATCTCTCTTAGTAATATGAAATTTAATTAATTGAGAACTTCAGAAACCCGCGTCCTTTTGACAATGTTCTGTATTGCCAGTAAGTATAATTTTTTGTGCACGCCGATTTTGATTTAATTTCCCATCACATTCTATCCATCACTAAGTACATGAAATGTGTCGTAGGTCCTGGCAACATTCACATCACACACAATCACACTAACAAACAAGAAAAACAAGTTTCCCTTGGGGAGAAAACATTAAAACGTTTTTACACTGACAGCCGCCCACTTAGTACGATGAATTATATCGTAGATCCCGGCAACATTCACATCACACACACTCAAAAACCAGTAACACATATTTCCCTTGGGGAGAGCTTGAGCTTGTGCATAACCCTAACGAAGCAACCAACTACGCAAGCGGGCAGTTTGAATTTACGGGAAATTTCCTGATCTTGATCTACGAGCGTATATTTCTCAATGTTAATCAATTAGCGATACTTTGTCTTATTAGATCAATCCAGCGTAATCTTTGTGGTATTAAGATAAGCACACTTGAATTGTAGCCATTACTCGCAATGTTCCCGGAAATAGTTGCGCAAACTGGAATCTGTTTGCAAACTAGAACTATTTGTATTATAACTTTGCAAACTTATCTCCTGTCAGCGAGGGAACACATTATCTGACGAAGGCCGTATTTATTCTAGCTTATCAGTATTTATGTTTAAGGTATAGCCTAAACATTATAGACATGTTATTATACATATGTGTAATATAATAAAAAATCGTAAATTTTTTATACAAAAATTAAGATGACGAACGTGTTAACGCTACCTTCTAACTGCTAACGTCTAACGAAATTCTACTTATGTTATAAATCCGAAAGTTTGTGTGTAAGTATGTTTGTTTCCTCTTCACAATTTAACGGATGAACGGATTTGGATGAAATTTGGAATGTTCATAGCTTATACCTAGGATTAACACATAGGCTACTTTTTAACTTGATTGAAGCCTATGTGTTAATCCTAGGTATAAGCTATGTACATTCCAAATCCGTTCAGCCGTTAAAGCGTGAAGTGGGAACTAACATACTTACACACAAACTTTGGGATTCATAATATTAGTAGGATTCATCCACGTTTGTATACGTTAATCGGTACATTTATTTTGTGAAGTTTGTGTAGAACCCGCGAGGTCCATATGTTTGTAAGTCGACGAAATTTCTAGTATTATTTTATTCGTGAATATTGTATTATTTTTTAAACGTGCTAGTCGTTCGATATGTCTCGACGACGCGACGTGAAACAAATTTCAAATAAAAAACATTTGAATTTCGTCAAACCACGAGATAAGAGTTCCTAGCATCAAATCTCGGCATTTTAGTTAAAACATCAAGCAAAGGCGAGGCTGCCTGATTAGAAAGTCAAATCTGCAACAACACGACGTATCTTTAATGATAAAGACTTTTAGTTAGCGAAAACGTTGAATAAGGGATGTAGTTACCTACGTTATTGATTATGTTAATATCTGGTGGAAGCAAACCAACCGAGTCGTTTTGCATCATTTGTTTAACTAATAACAGGTTGATAAACCTTTTAGACGATGCCGACAATTAGTACCTATATAAATAGTTCAGGTTACCAAATTGTCTATTTCGTAAAATGAATATGCGGAAGAGCCACCTAGCTTTATATCTAAATAAATAATAACTAGTCATTGGCTAAATATTCTCTTTTCACCCCATAAGCGGTTTGACGGTTTGCCTTTGTCTCTATCTTGCAGACGGTACTGGATGGATCACAGGTGCTTTACTAATCTGATTCCTAGAGGTCAGGTTCCCAGATGGCAGATAGTGGAATGGCGTTCTGTTAGGAGCTAAATATCCCCAAGGTGCGTTGGAAAGTAAATACTTTCCACAGAACATATGAGAGAGCCGGAGAGATGTCTCAGCACCAACGACTTGTAAAGAATTCTTGCGGGTTGCCCCGCCTGGGGCGGTATTACCCCATTGCCAAACAGTCAAATAAAGCGCTACCAGGACTGATTTCAGTACAAATAATAAGTTCCCAGTGTAATTACTGAGCATATGAAATATATTACCTGTCCCAGGAAGAGGAGTGCATTAAAACAAACAGCCATATCGCGATGTAGCTATCGAAGCCAAGGCTTTAATAGTCATTGTCTAACACGTGACGTAGCTTTGCCTGTGATAGTGAGAGATATTTATAACTAAGAGTGCCGCGCGAGTTCTTCCGCATTAATAAAGTTAAAACTTAGCCTATGTGTGAGTTAATCCTAGCTATAAGCATGTACATTTCAAATTTCAGCCAAATACGTTCAACCGTTACTGCATGAAGAGAAAACAAACACAGGTACTTGCACACAAACTTTCGGATTTATAATATTAGTGTGATTGGGATTAGCTTTCTCGTCATATTGCAAAACTTACCTACTATTAGCATAGTAATGATCTTAAATATTTTCGCCTAAAGTGTCGCCTGACATGTTCCCAAATCCGACACTGTAGTCAGTGATGAATACGTGAAGTAGAGAGCTGTGACGTAGCTCTCACTGTGAGCAATATTGATGATCCCCATAAGCCGCCCTTTATATTACTTAATTTACCTCCTATCAGCATGGTAATGATCTTAAATATTTTCGCCAGTAAAGTATTGCCTGACATGTTCCCAAATCCGACACTGTAGTCAGTGATGAACACGTGAAGTAGAGAGCTGTGACGTAGCTCTCACGGTGAGCAATATTGATGATCGACATTAGCCGCCCTTTATACTACTTAACTTACCTCCTATCAGCATGGTAATAATACTGAATACTTTCTCTGGTAAAGTATTGGCCGACACGTTCCCGAAGCCGACGCTGGTCAGTGACGAACACGTGAAGTAGAGAGCTGTGACGTAGCTCTCACTGTGAGAAATGTTGATGATCGGAACTTTCAGTCTCTCCGCTAGATTGTTTAGCCATCCTGCAAAAAAAGATTGATTTAAAAGTCAAAGTCAATATGTTTCATAAACAAAGTGCAATTCATACGTAACAAACGGACTCGATAAAATAGGATAGACCAATAAATCAATCAATATCTAGAAAGACTGTGAATGATGTGAGAAAATTTAGTTCTTTCTGTAAGTTCATTTCTATTTAGATCGCAACGTTGGAAAAATGTGTGTGTGGTGTATATGTGACCGGCACCCACGACATATTCTTTAAGGTTAGTGCAAGACTGTAAGTGTGAAACAGTTAAAAAATTACCGAAGAGAAGTTTGAAAGTCTCGTTAATACATCTAATGTTATACATATCGTATTTTTTAAGCCATTACCCTCGCATCTTCCTTACTGAATTTTGAGCAGTTCCTCTGTGACTTAAATAATCAATGGCATTAAAACAAGAACATGTAAATAACTTTCTTTCAATATTTTATTTAACAAATTTACAAATTTCTAATAACGCGCGGCAAAATCTTTTTTTATTCATATACATAATTAAGTTTTTATGTATGATTTGTTATGTAGGTAGAATGTTTTAGTTAAGAGTTCTTGTGTGCGTTCGTTAAAAGTATACGTCTACCTATGGTTTCCATTTACGTATAAGTTGTTATCTTCATACATTTTGATTGTAATTTAATTTCATTAATAGTCATTATCATATTATGACAGTCCTGGCGAGTGAATATATTTCTTAATCTAAACGTAAGCGGTTTTACACTCAGAGCCCTACATTAAGTTCGAAGACTTATTGTGTCGTGGGTACCGGAAACATTCTCATCATACTCAGAACCAAAAACATGCTTTTCTGAAATCCGTTCCCACCGTGTATCAAACCCAATACCCGCTGCTCAGAAGGCAGACGCGCAACCAACCATCCCAGATGCAGGTATTGCTTTTTTTTTTTTTCTATAGTTAGGCAAGCATTTGACCACTATCTCAGTTGATAGAAAGTGACTATGTGGAAGAAGATGGAGCATGCTTGCCTAGAAGATACCTGTTCACTCGACATTTAAAGACTCCTAGATTGTACTTATCGGGAAACACAGACTCGGGCAAAAATTCCATTCCTTAGCAATACGTATAATAAATGTGGAAGCAAAACGCTTCGTACGCACCCTTGGAATATCAACCATAAACCGATGTCGCGTGGCTGATTGTCTGGTTGTCCGATGGTAAAAGGGAATGGGGGAATTAGATGGTAATTGGTTAATACATTTTTGGCTTTTACTTTTACTATGTATATCTTATTCTTATTGAATGTGGCGTGCACAGACGTCCCGCTTGGGGTGTATTGTGAATCCCTGCCAGGAACTTCCCAATCCACCCCAGTTCCTTAAACTAACGATAACTGATCCAGTGGTAAAGCTTTTTTTTTTTTATTTGTGACAGGCTAGTGTTTGACCACTATCTCACCTGATGGCAAGTGACGATGTGATCGAAGCTGGTAAACACACTAAACCTGAAATACGCAGGCTCTCAAGGATAATTGCCGGAACAACGTATTTGGCTTGGCGGCAGACTTTCAACTTGATTGTGGTAAGCTACTTTGGTAAGCTGTTGCATTGTATTGCTGTGAGTCTTTAGGTTTTGCGGAATGTTGCTCTAGCATTCCAGCAGTGGCTCTAATTTCTTCAGTGACAGCGCACTGAGCTATTACATGTTCTACGGTTTCGTTTTCCTCCATGCATCCCTATATCTGGGACTCATATCTTGTGTGAATATGTATAGTCAAAAATACTTTACTAATTACTGTAATTTTCTGACTTAAGAAGCAGAGATCCATGTGCGAGTTTCATAAGCAATTCGGAGTTTCGATAAATTTACATATTCAAACAGCAATAAACAAGTTTCACGTTTCAGTGAAATCTTATTTGATGTATCGAATAGCAATTATTATTGGGCTCTGAAATACGCTTGTTGTAAATTACTTATACTCAGATAAAAAGAAGAAAAATTTTAAAATGCGTCTTTACTTTTTAGCTTTAGCTTATTTACCCAAAATATATTTACACTAGAAATGTAAAATTTGTATTTATTTATTTAACATTCACAATTCTTCGATTCAATTCAACGACTAAATTAAAATTAAACAAAAAAACTATAATTAGATATAAATATGTATTTACAAGTATAAAGATAATTTGAAATTGAAAAATAATTGAACTAACCCTAAAACGGCTAAGCAAAAGGAGGCACACAATAACACCGTATGAAAGTATATAATAACTAGCCGAGCCCCGCGTTAATTAAGTTAAAAAGGTGCCTATGTGTTATTACAACTTTCAATTGGTTGGACGGTTGGAATCGTCCGGAAAGAGCTAAAGCAATAAAAAACGGACAAAGCAATCGCGCGTGAATGTTCCAATTGAAAACGAAAAAAATATCGAATACCTACCATCCAATATGATTTATAGGCTTTTCAGCTATACACAATTCGATTTTTTTTATGCTGGAAAGGTAAGTATTTGATCGCTATCTCACCTAATGGAAAGTGATGATAGAACATGTTAGTAGGTACTTATTCACACTAGACTTGGAGACACCCAGATTATACCGTTAAGAGTACAAAGATGCGGGCAATGAGGTCCACTCCTTCGCAGTATGGAAGATAACCGTACTTGTAGAAGCGCATCGCATAATAAAAATAAAATAAAATGTGTGAATAGGGGTAAATAGTTACCACCTCAGGTCGCACAGAACATTAAAAAAAAACGGAGCCATATTCATACCATCGTTGCAATAGCGATTCAGTAAATATTAATAGAAATCATCGTAAATTGTAAAATTTCACGTTATAACTTTTATATACAGGAACTTATGCCGAGCATTGATTTGAGCCATTGAAAGAAAACTTTTGGTGTACAGAGCAGCAATTAATTAGCCAAGTGCCTAATTGGTCGTTCCGCTTCATTATCAATTTCATTAATTCATCAACTGAGTAGAAGTTTTTCAAACATCTTAGCGTTAATGAACATTGAGACATTTTAAGCTATTGCATAGCTTCTATCGCGGGCCTTGAGCGTGGAGACCGAATCCAGAAATTCCGTAACGAAAATAACCTAACACCCTCCACTCCAACCGGCACAGCGGTGATACTTTTTAGTTTTGCCATCTATCGATGAATAGCAGAACTTTTAATGACTTTTTTTAAATATCACGCTTGTCTCTTTAGTTCAGCAACTCGCCTCTAGGTGGCAGAAAAAAATACTGCATAAATAAAATGAATAAATAATTATAATTGCATAAGTTGATAAAAAATGCTATGCAATAGCTTTACCGCGGCAGTCCCCGAGTGCCACACGTCTTTTATTTTTGTAAATATGGTCATATGATGAAATACAATTAAAATAATTTTCCCTTGAGTGGTGAAAAGGAATTTATAGATAAAGCCCTTTTCACCCCTATGTATAAAACTGTAAAAGAAACAGGGTGTAGCAAAATAGATCTTCGTCTCTTATTTTGTACGCATCAGGTGTCTAATGATTCTGACGCTCACTAAACTACGTAATCCGATATATATTAGGGTAGGTAATAACGAGTCGGGTGAATATTCTGCCTTATCACATCTATTAATTAATTACATTCGTTAAGTATAATTAATTGGTCGTAGCTGGTAAGTAATCAAACCAAATAAAAAAAGCTAAATAAAAAAAAATTGTTATTTATGATTTTATTATATTGCCGGTAAAAAAAAACTTTCATCAAAACATCACATTTAATATGAAAATAAATGTGTACATATATGATTCGGTACAATTTTCAAGACGCAAACATTTTGACGTTCGAAAGTTGTCTGATCATTTAAATAAAAAAGTGTGAACTGACGTTAGGAAACAGTTTATCCAATAGCGTGGGTTTTTCTAATTTGAATTTCCCATAAAAAAAACACTTCAATAAAAAAAGCAATGTTTTTTTAGGAATTCTATGGCTATAAAGATAAAATTAAGACTTGACCTATATTGAAATCTATGCATGTTTCTTATACTAATAAGTGCAAAGAGAGCCAGCTCGATCTTAGTGGTTTTAATGAAAGATTTATAGTAATTATTATGTGTTTAGCTAGCTCGTTCTAAACCTAAAATCAGTTAAATACTTTATAACTTACCCAAATCCCAATTATTCTCTTCTTGATGTATTTCGATTTCCTTATCAGCTATGATGAACCATATACAGGCCAACCAATGCGCAAGCAGCGTGAAGGAAAGCATCAGTAAAGTGAGAATCAGGGCAGAGTACTGAGCGTATCGGTCCATCTTCTGCATGAGCCGAGCTAGGCGCAACAAGCGTGTTAGCTTCACTAGGTGTACGTTGCCGTGTGCTGATTCCTGATAAAACAGATAATTAAATGGACCACAAACTGTTTGCAATTGTGTTTACTATGTACCTACTTAATTTAAAATAAGCTACTAAAAAAGTTGCATGGATCTGGACCGAGGACTCACCAGACGACCTGTTCGGGCATTTGCGTCCACAATATGTTTGAATTTATCTTTTACTTCTTTGCGTACGAAGCATCGATCTAATAAAACATGGATTTCGGGTCCGCTCTCACGAATAAGTGACCACAGAACAAAGGCGACTAAATTAAATATAAGCGACAGTCCCGTCTCGTCTCGATAAAAACTTTGTTAAGTGTAAATAGCGCGACCGTTGTCAGTTAAAGCTGTGTAATCTGATTTTTTATTTCTTTTTAATTTGGCTTCGCAATCTTGTGCATGTAGCCAGTGTCAAGTAATAATATATTTCAAGTGTACTTTAAATTTAAAGTCCTAGTCACAAGTCACAGTCAAGGAAAAGAGTCAAGGTCCAGTCATATCAAGTTATGCCCTAGTAAAGTTGTAGAACCTTTACTAGAACTTCTATTGGAGTTTTGGAGCGAAGGCGAAAATCACGTTTTTCAACTTTGTATGATTTGCCTACACTTATGCACGTTTACTAAGTATTGACGGTTAATAATCCACCATTATTACACATTAGCACTCGATGAATCACAGGTTTTGGGTAATTATATTAAAATCAACAACGCCATTTTTTCACTTTCGTGGCAAAACTCTGATAAATTATTGCAATTAAAAGTAAGTTGTGTAGTAATAAAGATAAGACATAAATTAAAATGTTCTAGATTGTTTATAATCATACACATGTATCCTCTCATGTATGGATCAATTGGTACACTTATTTCGTGAAGTTTGACCCGAGTTCCATTTGTTTGTTAGTCGATGTTTGTTAGTATGAAGAAATAAAAGAAATTTCTCTCATATTTCAGTACTCAAATATTACCTAGCATAGGTATTTAGGGTTACCTAGATACAAAATCTACATAATTAACTTTAACCTTCGGTGTGTCTGGTAGGGTCTGCAAAAACCATTACTTCCAAAAAATGCTCAAGAAATCGAAACCAAAATTATTTTTATAACTACTTGTAAATATAAGTCAGACGTTTCTGCAGTGATAGCCATCTCGTGCAGGTGACTTTCAACTTCCTTTTGGCACGAGTTTAATAAAACAAATACTGTAGCAAAACAAAAACATTCGGTAAGCCGTGAGAGAGAAAAATAGTAACGTAAATAACTATAGTATACTCTAATATGAATCGCATTATACCTACCAGATCTCCGGTGGTACGTCTCAAGACCTAAAATAATAACTAGCTAAATTATACAATGTACATGTAGCAGTTATACTATATTCAACTAGTATTTATTTACAATTGCAATTAATAACACATGGGTACTAATAATACAAGACGTTTGTTAATTTATTTTCATTTATTTATAACTGGCACTTTTATTTCCTGATAGGCTTGGCTAGCCTTTGCCCACTATCTCACCTGATGGGCCAATGGGCCCATTTTAATCCTCTTTAATTGTATGGAGAGTTCTTGGAATTAAATCATTTTTCTCATGTGTACTAGAAAATAAGTCTTCTGAAATATATCAACGAATTTACTATTAAAATTTAGTTATTCTTAATAGTTAAGACGTAACTTTAATTTACACAATAATAAGAAAACCACAACAAAACTAAACGACGGTAAAAGGCCTGACGGAATGACTCTGATTCCATGGAAGATGGGACGGCCTTTGGTTTGGGATGCAACTTGCGTAGACACCCTAGCAACGTCTCATCTTTCTGGAACTAAAAATAAGGCTGGTGTTGCGGCTGAATCAGCAGAGACTCTCAAAAGGCGCAAATATAGTAATCTTGATAGTGGTTATATATTTGTGCCTTTTGGAGTTGAGACATTCTACAATGAATTAACAAAGCGTTTGGTCGAAGCAACTCGTGACCAAAATGCTGGCAAATATTTTAGACAGAGATTGAGTACCTATTGCCATTCAACGTGGCAATGCTGCCAGCATTTTGGGTAATTTGCCTACTGGTAGCGGTCTATTAGATTAAGTTTTGTACATATTTATACCTGATTATAGTTTATTTTATTTTTTTCGTTTAATTTTAATTTCTATTTTAGTTTAATGTAATAAATGTTGTTGATAATACTTTGAATAAAACAAAACTAAACTAGATACTATTTCTAAGTAGACATATTTAGTTTTTAAGTAAGTCTGTTTACCTAGTAAGTCTATAATATATGTAATTATCATAAAATATATCACTAGCTGCCCCTCTCTCCTATCCCTTGGCTTCGGGTTATACGGGTATTATAAATGGCTAAACGAAAATTCGTTCTTAGCTGACGTCTACTCTCCATAAACTACTTACTTGACAATTTCCAGTGAACTTCGCTTTTTAATATAAATCACAAAAATATATATAATAGCTAAATTTTATGACACTATAACCCACACTTATATTAAAATTCAAACATTATTCTTGTCTGTCTGTGTATTGACTTTATAGCTAATTTAGAAGGAAGAAAGTTTGAATCATATAGAACGAAATAGGTTGCTTTTTATCCCGACTTACACAGGAGAAGCGCCGCGAGGTAACAATATAATAAAATCTAGATTCTCATCTAAACCCTATTCTTTATTAAAATTGTAAGATACAATTGGTCTAGAGTCTAGAGCATTAGTAATTTTTTGTTCTATCTATTCTTGTCGACTTTTGGCTTCACATGCTTTGATCAAAGCGTCACTTTTGATGAAAGGCCGACGCCAAAGTTCTATGTACCAAAAACGCTCCACTTATTAGTCGTTATTGCGAATTCATGTTTTATTTTATCATATTATTATATTATAGTATGAAATAGCATCATGGGAGTCCGCATTCGTGGTCTCGAGAGCACTAAAGTTCACGCGATAGTTAAAACCACATTAATTTAATTATAAGCTGTCGAAACTGCGCTACTCGAACTGGAAAATATAGAATCAATAGTAGTATGAATTTGTATAGTATTATTTTAACTATATCAATGGCTGGTTACAATCTACGAACAAATTATAAGTCGTTACAATGGTTAAAATGTTGGCAGTGTGATAAACATAGAGTTTTAATTTGAAACCTCAACATGCGAAAGTTCTTAGACTAACATTATGTCAGGGCGCGAACTACCGATATATAAGAGGAAAATTTTTAGTTTTGTAATTAAGAAATCTACTCAATCAATTATAACTTATTTCATCCTCCCTTAAGATAGGCAGTTATTTTTTATTATAGAATCAAAATCAAATCAAAATCGTTTATTTATATAGGCCCCAAAGAGGCGCCCATGAAAGTTAATGACTATAATGCCAGATCTCGAGAAGTGATAATGATTATTCAAGGACTATGTTTATTAATATGTTTAGAGGCTGGAAAGTTAAAAACTCTATGTATATAGGTTTTTAAAGTCAAAAATTATTGGTTTGTGCACATGGGTTTATCATGTTTTCAACCAGTTGAACCACGGCAAAATTATCACCGTTCGTGATGTAATAAACTTTTATAGCACCTTTCTACACAATTTATTTTTAATATAAGCTTATTGCAATGTTTTTTATAAAACATTTTCACAATTGCTTCCATATGAACTCTAATGGGTAAATAGCCCCTAAGTTTCTGCAAGTGTCATGAGGGTCACCTCAAACACAAGCCAACCCAAAAGGGTTGAAGATTCACTTGTGAGCTGGGATATTTTCTTTACTTTTAGCTCGAAAATGTTCTAGCTTTTCAATTCGGAAACCCGCATTGGCTGTAAACTGACGGCACTAAAGTTCAGGCGATAATTAAACAACGTGAAATTAATTAGTGGTCTCAACTGCTCCGTTACTCGTACCGGAAAATACAAGTAGAGCCAACCGCTAACCACCAACGCAGAGCAACAACTTTTAACCGGATGTCAATTAAATTATTAATTACTTAAAATGTCGGTAGCACTATAAAAGCTGGGCAACATTTTTAACAGCAACATTTAGCACTAAGAGGGTTTCTTGAACTTACCTAATCAAAATGTCAATTACTTCTACATTTGGGATGTTTATGAAAATATAATAAAATATTTTTTATCTGGGCAATCGTGCTTCACCACTTACTGAACAGGAACATCGTAAAGTTGCTCACAGTGATAACTTTTCTTATGATCTGTTGGTGAGTAAAAATGCTGTGCAGAATGAGAACTGGCTTTCAAATATAGTTACCCGAACATTGTCTGATGCTTGGCGGCGATTTGTTGATGACAAAATTGAATGAAGTTATAATCTTAGATGTTTTTTTACAGGTCTAATCTTACTATATGATTATAAAAATACATGACACGAAACTCTTGATAATCGGAAATGCTTGATTCCGATTATCAAGAATTTTGTGTCACGTGTTTTTATAATACTCTACCAACACGACTTCACGTCAACATGAGTACGTTTATCGCTTATGTATAGCGTTCGTTTTGTCCATGCAGTGCGGAGTAAAGTTCCAGTTTCTATTTGAGAAATTTGCGCCGCGATGCATTTGGGTAAGTTACAAAAAAGTTTAGAACAAGCTCTCAACAAAGCAACGCCAGCGCTCTTGGTTGCAATACCGTCTATAGGCGGCGGTAACCACTTACAAACAGTTCAACATTGTTTCTTTTTACGATGCTTGTTACACTAACAAGTTCGTCTGAATAAGTAATTAGAAAATTGTAACGAAAATTAGTCTCCCGCTTTGCTGTACACTTCAAGGCGCAAAAACAAACGACAGTTCTTTGAGTTAGTTCTCCGCTAACCACAAGTAGACTGCTTCTAAGAAATTTGCTAACGTTACGCAAAAAGTCAAAAGTGACAAACTTAACATAGTTTGAAGAAAATTGTCTCTCAAATTAGTTTAATAATTATTTTCACAACTGAAATTCTCACTACCGCAATAGTGGAGCGTTTATAGGTATACATTATAGACACATTCTAGGTGTAAAGCAATTGGAACAGTAGAACCGCAAGCTACCAAGAACCAAGAGCAATTAATAGCTATCGTCGATTAGCTTTGAATCCGGAGCCACTTCTCTCCGTAACATATGCAAATGTTAACGTTCTAAGGGGACTTTGTATCCCCTACACCGAGTTGGTAATATCGATTACGATGAATCAGAAATTGCGGGCTTTTATGACATTATTATCCAAATATTTGTTTTCAAGCTCAATAACGTATTATCTTCAATATTTCTTCGATGCACCTAAACCATAATTTGATAAAACTTTAGTAAGAAAACATTAATTTAATTAAAAACTGTGTATGAGTAACTCACCGCTCCGCTGTATACATCTGAAGCATAAAGCAGATCAAAAGGAAGGGCTGCAAGCAGGTCCACCACGAACCACGAGCGGATGTAATTAAGAGCTATTAGCTTCGAGTCCGACACCACTTCACCCTTTTTGCTAACGAACGTTGTCCGGAAATTGAGCACTATGTCTGAAAAGTACACTATATGTTAATTTAGCTGGGGGCAATATCTAGCGAGAGCGAAGTTACCTAGAGTTATACTAGTAGTTACATGGGTCTAGAGAGATTATTAACAGTCCCTACACTGCCTTATACTGTATGGAAACTCACGTATGGTTAAAAAAGAGAAAGATCAGATACCAAACAATCTTCAAGTAGATACCAGTGAGTCGTCATATGTTTCTTTTATAAGGATTTGCAGCAAAACCAGCTCGACGTCGCGTCGACTCGATGTCGATCAGAAATTAGAATCATGTTTCTTTACATTATTCATACAATTCTTTTTGTTTTTACTGCATCATTTCACTATGTAATTATTGGGGTTCAATAAAGACTATAACAATAAAGAATAATATTTTAAATTTTTGAAATTGAAAAGCTTTCATGAAATTAATCTCATGTTTGATATTTTTACCGACTTCTTAAAAAAGGAGGAGGTACTCAAGTCGACTGTATTTTTTTTTATGTGTGTTACCTCATAACTTCTCTCCACGTGAGGCGATTTCGAAATTTTTTTTTAGTTTGAAAGATGTTGCTCTCTAATTGGTCCTATTTAAATTTGATCAAGATCTGATCAGTAGTTCTTGAAATATCGTCAATAATGTCTATTTTGTGACGAATAATGCGTACTTTGACGATGTTCTGGTTTACCCGACTTCAAAAGCTACTTCACAACTTCTTTCGTTGTGAGCCGATTTTGATGAAATTTTTTTTATTTGAAAGCTAGTGGATCAAGGTTCCGATGATATAGCGGTGAAGTCGGTTTTTTTAAGCTTTGCTTGCGTTTAATTATTTGGTAACATATACTTATTATTATCAAATTTAAATACTGTTTTGCAAGTTATAGTCTTAGTGTCAACTATTTGTGCTGGCGTTGGAATACTGTCTGATAAGATTTAGCTACAAACTAGTTTATAAAGCAACAATCGTTTTTTGTTGTTTACTTAAGCTATGTATTACGTACACTAACTGTAAAATACCGGAATCATATTGTACCAGTACATTAGATCCGCCGTTCCCAGTAGTTCCGTATACGAGGTTTACTTATGTGAAATAAACTTATTATTATAAATGCAGGCTCACATTTCATTCGACCAAACAAAATCACACAAAGCAATAACAATGTCCATATTACCATTATTCCTAATACCTTGTCAAGACTTTTCGTCTAGCTAATAACCAATCTTTGAACAAACTACTGCTTACCTATAATGAAGAGGGCTTCTACAACTACATCGCTCGTGACGCTGATCCTCGGATGTCCCTCAGCAACGAAACTAGCGTTGTACGGAACCACTACGGCTACATAAAATGTTGCTATCAGTATTAACCAATCCCAAAACGTCTTGAACACGCCATAGTGAGATATAATAAATCTGGATTTCTTTATTGCTGACGTTTTGTATTCGGGAAGAGGTGGGTCCGATGAGTGGAGGAGATTCTGGAAGTTAAATTATAGTCTGAAATAAAAGTAAGTAGACGAATAACAGGTATATTTTATGTTTATTAATAAAGTATTATTTTCTATCCGTTTGATTTAGTTTTTAAAATAAAATCTTGGTCTCGAGATGTTAGTACACAGTACTTGTATCTAAATATTAGCAAATTATTTATACCATTTTCATCGGTACAATTAAGTATTGATAGAGTAATACTCGTCCAGATATGTACGGAACATTGAAATCTTTCTTAGGGTTTTTTTTAAAAACAGTGAAATGATCTCATATGAAAAAGTGTTCAAGCCTATTACAACTAGGAACGCATTGGAATTATTCCCGGTGAGATTATATGGCTTCTTTACAAAAGGATGTCAAGAATTTAATGGATTTCGCTTAAATAAAAAATGTTGTGGATGAGAACTCCCGAATTAAATAGATATAAATATATATATATATATATATATATATATTGCAGCTCTACACCACAGTCATAAATTTTCATGACTGTTTAACGTCTGTAATGATAATTTAGATGACATTAGAAGTATACTGAAATGATGGCAATAGTCTGAGAATATAATGTAGTTATGTAAAGCTTGTCTTACATTGTTGAGCTTTAGTTTAGTCTTCATCTTATCCGGTTTATAGTGTCCTGAAAGCTGGTACAATACCGCCCGGGAGCGCCGCCTGCCCATGTTCGCGGGCGAGGGCGCTTCTGGGTCAAGATTGCCATTCGGGTCTGGAAGTAGGCAACTAGATTCAGCTCGGAACCGGGCGCCCAAGAGAGCCGCTGCGGGTACAAATGGGGATAACGCTAGAGTGACCACGCCAGCCGAAGGCCGCACCGCGGCTCCTGCGTGCACAAACCACCCTGTTATTTACTCATACAGCAAGCTGACAGTAAAGTTAAGTGACTCATAGCCAGGCTTGTACATGCTTTAAGTACATTTATAGTTTTCAGAATCTTGGAATATTTTGAAAACTCTATTCAAGAATTTATAAACATCCCATGAGAATCCTGGCTACGAGCCCATTAGAGCGAATGCTACAAAATATTCCACAGAAAGATATTTCTTAAAATACCCGCATTCGATAACAATTCAATTCTATTGTGAGGGATCATGGAAAGGAGCTTTTGTTATCGTAGTCCTAGATACCGGGAATATAACGAAAATCTTATCTCTAGAGACTTATCCGTGAAGAGTACAATTATTGCTTGTAAATTACGAAATATCTTATGGAACATCTTTTAAGCATTCTGATTCCTTGAAACCAATTATAAACTTGATCATATATACAAATTATTCAAACTTTAGTTATACATTTTAACAAAACTTCTTTTATCAATGTGAAAGCTGGGGAATATCATTAATTTACAAATATATAATTGGTACCAATTACAGAAATGTCGCCAGACGTATTAAAGCCAAACATTGAAGCGACTTAAGGAAAATAAAAGTAATTAATTAATCTAATTAAAACATTAAAATAAAGGTATTGTTTTGTTCAAACAACAGAGGTGCTCTTTTGATGCTTTGGTTTTTGTTTGTTAATGGTCGGATAATCTTCTACAAAAGAATATTTTGTCAAGTTAAAAAATAGATAAGCCCTAGATGCCTATAGAAAATTATGAGTTTGATTGAAATTAAAACGCATGCTGACTTTTGAATAATATTATCGAACACAACAATAAAAATATGGTGCATCATTTATATACAAATTACTAACTACTGGAATAAATCTTCCATGCATTTACAAGCAATTGTTAAAATAAGACAAATGGTAATTTGCTCAACTTTCCAAACCAGAATGATACCAAAACCACTTAGAAAATAAACAGATAAATAGCTCTCTGGCGAAAAAAACATCGCAACTGGCGACATATGTATAGTATTCAAGTCAAAGAGATAAAGATAACACACAGGGTGGTTCAGCAAAGATAGATATAAAAAAATTACATCTACGTAGATAAAAGAAGAAATAACTAGAATTAATTTGGTGTTCAATTTTGTTTTAGTGTTTGGTCAAACATAGATTGGAAATGCATTATGATTGAAATGTTTGTGTTTGGAATGATTAAATGTACGTTTTATGTTAACATTTTGCATTGAGATGTTTTCGGTAGGACAGGAACGCACAAAGCCTCGGGATTAATAAGGATATTAGCCATCTGCTGTGCTACCCACTTTAAGCTTTACCTGCTCCCAAAGGTTCCCCTATATCCCAAAGGTCCTTAGCAAACAGAGAGCTCTTAACAAATGACGTGTTTGATTACGAAATATTATCTACACCTAATATCGTTTAATCATACATTATATTAGTCGGTGTCTGCGCAGTGTTTGGTAATTTTCTATCGCTATCTACTCAGACTTATTGCCTGTCTAGCTACGGACTAATTTGTTCAAGTCTAAACAATAGAGAACAATACAACAAGTCGTAAAGGAACTTTACCGTGCGGTGGTGCTCGCAACTCGCTAGCCAATCGGGAGCTACGGGAGCTCAGTCTATCGCTATCAACATTAGGTGAACGAACCTATAGCACTAGAACAACGTGCTTGATATAAGTAAGAACTTAGAATAAAATTATATTGTTACAAAACAACACATTTTAGTATTCAGAACACCTTGAAACGTTACAAATATTTGGATTAAATTGCGTATGCATTTTCTATGTTATGTTTTCTGTGTAATCTTTAGTATACTCACCGCTGTCGAAGTCCTCATTTGTGTTCATGGCGGCCATCTTAGTGTTTGTGATATCCTTGAAAGAGGCAAGGAATAAAACGACCTCTCGTTTTTCATTTTTAATTGGAACGATGTCGAGCAGGCACCAGAACGGCGACCCTGTAAATTCACTGACTGTAAGTAATATTTAATTAGAATTGTGTTCGTCCATACGATTGAGAGATCAAAGGAATATGTGTGTTCTGTATATACATAGCCCATGTTATTCCCTTATCCTCAATGGTCTTGAAAATGTTATTCTGAACATAACCATCAAGTGTTCCTTAATACGGGATATACTGAGTCGTTTCCTCCGGCAGTAAACGGTTGGTGACGACGACCAGCTGGGTGCTTATAAAAGTTTAATTTTGTCGAATAGAATCGTAAACCCCTTATTGGTTTTTGTTTACGATTGTGGCAGTGCTCTCGGAACCATTGATCAATTCAGATTTGTGTACTATCCTAATTGTGACCCAGATTTACCCTATTCACTTTGAATACCTGTAGAGAATGCCTGGGAATTCTACGTGTGGCAAAAAAGTTGGCGCTTTTTGAATTGATTCTGCTTTCCAAATACTCCATGTTGGACTCGGTTTGAATGTGAATAATGAAATATGTATGTACGTTTTTTGCTTTTATACGAAGCTCTGGTTACGACAAAAGAATCTAGATAGTATGTGTGTGGCAGGTGTGCTCGTTTCCCATAGCGCTTGTTTACTGCCTTTGTTGACTTTTACGCTTTAGTTTACACAGCAGTAACTGTATTTTGAGTGAATGTTACAGTTTATAAATCTAACGCTTTTAATGAGTTAACTAGCAGTCGTTAGTTTCGCTGGTCAAGATAAAATTCATAACCTCTATCCCAGAGTTTAGAGAATCTAGAAACTAAATGTCCACATCCGTCCTTTAGAATATGGAATATCCGTCGAAATATCCCGTTTCGAAGTTTCCAACATACTTTCAAACAGACAGTCACAAACACACGGAAAATTACAAGCTTTCGGACTTATAATATTAGTAAGCAAGATGACGAAGTTAGGTTCTAAATTATATCCCAAAGTAATCTCCAATATAGGTCAAACGTAAACACTGGAGAGGGCAGGCGATCGATTCAAGTAACAAACTAATTTTAGCCGTAAACCGTGTGAGGTATACCTCATGTTTAAATAGCGGTTAGCAGCTCAGAGGGGTGATTAGAATAACTGGCAGTCTGTTGAATGTTTTCGTAAAAGTGACAATGGAGCCCAAAGTGAATGCAGTAAGCATAGGGTACGTACTTATTTACCGCTTATATTTTTGCTGACTGTAAAGATTTAAGGAAACAAAAGCGAAACTACTCGGTACCGTTGCAAGTTGACTACTTAATCCGGACAAGTTAAGAACGGGTTTTACTTCGGTCCGAGCACGATTGTCATCAGCCATCAGAAGGGCCTTAACTGACTCGACTGAACAGCGAGTGATGATTTTGGATATGATACGTTTGATTACAATCCGCTCTGTTCTCACCTATCACAGACATACAGCTAGAGGTGCGTTTAGCGGAGTAATAATTTAAACGCAAACAAAGCCTAAAAAATCCGACTGCACCGCTTATATTTTTGGTTCAGTGACGATGAAGCGAGTTCCATGATTTTTTTCACCCAAAAAGTGCTCAACGCGCATAGAGAAGTTTACACTTCAAAAAAATTTGAAGTCGTTTGAAAGTATGGCGGTTACGCAATCTCGCGCGTGCCTGAAATCCAAATTTAACTCAAAAAGTCATAATTTTTTGTGTCCTCAAAATACAGAATAGGTAACTTGTGCGTGTTTTATCACATATGATAACGTTATGACAGATAACATTGTGCGAATGAAAAGCCACCCTCATGACACACACAGTACCTATAGGGTGAATGTGTAAGTGTGATTCTTGTTTTGAATAATCGCTATTGTAAAGGAGGTAAAAGAAAGTAGTTTTACCGCGAAAATTTAAATAGTGTTGTTGACTATGTCAATTTTGTATTATTTTGAATAACGTATAATTTTTCGAGTGTTGATCTAATACCTTTAAACGAGCAATTCTTATATATATATATATATATGTGTAATCAGGATCTCGGAAACGTTTCCAAAGATTTTCATGAAATTTAGTATGCAGGGGGTTTCGGGGGCGATAAATCTATCTAGCTAGGATTCATTTTTAGAAAACGTCGTTTACAAAAAAAAACACCATCCAGGTACTCTTTAATAATAGTGGATGATTAACCATTAATAGTTCTTGAACTCGCAAAAGTGTAGAATCATATACATTTGAAAAACATGATTTTCCCTTTCGCTCCAAAACTTCAAAAGAAGTTCTAGTAAGTACAGCTTCGAGCACTTTACTAAATCGTTATTTTTTTATTTTTTTTTTTACTAGGGCATTGAATTACTATGAATGGACCATGACTCTTTTAATTGACTTTGACTGTGACTGGTAGTTTTGAAACTTGTAATAAATAACATAACATATTTAATTACTTTGCACTAGCACTTGAAAAAAGGAGGTAGAGAAGAGTATGAGATATAAAGAAGGTTTTCCCTCTTCTATAGGTAAAACCTAACAATTTTCTTAAGAATCGCTATCTGAAAGTATTTTTATCTACAAAAGACAGTGACCCACAAACAGTAACATAAAAGTGAAATACGGCTGGTCGTAGTGAGATTGAGCCAAAACAAAAAATATCAAAGAGGGAACAGTTGGTAAAGCACTTGTTTAAACGGTTCTGTCAAAATATCCAGACATGTTTTGGTTTTGTTACGTATGGCTTTAATTTTACACGTGTACCATCGTGTAATGAGTTGAGTATGATGAGTTGACGAGAGCCACATAGCAGTATGTTGTCTGAGCATAATACTTTTGAGGGAACCGGGAATCAGGCCTCATTTTTTTAATCAGCAGCTCATTAACCGACTTCGTTCTCAATTCGTCAGATCTTTTTTTTATGTATGTTCCCCGATTGCTCAAAGATGCCTGGACCGATTCAAGAAATTATTTTTTTAACTGACTTCAAAAAAAGGAGGAGGTTCTCAATTAGAATGTTATTTTTGTATTACCTCAGAACTTTTTTTAGGTTAACCGATTTTGATGATTCTTTTTCCGTTGAGAGCTGGTGCTTCTCATGTGGTCCCATTCCCATTTGATCAAGACCTGACCAGCAGTTTAGTTATCCTGTATAGTTGAGTTATCCTTAATAATGCCTATTTAATTAATTTAATTTGATCAAGAGTTCCGAAGATAAAGCGATGTAGCGTCAATTAAGCTTTGCTTGCGTTTAAATTATTGTTTAAAAGGGTATACTTTCCAGGTGGTCACATTATTATTTGATCAAGATCTGATAAAATTCTGTCGCCAAGTACTAAACTGTCTTCCAGCATCTACACATAAATAATAAATAAACATCAACGCTTCCACACTCACAGTCCCACACTAAGATCGATGACTTATGTCGTGGGTGCTGGAAACATTCATATCACACGTACAATTAACAACAAGAAACACAAATTTTCCTTGAGGAGAAAACTTGTGCTCCCGCCGGGAATCGAACCCGTTACCCCTGCTTATAAGGCGAAAGCTCACCTAACAAAGCCAACGGGCAGTTCAAATTAATTAAAAAAAATTACTTGGCTATCATGAATGATATCATCATCATCGAAAACATCAATTTAGATCATCTTTTGCTAATAGGTAAAATTGCGGTCAATTGTTTTACCTACTATGGCAAAAAATTAATTTAGCTAATAAAAAGTTTGTTGCTTAGTTGCTAAAAGTAAAAATTGCACGAGGGCTTACCATTCTTTTTATAAAATATAAGCTCCAGCTTCAGCTCAGATTTGGTATCGAGAGCAGAGTCGATTTCCTTTCGATGTTCGTCCCTCGTGTCGACTCCATGAAGAAACTTGCACGCGCAGCCTTTCTGCATGATGTGGGCTCTGGTCCAACCGGTCAACTCCACAAAACCGTCTGAACAGTACACGATTGGGTACGCCGGCACTTGAGCGTTACCCAGCACGAAGTTGCTATCTGTTGACAAGGAAAACGTACACTGAGAAACAAATTAAAAGAAATTTCGATCACTATAAAGTTAGCAAAAATTAAAAAGAATTGTATCGAGAAACTATCTATGTCACTCAGATATACTCTAAGCAGAAAAACTAAAAGAAATTGTATAAAATCTAGTCAAGATCTAGTCCTATTAAGTTCAAAGAAGTTTCCAGGTATATTACAATCTTTGAGATACATAATCCAGTTCTTTTGCGTATAGGTTACAATGCATCATATTTAGTTTTACATTTATGTGTAATTTGGGTTAAGGCAAAGTGCGTATCTGAAATATCCTTGTTAGTAAAAATCGTCCAGTATAAAAGTCAGAAAAAAGTCCAAGTAACATTATTCAAATACTAGCTGATCCTGCGAACTTCGTACCGCCAATAAAAGTTATCTGAACTTATCTTTATAAATAAAAAAAACGAATTCGATTTAGTTAGTTATTTATTCTGCAATTGTTGGTAAAGATTAAGTACAACGGAGGTTAGAACTAAATAAATCAATTTAAGCTTACTGATAAATAGTTCTTTTTCTGGTGCTTAAATATATCACTTTGCATCCCATAAACTAATGAGAGTAATGAATAATGTACAATAACCGTAGGTTTGTTTTCTATCTCGATGCGTACAATATTGACCAATGTTTGTCATTTCCCCTACACCAAAATTAGGCAAATCGGTTCAGCCGAACTCGAGTTTTTGCGCGACTAACAACATAAAATACATTTATGTATATATAGAAAAATGCATAAAATTTAGTTTCAGTTTTCATGTTAATTCGCCTGACTAGTCAATCTAGTATTAGGTGTCCAAAGGGATTAGAACCCTTTCAATTAGAGAGAAGGAGGGAAGGTTGGTCGTCTTCCCAGGGAGTATGAAAATGCACCAGAAAATATGGTGAAACCCACGCAAATCATAACGTCAGCAACGGCGGAAAATTAAAACAACACGTTTTAAGTTCTTTTGCTGAAACGCTGATGTAAAAGTGTGAAATGATCAAAGAATTATAGTGCTACAAAATATTTAATGGTAATATTTTAAGTAGTTAATTAATTGTTCTTGTGGATTTTGTTTAAAGCTATGTTTATATCATGTACTACTATGTAACTTTCTAGTGGTTGATTACAAGTATGAGTTTAAAGAAATTCATAATGGAGCTAAAATCTTATTCTAATATCTTACCATAAAACAGGCTAATTACCCTAAACAATAATTATGAGTTTACCTCTGGAACTGTTTGCCTCGAACGGGCGTACATCATACCGTTTTACCGGTTCTCGAATTCATATTGCAGTCTTTCGCCGCCACGAATTGTCCTCAATTGTATATTTATTCCTCAATAGCTCATGACATAGTTTTATGACAGCTTTTTATAGTAATTAAACGCAAGCAAAGCTTAAAAAAAACCGACTTCACCGATTTATCTTCGGAACCTTGAACAGATTAAATGTTTGACGATAACTCAAAAACTACTGATCAGATCTTGATCAAATTTAAATGGGACGACCTTTTTTTTTTAAATCGGTTGATATGTGCTGTCTAACAAATTAATTAAATAACGATCACGACGACCTAGTCAGCGCGGCGGACAAGCATCTGCTCGCGCGTGAGTCCTGGGCTTGTTTCCCGGAAGAAGCTCAATTTTCTTCTGGTTCTGGGTGTCTTATGTAAAAGATTCCGGCTCACACGATACAACCCCTCAAACTTAGTGTGGGTATGGGAGTGTGAATGTGATTGTTTGTTTTGTTGTAAATACTGGTCAAAATTAACTTAACTTAATCATTATATTATTTTTATTTTAGAGAAACGCTAAAATCGCTGTAAGATTTCCTAAAATAGTTATATATTATAACACTGTAATATAATTATGTAGTATATAAAACTGACATATTGAAACATTAAGTCATCAAAGAAAACATTATAATAAATATCCTGTTTCTAACATCAAAGCTTAATCACTGTAGATAACTTCGTAACCGTAACATTTCATATTAATATGCCAAATGATTAATGGATCATAAAGTCTCGTATCTTCAGTATCTAACTTGACACAATTTGGGAGCACACTTGCGACAATTTGGTATCTCTTTTGCAGTAGATTAGTGGAGCACATTATCATCTAATTGAATTTGGGCCGACACCAGGTTTCACTTCACTTCTCTTCACTTTGTTCATGTATGTGTGAATGATAGAGTTACAGCATGTTTCAGTTTCAGGCGGGTATAAACAGGTGAACTTTGTCTAACTTTGTATACAATACCTTTATTATATAGTCTCGACTGTTTGTTAGGAATGAAATTTGTATTATTAAGGCTAAATGTAGCTATCTATAAGTTATCAATTGTTTTTTAGACAGTTATCATTTCACATTAAGCTTTTTGTCTTGTAAAATGTTCAACAGCAAAAATGATTCATATTACGTTACATATATTTGTATATATATATTTCTTTCGTCAATCGATGTCTTTCCTTGTTTCTCTATTATAATTTTTGTTTCAAAGGAAATATTTTTTTTAGTAAATGATATACCATAAAATTATAATATTATCTAATGGCATTTTTTGAATATACTAAACTATCGAATCGTCGATTCAATTCGGTCTAAGTATTCACAAGAATTGGGTAAATTTAGTTTGATATTTGAAAGTTCTTGATTGGAAAATGGCTGACTCGATTTCCATAAAACGTAGCAAATAAATATCCCGTCAATGCAGAATATAAAAATCACTGGATTTGGTCGTTCTTCACAGGATTTCTCTAAAAGATTTATATTTGTTTTTTAGACACTAAATTGTACATTGAAACACATGCAACGTCAGGCGAGATATCTCCGAGATACCTATAAAAGGTATCTATAATTATCTAAATATAGGCTAGGACAGGTAGATTAGTTGGTAAGCTTCAGAATAAAGGCTGTCCGGACCCGTCCTGAGTACGGGTTGCGAACTGTGGACGGCATCCCACTAAATTATTTACGTTGGATGCCCATTGCCTTATTTATTTTTACCAACATGTCCAAATATTAAAGTAAGTATTTTCTGTGAGTTCTGTGTAATGAAAATGTGTGTATAAGTCATACATTTTAACTCTACTTTAATAGAGACGGTACCGACACGTCTAGTTACAGTTGGAAAGTTACTTCAGCTGAGTCGTAATTTGTTTCGGCAGTGAAATTGGCTCGTGAAATGTCGGCGCTAGTGGGAAGTAGCGATCTGACAGTCTACGACGACTGAGGAAGCCGTAGGTGCTTGCACACTGAAGTTTTGATTGCTTCGGCAACCCCTCTGGGTACAGTAGGTCACCCCTGGCTAGACTGCGACTATTTAATCTCGGAACTTTGTTCATAGCCCACGCTCACTGAGCATCGTCTCTGTAACAGTGCAACTGTACGGAAAACTGTTTCATTATAGAATTATCGCTCGAAGCGCCATGAGGGACTTTTGAAACAAGAAGCTTCTAAATGGGTGTTAACTTACTTTCGGCAATAAAGACTTTAAACAAAGCTCAAAGAGTGCCTTTTTAAAGTTGCTGTTCACTTTTAATTTTATGAAATTAAAGTAACTGAATAGAATTAATGATAGAATACTTGTAACATTTTTGACTGCCCGTTGACTTAGTTAAGTGGGCATTTGCCTTCTAAACGGGAGTATCGGGTTCGATTCCCGCCGGGAAAACAAGTTTTCTCCCCAAGGGAAATTTGTGTTTTTGTTTCTGGTTGTTATTGTGAGTGTGATGTGAATGTTTCCGGCACATGACACAAGTCATCTAACTTAGTGTGGGGAAGTGATTGTGAAAGCGGTTATGTTTATTCATTGAAGGATGCGGATTACCCCAGCCAGTTAAATTTTCGAGTAGATTTGAAACCAATACATATAAGTATTAAAATGGTATATTATTATTTAATAATTATTATATATCAAACGAATGTACGTAGACCTGACGCCATGGAAGGTGGGACGGCTTCAGTGTGGGATGCAATTTGTGTCAACACTTTAACTCCGTCATATTTTCCTGGAAAACAGAATGGGGTTGGCGACGCGGCAACTTCGGCCGAGCATATATTTCGAGCATTAATAATCTCGGCAGTGGCTATATATTTAAGGTTTTTTTTGTTTTTTTTTTTTTGGCATTGGGACCCTGGATAACATGCTATATACATAATTAAACGCAAGCAAAGCGTTAAAAAACCGACTTCTATCTCTTATCTTGGGAACCTTGATCAGATTTAATGTATTAAACACGCATTATTGACTATAACTCAAAAACTAGAAATCAGATCTTGATAAAATTTCAATGGGACCACATGAAAAGCACCAGCTTTCATATAAAATAAAAACTTCAAAATCGGTTCACAACGAAAGAAGTTATGAGGTAACTTTTGAAGTCGGGAAAACGATAACACCGTCAAAAAAGTAGCCCACAAAATAGGCATTGTTGACGATATTTCAAGAACTTCCAATCAGATCTTGATCAAATTTAAATGGGACCAATTAGAAAGCAACATCTTTCAAAATAAAAAAAAAATGAAAATCGGCTCACGTGGAAAGAATTTAAGAAGTAACACACATAAAAATAAAATAATAATAATACAGTCGACTTGAGTACCTCCTCCTATTCTGGGAAATCGGTAAAAAAAGCAGGAAATACTGCGATTTGGACATTGTGTTACTAAACGTTTTCAAAAACGTATCAGAGCGCTTAGTTGAGGCGACGCGTGGTCCAAATGTTGGTACATATATGGTTCAACGTATTAGCATTGCAATTCAGAGAAAGAAAGAAAATACATTTATTTATGGTACACACAACATTACACTAAAAAAATAAGCAGCAAAATAAATAAAAAAACACAAAAATATAAGTATATATAAACAAAGGAAAATAGAACAATTAAAAGAAACAGAAGTGCGATGTTGTGAGATGTAATGCCGCCACCATGATGGGAACGCTATCTACTGGTAGAGGGCTTGAACACTTGAATAACCTATATCTAGGTGTGTGCTGTATTAATTTTAGGAAATGTAGACAATTAGACCGGTATCTAGGTAGATATAGAATATGTACATGCAAAAAAAACTAGTATATCAGTATATATGTTATCATTGAAATAACATTGTCTGCATATTCGTGTCTAGAACTATTGAAACATGCAACAGGTTTTAGCACTCGCAAAGTAGTAACTTCGAACTACTTTCAAGTCCAGCACTTAATTTAAGTACCCACATTGTAAAGAAAGATCTATTTTATATTTATTATAGCCATGGTGGCTTATCGGTAACTGAGGCCTACTATAAATCGGGATGTAATTTGTCCTATCATGGGTTTGTGCCTGGGAAGATTGTGGTAAAGGAAACACCGTAAACTGTAATGGAATACATGATAGTAGATTTTTGATCGTATTTATTGCATACAATTACGTTTTACCACAGAAATACTATAAAATATGTATATATATATATGAATGGTTGGAATGATGTGCCGAGAGGTTTTTGGTATTTTTTACAGACTTCCCAAAAAAGGAGGAGGTACTCAAGTCGACTGTATTTTTTTATTTTTTTATTTTTTATTTGTTTTACCTCATAACTTCTCTCCACGTGAGCCGATTTCGAAAGTATTTTTTTAGATTGAAATATGTTGCTTTCTAATTGGTCTCATTTAAATTTGATCAAGATCTGATCAGTAGTAGTTCTTGAAATATCGTCAATAATGCCTATTTTGTGACGAATAATGCGTACTTTGACGATGTTCTCGTTTACCCGGCTTCAAAAGTTACCTCAT
Source organism: Lomographa bimaculata (assembly GCA_948107665.1). NCBI lineage: Eukaryota > Metazoa > Arthropoda > Insecta > Lepidoptera > Geometridae > Lomographa > Lomographa bimaculata. The sequence goes on from OX403589.1 coordinate 12,167,442, forward strand.
AACTTCTTACGTTGTGAGCCGATTTTGATGATTCTTTTTTTATTTGAAAGCTTGTGCTTTTATGTAGTCCCATTGAAATTTGATCAAGGTCTGATCTCTAGTTTTTGAGTTATAGTAAAAAATGCGTGTTTATACATTAAATATGATTAAGGTTCCGATGATAAAGCGGTGAAGTCGGTTTTTTAAGCTTTGCTGGCGTTTCATTATATCCAATCATTGCGTCTTTCTTGTACGAATATCTGTTTTATGATTTTTAAAATACTTTTTATTTATATGATTTATTTCTTTGTTAAGTATAAGGTGTCAAGTGTTTGCGAGCATATTGCAAGGCACGGCGCGGCGATGCAGCTCTTTGCGACGGTGTAGTTCAAACAACTATTACCTAATTTTATATTGTATAGAATACATTATCTTAATTATCTGGAACATATAGCATTCAAAAGAAAGTCGTAGAACTAAATAAGCTAAGGGTTACAATAACAATCGGGCTCTGAGAGGTATCTGGTGTTTTACAAATAATTCTATATACGGGCCAATTGCCTATATTTCCTAAAACTATGTACAGCAAACAACTAAGTTACCTACAAGACATATCTTATATGTAACTCAAGTTCTCAAGCCCACTACCAGTGGCTAGCGTTCCCATCATGCTGGCGGCATTGCCTCTCTGAATTGCAATGCTAAAACGTTGAGCCAAAAAAAAATATAAATTAAATTATTTTTTACAAATTACCCTGTATATTCCCTACAAAGACACCCGACTCGTAACAATAACAAACGAACATTAAAACATTCGATAAAAAACAAAAAACACTGTTCCAAATTAAAAGAAAACAAAAACACACAAAAATGCCAACAAACTCAACACATTTAATAAGGTAACAGTAAAGTTGAGTTTCTGTGCAAGAAACGCGAAACTTTTGTGTCAATTTCCCTTGAAATATAACGTACATTAATTTTGTCCGTTCTGATTCAGTTTAGACGACCGCGAAAGTTGATACGTTGGCAAAAAAGCCAAGATTGATGAGAGGGGAGGGTTGCGGGAGTGAGTTAGAAGGGAATCTCACCCTTTATGTTAGTATATTTACCTAAACGCGTCGAAATATCTCGGAGTAAGAGTAGGTACTCTCGGTATAAGCTTGGAAGTAAACACTCGAACCTTATTCTTAGTCACGAAACTCACTTCAACGTAGAGTTTTCTCAACAAATATGCTGGAAGGTAATTTAGCATATAGGCTTATACTTTAGCTGTAGCTTAAGTTATTCTTTGCTTCAGCTAATTTGTACTCATACGTCAGTAATTTACTCAAGTATGTACTCACGCACACTTATTACTGATATTCATGACACTCACAACATTTCACACTTCTCTTTTTTTTATTTGTTTTATTTTTGAATATTTTGTATGTATATTTCCGTTTATTTTATGTATTTTACTGTTTGTTTGCAGTGTAAATGTTGTATGTGTCAGAAATAATAAATTTATTTTCTTTCTTTCATTTTCTTTATTATTTCGTCAAAAATGATGATGAATTTAATAATGAACCAATCTAATAAAACATAATATTAGCTAAAGATTTTGACAAAGTTGTCAAGAAATTTAAAATATACCCAATAGTAGTTGTAAATGAGCACTGTATCAACTTATTATTATATATCCTGTGGCTTGGATTATGTGTTAAAGGTCAATTAAAATATTTTTTTAAATTAATAATTGGTTCTAATAATGCAGCCAATAACATTATAAACTATAACATCTATCATTTAAATACGTTGTTGCGTCAAACAAATACAAACCAAAAAAACACAATTTGACATTTATAGTAGTAGTAATGTAATATGCACCGATACAAAACGTATGTGTGAAGGGAAAACAAATACACCGAAACCTATTTTATGTCATGTCATACTTCAGTCATGGCATGACATAAAATAGGTTTCGGTATAAAATAGGGTAGGTTAACAATTACGTATTGTATCATGGGCCTAATCAACCAGAACGAGTGATTTAAAGTTTTCATTTAAATAAACACGAATTCTTCACGTTTTGCTCAAGCATATTCACATCAATAAATGCTGATCTTATATTTATTTAGACAGATAAATCTTTTTAAACCATATGCTAATACCCCCATGACACGTCAATAAATCAGACACGTTAGAGCTCGTAAATTTTAACAGGGTTTTTTATGGATTGTCGAAAATATCCACATATTGTTTAATAAGCTGAAGCCTGCGGATTTGCCCGCTTCAATGCATGCCCTTTTTACCATCAAACAACAAAAAAAACGGTCAAACTTCATCCATTTACGAGTATGATTGACATACCTCCAGTCACGTTTCGCTTCTATGTTTATTATCCGTACAGCGAAGGAATGGAACTCATTCTAGATTCGAGTCTTCATGTATAGAGTGAATATGTACCTCTTAGGTAAGGTGTTCTCATTCTCGTCTTATTTTTATATAAGATAGTATTTTTATATATATTAACTAGTTAAGGACTAAAAGCCCTTTTTGAAACAAAATTTCATTGAACGAAAATTACCATTGAACTGATATTGTATGAATTGAAAATTTACCGGTAAGTTACAGTATCACTAGGGAAATAATAATTTCGCAAATTTGAATTTATATCTGTGACATATATACCGAACCAGCAGATCCCCGCGGCTTGGCCTGCGTTAATTTAAAAAGTAGCCTCTGTATTAATCCTAGGTATAAGCTATGTACATCCCAAATTTTATCCAAATCTGTTAATTAGGTACAGCGTGAAGACAAAACAAACATAGGTACTTACAAACACACTTACATACAAATTTTCGCATTTACGGTATTAGTTTGAATTTGTTCTAATCTGTCCGTCTAATACAGATATACTTTGTTTTAAACTACTCACCCAATTAAAAACTTGCAGACTTATAATATTAGTGTAATATAACTTTATTATGGCTAACTATTCAAGTAAATGTATACTCGTAGATACCAGTTATACATGACATCTATATACTTTCAAATGCCTTTAATTGTTTTTTCTTCAGGAATGAAGGAGAATGAACGTCGACAGAAAGCTGCCCAGCTGAACTCTGATCACAATATTCTCGCCTATAAATCAATTTATACACAAAAGTTGGCGCAAATTTGTTTCCCACTGATAGATTGTTTACAAAACCTGAAATACCACGTCAAACTCGCAGTAAATTTCACTTTTCAATAAAGCTTTCTAATCAAAATACCTTTCTTATTATCCACCTGCCGAGTTGCCTTCAAACTATTAGCTTAATGTAACGTAGGTACTTACATTTATTAAACAATTAATTACCAATTTCCCAAGTTACCACCTTCGAATAGGCTCAAGTTAAGGCACTGAATAAATTAGCTTCTTCGTAATTCTACAATTGAAAGCTTATTTAAGATTCCATTGACTTATAAAACTAGACGTTTGCGTCGAACTGAGATCTCGCGCCTACATTTTGCCTCATAGAGAGAAACTTTTGAGGATACTTGCTTATAACTTTTTTTCTATAAAATAATTGTTTAATTTTTATATTTGTTGTTCAAGTAGAGGATATAGCGGATATTATACCTAAGTTTCATCTTTCAGTGTGAAGCCGTTTTTGAAATAGACCCCGAGTTAAAATAGTTCCTAAAACGGTGACTTTGGTGACCTACCAAATCGTTATTTTTCAACATATTTTTTTTTAAACCGGTTTCGTTCTCTACTAGTCAAGCCCTTTTCAACGATACCCTACAAGGATAGGTAAAAAAAAATTTACTCCCCACTTACATGTATGGAGCCCATTAATATTTTCATTTATATAATTTTAAATGTAATTTCTGGCTTTGGGCCGTAATTTTACATAATCTATGGGAATTTGAAGTCATTCGCTTATATGGTTTAGACGCTAGATGCCTCTGACAGACGGACGGATGGACGGACGGACAAAAAAAGTGCTGAACGATCCAAATCAACTTAGAAATCTCGCTTCGCTCGACCAATAAGGATGTTACATTGCAATGTTGACTCTTTGTTTGTCATAATATGGTAGGATGGTTGACTGCATTTTTGTAAATAAAGTTTGAAAAAATTAGAACTTACTTCTAACTTATAAATGTAATACCTATAAACATATATTTGTCAGTAACGTACAGAAGAGTTCTGTCCAAATAAACCTATCCTCGAGAGGTTTACTAGACCTCAAAGATTTGCGTTATCTACGTTCTTGTTTCAAGAAAGCGACGTTAATTATATAATAAGTATATAATAAGTAATAATAAGTTCAATGACTTGTGTCGTGGGTGCCGGAAACATTCACATGACACACACAATCACAACCAGAACCAGAAACACAAATCTTCCTTGGAGAGAAAACTTGTGTTCCCGCCGGGATCGAACCCGATACCCCTGCTTTGAAGGCGACCGTGAAACCAACTAACGGGCAGTTCAACCTTGTCCAGAACTGATTGAAATGGGAGACAAAACTACGATTTATCCTTGGTCCAGGCGAATTACAAGATATGACCAATTATATGAGTTGCCATTGAAGTCTTCCACTATTTACCTCCTGGCTCAATAAAAATAATTATTGCATTGACTATAATTATTATGTACTACCATTTCATTCAAATCGACAATTCATTTGAATGACTTACTCGTATAATTACTTACAAAAAGAATCGATACGACAATATAACATAGGTATATAACTTTACTAGCCATTCCTCGCGGCTCCGCCCGCTATTATCACGTTAAAAAAGTAGCCTATGTGTTAATCCTAGGTATAAGCTATGTACATTCCAAATTTCATACAAATCCGTTCAGCCGTTAAAGAGTGAAGATGGAACATATAAGTATGTTTGTTCCCTCTTCACTCTTTCGGATTTATAATATTATAAGTAGGATGTAAAGTTTGTTACTTACATAATTATAAGTGATGCTAATTATTTAAGATCTGTAAAAAATATTTTCGTAAATCGGCTCAGCTATTACCCGACTACAGCGAAGAAATATCACCCTTAATACGTATGCATGTATGTAGCTATGTATGGGTGAACTTTCGTCTTCTTGAGTGATCGATGTAATAAAAAAACAACATGTTTTTTACTTCGAATACATAATACACCTACCCTTTTATTTATTTATTAAATTATGCACGCATAACATGAACAATAGTTATTTACATACTATGACTTTTTTTTAATTCATGATAGGCAAACGTTTGACCGCCATCTCACCTGATGGTAAGTGACGATGCGGTCGAAGATGGAGCACGTTTGCCTAGAAGATGCCTAACGTAAGCTATTGACATGTACCCTGTATAAATGGGTGTAGCAAAATAATACATATACAGCATTTTTTTATTATATTACTCTTAGACACTTGGATACTAACTATACAAATACTTAAGTTTTATACTTATTATTTTTTATTTATTTGTGAAGGTATGGTCTAGAATAGGATACAAAAATATAACTGAAAATGTTATTTATAGTTCATTATCCCTACAAACCTTAGTGGTTTCTAAATGATATTACCGTTTGTTTGTACCTACTTATATAATATTTAAACTTGGTAAATAAAGGAAAATAAAAAACAAACAAACGCATTCACACTCACAGCCCCACACTAAGTTCAAATACTTGTGTCGTGGGTGCCGGAAACATTCACATCACACACACATTACACCCAGAACCAGAAGCACAAATATCCCTTGGGAAGGAATTTGTGCTCCTGCCAGGAATCGAACCCAGGACCCACGGCGCAGAGGGCGGACACCTGTCCACTGCGCCAACTGGGTCATCAAACAATGAACAACTACACAATATATAACTACGAGCATTTGAATCAGTCCCGCTTGTTTATATAATATGTATTTACATGTTAATAAATCATTAAAATATACACAGTTATCTTAATTTTTTATTGACATCATGCAAATGGACAAAAACAAAAATAAGAGATAACGAAAGATCGTTTTAAATTTTGTAAATTCTCAGTAAACTTTCTATCACTAATTCGATGTTAATTTTCTCCTTCCTCTACGCGGCTCATGTTTTTGAGGGCTGATTTATCAGACTGTAAAATTCTCATTACCAGATTTAAAACCAATTTTCGGCTGAAACCGAAGTTTGTCTTTCTACGAAGTCGGAGTTCGTAAACTCAACGTGAAAGCTCTCGTTCAACAACTCCGTAACAATTTTTTGCTCTGTATATTGTGTGCCTACATTAATTATTTAATTAAGTTTTTTCTATAAACAGCAACGACTTATTTTGAAATACATTTTTAATCCTCGATGCAAAAAGAGGGGTGTTAAAAGTTTGAGCGCTAAGTGTGTAACAAATATCTTCACTACATTATTATATTTTGTATATATGTATTTATATTAAACATGTGTATTTATTATTACTGTTTTTTACTTTGGACCATCGACATGACGAAGAAGAAGAATAATACAAGGTTACTTTGAATTAGCGCTCCATACTTCACAGGGTATCGACAATGCAACACAAAAAATATAAAAAAAAATAAAAATATTTTAATTTTTTTTTGATAAATTTGTAAAGTGTCGAGCTACGATTACAACGAATTATCCAACACGTAAACTCAAAAATAAAAAGCAATACAACTAAAACAGCTGTTATTGTTCGCATGCACCAATATATTAACGCAGGTGACGCTGCGCGGCACCACTATCATCAATGCGTGCGCGTCGGGGCGAGTGTCGGGTCAATTCCCGTCCGTAAAATCGATTGACGATTTTATTTAAGCGAAAGAAAGAAAAAAAAATGTTTAGACACGTAGCGAAAATATAACATAAAAATAAAGGTGACTTGATCCAGTGTTCCTATCTATATTTGGTGAAAATCTGTGCAGCCGTTTTCTAGATAGAGCTTCGGGGGTATTTTATTACTAGCCTATTAAGTTGAATACTAATAGCCCTAAACATTTTTTTTTATTTGTTGAAGAATAATTCAACGCAAGCAAAGCTTAAATAATTAAACGCAAGCAAAGGTTAAAAAAACCGACTTCACCGCCTTTATCTTCGGAACCTTGATTAGATTTAATGTATTAAAAACGCATTATTGACGATAACTCGATAACTAGACATCAGATCTTGATCAAATTTCAATGGGACTACATATAAAGCACCAACTTTCAAATAAAAATAGAATCTTCAAAATCAACTCACAACGAAAGAAGTTATGAGGTAATTTTTGAAGTCGGGTAAATGAGAACATCGTCGAAGTACGCATTATTCGTCACAAAATAGGCATTATTGTCGATATTTCAAAAACTACTGATCAGATTTTGATCAAATTTAAATGGGACCAATAAGAAAGCAACATTTTTCAAACTAAAAACAAATTGGCTCACGTGAAGAGAAGTTATGAGGTAACACACATTAAAAAAAAATTATGTTGCATTGAGTACCTACCTCTTCCTTTTTTGTGAAGTCGGTAAAAAAAACGAATTATTAAAATATTTTAAAGTAAGCTTCATTGCTTTTTTTCGTATTACAAAAATATTTATTATTTTGTTTCTATGGCATCAGCTATGCTAGGCAGAAGTAAAGTAGTAAATTAAATGGTTAGAGACATGCCCTATTGGCATGAGGCTCTATGGCCGCGGGTTCAATTCAAGGCTCAAGTAATATTTTTCCTTTCTTAAAATAATTTAAAAAAAATTTATTCTTTAAAAAAACCGACTTCACCGCTTTATCTTCGGAACCTTGATCAGATTTAATGTATCAAACACGCATTATTAACTATAACTCAAAAACTACTGATCAGATCTTGATCTAGAAAGCAACATCTTTTAAACTAAAAAAAAAATTTTCAAAATCGGCTCACGTGGAGAGAAGCTATGAGGTAACACACATAAAAAAAAAAACAGTCGACTGAGTACCTCCTCCTTTTTGGGAAGTCGGTAAAAATATGAGTTGATTAAAATTATTGTGAGCACGATCATTAAAAATATATTTTGCTGTCTTGTCTTGTAATAATAGTCAGATTTTACATAAATAATTTGAAAGACGAACTAACAAAACAATTGATGACGAGAGATCTCAGTCATCATCAAAGGGCTCAGAGTTTTGAATCCTATAAGTCTAAGTCAAAAGTCTTAGTTTGTCTTTTATTTTGCAAGAGTTCATTTCTACTCTTCTCGTTTCTGTATCACATGTACCACAACTTGATACAAGAGTGACATCAACCAGTTCATATAAACAAACAGTGCACTTAAGACACGACCAGTATAAAAAGAAATAAGAACGTAGAAAACAAACATTCATCCTGTAGTGTAGACACATTGTGGTGAATCACTACTCTACCACGGTAACTGCAGCGAGAGTACGATGAACCTCGTGATTTAGGTAGTCCTTAGGAGCTACTACACTCAATGGTATTATGTACTAGATGCGCCCTGCGGTTTCACCAGCGTTTATTAAGTTAAGAAGTAGCTATGTGTTAATCTTTGGTATAAGCTATGTACATTCCAAATTGCATCAGCCGGTACAGCGTGAAGAGAGAATAAACATAATTACACAATGACACATTTACACACAAACTTTCGGATTTATAATATTAGTGTGATAAACTGAGGTAGATATGTTGCTACTCAAACTACAAATGTCTGACAGCTGTCAAGAGTCGACTTAGTAGCATTCCATCTGAGAAAATACCACCACGATATTTACCAGATTATTTTCACCGAAAACCCAAATCTATATTCATCTACATCCAAACGAACGATATCCAGGACTATTACCACTGCGCTATCATCGCTTCATTCTTGCCATCACAAATATCAATATAATCAGTTTCTACATTGAATATATTATTATTTAGATATTATTATTTAATCACATACATGTGATTAATGTCCAAATACAACAATTTTGCTTTATATTTATTTGGTAAATATGCATCAGTATCTTTATAAATGTATGTTATATGTTATATCTATTATTATAATAATTTTAGCCACTCTACTGTAAAACTAATAACATAAAACATAGATATAGCAGTGTAAAACTATCACATCACCAATAATACACAAAGGTTAGCTTAAAGAAAATGCTAATAGCGTTAAGTTCGCCTATGTACCAGTTATATTTCGTGCAATAAAGATTTTTCTATTTATCTGATATCTCTAGGTGTATTATTATCTAACATTATAAACTTCGTCGCCGCCGTCGCGCCATGGCCCAAACAGTTTGTGGTGCGATACGACTAACAACGTAACTACCTAAATTTTAATTGTGGTTAATCAGAACCCTACTGGATAAAAAGTGAACTTGTATTTTCTACCGACTTCATAAAAAAAGAGGAGGTATTCAATTCGACTGTATTTTTTTATGTGTGTTATTTCATAACTTTTTTCCACGTGAACCGATATAGTTTTTGTTTTGTTTGAAAGCTATTGCTTTCCTATTGGTCCCATTTAAATTTGATCAAGATCTGATCAGTAGTTTTTGAGTTATCGTCTATATTTAATCTGATCAAGGTTCCGAAGATAAAGCGGTGAAGTCGGTTTTTTTAAGTTTTCCTTGAGTTTAATTATATTTAACACTATTTAATTAATAAGACACATTATGCGATTATACTTATAAAAAGTTTATCAGAGCTTTAATATAAGCTTTAATATAAGTAATATAAATATAAGTATAAGTATAAATGAAATGGGCCTCTAATGATCTTCAAATTGTTATAAGTACTTAGATCATAAATGGTATTTCAACATTTTAAATTATAAAAGAAACTTAAAGATGACTTTCAAATTCCTATTCAATGATACCTCTCTTAACACAGTTTGTCGATGTTTAATTTTTCACAATATGGCGTCTGGATTTCGCCATATTGAATTTTAATGACTGTCATGTCTTTAGCGACACACGCAAGATTAAGACAAATCGATTGACGTAAGATATAGGAGACAAACCTACTAGGAATCATCATAAATCCTCGCGTTTATGGTCTCTAGAACGCCACAAACGAACAAACATACATATCTACATGGCTGATAAAAATATTACTCTCCTTTGCCTCGCGCAGTAGGGTTAAAAAGTAACACATCTACGTTGAGATTGTAATAGTGTATAGTGTTCGTTGAAGGTTGCAATTTCTTAGCGTCTGGTTCTAGATGCTGAGCTTTATCACGTGCGAGTCTTTTATATCCCAAACACGGCGAGACGACTATAAATAGAACGCTGCAAACTTAGATTCCTTTAAAATTTAAACCAAATTCAAAAACGGAGGTTCTCAATACGACTGTGTGTTGTTTTTTTATGTATGTTACGCGATATCTCCGCCAATTTTGAATCGATTTTGATGATTTTCTTGTTTGGTAGATTATACTTCAGAGGTGGTCCCATATAAATTTTATTGATCCAGCCAAAACCAATATATAAAGTTGAAGTCGGTTTTTTTAAGCTTTGCTTGCGTTTAATTATTGTAAATAAACATAACGTTTTGGCACTCACAGTTCCACACTAAGTTTGAAGACTTGTATACATATATAACACCGAGGACTAGAAGCACGAATGTTGGGAAGGACAATATTTTGCTCCTGGCGGGAATCGAACCCAGAACTCGCAGCGGAGAATGCTAAGACAAAGAAACATTCTCGTCTGACACACAATCACGTATGTCTTTTGGGATGAAAATTGTGATTTTGCTGAGTATTGAAGCACCCTCATCGTAGACAAATAAAACGTAAAATTTGTACTTACCACGAAAATACAATAGCTAAACTGTTTTGACCTGCTTCGAGCATCACAGAGTAATTTATCTAATCTTATACAAATTTAAGCAGGACAAATATCGATCCAATAAATGAACTGCCCGGGACTTGGCAGGCTTAAAAAGTTCATGGCCTGCTGCACAGCTTTATCATAAGTACCTATTGATAACTTAAGTTAGAATGGTAGCTAACCAAAAACTTAAAATCGTTATAGTTATAGGGTAATTAGTAATGGAAAATGATAAAAGAAACCTAAACATGATTATATAAATACCTATTCAATGGTACCCACTTAACACAGATCGTCGACTTTAATTGTTTTATTTTTCACAATATGGCATATGGTTGTCGCCATATTGAATACTAGCCGTACCCCGCGGCTTCGCCCGTTATCAAGTTAAAAAGAAGCCTTTGTGTAAATGCCGTTGCGAAATTACGTTCCTTTCCTTCAATCTATTTCTTGATATTTCGGGATCGTTTAATATTTAGAATTTGTATTTGTTTTCATTATATTCCATACTAGCCGTGCCCCGCGGCTTCGCCCGCTATTATAGTCTAAAAGTAGCCTATGTGTTAATCCTAGGTATAAGCTATGTACATTCCAAATTTCGTCCAAATCCGTTCAGCCGTTAAAGCGTGAAGAGGGAACAAACATACTTACACACTTGCACACAAACTTTCGGATTTATAATATTAGTAGGATTGATTACTGCCATGTCTTCAGTTACACTCGCTAGATTAAGACGAATCGATTGACGTAAGATTAATTAATCAAAATCGGCCCACGCGTTTGTTCTCTAGAACGCCACAAAGGTACAAACATATATAAATAGGCTGATAAACTCATTACCCTCCTTTGCATCGATATTTCAAACCTTTGTGTCACGCTGGTATGCAAGTATTTCTGATAATATGTTGCTATGAGCTGAGATCTCGTCAGTTTGCTAGAAATAACTTTACTGCGGTCATGACTGCATGCACTGCAAGTAAATCCGTGGCTATTTTTACTGTCACGGAGACAAATAGTTATACCACATGGTTGAGTAACCTACATGTGCTGTACAACCAATTACTATGGTTCTACGTATGCTGTTATATTTGTATCAGTATTCAAATGCTTGCATAATTAATCGAGCGAAGTGATATCTCTAAGTTGATTTGGATGATTCAACACTTTTTCGTCCGTCCGTTCGTCATGTCGTATCGTGTCTAAACCATACAACCGAATAGTTTAAATTTCTGAGAGAATATGCAAAAATAAAGCCCAAAAAAAATTGCTATTAAAATGATATAAATTAAAATATTATACACGTAAGCGGGGAGGAACATTTATTTTTCTGCACATGTGAAATACCGTTGAAAAGAGCTTCCAAGTAGAGTACGAAATCGTTTGTGAAAGATGAAATGTTGGAAAATAACAATTTGGTAGGCCACCAAAAACACTGTTTTTAGACCTATTTTGTCCCGGGGTCTATCTCAAAACCGGCTAAATATTTAAAAACTGAACTTACGTAAAATATCCGTTATAACCAGTACTTAAACAACAAATACAAAAAGAGCAAACAATTGTTGTCTAGAAAAAAAGTTATAAGCAATTAACCCGAAAGGTTTTTCTCTATTTGGTACAATGTACCTATTTTTTTCTATTAATTATAGATTCTATAGTATACATCATCTTAATTACTACGGAAACTGAGTGTACAGCATTCAGAAGAACGATGTAGACATAAATGAGCAAAGGTACGAAAGAAGAATCAGGGTCTGTGAGCTTTCTGGTATTTTACTTTTTTTTTAATAAACCAAAAGAAATAGGTAGAGTCTATTTCTTTTGGTGCAACATTGGAATTATGATTTACTCATAGCCTTAAGACTAATTAGTAATTAAATTTTGACTTAAATTGCTAAATAGAGTAGTAAACTGATCATGTATCCGATAACACTTTTCTTACTGTCTCTATTAAACGGAAGACACTTTGTTCTTATGTTCTATATTAATCCTTACTATTTCCTTATTTTCCTTACAAATATTATAAATGCGAAAGTCTGTCTGTATATCTGTCTGTCAGTCGCGCTTTCACGCCAAAACTATTACTACTACTGAACCGATTTAAATGAAATTTTGTACACAGATAGTCTAGAGCTTGGGAAACAACATAAAAACGCTTTCACACTCACAGCCCCACACTTAGTTCGATGACTTGTGTTGTGGGTGCCGGAAACATTCACATCACACACACAATCACAACCAGAACCAGAAACACAAGTTTTCCTTGTGAAGAAAACTTGTGTTCCCGCCGGGAATCGAACCCGATACCCCTGCTTAGAAGGCAAACGCCACCCAACTAAGCCAACGGGCAGTTCATAGGCTTCTTATTATCCCGAAATTCCCGCGGGTCCGGCACTAACGCGGGTAAAACCGCGGGGCGCAGCTAGTATTATACAAAACACTGTCACATCACTACACTAGCTCAGAAGGTTTAATTCTCTTGAGTCTTCTCACTAAGTTTGTGTTGTCATTGTATTGTACATACAAGTATTACCTTGTATATACGAACAATAAAATTGGACACGGGTATTACCGATTTGCATTTACATTGACCGTATGGTTTGATTGCGTTTATACGCAATCAAACCATACGGTCAATGTGCTGCCGTTTCAGGACGCACCAGAAATAACAGTTAATTGAAACTGGCGCCAATTCTCAGATATAATGTGCAATCAAATCTGCCACTTCAAGATTTTGCACGTGTAGCGAGTTTCTTATGCAACTGCTGTTTCCGGAATATTCTAACAACTATATCCGCAAATTCTCTGGTCAAACAATGTCGTTGTTTACATAAACATAAATATAAACGCTTTCACACTCACAGTCCCACACTAAATTGTGTCGTGCGAGCATATACCCAAACATCATACCCAGAACCGGGAATACATATTACACTTAGGGAAAACTTGTGTTTCCATAGGAAACCGAACCCAATACTCGCTGCTTAGAAGGTGAACTCGCACCCAACAAAGCCAGTGGGCAGTACTTATCTTATTTTTTATTTAAGATAGGCAAAGATTTAGCCAACTATCTCACATAATGGCAAATGTGGTCGAAGGTGGTAGAGACGATCTAGAATGACATTTAAAGTTTCTGTTAAACATACAATGGACAGAACACCAAGGGAAACAGAATTGGGTAAGGAATTGTATTCCTTAGCGATGCTTAACGGATTATAAAATTGAAAATTACCTATCTAGTTTCCAATCATTTGAGCAGCAAAATCGATTATTACCTCTCTTTCATCCTTAAAAAATTACACCCAACTTCCTCTCAGTAATTCCTTGTAAATCCTGACAGAAGAAATCTTTCGATTGCTTTCTGAATACACAGATTAAGGCCATTTTCAATGCCCTCTTAAGAGTTTTCAAGATTCTTTTCTTGGTAAAACTCGTCGGCAATTATTTTACAAGTGGAAACATTATGAACGCTTGAGTCGTAGTTTAGGCCTTTTAATCAAGAAGGTACAGCTAGCCACAAGAAAAAAGTTTTTTTTATACACTCACAGCTCCACACTAACTTCGATGAATTGTGTCGTAGGTGCCGGAAACATTCACATCACATATACAATCACAGCCAGAACCAGACACAAATTTTCCTTGGGGAGAAAACTTATGGGCCCGCCGGGAATCGAACCCGATATCCCTGCTTAAAAGGCGAACGTCCACCCAACTAAGCCAATAGCAGTTCAGTGTATCAATAGTTCACACACTTGGTCATAATAATGACATGCAAATATTGATTTGATGACTAAATAGACAGTTATCTTTAAAACGTCATAATAATATGACTATTTATTATATTTGATATGTAGCACAATTACAATAAGAAATGGAAAATCCTACTAATATTAGTATAAATCCGAAGGTTTGTGTAAGTGTGTGTGTGTAAGTATGTTTGTTTCCTTTTCACGCTTTAACGGCTGAACGGATGTGGATGAAATTTGGAATGTACATTGATTATACATAGGATTAACACTTAGGCTACTTTTTAACTTAATAATAGCGGGCGAAGCCGCGGGGCACGACTAGTTCATCATAAAAGTTATCATATTGGTATTGGACTGTCAAAACTAAAAAATATTAATGTAAAAGATAATTGTGTAACCATAAAATTATGTCATCAGTTATTACAATCCCACCGATGAATAATAAAATATATTTCTTAAGCTGGATTAGATATCAATCTATTTTTAGATTGATTGATTTAGACGTTTTAATCAAGCCAACCTATCGTAGGTACTATCTGTAACAAAAAATAAAGCAATTATTTGAATCAGAATTACTTACTTATCACTTAGCAAAATACTTATGTATTTAGATCGTTTTTTGATGCTTTATAGGTAAGCATTTTACGATCAAGTAGATGATTCAATGATGTCTTAAATAATTATTTACCAAATAAAAAGTGATATAATCGCATGAAATTTAAAATGGCATCTTCGCATAACTTCATGTGAGATTGGGGTCAAATTTTATTTTTGGCTTCGCAATTTTATGCATTCAGCCAGTCAAGTTATATAAAATAATTCATGTATATTTCATAATAAAAGTCCTAATCACAAGTCACAGTCAAAGTCAAGGTTCAGTCATAATCTAGTCAAGCCCTAGTAAAGTGGTAGAAACTTTACTAGAACTTCTGTTGGAGTTTTGGAGCAAAGGCGAAAATCACGTTTTTCAACTTTGTATGATTTGCCGACACTTATGCACGTTTAATAAGCATTAACGGCTAATAATCTACCATTATTACACATTAAAATAAAATAAACTTTGTTTATTTCGGATAAATCCATAGAATGGTTATTTAACATTATAAATTAAATCTATGTTAGTATTATTTATTTATTTATTTATTTATTCTTTTGCACAATACATATGTACACGGAGGACTTAATGCTAATACAGCATTTTCTGCCAGTCAACCGAAAAGGTGCAGAAAAATTCGTGGTAGTGCAGTATAAGGGGTTAATATCTATTATTTATGATTTAAAATATACCAACATATATACACATAACATACAACAAATATACTAAAATATAAATATATAATATTATCGTACAAAAATAAAATATAAGATAAAAAGTACAATACACATACATAAACATAAAATTGTATATACTTAGTAAGTATCTTATGACGACTACATAGTAAACGAACTAAACACAAAACATTATGTTATTATAATGATGATGATACCATTAAGAGTGGAGCTTTTTAAAGAAATGGGCTTGAGTTTGCCGCTTAAAGGTAACTTTGGTGGTAACCTTTTTTATGTCAGCTGGCAATTCATTCCAGAGTCTGACAGCAACAACAGAAAAAGAATTGTCAAGAAAAGAACTGGAATGTTGGGGAACAGCAAGAAGTAAGTTAGAGGCAGACCGAAGGTCACGCTCATGAGTATCACTCAGAAATTGGCAGGCATCTTTAAGGTAGATGGGGGTGTTTGGGTTGTTTAGGACCGAGTAAAGCATGCAGAGGATCCTTACGTTCCTTCGCTCACGGATTGGCAGCCACTTAAGTTTTCTCCGATATTCCGAAATATGATCATACTTCCGAAGACCGAAAATAAACCTAATACAAGTATTGAGAAGGCGATCCAACTTGTTAAGAAGATCAACATTAAGATCAATCATGCATACATCAGCGTAATCAAGGATTGGCAAAAGAAGAGCATTTACTAGAGAAATTTTGGTAGAAAGTGGAAGGAAATTTTTTAACCGAACGATTGAGTGAAATGATGCAAAAAACTTGCGGGAGATATCTTTAATATGCTCAGACCAACCAAGATTAGAGTCTATAATAATACCAAGGTTTTTCACAGTAGAAGAAAAGGGAATAATGTGACCATTATAAGACAGTGAAGGAAGATTAGACTGGTCAATTTTAATAAGCTGCCGCGAACTACCTACGATTATTGCCTGACATTTATTTGGGTTTACAGAAATACCATAGCTGTGAGACCATGATAAGAGACGTGAAAGATCAGAATTAAGGGAAGAAATAGCAGTATTGAGATCTTCAGCTGGTGCAGCGCAGTATAATTGAAGGTCGTCAGCGTACATATGGTACTGGCTAATTATGTTGGAGGAAAGTAGGTCAATGAACAGGGAAAACAAAAGAGGTGAAAGGATGCCACCCTGAGGCACACCAGCTTCAACAGTAAGCCAGTCAGAAAAATATTCACCGGACCGAATCGCCTGACGACGATCATGAAGATATGAAGAAAACCAGGCGATTGTGGAGGGGGAGAAATTTAGACGAGGGAGCAAGGTAAGAAACAGGTCATGGTCAACGGCATTAAATGCGTTACTGAAGTCCACTAGGACCAGTACAGTGATAAGAGTATTTTCCATGTTGTGACGAATATCTTCGGTTACTTTAAGGAGCGCAGTTGTCGTGCTGTGGCCTGCTCTAAAGCCCGATTGTAAAGGGTTAAAGAGACCAGCATTGGAGAGAAAATTGGTAGTCTGCCTGTGGACCTCCGATTCGATAATCTTTGATAGAAAAGGTAAAATTGAAATGGGACGGAAATGATTTGGAAGAGTAGGATTTGAGACTTTAGGCAGAGGAAGAACGTAGGCCTTACGCCATTGGTCAGGGAAAACACCCGCAGAAAGTGAAGCGTTAACGATATGAGTAATAGCTGGGAGTATTGATTCTATTATACTAACTAACATAATACGCCCAACCTCATCACACCCAACGGCCTTGGTCTTGAGGGAGCTTATGATTTTTTTTACTCTATCCTGACTTACAAGTGAAAATTCAAAAGGATTACACGCAGGAATTGGAAGAAATTGAATTTGATCAATCGTATCTGATTTAGTGTTCGAGTTTAGTTTAGGAGAAGCAGAAAAATGATCATTGAGAGAGTTCAGGTCAAGATTAATTTTAGAGTCAATAGCTTTTGGCTTGCCAAATCCAAGTGATCGTAAAAATTTCCAAAGACCAGCAGGGCTAGATAATTCTATCTGCTCTGCAATATAGCGACGTTTAGCATTTCGCACTAATTTATTACAAATGTTTCGTAGCTTCTTGTAAGAAGACCAATTATCGTCAGTTCTATCATGTTTGAACTTCCGAAAAGCTCGATCTCTTCTAGCCATTGCCCTACGTATTGTACTGTTAAACCACGGTGAAGCTGGGTGCTTAACCTTAACTGGGTGAATGGGTGCGTGCTTGTCAAAAAGTTTTATGATGTTGGAATTGAAAAGACAAACTTTTTCATCAATAGAATCAGTAAGTTCAACAATAGACCAGTTTACGGATACAGCATCCTCAGTTAGTTTATCCAGATCCATCCGAGAAAAATTACGTTGGTGTAGAACGACAGGCTTAGGCTTAGGAATCTTAATTTTGAGAGAGGAAAAAATAATGTCGTGATGCGAAAAAGCCGGCGCAGCTAGTTGGCCGTGACTGGTAACTAAATCAGCATGAGACGTAACGATAAGATCAAGCCATGAGTCGGATATGCCAGTGTGGTGAGTCGGAAGCAAATTCATGATATTTAAATTTAAAGATTCAATTATATTACGCAGCTTTACATTACGTGAGTTAGGTTTAAGCAAGCATGTGTTAAAATCTCCCATAATTAAGAAATGCGTGTAGTCAGACATAAGTGTTTCTAGAATACTCTCAAATTTAGAAAAATAGTCTACAGTTGGAGGACAGTATATCACACCTAAAATGAGTTTAATACCAAAGTCAATTTCCAAGAACAAATATTCGGCACTGGCACTGTACGAAGATGGAGACTGAAGCACGATTTTGTAAGAAAGGTGACTTTTAATGTAGATAGCTACTCCACCACCTCTTTTCTCAGTACGGTCGTTTCGCACCAACACATAGCCAGGAACAGGGTAAGACAATGATGGAAGAGTAGGTTTGAGCCAAGTCTCTGATACCAGAACTGCGTGAAGGTAGGAACAATCAAATGCTTCAAGAAAGTCAGAAAAATGCGAGGGAATGCTCTGAGCATTTAAATGGCAAACGTTGAAGTTTTTTGGATAATGTTTAAGGTTGTTCTCAAGTAGTTCACCTACTGTTAATGAGGTATCATCATAACCATCAAAATAGCTACTATTTGATTCAGCAGACTTAAATGAATCGTCATCACTTAAGGACATTATAATAAAAATATAAGGTTATCAATCATAGAATGTAATACTCACACAAATATATATATATATATATATATATATAAATGTACAATACAAATACTAGAAAATATTTATCAATAATTTAAAAATAATTAAAAAAAGCCAAACAAAGACACAAACTCATTTTAGCTGCACCTCCTGCTGACATAAAAACTTCACTAAAATAATTTAGTTAAACAAAATAACAATATATTTAGTAGTAACAATGTTCCAACTGAGTCCGATTTACACCAAACATATAATTATAAAAATAAATAAAAAAGGAAAATATAATATTTTAACTACGTACTTATCAGATATGATAGTACGTAGGTACACCTTTTTTTTTTGCACGTCCTGCTGGCTGTGGTTAATTTAATTAGTATGTATAAGCAATTTTAATGAATATAAAAAACAGAAGGAGAAAATGACTAATTAAGATGAGTTTTACATTATCTTTAACCACATTGCAACGGACATACAGGCTTAATTTCCGGTGATTAATCACTTAAATACTTGCTGCCATAATCAAAAATAAAACCTGTATAATTTCCGTTGCAAACTAGCAATCAGTAGCAAAAAAATAAAATAAAAAATACTATCGCGGCCGCATATGTCAAAGTAATGGATGACACAACATTGACAGTGGCGGTGACAGAAACATAAAATGGTGCTAGTTGAAGTTGAATTTAAAATTATAGTGCGACAGCCCTATAGTCGCCATTTAAAGAAGAAGTTGAAGGTTTTAGTTGAATTTAAAATAATGCTCGTAAGTTGAAGGTATTTCTTAAGTTCTGAACTAGATTATTTAAACAAAGTTATATTTAAATAGTGTGAATAGGAACGTCTGTAATCCATGAAATGAAGGTGCTTAGTGAATCAAACTCAATTTTTACAATTCAAGTGAAACCAAAGATAGTAGGTATGAGGACAATGTTTACATGAGGAACTCAACTGGATTTAGCGAATTTAGCCTTGTTCGTGGCGTTTCTCCTGGTCGTCGGGGCCTCGGGAACCGCCGCCGAACGCGAACTCGCCTCCGGTGCCCGCTGTGCTCGTTGATCCGATGATTGATTTGACGATTTAACTGCAGACGGATACCGTGATATCAGCTGATCCAACTCATCCGTTGACGCGACACGCTTGCGGTCATTGTTCGGCAGCTTTATGAAAACTGCCCCTTGCCGAGTCCACACTTGATATATACCGAAATGCTTTCGGGCCGAGCTGAACACGGCCTGCCGGTACTTCGTGAGAAACTCACTGAGGACTGTCGATGTCGATTTAAGACGCTTCTTTTCCATCCAAATCAAGTTGCGTGTTGTCATATCAGCAAATCGAACTAGTATAGGTCGAGCTCTTGTGGGATTCTTAGAACCCAAGCGGTGACAGAATGAAATAGCAGATGCTTGTATACCAGTGATGTTCATAGTGGACTGTATGATGTCAATAATGGAAACTTTACAATCTTCACCTTCTTTTTCCTCGATGCCACTGAAGAGAAGAGCATTGCGCCTATTATAGGACTCCAAGTCATCTGTTTGCAACATTACTGCCTGTACCTGTGATCGCAGCAGTTGCAAAATACCCCAGACTGTGTCTTTAAAGTGTTTATAGTCCTGAGCTAGTTTGTCAAGACTCAATCCACTGTCCGAGCTCACTGCAGACTTAAAGGTCTTCTCGAAATCAGACATCCTTGCAGCTAGAGACTCCTCGATGCGAATTTGGGTATCCAATACTTCCTGCACATTTGCCATATTGGGAACTTGGATAATGAACTTAGGTTAGCCAGCAGGTGAGTGCACAAATATTATCACAATAACATTAAATCTTTAAACACAGATTGTATATGTTCAATGTAATAGTTAATATTGATTTAATTGTTGAATTAACTATTATTTAATAAATAAATTTGAAGAGCGAAATTTTGTTGTGTTGATACTTTTATGCCTACCCGCAGAAAAAAAGACTATTATACAATTATTATTATTATTATTTAGTCTGGCCAGTAACAATACCTATCCAATATTTTTGAAACCATTCACCCGCGCCTCCGCGAACATTCCAGACGCACTGCAAGTGTCCCAACAGTGCTCTAAAAGCATTGTTATATTGCACCCTGAGGGCATTGTAAGTACGTTGCGTATACTGAGCCCACAGGCTGCTCGAGTAGAAAGTTTGACAGTACGCTCTAAAAAGAGTTAGTTTTACTTCTTTTGAGCTTCGGACAAACCTGCGGGCCAGCATATTGCTTCTCACTGCCAACGCCCTCCGCTCTCGTTCTATATCTAGATCGTCCCTTAGTGCTTCAGTCAACATATGCCCAAGATATTTAAATCTATCTACAACTTTTAAAACAGAGCCGTCAAGTACAATAGGAGGCACATAAGAAGGCTTCTGTTTACCTACCTTGAAAATAAGTACCTCACTTTTACATGAATTATACTTGAGGCCATGATCAGTAGCGTAAACCTCACAAATTCTAACAAGCTTTCTCAACGCGTTGATCGAGGGAGCCAGCAGTACCATGTCATCAGCGTAACTAAAATTGTTGACACACTTTTCGTCAATGAAGCATCCGACATGTACACTGCTGAGTTCCTCGATCAACCCGTTGATGTACAGATTGAACAAGCTTGGCGACGTCAAGCCACCCTGACGTACTCCACATTCTAAAATGTACTCATCAGACAGAGTATCAGCCCATCTCATCAATTAACACTCGAAGAATCACAGGTTTTGGAAAATAATATAAAATCAACGACGCCATTTTTTCAATTTCGCGGCAAAAAAACTCGTTGAAATGTTTGTCTATCACAGATAAAAAAACGCACGCTATTGGCTAAACTGATACGTGACGTTAGTGTCCAGATTTTCATGTCAATGATTGGTCAACTTTCGTTAACGTCAGCCACGATTGGATCGTGAACGTTACAGAAAGAACGACAAAATGGCCGCGTTTAAATTATTCGAAAATCCTCCTTTCATTTTTATTTTGATTTGAAATGTATTGTTTTTATGAATTAAATTTAAGTTTCGTCTATTTATTAACGTAAATTATATCGATTAAAAGCATTGAAAATTATCTATATTCTCTATTACTGGTATATTAGGGCTCTACAATATCTGAGTCACCAGGTGCTTATAGCCTTATATTTGTAGTAAATTCTCTCGTTTACTGTGGCGCACATTGCATATTTAAATAAAACGTGACGGATACAAAGGATCACGCTTGATCTAACTTTTAAAAGATACCAATAATATGATACTTGAATTTTGTACGGTAAAAATACATGTAACTTTTGATTTTACATTATTTTGTTTACGAGCATATTTAGTCACCGAGTCGAAGAAAATTTCGTCAATTTTATAAGCTTTTGTTTAACTTGCAATGTATGTAACTATGTTTGTTCGACTGGAATCTTGCAACTCAATTTTCAAGCAGATATCTTTAACCGATTGAGCTGAAATGTTGAAATCACGTTTAGTTTGGATGACAATGCATGGTTAGCTGTGTGACGTCATTCTAAATCCAATATGGCGGAACACCCAAAATGGCGAACAAGCTATTTTTAATGCACTCCTACAATATGGGTAGTATCAAATGAAAGGGCTTGCTGTGAATACCTCGAAAAATATAGTGACTTCTAAAATCCAATATGACTTCTAAAAGCTTGTCATTAAACACGTTTTTAATAAGTACATAGCTTATTTTGTACAAGACTTTAGAGCGGGAAAGGTTTCGCTTATTATACATGTTATCTACCAAATCGTAGCTACTGCGCTTCGATTGTCACAATCACAACGTGTAACTATGTTCTTGATAAACTTAATTGTAAAATTTAACTGCCCGTTGGCTTAGTTGGTGCACGTTCGCCGTCTAAGCAGCGGGTATCGGGTTCGATTCCTGGTTTCCACCAGTTCTCTCCCCAAGGGAAATTGTATGTTTCTGGTTTAGGATGTGATTGTGTGTGTGGTGTAAATGTTTCCGGTATCGACGGCACAAGTCGTCGAACTTAGTGTGGGGCTCAGAGAGTGAAAGCGATAATGTACAAACACAGAATACATATTTTCTAGTATTAGTATTCTATGGTAAAGCGAAACTGTATGTCTATGCATTTATACGTTTCAACTTTATGTGATTACTTGTAGTCATCGAATTTAGTGTGGGGCTGTGTGTGTGATAACTTTTAAGTTACATAGGCTATGATTAGATCTGTTATGCTTTGATGTTACCTATTTGACATTTCTCCACCATCCATTAAGCAAATTTGTGGTATAATGGTAGCTACAAGTTGCTAGTTGACGGCTTTTGATTGCGTCAATAACCATTCGAGATTGTCATCAAGCAAACTTCGGGATTTCTAACTCTAATACGAGTCTTTAGCTTTATTACCATATTATTGATATATGATTCGACACGTGAAGAAATCTATTATTATGTTGTTTGCGGGATGACATGTTATTTTGGGGTCGACTGTACTAATACTACACACAATTTACATCTTCACGTATTGAAATAAATTCTTGAACTCAAGTTATGACATAAATTTGTATCAATTGCTAGAAGAATCAGCAATTTAAATATCATGAAATTATTTGATCTACAGAAAAATATATATCCTCCTGTGATATAATGCCAAGATGGATGGCAGAATACCTCTTTGTACTGTATTTTGAGCAAAAGTATTAAATGTATACATATTTAACAAGGTCGTACGCTCAGTATAAAACATTATGGAGCTAGGTTTTCTAATTTTAGTCACGTCCTAAATACATTGCCATTCGTACCCCTACCCCTAGCACACAACATTCCACTAATGTCGGGTCAAAGCAATTTTTACTCGTCACGCCTCGTAAAACTGTAATTTACACCTGAGACCCTTAGCCTTCAACCTCCGGTTTGGGATAACAAGGTAACACATTTTAATTTGACCTGTAATTATGCGACGTCAAATATTTTAACGACTCTCGCTGGAGGGCCCTTTTTGATTGCATTTTAAATTGCCAAAGGAAAACGTTCGAAATCAAAATTCATATTTTTTCTATTCAGTATTATATAACTTATCGCGTCCATGTCACACTACGTTATATGACCGATACCGCTGTATCGCGCCTTAGGAATGCGCGGCAAGGCGGGGGGAGGAAACTCCTCGCGTTGACAGTGGACACCCAGAACTTAGCGGCCTGTTTTTCCCCCTGTCTCACCGTGCACATGCCTAAGGCGTTACAGCGATTCAGTCAAACTATATAGTTGACATATCAAAACATATTAATATTGCGAATCTGGCAGTAGAATGATTAACTATTATGAGTGCCTCTTTGAGGCCCATGTGAAAAAACAATTTTGAATTGAATTTGAATTTAAATTTTAATTTTTTTTTAGATTTAATTGCATATCCAAAGTACACCAAAAATCTATATTGTTTTTATCTCTGACAGGCTAGCGTTTATCTATATTTCACCTGTTCGCCTGATACCTTCACCGGAAGCTGAAGCCCATCGTAGGATTGAAAACCACAACCGCTTGATCAGGAAGCACTCTCATTACGGCTGAGCGTCTTATGTGTGACCTAAATAGTGAACATGTCTAGAAATAGTAACTTTCACTTCACATTGTCCATTTCCTCTTCAATAACATCTATACCAATATAGATCACATGAACTTATCTTATGTCATAAACATTAATTTATTTCAAGAATGTATCAAGTACATCAAGTACACAATGTTATCAAGGTACATCTACCTCGTGTTCTTTCCTTGCCGGTAAATTTTATTTTGAAGGATAATTAGTCTCTGTCTGGAAGAGATCGCTTTAAGCGATAAGACCGCCCATTGTACTACCACGATGGTTGTAATATTTTATTTGTCATTGTTTATATTTTTTTTGGTATACAATAAAGTGTTTTGTATTGTATTGTTTTAGTCTCCTGTGCTATCAATCTGTTTCATAATCTTTGTTTAAGGCGACAATTATACCTGTTTGTATTCTTCCCAAATAGATAAGAAAGTGAGTATATTTAAGAAAGTTTGCAAAACCCTTTGAGAATATATGAAGCAAATGTTTAAGGAGAAAATATAAAAACCCGAACTTATCAGTATACACAGTAACCGTTAACAAGTAGGTACTAAACGCTTGGCTATCAAGTAGTTGTCTTTGCAGACGACTTGCAAAACGACGACTTGACTACAAAGAGATTAGGTCACCCAGCGATACCCATAAGTTACAGTACGACGATAAGATCGTATCAATAAATGGTGTCTCCTTGACAAAAGGTACTGAATGCCTGAAAATGTTTCCACGTCAAATATTCAAGAAAAACGAATACATGTTATGACTACTATTTCTAAGTAATGATAATTATCTTATTTATTAATTATTAGTAATTATCTTATCTTATTTCGTGAATAATAGTAAGCTGTGTGAGGTATTCACTATTCGTGACCTTAGTGTCACAGTTGACAAATGAGACTATCGGAAACATATTGACAATTTCATATAAAAAAGGAGCTCAGATTTGCGGTTTTCTAAAATAATGAACAAAACAATCTAGTAGCTTACATACATACAGCCTATATTCATTAAACATAAACCAGCAATGAAAATTGCATAAGTATAAATCTGAGAATAAATAGTGTAGGCTACCTACATCAAATTTTGACGTATGACATCTGTCAATGTCATTCAGATAACGCAGATCCCCTCCATCTTAAACCGACTTCAAAAAAAGAAGTTTTATTATCGACTGTATTTATTTTAAGTGAGATTTCGAGAGGTTAGTTTTTTAAAGTTTTGATTGCGTTTAAATTATTTACTAGAGCGTTGTCTTTTAATTTACGGTGTTTCGTCTCAATAACCTTATATATTTTACTTGGTGGTTTTCTGATCTGATCCTCATAAACCTTAACACAACTATCAAAATTGAATCTAGCAAATATTTCCAATGTTTTCTTCTTATTATGAGGTGCCTATTTATATTACTTCAAATGATAAATAGCAGTATTTCAATTTGTTAATACAAACGTAGCGTTCCCTCCAAAATGTTATGTCTCCCTCAAGGACAAAAATATATTGCTCGGACCCGCAGCAATTAAGAAAACATTTAGCGGTGTCCAGGGATACGCCCCAGCAATTACCCAGCTGAGCAGGTCATACATAAACAAGAGTAATAATAATATAACAGAAAAGAATAGGATTAGGTAATATTTATGAAACGAATGCTAAAGTATAGCACCCTCGACCACATCATTACTTAGAAATAGTAGTCAATCGCTAGCCAATCATACATGTTTATTATTCTTTTGTATATAATAATATGTTACGCGATATCTGCGCTAATTATGAATCGGTTTTGGTAGATTATACTTCAGAGGTGGTCCCATATACATTTTATCTAAATAAATCCAGCCGAAACCAAAAAAATTGCGTTGAATTCGGTTTTTTTAAGCTTTGCTTGCGTTTAATTATCGTGAAATACTGTTTCAAATAAATTTTAACAAACTATTTACTACAATTCATGTTGTATGTATATATTTTAAATCTTTCTATACAAGTAAAACTACCTGTCTATCAAATTTAATCGAGATTGGTTCTTGTTAATAGGAATGTCCAGACTTCGTTTTTGTTAATAGGGATAGGGATATATAGTAAGCCTATTCCAGGGTCTGACTATGTCCAAGTAGGTACATATCTCAATTTCGATAATTTTTCATTCTAAAACAAAATAAGACGTGACCAAATAGAGGTAAGCACTAATATAGAGCAGTTTATATGGAATGTATTATTTTTTCTATTATAATTTGAAGAAAGCAATGGCTTTTTTCGTCACGGGTCCGCCTAGTCTTGGGTTCTATTTCCAGCTAGAGCAAAATTTCCTTCCAGGGCAATTTTCTAGGTAGGATTGTGTGTGATTTACGCCCCCTTTGCGTCACAAGTCTTTTAACTTAATGTGGAGATTTGAGTGTAAAAACTTTTAAAATATTTATATACATATATATAGTACCTGGATGACCGAGTTCCGCTCGGTTTTTATTTTGGTAAATGACGTTTTCTAAAAATAAAACCTAGGTGGATCGATTTATCGCCCCCGACACCCGCTGCATACAAAATTTCACGAAAATCGTTGGAGCCGTTTCCGAGATTCAGATTATATATATACATACATATATCAAGAATTGCTCGTTTAAATGTATTGTAAACGTTTAATATTTATAAACGCATAAGCTACTTTTTAATATAATTAACAAGGACAAAACTATACATAGGGCTACATATTAAACTATATCTTCATTTTATCATGTGTCTATAATATGGGCGGAAGCGTTAATCATCTTTTGTTAGTTTACAATATACGTCCGCATAATTTTGCATTGTTATTATACAGAACGCTATTTACGTCTAAAATATAGAGTATCTAGTAAGTACATCATATACATCTGGGTTTAATTTACTTGAAAGATCCACCTACAATATACGTCTATCATATTCACGAACAGTTTTTTTGTTTTCACGGAGACATACAGGGGTACGGAGCACCGGTCTGGGTGGACGCCTTCAACCCCGGGAACAAGACCTGCTGTGACGAGGGCGATACAAGTTATCAGACGGTATCCTGGACGGCGGATGTGTGTTTGTATACCACTTCTTGGCGGCGAGGAGTTCCCGCAGAGACCCCCCAGCGTGGAAAGAGGTCATCCGCATGCGGTTAGAGGCGCGGAGCGCCCTGGCTAAACCGGCAGAAGACGGGGGGGACCATGGGCGCAGTGGCTTAGTTTGAGTGAATTAGTTTGAGCCCCACACACTCCTTTCTTTCACCCCTGGGAAGGAATGTAGGCATTCCCCCACAAAAAAAATTGTTTGGGTAGCTCAAGCGGTTAGAGCAATAAGTACCCTATGGCTTCAGGTTCAAACCACGCCTCAAGCGGTAACTTTTAAATAACTAGAGTAAGTATTTGAATTTATTAAACTTGTCTCAATCCTGCGGGTGTAATAGATTTTATGAATTAATAAATTTTAAGAAGAAAAAAATCAATACCATATTAGTGAAAAAGTGAATAAATTTACAAATACTATCGAGAGTGGTATCACACGTGAACACCAATTCAACAATATAATACATGTAAAACATACAAAAAAAAATGCTGAAAACTATTTTTTATAGAAGAAGCCGTTTAGTAGGCACCTACTACAGAAGTCAGGTCTTTTAGGCGACTTACTAGTATTGAACATGTTGATTTTGATTATGTACAATGATAGGTTAAACCAAATATCTGTGTACAGTTGGCCTTTGCATCTGTAGAGAGCGACCCAAGCCAAAAAAATAAGAAGAAAAAACCGAAGAAAGTAGCTTATCCATCCCACAGAGCATCAGAAAATTTGCTCGCACTTCTACACAGAAACACATTTTTACCTCGCGTTTCTGCAGAAAGTGTACAAGTGAAAGCGAGTTTCATGCTCTATGATCCATTCTAATAACATTCAGAATTATAATACCCAAATTGTCGTTATTGCCTGCTCTGTAGGTAGCATATATATACCAAAAAACAATAGCCATGGTAACAGTTATAGATTGGTACTTACGTGTGCCATCGAATCGAGTGGCGATGGTATCAAGGAATGTGTTCTGGGGCGCGAGCAGCCCCTTGCGCACGGGCATCCCCTCCCGCCGCGCACCCCGCGCACTGCTCACACCACCTGGGGACAAAAATAATATCGAGTTACATACAGAACAATTATTACATGTACCAAAATTATTGTGACTACCCGTAATTTACTGATGTAATAGCGTATTCTAATTTACTAGCGAAGTTACCTACATAGTTCGATAGAAGAACAAAAATAGCAGCATATAAAACATAAACATAAAGGCTTTCACACTCGCAGCCCACACCAAGTTGTGTCGTGGTTTATAGAAAAATTCACATCGCACACAATCACACCGAACCAGAAATACAAATTTATCTTGGGAAGAAAACTTGTATTATATTCCCACGGGGAATCGAACCCGATACCCGCCGCATAGAAAGCGGACGCGAACCCATGAATGGCAATGCATATTATGTTCTCTAACAAGTGTTATTAGACAGTAACAGATACACCTCCAGAAATAGATGGAGTAGAATTCCCTGTATTTAGTAGAGTACGTTGTTTTTGTGATAAATTTGTAGATACTAACGTATGAACGTAACGACGGTCCGTACCAAATCACAATATACATCACAAAATACAAAAATTATTGGCTCCGACTGGAAATCAACTTTATTATAGCTAACATCGAGAAACAAAAGAGGCTCGCCTGCGGGGACTTCAACCAATACGATTCGTGCTGTTAGGGGTTCGTAACAAAATAATTAGTAGCTTAATTCACTTTGAACGTTTACCTCCCTACGTATACATGTCTTTTTATTTTAAATGCTAAATTAGAAAACAATTCCAAAAGTCAAAAACACAATTATCGCAATGTTTGAAAAGCCAAGAATTTCCAAGCTCCAAACATTTTCGTGTTCCAAACATTTCTGTTGTTCTACATACGAGTATCATGCAGAGCAGACATAACTAAAAAGAAAACAACTTATCTCACTGAGCACAAGTCGTAGATTTCACGGAAACGACAAACATACAGCCTTTATGACAGATGTTATTTATGAGTATACGAAACACCCGCAGCTGAAAACTCAGTCCCAAAGCCATTCTTGTAAAAAGTTTTCCTCTTGAAAGACTGGAGTCGGATCACAATGCTTTTATTTCTTTTCTACGAGGAACGTATTAAAGTTTTTATTAATTTTTGTTACAATGTTCATTGTTACGTATTTAATTTAGAAAGCTTTGTTGAAGGTGATATTGTTACGTTTTATTTAAAATTATGCCTTCAATATAATAAAGTTTGTCTGGACACAATTAAGCTGTTTTGTCATTATATAATCAGCTAGTTTTAGTACAACTTATTATTAAGACATTAACCCAGTAAAACTACAAATATATAAGAAAAAATATAATTGGTAAATTTTCTGGAATGACAATGAGGAGGAAGTTTAAAGAGACTATATTTTTGAATCCATACAAAAAAATTAAGAGGAAAGTAAAAATAATCATGTTTAGCCAACATGATTTATTTTCCTATAGGTATATACATTTTTGGTGGATAAGAAAGTCTAAAAGAAATCTATGCAAATCTACTAACCACATGATATTATCTAGTTATAGGAGAATTATGCATATAAGCCGTGAAAATGGCAAAATTCTCCAGGTTCTCTCTCTCAATTTTGTTTTATTTATCTATAGTATCTTACATGGTGGTTAGTCTTCCTGTTCTTTTACCCATTTCGTTTTCGGAGTGGGTGCATTATATTTTATATTACACCTTTCATTCAACAGTCTTTCTGGACCTGTGACCAATATATGCAAAAGTAGCTCTGTGAGCTGAAGACCTCTCGTATTTTTCAAAATGGCAGATATATGTTTTTTTTTACGTTTTCAACACCTCTATCTCCACTATTTTGAAAATTTTCCTAAAACTGAATAGACAAAAATGTTACATACAATTATCAAACCTTCTCTAAAAATGTCAAGATAATCTGTTGAGAAATGCGACAGGAGTACAAACGGACATCTGCCGGACATACGAAAGCATTTTTGCCCTAGCTAAATATGGACATCGCTTGCGCTACTCGCTCGATCAATAAAAATGTAGTGCTAAGTTTTAGACATCAGTTGGCCTCCTCCTCACGTCTATCCATCTCAGTTAATAAGGTCTCCTGCATCTTGCCAGCGATATGGTGTCAGCCAATAGACTGCATCATGAGAAAATCAAACAACATAATGAATACCTTATCTGCAAGTTCCGTACTTTATCGCGTCGTTTCGTTCAGGTTTTTGAAGAACCAAAATTGTAATAACCATTCTAATACAACCAGTAACTTTTACGGAACATTACATTAAAACAATCGGAGTTATCCACACTAACCTTTTGTCAACGGAATTTATGAAGTTCTGCGGTCGTGGTCTGGAACCAGGGTAGCGGAAAACTGGGTGTACCAGGATCCGAAAGACCCGTATTTAAACGTGTTGAATCGTAATGGAAAAACCATTAATCCATGGTTGTAACCCTTTCAGATCTATCGGGTCATTAGACTTAAAACACTTTTCAAAAAAGGTTTAAACATTTTACAGTTGATTGCATTTTATGTGGAAATGAAAGTTACATTTGCACATGATTAAAGTTCTGATCTTTTATGTTGCCTTTAGCAAATGTAAAAACGACCCATAAAAGAGTCCTTTAGTAAAAGCTAAGTAAAAATGTATGTTTATTTTGTAGCTTTCATATTTTACGACTTACGCTCGGTTTCCTCAAAATATGACATCGATTTAAACAGCTGTTGATGGACAGGTGTTGATGTAAAAAGTTGGCTCGGAGCCTAATAAATAACAAACAAACAAACGCATTCACATCCACAGCCCTACACACAAATTTAATTGCTGGAAACATTTACAGCACACACTCAGAACCAGAAGCACACGTCCTTTGGAAAAGAAAATTGTGCTCTTGCCGGAAATCGAACCCAGATTCACGGCCCAGAAGGCAGAGAACTATCCACTGCGCTAATAGTGTCATCAAATAATACCACAATATGAAGAAAAATAGATAAACTGTGATAATACATATGATGGCTCCATAGGACTCATGGCTCTATAACAATGATAAAGTCAAAAATATATTAAGAGATTAATTACAAAAAATAACATTTTCACTAGTTCATATAATTAGGTATATAAAGAATAATTAGATAAATATTAATACTACAAATATCGTTTATTGGTGCCTTTTTCAGGCATAAAAAAGGTACACAATCGAGTGAAACTCTGCCCCCAAACTAGTGTTACCTCTAAAGTAAGGTCACAGTGACCCACTCAAAATATAATCATCTAAATCCAATAGTCCATATAAAATACGCCCTTTAATATCATACATAGACGTAATCCGAACAAGTCGAGTAGGTATCTACTTACATGAGGAAAATCAAATAATTATGATACCGTAAATCGTCGATTACCAGCTCCGTCATGATACGACATGATAATTAACACTCACGACCTAATCTCTATAACTAAAGCTGTATCGCTGTACCGAACTTTCCTTTGATCCGATAATGAGCTCAACAGGCGTTTGATGTGCTAATTTCCAAATTGGTTAAGTAATTCATTAATAAACATAGACGTAGCGTCGAAAGCTAAATAAATTTGTCTTATTTTATTTCCCTTCTAAGCTCCGATTTAATTTGCAGCTCGTAAATCTATCTGTATAATTATAGGCCGTTTAAGGTTGACCCATAAACCCATATACCTACTTGAATAACGTGCAGGCTTTCCACGTTATCGTAAAGTTTTTATGTTTCATAATATAACCTACCTACGTAAATATTATTTAATGTTTTTCCTACACTGTAGGCACTCACTCACTCGTATTAGTGTTCTTTTCGCTTGACACAAACAAGTCGCGGTAGTCTTGCAGGTTGGCCAAAGCAATAATTTCAACCATAAATCCATTATACGGTTCCTGTAATTTATTATCGGTATTATTTAGGTTACTTTGTAATTTTAGGTAATTTTGTGGGAGTAAATATGTCCAGGGTTATTGTTGTGTAGATTATCGAAATAGATACGTAAGATCATAATACGAAGAATAGAATTCAAATCAGTTGAACATTTTGAATTCAAATCAGTTCATTGACCTAATTACAATTACCCTCACGTGAATCCATACGGACTTCTGAATTAGTGTTAACCGCTGTATTTCAGGTGCTAGTGACTTCCATCAAGGACTCAATAAATTTTGTCACAAACCTTACTTTCTTACTTATATTATAAACGCGAATGTTTGTATGTACGGATGATTGTTACTCTTTCACACAAAAAGTACTAAATGGATTTTAATGAAACTTTACAATAACATAGTTTATACATTAGAATAACACAAAGTATACTAAACTATAATTTATAAAGATATTGTTTGAATTGTCCAAAATATAAAGATAAATGACAAGTAAGTAGAAAAAAAATCTGCCATCTGCGAGCTATTCTGGCGTGCGCTGCAAACACTGTTAGAGGTACACGTATATAATCTGTTATGGAAATATTTATCTTAAATAGTCCTGCAAAAAAGCCCACGACAGCATATATCTATCTTTTATGAATGAATAATTATCGCCAAAATAGTAAACCATAAACACAATAAAAATTTATAATTTTCTAATGCAACGGCTGAAAGGATTTAGAATATGCATAGCTTATGGATCATTATATAGCTATACTAGCTTTTGCCCGCGGCTTCGCTCGCGTTAAGAAGTATTATTATTAATTAGGTATAGATCCCCTATTTTATCCCCTTGGGGGTAGAATTAATCAAAATCCTTTCTTAGCGGATGCCTACGTCATAAAATCTACCTGTATGCCAAAGAACAATGGCGAAATTTTAGTTGGCCTATGTTTGATCGTATTTAAATGTGAAATTAACGAAATTCACTCAAATAAATTACAAAGATTTACTGAAACAACAGAAAAGGCAGACGAAGCCAGGTAAAAAAATACACATTAAAAGAAACAAAACGATTACTTTCAACCATTTTTCATTTTTCTGATTTTGTCTATACTGTGGTTATTTTTTTTTTTTTTTAATATATTTCATGACCATGGATACGCAGTCCTTCAGTCGAAATATTAAAATTTTACAAGTTCTTAAGGAATACTGTGGTTATATAATAAGATGTTACCATGTCCATTGCCTTACCCTAGTGCATCTCTATATTCCTAAGTCGTAATGCTAATGCTTATGATGTATCCATAAAATAAAAAATACTATGGTAACTTATGTATGAACCATCAGCTGTCTAGAATACGTCTGTCATTCACAGGTTTTCTAAAAATAGCTGCGGTTGCTATTGCAGTCATCGACATTTAAGGGGAAAAAGCAAATGCCATGGCAATACCAAACTGTCGTATGAATGACGTTTTCACTTTTGACGTTTGTTTTTTTTTTCTTTTTTCTTTTAATATTAGCTTCGCAATCTTGTGCATTTAGCCAGTGTCAAGTAATAATATATTTCAAGTTCAAACGTAGTGGTGGCTCTTTGGAATGGGCTTTTATCACGACTTCACGACTGCCAGAACTGTTGGCGTATTCAAAAAGAGATCGGCAAAGTGTGCTAAGCCATAACCTACAAATATGTTTTGTTTAATATCTTAATAATTAGGCCTTCTAAAACGACAATTCTTTTAAAATTAAGCTCAGAAGGCAACCGGCCTTACGTAAGATATTTTTTTATCTATATACGATGCTATTTTACTTCAACTAAAATGATGTATGGGAGTTCGCCATTGTTTTTTCAGCCCGATCCGTCCAGTGGTTTGGGCTGTGCGTTGATAGATCACTATGTCAGTCAGTCAGTCACCTTTGAGTTATATATATTTATATAGATATAGATAGATAGATAGATTATTGTACCTATAGGATTAACACATAGGCTTATTTAGTTTTAGCTTGACCAACGCGAGCGAAGCCGCGGGGCACGGCTAGTGCTTCATAAAGTTTCTATATACGGGACAATTGCCTATACTTATTATAGCAAAGAGCCAAGGTATCTATCTACAAGGCATCGAGCTTATATATTGTTTAAAAAATATATAAATTATAATCGCTTAATAGGAAAAAGCGTAAGATAAGAAAGTAGGGTAAACTTACAAATATTTTTAGATTCACCGCACCAATAAATTCCATCCGGTTACGGCACTAAATATTTATTGAATATCTTGAACAAATAGCACAATTTTTGATTATCAAGATAAGATAGAGTTTGTCGATTTATCTATTAATACCTAGTAGACACGAATAACTACTGGTCTACTAGGAACTGATTAACCTTATCTCTGATATGTTGTAAGAATCTGTGTCCTTATCTAATAAATAATCAGTTTTAGGTCTATACTAGCTATGTATATGTACTTAATTTCAATAAATCTAATACCTTTAAACAACCAATTCTTGTATATATATATGTGTAATCAGGATCTCGGAAACGGCTCCAACGATTTTCATGAAATTTACAGATTAGGGGTTTTTCGGCCCAAGGAATCGATTTAAACTGCATTTGAAAAACCGGGTTTAAGAAACTATCAGCGCCATCTATTACGCCATGAACGATGTAAAAAACTGTTTCTACTCGACACTAGATGGAGCTTTCTGAGGCTACAAATTTAAACACATTCTACCAAAAACAAAAAACGAAGCAAAGCTCGGTCATCCGGATATTGTTTCATTAAAATCCAAACCTGTTATACTCGTATTTCTGAATACAGTAATATCGGATTACTTGTTAAAATTCAATATGAAAAAGGCATTCATGCATTTCATCGAAAATATTTCACCGACCCATATACAACAAGCTTCATTTTCAGAGTGTGTCAAAAACTGAATGCATTAAATTCCTACTTGTATAAGAAAATAATTTCATGTTGATTTACAAATAACTTCGATTTCTGAATGGAGTTCGGAAGTATCGGATTCGATTCCGGGAACACAAGTTTTCTCTCCAAG
This sequence comes from Lomographa bimaculata, assembly GCA_948107665.1. Taxonomy (NCBI): domain Eukaryota; kingdom Metazoa; phylum Arthropoda; class Insecta; order Lepidoptera; family Geometridae; genus Lomographa; species Lomographa bimaculata. The sequence continues at coordinate 12,202,953 of OX403589.1, forward strand.
CGAAATTTGTGTTCCGGTTCTGGGCGGGAATGTGTGTGAAATGGAAATGCTGCCGGCACCCACGATACAAGTTTATGTACTTAGTGTCCCCACTGTGAGTATGAAAGCGTTTATGTAAACAGAAAAAAACATTATTCAAGATGAAGTTAGTCTATTCTAAAACCGAACGTCACTGCGCGCTGTGTTTAAATGTAATAATATGAAATTGGTCGTCGGCATTGGTCATATTCATAAGTTTGTGTGTTCGTTCTACAGACCATTTTCTTTTTATGTGAGCATATAAGCGCATCGGATCAGTGCATTACTTTTAGATTAGACGATCTCTACCATTGTATGAACTTTAAAGGTGAAACACACTTAAATATAATAATTTACAACACCGCGCGGTTAGAAAGCTTTCGGTCGTTATACGCAGACATGTAAATACACGGCTCAAAAACAACTCCCGAAATAACATAAAAGCCAAATAACTAAACTCTAGTAAACATTTGAACAAATGTTTTTTTTTCTTTTAATTTTGGCTTCGCAATCTTGTGCATTTAGCCAGTGTCAAATTATAATATATCTCAAGTGTATTTTATTTTAAAAGGACTAGTCACAAGTCAGTCAAGTAAAAGAGTCAAGGTCCAGTCATAGACAAGTCATGCCCTAGTAAAGTGGTAAAAACTATTGGACTTTTGGAGCGAAGGCGAAAATCACGTATTTCAACTTTGCAGGATTTGCCTACTCTTATGCACGTTTAATAAGTATTAACGGTTAATGATCCATCATTGTTACACATTAACACTCGAGGAATCAGAGGTTTAGAAAAATTATACAAATTGAACAACGCCATTTTTTCACTCTCACGGCAAAACCCCCGTCGAACAAATTGTTAAATTAAAACGTTTCGCATAAAATTAGTTCTCCTACCTCCAGTTAATTAACTGGCTAGAACTTTGCAGATATTTTAGTAGCTCGTACCAGTCGTAGGTTGATGTTATACCTGGAGGGAAACTGGAACAAATGCGACTATATCTAGGAATTTAATTAGAGACCGGGTATGTTAAGAATTAGTAGTGCTTGTGCGTCGCGACGTACCTTTGAAAGTGTATCAACGTTGGTGTGAAAATGTAGCGCATGCTGTGTTGAACATAGTGTTATGTTGTCAATAAGTACTTAATACTTTTAAAAGATTTTTTCAAAATCAAGCTTTTAGCAGTCGTAAATAAATAATTAACGCAAGCAAAGCTTTAAAAAAAAGCGACTTCACCGCTTTATCTTCGGAACTTTCATCAGATTAGATTTACTAAACACGCATTATTGACGGTATCTCAAGAACTACTAATCAAATCTTGATCAAATTTAAATGGGACCAATTGGAAAGCAAACTCTTTCAAACAAAAAAAAAATCGAAATCGGTTCATGTGGAACGAAGATATGAGGTATCAAACATAAAAAATAAAATTCAGTCGACTTGAGTACTTCCTCCTTTTTTGTAAAGTCGGTAGAAAATGACTAATACAGAAAACTTGTCAAGACGAAAACTCTATGCGTTTATCTTGTTTAGTTCAGAAGTTCCTATGGCCATCTTCTATCATCAAACCATATTATTATATTGTAATCGAAGATACATAAGTAGGTACATCAAATTTGAATCCAATCGGACATCGAGATGTGAGTCTAATACAGACCGACAGATAACGGTATAAGGTGAAACTAAATAAAAGCTTGTGAAAATGCCATAAGAAATGATTGCAAAGAAATAATGAAATTGGAATTATGAGACAACAGTGGAGATTCGTTCAAACATTTTTAAGAGTGGAGCAACACGCTTTAGGTCGCCTCCGGGGCATCCGGCACCACGTATCGGGCATTCATATCCACCTGGTTATCGCAACATCCATCTACACCACCCATCACACTGAAACAACTATGCCAGCATCTCACGGAAGTACTCCGTTATGTCAGAATGTTAGGATGCCTCGGGTAAGAGCTAGCAAGGGAAATGCACAATACACCCTAATGCTGGACGTCATAAGTGCAGGGCTTATGCCCCAGTCAGAATTAGAATTAGAATACAATTTGTTAACAAACCGCTAATTACCTTTGTGTAAATCTATACTGATTGCAGATATGAGAACATCGATGCAAATCCAACTATTCACGTATTTCACTGACCTATTTCACTGAAATTCTCGATCCGCTCTATCCATTGGAATCAACTGAATGAATATATATGTATGTTTACTCATAATAATTGAATCGCAGCATGAATTTCAGCTGAACAGATGCTGCATAAGTACTTCCATAGGTTACTTATTAGTCTTTGCTATAGAGCCAATTTGGGATCCTAAATGAGCAAAATTTGCATGTGCTTCATTACATTTCAAATTAATTTAAATTTACGCATAGCTTAGTTTATGTTAATTTAATTGGTTGTTTTAAATAATTACAAGTGTATTAGAGTTGAGTTACTTTTAAAGAAGAGAGAAGCAATATACTCTCTTTTGATGGTAAGCGTCAAGAAGTCTATAAATACTTTAGCAGTGTACCTGGTATTTTAAATAATAACGTTCTTTGTAAAATTGCATTGCGCTCCTCTCCCTGAGAATGAATGTGTTACATCCTATATGCACATTAAAATAATTCCATACAAGATGTAAGCAATGTCAAAAAAGATGTAAGTAATACGGGGCATAAAAAATCCTATCAGTTGAACCACGGGCAACAAACCGTGAGGGCTTCAATAATACTTGCATGTACAACATTGTAATGTTTTTGTTTTTATTGATATGTTAGAAAATTATTGTTTGCAAAAAAATTAAGCCTGTAACACAATCATTTACGTAACAGGCACAAAAAAGCGGAATCCGCTAATATTTATGCGAAAAATTCAGAAACATACTATTTCATGAAATCTCAACGTAGACCATTTTTCAAAGCGCAGTACTGTAACAAAAGGCACAACAACTCAAATACTATCCAAATTAGCACATCTCGCGCTGTACTATTAAATTAGAAACTAAACCCCGTCTGGTTACCTACTAGTACTAAACTGAATTTCTACAACTTAAAACCGAATATAAAGGTATAATGCCAGGACCACACGTTTGTCAAACCTCGCGCTTTGCAAGCGTTTGCGGCCGATCCGAACTAAGTCGGTTTTTGTCCAAGCGTTTGTAGAGGTTTGAAGTTTGCGGCAAGTTGCAAACGTGTGGCATTACATATTATACTTCATTACCACATGTGTTATAGTTTAGTGTGTATATTGTGGAGCTATTTCATTTGAAACTCACGTATATATCGCTTGCTATGTGTATTCTTTTGTGGTCATTACAATCATAAAGGCAATATTCTTAGTATAAAATCTAAAACTGAACTTACTTTTGTATATAAAGCAAGTTAAGTTTTTAATGAAGGTTTTAAATATAGAAGATTTTAATTTGACAGAGGCTGTTATAATTATAGAGGATTTTAATTTGATAGACGGTGTTATAAATATGTTTGGTGCAGCCATTTTCCAGACAGAGCGTCGTTGACGACGCTCTTCGAATTTTGATTTATGTATAAATGTACTCATATGTATGTACATTTCTTTATTATCTCGTATCTTCCAAACGGCCGGATGGATTTCGACAGTTAAGGTGTCGTTATATCCGTTTTAAAAACCCAAGTATCCTCAGACATGCGTTTGGAAAAAAAAAACATATAAGTAATACGTTAATAAAAAAAAATTATAGATATTATAAGGGATATGAAAATGAAAGATTACATAAAAAGTAGGTATTATATTTTGTACATTCACACAGTTTTTCTGAGTGTGGTTTTTAAAATGTATAATACAATGTCATTTTTATTGTTTCGTTCAACAGACATCAGGCACGTCAAATCGAATACCGCCACGCTATGTTTGCTCGTAAAAGCTGACTGTTCTCAGAACATCATGTTAATATGATACCAACAGATACATAGATAAGTATTGCGAGCTTACGAGTGCCGCATTTCTTTATTGAATTCCAGATTACTTGTTTGCGCATCTGATATGAACATATTGACTTACCGAAACGTGTCTGTCGTTTATGTGAATCACCTGTTTTACGGGTTTTTTTATGTTACCCAATATCGGAACAATAAGGAAATGTCGGCATATTCAAAAAGTCTACTTGATAACTACCTATAGTAGTTTGCCCCGAACTGACACCTTCGCCTACATTTTGCCTAATAGATAAAAACTTTTTTGTGTTTGATTTTTGTACCTTTTGTTCAAGTGCAGAGTGTAGTAGAATTTTATATAAAAGTTTTAGTTTTAAATGTGAAGCGTGTTTGAGATAGACCCCGCAAATCAGTTAGGTACTTTGGTGGTGACCTATCAGATTGTTATAACCCAACTTTTTTATGCTGTATTGGCAAGCATTTAACCGCTATATCTCCTGATGGAATATGACGATGCATCCTAATATGGGACATGCTTGCCTATAAGGTACCTCTAGAAAAAAAAGTTTGCTTTTAAAAATGTTTTCGTACTCTACCTGCAATGCTCTTTGCAAAGATACCCCGAAATACCGAAAAAAAAATGTTTCACTTAAGTTTATGGGTGGCCCCATACTATTTTAATTTACAGAATTTTTATTGCCATTTTTGGCTTGTTCGATACGCAGTCAAACTTAATTTAATTTTTAGTGTATCGACTTGTTTTGCTGACGGCTAATGCTTGCCCAGAAGATACCTATTTTCTCTATACTTAAAGACTTTGATTATGACGTTTGATTCGTTGTCTCTATAATTATCTGATACAATGAATACTCTGCGAGGTGGGTCGGCAGTTCGTCCCCCAAAGCTATGTCATAGTAGAAATATATAAGTAAGTTGTCTTCATAGAGGCTTGTATGTGTGCAGGGTTGTACGCACGTGCCTCAGCACGCATACTATGATAACTTACAGACCGGCGAAGCCAACACGAACCGGGGCCGCCCCCGCGCTTGTCGTCAACTTTTGATCGTGTTCGCACCATTCGCCACGGGCCATTCCGCGCAGACAAATATCGCATGCCGCGCGAAGCGTTTCTCTCTAATTATGTCTACGTCAAACAATCGGACCTTTTGTTGTGTTACTCTACGTGTTTATTCAATTTAATGGCTATGTAGATTTTTGAAGTGAAATGTTTGATGCGACTTTTTTAGGCGCGTTGAGCAATTTTTGGGTGAACAAAAATTATGGAACTCGCGTCATCGTCACCCACGGCTAATATTTGTTAAGCTCTACGCGATACATATTGCTTACGATCGGGGATCAACTTATAATTGTTATTTATGTATAATGTGTATATATAGTTTTCACTTCTATCGGCAGTCCCCAAAGGCTGCCCCGCATGTTTTTTTTGTAATTTAAGTAAAAGATTGATCTTTTACCGGGTCGTAGACAAGTACATGCTGCGAACATTGATTTATCAAGGCTTACTTAGCTATGATAGTTTTCCTTTCAACTTCATTATATATACTACTATCGTGAGTTCTTTTGACATATCCAAAAAAAATATTTTTTTCAAGATTTTGTTTTGACTCTGTCGGCGTGGCTAATATGAATATTCGTGCTGAATTACAGCTTTCATGCAAATGAAATCGTATCTACTTTACCACCACATTTTATACTATTTTAGTGTACCTAACTTGTTGGTTTGTTATAATATACATTTTACATATACCTTTAAAAGTCGGAGATAGTGACAACCCTGCGTATTCGGCTAGAGTAGGCACTTGAATCTCCTACGGGCCTCGAGTTATCTTACTGATATATTTCTACTATGGCTATGTCGAGGACACGCCAAGGATTATGTCCGTCGTAAGCTTTTGTATAGAAAGGAAATCAATTATTATTAGGATACTTATTACATTATTAGCTTCATAAGATTAATCTACCAATATAGGATGAGCGGTCTTTTATATTTCCTCATATGTTACATATTTCCATTGTTTGTTTCAGTAAATAATGTTACGTTATAGGAGTTTTGGCTTATTGCATTAAATATTAATTAAACTCGAACGAATAAAAATTGTGGAAAAAATGTAGCTATTTTTTAATTTTTCTAAGCCTGTTTATGAAAATTATTTGGTGAAAAAAGTGTTATTTTGTGTATTTTTACTATTTTATGTCCGTTGTGGATAAGCTGTTGAAATAAAACAATTCTTCTACCATAGACTATGATTATATTATCTTCATCGTCACTTACCATCAGGTGAGATAGTGGTCAAACACTAGCCTGTCAAAAATAATAAAAATAATAATAAAAAAAAATCTTCTATACTATCTATGTACACATTTTAAACCAATAAAAATATTCTGATTTCTGTTATCACATATATCATCTGTGATTGCAGAAATCAGAATATTGACAGTGAAACAATAATCGTGATCAAAAGATGACGATTATTGTTTCATCGTGGTTTGTCATTACATGTCTTGTCTCGACGTAGCATTTAATTCATAAGATAATTATAGAGGAACACATATACATGTAAAGAAAGTATAGACAACCTTAGACTACATCGCCACTTTTCATCAAGTGTGATTGTAGTCAAACGTTTGCAAGTAAAGTAATAAAAAAACAAGACTTTTCCTATTATTTCTTTGAATACAGGCGCGCTTTGGCCAGTTGTGACCGGCTAGCTTGTCTAGTACCGCACTCACTGCAAACACCCGCATTAAAGTTAAGACTTTCCGGCCAGAGCAGTAATTTATTTTCTTTTATGTTGTTTGGGGGGCTTACAGCTAATGATACAAAATAAGTCTTAATATCTATAACAAGTAGCCATTTACAAGCCTCCGCAGATAAAAAACAAATATGATTGACAGGAAGCTTGCTTTAAGAAAAAACAAATTTAAACATGATTAAATTATGCAATTTACACGCTATGTCGTTTAAGGCGCCTCAGGAAACGTACACTCAAACACTTCTTAGTTAAGACCTTTTTAATGATGACAAAGTACTTGTGAACAATTCAATAGTCCTGAAATTAGACTTTACCAATTTATTGAACGATTTTGTAGAGCTTAGAATAAAAGCGATTCGACGGTAAAGAGTGCGAGTGAAAGAAACATGGAGCATGCGGGAATGGCGAAACGGAACACTAAGTGCTACTTTGGAAACAACCTCAGGACAGTCAAACTTAGGTTGAGCTAATCTTACAAGATAGCATATATCAGAAATATTTCTACGAGCTTGAAGTGATATTAAGTGAAATCGCGTGCAGCGTTCATCATAAGTCAAACGGGGAATTTTGAATTAAAAACCTAAATATCTAGTAAATTTCTTTTGAATTCGTTCTAATCTATGTGTGTGTGTTCTAATGTATGTACCTACTACTCCCTTGGAGAGTAAAATTAGAGAGATCAAGCTCCGTCAAAAACGAGTACTTCTTGTGAGTTCGTCTCAGGGTCAGAAACGCATTGTTCCTAGCAAAACTGTAAAACTTTTTTTCACGCTTTTATTTAGTTTCACCTGTCCCATTGATATCTGTCGGTCTGTAATCAAATCTTGCAAACTAAATTAGACCCACTTCCTGATGTCCTATAGGATTCAAATTTGGTGTACTTTTGTATCTTCGGAGACAATACAATGCTATGGTGCCATGATTTTACCAGTTGTAAATGAAAAAGGACTGCTCGATGGGTTTATCTTGTTAAGTTGATAAATTCCTATGGAGCTGGTCTGATGATTTAGATCTCCATCATCAGACCAGCTCCATAGGAATTTATTCATCGAGCAGTCCTTTTTTATTTACAACTGGTAAAAGCTTGATTTTAAATAACGTTTTAAGGTATAACAAATGTTTTGTTTTTATTCGATATAAGCAAATGACCAATATCTCATCTGATTGTTATCAATAAATTACTATGACTACGACAGACTCAGACAAGGAGTTCCATTCTTTTGCGATACGCATAATTATTAATGTGGAAGCAAAACGCTTTGTCCGCATTTGTGAAATTCTAAGTTTTGTGTCGCTTGCCATCAGGCGACTACCTGATTTAAAAAAAAAGCTATTTGTATTTTGAATGTTTCCTGACTAAATATTTACCCACGTATGTTTTATAGTAAATAATTCTAACTAAAATAATTCTGACTTGAGACGCGTTATTCTAGTGAGAGGTCATCAGTATTATTATATGATTGTTACGCTTTTTATCTGTTTACGACGTAGATGTCCATTAGGGCGATATTAGGTCTGCAAACAAAACAAAATGTTTACTTATTTTCATTTGTGTTTAGCTGGTCATTGTATACATTTTCAGCATTTCCATAAATAGAAAAGTGAGTTTTAAATCTTTTGGACGAGGAATGTTAGAGGAGCGGCCGCAGATGTTTTCATTAACCCTTCATTCGCTTCTATAGCACATAATCATATACAACGAGTTTTTTCTCGAATATTTTTTTATCCAACACTATTATTAAAACACCACAGTTGTATTGTAATGCCACAACAAAGTTCTACCTACGGGCCAATCACATCACGCTAATATTACAAAAGGCGAAAGTTTGTGAGTGTGTTTGTATTTTTGTTACTTCTTCACGCTCAAACGGCTGGACCAATGTTGATGAAATTTGGTTTGGAAGCTGACACCCTGTATTAACACATATAGGCTACTTTTTATTCAGACGCATCGGGTAACACCACGGGGCAATTTGTTACCTATATTTCCTAAAACTATACAGCGTGTGTTTGGCGCCCAATTTGGAGAATACAAGATGGCCAAAAAAATTCTTGATCCTTAATCCTTGATATGATTTTTATTTTATCCAACTTGTATTTGCCAAATGGGTGTTCTCGAACACTGGCGAACACTGCACCTGTTCGGTTTGTCTAACCCTCTACATAACACCCGGTATAATTATATAAAGCAGAGACAGCCTACCTACAAGCCACCCAGCTTATAGGTAACTCAAGTCCTCAAACCCACTACCAATGGGTGGCGTTTCCATCATGTTGGCGGCATTGCCTCTCTGAATTGCAATACTAATGAGTCACTCATGCCTCTACTAGGCCCTCTGATAGATTTTTGAAAATAGAATTAGCTCCCAATGGTCACAGGCCTAGTGTCTCAATACCAAATGGCTCAAATATGTAATCACTTCCGAGGTTCCAATATCTTTCACCGTTTGCACTGCTCTGCCAACTTGCCGCGGCACCAATCTCTTTCTGTGTTTCATGAAGATGTGACGGAGCTAAAGTGTCGACACAAGATGCATTTCACACTAACGAAATCCCATATTCCATAGAATTAGGGTAATGCTGTTTTATTTATACAATTTTAAATGATTTATCCAAGAGTTCAAAATACCTTCATAAGGTCAAGTTTCTTTAGGAACAAAGTATAATTTACACCGTGTAGAGGAAAAATATGCACCATCAAAGCGATCTTTGATAGACTCTCTAAACAACCCCTGCTTAGTGTTCCGTTAACTTGCCCTTCTGCACATATTTTACAAGGGTTGTAAAGAAAACATGTTTCTGAAATAAATGTTGAAACGGGACTATTTCATTTAGTAACGAGTGATAGCTATTTAGGTAAATAATAATACGTCTTAGAATCTCATTTGTCTGTATTCTGCAGAGAGTAAAAGAGGTCTTTTTAACCGACTTCACAGGACAGAGGACGAGGTTCTCAATTCGACTTTATCTTTTTTTATCTGTGTTCACCTCGTAACTGCCGTGGAGCGCAGTGGCATAACCCACTTCTTTCTAGGTGAACCGATTTAGATTTTTTTTTTATTTATTTGAAAGCTGGTGCTACTCATGTAGTCTTTTTTAAATTTGATCAAGATCGGACCAGTAGTTTTTGGGTTATCTTCAATAATGAGTATTTAATTCATTTAATCTGATCAAGGATTCCGAAGATATAATGGTTAAGTCGGTTTTTTAAGCTTCGCTTGCATTTAATTTATTTCTTGGCAACAATTTACCTACTAACTGAAGAACTTGTTATATCATTATCGTGATGGTTCTTAGTAACATAAAAACGTTCGGCATCTTAATTGATCGAGTGAAGCGAGATCTCCATGCTGACTTGGGACGTTCAGCACTTAGTTTGTCCGTCCGTCCGTCTGTCATCTAGCGTCTAAACCATATAAGCGAATGACTTCAAATTCTTATATAATATGTAAAAAGGGCTGGACAACTAGAGTACGAAACCGGTTTAAAAAAAATCTATGTTGGAAAATAGTGATTTGAAAGGCCATCAAAGTCACTGCTTTTAGACCTATTTTATCCCGGGGTCTATCTCAAAAACGGCTTCACACTGAAAGCTGACACTCACGTATAATATGCTTTATATCTTGTACTTGAACAACAAATATAGAAATCAAACAATTATTTTATAGAAAAAATATATAAGCAAGTAACTCAAAAAGTTTTATCTATAAGGCAAAATGTAGGCGCGAGATCTCAGTTCGGCGCGAACGACTAGTAATATTTCTACTTATATACAACCTCATAATCAAGTGTTTCCGAGCTCAGTGCTGAAATCACATTATTTACATATACGAAAAAGACAGACGATATCATATTACCTGCAATTTTGTTTTGTATCTGAGTTAAGTAAGCAATAATAAAATTAAGTAAGTTCTGACTAGAATTTAATATTGACTTACTTTAGAAAAATACAATCAACTCCAAATCCTTCTAATATTATAAATCCGAAAGTTTGTGTATGTAAGTACGTTTTTTGCCTCTTCACGCTTTAACGGCAGAACGGATTTGGATGACATTTTGAATGTACATACATATTAAATTATACCTAGGATACTTTTTGACTTGATAATAGCGGGCGAAGCCGCGGGGCACGGCTAGTATCATTATATAAAGCAGGTAAGATTTAAAGTGACTATGACCATAACAAATAATGAATATTAAAACTCCTTACACGAAGCCTCAACAAATAAATGTTTTGAACTACACAAAGACCTAGTACTTTCCACCTTTCAAACTAGGTTCTATTCTTAAGGAATTGGATTGCACCTGACGTTCTTCATAACTCATCTCGAAACTTAAAAGATTTTCGAGTTAGTACTCTCTATCTGGTTTATATTTGCTTGTTTCTTACCTTTACAAGTCTAATACTTATAATTTTACTTACAAGGGTCTAATGCATTAATTAAAGAACTGCACGTTGGCTTAGTTGCGTTCGCGTTTGCCTTCTAAGCGGGATATCGGGTTCGCAACACAAGTTTTCTACCCAAGGAAAATATGTGATTTTGGTTCTGATTGTGATTGTGCGTATGTGATGTGAACGTTTCCGGCACCCACAACACATGTCATCGAACTTAGTGTGGGGCTCTACAGCCCCAAAGGTTAAAAAAAAACATAAAAAACGTTGAAGTCTAACTGACTTGATATTTTACTATGGAATGTGTATGACATTTAAATACTTATATAATTACAGTTAATAATCCACCATTATAAAAAACATTAACTCTCAAAGGATCACAAGTTTAGGAAAATAATACAAAATCAACAACGCTATTTTTCATAATTGCGGCAAAACTCCTAAATAAGTATAAGTTAAGTATAATTTCCTTAAATCTGTATTATAGAATATATTTCACCTATAACATTATGTTCTTAAGTTTTATAATGAATTATAATAATTAAAAAGTGATTAAAAAGCGTAGGAGATTTAAAATGGAAAATCGCATTCTATTGGCTAGACTTGATTCGTGTAATCAGTATCCTTTATTGTGCTAGCCACATGTCTTAGACTCTGAATTGCTCTGAAATCACAGAATAAACGTTAAAATGACCGCGATTAAAATTGCGCCAACCTTAACGCATTTTCAAATATTTATAAAAAAAGGGTGTATATCCTATTAAATATTATTCAAGTCGGTATTCCGTTCCGGGTTTTGAAAGTAGTAGGTAATGTTCTCTTAGATAAGGTTTGTATGTGTTTTTATTTAATACAACAAACGTTTGAATACTATCTTAACTGATCGTAAGTGACGGATTATGGAGCACTTTTGTCTACACGTATTCACTTGCGACTTGAAGACTCCCACGTTATTCTGGGTACTTCCCAACGGAACATTCTTATCACGAAATACTGACTCGGACGAAGAGTTTCTTTTCCTTTCGCACAATGATTGTGGAAGCAAAATGCTTGAATCTTTAATAAATAGGTAATTTTAAAGTATCGGAACACCATGTGGATTGATAAAAATAGCAGTTTCACAACTATTCATTGTGTACTGCTCCAGATCCGTAATGCACGTAAACATAATTAAACGCAAGCAAAGTTTAAAAAAATCCGACTTCACCGCTATATCTTTGGAACCTTGATCAAATTCAATGTATTGAACACACATTATTGACTATAACTGAAAAACTACTGATCAGATCTTGACCAAATTTAAATGGGACCAATGGGAAAGTACAAAAAATACAGTAGAATTGAGTTTGACCTTTTTTGTGAAGTCGGTAGAAAACCCTTTCGTTGCGTCCTCTATTATAATTCTTCATAGAATGCTAGACTGCGGTAAAAGTAAAAACCTACATTATAAATTACGTTTTTCACAAATATTAGTAATCCGAAAGTTCGTGTGAATGTAAAGTATTGATTGTTTTCATAATTAGAAATAATTGAGTTTTAACGCCACTCTATTACGATGCTTTTCATTCGAACGACCACGCTATTTTCATTCAAATCAAATCTATAAACAAATCTATTGAAGTTTTGATTTCATATTTTGGTCCATTAAGATCCGTGAATGAATTTGGTTCATGCTATCTACTACGCCTCATTGAACAGTACTGCAATTAAGATATTTGCCACTTTCGGGATTTCTAATTATAGGAACAGATGTAAGGTAATCGCCGCAGGAGCAGCAAACCGCAGTCTTCGTTAGATTTGTAGATGATTGCTATCACTTCTTTGATTTTTGATCGTAGACATATTGGCCGAAACACATCTATAACATACTCTAATTTTATAGGTATAAACAATTATAATAAATTATGTACTTTGGGAGGTTACCGGCTCGAGGTTTCAGTTAGGTGGATTATTGCGCAGAGGATGTTATACTTGACAGATGAAGTAGATTTGATGTATATTTTTTAGTTTTGATTTCATATTCATGGTCTATATGATATGAAATCGTTAAAATGAGAAAAGGCTCAGTACAAAGTAATAATACTAAATAATAATTTATTATAATACTAAAATCAAGGATCAAAAGAATCATTGCTATGCCGTCATATATTGTGGGAAAACCGTTTGCAGAATATCGGTCTATAGCAAAAAAACAAATCTAATATGTTTATCTTTATCGTAAACCATGTTAATAGTTTCATGGTTTACGATAAAAATAAATGTCTGAATCAGTTATTTTAATATCAAACAATGGTGTAAAAGTCCGTACTCGAAATTCCGGGAACTCAAATCTATTTTCAAAATAGTTTTGTCAATATTCGGCACGTGCTGTTGTTTCCTCGGGTTGATTCACGTCTTCCTCTGATTACAAGTGTCAGTAGATGTTAGACAGGTCGGTTCTATAACAACACTAGCTGTACACGGCAATAACACGTAAAGAAAAAGTACCTTTTCACGTTTATGGTTGCCTGGTACTTTAATACCATACTAAAACTTTTTGGGTATTGTTCATACATAAATACTAAAATCACGATTTAAAATGGGAAGTGACGTAGGAGGGTGAAAAATACTTTACCACCTACCAAATGATTACGATTTTACGATTCTCATACCTACCAAATGTAAAAAAAAAACATGCGGGGCAGTCTTTGGGAACTGCTGATAGAAGTGAAAACTATATGTAATATATATACAACAGTAATACTACATATAGCTCATGGAAAGCGTTCGGTGACGATGACGCGATGTCCATGATTTTTTTCACCCAAAAAGTGATCAACGCGCCTAAAGAAGTTTTCATTTCAAAAAACATTAGCCGTTTCGGAGGAATAATTATAAAATATTAGAATATTATTTTGATTGGACTGTACAGGATTTAACTTAAGTAAGTAAAAGCATCTATTCTACTATATTTGAACTGCACCCTGGCGTATTTGGTTGCGCGTCGGACTTGAAGACTATTGGGTAGCAGTTTTGGGTTCGTTTCCCGATTGGTATACAAGTTTTCCCCTCAAGGAAAATGTGTGTTTTTGTTTCTGCATGTGATTGTGTGTGTAAGGAGAATGCTACCGGTTCCCAAGACACAAGTCTGCATCTTTGGTCTGCATCATCAGGGAAGGTGACTGTAAAAGTGTTAAAGTTATGTTTATGTACTAGTAAACATGTTTATATCTAGACAGTAGTTGGTCATTTCATTTTAAGTTCAGATCTCTCTTTGATCCTAAAGAGTAAAAAAGATGTACCTTCTCACGGAAAAATCCTTTTTGTTTTAACAACCTATACTTTTTCTGTACATTTTGTTAAAAGCTTTTCGACACCTATCGTTGTTGAGTATTGTAAAATCTTGAATCTTGAGTTGTGCTGTTAAAATCTTGTTGATAACTTGTTGTTATTTTACAGTAAAAATATTTAATATTAAAATTATATGATTTAATAATAGGGTAATGTAAACTTGATAATTGGTAATTGAGATATTGAAGAAATTATAAAACAAACAAACGCATTCACACTCACAGCCCCACATTAAGTAAAGTGGGTGTCGGAAACATTTACATCACACACACTACACTCAGAAGCACAAATTTCCCTTGCGAAGGAATTTGTGCTCCTGCCGGGAATCGAACCAGGATCCACGGCGCAAAGGCAGAGACCTGTCCACTGCGCCAACTTGGTCGTCAAAAGGACTTACCACTCTCTTACCTGATCGATATCTATAATAAGATACCTCTTAATTAATAGAATACAGTTAATTTAATCAAGCCATATCTTTTTTAAAGAAAAATACCTAATATACGACTAGTCAACCTTATAAGTCAGAGCTGTATTTGGTTACTTTGAATATTTATATTGTTTTTACGAACGCAATACAAAGTTTACCATCTGATCGACAATCTTGCTATATTTCGGTTTTATGTAATTTTTATGTAGTTTGAGGGATGTGGTGTGTGTAATGGTAATATTTCCGGCACCCACGATACAATTCTTTAAACGTGTGGTGGGCTGTGAGTGTAATTGCGTTAGATTTTTGCATTCTTACCGTGTTGTCACGAGCATAAATATGTTATTATGAACATCTCTGCAATAATATCTGCACCAGAAAATAATTCAATTATTTCTATTGTGGCAACATAAATATGTGACGTCTTAAACGATCAAAAATAAATTATTACAAGTTAATTTCAAAATAACGTGATCCCGTTTGGAGTAAAAAATATGTGATAAGTCTAAGCATCAATATCTGACAGTCGATATAAATGAGGTTTTCTTAAAAAGTGTGAGTTTCTGTTTTAATATTCAAAAATAAGTGACAAACCTTAAGAGCATATTTATGTGACAGTCGATATTAAGTTCTAATTAGAAATGTATATGATGTAGTTTAAGTTGTGTCTATATGAGTAAACAATAAAATGTACAATATATTATAGGAAATAAAAACACTATGTTTCTACATGATATTACAATAATGCAAAAAAAATGTTCATATCAATATAATTGGAATAGTTTTAAAACCTAGTACGTATATCCCTCATTACAATTTGTCACACCCTTAAGTATTTCACGCATTGATGCCATCATGTTAGAATACATATTTGATCCTCGGAATAATTTCCCTGATATCATAATCATGAGAGGATAATGTTTAGCGGTTTCTCGCTTGGTTTGGGTCCCATTGTTGAACCATTAACCCCAACAGATTTTCAATGGGACTCAAATATGGGCTCTTTGGTGGGAAATCCAACAAAACGATGTCTTCTTGTGCGCGAGCTATTCGAAAATTGTGGAATGAACAATTATTTTGTACCACGTATATTGGTGCTAAGTCATGATCATCATCATCATCATCATCTCAGCCGCAAGAAGTCCACTGCTGGATATAGGCCTCTCCCAAAGATCTCCAAAAAGAACGGTTGTTAGCGGCCTGCATCCAGCGTCTTCCTGCGACCTTCACTATGTCGTCCGTCCACCTTGTGGGCGGTTTTCCGGCTTCCACGATACAAGTCTTTGAACTTAGTTTGGGGTTGTGAGTGTTAAAGCGTTTTTTTTAATTTATTTAGTTAGGGTGATACATAATTTTAATGATTAAAATTGTTGTTATACTCGTACGTGGTATTTATGGATGAAAGGTATTTACATCAACCAGTTAGGGAAGAGTATCATTACGGTGAGTAAATAATACGAGATATACACGTTACAAAGATCGGTAACGTACGAGCTGCCGGCGTTATAAGCATACTTATAGGTAAGTAAGATAAGTAATATATCCAAAAACAAAGCTACAAATACAAATACAAATAATTTATTCATAACTCCATTGTCACAAGTCATTTTTTTATATATAAATGTAAAAGTGTTTTGTGTTAGTGTTGTCATTTACAATTATAATTAAATTAAGCTAGTTTTTGTCACGAAAACAAAAATAAATCTCAAGATCCCAATAGACAGATTCATACACTTTCATGAAGGGATGACCCTTATCACGCAAGGGTCGGTTAAAATCATCAACAAGTTGTTGGTGGTTAGGAAGCATGAGCTCACCCGATCGATCTCCGACGTTCAGTACCTACCTGTAGGCCGAGGGAGATTATTGTTCCAGATTTCTACACTATATTTATCTGCCCGGCTTAGTTGGGTGAGTGTTCGCCTTCTAAGCAGGCAGGGGTTCGATTCCCGGCGGTAAACACAAGTTTTCTTCCCAAGGAAAATTTGTGTTTCTGGTTCTTGTTATAATAGTGTGTGTGATGTGAATGTTTCCGGCACCCACGACCCAAGTCATCGCACTTAGTGTGGGGCTGTGAGTGTGAAAGCCTGTAAGCGTTTAATTTTTATACCACAAATTCCACTCAAGACACATATACTATTATACTTTCACTTTTCGTTTATGTTTCCATCCAAAGGTTGTCTGGAAGAGATCGCTCTTAGCGATAAGACCGCCCTACATTGTACCTATATTTATAAGTTTCTCTGTAAGCTGTATTTGTCTATTAGTGTCAATAAAGAGTTATTGTATTGTATTGTATACCTACATGTTCGCACTATAGTATATCAATCTTATTGTTATATATTACAGAATCTTGCTGAGGTTTTTTTATATTTGATATTTATCCCTGTTAGGCTGGCGTTTGATCTAACCTTAATGGTAGGTAATGTGGTAGAGGTAGGTAAACATTACTGGCTGTCTCCACTATAGCAATGCACTTTTAGTGGCCAAAGCACTTTTAGTGTTATGGCCATAGACTATTAAATTACTAATACAAATCAATACTCACAGGGCAATACTAATACATTAGCAAGAGAATTCTATAATTATTTACCTTCTATACTATTTACCTAGAATTTTTTAATAATTATCTTTACTATTAACTGGGAGTGACCCAGATTAAACCCGTCTAAAAATTTCAAGCCGTGATCACACACCACCCAGGTGGCGCAATGGTCATATGTACCTAAGCCCTCTTGCGCCGTGGGTCCGGGTTTGATTCCCGGCAAGAGCACCATTTTCCTCCCTAAGGGACGTTTGGTTTTGGGCGTGATTGAGTATCATGTAAATGTTTCCGGCACCCACGATACAAGTATTCAAATATGTAGAGCTGTAAGTGTAAAAAGGCGTATACGAATCTAATACGATTTTATACGATACGAATAAAAAGTATATAGACAGTACAAGCAGGGTACGCTTGTCCAAAAAATAACAAAAGAAGTAATAATACATTTGTTTCCTTTCTTCTGTTCCTGCTTACGAGCCTGGGGGTCTATTCAGGGCATCGATTATCTTTTCATTGACGTCGAAATTGAACGATTTTCTTTTCTTATAAACCATCGGATTGACTGAACTTTCAACCATCTAGTCGTATCGACGTCGCATCAATTCGAACAATCGTAGTTTGATAACCAAAGTAGACCTTGTCGTCAAACTACGATATCAATCCGACAGTCAACTACGATATCAATCCGATAGTCGCTTAAAAGTTCAGTCGACGATGGTTCATAAAAAAAAGTAAATCTTTCGATTTCGACGTCGATGTAAAGATAGTTAATCGATGGACGGAATAGACCCCCTGACCGTTACATCACGTACGAGGCTCCCAATATCCTGGTTCTATCGGAGATTTGTGGTCCAAAACAGTTCGCACTCAACCGAACAAATTGAATTGTGTGCGAATTTACCGACTTTCTGTGAAAAGATTGTGGAGAGGTCGATTGTGTAGGCATGGATATAATAGATATAATGAAAGATGCGGTATGACCTTTCCATAATGAATTATTGAATCTCAATTCAGACATTTTGATGAGAGAAGGATCCAATTAAAGCCTGTTGTGGTGCAAATACCCATATATTTTGAATATCGACACATTTGGGACGGTAAAATGTAATAAAGAATTACTATAGATTCATCGCCTTGAAGATGCTGTTCCGACTTTTGTATTGTACCTAGCTTTGTGGTTTATTGAAGTAGTTGATTTTTCGTTTTAAACAAAAACTTTAAGCAACTAATAGAAAATAACGAAAACTATTTAAAACGTCATCATTACCTACTCTATGTTTTCTTTGAGATTTATATCCAGTTTATTCTGTTTTCAGTTGTATTTTTTTTTATGTTGTGATATCCTACTCAATATTATAAATCCGAAAGTTTGTGTGTTAGTATGTTTGTTCCCTCTTTAACGGCTGAACGGATTTGGATGAAATTTGGAATGTACATAAATTATGCCTAGGATTAACACATAGGCTATTTTTTAACTTAATAATAGCGGGCGAAGCCGCGGGGCACGGCTAGTAAATAAATAGATAACAGTGTAGAGCTAAAAAGTTATATCGCTTCATCTTCATTCTCAAAACAAATTGTATATATAAGTACGATGCTCATGTTAAAATATTCATGATATGGTAAACCATCGTTTTATAAGCATAACATGCAAATCTCAACCAATGCGAGTGCATAACGCTGGAAAAAGCAAAACAAATAATCGGTATTGTCTCTTGAAGCTCACTGAACGATATGAAACCTAGGCAACAATAGTTATTTTCTATTACAATTTGTGATGAAAAATGCAGTTAAAAGCAAAGTTAATATAATATGATATAATTTTATTAGGTATGGACTTTCTCAGATGTGGTCCGTCTATTTGATCTTGAAACATCTTGAAACTAAAACTGAACAACCTCCACGAAATCGTACAAGTAGGTACTAATTTGAAACTCTGATTGAATAATAAGACCCCTGATTATACTACTACAATGTATTTAATATTTTATAAAATATAAATATGATATTATAAAATAACGGTCTCTGTTTTTGTTGGCTGAGCGTTTGCCTTTAAGAACCAATGCTTAATCGGGTTCGATTCAAGAAACACAAGTTTTCTCTCCAAGGATAATTTGTGTTTCTGGTTCTGGTTGAGATTGTGTGTGTGTGTGATGTGTATGTTTCCGGTTCCCACGACACAAGTCATCGAACTTAGTGTATGTAAGTGTGAAGGATTTTTGAGGTATTTATTATTCATTCAAATCAAAACTGTTTGACCACCTTACGTATTTTATGTAGATATAATTTGCCCTTTACTGCATATAATTGAGACAAATAGTCTAGGACTAATCGTTAATATTTGTGTAACGATATTTTTTATTGAGTCAAAATAATAAATAGTCTCCTGCACCACAGTGGACGCGCTAGCCGTGTTGTGGTCACTTGACATAATTCCGGCCACTACTGTACAATCAGTGGCACCAAAAACATTAAGCTCGCTGCTCCGACAAGCCGACAAGTACCAACAAGTGCCATATATCCAGCGTCCTGTCAGACTAGAGAAATTTATTTCCCGATAGAAGTGAAATGTTTGTGTTAACGCGATTGCCTAGATTTATTTTTGGAGTTTATACCTCGTCAGACACTTGTAAGTGCGAGTTGTGTTTTTGTAATCGTTTGATCGTGTTTTGAGTGATTTTACGGGTATTTACCAACGGATCATAGTATCAGATTTTCACATTAACCGATCATAACTGTTATTCCCATCTGATCTCAAGATCAGTTGCAACTAAAATAAATTAGTTTTGTACGTTCGTTAGTGTTGTTTTGTGTCTAATGTCAACTAATTTCCTGTCTAGGCCAATATATATACCGCTATCTACGGGCCAATTGTCTATATTTACTTAAACTATATACAGTAAAGACCTAAGTTACCTACAAAGCATCGAGCTTATATGTAAATGTTCTTGTTAATAGACTATTGGTCTCTAACTACGTCTGATAAAGGATTAACCACGACATACATAGGTAGATCTAACGTAACAACGTATCGTATTAAGGAATTATCGATACCATTTTAGAAATGGATTAGTAAAATTATTAAGACAGAGATTAATTTGGAATTATGTGTTATTAATTGTTGCTCAGTAAATTTGATAAGTTATAATTGATATTGACTATGTCATTACTTTTAGTTTATCTAGGAGATTGATCATTACAAAATAAAATACAGTATTATACAATAACAATACATAAAGACTTACGGCATTGTCTATATATCATAGGTAATATAATATAAAATTATGTGGTATTTATGTATTGAACTAACGTATAACATCGAATTGTTATGAAAGCCGTAATTATTATGAAATCATTTATTTCGACCACACCAGATCATATTCAGTACAAAATCAGAAATAAGACAAACATAATAAACAGAAACACAAGCATAAAAAGGCATCAACTTCTAACGTAAGAGATATCGCGTCGTATGTTTGGACACGCCTGATATGTTATTATTAAAATGTAATTATATCAAAGGGCCTCTTAGGGTTGGCTACGGCTCCGCTAATGCCTTACAAAGGTCCGGGCACAGACCCGTGAGATTAAATAGATACTTGGATAATAATGACTGTTAAAAAAAACAACACGCATTTTAAACATTGTTGCACGTTAAATGAAGAAACAATGGCGACAAGCTACCTACATTAAAACTGGTATAGATCTACTTGTCAAGTCTCAGATTCGCGTACCTAAAAGTCATGCATATCTATAACGGAACCGCTTTAACCACACCGTCTGTCTGTTTGTCCTAACATTTATAAAGATACTAGCTTTTGCCCGCGGCTTCGCTCGCGTTAAGTTTCATCCCCTATTTTATCCCCTTGGGGGTAGAATTAATCAAAATCCTTTCTTAGCCTACGTCATAAAATCTACCTGCATGCCAAATTTCAGCCCGATCCGTCCAGTGGTTTGGGCTGTGCGTTGATAGATCACTATGTCAGTCAGTCAGTCAGTCACCTTTGAGTTATATATATTTAGAAGATTTTGAATTTTACAGGTATTCGGCTGAAATGTATGAAACGAGAATAGAAATTATAGCAGTTACGCGAAACCACGCGTGTCGTACTTCGATTTTACAAATTACACCAACTACAAACAGCCATAAAACGGGCAAATTGCACCGTTTTGGACTGTTATTGACGTTTGTTTACTTAGTTGTTGTAAATATTTTTGAGATGGTATAGTTAGAACATTCGATTTATTGATTTTTTATTTATATAGCATTAGCCATGCTTGGCAGAACTATATAGTGATAAATTTAGAAAGGAAAAATTATTGCTTGAGGCGGGATTTGAACCCGCGGCCATAGGGTGTCATGCCCCATTGGCATGACACCCTATGGCCGCGGGTTCAAATCCCGCCTCAAGCTATAATTTTTCCTTTCAAAACTTATCACATTCGATTTATTAAAAAATATGTTCAATAGATTGATGTAAGTATCTACTGAAGATGCAACATGCGACTGCACCATAAATCTACGGGCCAATTGCCTATATTTCCTAAAACTAAACTACAACTATGCACCATTGTGTTAGGTGTTGAATCTCTTTAAGCCCTGTGATTTCACTGGACCTTCACCAGTATAAAATCTTTGTAAAAAATAATATTCCCAAAATTGTTTTTGTGCATAATTGCTTACTTATCTCTTTGTAAAATATTTCATGTCACGTCTGGCGTTCACACACGTCTAGCGCTTGAAATATAACTTTAAAAGGTGTGGAATTTCCAAGCTAAAAATGTATTCTTCATCCTCTATCAACCTCTTTTAGACATGCCATATATGTTATGACTCTCCTCTCCTCCGTCTCCTGTATTTTTTGAAATGGCTGAAATATGTTTTTTAAAGTCTTCAACGCCCATTATCACAGCCATTTTGAAAAAAAATAATCGAAAAATGATTAAGCTCAAGCAAAGCTTAAAAAAACTGACTTCGCCGCTTTATCTTCGGAACTTTGATCAGTTCAACGTATTAAATACGCATTATTGACAATAACTCAAAAACTAGAGATCAGATCTTGATCAAATTTAAAGGGGACCACGTGAAAAGCACCAGCTTTCAAATTAATATATACCTATCTATTATGTTTAATTAGTTAGTTACAGATAGTTTATAAATAAAGAAAATATAGATTTAACTAAACTTCTAACCTAATACAAAAAGTCATTGGTCGGCAGGGGGACCAGGTGCACTTGAGATTTATAAAGATTTGGCTGGGAGACTGAAAGAGTCGACACGTGACCAAAATGCCGGTTTGTATTTTGCACAGCAATTAAGTCTCGCTGTGCAACGAGGTAACGCAGCCAGCATTTTGGGCACACTGCCGACCAATGACTTTTTGTATTAGGTTAGAAGTTTAGTTAAATCTATATTTTCTTTATTTATAGCTTTCAAATTAAATTATCATCAAAATCGGCACCCAACGAAAGAAGTTATGAGATAACTTTTGAAGTCGGTAAACGAGAACATCGTCAATGTAGTCCACAGAATACGCATTATTGACGATATTTCAAGAACTACTGATCAGATCTTGATCAAATTTAATTGGAAAGCAACATCTTTCAAACTAAAAAGAATTTCGAAATCGGTTCACGTGGAAAGAAGTTATGAGGTAACAAACATAAAAAAAAAATACAGTCGACTTGAGTACCTCCTCCTTTTTTGGGAAATCGGTAAATTTTATATAAGTATAATTATAATTGTATAATGTATATGTATATTGTATAATTATCGAGAATCGGTTGAGAGATGCGACCTGTAGAGAAGAACATACGAAAGCAATTTTGCCCAAGCTGAAACGGAGATACTACGCTCATTCTGCTCGCTCGGACAAAAACAATTTTAAAGCGTATTTCTTGTTCAAATGTTCCCGTGTATAGCTTTACGTGCTTTGTGTACCAACTAGCGACATCCACGCAAGAAGATGGCATAGCCTCCGGACCTTTGTCGGCAAGTCTTGCAATATTGATACCAGCGAGTACGTTCTCTTTGATCCGTTTCTGAGAAAAAATACCAATATCTCTCTGCAATTGAAAAATGTTTTCAAATTGATATTGGTATTTTATGTTGTAGAGTGGATTAAACTTTATTTTATATCGCATATAGCGCATGTGTGCAGATGATTAAGAATGTTTACTTTAATAAAAAAAGATTATGAGTAAATTATTGCCACCTATTATACAAGGGGTGGTTTTAGTTCGTTGTCCTGTAAGTAGACTCTGAGATAGCATGCACGTAGGCATATTTAATTAATTAATTCCTGTGAACAAGTCAGTTTATCAGGATATAAAGATTAGAATAGACCGTACGTCAGAACTTGTATCTCTATCTACCTATAATTTATATGTATCCAGCATCTTAATATTCAATTACCTGTCCATCAGAATTTGCATTTACATATTCTACCTATATTTTAACTGAACTTGGCGTTATACAATAGAGTTAAAAATACATTATGCCATTTACAAATCATACAGACAATGTTTTAATCCGTTTAGCAGTCTTTGATTGATAGAGTACCTAACAAACAAGGATTGCAGCTAAAACCGCTGGTTTGTGCTATCTCGATGCTTACAAATAACACAAATTGAGCGAGCAAGAGCGAATCGCAACCAAAGCGTCTCTGTTCAGCTTGGGCAAAAATGTTTTCGTATGATCGCCGGATGTCCGGCTGTTTTAATCTACAAGTCGCATTTCTCAATCGATTCTCGTGAACTTTTGTGAGCAGGTTCGATAATTATATAGATCTTGTTTGTCGATTTAGTATTTGGAATATTTCAAAACGACGCAGTTTTTTTTAAATGACTAAGCAAACGTTTGACTACAATCTCACCTGATGGAAAATGAGGATGGAGTCTAAGGTGGAGCACGCTTACTTAGTAAATACCTACTCACTTTTCTTTTGTACACATACAAATTGTACCTTTCGGGAAATACGATACGGGTGTTGTTAACGTAAAAAAAATATATTTAAGCCATTTAGAAAAATACGCGGTCTTCGCTTTGTGAGCTAACTAGTATAAGTAAGATTCCAGAAGAAGTAAAGAAAACATTTACTTTAAATCGAGGAGTCAAAGACCTCGTTTTTATATTCCACCGGATAAAAAGAGACATTTGATAAAGCACGCTATTTATGCAACTGCCATAACAGAGAGTAGTATTCTCCTGTTATTTCCCGTAACACGAGAAAGAGTTATGGCATCATTTGCAAATGTAGCTCGAGAGATTCCGTCGTGACTATACTAAATAACAAAGTTTTTCGACGCCGTATTTATGTATGAGAGCGTTTATGAAGAGCTTAGCTCCTGTTGAGGATACTTGCAAGCATTTAAATTGCAAAACTTCGAGAGACTCTTCGCAAACCTTTACTTAAACTTCGTTTGTTTACTTACTATTGAAATAACTTAGGACTAACTTAGGCTTATACTGACATTATAATTTGACTGCAGTTTTTTTGAAGGTTTTTTATTGATGCTAAAAATTATAAAGGAAGAATAAATGTAGGTACAGTCACTGACAAATTAATGTACATAGTGTTCATGATTTTTTAACCCGATTACGGCGACGAAAAAGGGAGGGTTATGTTTTTGACCGGTATGTGTGTAAGTATGTTCATCTGATCCCTCATAACTTCAAAACTACTTATAATTGTACAAATGAGATGTCTTTGGAAGCCTCTTGTTTGTCCGCTAGTTAAAGACATAGACTTTGAGACGTCACATTAAATTGAATATGGCTAGGGGACACTGAGTCAAGAACAGAAATGATTTTTCGCCTAACCCTTTTTTGTGTGGTGTCATTGAAGAGAGATTTTAAAAAGGGTTTGTTATATTTTTGTCAAGCGTACCTACCGTTTGGGATATACCTATCAAAGCAATGAAAACATTTTTTTTGTGTTCAATTTTATTCATTTAGGCTAGTGTAGCCGGGTTTTAGTTTTTAAATTTCGTTTCTCTGCCTACCAATGTCAATTTTTCTGCCTAAGTAATAAATGTAAAAATACTCGTACAAGATTGTGTTCTGATTAGTTATAATGGGTAGAAATATGAACTTGAAGAATTTGATTGAATTTCGCTTACCGAGACTGATTTTATTTCCTCCAGCTACGAATGCTGATTACTTTTTCATACAGTTAAAGCGACAATATTACCCAGCCCTACAGGCCTCAAACTAGACTACGGTAGAGGAAGTTTCAAAGTAACAGAAAAGTTGAGGAATAGGTATTTTTTACCGACTTCACAAAAATGGAGGAGGTACTAAATTCGACTGTATTTTTTAATTATTTTTTTGTGTTTTACCTCATATATTCTTTTCACGTGAAATGATTTTGAATTTTTTTTGTTTGAAATTTGTTGCTTTCCCATTGGTCCCATTTGAATTTAGTCAAAATCTGATCAGTAGTTTTTGAGTTATCGTCAATAATGCGTGTTTAATACATTAAATCTGATCAAGGTTCTAAAGATAAAGAGGTGAAGTCTGGGAAAATTGTGCTCCTACCGGAAATCCAGATCAGAACCAGACCTGCCCAGAAATCAGGGTCTGAGAGGTTTCTGGTATTTTACAAATAGCCCTGTACTTTTACTACCCCTGTACTGTTTAAGTAAAATAACATAATTTTGTAGTGATATAAAACTCTTTTGCAGAGTCCACCTGGGGCAGTATCACAGTCCACACCATAGCCAGACATTCAACCGCCAAGCAGTAGTGTGCAAACATTACTGTATTTTGGATTGAAGGGCCACGTTTCCAGTGAAATTACAGCTTAAAGAGATTTACAAGTGACATCTAAAATCTCAGGGTGACGAGCGCAGTGCTTTGCCGAGTATTTTGACCTAAGTTCAAAACTCTAGGTTGCACTGAACCGTAATGGGTAAGCGTAACGCTCACCATTAGGCGAGCGACTTGCTCGTTTCGTCACTAAATTAGCATAAAAACGTATAATATCCCCAACATAATAGCATAACGTCGAAGCTGAACGCTCGACAATTTAGTCCGGAGTCGACAAAACTTTTTTCATAATAGCCATGTGCTTTCAGCATTTGTTTGAGTTTCAAGACTTGACGTCGTTATGAAATAAGGAAATCATTTGATTACTCGAACACCGACCCACTTCGACCTATTTATTGATTACTCTACCAAAATCAGCGGTCCACAAAAGGTCCAAAAAACGCTCTATATAGGATATAAACATTAACATTAACGATTTCACACTCACAGCCCCACACTAAATTTGACGACTTGTGTCGTGGGTGCTGAAAACATTCACATCACGCACACAATCACAACCAGGGACAACATTTTCCTTGGACAGAAAACTTGTGTTGCCGCCAGGAATCGAACCCGATACCCTTGCTTAGAAAGCGCTCACCCAACTAAGCGAATAGTTTGATATAAATCAAGATGAGATGATGATAATACTTCGTAATAATGAATGTGTATACCTGGCTCATATAATCTTTGCTCGTAATTCTCCTTTTTATACATTTTGTGGAATAAAACACTTGAAACTTATTTACTCCTAATATAGATTTCGTTAGAATAGAAAAGAGAATATTTATTTTAATCGTAAGTATTAATTACTTAATAAAAAAAATAAATTTAGTTTATTTTAGAAGTAGATACTCACTCAGTATTATATATATGGCATATTACGTCAGGTCGCTAACATTAAAACGTGCTGTTTATGCATGTAATTAAATATATTAGTTGCGTATTAATATTTTGACGCCAATTTAGATAAGCCTCAAAAATTCGCTAATAATAAAGTATCATAATATTATAAAAGCTAAATTCATGTATCAAAAAGAAAAAGTTGGGTAATTGGGTATTTACACTTTTCGTTGTTATTTTATAACTCAAGAATGGGGTCACCTATCCAAAACAAATGTTTAGGCTTTGTTCGGACTATTTAGTAGATGGTTTATGTAAAGTTTGCACAAAATCGGTTGAGTGGTTCTTCATTAACACATTTTTTCCCACCGGAAATTGCACCCGGGCGAAGCCGGGGCGGATCGCTAGTATACTATAAATAATGATTTTGCATTTAATTCTAATATTGTAAACAAATATAAATACCGAGCGGGCATACGGATTTGGATAAAATTTGGAATATAAATAGCTTATACCTAGGATTAACACATACGATACTTTTTAACTTAATAATAGCGGGCGAAGCCTCGGCTCTCCTAAGTCCTCGGTCTTATGCCTAAGAGCAATCTCTTCCAGACAACCTTTGGATGGAAATAAATAATATAGTTAAACAGGGATGGATATATATAATTATCAAATCTGCTCACAAAATTTCATGAAAGCAATTTTTCCCAAGCAGAAACGGAGATGCTTCGCTCGCGCTTAGTACTCGTTCGCTTGGTCAATAAGTACCTAAATATATTCTTTATATATATTTTTCTATAACAACCCGTGTACAATTTTTAAGTGACAGAAACTCATCAAGGTATGCCTCCCTCAGGTTCGTGCCTCAGTTTCCGTTGACCCCTCAGTCCCCCGTTTCAATTTGCCTGAAATATTTATTTACATTTAGACGCACGTCACTTCCAGTCCTTCCATAGAGCAGATTCGCATAAATCATTTAGGTAAATGATGAATTTCAGATGGTGTAAATCACGTTATTTTTATATCGGGACATTTACTTTTAATTTTCTTTTGACTTCGGAATTAGCATAACATCTTTGCGAGTTGGCGTCAGATGTAACGGGATTGTTGATTTCAATTTGTTTTTTTGATATGTCATTGCTTATATTGTTTCCTTTTTATTTAAAAGCTTGAATATTTTTTTCTGTAACCGAAATAAAACAATGTAGATACACATAAAATTAGCACTTTCACATTCACAATCCAACACTTAGTTCAATGACTTCTGTCGTGGACGCTGGAAACATTTATATCTCGCACACAATAACACCCAGAACCAGAAGCACAAATCTCCCTTGGGAAGGAAAATTATGCTCCTGCCGGGAATCGAACTCAGGACCCCCCCCTGCTTAGAAGCCGATCCTGCACCTACAAATGTACTTAAGAACCTACAGTCTGTTATATACCTACTTGAAGTAATATAAATGTTTCTATTCAGACGGAATACTGGCTACCAGTTCTTAGTTAATAGAATCTGTGCTAATTACCCCATCTATTTAAGTTGTACTAACTTAATCTTATTAGAAGTGCGTGAGGGTGAAGTTGATTGATTTTCTATAATATAACAACTGCTGATAACCACCTGACGATCCAGTTGGCACGGACAAGGCTCTGACGTCTACACCGTGGGTCCTGGGTTCGATTCCCGGCAGGAACACAATTTTCCTTCCCAAGGGAGATTTGTGCTTCTGGTTCTGGGTGCGATCGTGTGTGTGATTTATAAATGTTTCCAGCACCCACGATGCAAGTCTTTGAACTTAGTGTGGGGCTGTGAGTGTGAATGCGTTTTGTTTTTGTATTCAAGTGACATTCATGTATAGTCTGCTGCTTACTATGGAATATTCATTAACACTAAAATTCTTCTACAAAACTGTTTAAATAACTGTTCCAAACAATAAACTTACTTCAACTTGGGATTCAACAGTTGTTCAAACAACCGATTATGTAGTTGTTAATGTATTCCAAGAAGATTTCTAAGTACATATCTATGTACCTGCCTTGATCATGCTTAGATCGATAACACCTCTTGACTTAATTTGAAATTGTAATTTATTGTAATCCGCACTTAGGATAAAGGCTAAAGTAAAATCAAGTAGGTATAAGTTCAATGAGAGCTTTCTGGAGTTCAAATAATACTTAATTCTAAGTTTGTCTAGATTATTCAATAGCGCACTTACACTAATTTTTAACCGACTTCTAAAATGGAGGAGGTTCTCAATTAGACTGTATTTTTTATGTGTGTTACCTCAGAACTTTTTTCTAGGTGAACCGATTTTGATTTACTTTTTATTTTAAAGCTGGTGCTTTTCACGTGGTCCCATTTAAATTTGATTAAGATCTGACCAGTAGTTTTTGAGTTATCCTCAAAAATGCATATTTAATCTGTTCAATGGTCCCAAAGATAAAGCGGTGAAGTCGGTATTTTTTTTATCTTTGCTTGCGTTTAAATTATGAAAGGTGTGTTTAAACATAGTTGCAATAAGTCAACAAATCAGTGCAAGCTGCAAGTTTTCTAGCAAACATAAACGCGTATTAATCCGGCATCAAACAAGCATACACAAATCGCGCATAAAATCATTTATAGCTGTACAAAATGTTCATCTGCTACAGTTTACACAAATGTGGACATTTAGGAGTTTGCGCTATTTCTATTTCAACCAATCACAAGGCCGCGTAGAATTTTACAATGCGTAAGCGCTGCCAAACGTCAGACACGGTGACAGATCTTATTGTCAGGAGATCAAAGCTTTTAGGTGGTGATAAAATGATTGTTACATTACGCCGTCTGAGCTGTATACTTGGTTTATTCAGCTATGAAAAAGAGAGCTTCCATTCATTTCAAGGATAAGTGATTCCAATATCAAACATCTCGAAATTTGGTATTTAGAATTCACATAAGCAATTTAACTTTTCGTTTAAGCAAAGGGGACGAAAGCTTGTATTGGTTCTCTGTGAGTGTACGAAGTTATACTTTGGGCGTCGTTTATATGTTTGCAAAACTTTGACTATATGATACGATCTATAAGTATGGTGAATCAACTTTTAATACACAACGTTGATGCGTAAATTTTCTTATTTTGTTACGGGTCTATTTTCAACCGACTTCTAAAAAGGAGGTTATCAATTCGAGTGTATATTTTTATGTTAAACCTACTTATATATTCTACTACTTATATGTTACTATAACTACTTACATTATGTTACTTTAATATAATTAATATATAGATATATATATATATAGATATATATAGATAAAATGACGTTTTCTGAAAATTAAACATAGCTAGATCGATGTATCGCCCCTGAAACCCCTGCATACTAAATTTTATGAAAATCGTTAGAGCCGTTTCCGAGATTCAGATTATAAATATATATATATATATATATATATATATTATACATATATATTTTTTAGTCACGCTATTATACTTCAAAAGGTGCGTGAGTTTTTATCGTGATGTGTTTTTGTTTATGGTTTTTTTTTACAGTAAATTCTGCATTGGTACTTACTTTAACTAAAAGATTGTTATTTTTACCGACTTCCCAAAAAAGGAGGATGTACCTACTCAAGTCGACTGTATTTCTTTTTTTTCTTTATGTGTGTTACCTAATAACTTCTCTCCACGTGAGCCGATACCTCATAACTTCTGTCGTTGTGAGCCGATTTTGATGATTCTTTTTTTATTTGAATGCTGGTGCTTTTCATGTGGTCCCATTGAAAAAGGTGATCATTTGTCGTTCAGTCATTTGATCAAGGTCTGATCTCTAGTTTTTGAATTATAGTCAATAATGCGTGTTTTTATAATTATTATTAGATTTCTCATGTAAGTGAAGTTATTCTTTTTGAAAAATAAATAGTCTTAAACCGAAAACCGGATGCTGTAACAAATATCCTTACTTTATTTTAATATTTTGTATATATGTATTTATATTATAAACATATTATGTATATATTAGTATTGCCTTATAGAATTTATTTAGTTTAAGTATGTATCTACCTGACTATATTTCTTTTCTTGTATTTACACCCCCGTTTCACCGAATTATTAAAAATCTTCTCTATCTAAAGTTTGCCTGGAAGAGATCGCTTTTAGCGATAAGACGGCCGACTGTACACTATAATTTATGTTTTTTTTTTTAATTTTTAAAGTGATTTATGTAAGTTGTGACAATAAAGCGTTATCTATCTATTTATCTAAATGCTCGGAAGAAGGCTACGTGACTCTACCTATTGACCCTGAAATAGGTCACAATATGCTTTATCCCAATTTACGCGGGGAAAGCCGCGAGGCACAATAGTTCAGTAATATACCACCAAGACATCAAGCGTGAACCAATCTGTTAGGTAAAGAACCTATTTCACAGCTTCCAATGCTGAATTTATAAATAACATTCGTATAATTGAAACTCAATATTCCAATATCATAAATTACAGGTAAATGCTAACGATCAATACTGAATGGTGGAGTGTAAATGATTGAGGAGCGAGTCGAGTACCGTTGGCAAATAAAAAGGGAGATATTTCGTGCCGGGTCATAAAACTGTTTTCGGATATTGTTTTTGTAGGTACCTAACCCCGTAAGTGAATTTTAAAATGACTGTTTCAGTTTTTTTGTACTGATAGGTTAGCGTTTGGACTTCAAAGTCAAAATGTAATGAATCAACAAACAAAAATAAACATTTCCATGCGTCAAAACTACGCGAATGGAGTTTCGCCGCAAAAGTGAAAAAATTGCGTTGTTGGTTTTGTATAATTTTCTAAAACCTGTGTTTCTTCGAGTTAATGTATAATAATGGTAGATTATTACTATTAACCGTTAATACTTAGTAAACGTGCGTAAGTGTAGGCAAATAATACAAAGTTGAAAAACGTGATTTTCGCTATCGCTCCAAAACTACAATAGAAGTTCTAGTAAAGTTTCTATCACTTTTCTAGGGCATGACTTGACTATGACTGGACCTTGACTCTTTTACTTGACTGTGACTGTGACTTGTGACTACGACTTTCAATATGAAATACACTTGAAATATATTATTACTCGACGCTGGCTAAATGCACAAGATTGCGTAGCCAAATTAAGCCAAAATTAAAAGAAAAAATAAACTACGCGAATCGACCTCTATCTTATCCTATGATCTGTTTGTTGGTGAGTGATATAGTCAAGGGTGCTACGCACGATGGACTGGCTGAAAAGATTTGGTCCGGAACAAAATTCTATCCCTATAAATTGTTAATTATAGTTAGGAGAGGGTAAAAGCGGGAGCGATTATAATATGACTCTAATGTAGAACCATCACCACTGGTAATAGGTACTCATCGACCTTCAAACAAATGGACCTCGGATCTAGCACAAACTTCACAAAATAAGTATTCGGTAAACTAATTTACAATTTAACATATACAAACTGGGATACTATATGAATATAAACTAACTAAAACAATGGAATGTATGTCTAATCTTCATCATTACTCAGCTTACTTTTGCTTGAGACAATTTATCAGCGAAAGCATCTTTGACTGACGATGCCGCACAGTTTTCATTTAACCATGTTTTTAGCGTGCCGGGATTGTTGCTTCAACTTTCGTTTTGGCGCTTATGTCCCGTGGATATTGATGAGTGCGGACCCGAAATCCATACCAAGGTACGCATTAATCATATCTGGACGCTCACCTAAATACGATTACAGAGTTTATGACACATACCTAGACAGCATATACAACTAGACGTTAGAATAAAACATAGGCTACGGGACACATCAGTATAATAACTTCATTAAAAAGTAAAGATCTATTGCGATCGTATCAGGCTTCCGAAGCGTTCAGAAAATTATTAGGAATCATTGGTGATATAGGGCATAAGGCATACGTATCAAAACTTACTGATTTATAGAGATAAGAAAAGGTCGTTCAAGGTAACTATTAAACGACTTATAACCACGGCATAGTACAAGGTATAATGTAAAGGGGACACTCTAAAATACTCTAAATCTTTCAGATAATTACTATTTCGTCTTAGAGTTCAGGTTTTTTCAAAGCGTGAGTTCAAAAGCAACCCAAACTTATCAAGATAAGTTTCATTTCTTAAATAAAGAATCGTCGATGCATTTGTGCTTTACTTATCGATATTGATGTTTTTTTATGCATTAAATTTAAATATTTTTAAGATTGAAAGGTCAACCATTTCTGTAGTTATCTTCAGGTATGCAAGTAGGTACCTCTATTTGAATGATATAAACTTTACTTTTGATTAAGTTTTGAATAGATGAAATTCCTAACACAAAAGCTATTCACAGCAGTGTTTACCTATAAAGTTAGTGCTTTAATTCCAAGAGTTATGACCATCTAGAACTAACTAGCAACTCCTAAGAATGCTATTAATTTAGTTCGCAATTTACTCGTATTGTTTCATAAGTCAAAGCTAAAATAGAGTTTCAGTAATTGAATTGAAGAAGATGTGAATAATTTGAATGAATGAAAATTTCAATAAGAATTTATTACTTCTGCAGTGGTGCCTTTATTGCAAATAGCTTTGAGCAAAAACGTGTTAGCAGTCGATAACTTCCAAGATTTCATTATGTCCTTAAAGATACTTTCAAAACAAAGTTGTATAAGAAAGACATTTTCCTTTTTCAGATTTTCCTCTTCATAAAAGTGCGTTGGCTTTTGATTGGATACTTCAGGCTCAATCTTACTCAGTCTTGTTAAAAGAATCTAATGATCTTTATTATAATTGAATAGGGACATAAATCGTTTACCATGGCGCTTCGTCGTCGACCAACCCGGGTCTCATCAAGCCTTCTCATTAGAACAAAACCCTGTTGCTTTACTCACAAAAGCAGCTAATAATCCTTACTCGTGGCTTGGAATACAATTTCGGTGAAAAAGTACCTTAACCCAACGACAAAACAAATTGCCGACTGTAATACACACCCGTACTTTAAAAACCCCTTTTAAACTTGATACAGTTCATCATTAAGCTCGTTTTTTATCATTTTGAATTTTCCAAGAAAAATCCATTAATTTGGGTCTATTGAAAGGTAAAAACGGTTCATTTTGTGTCAGTGATTTTCGAAAGGAATATTCAAATAAGCTCTGGAATTGAATGATGTCAGATTGTGAGCGTGGGTTTGGTATAAGTACCTACGTACTTCAGCAATTTTATGCATCCCATTAACGTGGAGCGAAATAGGTAGCTCTCTTTATTTGGAGGGTAATTAAGCTCAATATACCGTGTGGCCTATTTCAGGCGACCCAACGCCGAAGCTGAGTTATGATCACCAATATGTGACAGATTATACTTTCTATCTATAAAGAAGAATATTCGTAATGATGGTTTCATGACGTGATAAAATCTTTGACGACTACTCCGATATTACTATTGCTATATTGATAGCATCTATTTTATGTTATGTTTATTATAGCTATAAAAGAGTATATTATTAGGTATGTACCTTCTTATTATATGAACAGAGAATAAAGAGCAGACTATTTTAGTGTGTTTTGTTGGTGTTTTCTCGAGAGAACTGACTGCCAAAGCCAAAAACTAAAAAAAATAATCCTTACAAAACTGTAAGGACTGAAGTTTTAAGTTTTTGGCTTATGTATATGCAAACGAATAGTCATCAATCCATTTGATTCCATTTGCTTACGTTAAAAAGACGTATTTAACTCGCCGTGCCTCGAGCCTACCTCTGGATTTTTACGCGTTTCTAATTATCAACTTTGCTAGTTGAATATCGCTTATTTTAAATTTGGAACGTGTTTTATCTGTTTTAAAGCAAGCCTGTAGACATGTAATGGATTGCCTGTATTTTACAGCAACATATTTATTGGAATCGGAAATCGCTCAGCTGATAATTCTGAAATCTAAACAGAGAAATCAGTGTCTGCGTTTCGTTTCATAAAAATATATTAAACACATAGGACATGCGCGCCTTTTGAAGCTATTTTTGGACGGGGCGAATAAACTTATAATGTTAATAGCGATGATAGAGCCGATACATTATCGCCAAATTTTGGTCACATATTTGGCGAAGTTCCAATTTTTCTCATTTGTTGTGATATCGGCGCAACAGATGTACAAGGAAGAAACTAGAGTTAACCGATGAAATTCGGGGGATATTAAAACGCAGACCTAATTTTTTTAAAATTTTTGATTGTAATTTAACTATAGTGATAAATTTATCACTATAGTTCTGCCTAGCATGGCTAATGCTATATAAATAAAATCAATGTAATTTAATTATTTTTACACCATTAGCATACTTGAGTCAAAGTTTTGCCATTAATTAAGTAAAAAAATGGCGTTACCGATTTTATTAATATTATTAATTTATTTTATTATTTTTATTTTTTTATTTTTATTTTATTTTTTCAAAACTTGTGATTCTTCGAGTGTTAATGAATGTAATATATAACTGTGTACATAGTGGATGTTACAATGATTATTTTACGCCTACAGTGTGTCCATTCGAACGTACTTACAGTATATTTGTAATACAATTTATGTTATATATCGATATAAAATAATAACACGATATATTTTTACTACGATAAAAACATCACATGGATTTAATATTTTGATTTTAGTGAGTGAAAATCTCAAATAACCCGGTTGATCCCCAAAAGAAGCCGAGTATCTTTAAAAGATTTGCCCCCGTCAACAAAAAAAAAAGGCATAGCATACAAAGTTAAAAAACGTGATTTTTGTTTTCGCTGTAAAACTCTAATAATAGGTTCTAGTAAGACTTTTACCACTTTATTAGAGCATAACTTTACTATTACTGGGCCATGATTCTGAAGCTTGAAAAATATTTAAATATTTGTAACTTGGCGTTGGCTTAATGCACATAGTATGTAAACGAATCCAAAATAAAAAAAAAAGTAAAACAAATAGATACAAATAATGACGTACCTAAATGTGAAAGACAGAAAAGCCAAGTTTGTCTATATAAGTAAACTAAATGTATAAATCCTATCCTACTATCCTACTAATATTATAAATCCGAAAGTTTGTGTGTAAGTGTGCAAGTGTGTAAGTGTGTTTGTTCCCTTTTTACGCTTTAACGGCTGAACGGATTTAGATGAAATTTGGAATGTATGTACATTTCAAATCTTATACCTGAGATTAACATATAGGCTACTTTTTAACATGATAATAATAGGCAAAGCCGCGGGGCATGGCTATTCTAAAATAAAGTATCCGTAACTTGTTAGTATTAAAATACATAGACAGACAAATCGGTCAATAAATTATAGACATTTGAAATCGTAACGAAATGTATAAAATCTTTTTTTTAGCGACTACATAAAAAGGAGGAGGTTCGCAATTTGACTCGAATTTTTGATGTGTATTAGCTCAGAACTTTTTTTTATGTAAACCGTAAATTTCATGATTCTTTTTTTATTTTAAAGCTAGTGTTTCTAATGGTGTTCCATAATAATTCATATAATCTAATCAAGGGTTCCAAAGATAAAGCGGTAAAGTCGGTTTTATAATCTGTGGTTGCGTTTAAATTATAACTTGTTTGTTGCATGTTACATTAGACTCAAGTGGCTTCCCATACGTTTTCGTCGGAATACTCACATCCTCTCCTTATTATATACTGGACTGTTTAATCCCTCCTCCCCAAGCTATCTCAAAGATCAGTTTGAATTTCTTCACCTTGGGCACTCTCATTGAGGTCATCCGAATCATTATAATTAAGAATTCCAAGCCACAGTCCTACATTTTATGATAAATCTTTTACTGTACAAGTTATTCGCCTCTGGAACAGTTTACCGGTCTCTATACGTCGCTCTCAATCACTACACACTTTTAAAGAACAAATAAAAAAATGGTATCACTCTCAATTAAGTTAAAGCTATGAATATCCCATATTAGTCATATATATGTATTTATAAAAATGTATATTAGTTTGTGTATGTTTATAATATATATATATATATATATATTAATTATGTAGGTTATGTATGAATATTATGTATCTAATATTAATAAGTATTTATAAGTACATTTATTAATTTAAATACGTGTTGAGGTACACCACCGTCCCTGTTTGTAATATTTTTATCATCTCCCTTTGGTTGTCTGGAAAAAATCGCTTTGATCGATAAGACCTCGCTTTGTGCTCCTATGTTATATTTAAGATGTCTTTTTAAGTGTTATTTTTTGGTGTGCAAATAAAGAATTTATCTATCTATCTTTGGCCGCATCTTCACGTTCCATCAGGTGAGATAGTGGTCAAATCTAGCATAAAAAAAACTTGTGTACACAAACTTGTTTGAACAACAAGCATTGTGCAGAATGGTCTAATTTTTGCTGCTATTTGTATTTTTACCTCTTATAGAAACCTACCTATATTCTAAAACGATGAATTATCTCGGGCCTGAGAGATAAGCTTGAAACGTGCTAATCTGTGGTTATCACATTATGGCATCATTCGATTGGCGCTTGCGCAATCAAACCTATATATTGTATGTAAGTAGGTATAGTCAATGAATTTATCTGATACAGTCGTATATATATACTTGTGAATATAAAAATAAAGAGCAGCCCCTAATATAATATATACAACAAAAAAATACTATATACCCCTAATCCTACTAATATTATAAATCCGAAAGTTTGTGTGTAAGTGTGTAAGTATGTAAGTATGTTTGTTCCCTCTTCACGCTTTAACGGCTGAACGGATTTGGATGAAATTTGGAACGTACATAGATTATACCTAGGATTAACACATAGGCTACTTTTTAGCTTGATAATAGCGGGCAAAGCCGCGGGGCACGGCTAGTAGAAAATATAGGTAAAACAATAATTTTCATTATTATTTATTTATTTTTATTACGCGTTCGGGCGAGCGTTCATTTTCCGGGAAATAAATCCCGTACTACTACCAAGTCTTAGTACCAGTAAAAGAACAGAAAAAATCTTCATCCGTGTTACTACCACCTACCAGCACTGGTTGCAGTACGGGATTTTTACCCACGGTTTCAATCCCAAATTGACAAAACTGGTAAGAAATAAGGTTCATGTATGCTTAATTCAAATAGAAACCGCGTGCAACAAAGATATGTAACAGGGGGGCAGATATCAGTCCAGAATTACAGCCACGATTAAGTACTATCCAATTCTACTAGTATTATAAATCCGAAAGTTTGTGTGTGTGTGTGATTTTTTGTTACCACGTATCTCCGTAACTACTAAGCCGATTTCAATGAAATTTTTGAATGTAGGTGGCTTATACTTTGGATTAAAACATAGACTTTAATCA
This sequence comes from Lomographa bimaculata, assembly GCA_948107665.1. Classification (NCBI taxonomy): domain Eukaryota; kingdom Metazoa; phylum Arthropoda; class Insecta; order Lepidoptera; family Geometridae; genus Lomographa; species Lomographa bimaculata. Next base: position 12,241,305 of record OX403589.1, read on the forward strand.
TCATCAGCGGGCGAAGCCGCGGGGCTCAACTAGTAATATTATAAATCCGAAAGTTTGTGTGTAAGTGTGTAAGCATGTTTGTTTCCTCTTCACGCTTTAACGGCTGAACGGATTTGGATGAAATTTGGAATGTAAATATATTATACCTAGGAATAACATATTGGCTACTTTTTAACTTTATACCTAGTAGGCGGCGACGCCGCGGGGCACTGCTAGTTATCAATAAATTATTATAAGTACAACGTAATCATTAGCCATATGTGGGCTTATAAAGTTGTACTTTTTCCTTTTTTACAATAAAGTTTTACTTATAACTTAGTTATTAAAATGGACATTCAAGTAAAATCCCCTTTGAACGTAATCCTAGAGTGCATGCTTTCAATTTTTACGAAGAAACGAACGATAAAAGCTTATGAAGTACTCGTCCTATTAATTCCTCTAAAAAATTGTGTGAAAATTAAATCCACTTCATGACGGCATTGCATGAAGGCTAAAAAATATATGGAGTTGGTGATTTTGACCCATATATGAAAAGACTAGCTGCGGCCCCCGGTTTCTTCCCCGTAAGTCCCGGACACGCAGGAATTTCGGGACAAAAGTAGCCTATGTGTTAATCCAAGGTGTCAGCTACTTTCATGCCAAATTTCATCAAAATCAATACTGCCGTTTGAGCGTGAAGAAGTAACAAATATACAAACACACTCACAAACTTTTGCTTTTATATATATTAGTGTGATTTCTATGGTTTTTCAGGGATATAGCAACTAAAGCGACGTCGTTGGCTCAATGCCAGCTGCGGAACAACACAACCCTTTGACTCATTCCAAAATAATTGGCTACTTTTTTGGAGGCAATAAAAATTGGTATAAAAGAGCACAGTTTTGTTTATAAGCAAACCCGTGGGTAGAATAGCTTACTGAATCATCCGAAATAGAACGTGGACGCAACATTTTTCTGTGATCGCGGTTAGTAGAGGCTTGTTACGTGTATTTTAGGCGCCAGATGTTTTGGTTGTTAGCGGAGGTGAAAATACCTATTAGTAAACTGCGTTTCGGCTGCAATATTGTTTCTACGTTACAAATTGCGACTGACATTTCTCACACCCATTGATTTATAACTAACTGGGACCGCGGCTTCACCCGCATTAATTTTAAAAAAAAGTATCCCGATGAGAAGTATAGATCTCGGTTATAAGAATAAGAATTGCGTTTATTGTAAAACTGTATACCATTGTAGTTCTCGTATAACAAAATATGTTCCAACAGTTTTGTTTATTTAGAACATACAATAATAATAATTAATAGGTACAATATAACACATAGATCACACACATACATCTTATCTGTGTATTTACATTCATCACATTCCAAATTTCATCCAAGCCTTTACAGCGTGAAGAGAAAACAAACATACTTATTCACGCATTTACACACAAACTTTCGCATTTATAATACTAGCTGTGCCCCGCGGCTTCGTCCGCGTTTATCAAGCTAAAAAGTAGCCTATGTGTTTATCTTAGGTATAAGCTTTTTACATTACAAATTTCATTCATATCCGTTCAGCCGTTACAGCGTGAAGAGAATACAAACAAAAATTCGCGTGTATAAGTGTATCACTTCTTCACATACTTTTATCGTTCGAAAAGTGACCGGATAGAATTCTAGTGCCTGGAGTAGTAGGCAATATTTAGTAATTAATAACAAACTCGTTAAGCCAACCCCATAAAATATAATTATATTACTATGTTATTATTACAACATTATTAAACGCAAGCTAAGCTTTAAAAAAAGCGACTTCACCGCTTTACCTTCGGAACTTTGTTTAGATTAGATGTAATAAACACGCATTATTGACGATTTTTCAAGAACTAGTGATCAGTTCTTGATCAAAATTAAATAGGACCAATTGGATAGCAAAATCTATCAAACAAAAAAAAAAACAAAATCAGTTCACGTGGAACGAATGTTATGATGTATGTAAGACACATTTTGTGAAGTCGGTAGAAAATAATAAATAAAATATAGCCAATAATAGTACATATTAACTGAAACTGAACTGTAATAGGCAAGCGTGACGCTTACCATCAGGCGAGCGATTTGCTAGTTTCGTCACTCAATAACCATAAAAATGATATATTCGTTATATACATAAATTCAGTGCTTCAAGTTACACCTACAGGGAACCCGCGTAGAGTCAAGAAACCAACATCAAGAAATTCTGTGGAGAAGTAACTTTCTATGGAGAACGAAATTTTTTTTTAGTTTGAATGATCTTGCTTTCCAATTGGTCCCATTTAAATTTGATCAAGATCTGATCAGTAGTTCTTGAAATATCGTCAATAATGCGTATTCTGTGGACTACATTGACGATGTGCTTGTTTTTAACCGACTTCTAATGATACCTCATAACTTCTTTCGTTGTGAGCCGATTTTGATGATTATTTTTTTTATTTGAGTGCTGGTGCTTTTCATGTGGTCCCATTGAAATTTGATCAAGATCTGATCAGTAGTTCTTGAAATATCGTCAATAATGCGTGTTTAGTACATCTAATCTGATCAAAATTCCGAAGATAAAGCGGTTTTTTTTAAGCTTTGCTTGCGTTTAATTATTTAATCGCCATAGTTGCTCGAGCGAAGCAAGATCTTAAGTTGATATAGGTGGTTCAGTACTTTGTCTGTCCGTCCGTCTGTCAGAGGCATTTAGCATCTAAACCACACTAGCTAATAACTTCTAATTTCAGAGAGTATGTAAAGCTATGGCCCAAACGTTAACACGTAAAAATGTCCAATTACTTTGTTGTCGAATAGATTCGGACATATTAGTTGTCCTACATCAGGATGGATCAGACGCGTGATACGTAGAGGCGAGAGGCTTGGGCCTCGGCGCGTGACATGTAATGTAGTTGCACGTATGTGACGTGACACGCGTAGCTTGACTCTATATCGTTGGGCAGCGAGTCGTATTCATGATAGATGAACATTTAATTAGGCCCCTAGAGCAGGGGTCGGCCACCTGCGGCTAGCGAGCTGCATGCGGCTCTTTGGATGTGAAGCTGCGGCTCTTTAGTTCCATACGCAAATATTATTTATTTAAAAAAAATCATTAAATAATCGTTCTGAATCAATTAACGAGGATAAGGCACCATTTCTATCGAGCAATTAACAAGCCTCCAAAGGTAGCAAAAAAGTACAGTTATACAGTGAAACAAGTAAATTATGGGATGATTAGGTAGGTAGGTATAACACGTGCATAGCGTTTTCTATACGATACTCGTAGGTATTATTGTTGGCAAGAACAAATTTTGTGGCTCTATAAAACTTAGAAATGTTGTAAATTGAATTTTTTGACTCTTCCGCCTCAAAAGGTTGCCGAACCCTACCTGTTTCTTGTATCATGAAATTGCAAAGCATCTCGATTGCTTCCCATAGGATAGGTTAAGTGGGAGTGGACCCGAAAAATAAACGTCTGATATAATATTCAGCACGTAAGGAAACATTGTATGTGTCGAATTAGGGAAGTTTATGGTTCCCTGGCTACATTGCGGACGTGTGCCTATGTACTTACTTACACAAACTTTTAGTGAAAGGACTTCCATATAGGAAAATAATTATAAAAGCTTAGTAGGCACTTTAAGTTATGATATGTTATAAGTGCACTGTGCCTTTTTTATAACAAGTCAATATACTAAAAAAACAAAACCCGACTGTGTACAAAGTGAACTTTTTAACCGACTTCACAAAAAGGAGGAGGTTCTCAATTCGACTGATTTTTTTATATGTTACCTCATATCCTCCTTGTAACCGATTTTGATGTTTATATTTTTATTTGAAAGCTGGTGATTCCAGTGTGTGGTCCCCATGGATTTATAATTTGGTGGTCCAATTTCTGAACAGTAGCTTTTAGGTTATCCTCAATAATGAGTATGTTATTCATTTAATCTGATTAAGGGTTCGAAGATAAAGCGGTAAAGTCGGTTTTTTAGTAAGTTTTGCTTGCGTTTATATTATTATGTAACACATTTTCGTTAGTAAGATATTTTATGCGTTTAATATAAGAAGATTATCAAAGCTTTATTATAATTACGGAAAATTTAAGTTAATTTAAAAATAAATATATATAAATACACAACAAGAACTCCGAAATGTCATTTAAAAGTTTTATAAACTTTTAAATGGGAGAAATGAATTCACACATTTGGGAGATATATAAAGATGAAAATATGTGTTTAATATATTTCGGGATTTGCTGTTTCACTTACGTTTTAATGTTGTTATCGTTGTTCCTATACAATGTGTAACAGAAATGTGTAGTAATACTCAAGTCACACATCTAGCTAAATGTATGGAGTCTAACAGGAACTTCTGCTTTCGCGGCAGCACCAATAATATTAAGTTATGATGAATTAAAGTTTTTTAAAAATAATGTCATTTGCAACCCTATTTCATCAGCTACCGTTCTACACCACAAAGCCTTTGGACCTAGACGTCTGACAGTAGTGGCCATAACAAAGGTCAAGGTCACGCGCCACAGATGCAATTCTAGGGTTGGCAAAAAATATTTTTTAATTTTTGTACGGAACAAATATCTCCGATTGCCGCACATATAACAGTAGGGTTGTCAAAAGTATTTAAAATTATAATTTTAAATTTTTGTCCGATTTCGACTTTCGTTTTCTGGCAGACGATTTCTGGCACAATACACATACACTCCACCAAGACAGTATTACTACACCTTTTTGTTACAGGTTGTTTAATCTAGACCTGACAAAACCATATTTGCGATATGAAAATTCCTTACTGAAATTATTATTGCCCATTATCCTTCCTACGCGACGTTTGCTTTGATTTAGTAGCACACGTTGGTCGTATGTACTAAACGGATAAAGATTTTATTAGTGGTAGTAACTTTGCTACGATAGTTTTCTAAGGTAATTGGAGTAATTTATTTCTTTGCCTTCGTACCTTCTATTATGAAGTATTTTTTATTTGATTAGATTATGTCTGTGGTCTGAAGCCGTCGCCATTTCTGATAGGAGCTCTACTCTTGAGCCGGTATCGGAAATAGAACTCAACAAGTGGACACATGTACCTACTCGCAGCAGAAAAAGTAATTTTCAAGTTTTTGCTATTTAGTGCGGTAATGCAGCCAACATCTTGGGAAATTCGCTGAACATAAAATAATATCATAATTAAATTTGTTTAAATTTGTTTTATGATTGATAGGTAAGCATTTGACCACTAATCTTTCCACCGTATGTATCTACCAATATATATTTTATTTCATTAAATAACAGAAAAATTACAAATCAAGTAGGTAAAAATCAAAAGAACTTTACAGATAAACAAAAAACATAATTTAGAGATGGTTTAGTTACTGCGTACTGGAACTTATTGCCCGCGTTTTTGTTTCCAGAACGGTATAATCTGGCAGTTTTCAAGTCAAGAGTGAATAGGTATCATCTATGCAGGCATGCTGCATCTTCGGCCGCATCATCGCTTCCCATCAGGTTAGAAAGTGGTCAAATGCTTGCCTATCTAAAATAAAAAAAATGTAACATGTACATGTCACAGTGTATATAATATGTGTGTATAGTACCTAACCAGTTTTGAAGCAGGTGTGCGCCTGCTGACTTTTGGTGACTAAGAACCATTACCATAATTTTGCATTATAATGTTTTTAACCTACACACTGCCTTCCTTTTTAGAAACGATCAAGCATTGTTTCCAAGCAACGACTAATAGTCTCATAATGCAGTCTCAAACCTTGTTTGCATTTGGTTATTGAATGATTCATTTTACGTGTATAAAACCAAAGATGAACTTCACTTGGAAATCCGATGAAAACCGACTATTTTCCCTTGATTCATATCGGAGCCTTGAGAGGATCTTGAAATGAATAGAGCTAATGATCTACTGCTACTATTACTGAATTCGATATCGCAAAATTACCTTCTTTTGAAGTATTTAATATTCACGTAAAAGCTATCGAGGTCGCGAAGATAGGCGGCAGAAATGTCAAAATGAATTTCAGACTGTTTCTGAGAGGTTACTTATTTATAAATGCTGTTGTAGATATATCTGTAGGAGATTTCATAAAAGGATGAAGTTATCTTCTTGACGGGTTTCTCTATAATCTATATCAAAAACAATCTAGATATATATACCTGATAAAGTTAGTAGGTATAGCTTTATGGTATCAAGTAGCTATGTAAACTACGTGCAATTTTTCAGATTTATTCTACCAAAAGCAAATTTTTTAATGATATTTTACTAAGTGAAAATTATTTTTGATTGTGTGTGTGATGTGAATGTTTCATGTTTCCGGCACCCACGACACAAGTCGTAAGCGCGTACTCGACTGATGAAGGAACACCGAATGTTTCGAAACTAGTCTCGTAACAATGCGAGCAAATAAATGAAGCCGTAAAAATCCGTAATATGTGTGATACTTACAAATCTTTCAATTAAGTTTTAATGATAAATATTTAGACTTACTGGCATATAAAAACACTACACAAAAAAGAGTTTCCCACAGAGTTTCTGGGAGTTAATTTCTCTAGTAAAATATTAAAAGTAATATTATAGACTACATTTAAATTATTAATCTCTCGATTAACTATTTATCCATCGCTTTATCATAAAACTCGCAAGCACCCACGCTGGGCGCGGCGCATGCGCGATAATTCACAAAAAAATAATTATCACAAACATACATCCTTTCTGATATATAAATAAATGTATTTACGTTAATTTGGACCGAAAATGCACGTTTATGAGCTTTGTATGAATTGCCTTCACTGATGCGCGATTTACGAACTATGCTTGTGATTGGCCGATGCAACAGTTGCGTAACAACAAATCATAACTACAGAATTGATGCTTACATTTTTTGAAGCTTGTTCCATGTTGTTTTCGTGAGGGCAAAACATAAGAGCAGTCAACTGTTTATTTTGTCTGTGGTCTAGTATGACAGGCTATCAAAGATAGCTGCCTAAGAATGTTTATGTTCGTGCTCTTTTTCTGTCCATCCAAAGGTTTATTTAGTGTGCGATAAATTATTATTGTATTGTACTAAATAAATACCGATATTGAATAGATGTTTAAGATTGAAGTGAATGACAAAATAAGAATTGGTTATCGGAATTCACTGCAATTTCGCCTTGAAGTTGAGATAAGAGAAATCGGTCAAGGACAATCTACTTGATATAAAATACTTTTAATAGATTAAAAATACGTGACTTATTTAATCTTACTAGCAGAGCCTCGCGCTTTTACCCGCGTTAGTCCCGGACCCGCGGGATAAAAATTATAATAGTCTATGTGTTAGTCCTAATGTGTATGGGCGTTGCTGAAACCCCTGTCAGCGACGGCCACACCAAATTTCATTAAAATTGGTCCAGCCGTTTGAGCGTAAAGAAGTAACAAATATACAAACACACTCACAAACTTTCGCCTTTATAATATTAGTGTGAAGTATAATAGAGGAATATATGATTGATATTAGGCGTAATTTGTTTTAATTCCACCACCCTACAAAGAAGTAAACAATGTCTAAAAAATATTCAACGATGAAAACAGGATGTTGAGGAAAAAAAGATACAAAATTATCTTCAATGGGATTATAATGACACATTTTCAGACAGAGTGTGGCCGGAAATTGTGAAAGCATCCGACGCGACGTCTATATTGTGCCGGCGGCGTTAACCGAATGTGGTCATTGTTTGAATTGCTTCCCTGTTTCAGGCCATGTACGAAGTTCATTTTCAACAGTTTTTTTTACTCAAACTTGTGACCCCCATCTCACCTAGGGTAGTCGACGATGGAGCAAGCTTGCCTAGAAGATACCTTTCCACTCGCGACTTGAAGACTTCCATATTGTACTCTTCAGGAAACACCGACTCAGGTAAGGAGTTCCATTCCTTTGCGGTTCGCACAATGAATGTGGAGGCAAAACGCTTAGTTCGCATTTGTGGAATGTCCACCATATAGCGGTGTCGCTTAGCAGTTTGTCTGTTTGCTTGTGACAGACTTCAAAAAAGGAGGTTCTCAATTTGACTGTATGTTTTTTTGTATGTATGTTACGTGATAATTCCGCCAATTATGAATCGATTTTGTTTTTTTTTTGTTTGGTAGATTATACTTCAGAGGTGGCCCCATATAAATTTTATCGAAATCGATCAAGCCAAAACCAAAATATAAGCGGTGAAGTCGGTTTTTTAAGCTTTGCTTGCGTTTAAATTATTAAAAGCTAAAACCTTACGTTCAAGTTAAAAGGCGACAATCACTGGCTCGCCTTTTACTTTTTGCCTTTAGCCAAGGGTAAAAAGAAAAGCCGAAAAAATGCTGAGTCGTATTAAAATACAAAATGACAGTTTTATGCTGAGTCTGCCTAATGAAGCTCATCAACATCCTCCTGTTAATTTACTGTCGCTTTTGAGCATTTAAATTGTTTTCGAAGAATAAAGGCCGGAAAATGGTCACGATCCCTAATCAAGCGTCAGAGGCACCTGACGCCTCAACTTTATCAATAAAAATGTAGGTTGTGTTGACGCGTCGGTCGCAAAGCAATTTGTTTTCATCGAAAATTGCTTGAACAATCTCCGGTTAAACCGTAGCTGGTATCGATCGTCAGCCACGCAGATTGCTAAACAATGTGAAGGCTTGTTTCCAGTATATTTGGTGTAAATCAGATAATCGCTGATATTTTACACTTCACTTAAAAGCTACTGGCACCTGAAACACAGTGTTCTAACACTAGTTCAGGAGCCTATGGATTCATAAAATTTTATGTAAAAACTTATGTCAATAAATGTTTATTATTATCACTTAGTGAGAATTGTAGTATTTATCGTCTATTAATCCGATAGCAAGGGGAATTATCGAAAAGCAGATGACTCGCGTCATTTGCGTGATTACTATTAATTAATCGAATAGCAAAGATAAGTTTATTATGTCAGTACTACTGAACTGATAATTGTGAGTAGATAAATATTGTCTAAAGGTATGGTTGTATAAAGGTTGTCTGGTAGAAATCGCTAAAAGCGATAAGACCACCCATTGTACTGCCTTAAAATATTAATTTCGTAGTTATAAGTTATAATTTTTTCGGTGTACAATAAAGTATTTTGTATTGTATTGTATTGTGTATTGTATAAATACATTAAGAGCAACGTAATCAACTGAATATTGAAAGATATAAATATTATATTATATCAATGTAACTGAAACTAAAATTGACAATACAATAAGATTTTTATTGACTTAAGTACTAATTTCATTATTTTTCGTGGGCTTGTGCGAAGTGTCCTATACGTAGAAGGAATCTAGACTGCACCAGAGCACTAAGTTGTAAGGTCCAGACCTTACTTTAATTGGTGTATACAGACCTTACGGTAAAGGCTATTTGGTTTTTCGCTTCAAACTAAGAACTCACGTCATTGTTGATTTTCATATCTTCTTTTCAATTTGTAGAACTTATTTATTTTTAATTTAATTATGTACTTCATCATTGATTGTAACAGCATAGCGAGCCACGAACCGCATCAAACAACGTTTTGGGTGAGACTGGAGGCGTGAAGATTTCAGTCAGGTGCCTAGAAGAAAGATTGACAAAATGCTCACAACTCCTGCATCTAGAACTTTGCTAAAGTGCTGCATGGTACTAAAATTGCTGCTCTCCTTCCCTATACGTTCTCAAAGCCCTTTCTTTTGTGTCACAGATGGTACAGAATAGAACAGTGGCACTATTTGGAAGATTTTTGTTTTGTGCCATCGGTGGCAGAATTTGTGGCATTTTTTTTTTAATTCAAGATAAACCTTTGACCGCTATCTCACCTGATGGTAAGTGATGATGTGGTCGACGATGGAGAACCTTTGCCCAGAAGATGCCTATTCACTCGCGACTTAAAGACTCCCATATTGTATTTATCAGAGAACGCAGACTCAGGTAAGGAATTCCATTCTTTTGCAGTTTGCATAATGAATGAGGAGGCAAAACGCTTCGTCCGCATTTGTGGAATATCTACCATATAGCAGAGTCTGTCTCGGTGTCCGATAATAGAATGGGGATGGGGGAATTAGTATATATAATTCCGTTTCACACTCTCCGAAAATACATAGAACGAAATATATACGTTTCGGTCAACTATGATTTTTTGTGAAGATCATGCTGACGTAATTCATATCCAATCGTAATTGGGCTAGCATTCATTTAATTTGGTAGCTGTATCATTATATATCGGTTTAATATCCTTATCTACGGATGACATATTAATTACTTCAATGACAAATTGATAACAGATATAATTAGGTAAAAGCTAAAGCTCTGTTTATTTTGTTCCACATTTTTGGCATATTCGGTTCCGGGTACCACCAAACCAATGCTGCGCTCATGGTCGTCACTCGTCAGTCAGCGTGTCCTTTCCAAATTTATACTAGGATACCGATCTGTGATACCGATACTTGTACTGTTTTATTATTCTATGTCACCCAAGTGTGGGACCCAAGGAGGGAGATACGTGAACATATCGATTACAGATGTATTCAACAGGGTAACGTCTACAAGCTTCGCCACCATTTTAGGCAGGCTATTAGCTGAGAACTTGGTGAATGGTGTTTTGTTTTAATTGTAAATAGTTAGGAAGGCATGATGAATGTTTGATGTATATTTGAGTTCGATACATCATTTTTTTTTGTGTAACAACCAAAATGATCTTTCAACTTGTACTAACTGTGCCACACCAAGAAAATTTTTGTTTATGATTTTTAAATAATATTTTCTATGAAAATAAAACATTCTAAAAAATTTAATGATTCTGAAAAAAATTAAAAATACTTATTGAAAAAAAATATAAAAATTTAAATTAAAACATGAATTTCACTTTGTATTGCATTATCACGATGAGTTTTATATATATTGTAAATTTACGGAAAATAGCATTTAAAAGAAAGTCGTACACATAGCTTTCTTGTATTTAACATATCTATAAACCTGTAGGTACAAACCCAAAAGTTACTCTGCCCCTCTGTTTGTTTGTGATGCTGCTGGACAGATCTTGTCATCATTATCAGCTCAATCCGTCCCCACAGCTTGAACTCGGGACTTTCTCAGATTGCCTAGTCCATTATCCACGACGCTAGCCCAGAAATTTGCTCTGGAGAAGTACGATTTACGATTAAGATTAAGATCTGATTTACCAACATCATCATCAGCATTCATCAACATTAACATTAACGATTTCTCACTCACAGCCCCACATTAAGTTTAAAGACTTGTGTCGTGGGAGCCGGAAACATTTACACAAACAATCACAACCAGAACCAAAAACACAAGTTTTCCATGGTGAGAAAACTTGTGTTACTGCCAGGAATCGAACCCGATACGTCAGCTTATAAGGCGAACGTCCACCTAAGCCAATAGGCAGTTCACCAAATCAACGGGCATAGGATATCTATTATTATGTTAAAGAAAGAAAGCGATGAAAAAAGAAAGCGCTTGTGCAGTTTGCCTCCATGCATCCTTGTTATTAATGTTGTCAATCGTTCGTATTAAATTATAGCTTTTAGCGATAAGACCGCCTATTGTTACACTTATTTTGTATGTAATTATTTTCTATTATGTTTTGTCACAAATATGGTGTTCAATAAAGAGTTTATCTATCTATCTATATTTAATAAGAAAGCGCGCCCTGAGAGGCGTACATTATTTGCTAGGGGCCAATCTACAAATAAGGTCGTTTACTTATAGTATGTATTAACTTATATACTATATATATAAAAGCAAAAATCCCTTTTAAGATTGAAGACAAAAATCAGCTTTCTTGACTTAATCAACTTAACCTAGAAAAGTATCTTTCAATCGCATCAGGCTTATAAGTATATCAAAAAGATTAGATAATCAAAGCAAAAACAACATTACTGACGTTCGTTTTTCTTATCTCTAAGACATGTGATATCAGGAGCATTATCTTAAATCTAATGCTAAGTTTAGATTTTTATAGGAGACGTAATTATTGGATTATCCAGCTTTTAGCTTTGATATACTTGTTCTACGATATGCTCCATATATACCTTCGAAACGCGAAATGTCATTTGATCTTTGTTCAAGTGATTCTCTATTTAATGATTGAAGACTTTGAACTGCCCGTTGGCTTAGTTGCGTGAGCGTTTGCCTTCTAAGCAGGGGTGTATCGGGTTCGATTCCCGGCGAAACACAAGTTTTCTCCTCATGGAAAATATGTGTTTCTGGTTCTTATTGTGTGTGTGATGTGAATGTTTCTTGCACCTACGACACAAGTCATCGAACTTAGTGTGGGGCTGTGAGTATGAGAACGTTTAAGCCGCGAGCAATATGTGGTCTTATGAAGCCAGAGAAACAGAATGCTAATACAAATTAGGACATAAGGATGCGTTTACTGAAGACAAAAAATAAAATGAGTATATAAGAAGAAACGATGTAAAAGATCTGAAACAAAGCTTTAATAAAAAAAAAGTTTGTTTAGTTGACTTGAGTTAAGATTAAGAGGAGTGCTACTCGTCTAATAATATTAATTAATTCGTTACTTGAAACTATTTATTATTATAATCGAGCAGCAAAGGAATCGAATTAATTGCCCGCGGATTTATTCCCACAATTTTAGGAGTCTTGCATAATTAGGTAAGTCCTAGGAAACAATGAGGTATCTTTTAGTTTAATTGAAGACTGACGAACCTTTGTTACTTACGAACATTTATTTTAGGCCTGAGTTTACAACACTCTAATGGTTTCTTATCATTAATAAATACCAGATGAGAATATATAAATTTTTTTAAATCTTTATTTTATTTAGAGGCTTTTAAACTTTCAGTTTATGTCAGCCTCATCGTAGCCTTAACAGTATATACTATACATATACGGCATTTGTACACATAATTAAACAATAAAACTTAAAGGCTAGAACAATTCACGAACCAAAACAAGGAGTTACTAGCTCATAAATAATTCTAGCCTCATTTGACATTGGCTGAGACAAAATGCCCTGCAACACACCTAAGTTAACATCACACATACCAAGATTTTTAGAGAATCATTAATAAACATATTTCTTATACCGGATCACGTACTATAAAGGACAAATCTTTCGTTATCATTATAGTTTAACCGAGAGAGGCGGTTATATGTTAAATAGCAGTAAAAATCAAACGTCTAACATGGGAATAGGGAAAAAAATTACCCGACGGTGAATGTCAATTAAGATTTTTCCCTGTTCTAATGCACACACATAAGCATGTTCCTTATTTTCATTACAATGTTTCCTGTATGAGGCTAATGAGTAATTTTTATTCGACTTAGATTGAATTAAAACTTAACCTGAGAAGCAAGGAAATTTATCTCACAGAACTCCGATTTTGATTAAATAGCACCATACCCTATATTTACAATATATATTTGTAATTTGAGTTAAATTATTTTAGCTACGTTTCTCGGAACTCAAAAATGAAGAATTTTAATTAAATTCTGTAGTTGAAAATGTATCAAAATCAATTTACACCAATTCCCATATGTCAATCGCCAAAAACAGGTATAGAATACACGTACATCGTATATACATATATATATACATAATACTGAGTACGAATACCTCCATTCATAAATCTCGTATCGTAATATCTATGAAAAAAGATAGATTCTATCAAATATTCAATTTAATAAGGCAAAATATTAGCCAATACGTAGAGAGCAAGCGCTACACTTTAAAACCGAATTCAAAAAAGGAGGTTCACAATTCGACTGTTTTTTTTTGTATTTATGTTACGCGATATCTTCGCCAATTATGAATCGATTTTTGTTTATTTGGTAGATTATACTTCAGAGGTGGTGCCATATAAAGCCAAAACCAAAATATAAGCGGGGAAGTCGGTTTTTTAAGCTTTGCTTGCGTTTAATTATCAGTAAGGTACTCGTAGGTACGTAAAAATTATTTCGGTAGTTTTAGTAGGCAAATAGTACAGGGTTATTAATAAATACATTAAATCTAATAACTATTATGAACTAAAATGTATACTTGTCAGCTGACACGTGAATAGGAGTCCTCCAGTATCTCATCAGGTGACAGCACTTCCGTTATAACTGTATTATCAGACTTATGTCTCTGTGAGCTGAAGACCTCACGTATTTTTAAAAATAGCTGAAATATGTTTTTTTTACGTTTTCAACCCCCATTAATAAAAATTTCCAAAAACTGAATCGACAATTTTTTTTAATATAATTATTAAACCTGTTTATAAAATTTCAAGAGAATCGGTTGAGAAATGCGACCGGTAAAGGAGAACGACCGGAAATCCACCGGACATACAAAAGCAATTTTTCCCAAGCTGAAACGGAGGCGCGTCGCTCGCCCTGCTCGCTTGGTCAATAAAGGATCAGAAGTTTAAATAAATAAGCACAATTGTTTCAATAAACAAAAAAATAAATAACTATCCTATCCTACTATCCTTCCTACTAATATTATTAATCCGAAAGTTTGTGTGTAAGTGTGTTAGTATGTTTGTCCCTCTTTACGCTTTAACGGCTGAACGGATTTGGATGAAATTTGGAACGTACATGGATTATACCTAGGATTAACACATAGGCTACTTTTTAACTTGATAATAGCGGGCGAAGCCGCGGGCACACAAACTTTCGGATTTATAATATTAGTAGGATAAATCATGAACCACTCGAAGAATTCCACACATTATCACTGTTAAGACGTTTTATCATCATTCCCTTTCCCTTTTTCACAAACGTAACATAAACTCTTTTACTATCACAGCCCCACACTGTGAGGGTCGAAGCCTTAAAAAAATTAAAATAAAACACACAATCACACACAGTACCAGAAAAAAAATCCGCTGGACACAAAACTTATGTTCCCATTGAGAATCGAACCCGATACCAGCTGGCTAGACGGAAAACGCGCTACCAACTACGCCAACGGGTAGTTCTAAAACATTTACAGTTGTCTGGAGGAAGAATACGAGTGAAGAATCTGGAATCTTCACTTTCAAGTTGTCTAAACAGAGGTTATATTATGTTGGTAAACACGGCCCTCTGAAATTATACAATGTTCATCCAACCCATTCAATTGTTCAACAAATTCAAACAAAGCCGCAAAAAGTCGGAGTACGTTTTATAATTACAAAACTGGACATAATTTGCCCCAGCTTTTGTTCTGAAAGCTTTTACCATTCATTTATGACGACGATAATGAATGAACACAAAAAACTCCTTACTAGGCCTGTGTAATTGTGATAGTACCTACCTACTGACCTCAAGTCGAGTAAGCCCTCTGTAGTTTAACCTAGCTCTCCTTTTTTCTCTCCGGATTTAATAAGACCTTTGTCTATGGAAGCGTATAGAATACTCTTACTTTATTACTGGGCGCGATCCTATAGGACCACTATACCTAAACCTGAAATCTATAATAAATAATAATAAACAAACAACTAAACGCTTACTCACTCACAGCCTCACACTAAGTTCAGAATCTTGTATAACGTTATGTAATAAGTTATCTAAGATTTTAGACGATAAATTATTATTTATTATTATTATCCAAGTATTTATTTAATCTCACGGGTCTGTGCCCGGACCTTTGTAAGGCATTAGCGGAGCAATAGCCAACGCTAAGAGGCCCTTTGGTATAATTACATTTTAATAATAACATATCAGGCGTGTCCAAACATACGACAGACATCTCTTCGTTAGAAGTTGATGCCGTTTTATGCTTGCACACGCCTTTACAATAATTATATATTATTAACTATGGACTGGGGGATGGATGATATTGGGTTGACAATAACTGTGATTAATGCGAGTAAAAACTTAGAGTATTGCATTGTATATTTGATGGTTTACAAAATATCTGGATTATGGCATGAGACTACGGCACCTGCCAATTCCGCCTCATTTAAAAAATATGTAGGCAGGTGGTGACTCGCCACCCACTGAACGGGCTCCCCATAAGGGCCGCCTGCATTGGCGACATAAGGAGCAACGTTGGTGTGGATGGCTAAAGGGTGTTGAGAGGTGTTGCTGCAGTTTCACTAAACGCTACTCCCGACGTTATGCCCTTTATCACTTCCACCCTTGGAGCTTAAAAACATAGCTCTTGCGCCTCCACCCTCGGACGGCCAATTAAGGCAAGCCGAGGGTCAGGGGTCTCACTTAGCCCCAGGGAGTGTCTCGGGGTACGCGGTGTCGCCACACACCGACGACGGTTCGCCACAAAACCACCCCTGCGTTATTATTATTATCATTATGCACATAATCATATCCAGAACCAGAAGCTCAAATGTCCAATGAGTAGGAAAATTGTGCTCCCGCCGGGAATCGAACCCAGGGCCCACGGTGCAGAAGGTAGAGATTTGACTACTGATGGCGTCAACTGGGTCTTCAACCGCAACTATGTACCGTATTTTGGACTATGTTTAGTTGATTTGAGTTCAAACTCAAATAATTCGCATTTATCTATTCTATTAATATTAATATCTATATTTCTTTCTCTCCCAATGACTTTTCTGTGTCATACTGTTCTGCTTCTTATAAAATGAAATATATATACAAATATACAAACATCCTTTATAAACTATTTATTTTATATTATAAACATATGTATTTATTATTATTGCCTTAAAGAATTTATTTTGTTTGAGTATGTATAATTTTATTTTCTCTACCTATCTAGTAGTAATACCTTACTATATCTAGTAATGCCTTACTATCTATCTATATCTATCTAGTAATACCTTACTATATATTTTTATTTTCTCATAAACTTGTATTTACACCTCCCGTTTCACCGAATTATTAAAAATTTCTCTATCCAAAGGTTGTCTGGAGGACCGCCGATTGTACACTTTAATTTAAGTTTTTAAAAATTATTGTAAGTGATTTATGTAAGGTGTCACAATAAGGCGTTATCTATCTATCTACAAAAACTTAGATACGCAATAACTCAAAATTTCGCGACATTAATTTTAATAGCAAATTGCATGTATGTTTATTGAAATGACTTTCCCTCGTAAAACTAATTTTGATGCATGAGGGTAATTTCCTATCGTAAAACCGTCTTTTGCGCTGGGTGATAACTGACTGAGTATAGCATGTACATGCATTTTAATAACCTACTTTATTAACAGATTTATCATTGCTAAAAATGCTAGTATATACTTCTTTATATACTTATACTAGCCGTGCCCCGCGGCTTCGCCCGCGTCAATTAAGTTAAAAAGTAGCTTATGTGTTATTCCGGAAACTAATTCTAAATTTCATCAAAATCGGTTTATTCGTTATTCACACACACACACAAAGTTTCACATTTATAATATTAGTAGGATACTTCTTTTTTAACTATCTACGGTGTGTGAAATAGAATTCTTGAGAAAATAGGAGAATTTTTAGCGCTTAGCTTTATTTAAAGATTTATTATCTTATAGAAATAATATTATTTTGGCTTACACGACTTTTTCCTTCGTATGAGTGATCGAGTTAACTACTATAAATAAAGTTAAAAAAATAAATTGCTACTCGACCGCGAAGTCGAGTATTTTGCGGTCAAGTTAACAACCAACCACGGCCAATTTCATATATTTTCTATAAATAAACTAAAACTATGTACAAGTGTTTGAAATGCCCGTTGGCGAAGTTGGGTGAGCGTTCGCCTTCTGAGCAGGGGTATCGAGTTCGATCCCCGGCGGGAATACCAATTTTCTCCCCAAGGAAAATTTGTGTTTCTGGTTCTGGTTGTGATTATGTGTGTGATGTGAATGTTTCCGCCACCCGCGACACAATTCATCGAACTTAGTGTGGGGCCGTGAGTATGAAAGCGTTATTATTATTATCTATACAGCAAAGACCTAAGTTACCTACAAGGCATCGAGCTTATAGGCAGCTCAAATGCTCAAGCCTACTACCAATGGGTAGCGTTCTCATCGTGCTGGCGGCATTGCCTCTCTGAATTGCAATGCTAATACGTTGAGCCAAATATGTACCAGTATTTTGATCACGCGTCGCCTCAACCAGGCGATCTGATTGATTTATGACAATAGAACGAGCTCCCGGTCCCCACGGGCCCACTGGTGGGCCCGTGTGGGCTTGAGCACTTGAGTTACATATAAGCTCAATGACTTGTAGGTAACTTGGGTATTTGCTGCATAGATTCATATAATTTTAGTTTAGTTTTAGGAAATATAGGCAATTGGCCCACTTATTGTTGTCTTCTATGGATAGTTCTGGTTTGCATCATCGCAAACGGTCCCTCTCTTTGCCCCGCAATCCAGGTCCTGCAACTCCATTTCTCTATGTTCTAGCTGAATTTTCAGTCTGTTTAAACACGTTGAGCATGCTCAGTGGCTGCGGAAGGTAGTTGTAAAAGTAGGAGCTGCTAGCACCTTTACTTTTGTTTATTCTGTGTTTGATTTCTTTTCTATAACAAGCTTTTGTTTAGTTTCACCTGTCCCGCTGTCTATCTATCGGTCTGTAATCAAATCTTGCAAGCTAAATTAAACTCACTTCCCGTATCCGATTGGACTCAAATTTGGTGTACTTATGTATCTTCGGTGACAATGCAATGATGAGGTACCATGGAGCTGGTCTGATGATGGAGAAAGAAGATGGCCATTATAGGAACGTCTCAACTAAACAAGATAAAACCATCGAAATTGGACTTGTTTGATTCATCTTGACTATGTATATGTATGTATAGTTATATGACATTTTAGTTTTTTTTTTTATTTACAACTGGTAAAAGCTTGATTTGTAAAAACTTTTAAAAGAATTACTTGTTTACAAATTATCTGCTTTAATGTATGTATTTTATAAGTGTGTATTACATAAAACATCGACGGGGGCTAGCATGAACTTAAAATTCATAAATTTCTATGTATAGATAAATTCATACAGACAAATCGCTGATTTAAATCAGACAGCTTTATTTCGTAAAATGAAAATGTATTCAAACAATGTGTGCAAACATTGGCAAATGAACTGACGAACGTTGTTTCCGTTTGCTAAAAGTAAATTTAATAATCACGCTGAAGTTTAAATGTAGCCATATTGATAATCACGACCAATTCTAAATTTAATTTTGTTTTCTTTTTCAGGTAGATTAACCTTAGTAGAGTAAGACAGGTAGACTTTGACCTGTTTCACCTGTTGGTAAATGATGAATATAGAACGGAAAAAAAAAGATTTCAAGGATAGCTTCCAGAATACAGTTTACAGCTTGTTGAAAGATTTTCTAATTGAAGATGATATTCTGCAATGGTACTAATTAAAACTAGCCTATCGTTAATCCGGATGCCTTTTAGGCGGCCTGAAAATCTTAAAACTAGGACAGCCCACTAGTCTAGTGGTAGGACTTTTTTGCAGAGTCCGTCTGGAGCAGTACCACACTATTGCTAGACATTCAACTGCCAAGCAGTAGTGTGCAAACATTGCTGTATTGCGGATGAAAGAGCGATGTTTTCAGTGAAATGACACGGTATAAAAATATTTAAGATCTAATATCTCACAGTGACGAGCGCATGCAAGGCACTGCATGCGCTGCGCAGGATTTTGACCATTTTTTTATGCACGATGGACAAGCATTTGACCACTATCTCACCTGATGGAAAGTGAAGATGCGGCCTAAGATGTAGCATGGTTTACCGGGAAAGTAATACAGTATGTGATAGAGAAGAGAAAAGATGAAGAAGAGAAGTTTCCACGCTACCTTAAATGGTAGTAAAAAAATACAAAAATTAGATTCAAAATAAATATAATTTATTATTTTCTCTTTAAGTAAAAATTAAGTTTGCCTAGAAGATTTGATTCACTATTGACTTGAAGACTCCTAGATTATACCGTTACATCTCTATACAAGTTCACGACACTAAACTGTAATGGTCAAGATTGACGCTTACTATCAGGTGATCTCGTCTCTCAATTACTTAATAAAAGCCTCATAGCTTCGATCGTAACAATTTTATTTGTTTATCTTTGTAATCAATCACATAAACTAAGCTAACCATGAAAGAGATGCCGATGTCATAGATACGAGTACAATGGATTAATGGCGATAGGAAGTCGGTGTTTTCGTTTAAAAAAAACTTCCACACCCATTTCTGACTTAAGGCAGAGACAAGATAAAGAAAACATTTATTTTAGTCCGATAATGGTAAATGGATCACTTATTTGATAAGAAATTAGAACGAATTCCATGAAAACTCAATGCATGGACAATGGGTATAATAACTGATAGTTGACTTTCTGCAAGTTGCCTACTATTATTTTTTATTTGTGTAACATAAAGTCTAGACAAAAGTAAATGAAATCAATGAACGTTACTTTTTAAAAGTTACTGACGCAAAATGGTTCCAACTCAGCCTAATGCTGGTCATACAACCATCACTAGTCATCCATTGGTACCATGGTGATGCCACTGTAAATGACTATGCCAATTTTTTTTATTTGTGAACGGGCAACTATGCTTTCTCTTGCTAATCCAAATAAAAAATACTTACGTACAATTTAACTAAGGGACTAAGGGAATTGATATACAAAGCGGCCAGGGCGCGTGCCTGCGAGGCTTTCTTTGGCGCTGCCGACGTTTTGTATAGGCTCTAGTGTAACACAGTGGCAACAGTAGCGGCCGAGGCGCGCGTCAGGGCGCTTTGTATATCAACTCCCTAACACTGTACACTATACTCATACAGATTTAGGATCACACCGCAGACTTTCTTTGTCTCTACATCTGTTTACATTTTTGTGAAGTCAGTATACATAATTATAGCTTCTAGAATTCGCTATATCACTTGCAAGTTTCGTCTAATCTAACCTTATTAGCTTTAACCGCCGCCGCGCTTATCACCGTCTTATGGTGCGCAGCTTCATAGTTCAGATGGATACTAAATCTAAGGCCTTATGGCAAGGCTTAAGAGCGAGCTGCACTTCGATAAAAACTTACGCACATTTTGAACTTTTAAATTAAAATTAAAACGGGAATTAAAAAAAAAGATAAGGATCCACTAGGAACTCCTGGTGTTTACATGATTCCATGTGACTGTGGTGATTGTTACATCGGCGAAACCGGTAGGAACGTGTCTACCAGACTCAGAGAGCACATCCGGTCCATGAAAAACATCGACAGCAACAGCTCCGCAGTGGCAGAGCACGCCCTGTCCTCCGACACGACGCACTACATAAGATTCGACAAGGCCCAGATTTTAGCGAGAGAAAAGTTTTTTGTTCCTCGTAAAATCCGCGAGGCGATAGAAATTAGTCGTCGTCCAAATTTCAATCGAGACAGAGGGTGGGCGCTGTCACAAAGCTGGAAAACTTGTCTTCATGATACTCTGGGCAGTGTCAACAAAGTGAGTAGGGACACTATAAGTTTCGCCTGCCGGAGTAGAATGGTGTCATAAAGCAGCAGTGATGAAGATGGTTCTTCGGAGCAGGATCCTGCTATACGGTGTATGCCGTCTCAACCCCCACCACCACAACCACCCCCGCCGTCCTCCCGCGCTCTTCGTGCTGCTGCTCGCAGTGCGAGGTGGGACGCGACGGCGAGCGCTCCGCACTCATCCTGAAGAAGGCTTCCGAATGAAGCCGAAACAATTGTCGATTTACACATCGACAACGCGTAATTCCCGTTTTAATTTTAATTTAAAAGAGCTGCACTTCCATGCGAGAACGTTTGTCTAGAGAGCGAGTCAGAGAAGCGCAGTGCCGTAGCACATATAGAGGCGTTTTGAAACTGCAATTGCTGATTCTCAGCTGCCTTCAAGTATTTCGCACTATACAAATTATTTAATTGTATTTATTTTGACTCGTCTCACTTCTCCAATGATAATTTTCAATTATTTATTTTTAATATTGAACCTCCTTGGAGAAATCATCCCACGCATCATGATGTTCTGATCAGATTCACCGAGTAATGAACTCCAAGAATATACTGTGTGTATTAACCATACTCGTACGCTATATACATGTTATTATATACATCTGAGACGAGATTTACTACGTGATATTAACAGTTTAATGTTTCCACAGAATTTGTACCGTAGCGTAAATAAATATATAGTATGTTAGGCCGTTTACGATGCTCCGGTGTTTGGGCGCAAGTATTTTTGTGTCGAGAACCGCAGCTTTGTTCTAATAAACAGATTTAATTTATTGATAAACGTTTATGATTAAAGAGAATCTGAAGATAACACATTTGGAACAGCTCCAAGTTTACCTGTCTTTATGAAACTGGTGTCTGTATCTTTTTCAATGCTGTTTGCCCCTTTTATAGAATTTAGATCTCGGACATTCTTATCGGTCATATTTTCTTGTCTTAATATTATACTAGCTGTAACCCGTGGCATTGCACGCGTTTATCATGATAAATAGTTTGAACTATGTACGCAGTACCACGTTTTATCGAAATTCATCCAGCCGTCACATTCAAACCATTTCAAACATACTCTCTGTCTCTCTCGTACACACGCATACACAAACAAATATTCGAATTTATAACATTAAACGAGCGGACAAAATAAAAGCATTCAGTCACAGCCCCAAACTTAATTCATAGACTTAAATATTATTGTGATATTTAACTTACTCTGTTGAGGGTACCTAATATCTAAGGGTAGTAGAAGCATGCTGGGCCCATAACCTATTGAAACAACAGATTCGTGGCATAGACAAAAACGTTTTATTCAGTAAAAAAAACCACAGAGTACACAACAGAGATTACAACAAGTACACAGAGTACTTACAATAGATGACACTACATATTATTTTGTTACATTCTCAACAGTATTCATTATTTTTATATATTTAGGTACCCTCGTGATATTTAGGTTATTCCATAAACTGCATATAAGTAGTGTCACTGTCACTTTCAATACTTCGGCAGCATCAGCTGTAAAACCGTCAATCAACGTGAATATGTACTTACCCACTACAAATCCGAAATTAAGCCGGTTATTGTTGGTGAACTCAATATAACTGCATAGCTGTAGTGAAACAGTTTCCAACCACGAGCTTTTGTTCTCAAAATAATAGATGTTATCGCTATTACGTCGGTGCTCTGATGCAAATCTTGTATACATAGAACAGCTGCGTGATTACAGTTACCTTATAGCCATAGAGGTATAGGCTGAAATCTAGAACGGCTCTAGAGACGTCTTGTCATTACTATAACAAGGTTTATACGAGGTATATAGAGGCATGTTTATCCTACTTCCTATAATACTATTCTACTTCCTTTTTTTTATACTAGATAGGCAAGCATTTGACCGCTATCTCACCTGATGGAAAGTGACAATGCGGCCAAAGATGGCAGTTTTTTTTCCTACTAATATTATAAAGGCGAAAGAGTGTGGGTGTATGTTTGTTACTTTTTCACGTTCAAACGGCTGGGCCAATTTTGATGATTTGGTATGGAGGTAGCTACACCCTGGATTAACAGATTTTTGGGCGCAGCGGTAGAGATCAATAAAGTTCTACCTCAAGGAGTCGATGCAGGATGCAATAAATTGTTATGAATGAAAATGATAGAATATTCAGAATAACCAAATAAATATTTGCAGAAAGCTGTAAAATGTCTTAAATTAAATCATAGTCTACTACTATTTCCACTTGCGTTTATCCACTGATTATATTTATCAAATAATGTAAATAATTAGCAAAGAAATGCAGCTTTTTATGGAAATGTTACAGAATATACGCAAAACTGACGTATAAAGGTATGTTCCCATCAATAGATGTAATGATTTTAAAAATTGATGACGTCAAGGAAAAAATTTTTTTTTTAAACCTGGATGTCCTCAGTTACAACTTTTCTATTCGGCACCTACGTACTTAAAGAATGTTTTAATATATAAATGTCAAAAAAATTATCATAAACAAAATCTCTTCATGTCGCCTCTACTCCTGTACTCGTTACTCACTCTAAGGCTAATAGGAGATAGCTATAGTATGTATATTATGTAGGATGCACTTACGTCGTTAGTTGCGCCGCTTTGGCGGGATCGATCTAGCCCAGGCGGCCTGTCCCGGCCATCGGGAGTAACGACTCCAACACAGCACTATGTTTCAAAACATTCTACTTGCACTTTCACACTGGCACTGATTAGTCTTTAAAAAAAACAACTTCATAAAACAACACAGTGTTATCGTCAAAAGATTGCCTAAACTGCAATCACTCTTAGACAGAAATTGAAGCTTTCTAACAATATTTAGCAAAACTATAAGTAATATAAAATAGTATACAAATCGTTACATCTCTTACAAACAAATTACTTGAGCAAATCAAGCTTGCTCGTAGTTAAAGGCAGCGAAGTATCCCTAGCATATAATAGGTAGTTATTATTGGAAAGATAATTATTGTATTCTTCTGTACGTGTTTTTGTGACTGAACTCCTCCTAAATGGCCGTACCGATTTTAATGAAATTTTATGTGTGTATTCAATTGGATTCAAGGATGGTTTAGATTCAAGTAGAATAAATATGAATTCTGTAGAATAATATCATTTTGTCAGGGAAAGGAATACGTCACTTGGATTTGGTAAAGTACTAGGCAAACATAAACATGAAGGAGGTAATAATTTAGTCACGTGGCATTGCAATGCATGCCGGGTATAGCTAGTTACTATATGTATTGGTATATCATTTATTGGAAAGCTACAACGAAGATAGAAAACAGATTCAACAACACTATTTAGGCCCCCAGCTGCGCATTATTGGATCGAGTTTTCATAAAAGTTCAAATAAGTTTTTTATTGCCAGTTGGTTATCTACGTTACGGTGAGTTGTTTTAGTTCGAATTACATTTGCATGTATCGAACACTATAACAGATAGCTTATCTGAGATAATCTGAAGCCGAGGATAGATGTATAGGGAGTCCCCATGTAGAATTATCGTTGCGGATTTTTCTGCTTGTAAATTGACAAACTTACATTTTTTATTTCTATTAATTGACTTTGAAGGAGGTTCTCAATTTGATTGAATGACTGCAAAGGGATAATGCTTTGTAAGTTAAGGTATATAGTAGCATGATATTAGTGACTTGAATATAAGAACGATAAATTATATCCCGTTCTTTATCTTCTCCATAAATATATTTACATACGAGGTCGCTATTATCGCTTAGATCAGATAACAAAAATCGATAAATCTTCGTGAATGCTTCCATATCGTCGTGGGCGTAGAGAATGATTCAACAAAAATAATGTGGCCTAACCATATTGCCTATAAATTCATTATAAGTAATTCAATCTACACCTATCTGTTAAAACTGATTAGGTAAACCTAATTTCGTTCATTAGAGTTCACTATATTATGTTTCAGTATAGTTGTAAAACAATTACGTTAAATTGCAGGTTAATATGAATAATTTTTTTTAAACAATAACCGACCTCGCCTCTATTATATTTAGAACCTTTCATCCGATCTTAATAAAACTTTATAGGACCAACCAGACACTACCCACGACAGATAGACAGATAGACACAACAGATAATCTGTCAAACTATATAGATACTATATTTTTTCAAAGTGTCGTCCTAATATGTTAAAGTACGCCTTATATAATAGGAGCTAACATAGAATACCTATAGAAAAAAAATAAAACATCAGTCGAATTGTAAATCTTCTCCTTTTTTGATAATATTAGTTTATATTATACTTTCTGCGACCAAACAAATACTACGATCTTTCAAACACTATAATTTTTCAAAGTATCTTCCAAAAATAGACATATGAGCTCAAAATCAAAATCGTTTATTCACATGGGCCCTAAAGAGCCATAAAGAGCCATTCCATAAAGAGGCATTCATGAAAGTTAACGATTCTATTGCCAGATTCGCAAAATAACAGCTGACATAGAATACTCAGAAAAAGCAAAAAAAATCGACTGAATCGAATTAAAAATCTGTTTTCCTGAGAATTATTAGGTTCAAATGTACGGCTCTTTTACAAAGTTTCTATATTCAAAAAAGTTTTTAGCAAGCAATCACGGTTTATATAAAATCTTTATACAACATTTCATACGGAAACACTCAATAAGGGTAAAATCCTTGGGGTCCGTGAAAGGGTTTACCTATTGTGAAAATGTGAATAAATGAATAGCGAAATGCGGAAAATCACGCGCACTCCCAGGAGATGATGGCATTTAATAACTTCCTGGACATTATTCAATTGTCCTCTCCATAGTCCCTATCTTTATTACGGACATAAAGTAGTGAACGTTACCTATCGACGATACATCAGCTCTCAGGCTATAAGAATACGTGTGGAAACTTCGTACGAAAACTGGCTTGTCTGGACTTTATGAGGGACATATTTTAAGGACAAAATATGTATACTATATTCTATTTCAGGCACCCACGACACAAGTCATTTCGAAAAAAAAATTTTTAGTTTGAAAGATGTTGCTTTCCAATTGGTCCCATTTACATTTGATCAAGATCTAATCAGTAGTTCTTGAAATATCGTTAATAATGCGTATTCTGTGGACTACATTGACGATGTTCTCATAACTTCTGTACCTCATAACGTCTTTCGTTATGAGCCGATTTTGATGATTATTTTTTTATTTGAAAGCTGGTGCTTCTAATTTGATCAAGATCTGATCAGTAGTTCTTGAAATATCGTCAAAAATGCATGTTTAGTACATCTAATCTGATCAAAGTTCCGAAGATAAAGCGGTGAAGTCGCTTTATTTAAGCTTTGCTTGCGTTTAATTTTTTGTTTTTGAGTGACTAAACTAGCAAGTCGCTCGCCTGATGGTAAGCGTCACATTGACATGGAATAATAACTGAGATAAGTTTGACAAAAAAATTCTTTAATATTTTACTTTTTTGAAATTCTAATTTATTTAAATGTATTTTCTAATTATTATTATTTAATTTCAATGACATGAATCCTGTATTTAGTTTCTTCTTCTGTTGTAATTTTATTAAATACATGTCTTTTATTTTAATTATGGTCGAATAATACAAATTTAATTGTAATTGACATACCTGTTATAACGTACTATGTTATAAGGTAAATAAATAATGACTTATGATTTATGAGAGAAGAACATCAGTGGCAATTAGGCACATCTCGCCACATTTGATAGATGACATAAAAATCTATCATTATGTAATTTTTTTTTTGTATGTTTGTCGTCTATGCTTTCCTATATGAATGACATCCGATTGTGATAAAACTTTAGTAATTTATTTTTTACACCGCAAAGGTTCCCAACACAATAAAGGTATTCGGCCCAAATACATTTTTTTTTTTATAAATAAATCTATTTAATAACGCCGCAGAATGCAACTAGATTATAAAAAAGTACCTATCCAACAGAAACATAGATTAGAAAGATAATGGATAGATCTGTAAATAGGCTAAGTACATAATAAAAAAGGGTTTCCTTATTCCCGCAAACAGTTATCTACTTATACAACTAAATATATGTTTTACTATATATCCTAGTAGTGATCATAACCATACACAAAATAACCAATTGTTGTGTATATAACCAATGTTATCATTAAGGCTTTTACGGGTCCCGGGGCTTATTAAATTAAATATTACAAGTCTCCGCTATAATTGGATATCCGGGGAGCATCTGGTAAAGTCCAATCACAGCTCGTCTAATGGGTTTACCACCCAGCTGGTCCAATGTCTATTATAAATACCTCAAATTGATTTACATAATAAGTTACATAGAGAGTTGGTTAATTTAAAAGTTATCAGAAAGCCTGGTTGAGGCGAGCGTGTTCAAAATCCTGGTAGGTACTGATATATTCGGCTCAACGTATTATTAACGTATCAGCGAGGCAATAGCGCCAGCATGATGGGAACGCAACCCACTGGTAGTGAGCTTGAGCACTTGAGTTACCTACAAGCTCGATGCCTCGTGGCTAACTTGAGTCTTTTCTGTATAGATGTATATAGTTTTAGGAAATGTAGGCAATTGGCCCGTAGATAGAGGATATAAGTAAAAAACGGTTTAAAAAAAAGTAGTACTTAAAAAAATATATATTCATATTCCTTATTTCAATAGTAACCAAGGAACAAATATTTCGCCTCTTTTTCTTTAATTAGCACAAAATAATATAGCATAAGTTTATCTAAGCTAATTGATTTACTAGTGCGGAACAGAGGGGTCTAACGGGATAAAAAATCCCATTCGTCCCCACTGAGTACCATGAAGCGGCCCAGCGGGAATAACCCGAATAAATAATGCTAAGTGCAAATACTGGAGTGTAGCAAAAATGTCCTAAGCCTATTAGTAACCGAAAGAAAGAAAAATAATAACAGTAAAAGTAGACTCAAAGTCTGTGGTGCTTCTTCTACTAAGTTTGACCTATTTAAGGCGTATTTCGAACAATAACATAACCATCGTAACTTCTTTCGTTGTGAACCGATTTTGATGATTATATTTTTATTTGAAAGCTGGTGCTTTTCATGTAGTCCCATTGAAATTTGATAAAGATCTGATCTGTAGTTTTTGAGTTATCGTCTATAATGCGTGTGCAATACATTAAATCTCACCAAGGTTCCGAACATAAAACGGTAAAGTCGTTTTTTTTAAGCTTTGCTTGCGTTTAATTATTACCAAATTAGTACTTCTTAATTATATTATTTTTGTCAGTCGCTTATTTTTGTCAACACAATTATCGCCTTTTTTAGTGCCAGGATTTTTCAGGCCTCTTGAAATCATCTGACATGTCTTAATGATTATTGTCTTACGACTAACAACCACGTTCGAAGCTCCAAAACGATGTGACACTCAGTGGAAAATCCATTGAAATGGGCACCTATGTAGGGCGTGCTAGAGAACTAGTTATGCGAACTGATATTTATGACTTTAGTAGTATCATTACTGAAGTATACATTTATATTAAAAGTGATCACTTTTCAAACAAAAAAAATTAATCAAAATCGGTTCGGGAACTTCGATGCCACAGACAGACAAACACACACAGACACGTCAAACTTATAAATTCCCGTTCGTTTTAGCGTCGGGGGTTAAAAAATTCTTCTTATATTATAAATGCGAAAGTTTGTGTGCGTGTGTATGTGTGTGTGAATGTTTGTTACCACTACAGGTTACCACGTATCGCCGTAAGGAACTAACCGATTTGATGAAATTTAGAATGTAGATATTTTAGGTTCCGGAATAACACATAGGCTTCTTTAATCATCATCATCATCATATCAGCGGGCGAAGCCTCGGGGCTCAACTAGTATGATATAAATTAGATACAACACACTTTTCGTCGAAGACATTTGCTTCATTCAAAGTAATTTATAAAGAAAAACATGCTACAAGGTAGCTGTATTAAATTATAAGAAAAAAGATAAAATGACCGGAAAATACATAAAACACTCAAAATATCTCAGATATTCCTAAAACGTTTCGGACATCCTCTAAGTAAAGTGTTTGTAAAGACAGGAATATTTAAAAACCACCTTCGAAGGGTTTCTTTTTGAAGGGAACGAGGTTCTCAATTCGACTGTATGTTTTTTTTGTATGTATGTTAAGCGATAATTCTGCCAATTATGAACCAATTTTGATGATTTTTTTTGTTGGCTTCATATGTGGTCCCATATAAATTGTATCGATATCGATCAAGCCAAAACAGAAATATAAGCGGTGAAGTCGATTTTTTTAAGCTTTGCTTGCGTTTAAATTGTACGCATTCATAAATCAGCAGCACATTACTAAGTCACATATTATTATTTAGGTACTGACGATATGGGGCACTATCACCGACATATATATACCTAAACAGGAAAATATATTTAAGTCACACTAGGGCAACGATATTACAGTCAAAACTGCAAGCACGTGTAGTTGATTCTAGTTATTAGTTGTAAGACAACGGTCGTTCGTTGGCGGATGCCTTCAGGGGGCTTTTAAAATACTGGCACAAGTCCCCTATAATCCCCTGCTAGGGGTAGGGGGGGTCTGCTGTCCTGCTAGGGGGGTCTATACGAAACATATTTAAAATACATTGTGAAAATTACCAAATGGTTACAATTCTTTGATGAATGGCAATTGGGTAAAATAAATTTGCGCTAAATGTCAAATCGCAAGTAGCAATAGTTAAATTAAAAAGTTACCAATAAAAACTGAAAACTTCGATCCAACAATTCCCAAGAGCGAAAACTCAAAACAAAAATCTCTGAGGGTAAAAACAAAGCTCCTCACTGTCGAGCGTCACGTAGCCGGAAGCGGCGGGATTTTCGAACGAAATTTGCACGTGTTGAGAACAAAAGTGGGTATTTTTACAGCGGAGCGCGAGACGGCGTCGACGGGCGACGCGTTTTCGCGGACTGGACGCGATCGGGCGCGGGGCGCACGCAACAGATACTCAGATACGGTAGCCACAGAGTAAATAACAGTTATTACGGACAGGGTTCGCTTCGTTCGGTTCGTGTGCCACAGGTTGGGCGGCCCGGGCACCCCGCCCGCCTTGCGCACTTGCCCATTTACATTCTCATTACCGTCTTCCTGGCACCTTAGACAACGTAGCCACTTACCACCTGATTCTATAACGTCGCAGCTTACTTTGCTTGAAGCTTGTAGAAGCATTTCTTGTTCGACTTGTTTACCTTTCTTGATAAGAATTAGAATAAGAATTCAATTTATTGTATAACTGTGTAGGTATAGAAAGATCTTAAAATATTTTCATTTTTCCTACAACAGTCTAATCGTTTCGAACATACAAAATTAAATTTTGCTAAAATATAATATTAATAACAAATACAATAATTAATGGATATAGGTACATTAGACACATCTCCTTTAATTAATATTACAATCAATAAATAGGGTAGTACAATTATATCATTTGTCGAAGTATTCATTTTAATTGTAGTACGCTTTTGAAATTAACTACGATATAGTTCGTTGTCACATTGAAAAGTTACCAAATAAAGTGACATCACGATAAGTAGTATGTTTGTTTACTCTTCTTGCAACAATGCCTATAGGAACGGATTTGGATGTAATTTGCAATGGACATTCATTTTGGCTACTTTATATTCTGCTTCATCATCATCATAAGCGCAGGCTTACTGGGATCCAAGTTAGATACCTATATGTTTTTTTATTTAACGAAATAAAACTAGTTCATCGGCGAATTTAAAGCTAATTAGTATTTCCTTCCACCTTACATATGTTTATTATGGATTTAGTCGTAGTATTGTGCGCTATATTTTTTACTAGCCGTGCCCCGCGGATTCGCACGCTATTATCAAGTTAAAAAGTAGCCTATGTGTTAATCCTAGGTATAATCTATGTACACCCCAAATTTCATCCAAATCCGTTCAACCGTTAAAACGTGAAGAGGGAACAAACATACTTACACACTTACACACAAACTTTCGGATTTATAATGTTGGTAAGATGTTTTTACTTTACAGTAGAGAGTCTAAAATAATAATAACCGATATAAATAAAATTGATATAATGCAAACGGCTAAAATTAGGAGCTGATTTAAAAAGCTTGTTCGTTCAGAAAGAAGCAGGTGATGAATATACAAGATACCTGGCCCAAAGTGCTTAAACTTTTGATATTTTCATTTAATTCATTTGAATGTTACTCTGATTTGTCTGAAATCTCAAATCTTTCAATCATATGAAAATGCTATTTTCCTTTTGCTATTGAGAAGCCCATATTTCATACAACAAAAGTCCTTGTTCCTCTACTCATCTTACATTGGATTCCGACATAGTTTGGGCGCAATTATAGATATTCGATACTTACGCCCTTATTTCATGTAGGTGTATTTGAAGTTCGGTCTATGTTGTAATCCTGTCTACCAATAATATAAGTGGATTTGGCTTGAACTAGTATATTATATTACGGGAACGATGTAGCTGAAATTATATCTAAAATAGTATTTAGGGGTCAGAATACAACAGTATGATTTATAATAAATCTAATGTGGTTCTGTTTCTTGAGAATAATTTTGAATAAAGATATTCTTATAGAAATGTTTCCATTTGTCACAAATATAATTTACGACACTATTGAATATTCAAATTTTTCACTAAGTTTAACATACCTGTACCTAACATTACATAAATAAATCACATTCTTAATGTTATTTTTTATTAGGTTAGTCTACTGACAAAGGATCCAAGATAACTAAAATGTCCACGACTGTTCATAGCAAAGTTTTAGATACATTTAAATAAAAAAAGCTAAACAATACACATGACATAACACATATAAGTAAAATCATATTAGTTCGTTTGCCCGACCTTGGGAATAATGGTCTTAATCCCCTCCTACGGTTTGCGCCAAAATTACAATTAATTTTTAAATATAACTATACCTATTACACAGCTGCTTTGAAAGTACTCGGTAATAGAGGACATCTGGAGAAATATGTTTGATTTACAATTGAATAAAAAAATAAGAAATAATTCGAATTATATAGACGATATAATGATTTTATACCCTTTCTCTACATGAGCCGGAATCACCGTAGCCTGTACCATAGCATTACATCATTATTGGTTGGACGTAACATGACTCATGATAGAATCTAGAATAACAATTAGTTTAATCGTTAAGCACATAATAACTGTATAGCACCTTGCCGCTCAAGTCAACCTTATATGTGGTACCCCAGCTGATTATCGGGATGTCATACTAAATATCGACAATTCACTACTTCGACAAGTTGCTTACTTCGAAAAATATATTTCATGTCGAAAGATACTCAGGTGACTAGAACAAGTGTTGTCAAGGAGGGTTGACGTCATGCAGATGAAGGCTAAAAAAACGCGTGCCTGATCTTTTTACACTTATACTGGATTTACAAGTAAATCTGCGTTCAGTAATAAGGAAGGATATAAGCCTGTAGTGATATTTTCCTTCCTTGCTTATAAACATAGTTTCAGTCTAGCATAGCAAAATGCTTAACAAATAAGATACATAGTAAATATTACACAAATACAAACGAAGCGTTTTGCTTCTATTTTCTTCATGCGAATCGCGAAGGATTGGAATCCTTGCCTAAGTCTGTTTTCTGATAAATAGGGACAATCTGGGATTCTTCGAATCAAGATGCTCCATCTTTAAGTTTTGAACTGCCCGCCTCAAGCGATAATTTTTCTTTTTTAAAAGTATAGTATTAGTTTCATCTAATAAAGATTAAAGTTGTTATTTATTATAAATGTATCATTGCCTTATATTGTATTATATAAGGGAAAAATACATTTCGTGTTAGACGCGTTGGCTCGGATTGTCTAGAGTTAGAGCATTAGTCCAGTTTACCGAACAAAGCTTTATTTCCTAATTTCTGAACATTATATCAGCCTTATCAAAATGCTTTACATTTATAATATTTACGATTTCACACTCACAGCCCCACACTAAGTTCGATGACTTGTGTTGTGGGTGCCGGAAACATTCACATCACACACACAATCACAACCAGAACCAGAAACACAAGTTTTCCTTGAGGTGAAAACTTGTGTTACCGCCGGGAATCGAACCCGATACCCGATGCTTAGAAGGCGAACGCGCACCCAACTTAGCCAACGGGCAGTTCAATATTTATGAGTAAATCCATTCTTCACTTATAAAATTTCTTTCAAAAAGTGAAGAGAATTGACTTGATATTACATCGTCTAAAGATCTTTAGACAGGTAACTTCTCGTTATCTGTTTACCACAACTAAGCGTAAGACCGTCTGACGGTACTATGACATCATTCCTATACTTAGCTATAACAGCCACATCATTGCTTCCCACAGACTCGCCAAAACACAGGTCTCTACTTAATAATAATTAGGCATTAACAAAGTACAAGACAAAACATAAAGGCTTGCTCGAATGCTATTAGTTTGTTTCATGCCTCTCACGGAAACGTTTCTACAAGCTTATATTTTGTTTAGGTCAAATCTTGCAAGCTGAATTAAAAACACCTTCTCTTGTCCTACGGAGTTGAATTATAACGTGTTGGTTTAGTTCTGATGCCAATGCATGTTTATGATAAGTGTGACCGGAATCGACTTCCAGGAATAACTCCAGATAAAGGAAATCTTCAAGGGTCATGATACAGGACTAAGTGGTTTGCTGCTCGTTGGCATAGTTGGGTAAGAGTTCGCCTTCTAAGCAGCGGTATCGGGTTCAATTCCCGGCGGGAACACAAGTTTTCTCCCCAAGGAAAATGTGTGTTTCTGGTTCGGTTGCGATGTTAATGTTTCCGGCACCCACGACACAAGTCATCGAACTTAGTGTGGGGCTGTTAGTGTGAAAGTTTCTATGTTTTATATGAGACGGTAATCGTATTTCAGAATACCCAAACATTTTTTAAAATAATCGCCTCTATTAGAGTTTCGAACGTCAAGTGTATATTGCCCAAATGTAAAAACTTTATCTCTCGTCAATAATAAAAAAAAAAGACTATTATTATATTTCCTCCGCCTTAAAATAATTTAAAAGCGTCATAAACATCTCACTTGATTTAAATAAACAGTATTTGTGTAGGACTTACAACCTACATACATTAAACAATAAACCCTTGCGAGTCACTCAAGGTTGGGGGCACTATTTGAGTGTTTGAGAGAACCCTCCCTCGCTAAAGGCTCTCCACAAGATTGCCTGTATCGATTTCCATTACCAAAACACTGTAATGGACCCGATGCCCTAACGTTAAAGGGCATTAATACTGACAAATCCCGATTGATTTTCTACTTAACGAGTCCATAAAGTAACTGAACAAAGTTCGGCCTACTGAAAAGATACATTACATTAGCCACATACACACATAAATTGAAGAAGAATGTTTTTTTTAATGTTATGCCACAAAATAGTAACATCAAAGACTTTTATAAAAGTACTAGCGACCCGCTCCGGCTTCGCTCGTGCACTTTATAAACATCATTATTTATCGGATCGAATTGTGAATGACCATTCTTGAATCTACCTGAACACACAAAAAAACATCAAAATCGATCCAGCTATTTAGGAAGAGTTCAGGCATATACGTACAGAAGAATTATATAGTACCTGGATGAC
This sequence comes from Lomographa bimaculata, assembly GCA_948107665.1. Taxonomy (NCBI): domain Eukaryota; kingdom Metazoa; phylum Arthropoda; class Insecta; order Lepidoptera; family Geometridae; genus Lomographa; species Lomographa bimaculata. The sequence continues at coordinate 12,276,338 of OX403589.1, forward strand.
CGAGCTTTGCTCGGTTTTTGTTTAATTTTAAACGATGTTTTCTAAAAATGAAACCTAGCTAGATCGATTTATCACCCCCGAAACCCCCTGCATACAAAATTTCATGTAAATCTTGAAGGAGTTGCCGAGATTTAGATTATATACATACATATATACAAGAATTGCTCGTTTAAAGATATTACATTAGATAACACACGGCGTAACGTATGCTCGGGAACATCACTCGTGTGCTACGCGTTACTCCTGCGAAGGTTTTTGGTCGACTAACCTTGACCTAATTTTTTTTTCAATAGAAGTGCGCGGACGCTTGTCGTTTGCGCGGCTCAGCTACTACACAAAAGAAAGGGACGGATCTACTTCCCTTCGTCTATTATCTTCACTTGATCAATGGGGGGGGGGGGGGGGGGGGCGCATAACAAACAAGTATTTTCGGACTAGTATAATTATTGTTTGCTTATGTCGTAGAGATATTATAACAAGCTTAATAATGCCTAATATTAAGTTTTATTGTTTATGTACTAATAATATTAAGTGCCATAGATCCATTCTAAAGCATGGTCTGAGTACATATACACATAAAATACTGACTTCCATTGCACCATGTATGCATAAATTTTATAAAATCCTTACTAATATTATAAATGCGAAAGTAACTCTGTCTGTCTGTCTGTCGCGCTTTCACGCCAAAACTACTAAACCGAATTAAATGAAATTTGGTACACAGATAGTCTAGAGCTTGGAAAAGAACATAGGCTTCTTTTTATCCTGGAATTCCCGCGGGTCTGAAACTTGTGCGGGTAAAACCGCGGAGCGCAGCTAGTATCCTATATATTGCAGTTAAATAAGGATAATTTATAAACGCGTACCTAGCTGTGCTATAAATTAACTGCCTCCATTATTTTATGGCAGTTACGTATATTTAATGAGGTGGAAATATTGGGTTTTATGGTTTTATGAATTAAATTATTACCATTAACTTTTATTAGGTTTATAAGCAAGCATTCTACATCTTCGAGTAAAAATTTCTTCACGTAGTCAAAAGCTTAAATTTTAAGTGTTAAATATAATTTAAACAAGCAGTGCTTTAAATACCGACTTCACCGCTTTATCTTCGGAACCTTTGACAAGATTAAATGAATTAAATATGCATTATTGAGGATAACTAAAATAACTACTAGTCAGATCTTAATCAAATTTAAATATGAACACATGGGAAGCACCAACTTTAAAAAGAATCAAAATCGGTTCAACTATAACTATAATTTATTGTATACTCAGTATATAAGGAAAAATCAAGAGGAAAGAAGGCAGTGTGGTGCAAAATTATGTATTGGTGATTTTTATGCATATACTTTAGAGTGTAGTTTATTTTAATCGATGTTTTTTATATGATTGTGTTGTTAGTATTCTTGATAATTATCTGCTGTAGTTTCGCTTATTTTTCGAGAAATAATCAGTCTGGGCATAATCTCATGGCTAACCAGAATGTGACTCAGCACTCTGTATCACTAGACAGTTCGGTAGTATGTAATGAATGTTCCCAACCTCGTTCTTTTAAAAACTTACGTGGGCTGAATATTCACATCAGCAAGGTGCACCGTCATGTATGGCAGCCCATTGGCAATACAAACGATGCACGCGATGATATGTCTCGTGTGGATATTCAGAGCCCACAATCAAGTGAACAGTTTTGGTCTTTACTAACAAAATTTAAATCTTGTTTACCAGTAGTACGACACGTTCCAAGAGGCTCTTGTGTTCTGGTAGCACAGTGTCTTGCAGATGATATAAATTCTGCAATTCAAGAAAATTCTGATCGAGCTTGGGAACATTTATTAACGTTTCCCTATAGAATATTACATGTGCCTCGCATTAAATCGGACCAATCTTCATTAACCTCTCGAATCAAACATAATTGTACAAAAACCACTTTTTCCCTTTCAACCAATTCGGCCAAACAAATTTCATCAAAAAATCGCTTTTCTTCTGTTCCCTATAATTTAATTGAAAACAAACTAAGTGATGGAGATATAAGAGGCGCAGCGCGAATGTTATTTTCTAGTGATACAGTAGCTCCAAACAACTCTGATACGCTTGCAGCTCTACAATCAAAACATCCACCTTCAGCAGCATATCCAAACCTTCCTCCTCCACCTGTTGATGATGATGGCATTCTACAGGTTACCGCTGAAGACGTAATCTCGGCAATTACATCTTTCCAGAACGGATCTGCGGGCGGTCTAGATTCACATACACCGCAACATCTTAAGGATTTAGTTGGTGGGGGTTGCGGTGGTGCTGACTATCTTGTAACATCTCTTACCAAGTTAGTAAATTTCATGCTCTCAGGAAGTGTCAACAGCAACACCACAGATATTTTATATGGCGCGAATCTTCGTGCCCTTACAAAAAAAGATGGTGGGATTAGGCCCATTGCAGTTGGCACTACGTACCGCCGTCTGACAGCCATAATCTGTTGTAGGCTGAAGAACCCAGTTTTTACAAAAGAATTTCAACCTATTCAACTAGGATTTGGTTCTCGAGGGGGCAGTGAGGCTATGGTTCATGCCTTACGAACATTTCTGCTGAATAATGGAGGGGAAGTGTTGTTAAAGGTGGACGTTAAAAATGCTTTTAACTCAGTTGATAGAGGCGTTTTGTTGACAGAGGTCAAAGATAAAGTTTCGGATATTTATCATTTTCTTTGGCAATGTTACGGCAAACATTCTAAATTAGTATACAAAAATGACCTCTTATCATCAGAAGTAGGCTGCCAACAAGGCGATCCGCTCGGACCTGCTATTTTTAGTTTAGCGATTCAGCCTATCATTAAACGTCTTAATTCAAAATTTAATGTTTGGTATTTGGATGACGGAACTCTTGGAGGCGATGTTGTCACCGTCATAAAAGATTTAACTACTCTTATTTCGGAATTTAAAGCCATAGGATTAGAACTAAATTTTTCAAAATGCGAGTCATTCATCAATAGTAGCAGCACACCTCATGATGAAATAATTAAGTTATTCAACAATTTAGCTCCAAATATCAAAATTATAGACAGTGGTTCACTGCGTCTGCTAGGTTCGCCTATTCTTGACGAATCTATCACAGATTTTATTGACGAGAAGATACAAAATTTCAGTACAGTTTCGGAAAGACTTTTAAAAATTAACTCTCATATGGCTTACGTTATTATTAAATACTGCTTGTTTGTGCCAAAATTTACGTATACTTTGCGATGTTGCCAACTTTGGAAACACCCTTTTCTTTTACAAAGATTGGACAACATCTTAAAGGACACGCTCTCTACCATTTTTAACACAACTTTTGACGAACGCACTTGGGCTCAGGCTGCATTACCAATTCGGTTGGGAGGTCTCGGTATCAGAAAAATTTCTTCGGTATCTTTGCCAGCTTTTTTGTCTTCTGTCAATAGCACTAAAACATTGACAAGCAGTATACTGGAACCAAATTTTGATAACTTAAATATTTCTTTCACAAATGAAGCAATGAATGCTTGGAAAATAGCTTGTCCTAACGGTAGCCTGCCCAAAGACCTGTCTTCGCAGAAACAGTGGGACGGACCGCTCTGTGATCTGGAATGGAAGAAATTATTAGATACATCCAGTTCACTCTCAGAGCGTGCACGTCTTTTAGCTGTTTCTCGATGGGAGTCAGGTCTTTGGTTGCAGACTCTTCCGTCACATCATTTAGGAACCTTATTGGATAACAACACATTCAGGTTAGCCATATCACTGCGCATTGGTTCACCTTGCGTTGTTCCCCACCGTTGCACATGTACTGAGCAAGTGGACCGCCTCGGTCACCATGGTTTGTCTTGTAGCAAGAGTGCTGGTCGTATAGCTCGTCACAGTGCTTTAAATGATGTCATACGTCGTGCCTTTGGAAGTGCAAACGTTGCGGCTGTTTTAGAGCCAACTGGCTTGATGCGTGACGACGGCAAAAGACCCGATGGTATGACACTCATTCCTTGGAAGATGGGTCGGCCTTTAGTGTGGGATGCGACGTGTGTTGACACTTTGGCGCCATCCCATCTTCCTGAAACCACGCTACAAGCTAGTGGCGCAGCTATGGCAGCTAAATCTCTCAAACGGCGAAAGTATTCCAAACTTGACAAAGGTTTTATATTTGTGCCGTTTGGGGTTGAAACGCTAGGCCCATGGGGACTGGGTGCTTTAGAAATTTTCAAAGATTTGTCTAAGAGACTGATTGATTCGGCACATGACCAAAATGCTGGTTTGTATTTGGGGCAGAGGATAAGCCTTGCTATACAGCGTGGTAATGCAGCAAGCATTTTGGGAACTTTGCCGAACATTAAAGATCGTCTAAACCATCTTTAACATTTCTTTTTATAATTTGTATCTTACTTCACTTAATTTAGCTATATTTTTATGTATGTATATCGTTATATTTTATGGTTCTTTATTAAGAGTTAAATAATTAAATAAAATAATGTTGTCGATTTTACATTATTTTCCAAAAACTATAAACAAGTTCTGAGGTACACACATAAAAATAAATAAAAAGAAAACAGTCGAAATGAGAACCTCCTCCTTTTTTTAAGTCTGTTAATGACGACTTCCAGCTTTGTACATCGAAACCGGGTCCAACTGTATAAAATAAATAGTAGGTATTCTAGAAGCTAGGTCTCAAAGCGTATCTATTTAAACGTAGGTACATACTATATTTAGATAGGATTGCTGGAAGAACTGGGTTAGGAGATAGGTTCAGCTTAGAGATTGCATTCTATAATCATCTTAAGCTCCGTATCGTCCCATTTCATCCTGATTCTTTAATTTTACACACTATTAACAAGTGATAAGGTTCAAAATGATGTGGTGCAAGAGTTCTGTGTAAGGTTTCTGCACGTCTTCTGACTATTAATCACTGCATTGTTACAGGGTTCACAATAGGTAAACCCGACTTCAGGATTACTTCCCTCGCCGCCCGTTCTGTACTTTATGACGTCGCGTCGTTAAAAATAATCTTTACATTTTCGTAGCAATGGCTAAACGAGATCCTTTGTTCTGAAAATATCAAATTTGGACGAACTGAAGTAATGTGTCGTGTTGAGGAGAGGGTTACAAAGAGTATATGCATGAGAATTTTATATAAAGGTCAAGTATTATTTATTTATTTATTTTTTGTTTTCGCGGGGCATTTTTCGAAACGTCAAAACGTCCAAGTGTTAAAATGACTAAGTTGCTATGTGTAAAGTTACACCTATCAAAATATTTTCTACTAGCCGTGCCCCGCAGCTTCGCCCGCTATTATCAAGTTAAAAAGTAGCATATGTGTTAATCCTAGGTATAATTTATGTACTTCCAAATTTCATCCAAATCCGTTCAGCCGTTAAAGCGTGAAGAGGGAAAAAACATACACACACACTTACACCCAAACTTTCGGTTTTATAATGTTAGTGGGATTTAAAGGGTTATAGTTAAGAATTTTAATTTATAAAACGTGAAAAAAATGCATAGTAAATAAATATAATTTTGAGAAATAGCTAAATTCACCCCTTTAACTTTGATAAGTGTGACATTGTCCGCATTTTTGACGTAAATGACATGTCAATTTCCCTTTACGGCAGCTATTGGGCCACGGACTAAATGTAGTGTTTACCATAGAAAATAATATGAGTGTTTACCTTCAACGTGTCAACGTAAACATTCGTCTAAATGCGTAAAAAAATATTTATCACTTTTTATTATGTAATTAAAATTCCGAGTTAAAAAGCATTTAAAGATAAAGGTGTAATTCTATAGCTGTAAAATAATAATTAAACGCAAGCAAAGCTTAAAAAACCGACTTCCCCGCTTCTTCGCAATCTTGATCAGACTAAATGTATTAAACATACATTATTGACGATAACTCAAAAACTACTGATCAGATCTTGATCAAATATAAATGGGACCAATCGAAAGCAACAGCTCTAAACAAATAAACATTTCCAATTTTGATTTGCAAAAGAAAAACTTTGATATTGACAAAAAACCTAATATGTATGTTATTTTTCAAGTGTTTTTAACTGTCAAACGAAATTGGAAATCTTTTTGGACGTCCAAGAAATAGCATAAGTACTTTGTTATTTTAAATCTTCGGTAAAATGGGCTAACGCATAAAAATCCCGCAGTTGTGACATTTATCTTTAGTGGATGTCATGGAAATCTATGGCTTTTCCTTAGACACAAAGCCCATGTGATTTAGGACCTTATCTAAGAGGATCTTGAAGTCATGTTGCTATACGATATTCTATATAAAGGATGATGAGTAGTTTGAGGGTAGGTTAGTTCCATATGCCCATCCGGCCAGGTCGTAGGGATGCTCATGTTCTTTATCTTCTCTTTAATCTTCTGTTTAGCCCTATGACTCCTCCTTATGTCAAAAAACGTTTGCAATATCTTCATTAATGTCATTCCCTTTCTCTTCGTTCTTCAAACCTCTCCAATTAAACACTTCCTCAAAACTATATTTTTATGGAAGTTCCTTCGCAGTACAAGCTGTTTGATTGTGGAATAAGACACGCCAAAACTATTCATATTTTAAAAAAATTGCCAAGTTACACTACATGTCAAATTTTTTGAAACTATTATTTAAATTATATATGTACTTATATTAATATAATATTAATATAAGTACATAATATATTTAATATTATGTACTTATATTAATATTATATTAGATATGCGTATTGTATAAACAGATATATATCATGTTTATTTGTAGGTTAGTTGTATTTTATTTACATATTCGTATATTTTTTTATATTGCATGCGTAGCTTTGTTGTATTCGTTGAAAAAATCACCTACAGCAAAATATTTATACCATCCTATCCATCCAAAGGTTGCCTGTAAGAATATTGCTTAATGTGAGAAGGCCGCCTATTGTACAACAATTTTTGTTTTTCGTTTTTTATTTTCATTGTTTTACTTAGTTAACGGTGTTCAATAAAGAAATATTGTATAGTATAAAACAAAAAATAATTAAATGAATTACTACGACAATTATAACTCTATTATGGGCACTGGAGTCAAGCAAAAATGCTCAATCAATTCTAGAGCACAAATTTAATTTTAAGAAATCATTGTTTTATATGTTATTTGTTTTATATTATTTTTAAAGACACGCATGTCCTATGCCGTTGAATGAATAATATTGATATTCGGCAAAATTTTATTTAGTTTCGAGTTATCAAGAAAATAGTACATTACATAATAAAAAAAAACAAACTTAAAAACATCTTTTTTTTTAAAGACACACGATAGGTGTGAAGATTTTTTTTTACATGACAACGTTTTATTTATTCATCATAGTGTTACCCCCACCATTTTTCGTCAAACAAAAAGCATGCGGCTCAGAATGTCAAAGCCCTGCCATAAAAAGATTCACTTCAATATTTTTTAATAATCCAAATCCATCTTCAACTATATTAAAATAGGATTTTGAGATACATATGAAGATAAAAGCAAACTCACTCTCAGTGGAAAATAAATAGATATTTTCGTCAAATATACAAACCAATCACCCTGTACAAGATTGGCTATAAATAGTAAGGTATAATATTCTGAAGGTAGATAGAGATAGAATCTATTACGTGACGAAGATGAGGTAATAAAATCTTTACGTCACACTGAACCTACCTAATTATGCTTTTCATTGACTTTCACCTCACTTCGAAAGCGTTAGCAATACCAGCTTTATGTTATATTCTAATTAATATGAATTAAAAGCCATATGAGAGTTGTTATTTATAATATACACTCAAAAAACAAAAAAATCGTTTATCTATATATATAAAAGAAAGTCGTCTTAGTTACACTATTTATTTGATTTGGCTGAAAATTGGTAGCTTAGAACCAGGAGACGGACATAGGATACTTTTTAGGAACGTCAATTTTTTTTTGTGGTTTTGATTATATTTTGAAAATTAACGCGGGCGAAGCCGCGGGGAATAACTAGTGATAGATTTTTTTCTTTTAACTTTATTTGCATTCCAAAAAAGAACACTTACAAAGAAATCTTAAATTTAACATAGGAGCACAAAGGGCGGTCTTATCGCTCGAAGCGATTTCTTCCAGACAACTAAAGGGAGATGATAAAAATATTACAAACAGGGACGGTGGTGTACCTCAACACTTATTTAAATAAATAAATGCACTTACACATACTTATTAATATATGAATTAATGATCTAATTCTTTCTAGTACCAATGGTATTTGTTTAATATAGTGATTTATTTACTATTCCTAACGAATACCACTCATAAACGAATCCCAAAACAAGTTATATGGTATGAGTTGGTAATAAAAATGTTTTTGGAATGCAAAGTTTTGAGGGCTTTCATTTCAGGATTTTCTTGTTTAAAAAAAACGATTCCGTTATTATGTTTCTTCTTTTTTATTCGTTAGTAAAACATAAATCAGAGCTATGATTTCCTCATAGGAAATATTGCAATCCTGCGGGAACCAAAAAATACTGACTGACTGACCGAAAAATAATTTAGGTACAGTTGGCGCTTATTCATCCGGCACCCGAATTTTTCGCCTGTTTCTGCAACTGCCGCTTCTTTTTTTTTAATCTCAATCCTTCGGTGTTTTCCAAAGAAGTGGAAGGCAAGCGTTTGACCACTATCTCACCTGATGGTAAACAATGATGTGGTAGTTTTTGGAATTAGAAAGGAATAGATCGAATTAAGAAATACAAAACTACTTTAAACCCTGTTGTTATTATTACCTACTATAACCCTACTTTATTTGTCTTTTCATTTGTGTATCTGTGTAGAAAGTACTAAGATAAAACTGTTGTTGGTACTTAACTTCGTAAAAAAAAATTTAATTCTTTATTGCACAAAAAGTATAAAAGATTGGCTTAAAGCTAGGGCCATTTACTACCAGTCAACAACACATGGTAGATGATAAGAGAGGTGAATGCGTGCATAAAAATAATAAAGATAGGGAGACAAAAGAAATAAGTATGATACATTAAAATTATCAATGGGAAAATATAAAATCACGGTCATAACATAAACTAATAAATATATACAAATGATTAAATATATCGGCATTTATAATTTAATTTAATATATAATTCAAACCTAAAAATTATATAGGTTCCTGGTAAAAACACAATATTATTTCGTTTAAAGACCAAAATGTAGCTCAGAATATAAAAATGTTTCATTGTTATATGAGACATATTAAGACGGATCTTTTATACATATAAGGCTTGCATTAATTAATACGCCTTTGAGGTGGAATAAGAAGCCTCTTCGGTAATCCCGGTAGCTGCACTATTATGTTCTGGGTATAAATACTAACTGCAAAATAACTGCGTCACTTAGTGAAGGGCATACTGTCTACTGCTCTACCAGGTGAACTAAGACTGGTCTACGAAGTGACCAGACTACTAGATGGTCTACAACTTATAACTCGTAGTTGCTACGAGGTGAGCATATTTTTTAGACATCTAGACTCGACATTTTAGATTTACGAATAGTCTAAAATAGAAGAGATGTAATTATTAATTACAATAAAATTATAACTTAGCTTACATTGTAATCAAAATGATAAGACATACTATAGTTTCAGTGCTTATAGAGGATACTGCTGTATCCTGTATAGATCAAAGTAATTTCATTTTTTTTATTTATTATAGACAAGCGTTTGACCACTATCTCACCTGATGGTAAGCGATGATGAGGTCGACGATGAGCACGTTTAAAAAGGCACATTTTTAGGTTTTTTTTTTCATTTTTTTTTCTCACCTTCTTAATAGGTTTTTCTTAATTTTCCTAGAACAAGTAGTACATAAATACACTACATTTTCTTTATGTACCTTTAGAACAAAGTTGGAACAGTATTGATCATACCGTTTAGCGTTTACGTACAACGAAGATGTATTTCTTCCACAATATGATTCTTGCATTTAGGTATATAACTTTCTAAAGATAGTAACCGCATTCAAGTTAATAATAACAGGTCAGATACCTGTGCAAAATAACATTTTCGTCTCTACCGGCGACACGCACGGTTAGGGGAAAGGGGGGAAAGTAGCAACTTAATATTTCGTTCGTTGACTCCATCGCCTCATAGGTACATAGTACAAGCATCGTGCTGATTGAGATGCCTTTGCACATTCTGTAAAGAGAATGGAGTTTTGGCGCGAAAGTGAAAAAATGGCGTTGCTGATTTTGTATTAATTGTCTAAAACCTGTGATTCTTCGAGTGTTAATGTGTAATAATGGTGGATTATTAACCGTTAATACTTAGTAAACGTGCATAAGTTTAGGCAAATGATACCAAGTTGAAAAACGTGATTTTCGCCTTCGCTCCAAAACTTAGTAACAGTAGAAGTTTCTACCACTTTAGGTACTAGGGCATGACTTGACTATGACTGGACCTTGACTCTTTTATATGTAGGTGCTTGTCTTGTGACAAGGACTTTTAATATGAAATACACTTGAAATATATTATCACTTGACACTGGCTAAATGCACAAGATTGCGAAGCCAAAATTAAAGGAACAAAAAGAGAATAATGCGTCGTTCCTGAATCCTGGCTATTCGCTATTGCTATATTTTGCTGTCACAGAACCGCTTTTACCGCGTCATAAGCACGCGGCATTCGGACTTAGCAATTAAAATTTATAAAATGGGGAAAACCTTTTTGACAGATAAAGATTCGAAATACTGAGTACACGGTCAACTATTAAGTAGTTTACTTAGTAGTTACTAGATAAATAAGATATATACCGAAGATTATGCACATCGGAATTTTTTTAAGTTGGCTGCTTAATTTTTTCATTATAATTATAAAACACTCTTTTTTTGTATTTGCTCTTCAAGTACAGGATGTAATTAGAGATGATGGCGTATTTTATGATGAGGGTGGTGAACTACGACTGTATCGGTACAAGGTTGCAAACCAGACGAGCACGACAAATGGCTCTACTAACACGGATTTCAACATATTACCTTTACCGGAATCATAAGCCTTTTCGCAGAATTCGAAACCGTGACCGTCGATTAATGTCATGTACTTACCTATTATGATTTTTTTAAATTGGATATTGGTGCTTTCGGTGGTAGATATTTAAGTATATCCCATTGATATTTTTAGTCACTACTTTATTTATTACCAAGGACGCCATTTTGATTTTATTAATAAAACAAAGCTTTTAAGCCTATCAGTTAATTTGTTTGGACGATATGTGGGAACAAATGAACACACATGAATATATAGGATGCTGTAATCATAACCGTCGTATTTGCCTCGCCGTGATCGGGTGAAAATTATACTATTCTTAGAACAGCCATATACAAAGGTTTTCATAGGTAGCGTTTATGTATGGTAGCATGTATGTGACCTAACTTCTAGGTAGAGTATTAGATATACGGTCGAGTGTCTTGGCTTATATATAACTACATAGAATCAACAATCATAATACAGTAGAACGCCGATTAACCCAATTATCCGAATTGGTCCTAAGCGTAATATAAAAAATTAAAACAAATTTTTGTTTTGTTTTGTTGTAACAAGTTGGAGTCCAGATATATTTCAATTGTTATGGTTGAAAGCTAGAAGCGAGACACTACATGTTTTGTTCGTTATACTTAATAAAGTTTATTCTATGTGTGACAGTTCGTTTTTCTTTATTACCAGTCTATGTCCGATTATCCGAATCGACCCCGGTCCCAATTAATTCGGATAATCGGCGTTCTACTGTACTACGTATTAATAAAGGTACGCCCAATTAGTGCAGCTGCAAAGGCTTAATTAATTGAGTAATTAGTAATAATTCACTAATTAAACAATGATGTTCATTAGTTAAATTCGAATCCATTCACTGTAGCACGCAGTAGATATATATGGTAGCATATATAGGTGGGTATAGGTAATTAAATTAAATCTAAACGTGTAGGTAAGAATAGGATATCTAAATGTATGCATAGACGTGTTCACACTTCTTTTATTATTTACTAGCCGTGCCCCGCGGATTCGCCCGCTATTATCAAGTTAAAAAATAGCCTGTGTTAATCCTAGGTATAAGCCATGTCAGTACCAAACTTCATCCAAATCCGTTTAGCCAGTTAAAGCGCGAAGAGGGAACAATCATACTTACACACATACTCTTGCATTTATAATATTAAGTAGAATATTGGCTGTTCCCAAGATCTAACACTTGTATCGAATGCGTGCCTGCATTAAATTATTGCAGTACCCAGATACAGAACTCAGTAAAACACAGTACTTCAAGCAAAATAATATTGTCGCTTTCATTGAAAAGATTGCAAAATTTCCTTCCAACCACCACTAAAATTGCACTCGCTCAATCTCTTTTGCTTCCAGTTCTCGATGCAGACGCCTGCTATTTAGATCTCACGAAAGACCAGCTTAATAAACTTGAGCGACTTCAAAATTTCTGCATTCGATTTTTTTTTGGCCTACGTAAATACGATCATGTTTCTCAGTTTCGTTCTAAACTCAAGTGGCTTCCAATACGCCTTCGCCGGAATGCTCATATACTATCACTTCTTTACAATATCCTATTTAATCCTTCGTCCCCGCGCTATCTCAAGGAGCGTTTTTCGTTCCTCAACTATGGTCTAAGGTCATCAGAAAATCTCTCCCTTAAAATGCCTTCACACTGAGTACAGTGTGAAGGCAAAAACCAGTACTGTAAAGGAATGATCGTAAAACGTAGTAACGTTTTACGATCATTCCTTTACAGTACTGGTTTTTGGAACTCCCTTCCTGTTCCAATAAGACGTGCTCAGACTGTTCATACATTTAAAATTCAAGTAAAAATTTCTTTCTCTCCCAATAACTTTTCTGTGTCATACTGTTCTGCTACGTAGGTATATATCAAAATTTGTTTCAAGCTGTAACAAATATACTTACTTTATTATAATATTTTGTATATATGTATTTATATTATAAACATTATGTATGTATTATTGACTTATAGAATTGATTTTGTTTAAGTATGTATACAGTGGCGGATTTACACAATTGCCGCCAGTAGGATATATCATTTTGCCGCTCTTACCAACCTCTACAATTCAATTACTTAGTTCACAATCATATTAATTGCAATGTTTTCGTCAATGAAATATTATGATTCCCAAATCATAATGTTGCAATTTCAATAAAAGGTTAGTGTAATAGGATGATAGTGTATATTACACCATCTTTTGCCCGTAATTAGTATGAATGCAAACTAGTCAAAAAAAATTGGTCCCAAATTTGCCGCCCCTAAAATCTGCCGCCCTAGGCTCCAGCCTAGTCAGCCTGCTGGTAAATCCATCACTGTATGTATATATACCTTACTATATATTTTACTAGCCGTGCCCCGCGGCTTCGCCCGCTATTATCAAGTTAAAAAGTAGCCTATGTGTTAATCCTAGGTATAATCTACTTACATTCCAAATTTCATCCAAATCCGTTCAGCCGTTTAAGCGTGAAGAGGGAACAAACATACTTACACACTTACACACTCATAACTTGTATTTACACTCCCGTTTCACCGAATTATTAAAATCTTCTTCATCCAAAGGTTATCTGGAAGAGATCGCTTTTAGCAATAAGACCGCGGATTGTACACTTTAATTTAAGTTTAAAAAAAATTGTACATGATTTATGTAAGATGTGACAATAAAGCGTTATCTATCTATCTTTCAAATGGGTACCTATAGTCAGGCCAAAGATAAATGGTCTTTGAGTCAGGCTGTTTCAATAATCACTGGCGTTGAATACCAACATGCATTCAAATAGATAATGCCCTTCCATAAGGCCGAAAAAATTGTTGGAAATGGAACTAGGTATCTACGGCCTAGCAGGTAGAAGAAAAGAGCCTTAGGTAACGGATATAACATAATATCCTTTATCGTTAATTCAGTTACGAATGAGCTATTTATAACTCTTTCGTAACAAGACTCTTTCGAAAATATAGTCGACTTCCTTAGCCATGTTTCGTAACCAACTACGAAAATAGACTTCATTTTTGCTCTTTTTACGTAAGTACTAACAAAAACAATTTGTACAGGTATATTACTACCTATCGAGTAATAGCGTAACACTGGGCGCATTTGGTTCGAACGGATTGACGTGCGGTGGTATCGGGCGCGGGCACTGCTGTACTTACGGGAAGCGATACGCTTGCCGCCGTCCGCGCGTCCTTTCGAAACAAGTGCGCACTTTATGTAACAGCTTTAAGTAAAAACCATCTTACTTATTACATCTTGAGAAGCGAGGGTAATTAGGGCCAGTCAATTAATTACTTTCAAAGTTTTAACAGATGTACCGTCGCCTTGGAAACAATTGGGGCGATCGATCGTTGTGTTTTTCTCAGAAACAGTAATAAAAGATATTTTTTATAGAAATAGAATTTTCTGGAATCGTATATTTTCCGTATCGTTGGTAATGATCGGTATTTTCCACCATTTCGAAGACTACTTATCCAAAGAATATATATATTATGTAGGCGTAGTTTTGGGTACTAGACCTATATTATAATATACAGACCATCACTATATTTTTACCTGTATTTTTAGCTGTATTTTTTTTGGAAAGGTAATGTGTTCATCTGCATATGTATATAATTATGTTCGTTACTATATGGCGCTCTAGAGACTAAACACGTGGGCCGATTTTGAGAATTCTTACGTAAATAGATTTTTCTTGCGAGTGTCACTAAATACATATTATTAATCATATTAAATATGACAAAAACCAAACGCCATTTTGTAAAAAAAATAATTTGGCAACGTCTGTAAGTGAGGTAAGCATTATTGAATAGTGTAGGTACTAAGTATATATGTAGTACTAAGAGACAAAATAAGCTAATATGATTAGCAAAAACAGCCATCTCAAGAAGGTACTTAGATACTAATGTTATATGAGTTACGTTTGACGTTTTGCTAGTATTTATATCCACGTCCAGGTATATAATACGAGCTTTGATAGTTGCGAAACGAAATTTCGTTTTCTTTCTAATATATACTAACATCAAAGTATACTATGATTCTAAAAGGGCCCATTGACATCATTTATTAAATGAATTATTTTGCTAGTAATAATACAATTTTATGTTAAACTTTGTCGACGATAGATGTCACAAATAAAAAAAATACGAAAACTTTAAGTAAGTCGGATTTTTTAAGCTTTGCTTGTGTTTAAATTATCTTAATTTTTTTTTTATAAAAACATTTACACTCACAGTCCCACACAAAGTTCTACGACTTGTGTCGTGGGTGCCGGAAACAGAACCAGAAACACAAATTTTCCTTTGGGATAAAACTTGTTCCCGCCGGGAATCGAACCTGATATATAGATGCTTAGAAGGCGAGTCAAAAAGTCTATAGAAGATTTGTTTTAGAATTATCTTTGTAAGTATAGCTTATTCGCAACCAAAAAAACTTGAGAGGTGTCAAGGGACACCCGGATGGAACGAAGTTCAATTCACGTCTAGCCCCCTTTCGCAACGCGCGATAAGGAACTTTCGTTCCATAATTAAAAGAAACATGCAATAACCAATATCACGCGGTGTTCCCAGGCGGTCACCCATCCAAGTACTGACCGCGCCCGACGTTGCTTAACTTCGGTGATCGGACGAGAACGTGGTATGGCTTACAACTATAGCAAAAAGTGTCGTTACAACTTTTGGTTTTATTTTTTTCCGTCTAGCCCCCTTTCGCAACGCGCAATAAGGAACTTTCGTTCCAAAAAAAATGTATTCAACTATGATAAAAGAAACACATTTCAATTAATTTAATTTTCATTGTATTTCATTAGTCACCAAAACATTATTTAATGTAAAATTTACATCAAACAACTTTTATACGACACTTAAATAAATATAAAATGCATGGTTTATGACAACAGTTGAAGCACGCAAGTGTGGCTCGATTCATATTTATGAAACAAATAATCCGCATGACATAAGGCTGCTACCACACACGGACCAGAACCGCACGCGGGTGGAAACCCGCAATACAGAAAAAGGGCCCTAACTAGAACTTTTCACGCTCCCTCCCGCGGATATAATCAAAAGATGGTCATTCGGTCTTTTAATTATGGCTCAAAAATTGCATTGGATTAAGACTCTTGAAGAACGATCCAGGAGTTGGTTCCGAGGAACTAACGACCATAACATTTTGCCTAGCTGTTTCAGGTGACGTCACATTCAACAGTCATATGTTTTGTCTACCGTCACCAAATGTTAGTTACACCAACAAAACAATTAAAACAATTTAATATAAATGTAAGCAATCGAGCCAAACGAACGTGCTTCTAGATTCACTGGTGATTTAAATCTAAATAAAAAATAACATGATTAAAAAAAGTTGAATAATACACGCGAAACAAGTTTTAGTTGTTTACCTTCTGAATACAGAACGTTATATTTCTATTGTGTAAAAAATGTAAATGACTAAAAATGTATTTCCTGAATTTGTACATCTACCTTTACGTTTACAAACTCGTAGAATACAATAGCGTGAGATTTTTTTAGCTTTTATACACTTATATTAAGATAAATATAAATTAATCAACATTCATCTAAATTTCTTTTAACTATTTAATTATGTATTGCATTGAGTAGTTATCTATTGCTCTTTTCAATTTGCCAAAAATATATACAAGGTTACTTTGAATTAGCGCTCCATACTCCACAAGGGGTAAGGTATCGACAATGCAACACAAAAAAAAAAATTCTTTTTGATAAGTTTGTAAAGTGTATGTATGGAGCACTAATGCAAAGTAACCTTGTATATCTTTGTTATTTTTTTACATTAGCAATATGGCAAATTTAGTTACGCTGACAATTGTACGATGAAGATCTTAGTACAAGCTCATAAATGCTAAATAACACTGAAATTCCTAAACATTGAAATTCCTAAAAGCAGCAAACACTAAATAAAATAGTACAATCATTTGACGAAATGTTCAAAAATTTTACAATCATTGTGCTGCCGAAAATCCTAAAATTTGTTATTAATCTACCGTATAATTTATACCCAGATTCTACTACACATTTATATTAAACACTTAGCGGCAAATATTTCACTTAATTAAAACCAGAGGTGGGTGTGTCAGTTATTCAAATAGACATTCCTTTGTAACATCATTACAATAACATTAGTTATACTGCAATAATGATGCCCCGTTTACCTTATTGGAACAGATTAAAATTACCACATGTTTACAAATCAAGTGAGAAAGCAAATACATATAGCGAAGAACATAGAGAGAATGCTACCTTTAGCTCTATAATATTTATATATTTGCTTGTTGTCTCTACGTAACTTAAAGATATATATTGGGGGAAATTTAAAACATGGTTCTTGCAATTTCATACGCCATAGACCTTCCTATAAGAAAACAAAGATGTATAAAGCAACAATAATTATAGCAGTTACAAATAACTTATATAAGTAAAACATGATATTAAAATCTACTGGCTTTATGTTAACATTTGGATTTGTACAGCGCAGTGAGAATGATCTAGTACTAAATGCATTGAATTGTCATGATAACAAATATATATATATATAAACCTAGTTTGTACCATTAAATATATTTCACTACGAGGTATTGTCTCTAATGAGCATAATTGTATTCTAAGGATACTTTGTACATACAAATTTGTAATTTATAGACATTAAACCTACGGACATGATTTGCAAAATAAACAGATTTTTTAACCGACTTCAAAAAAAGGAGGAGGTCCTCAATTAGTCGGATTTTTTAAATGTATATTCTCCGATTACCCGAAGACGCCTGGACCGATTCGAGAAATTCTTTTTTGTTTTAAAGGGTATACTTCCCAGAACTTGATCAAATTATAATCTATATGGGACCACCATATAGATTATAATTTGATCAAGATCCGATAAAGAGTTTCAGTGATATTTGCGATTGATGTCGGTTATTAGTTTTTCAACTTCTAACTGAAAATAGAAATTAGTCTTATGGCTGTTATACACTGGACGCATTAGGGTCGAATGTATCGCCTCGAGGACGCGGGCGCGGGCACCGCTGGAAGGGAGGCGCCTGCGCTGGCGACCCCGCCATCCGTTCGAACCAGGCGCCAGAGTGTGGCAGCCATTATTGCTTTACGTAAACCAGCACAATGCATTATATTTTTGCCTTAAATGTATTCATTCATAACAAATGAAAGGTTGAACCATTATGTTCATAACGTTAATAATATGCCTTGCTAGCATTACTTAACAAATATTAGGTTTATAGTGCTTGTAAACACAGCACCGTATAATTTAGTAGTATTAGCACACCTGATAAGAGCCTTCTGATAAGAAATCGTTTGCGCAAATCATGTCCATAAAAAACAGTGCAACACACCAAATCTAATGTGCTTGTGTACATTTGAAATTACGCAAATACAAGTTTTCTAGATGCTTCTAATAATTGGATGCAATAACATTAATCACACTATCACACTAATATTATAAAGGATAAAGTTTGTAAGTATGTTTGTATGAATTAAACAGCTGGACCAACTTTTATGAAATTTGGTATGGAGGTAAATGACACCCTGGATTAACACATAGGCAATTTTTATCCCGGAATTGCCGCGGGCACTTATGCGGGTAAAACCGTGGGGCATAGCTAGTATGACATAAAGGTGGCTAAATGTGTGTAAGTGTTATTAATTACTCGTATTTCTTCAATTTCCTAGATTTTGAAAAGCGGAATAATTGACAATCCTGAAAACCAGTCACAGATGTCACATAAAAACTATTGCCATAAACTTAGCAAAATCAATTCATAATTAAATTACACACTAAATTACTCATCACTATGGAAAGGAACATTAGAATCGCTAAAGAAAATAATACTACTAATAGATACCTCTACACAAACAAAAAATATCTATCAATATTTAAGGCTGAACCTCTAATTAAAATAAACGTCCTTTTGCAAAGAACTCATAAGACACATGTATGGCATTTTCACATATCCAAATCAAATATGAGATCGTTTTTAAAAGCAACCTCAAGATATTGCCCTTTGTTCAGCTTATCAGGGTTGTAGAAATCAGTGTTATGTTTAACAGTTTCACATGTCACCGGCTTTTTCACTTTTTCCTTCTTCGTTTCCCATATTTCAGGTGATTCCTTATTGTCAACGATGTTCAGTATGGATTTAGGGTGTCCATTGGAGTCTTCGTTGGTGGAGTCTTCGTTGGTGCATTCGTCTGAGGTTTTGCTCTCCCCCTCCGCATCTGAAGTATCTGCGAGGCCACTGTCTCGTCTCTGCTTCAACGCAGATCTCGGTTTAGACTGGAAATAATACACAGGCGTTATTTTATTTGTTTATTTAGAAGGAAGACCAATTACTGGTCCTCACGGCTAGAAACAAAACATTTTACTATTAAAATAAAAAAGACGTGTGACACTCGGGGACTGCCGCGGTAAAGCTATTGCATAGCATTTTTCATCAACTTATGCAATTATAATTATTTACTTATTTTATTTATGCAGTATTTTTTTTCCTGCCACCTAGAGGCGAGTTGCTGAACTAAAGAGACAAGCGTGATATTTCAAAAAAGTCATTAAAAGTTTTGCTATTCATCGATAGATGGCAAAACTAAAAAGTATCACTGCCTCCCGGTAGGGAGTAATAGTATTCTGTGATCACCGCAGTGCCGGTCGGAGTGGGGGGTGTTAGGTTATTTTCGTTACGGAATTTCTGGATTCGGTCTCCTCGCTCAAGGCCCGCGATAGAAGCTATGCAATAGCTTAAAAACAAACATACTATACACATTGTTACACAAAAAGTTGATACCTAACAAAAATTGGATATACATAGAGTAGGTATACATATATTCGAATAAAGACAATGATAAGAATAGTGTAAATTATTTCTACAATTAAGTCTAATATCAAAGAAATCGCTACTAAGCAGCAACCTCGCCGAGCTCACGCTTATGCAAAACAAGTCTAATATATTATTATGTCTACATACTTTATTAGTGTTTACTTGCTCTGTATAACGTTTCGCGTCTTCGTTCATTTATAGAACAGCAAAAGAATGGAACGCTTTGCCGTCGTCTGTGTTTACCGAAAGGTTAATTTGGGTGTGTTCAAAAGTAAAGTGAATAGGTATTTACTAAGCAAGCGTGCTCCACCTTAGACTACATCGTCACTTTCCATCAGGTGTAATTGTTGCCAAATGTTTGCTTAATCAGTAATAAAAAAAAAAGAATTTTGATGATAATTGGTATTATCAATAGGATACTGAGAGGAGAGTTGTATGGTTTTTCAATTCATAAACAAATGTCGCGACTGGTAACAGCATTTGCATGTTAATGAGACGAAATGTATGGAAATGTGACGTCACGGCGCGGCCGCCAGACCGGCCGGCTGGTACT
This sequence comes from Lomographa bimaculata, assembly GCA_948107665.1. Classification (NCBI taxonomy): domain Eukaryota; kingdom Metazoa; phylum Arthropoda; class Insecta; order Lepidoptera; family Geometridae; genus Lomographa; species Lomographa bimaculata. Next base: position 12,296,752 of record OX403589.1, read on the forward strand.
AACATCGCACATGTTTCTATAGGTTTATAAATACTACAGTAATTGTTTGTTCGATCATGTTTCTATAGCGACGTGATCAAACGATCAAATATCTTTGATGATAGTGTTAAGTGTGAGCATTCTTGAGCTGTATTTTATTTTATTTATGCAATTTGCATGCATTTAGCCTTTATCAACTTTAAAATAAGCGCATATTTTTAATTTATTAATTCATTTAGTCTTATCTTTTGATATAAGTCTAACTGCCCGTAGGCTCACCATCTTTTGTACTATTTGGGCAGAAACACAAGTTTCTCCCCAAGAAAAAATTGTATTCTGGGTGTGATTAGATGAATGTTTCCTGCACCCACAACACAAGTCATCGAACTTAGTGTGGGCGTGTGATTGTGTAAGAAATTAACGATTATTCTATGTTTACAAGTAGTTTAAGTAGTACATGACAATATGCATTATCTATGTGCATATGAAGCAAATTATGTATTTGCATGTTTACAGAACCACTCGATAAGCATGTTCCATACATTTTTACATGTATTAAAGTAGGTCAGATAAACTTGTATGACGTGGCGCATCTATATTTAAGGCGATAAAATAACAAGTATTTGTTGCTTTATAAGTACCTGGACGACCGAGCTTTGCTCGGTTATCTTTTTGGTAAATGACGTTTACTAAAAATGAAACCTAGCTAGATCGATTTATCGCCCCCGAAACCCATTGCATACTAAATTTCATAAAAATCGTTGGAGCAGTTTCCGAGATTCAGATTATATATATACAAGAATTGCTCGTTTAAAGGTATTAGATAGATAGATTGACAACATTTCAATTGTTGTTACTTTTTTGGTAAATTTGAATCGCAATGTTCAAACCCCAAATCGCAGCTTACTTATACCTATCTACTCAAATCGCAGTGACGCGCGCTAAGTCGAACGTGGTGACGGATTTCTGCTTCGGGCATCCAAGATAGGCCTAGCCGAGTTTAGAGCCTTATGTTTTCAGACACTGTACCTAGTTTTGACAGTGATCTAAAATGAATAAATACAAACATAGGCGCAATTTACATCCCCTAGGGAAAGTGGTTCTGGCCCCTAATGTAAATTTTCGGTAATTTACCAAATCAATACCATTGGATAACTTTCTCTTTATTAATTAAACGAAAGCAAAGCTTAAAAAACCGACTTCATCGCTTATATTCTGATTTTGGCTTGACCGATTTCGATAAAATTTACATGGGACCACCTCTGAAGTATAATCTACCAAACAAAAAAATCATCAAAATCGAAAAATTGGCATAGATATTGCGTAATATGTATACATACAAAAAAAAGCATAGTCAAATTGAGAACCTCCTTTTTTGAAGCCGGTTGAAAATACATTTTATCGTCCAATAACTACCCAAATCGTACGGTAACTATGTTATCTTATGGTTCTGAATCAGGGGCTGGCTTGGTTCCTGTTATAAATGTGTATCAATATTTTACCCACAGTTACAAGTCTTTGAACTTAGTGTGGGGCTGTGTGTGTAAAAACATTTATTTGTTTAAAAAGTGAATAAAATCACACCTGTGTATTATTGTTAGAATCGTCCTCAGCTTCGCTTTCGCTTTTTCGCCTTTCTAAACTGCGCTTTTTGCTTTTCTTCCGTTGATTCTTTTTCTTTTGGCCTTCGATGGACGAGTTGTACCTGTAATGTTCATAACAAGCAATTATCACACCGAAAGTGGAAATTGCCAATTGTTTGCTTATTAACAAGTATGCCATAAAAGGTTCATCAATCTAAGATTTGTTGATTGAGTACTAAATCTTGAACATGTAATGGAAAATTCGAGAATTGTTTGGATTGGAGAATTACATTATAGACATTATATGCTTTATCTTCATACAAAATAATGCATGATAATGCGTAAGCAAGATAAAGTCAGGTTCATTTGATAAGCTATACCTACCTAAATGAATCAAGTTGATAATAATGGTAAACAGTCTGCAATAGAATGTATGTTGTCATTGTTTATAAAATTCCAATGGATTAATGAAACCTCAAAGTCATTAATGAAATGGTATATGTATACATAATATGAATAAAAATATTGAAATGAAAATGATACACAAGGTTAATTTATTATATTTAGTGTTAATCTCGATTAGGTTCAAACAAGATGAACAACCTCTCTCCCACACCGAGAAAGATAGTGTTAATAGCAGTCTATCATGGGAACTCCGCCAAACCCTTGCTCTCGCCGAACCCTGTTCGATACTCACCTCTACACAAGACATCATCAAAAGCTGTTGACTTGTCAAACGCTAGAACGTTATAGCATTCGAGTCAAATTAACTTTATGCTTATGTATTTCCGAAAAGTAAAGCCTAATTCAGTAATTTTCTTCACAAAGATACTTCATTTTCTTGTCTTGAAGAACACAATATTGTTTTAATGCTATCACTATTTTTACGATAACCTACATTGATAAGTACTGTAGGCAAAAAAATAAAAGTCTTGCTTGCCACTCTTGGCACCAGTTTAGTAAACAACTTCAAGGATTCTGAAGAGACATTCAACTCGGTATAGTAACATTTATAGCTGTTATTATTTGCCTTAATGAATGGCTAATGATTATTGGCCTAATTTAAATAAAATTCATTCTACAGCTATAGGTGATACTTAGGTAAATAAATGCAATACTTAAAATTAAAAATAAGCCTAATCTACCTCATTGATTCTTCATGATGAAATGTAAATTGTGTTATCAGCTTTGAGGTTCAGAACAGAAATCTGTATTACAGCAAAATGCCCAGAGACAAAATATGGTACAGAACATGGCAGTAAATAATGCACATCGAGCCAAAGAGGTAGTATACTGTAACTAGAGGTTAATAATATACATAAAGCTACAGAGGAGATAATCAGCAAGTTTCTGCTCCTTAAAGTGTAATTTCTGTCACTCACATCTCTGTTTTATTATGTAATGATTTGTTGCCCTCGTCAGTTATTGTATAAGTTCGTTAGTGTGGTACATGAGCATTATTTACCGCCACTGTAATCAGTATATATTCTGGAATAGGAAAGTCATAGCCAGTCAAAACATAGGTCTTACCTATAGAATTGTTTTGAAATGACATCATTAAACCTAACAGTCTTTTTGTAACTAGATTCTTCGGGGATGCAGTCTGAGCTGATGTAATCCATAGATGAGGCCACGTCTCCGGCGCTTGACTCGGAGAAACTTCTCATCATGCTCATGGGTTTCCTGAGGATGCTCTTCGCTCCACTGCTGCTGTTTGACTCTGTCCATACAATCTCCCTTTCATTAGGAGATTCAGTGTCATCATCATCATCTTCATCATATTCCTCTGTATTTGATGACACCACAATGTTGGTTTCGCTGCCCATATTGGTGACCTCAACTACAGGAGTTAGTGTTTCATCCATTTGTTTTGTACTATCTTCCAACATTTGAGGAGCTTTCTTGACTTGAGACATATCGAAGTATTCACTTGCCATGCTGTCATGGCTTAAACCAATCTGGAATTTCTGTGGAACATCTCCCGCTAGCTCCAATTGAAGTATGACATTGTTATCCCAAGCTTCTCCGGAAACATTCTCAAATGTAACATTGTCATCAAACATTAGAATAGCTGCATAGTGCACAGGTACAAAACCCGAACCAACAGATGTGAATTTAATATAAATTTTGCTATCTTCGTTTTTCACATGGAGAGAATCAGGTTCAGTATTTTTAACATGGAAAGTAAAAGCTACAATATCATCTAATATATTATGGGTGTAAGGAGGAAGTATGTAACCTAATGAGGTATCAAAGAAGGAGTCTCTTTCTGATGGAGGTTTTGAGAGCTCAACCAATGGTGGTATATTTTCACTGGGTTTAGAAGGTAATTCCACAATCAAGTTGGGTTGATCTTCATCACTTTGTGAACCGGAATTTTCTTCACTTTCCACTCCACTGTCTACTTTCGAGTTGTTTTCACTGGTATAGTTTCGTCTGACTACTGGTAAAGTCACTATGAGCTTGCGTTTAGCTTTATCAAACTTTGCATTACCACATTCATCATTCACAGTATAAGGAAGAAGAATATTGAGTTTGTACTTTGCAGGCTTTTCAGATATTAAGCTCAGAGCTTTCTCTTTAACATCTAACGAGCAATCCTTTGTAGAAGATAGTAAAGGGAGATGAATTTCCACTATAATCTGGCTGGGGATGGCTGAGTGCTGTTTGCAGTCTTTATGATATGTGAATTCCTGCATTTCCACATCCTTTTGCTGTTTTATACTGTATTTTGGTATTGTATAACCTTCTTCAGTACTATGAGTAAAGTCTGGCTTTCCTCTTCTCAGTTTCCTAGCTTGTTTAGGGTCAGTATTTTCTTTCATAACTTTTTCATTTATTTCATCATTAGATTCAGAGCTTGGAAAGACCCGCTGTGGATACAACTTTTCCATCATCTCAGGGGTAAGAACATCTTCATCATCTTCCGTCGGCGGCTTGTAATTAGGATCTTCTTTCCGTATGACAGCTGGAGTAGTCATGCCCTTATACTGGGATCTAGGAAATCGGAAATTATTGCTATCAAAGTGAATATTGTATGTTTTTTGTAGGCCTTCGTAAGCGGTCTTGTTTACTAGATCTCTAAACTGCTTGTTAACCTCAGCCATGCGCAGCGTGTCAGGGTGGTAGACCACGTCATATATCACACAACGCTCCCTTTTGTGATCGTAATCGTCTCTTGGTGGAATAATAGAGTAAGGAATTTGCCAGTTCATACCTCTTTTACCATCCATCTCTTGAACCTTGTATGAGGGTTTGCCAATGTTGTCGTTGCTACAAATATTGATAAACGCTTTCCTGTCGCCGGCAACGCTTGTTTTGATAACATAACCCCCCTTTGGATTTAAGAATTTCACGTCATAGCCACGTTCCTTCTCGAGTTGGGTCATTTCTTTCTGGTACAACTCCTTGTTAGCCGGGTCGTTTATTTCATTGCAGTAGTCCGATAGCATTTCTCGAAACTTCTTGTTCTTCATGGCACCTTGAATGGCGTCGAGATCTGATCGCGTAAATTGGTGATCTTCATCACGAGGTTTTACTCCTGTTGCCATGTTGATGCAACGCGCTAGTTTCCTGATCGATTTAAAAATAAACACAAAATACTACGCATCCACAAAATAATTTCAGCTGACGAGATAGTTGAGAAGCATAGACTAAAAAAGTCATAAAACCGGCTGATGTGTTGCTTGCTAGTAAAAAATAAATGAGGTCATTGTCGATGGCGTCCGAGGTCATTTGACACTGTCAAATGTAATGTCATGGTCCATCTTGCTGTTCGTCGAGCCATTGATACCACCAGCCCCCCGATTACCTATCTTTGTTGCAAACGGTTTCAATACTAAATTGACAAAACTCCTAAGAAATAAGGTTCATTTTTGCTTAATTTTAATTGAAACCGCGTGCAACAAAGATACGTAATAGGGGGTCAGGAACACTCACAATAATTACACAAAACTTAATAACAGTGAATAACTCAGACAAAATAGAAATGAGAAAATTTAACTCAAGTTCATATCGTAAATATTATACAAAAGACCATACAATCAAAGATTTAATGTCAATACGCCATTATTTAGTTGAATACATAAGCAAAACTCAATGATGGTGTGGGATTTAATCTGCTGTAAAAATAATACCCTCTAGAGATTAAAACTAACTTCGAACTGAGACGTCGCGCCTACATTTTGTCTAATAGATAAACCCTTATGATAAATTTATTGCTTATATCTTTTTTCTAAGCAATAATTGCTTGATATTTATATTTATTGGTCTTCTTCTACATGATATTATTATAACGGATATTATACGTAATATGTTTAAGTGTTTCAATTTATCTTTAAATTTGTATCCCTTTCTTAAATAGACACCGAATCTAAGATAAAAAGTCTTAAAATAGTGACTTCGGTGGTGGTCTTTTTTGGACTTTGAGCCTCATTTTTAGTACATAGCCTCTGAGGATTAGTCTATAATTAGTATTAGCTCTTGGCAAGTACAGGATGCAAGGTCGTCTAGACAACACACCGCCTACGGCCACGGCATCGGCATGTGTTTTGACAGTGGGAAAACTGTTTGCGAAATCAAGTTTAATTTTATTCCGATGTAAATAAGTACGATGCGTGTCCTGATAAAAATATTCTGTTGTAAATTTGTTTTGTTGGACGTGTATGAATCACATTTGATCGAGTGATGTGAGATTTCTAAGTTGACTTGACGAAAAAAATGTACTTTGGAAAATTACAATTAAGTAGGCCATCGAAGTCATCGTTTTTAGACCTATTTTGTCCCGGGTCTATCTCAAAAATGGCTACACATTTAGAGCTGAAACTTACGAATAATATTCATTATATGCTGCACTTGAACAATACATACAGAAATCAAACAATTATTACATAGAAAAAAATTATAAGCAATTAACTTCAAAAGTTTTTCTCTATTAGACAAAATGTAGGCGCGAAATCACTCAGTTCGGCGCGAACGACTAGTATAATCAGAGAGGTCGTGTCGGAGGCGGTGGTAAAAACCACAATTAAACACATGCACACGTCACGCAAGATGCGCAGCGTTATAATTTATGCCTATTGCTACATCCAGCATGAGCGTGGGTGTGTCTTTGGCGGGACGTGCAACAAGATGGATCATGAGGTGTAAAGTTACGACAACAGTGACTGTGGTGACAGTGACAGTCACGGTAATAAACAACATGTACTAGCTTGTTTACATTTTACAATTTTCTTAGGGCACTATTCGCTTTTTGAGGTTAAACTGTAATCATAACTTTTGAAATTGAAATCCAGTTAAATACACGCACAACACAAAAGCCTAACATCAATAATATGTCCGTTTCAAATTAAAATCAAAGCTAAAAACTTAATTATGTCTGCAAATATTCAGAGATTTGTTTTACAAATAGTCAAAGCTAGCACGGTAAATTCTACAAGATTTCACTCAAGGTGGACGCATAGAAATCCTGGAAAAGTGATTTTACCATTTGAACCTACTGGAAAAACAAGCCTAAAGAAAGAAAAAGTCATAGATCTAAACCCTGGCATTATCAAGAAGTCCAAAGAAAATGTAGCAAATACAAAAGGAAAGGTGGTAAATTCTGATGAGATCTATCATGAAGAGAGCGATTCAGACGAAGAACTGCGCAAAAAGCCTCTCAAACTACCCAAAGAGCAGTCTAAAGACATTAAAAGTAAACGTGAAGAAAAACTGAAGAAGCGCAAATTCTATCTCAGTCAGAAAAAGGTTCTTGATGATAATGGGGAAGTAATCTACGAGAAGCTGAATGAAAATGATGGCAGAATAGGGTAAGATTACTATTTTTTACACTGGACACTAAACCAAAGCAGTACTATCGAAAGTACTACCTTAGTACTGGTCTGGTCTCACATATATCTATGTTGCGAGCAGTTTGTATTTGAATAAAGCAAAAAAGAACCTTAATTCTTAGGGATTCTGTGGTTTTCAAATAGAAATAGTTTGCAACAGAGATAAGTTATCTGACCCCCTATTACGCATCTTTGTTGCGAGTGGTTTCTTTTTTAATTAATCAAAAATTAACGTTATTTCTTAAGAGTTTTGTCAATTTAGAATAGAAACTGTTCGCGACAGAGATTACTCTGGTTCTACTTCTGATTATTTAATAGATATAGATAATCCTATCTCTGTTAAATAATTCTGGTAATAAGGAGTCTGATGTCAGATAAATAGTCTGATGCTAAGCCAAACACAACCTGAACTACTGTAAAAAAAAATTTACCAAATCTAAGAGTAAAAGGGTTGGGTAGGTATAAACTAGGGTATCAAAATGAAGGGGGCTCCCCATAAGCGCAGAGAACCTCCACGTGGTGCCCCTGGAAACTGTCTGAACCCGGTAACGCAGGTGTTCAGACAGGCTAATACTCTGCCTCACAGTAGTAACGTGCGGTCACTGTGAACTGGGACAGGATGCCGAAATCGCGGGATTCGTCGGGGAGGTTCATAAAAGGCCCTTTTCAGGGCCCCTCCTCCGACCTCTCTACGGACCTCTTAGAGGCTACCGTAGACGGAAAAGGTCCTTCTCAGGGCCACTTCTACCCTTCAGCGGACCTCTCAGAGGCTTCAATGGAGGGTGCGGGAGTGTCTTCAGAATTTTCTGAAGTAGACGGAGGGGAGGGCAGTTGCCGAAAGCGGCCGTCATCTTCGTGCTTCGTGCCCGGGCATTTAGACTCGGACACGGAGACCGAAGGGACCGCGGCTGCTAAGGTACATACCGCTAAGCGAGGGGGCAAGAGGACCACTAAAACGGGTCCTTCTAGGAAGGACTTCGTTAGGAGTTCTCCGACGCTGTCGGAAGGGGAGCTAGAAGAGCTCTTGCGAGCCCGGCGGTATAAGAGGGGGCCAGCCGCTGCCGTCGCCGACTTTGCGACTGCTACCGAAAGCGAGTCTGATGGTGGGGTGGGGGTGATGGCCGGTGACGTTAGCGGTCTGAACGCCCAAGCGTTAAGGGAGCATGCGGGGAATAGCCTCGCTTGCATTTTGGAGGTTGCCAGAAAGTCTGGCAACCTCAAAGGTGAATTTGTAGGTCGCCTTAAAAGGTCTACATCGATTCTGAGGGAGGTAGTCGATGCCCTGGCAAACAGGAGTGAGGCCGAAGAGACGCGACGGCTGAGAGCAGAGAACTCTCGACTGCGCCTAGAGGTAGAGTCTTGTAAGGCGGAGGTGAAGGCGCTGCGTCGCGGTTTCACCGAAGCCAAGTCAGAGGCTGCTGCGGCTGCCACTGCCGCAGCCGTAGCTGATAGTCAGGCACCTCTTGCCCCTCAGCTGGGTACAGAAATTGTGGAAGAGCTGAGGCGGTCCTTGACCGTTACGTTCGGGCAAATGATAAATGCCCGACTCGCGGTGGTTGAAGACCGGCTTTTGCCCGCCCCGACGGTCCGTCCACCTCTAAAGGCGGACATCAAAAAAGCCAGGATGGCAGCGGCAGCCACCGCGCCACCCAAACCGGCTCCTGAACCGACTACCGCTAGTAAAGTGGACAAGCGGGCCGGTCGACCAACAAAGACTGCCACCACCCCTTTGGAGGTATCTACTGCGGGTCCCTCTACATCTGAGGCTGCCTCCTCTGCTATCCCTCAGGTGGAAACCTGGGCGACAGTGGTGAGGAAGGGCAAGGGGAAAGGCAAGGGTAAGGGGAAGTCCTCTCTTCCCCAACTCGTTCCTGCGGTTGCCCCAGCGGCGCGTGCCCCAACCGTGAAGGTGAAACCGGCAGCCACTGCTTCCACGAAGAGCAAAGCGGTGCTCAGGCCCCCAAAGTCCGCGGCAGTGGTGATGTCCCTCCTGCCCGAAGCCGTGGAGAATGGGGTCACATACGCGGCTCTAATGGAGAAGGCACAGGGGGGAATCGATCTCCAGGAACTGGGGATCGACCGGCTCCGTTTTCGCCAGACGGCCACGGGAGCCAGAATGTTGGAGATTCCTGGCTCCCAAAACCACGAGAAGGCGGACAGACTCGCGGAGAAACTTCGTGGAGTCCTATCTAAGGTGGCTAACATCGCCAGGCCGGTTAAATCCGTTGACTTACGGATTACGGGACTGGATGATGCCGCCACAAAAGAAAAAGTGGCGGCAGCTGTCGCTGAGGCAGGTGGCTGCAACGTGCAGCTAGTGAAGACTGGGGAGATTCGCCCCGGCACAACTGGCGTGGGTTCTGTCTTGGTATCCTGCCCGACCTCGGCAGCTAAACTGCTGCTAGAAAAGGGCAGGCTCCTAGTGGGGTGGAGTTCAGTGCGCGTGGTGGCACTGGCGGCGCGTCCTATGCGCTGCTTTAGGTGCATGGGACTGGGACATACGCGTGCCCAGTGTCCCGCGTCTGCTGACAGGGGAGACCTGTGTTACCGATGTGGAGGCACAGGACATCGTGCAGCCAGCTGCGGCAGGGCCGAGCCACGCTGCGCGATATGCGCTGAGTCGGGGCGGCCCTCAGGGCATGTGATGGGGGCACGCAATTGCGCTCCCCCGAAGACGAAGGGGAAGGCCCCTAAGACCCAGGCCTCCCACGGGGCTACTAGCCAAACCGCCCCCGAGGTTGCACGCCAGTCAGCGTGTGAGGAAGTTGTGATGTCCGACTAATGGATCGGGTCCGACATCACAACTTTCTCCAGACGAATCTAAACCACTGTGCCAGGGCCCAAGACTTGCTTATGCAGACCCTGGTGCAGTGGCAAATAGACGTGGCGGTCGCGGCGGAGCCGTACTATGTTCCCACTCATTCCTGCTGGGCTGGGGACCTGGATGGCTCCGTTGCTATTATAGGGCGGGCGGGCGTGGGTCTCTCAGTCGACGAGAAGGGTCCAGGATACGTTGTGACAAAGTGGGGGGAGTACGCTGTCGTTGGCGCGTATTTCTCCCCCAACAAAACCGCTGTGGAACTGGAGATCTTCCTGGATCTCCTGGCCGCAGCGGTAAGAAGGCAAGTGCCACGGCAGGTGCTCCTCCTCGGGGACCTTAACGCTAAGGCCCGGGATTGGGGCAATCCCTCCACTAACACTCGCGGTACGATTGTCAGGGAGTGGACGGTTGCCTCAGGTCTGACCCTACTAAATAGAGGGTCGGCCCACACGTGCGTGCGGTGGAACGGGGGGTCCGTGGTGGACGTATCGTTTGCCACCCCGTCTGTCGCGGCACGTGTCCGGGCTTGGAGGGTCATGTCGGAGGTGGAGACTCTTTCGGACCACAAATATATAAGGTTCGAAATCTTCACCTCCGACAGCCAGGGTGGGTCCCAAAGCATCGTGCGGGCGGATTTCCCGCGCTGGACAGTTAGTAGACTTGATGCTGAACTGGCGAAAGAGGCGGCGATTGTCCAGTCGTGGCTAGCCGCCCCTACGCACCCGGATGTTGATGTCGCAGCGGGCCGCTTCCGCGAAGCGATGACGGCTGTCTGCGACACGGCCATGCCGAGGTCCAGGCACCGCCCCGACCACAGCGAGGTATACTGGTGGAGCTCGGAGATTGCTGATCTCCGAGCCATCTGCTCGGGGGCACGGCGGCCCTACACGCGCTGCAGGAAGCGGCGTCGGGGCCGAACCGACGAGCAGATGTCGGCTGAGGAGCTGGCTGCTGAGCGCCGGCTCTACGGCGTATACCGTGAAGCCAAGCTGGAGCTGCAGCAAGCCATCAGCCGAGCCAAGTCCCAAGCTTGGGACGAGGCCCTGGCGGGATTAGACAGGGACCCTTGGGGGCGTCCGTACAGAGCTGCCCGGAAAAAGTTCCGAGGCCGGACGCCCCCTATCGCCGAGTCCCTGGATCCGGACCTTCTAAGCAGGGTGCTGGGTGGGCTCTTCCCCGGAAGCAGCCCTCACCACGTACCCTCAATGATGGCGCCTTCCCCCCCGGAAGAGTTGGACCCGGCCTCTATCCTACCCTTGTCAGAGGCGGAGATAGAGATTGCAGTCAACCGCTTGCGGGGGAAAAGGACGGCGCCCGGTCCAGACGGGATTCCAGGGCGGGTCCTACGGATCGCCCTGGAGGAGATGGGCAACCGGCTTCGGGAACTGTTTGACGAATGCCTCACGTCAGGACGGTTTCCGAAGCTGTGGAAAGATGGCCGACTGTGCCTGCTCCGGAAGGAGGGTCGATCTATCGACTCGCCTTCCGGGTACAGGCCTATAGTGTTGCTGGATGATACGGGTAAGCTGCTGGAGAGAGTTGTGGCTACCCGTGTCATCCAGCACCTAGAGGGTACTGGGCCTGGGCTGTCGGAGGCTCAGTATGGGTTCAGAGCGGGGCGGTCTACAATAGACGCTCTGCTCTGGCTCAAAGGGTGGACGCAGGAGGCGGTCAGGGAGGGGGACAAGGCGTTGGCTGTTTCGCTTGATATAGCCAACGCCTTCAACAGCCTCCCGCACGGGACAATACAAGAGGCGCTCCGCTATCATGGAGTGCCTCTGTATCTGCGGAGGCTGTTGGCTGACTACCTCCAGGATCGCGAGATCCTGGTGGTAGGACGTGACGGTATGAGGCGCCGTCACGTCGCCTGCGGGGTTCCACAGGGGTCGGTGTTGGGTCCGCTCTTGTGGAACATAGGCTACGACTGGGTGCTTCGTGGCACGCTTCCCGCAAACATACGGGTCGCGTGCTATGCCGATGACACCCTAGTCGTGGTCAGAGGGAGAGACCTAAAGGAGGTAGTGCGGTTGGCCACGGTGGGCACAACTCTTGTGGTTGGCCGCATACGCTCCCTGGGACTAGAGGTAGCTCTCTCCAAGACCGAGGCCCTATTGTTCCATGGGCCTCGGGGGGGACCTCCTCCAGGAACGCGGATCGAGGTGGATGGGGTCCGGGTTCCGGTTGGGACCCAGATGAAATATCTGGGTCTCATCCTGGACGGGAGATGGGCTTTCAGAGCCCACTTTTCCCAGCTGGCTCCGAGAGTCGTGGGGGCTGCGGCTGCATTGGGGAGGTTGCTTCCCAACGTAGGTGGCCCGGGTGCGGTCTGTCGTCGGCTTTACTCCGGAGTGATCCGGAGTATGGCCCTGTACGGGGCACCGGTCTGGGTTGACGCCCTCAACCGCGATAACAAGACCCTGCTGCGTCGTCCGCAGCGGGCTATCGCGACGAGGGCGATACGCAGTTACCGGACGGTGTCTTGGACGGCGGGATGCGTGCTTGCGGGTGACCCCCCCTGGGAGCTCCAAGCGGAAATCCTCGCCGAAGTGTACCACTTCGTGGCGGCGAGAAGATCCCGTGGAGACGACCCAGCGTGGGAAGAGGTCACCCGCATGCGGCGAATGGCACGGGCTGCCCTGTTGCGGCGATGGACGGAGGACCTGGCTCCACCGGTCCCTGGGCAGTGGACGGTGGAGGCCATCCGCCCGGTCCTTCGGAGGTGGGTGAGGCGGAGGTATGGATCGCTGACCTTCCGATTGGTGCAGGTGCTTTCCGGACACGGATGCTTCGGAAAGTACCTGCACCAAATCGCGAGACGAGAGCCGACTCCGGCCTGCCACGAATGTGGAGCGCCGGAGGACACGGCGCTCCACACGCTGGAGGTGTGTGCCGCATGGGGCCCCCAGCGGCACACGCTCTCGGCGTTTATAGGCGGAGATCTCTCCCTGCCGAGCGTGGTAGACGCCATGCTCGGCAGCGAGAGATCGTGGCAGGCGGTGGTCTCCTTCTGCGAAGCTGTGATGAAGCAGAAGGAGGCCGCGGAGCGGGCCAGAGAGGTCGATCCCCGATCTGACCCGCTCCGGCGCAGACGGCCGGGGGGGAGGAGGAGGCAGTTCGCCCGCCTCCTCTCTCCTCCTCTGTAGTGGGGTCACTGGTGGAGAGTCAGGGCACCTCTTCACTGACTTGCACGGCCCCACACGTCTGGGGGGTGGCCTTGGTGAGCAAGGTCACCCCTCCATGGGCGCAGTGGCCCGGAGGAGTTTGCATCCGGGCCTACCGCCGGGGCAAGATAGTGACTGCTAGCGCGACCCTATCTTGCCCCACCTCGGCGAGAGACTGCTCACGGGGGGGTTTTTAGTGGGTTCAAGCCCCACATACCCCTTTCCTTCATCCCTGGGAAGGAAAGGAAATGCCAGGCATTTTCCCCCCCACAAAAAAAAAAAAAAAAGGGTATCAAAATGAAGCAATATTTTGCTGGTCGGCTTTTATGAATAGTATATTGATGGATAGGTTTTTATTACAGGAGGCTACACAATGAGTGGCTTAGGAAGCTGGCATTAAAAGCATTAATAACATATACCTAGGTTTTTTTGGCGCGAAAGTGAAAAAATGGCGTTGTTGATTTTGTAAAATTTTCCAAAACCTGTGATTCTTCGAGTGTTAATGTGTAATAATGGTGGATTATTAACCGTTAATACTTAGTGAACGTGCATAAGGCATAAGTGTAGGCAAATCATACAAAGTTGAAAAACGTGATTTTCACCTTCGCTCCAAAACCCCAATAGAAGTTCTAGTAAAGTTTCTACCACTTTACTAGAGCATGACTTGACTACGACTGGACCTTGACTCTTTTACTTGACTTTGACTGTGACTTGTGACTAGGACCTATAATATGAAATACACTTGAAATATATTATCACTTGACACTGGCTAAATGCACAAGATTGCGAAGCCAAAACTAAGGGAAAAAAAAAAAAAAAAAAAAAAAAAAAAAACATATACCTATTTTGTTTTCAGTTCTCTCATGGTAAGACTGAAGTCTAAGAAAGAAAGGATGAGATCTGGTCACACATTAGTGGAGGGATGGAGGCTTATTGTAGATGGACTGGAAGCCAAATGTCAGCTGAAGTATATCCTATTCAGTCGCAATGACGAGCTAAATAAAGTAAAACCATTTCTGCCGAGAACTGGTGTTGTTGTGTATAAGATCCCTTATAAGGAAATTGAAATGTTTTCTGATGTGGAAACATCTTCAGGAATTCTAGGTTTGTATATTTTTAATAAGTTACTTACTCTCACCTGTTTTTAATTGATAACATGCCTCATATCTAAGTATACGTAAGAAATTGCAGCATTTACACTCACTATGCCCCTTTTGCTGTTCTAAGTCGTAAGTGTAGATGGCGTTTGATATAAGCGAAACGCAATTATAATATTCTTGGCGGAATAATGCTGTTTTTATAGAAAATATGTTTAGTATTAGAGAGCAGGGCAAAGTTGCCGGAGTAATAGGCAATTAAAAGAGATTCAAATGTATGTAATAAGTTATTCATATATAACAAACTAGCCGTGCCCTGCGGCTTCGCCCGCTATTATCAGGTTAAAAAGTAGCCTATGTGTTAATCCTATGTATAATCTATGTACATTCCAAATTTCATCCAAATCCGTTAAGCCCTTAAAGCGTGAAGAGGGAACAAACATACTTACACACTTACACACAAACTTTCGGATTTATAATATTAGTAGGATAGATCAAAGTCACCAATTTTTAATTTTTTATTCCAGGTGTCTTTGAAATTCCCACGGAGCATCAAATGAAGAAGCTGACTAATCCACTGCCCCTACATTTTCTATGTGACAATATCCGCATGCCTGGCAATTTAGGGGCCATACTTAGGGCTGCGGTGGGAGCCGGGTGTGAGAAAGTTCTGCTTACCAAAGGTTTGTTTTACCATCATCATCCCTTTTTTGTATCTGTCCAGGCTTTGATGATGTGGTTAGGTGATATATACCTATAATTATGCTAGTCCATGAATAGGAACTAGCTCTCAAAGATACGGAACACCTACACTTTGAAAACACTTGAAACAGTTTAAAATGCACACTAATTTCCTTTGGGGAGAAAACTTATGTAATTATTATATGTCCTAATTTTATTTCACAGGGTGTGTAGACGTCTGGGATCCGAAAGTCATAAGAAGTGGTGCTGGAGCTCATTTCAGACTACCTATCCACCACTCACTAGAATGGCCAGATATACCCGGCTTCCTGCATCCCGATACATCTATACTCATTGCTGATAGCAACGCAAGAGTCGATGATGTGGAGGCTGGTGATGATGCAGTGGAGAATATGCAGATACCAGTGTTGCCATATTATGGAGTTGAATTTAATACGATGGAACACATCACACTTGTGATTGGAGGGGAAACAGAGGGCATCAGTGATGATAGTTATGCGTAAGTATTGTTGTCTACTTGTCTACAGTAGATAAACTAGTCGTTCGCGTGGAACTGTGATCTCAGACATACATTTTGCCTAATAAATCATTAAATGCCAAATAAAATCTTTTGAGGTAAATTGCTTATAAATTCTTTTCCTTAAAATAATTGTTTGATTTCTGTATTTTTTGCTCAAGTACATGATATAACAGATATTATACGCGAGTATATTCAGATTTTAAATGTGAAGCCGATTTTGAGATAGACTCCGGGACAAAATAGGTTTTTCTGTCTTCCACTAAAAACCCCCAACCCCGTGAGCAGTCCCTCACCAAGGTGGAGCAAAATAGGATCGTGCCAGCAGTCACTGTCTTGCTTTCCTGCATCCCGATACATCTATACTCATTGCTAATAGCTGATAGCAATGGCCCACTGGGCCCTTGGAGGGTTGCCTTGCCCACCAAGGCCCCCACAGATGTGTAGGGCCGTGCAAGCAGGTAGAGAGACTATTGTATCATTTTATTCAACTTAGCCCAACATCATTGGAATGGCGACAATTGTTTTTTATTGATTTCTTATTAATATTTTTTATCTGATGCTAAATGGGATGAGGTCGAGGATATTAACCATGCCAGGCGTAGAATGTCAGGATCTTAAAGATAGCTGCTGGCTCAAAGTACTTAATTTTGTACAAACAACAAAAATATAAACATAATTTCAAGAGAAAGGTTTTTAGTAAAACATTGTATTTGAAAATATCAGAAAACTACAGATTGAGGCGCTTCTTTCTATAACTAATTTTGTCGATTCACAGCTTAGCGGCATCAAGAAACGGTTTACGCCTGAACATACCCCTACAAAAGGGAGTGGACAGCCTCAACACCGGTATGGCGACGGCTGTCATAGCCTTCGAAATCAGGAAGCAACTCATACAAGCCTGGAAGAAGATCAAACAAGATCAAGTCTGGAGTCAAGCTAATTAGTTTTGTAAATATACTTATTATACATTATGTACTTGTAGAATAGTTAGTGAGTATTATAGAAGTTGAACTAAAACTGTTTGATTTTTCTTCCGATTTTAGAACATTAATTAAATGAAAGTTGCTAATAGTAGTTATCGATTATGGTGTAATCTATTTATGGTGGATTGTGTTTACAAACCATTACTATTACGCTTTCACACTCACAGTCCCACACTAAGTTCGATGACTTGAGTCGTGGGTGCCGGAAACATTCACATTACTCACAAAATCACAACCAGAACACAAATTTTCCTTAGGAAGAAATTTTGTCTTTCCACCGGGAATAGAATCAGATACTCGCTTTTTAGAAGGTGAACGCGCACCCAACTACGACAACAGGCAGTTCATTTTGATTTCAAACTTACTATGAGTTACTACTAACGAGTGAAACTACTCGCGTCTATGTTTCTCGATAAGTACACACTAATGTTCAAGTCAAGAGTGAACAGGTATCGTCTAAGCAAAAGTGCTTCATCTTCTACCGAATCCTCATTTTACTTTAGATGGTAGTCAAACGTTTGCCTTTCATGATCCCACACAATAACGACAATAAGTACATAGCCTAATAATATGTCCAGTCCAGAGTCTACACTATCTACATTTCAAATATCCGAATCAGTTCAGCCTTTTTCATACAGATACCTTGGGTACCATTATTTAGGTGAAATCTTATTATAAAGTCAATCGTCTAGAACCGCTGTATATTTTTTTATTGGTGAAATGTTAGCGATTATCCTCTGTCTCATCTGTTGGTAAGTGGTGATGTAGTCAAGAGTGGTAAACGCGCTACATCCAGAATTAAACTGAAAAGAAAAGCGACCGGAACGCCATTGGGTATTTGACGTCAGATTTTTACCGACTTCCCAAAAAAGGAGGAAGTACTCAAGTCGATTGTATTTTTTTTATGTGTTACCTCATAACTTTTCTCCACGTGAGCCGATTTCGAAAATTTTTTTTGTTTGAAAGATGTAGCTTTCTAATTGGTCCCATTCAAATTTGATCAAGATCTGTTCAGTAGTTTTTGAAATATCGTCAATTATGCCTATTATTTACGTCTACTTTGACGATGTTCTCGTTTAACCGACTTCAAAGGTTACCTCATAACTTCTTTCGTTGTGAGCCGATTTTGATGATTCTTTTTTTATTTTAAAGCTGGTGCTTTTCTTGTGGCCTAATTTTATCAAGATCTGATCTCTTGTTTTTGAGTTATAGTCAATAATGCGTGTTTAATACATTAAATCTGATCAAGGTTCCAAAGATAAAGCGGTGAAGTCGGTTTTTATAAGATTTGCTTGCGTTTAATTATTATACTTGAGGTTAGCAAACCAAGACTGTAAGACAGCGCTGTAGTTGGCCATGTGCGTAATTAAATAATATATACTTTTTTTATGTCATTGAATATTCAATCTTGCTAAAACGGCTTAGTGCTTGATTTAATCACGTAGAAGAATATATCCCAAAGCGTGCGAAGCGTTGTAGCACAGCTAAAAACATTATAAACTCCAAATTTGTGCGTGTGTGAAACTTGAATTGAGGTCTCTCTATAAGAACTGGACGGATATAAATACATTTAAATAACATTAATTATTTTTTTAAACATCTCACATGTTTTTTCTTTGATGTATTTGTGTTGCAAGACCATTGCAAAAAGGTAATTAAACAATTTTTACGCGACTGCGCGACTCAAAAAAGGAGTATACTGATACTACTATGTATGTATGTATGTTTGTTCCTTTGTGGCATTCCAGAAACCAAACGCGTGGGTAAATTTTGATGATTTTACGTCAATCGATTCGTCCTAATCTCGTGAGTGTCTAATGACATACATATACAAGCATATTATAAAAAATAAATAATAATTGAAACGCAAGCACAGCTTTAAAAACCCGACTTTAACGCCTATATTTTAATTTTGGCTGGATCGATTTCGATAAAATATATATGGGACCACCTCTAAAGTACCAAGTATAATCTACCAAACGAAAAAAAAAACATCAAAATCGATTCATAATTGGCAGAGATATTGCGTAACATACATATAAAAAAAACAGTAGAATTGAGAACCTCCTTTTTTGAAGACGGTTGAAAATGAATGTCGACGAACTACGTACCTATGTCAAGTGGGGGTATCATAGTATCATTGGATAGATATTTGATTTTTTTTCACTTTAAATGACCTTTTGGGATCCGTAACGATTTAAAGTTGTTTAGCAACCGTTGCCACGTAAAATTTTAGTACTTACAATAAGCTGTGATAAAGTTCTTATACAATCGAAAAATAGGCCTCATTAACGAAAATTATAAAAAAATTAAACGCAAGTAAAGCTTAAAAAAACCGACTTCACCGCTTTACCTTCGGAACTTTGATCAGATTAGATGTAGGTACTAAACACGCATTATTGACCATAACTCAAAAACTAGAGATTAGATCTTGATCAAAATTAAATGGGACCAATTTCTTTCAAATTGGTCCCATTTAATTTTAATCAACATCTATCAAACAAAAATTTCGAAATCGGTTCACGTGGAACGAAGATATGAGGTAACAAACACATAAAAAAAACATTCGTCTTGAGTACCTCCTCTTTTTTGTGAAGTCGGGAAAAAATAAAAAGTTCACTTCGTAGTCGGTTTTTAATTTTTATTTCATTTACTTGTTATTATCGTGTTTACATTATTGTTTGTTTCTTGCGAATAATTTCAATTATAGCCTGTACAACAACAAATACTTAATAAAAACCACAGGCTATGCAATGTCAAAAACGAACAATTATGAATAATAAAATAAGTTACTTCTAAGTGAGACTTTTTACTATGAAAGTTATCGTGAGGTCTCATTTTGGAGCCAACAACTTGTAAGTACATATGTAAGTAGTAGGCAGGTAGAAAATGTACACAGTACATTTAGATACCGTTTGATAGAGATTACCTATCTATCTCGTACGTTCATTGGCTGCTAATACAGACAGATTGCTACAGCCGCACATCCATTACTCGGCAATTTGTAGAACATCGGAACTATCCTAATACCTGCAATTATTAGTTCCTATTGCGACAATTCAGCTAGGAGGGTAGCCATGTTTGTTTTGTATTTAAACTGCTTTCAAAGGTGATGCATATTTTTTGCAGCCTACTGCGTAGATAAGGATAGGTTCAAACCTTTGTAATCCCGCGAGTGCCGTCAGAACAGGCTAAAGAAAGAAAGAAATAATTTAATTGACTCAACAACTGTAAAAAAAAAAAAGTTTTGTTCCAGTACCCAACTAAGCAAAACAATTACCCTGACTAAATTATTTTAAAAGATGAAGATTATATAAGGTGTATTTATATTGCTGCCGTGGCCCGTGTGGGTACAGTACTGTCGGAATAGGTCTGGACTCGGTATGATGCTGTGGAATACTCAGCAGCGCTGAAAAAGTAAAGAAAGCCAGGGTATCAGCAGTTGAAAGACTGGTATGGAGACGTCTCCATCTAGCGAGTTCTCCATCAGAATTATATATCTTCACTCAAATATATTATATACGTTATGCAGATGTGTTGATATATTTATGAGTAGGTATTCAGGCAAAAGGGACCGCAAAAAAAGGAACCGCGGTTCTTTTCACCCAATAGCGTCTTTCAGTCTTCACCTAATCGGTCAAATTTAACTGCGATCCTTGTGATGTACTTTGTACAGTAAGCACAAAAACGAAATCGTTTTAATTATGTTAGTTTTAAAGTAACGACATACCTAGACAGATATTTATTTGTAAAGCATTCTGCTAGGCTAAAATTATTTTCTTACAGTTAGGGTATTGAGCCGGTGATCCAAAGACGCGTGGTTGGAATGTCGCTTCTTCCTCGTTTCTTATCATATATAATATATAATTCTGAATATATAGAAATTCTAACACATAGTTCTCCAGTAAAATACTTAGAGACGTTTATTTGGCACCATCGAGGTTAAGACAAACCCACGGTTTTAAAATCCTTGCTTGGCACTAAAGACGACACAAAACATAACATAAAAACAGCTTACAAAGAAACAAAAGAAAGACAAAAACAAAGTGCCAAATGGGTCGCCAAATGGACTCGCCATTTTTGCCAAGTGTTATAGTAACAATACATAAACCATGATTTTTACAGTCGATGGCGGTTCTATAAAAACAGTGAAATATAAATTCACAGAGATTTTAATTCAAAAGTAGGCACCCTATTTACTTCATCGATGTATGGTAACCCTGTTCGTAGGTAATTGGAGAAGCTAAATTGGCTGCTTTTGTCCATTGCAGATAACAAGCACGTGACAGCCATTGTCTTGGAAGTTCGTAATCAATCATCGTTTTGGCGTAATTATACGGTTCTTTCAGTCTCACGCAAACGTATTGTTAAAAGGAATTAACATTTGTCTTAATCTAAATTAGTCACTCGGCAAATACATTCTTAAAAATAGTGTTGTAAGCAGTTGAGTGTTGTAAGCAACACTACAAATTTTGCACTTACTTATATTGTATGCTAAGAGTATTCTATTCTAGAACAAAATTTTGCTGCCCTTTACATGATCCCAGAAATCCCCATCGGCTAAGTTAGATGCGCGTTCGCCTTCTAAGGTCGTCCCAAGGAAAATTTGTGTTTCAGGTTGTGATTGTGTGTGAGATGTGAATGTTTTCGGCACCCACGACACAAGACATTGAACTTAGTGTGGGGCTGAGAATGTGAAAGTGTTTAAAAAGAAAACTCTACCTACATTTTTGCTCGTAAATTTCTGCGACATACCGAGTCCCAAATACTAAAGATACTTTTCTTTCGAAAAATCAGTATTGCCGCAAAGAAATGGAACACAGTACAGATCCGTGAGACATCGCCGTGATCATCGACAATCACTTTTCGTCTACGAAATAATATCACACGTTTCGGGGGCTAAACTCTATCCTGTCACGCTTACGATTAGGTACTACTGTACTTACTTGAGATACTGTAGTCCATTGAGATAGCGCGATCGAAAGAAAAAAATACAAGATTATTCGTCTTATTAAAAAGAACTAAAATACCTACGTACCTCCCATTACTTTGGTGGAATCTCGCCTCGGCTTTGCCCATTCATATAGCTACGTTAAATAGTTTTTTAACAAGTGGCAAAATATAGTTTTTTTAATAGCCTCTACGTCCTATATGGAAAACGGCTGCACGAAACCGTCATCTAATATTAATATTGTAATAAGGCTATCTAAAGACTACATAATATATTTTAAAGAAAAATAATTTATATAGTTCACGTAAGCCTACAGATTTAATGAGAAACCTATTATTTTTAGATATCGGATAATAATATTTTAATTATTATCTGCCACTAAATTTCTCTGTGGTTAATTACAGTCTAGACTTATGGAAGCATAAATCATGTACTCGTATTACTATCGTCTCTACTTATAGTGGCAAAGCCTGTAATGGGTCTTTGGTGTATTTACACTGTGTCATCTCGCTTATGTCCATTAATTTGCGTATCTAGTACAAGCCTTAATATAAGATAACATTAGATGATATATTTATGCTGTTTTTTTTAAAGATTATAGCCATCTTTTTCAATAAAAGTTTAATGCTTTTGTCTGTATCTTTTGTCATTGTCTTTCCTTTCTTAAATTTAAAATGGCAAAGCGAGGATTGACCACAGCCAGGTATCATACCCTATTGCTCTAACCGCTGAGCTAGTCAAGCCCCCCCTCAAGTGACGAAATCATCCTTTCCTTATTATTAACGACTTACAGGGGCGTGTAACGCCATCTATCGAAAAAGTTTAAAACTACTACGGCCAATGAGTCTAACATAGCAGGTACATTAGGCATATCGCCATTGAATCATTTTAAACATACCAACATGAATTATTCTTATAAATTAAATCCTCATCACAGTTTTATGCTATACTGGTTTCCTCGAAACTTCTCGCTCACTCGAGTCTTTCAATTCGGCGTCTCAAATTCAACAATCTAAGTATCCTTCCCAGCCGGTATGCCGTCGTTTTTCCGGCGATCGCGGGAAAAGGCAAAGTTATCTCCCTTTTTTAAATTACTACCGCGTATTTCCTAAGCTAAATGTACACAAACAGAGCGCAGTGCCTCACTTTATTGCCTCTCTCAAGAGAAAAAGAAGTTAAATTAAACGAAAGTATTTAATTTATATCGCAAGCGATTTTTATCTTGTTCCCTTCTTTATTTGGCGTGTTCCATTTAAGTTAATTCGGTCTGCGGGCATCTTTATCTCTTGCCAACTTGGTTGACGTCATCTATTGCGTATGTAGGCTGCAGGCCAAATAGGCTGTCTATAGGCCTGAGCTGAAGCGGGTATAGCCCTAGACAGATAGCGAGTATATTCGACCTACAGCTCGACTCGCAGACATCTTTATGTGATAGGATGGATCATATAATATACAAATCCTATATAACTCGGAAATTGAATGTGCCTATTTGATGGTGGCTCATATGAACTTGAAATCTGAGACGATAATATTATTATATGTTGCTTGTCGTGTGGGCAGTTTTGATAACGACATTTTTCGAATGCCTAATGGCGTAACAGACATAGATTAACGACCCTTGTCTTACGACTAACGGCCGGGAGCGACAGAAACGTTCACTCCAAAGTTGAGTCCCACTAAAGGCGCCGTAATCGATCCTAAGCATTAAAAGCTTCATGAAAATGCCTATAGATAGATATCGGCCCGGAGACCAAAAACTGATGTGGAATGAATGTACATATTTTTTATCGATTACGGCTGATATAACTGGCCGCGACCCACGGTTGCAACCGCGTTGACGATGATAAAAAGTGATGATGATGATATTAAATATCATATGTATTTTGTCAGGCCACTATCGACCTATGTTCATAATTTAAGCGAAATCTTTAGTAATTATGTAATGATTGCGTAACAAAAACGCAAATTTTCGTATTTAAGTCTTATTGTGGTGGTGGCGTTTGCTCTCATAAACGCCACAACGAAAGGCTGTATAAGTTCATAACACATCCTCGATCCCATCGATAACCATTAGGTAAAATAGAGATCAAACTCTATCCTTTCAGTTATGAAAAAATAACAACATGAAATCCTAATCCGCATTCAATAACCCAGACAAAATATGTATATTCTACTCGATATACATAGGTAATATTACATAACCCTTATTTCTAAATAAAAAAAAAGGCTCAGCGCTCCCAGCAGTGACAACCTCTTATGAACTGATGATGGATTAAGTAAAGCCGTTCGATTTGGTGCTTTTGTACGTAAGCAGTTTGCTTGAGGCTGAAAAGTATAACGAATATGATGGAAGTAAAATTTTGTAAATGTTAATATTGAAATAAAAAACAGTCATATTTAGAAAATTTTACACTGATTTTCTCCAAACATTTTTATTTAAGGCCAGAGTTGACCACTATATCACCTGTGAGATAATGGGGTCGAGCGTGGTAAAGACGTAAGGCGAAAGATTTTCTACTTCAGGGTAGGTAAATTACCACTGTATTTCGGTATATAGCATTTTTTGTAAGAGTAAAAAAAAATGCTCTACCGACATCTTCCATTATGTCTGCCTATACCTTACCGCAAGCGCAAGCTCGTCTTAGGGTTCAAACAGAGTTACTTATCGATAAAAACAACTATCAAGTAAAAAAATCACATTGACATTGGTTCATCTGTTTTTTTTAGGGTAACGTAATACCTCAAAAGTGAACCTTACAGGACCAATTCGTTATACATCACTTTGTTGCCAAGACATTTTTCTCAGGAGCGCATGGATATGACATGTCAAATCTTAAGGTCTATAGTAATTATATCTATAAACCTTAAGATTTGACATGTATATAGTAAACGCAATTAAAACTACGGCCATTTATGCTGCAAATATTACCAATTATTTGAAATCGCCAAGAAATTAAAACCTACAAAGCATCTACTTCTTGACCTAGATTCGTCTAATTCGGAGAGAAGTAAGGTAAGAAAAAACAGTAGATACAAGCACCGGAATAAATCTGAAAGTTTGTAATTTGTTGTTAAATTCATAAAAAATATTAAAATCCTTGGTGCGCAAGTCAGACTCAATCATCCAGTTTATTTTAAAATCTGATAGGCAGTGAACAGCCCCCTGGTCAGAACTTTTCGGTAACTACCGAATTGATACGATTAGATTACTTTCTCTTTAAAAAAATATTTTATCTTACGATAACTAACCGAATCGTACGGTAACCGAGTTATCGTATGGTTCTTAACCAAGGGGCAGATCTGATAAGTAAGATGTTTTGGAGCTATGATGTAAAAGACATAGTTAACTAATACACAGTTAATTTATAAACACTTTATTTTCGGATCGGGGGTTAAAATTTTAAAACAATCCTTCGTGGCTATATATTTGAAATAGTGGTCAAATGCTTGCCTATCGAGAATAAAAAAAATTTTTTTTCAACCTTCTTCAAAAAAGGAGGTTCTCAATTCGACTGTATTTTTTTTATGTTACGCGATATCTCCGCCGATTATGACTCGATTTTGATGTTTTTTTTTGTTTGATTGATTATACTTCAGAGGTGGTCCCATATTATCGAAATTGATCAAGCTAAAACCAAAATATAAGCGGTGAAGTCGGGTTTTTAAGCTTTGCTTGCATTTAATTACCTCTTCTTACGAGTACGATATTTCGTACGTCAAATCATAGATTACCGTTTCACTGGATGTAAAACTGATTTCAAAAAAATGTTATTCAAGATCTATAATTTCAATAATAACGAAAAAATGTTACGTCAGCAATCATCTTTACTTACTCGACATTTCCTGGTTTTTAATGCATAAATTACGGAAACAACGCAAACGACTTTGAAGTTCGTTGGGAAACGAAGCGTTAAAATGAGAAAATAGTTAAAACCTCAATTTTGCGCTCCACCCTTATATGTGTGAGGGAAATTAACTTGTTTGTAAAACTTACGAAGAGAGGGCAAATATGCACTAATAAAAATTGTCTGGAAGCTCATAAAGTCGTGAGCCGAAACACTAGAACTACAAGCTTGCTGTTTTGTTGTATAAAGTGTTCATGTAGTTTTAGAAAGTGCCTATTTTAGGCAATTATATTGATAAATATGAAGTATGTATAGTAAATTTTTAGCTCACGATAGTTTAAAAAGTGTGTGAGGGAAACATTTTAGGCCGATGAAACTAATAAAATTACTACAGTTAGTCCTAAAAGCGGAGGTATTTAAATATGACCGACTTCTGAACCTTATTCATGAAGCTCTAAATGTTCGCAAACATTTTTGTATTCTCGTCTCCACCACCCGACCATCCTTTGAATTTTGATTGCATAACTTGCGAAACATATTTCAGCTGGCGACCGAAAATTTCCCATCTGATTTTATATAAGGAGGACATTGGTATTACAAAATGCAATTTTAAGGGGTTGATTGTATGCAGATGCGATTACTGCGTGGGGGATAGACGTGGCCTATCTCAATCGCGCGTGGTTGGGAACTTGGAATTAGGGGATTTTTCGAAGGAGAATTCGTAGCTAGTTAAGGATGTGAAATGTAGGAAGGAGGCGTCGTCGGTCAATACTGGAGGTGGTGCGGCGCGAGCGCGGTGCGCAGGCGTGGCGGGCGTCCCCGGTCCCCCGCGCTCCGGCTCCGGCCCACTCACGCAACTCGCGAGTCAGCCGTCGTGCGCACCGACCGCGCGCGACCGAGCTTTCCTCCACGCTCGAGCCATGTGAGATGTTTTCATCACAGAGGACCACTCACATCTAGCTTCCGCACTCGATACTCTGAAACATGAATGAATAACTCGCGCGAATAATACGATACGTTTCCGTTTTGGACCCACCGGGATAGCTTTCGCTCAGTGTCAGGTTTTTCTCGTGGCCGTTGACACTGCAGCGTGCGGATCCCGCAGTGCGCGAGTGTGTGATTAATTAGCTAATACGATAACTGGCTCTCAGCTGAGACGCGTAAACATTGGCTTAACTCCGCCGGGACTGTTGGCGATGGCTCCTGCCGGGACGCGCGCGTAGTCAAATAAACATACCCTGTAAAGCTCCGAGATGCGGCGTCTAACACTGCTGCTCCTGCTAACAGGTAAGATGCATGACTATTTACAATCTCTGTAGATTAATAGCTGTGAGATTCCTATCGCTGGAAAGCTATAGTTAGTTATCCATGCATGCAACGTCTATCCTATTCCCGTGATGCCGGTTTGAGAGTTGTTTATCCAGTTTTCTTCAACTTTAATCAACATTTAATTTCCTTATCCGATGCTAATGCTAATCCTAAGCTAACGATTACGCTCTTCTATTAAGAACCGAAGCTTGTTAAATGTCATACCATATTTATTGTTTCATTAGGTAATTTATAGTTATTTAATGCATGACTGTATGTCTCAAATCAACATGATGAATATTACTTACCTCGACGGAAGTCTGCAACCATAAAACTCTACAAAGTGGCAATTTCTCAGCATTACACAGTACGAGTATCAAAAAGTATGCCGTCGTAGATATAAAAACGTCATACAGCCAGGGTCCATACATCACGTGCCTCGAAAAATAAGTTATAAGTCTGCCAAAAGACCCTCGTCCCGAGCGATTCAAAGAACAAATGGGACGTTTTGAGAGAAAAGGGCAATTTTTTGCGTGCGATCTCATTTCTACGAACAATTGCGGTCGCTCTCTTATCCCAATATTTTTTAACGCAAATTACAATTGCTGTTGCAAATAGCCCTTTTCTAATTTCAATGTAACCTCTATTACATCGTTACAGCTTTTTATGCTCTTCGTAGATTACATTATGTTTCGAATATTTTATAGTAATGGGCCGCCTATTCATAAAGGATTCCGAATGTGATACAGCGGATAGATAGACACTATTGACGAAAGCACGGCATTGTTACGCGGACATCTGCCGGTATCATCTATGAGAATTGGTTATGCTTCGTTCAATTGGCCATGATGCGGCATATTAATTACATTGTTGAGTCTATTCTCGGTATCGCAGTGCTAATGTGTTATTATTTGTAGAAAGCTTAAACCAAGATATTGTTTAACGTACTCTTAAAACGTGCGGACAGACCTTGGATAATTCCGGTGAGATAGACCCAGCCTGCAAATTCCACAAATGAATGAATACAAACGTCGAACCGGGATTAGGGTTTTTATTTGTGACGGACAGCGACAGGTGTTCAATGCAGGTAGAAGCCAGAACAGAATACTTTTATCCAGACAGCCGGATTGGAGTATTTGTTGGAAATAAAATTGCCCAATCGTTTCCAGACCTATACATTGGATAAATGTACGCTGAGGTACTTCATCTATTGAATAAACCATTTCTTTTTAAAATGACGAGTTGCAAATTGCCAATAACTATTAAATTCTTCATAAATCTGGGCTTTGTCCAACTAACGATAGAAATGTAATAACTTTTGATTGAAGCTTTAAAGCTCTGAAGAGCGTTCAGCAGTCTATTCAAAAGCTCAACTGTCTCGATTTGCACAGTTGCACAGTTCTTATTCTTTTTACGATTTTCAAGAAAAAGAGGTGTCATTTAAAGTTTGGTGCTTCTATCTGTCACTGAAACCCTTCATGAAACGGCTTTTGATAAATGACAAAGTTTTCTACCTACGGATAAGAGGTGAATAGTAAAAAAATAAAGACGTATTTATCATTCTGGTAGATAATATATTGAATGAGGATGCAAGAAAGCACCTTACGAAGCACGTATGAACTAGGGAACTAAAAGACACATTTGATAACGTAAAAATAATGTAATAAATGAAGAATTTTGATGACATTGTCTTGCACCTTGTCATTTCACTGAATAGAATTATAATCGGACGCAGACTTACTTTTTCACAATTACCCAAGTTTTCACAACTAACTATAAGCCATCGTCTAAATTATAGCGTGTAGAAAGATTAAAACTTTAGTTCCTAAACTTCGTCGGGCTTTAAGTTATTAGCCAAGTCTCGGGTGCAATATTGTAGCGTATTTCCTCGGTTAGTCTTATACTTTTTGTTCTCAATCGGGAGCCGGATGTTGCGCGCACCTGGTTTCTGCTCCCAATACTTGATTTCTCTAGCCCCTTCTGGCTAAAATGTATTTTTTTAATCTGGTATCGGCGAATTGTTATGTAATCTCGGACGGTACGGCCTCATTCGCCAATTTCTCGTTCATTATATCTCTGACGCCTATTATAATGAGGATCGTATTAATAGTTAGATTAATAGCAACGTAACCAGAGCGGCGCGCATCCGACATTTCCGGACACGGGCTCGTTAAATTCTCATCTCGGCATATTGTTGGTGGTTTCAAACCGCTGAAATGTGTTTATCCACAAACATGATTAGGTCAGCACTATTCGCCGTGATAATAGCTGTTTGGCTCTATTAGTACAAAATACAATGCCTTGTTGATATTAGATGTGTATACATAACAGTCTACAATATCGGTTACTTAATCCGCTGGTGGGAAAGAATGCAGTTTGTTTATGTCTATTTCGGGGTGATGACAGAGAAGGCATAATCGTACGGTTGTAGGGAGTCGATAAGTACCCGGCGCCGCTTTCATCTCGGTTTCGGTCGCAGTGTGTGTATTTACGCTCGGCGGCTGCGCAGGCGGCTGCAATGCGCCCGCGCATCTCAGGACAATTAATCAAGGCAGTTACGAAGATTATGTCGAACCGTACAGAAGATCAGAAATGATTGAACTTAACCAAAAACTCATAGATAATAAAGCTAAATCCAAATTTTGAAAAGGCCAATAAATGGAATAGAGTGGGTAATGAGCTATGTATAAAACAGCTATTGACACGCTAATCAACATTTGATAAGCATCTTCACTTGACGAAAATTCTCTACCTAATATTCAGTCGAAGCGCAGCAAGTATTCAGGAATGTACGCATACACGCAAAATGTAAA
The DNA here is from genome assembly GCA_948107665.1 of Lomographa bimaculata. NCBI lineage: Eukaryota > Metazoa > Arthropoda > Insecta > Lepidoptera > Geometridae > Lomographa > Lomographa bimaculata. The sequence continues at coordinate 12,326,346 of OX403589.1, forward strand.
CTAAATTGCTTATAACTACATACAGTTCTTCTATATACCAACTAAGCATCAATGTACGTTCAATGCCACAAGTTCAATGTACCAATAGGTACGAATAGTTCATACATACTTACTATAAATCCGAAAGTAACTTCGACTAAGTCCCCCTGTCTGTTTGTTACTTGTTTACTGTTAAACCGCTATACCTATCTTAATAACATAAACGCGTTCACACTCCCAGCCCCTACTAAGTTCGATGACTTGTGACGTGGGTGCCGGAAACATTCACATCACACACACAATCACAACCAGAACCAGAAACAGAACGCCGGGAACCGAACCCGGTACCACTGCTTAGGCGAACGCTTACCCAACTGAGCCAACGGGCAGTTCAGTTAATGTATTTTGAGTTTAAATTATGAAGAAAGGCGTCCTCATAGGCCTTATACGTCTATTTCAGACGGTTTAAGAAAGGCGTAGGTACCCTTAATCCCTGGCCTAAATCTTTAACATCATCACGATCGCAGTCGAAGCTCTGGGGCATAACTAGTACTTAAGTTACTAAGTATAATATATCTGAAGCAAGATCCTGCATATCTTGGAGCTTGAATACTGACTATGCTGTATCTCAGATGCAATTCAAGGGTCGCCAGTTTTATTTATGTGTTTTCTGATTACGATGTCGCTCTCAGTTCTCAGCGTCGAGTATCGAGTATTTTTTTTTGATAATAAACTGAGGAATGTTTGTTGCGGCTATCGATTTTTAAACATCAAAGCCTCAATACATGGTTGTTAAGTTTTAATTATGCAGTTATGGTTAAAGGTACTGCATTGTAATTAAATTATATGCTCCTTATTCCAACTAAGATTAATTACGATTAATGAAGTAGGAAGCGCAAATTGTACAGCAGCACTTATTTTTAGTATTTGAAGTCAAGAATGCCGCTGGTCACGGAGCCGCAGGCTTAAAGGACACATTAAGGAGGCCAAATCTAATTACAAATTGGACGCAAACTTCTTCGCAAAATTCTTGAGATTTCCCAGGTGTAAATTGGAACCGGTTTTAAATTTCCCCGAAGGGTCTGCCGCGGAAACCTTGTCCCTAAGTACTTCGGTGTAAATAAACATGTTATAGAACTTTTCTCGTTTGTTACTTATGAACAAAATGGTTGAGTTTAGCTAAAGAGATCTTTGTCAAAACTTGCAAAATTAATTTGTCTTTTCGGCCTTCGAGTGTATTAAGTTACTTATGCATACTTAGTATTTCATTTTTTTGTTTCTAATAGCTTAGGCCTTGCTATGATAAACTAAAGAAATAAATTATGAAAAGGAAATATGTCACTTGGAAAGGAGTTTAAACCCGCCGCCATTAACCGTCAAGCTGCCCAAGCCAGAAAGACTGTTGCTTTATTTACAGTATTTTTTTGCAACATTTTAATGTTTGAGTTCGATATGAGATATATATACATAATTTCGTATGCTATATTTTTAGAAGGCAAGACATCCGGGATAGTAAAAATTTACATGCACACAAAGTTCACCGTAAGTCATGATGCTTTATGCGCTTACTATACTGAGACAGTGAAAGAACAAGTCATGAAGACCTCATCTTTTAAAAAAATCGAAGTAATTGAAAAAACCACATGCGCTTAAAGTTTCTATAAATTAAAGATGTAAAGTAAATTTACTAACGGGCAAAATCCTTTTCTGAAAATAATATATGAGAAACTCTAAAATAAATTTGCTGACACTATTTCGTATCATACATTTTAAATTCAGTTGAATTAAATTGTGTAAATTTACATTGGCAGGAATCCTTTGGGAGTACTATAGAGTCAATGGCAGCTTTAATTGGCATTGTTATCTGAAATTAACTACCTCACAACGCAATAATTGACAAGTTATTTCTCCAGCTGTAGCCAACGTGTCGCCAAACTGATTCTGGAAGCATAAATTGTAGATACCATCACAGATCTCAACTCAACACTATTTTTAGTAAATGTTCATCATTTATTTTAGATTAAAACACGTATAACTCGGATACACTCAATCTTCATAAATATAAGTAAGTATAATAGGTAAGTATAATAATTTTGTGTTATTTTTAGCATAAATTACAGACAAGCATTTGACCTGACTTATAATTATTAAAACGACACTTCGCTTACAGACATCTGCAACACCAGTTTTTGATGCTTTGTCGAAACTTTGATATTATTCAACGCTCTTTAAAATACCCCATGTTTATAACTATGTTCTTTATACCTATAAATAAAAAAGGCAGTCGTACCTAACGTGGTAAACAATGCATACTTCGCAAAACAAAGCGAAAACATTGATCCCTATCAACAGAGAAACTAATCATCTTACCAATATCCTCTTTAGGGAAAAGGATGCCGAGCATATTACAAACAAAGGAAGCAATTTCTTACAACCATCAGGATATTCTCGAAAGCTGCACGACATGACAACATGTAAGACAAAACAATGTATACAACCAAGATAAACAGAAAGGGGGTCGAGTATGAACAAAAGGCACACAGAGTCTAGTCAGTCTATAATTATCGACCTTGAAGAGTATGAGGGTTGCCCTACGCAAGTCGGCACGTGCATCAAGTACATACGACGATAATGATAGAGTGCCGGAGGGGACGCATAATCAACTGAATTACTAATTCAAGTCATTGCGCTTTACTTTCTATAAAAGCTTTTTTGTGCTGACCTTTTACCGAGGGTCATATCGAGGATGTCTATGCAGAAATATTTTGAAAAGCGGACTTAATAAGCGGTTGGCATTCGATTTGTGATTACCAATTACGTTATTCAAATAGTTCTATTTAATATTGGTAACCAGTTTCGATTTAATTACGCGTAGCGCTGGAGGGAATACCAATATAAAGTTAATGACAATGGATTACCTTTCGGGTATTAAAAGGTTATCCAGTTGTATTAGAGGTCGAAGGATCACCTTGTGCTAGTTTTTGAAACTAGATTTCGGGAGAGAAATTTCGCAATAATACGATGTAGCTCCTAAATTCAGTTGCGATGGTGGCTAAAAGGTTTTTCAGGACTCTTGAATTAAAAATCCCAAAAAGCAAAAAAGGATATTCTGAAGTAAATACAAAAAGGTAATACTCAAGCCGTAAATATACTTTGTATTATTTTAGTACCTCCAAAATAATGAGATATTGAAGTAGCGAAGTATTACCTACAGTTATAAAATGTGTTTGATAATTTGTATTGTAAATACGTGTTATTCGTACTTACAAGGTAACAACATTAAAAAAGTTCAAGTTCATGATTCCTCATTTATTCGAATAGATATCAAAATGACAAACCCCATGTGAGGCTAAAACCTAAAAAGCAATATGCTCGATATTATAATTGGGTCAAAGAGGTGAAGGACGGGATCATGCCATGGTGGGAGGGGGCACCCCCTAAGCGTTATTCCACGTTGCGTACGAATGGCTATATTATTGCCAGCTATATCACAACACCACATTCCGTACAGAAAACTTTATGGAAATTCAACTCCACGACCCCTTTGGCCGAGAAAACTTGGCTGCCATCAGCTTCCATATTTATATTTTAATTTACTTACGCGCCAGCATCATAAATCCGGCTAAATGAAAAAATATGTTACTTCTTGGCAAAGGTTAACGTTTAGACAGACGTACTAGTTGGACTTACAGATCGATGATGGAGAACTATGCCAACGCAACGAGTAAGGGGTCGTAGGGGGTAATAAAATTTGATTACAGAACATCATAAATCTTTTTTTTTTCATTATCTCGCAGACGGGTCCGGGCGCGGGGGAGCGCGTCCAATCCCCATGTTTTGACACACATACACAGTATTATACCCACTTGCCTCTACCAGAATGACTGGAGATTTATTAAGTGCACATATGTGTTTAGAAGTTGGGATGGCTTTACGCAATAGGAACCCGTGTTGTAATCTCTCCAAAGCCCGTTTTAATTTTTAATCCGATTGCGTTGACATTACTATTGACCTGAATATTATATAATCCCTTTGATTATTCACTTTATATAGGGACATCTATTTTAATGGTCAGTTAAATAGGTTTACTGCTAACAGTTTCGGTCCATCAAGTAGCTATCCCAGGTCGATTAATTATTTTGCTCGTGAAAATAACGCAATTTAGTCTGTTTGCTAGACATCAATCAATATTTTTTTCTTTAATGTAATTGTAGCAGAATTTAACTTATTATGATTGTAGACCAGAATGAAGATAGAGAGCCGAATGTAGTAAATGCACATGTATTACGTGTAGCTGTTTATACGGAGGGTGCCGTTAAAATAAAAGCTATGTCAATTTGACGTTTTGTGACTTTCGGTTACATTATTCTATACCCTCGGCTGACACATTGTAAGGGTGTTTTTGTGCCTGTTTCCGTTCTACTAAGTTCCAAAAATAACGGGTCCCGTATCCCGTACCCGCGTCTCTATAAAATCCGTCTGAAGCTTACTTAAGAGTGACATGTGGGATCCATGAGTCATCCTTTGGGGTATCCATTAGTTACGACTTGCCGAATCACGCTCGCTTTTTGAGGGCACCTCAATCCATGCTATGCAAATATTTCTATAGAAAGATTTTATACAATCCTTGGAAATTGCTTTTGGAAAAATCTTTAGATATTTCCAATATTGTCCAATTTGGTAGTAAGGTTTCTCCAGGTCCATGGCCTCGAAAAAGCTTTGTAAAGACAAGTTTTCAAAGAGAGATACACTAGTCCTAAACACTAGGGATATTCGTTATCCGATATATAAAGTCGTTTTACTAACTTTTAAATACTAAGCGTCGCGTCTTTTTTTTTTTAAATTAATGTCGCCGCTTAAGAATATAATATTAGTATTTATTATACGCTTACAGCATCAAAAATAATTACCGAGTACTTAAGCTTTATACAGTTAAATTACTAGTTTGAAGGTATAGTCGTTAAAATCAATGCTTATAGCCTTAAACGACGTGACTCTATAATATAGCTCTATAATATGCTCGTAAACCTTATTAAGTGCAACGCTTATCGTAAAACAATCTCGCGTTTCCAAGTCACAACTCACATCCTGTTTTCAAGTGAAATTAATGGATTTCTGACACGCCGATTTTTCTAACATTGTTAGGGTGCGGGCGATAACATTGCCTTTTCACTCAAAGAAAGCCAGATATACCCGCATACGTTTGTGTGTGGGGTATACGTAGTGAAATGTATTCTGCTTACTTGCTGGTACATATTTTAAATAAAGTTAGATTTAATTTTTTGTATAAATAATACTTCACTCTAATATAATACAGTCGGAGGCAACACTCTGCAGAGCCGTAAAGTATAGATTAGCTTTGAAATTTCAACCTTGTTTACTGTGTTCGCAGTGGAATTATTTTTTATAGTAATAATTTTTATTTTATGCTTTTTGCCTACTGTACTTTATAATTTTATTTCGTTGTTTATGTCTAAATGGTACCGCAAAAGTATAACAATATATACCTATTTGAAATCGGCTAGTTATAAGATTTCATTTGATACTTATATTACTAAAATAGCAATCTATGCTTTTTGTTCCCAGTACCATATTATTATGTCACTTCAATTAAGATGATCTAAAGTCACCTATGTCATCTATGTACATATGGTAAAATACATGAAGCTGTTGAGAGTACCAAAGAAATAAAGAGAGACAAATACACACACATATGCTCAAAAAACATAGCCAAACATGGCCGTACTCATAGTGTATCAATTTATACTCATTGTCATTTAATTAATGATATTGGTGGAGGGCGTTTAGAAAATCTCTACCAATTGTGACAAAGATTTTCACACAGTGCCATAACAAGCTTTCTATAAAAATAAAGGCTACAAACACTCGATTCGAGATAAGCGTGTGATTAGAGTTCCATGTCCCACTTCCGGTCGCAGCGGTCAGCGGATGAGTATGGAACACGGAAAGCATTTTAAGCGCCTAGCCGATGTCTCCCGGTCTATTGTTACATTTATTTTGAGCACGACCTATCGATCCTTTGTTCTTGTGCCGAAATGTGCAGACTGGCCGCCATTATCTTAGTTTTTATAGCGCTATAAAATATAGGAAGCCATAAGCTGAGGCAGGATTAGGGATAGAGATGATAATAAAGCATTCTGTCACAATAAATTTAATCATTTTTTTATGCTTGATGGGCAAGCATTTGACCATCTCATCTGATAAAAAGTAAAAAAAAACTCTATATTGCGTCTAATAACGTTGCTATCGGACTATGCTACCGCCGGCGTTGCGTCTGTTTGCGTGTGTCAAGAACAAAACGTATTTAAACAATATCAGAATACTTAAAAACCAAAATCTAGGCATCAAATCACATGATACTAAATGGATAACAGTTTTCTCTATCAAACCAATAAGTATCCAATGTATAAATAACCTTGCGGAGACCGTTTGCGGTGGCTCACGAAGCCACATAATGCGATAGGTATGTTACCGGCCGGCTATCTGATCTGAAATCTAACCTGTAACTCCAACCTTACACCGAACCAACGCTCCCCATTCTTTAGCGAATTTCCACTGAGTAATTCCGCCGAGAGTTTGATTAGAGGTTCAGAGGGAAAATGGTTTCACGTTACCGCAATTATTTTGAGTCGAACGAAGACGTGCCCTGAAAAAGACTTGTTAAGAATACAGCTCTGTAATTTTTTGCAATTAGATAGGTCTTTTAGTTTCGGGCAGAGATTCTTAGAAGCTAATTGCTCGGGTCCTCATTAAGTCAATTACGGAGATAAAAGTGCTGTTGACGTCTCTTGGCAGCTATCTTGTCTTATGTTGTCAGACGCCAGAGCCTTTGTAGAATTTACTAATGATTGTGTTGATATATACCAATTTATAAAGTTAATCTCGCATTGCTTTTAGTTAATTAGTAATAAATGCATGCCAGCTATTTAAAATAAAATGAAATAATGTTTACCGATAATGCCTTAATTATCAGGTTGCATTTGATAAATTTTGGTACCAATTAGCAATTAATAACATTAAGTATATTTATGCATTATATCCGATGCCCTATAAAACACGATGATGTCAAATAAAAGCATTTTCACTGACTGTACTTCATATTTATAATTTGTTTTGGGATCGGTTTTAAAAGTGGTATCCGTTTGAAACACAAAAAAAATGTGATAATAAAGAAATACCATTTGGTATTAGAATGTGGTACTGGAATGGAATAGATCCTAATATTTGGTTAAATATTGTGGAAAACAATAATTTTAATAAATCGTACTTATTTCTAATTAATATTTTATTATATTCTCTTTCGATCTCCCAGCAAAGCTTTTTATAAACAGTAAAATATCCGATATTTGTCACAGTTACGATCACGAAGTTTACAGGGGTGTCGCATTAGATACCCTGGCGCCACATCTCAAGGGATCAGACGGCTAAGCGCCCCTCGGCGTGTATATTTTTCTTTTTTGTGGGGTGTTCGAATTTCTAAGTATATAAAATATGCAGCAGAAAATCCTCGAATTTGTAGAAGTCGACGGGAACGCTTATCGTGCTTTCTAGTTCGTATGTTGCTTTCTAGAGCAGTATTTTATCTCATGTCAATCGATAAAGAGGGCAAGACGCAAGGCAGGGGAGGTCGACATTTGGCCCACATTGACGCGTTGGTTTCGTCGCCGGCGCCAGATCGCTGGGGGATTAGCCTGCTAAACACCCCTCTGTGCGTGCGTGTTTTCGTTTTTTAGGGGTGTTGGAATATTTAAACACATAAAATATTTATATTATGGAATGTTGGTTTAGCTTTCTGATGTGCTGTATAGAATTATAGCGGATAAGTCTATTGTTTTCTTTTATTTTATCCTTTAATATTAGTCGAAATAAACGAATTTCTAACTACGTAATGTTGAGTCGTCGTCGTCGGTCGTAATATGTATATTAACCGAATAATTATTATGACGTATACCTATTATAAACATTCTAGCAGCACTCCGCGATATCACTATTGTTTAAACGTTTATAAGTAGTATTTTAGTTTAAGTACTCATATTTTAAGTGTTTAAAATCTAAATCTAAGTTTATCTTCGATATAGGTTTTATTTTATACTAGCCGTGCCCCGTGGATTCGCCCGCTATTATCAAGTTAAAAAGTAGCCTGTGTTAATCCTAGGTATAATCTATGTACATTCCAAATTTCATCCAAATCCGTTCAGCCGTTAAAGCTTGAAGAGGGAACAAACATACTTACACAAACTTTTGGATTTATAATATTAGTAGGATTCAATAATTTTACATATGATGTTTTTTATTTGAAAAGTTTCTTGATCGAGAGTGTTTTTAGCAATGTTTGGTGAAAATCGGTGAAAATCAATATTCAATATATATAAACATAAACGCTAACATACTTACAGTTCCACAGTCCAATGACTTGTGTCGTAGGTCACACAAACACACTCACACCCAGAACCAGAAACACAAATTTATTGGAGATAGCCTGCGTTCCCGACGAAAATCGAATCCGATCGAGCCAAGAAGGCAGACGCGGACTTAACTAAGCCAACGGGCAGTTTACTTTCTAGTTGTTTCCATAAAGATCATCTGATTTTCAGATAAAGTGTTATTAAATCCAGCGTTTATCAATGATAAAAAGTTTTGTTTGAGTTAACTCTGGATATCCATTACAAATTCAAATGCGTTAACGTATACAAAGAAACAACTCACAAACTGACATACAAACTTTCTGATTTATATTGTTAGTGTGAGTGATAACTGATAAAACATTAATGTATTATATGTATATCTATCTAATATCTTTAAACGAGCAATTCTCGTATATATATATATATATATATATATAGATATCCCTTTACGGTAAATGTTGATCTGACGCGACTTCACGCGAGCACTTTGTTGATCCAAAAATTCATGTTGATCCGGCGCCTTTTGTTGATCCAATATGCATCTTTGGTTACTAATGTGGCTCCGACCGGATCAACATCTACACTCACGGGACTGCTTACTAGCGTTCGCCGAAGTTGATCCGATATACAAATCCACCTTGCGATAGTTACGGAAAACGTTGATCCGATTTAAATAAGCCAATCAGAGCACAGCAAACGATAAGATTGGCTGAAAGCAGCCGCGACGTTGCCGTTTCGTATCTCTGTCCGTCACAAGCTACAGATTGAACGGATAACTTAACAATTCGACAACGCCACGACTTGTACCGAATTTATGGTGGTCAAATTGAATGCCAGCCCATATGAAAATAAATATGAACTAGAAATAACTACACATAAATGTAGTCGAGGAGCTTGGTACGATACCACCACCACCTCCGCTGCTTCCGCCTCCACCTCCATCATGCACAGACCCTGCTCTGCACCTCCACCACTGTCTTCACCAACGGAGACAGTGGTGGAGATGGTGGAGGTTGGAGGATGGTTGGTGATGGTGGAGGTGGAGGCAGCGGAGGTAGTGGTGGATGCACTGGAGTGCAGTGCAGTAGGGGGAACGCGTGAGAACAAGCGGGGCTTACGTTAACGGCAGGTGATTACAATGGGGGATAGTGTGGCTAGTAAGCCAGTATCGATACTGACCATAAATATGTTACTACTTCATTTTACCGAATATCCACTTGGCTACTTAATGGTAGGTACTAGAGACAAACTGAACAGAACTTTTATTTTGTGACTTTTCTAACTCAACATTTATATGCATTTTTAGCTGATAATATAATAGTTTATGCATACACACGCCGTGACAGCAGATTTGTCAAGTTGCACTATGTAGAAGTTGCATCCCAATACGTACTCTAATTCCTATTGACACGTTTCAATCCTTTTGCAATTGTTCTGTGAGATTCTATTGCAATTGTTGTGAACTGCTCGTTGGCTTAGTTGGGTAGCGTTTGCCTTCTAAGCAGGGGCTTAGAAGGCAAACGCCACCCAACTATCGGGTTCGATCCCCGGCGGGAACACAAGTTTTCTCCCCAAGGAAAATTTGTGTTTCTGGTTCTGGTTGTATTTGTGTGTGTGATGTGAATGTTACCGGCACCCAAGACACAAGTCATCGAACTTAGTGTGGGGCTGTGATTGTGAAAGCGTTTAAATCGTTTTATTCGATGCTGTCTTAATCCTAATCCGGTCTCCCGGTCTAAATCACATTATCACGTATCGATTACAGCTACGAAACTTCGTGCAAGTGTTGTATTATTTTGATTGAGCTGGAATCTTAAATATTAAAAACGCTAAACGCTTTCACACTCACAGCCCCACACTTAGTTCAAAGACTTGTATCGTGGGTGCCGGAAACATTCACATCACACACACATTACACCCAGAACCAGAAGCACAAATATCCCTTGGGAAGGAATTTGTGCTCCTGCCGGGAATCGAACCCAGGACCCACGGCGCAGAGGGCGGACATATGTCCACTGCGCCAACTGGGTCGTCATATTATTTTGATTGAGCTGTAATCAAAACTTCTGAAATTTTGTAAATAGGTATGTAGGTATGTTTGGTCTTTTTAGGTACTTACTAAAATAAAATAAAATAAATATCCTGGACATTTCACACTTATGTAGTCCCTGATCTCAAACTAGGCAAAGCCTACTGTACTAGGAATCGAGGCCTGAGAAATACATAGATAATTAGGTAGTTGTTTAAGACCAAGACACAAAGCAAATATTCGTGTTCGTCACACAAATGTGACGAACACGAATATTTGCTTTGTGTCATGGTAGAAATCGAACCCACGACCTCAGGATCCGCATTCAGAGCTACCATAGAGTGAGACTGACCACAGAGCCAAAAGGCCAATCAAATTGTTGGTTATCTATTTTTATTATTCTGATTCAGCTTCTGGCAGGCAGCACTGGTGAAATGATGGCGTTTTTGCTGGTCCTATTGTTATTTGAAACGCATAGTAAGTAGGTACTACGTACACATACCTAAACACAATCACAACTCTTTTTTCGTCCGAGGTTAAAAACTGTTAGCTAGGTACTAGGTATTTAAGTAAGTCCTTATTAGGTATTATAAAGTGAATATCTATTTATTACCATATGTATCGATTATGAATGAGGTAGCGCGTTTCCATTGAAGCAGTCTCTAATACGCCCCCTTCATGTGAGCCGATCACATCCGGCCGGATTAACTCATTAATACAATATCATACCACCCACATAATATCAAGTTTCTGAATAGTTAATTAATCAAATATGGATATGGTTAATAAAATACGCACCATCATCTTCTGATTTGTCCATGACAAATGAACAAAATAACACAAATTCACTCGTAACTAACGCATCTTTCTTACCTTATTACTCTAACGAAGTAGTCTACTAGGTTCTCTATCACACGCAGAATGCGACGTTGCCGCTTTTTGTTCGAGTACCTATTAGTCAAATTTGGCTCCGGATCCACTTAGTCTAAGTAAATGTCGCATATAAGTTAAATATACACCGGATCTAAGAAATCATATTCAGTATGATTTTTTCGACCGTTGATGGATCAACAAATGTTGGTCGAATCGCTGACGAGCATGTTGAAAACCTGTTAGTGCAGATCCACCGACGTCACACGCGCATGAAGGACGGATCAAAGTATATCAGTTTGCGCGACGCGGAGCTGAGTAAACAAGTAAAATAGGCGGATCAACAATTGTTCTAACTTCTCACTGGATCAGCATTTACCGTTAAAGGTTGATTATATATATATATATATATATGTGTGTGTGTAATCAGGATCTCGGAAACTGCTCCAACGATTTTCATGAAAGTTACAGATTAGGGGTTTTTCGGTCCAAAGAATCGATTTATCAACGTTCCAGGTCCGAGAAATGCTCGGTTCCCAAACTGCATTTGAAAAACCGGGTTTAAGAAACTATCAGCGCCATCTATTACGCCACGACCGATTTAAAAACTGTTTCTACTCGACACTAGATGAAGCTTTCTGAGGCTACTAATTCAAACACATTCTACCAAAAACAAAAAACCGAGAAGCTGGGTCATCCGGATATTAAGTATAATAAACGGACAAAATGTATCGATATAGCATTTATATTCCCTCGGCAACAAAAGGATTCTGCTGCAAACGCATTACGTCTTTCTAATGTCCCCTCGGTATCTGGGGGCCAGATTAGACCGTCTGGCTGTAACATTAGATTGCGACGTTCGCAGCATGCATGGGCATCTGCGTCCTTAAGAGTGAGGGGTCGCCGCCCCGCCCGATATGCCCAAACAACGGTATAATTGAAGACCAGTGGGGAATCTTCATACAAAATAAGCAAAATTATTAGCAGTAACTAGCATTCTTCTTTCCAAATTTCTTGCCTGGTTCTTCTCGAAATTGCTGTAATTTTGCGAATCTGGCAGTAGAGTCATTAACATTCTTGAGTGTCTCTTTGGGACCCATATGAATAACCGATTTTGATTTTGTATGTTATAGTTGTCCAAGTTTTTTTACGCAATTTATGTGGGATATAGTAATTTTCTGGGCAAACACAATGTCTAAGTCACAAATAACTAGCATGGACCAGTCTCTTCCTCAGGGAGAAAAGGGATCGGTAGCCAAGCAGTTTGAATCTAAAGAAAGCTTCGTACGTTTGATGTATTGTGTGTTTTAGTAACAAATACCTATATTTAAGTATCATGCGATAAATATAAATTAAGATATTATTCATAATATATATAGATGTTAAGTACAATGTTGTAAGATGGTTACTCAATAAAGAGGTTTTATATTTGTATTTGTATACGTTGCTGCTTGCATACCCACTTCTTTAACAAACAATAAATAATAGGTAAAGCTTTTCAGAACCCAGATAAAGTCCTATTCGATGCTGTCATATAGGTCAAACTGCTTCGCTAGATTTGCTAGTAAGATTATATATATATATATTGTATATATCGAGCATTGACGACCCAGTTGACGCGTTGGGCAAGTATCTGCCCTCTGCGCCGTAGGTCCTGGGTTCGATTCCCGGCAGGAGGACACTTTTCCTTCCCAAGGGACATTTGTGCTTCTGGTTCTGGGTGTGATTGTGTGTATGTGTATTGTGATATGTAAATGTTTCCGGCACACACGATACAAGTATCTGAACTTAGTGTGGGGCTGTGAGAGTGAAGCGTTTGTTTAAAAAAAATTAAGTATGGTTGTATGTTACTATATCATTACACAGCCGTATCCTGAAGTTAGTGATGTTAAAATAGCCCATATCTCTTTCTTTTAATGAAAACAATTTCTCCCTAAAAATCCGTTCACCCGTTATAGCGTAATTGAGTTTTAAACAAACTTTCGCCTTTATTACATTAGTAGGATATACCGATTCTGCCATTGCACGAACTTCATAACTGTACAGGTTAGTCGAAATGCTATTAAAGCAATAACTGCGCACTTAATCAATAAAACTGAATTACCACTGGGAAAGTTCAAATCTGTAATAAAACGGGCATTAATTAAGAAAGCCTACTATAAAACCACAGACTATATTAATGACAAGGATGCATGGAGGCAAACTGCACAGGCTCTTTCTAGCGACTACCATAATAACACCTAGGTTAAGAAACTTATGTATTAGAGATTAAGAATGTTTAAAAAAAAAAAAAATGATTGGAAAAAATATGCGCCGCCGAGTTTCTTGCCAGGTTCTTCTCGAGATGGCTGTAATTTTGCGAATCTGGCAATAGATTCATTAACTTTCATGAGTGCCTCTTTGGGGCCCATGTGAATAAACGATTTTGATTTTGATTTTGATTTTGAATCACCCAAAGTTTCCGGTAAACCACGACAAACACCAACGGTCAAAATAATGTCTTCCACTAATCTCGACCACTTTTGGGTCAGTTCGTTTGTATTCAGATTAAATACTGACTCTATTTAAGTACAGATGCCAAGTCCCCGATGTCCCAAGTTGTTTATCTAGCTATCGATCCCTTCGAAGTCATTGCGAATTCGACCAATTTGTAGGCTATAGCTTTTGTTAGATACAGCGTTTGTGTTTAAGCTTTGAGATTGGAGTGTCTTATTTTATGTGTGGCGTGTGGCAGTTGTAAGATACTGTTTTGTTAATTATAGTAAACACTTTTTGCAGTTTAAAGTATCGAGAACTTTTAAACACAATAGAATACCGCCTCGGATTTCTCTCCATATATGTATAGGCTGAAGGCGCATGATGGTTGGAACGAATCCTTTCGCCCGTACGGGAGGAATGTCACCCATATATGGATGCGTATCACAAGGTATTTTCCAGACCGTTGCTGATGGGAATATGCGAGTATTAACCATGTAATCGATACCAATAAGGCGTAGTACAACTAAGATTTCAAGCGCTTTAAAACAGTTTTGTTATATGATCAAAACACCGTCACTATTTATATGATGAGTGACCTTAGTAGGCTTACTATTTAAAACTTTGCATTGTGTATTTTTTTTTCTAACAGTGAACCTGTTATTGGCTTATTGTGCTACATCGAGAGAATATACATAAACTGTTATAGCTATTGGTCCCACTACGAAATAAATTTAATTAAAATGAAATTGAATTAAACTACCCATTGACCTAGGTTCGCCTTTTACGCAGGGGTATCAGGTTCGATTCCCGGCGGGAACACAAATTTACTCACCGAGGAAAAATTGTGTTTCTGGTTCTGGTTCTGGTTGTGATTGTGTATGTGTGTTGTGAATGTTTTAGGCACCCACGACACAAGTCATCGATCTTAGTGGATCTTAGTGGGACTGTGAGTGTTAAAGTGTTTAAGTCATTGAAGTTAGTGCGGGGCAGTGAGAGTGAAAGCGTTTAAATAACGAAATTAAGTTTTGGATTGGCGCCAAACGTATTAGCTTTTTTAGGATACCCTTGCATAGATCTACAGTTAATATAGGCTTGTGTTTAAGCACCGCCCAAAAAAGTACCTATTTTACTACCAAAAAAAATCTAAACGGTTACCAAAATAGATAAATGGTCACCAAATTATGTTGGCTAAATGGTCACCAAATTACGTTTCCTAAAATATTATTAAATAAATATTTTTTTTCGTATTATACATATTTTTGTATTAATTATAAAAAAAAATAACCTTACCCTACTGTTATCCGATTCGGTTCTATCAAAGGAAATTTATTTTAGGAAACGTTATTTGGTGACCATTTATCTATTTTGGTAACCGTTTAGAATTTTTTTGGTAGTAAAATAGGTACTTTTTGGGTGGTGTTTAAACACATCCATTTTGGTAACCGTTTAGAATTTTTGGTGGCCGTCTAAATTATACCCGTTAATGTATACATGTAGATATATTTAAAAGATTTCCATACTGGTAATAAAACAATGGAATCAAAATAAAATTCCTCGTAATAAAGCAGCGTGCGTCAACTTTATTAAAATGCTCATGCCATTGCGTCAGCCGTTCGTCGTGATGAAATGCATACCGGACTGGATATTTCAATTCATGTTTATTGATGTCAATCACAAGGATTAATTCAATGATCAGTTGTTTGTTCATTCATAAATTCATAACAACTACGATAAGTTAAATTGCGTTTGATTTATCGCTTACACTTGTAGGAATTACTACGAATCGCCTATGGAATATATACTTAGATTAACAGCCAATCTATTGTGAAGAATTTAAATAAATACCTCAAAACATTTCAACGCTGCGTGTTGTCATGAATAAATCAAATCAAAATATATTTATTTCGGACAACATGATCCATTTGTTAGTAACACAAAACTTAAAAGTTACTAAAAATTTTGCTTACGTTAAATAAATGTTTTTTCTTTCTTTCTTTCTAACTGCTATTATATTACACAACTCACCAGAGAGGCTTTGGTCACAAGCTGTGCCCAGCGGTTTCGCCTAAGATTCTTTTGTACAATTTAACCAAGGCACCTATATGCCTTTCGTCTAGATCTGTAAATTTAACATACCGACAGAAACATATTTATTAAATTTATGTGATAATAGTATTTATTTGTATTTAACTAGGTAAAAGTATGGTTTTTTTATTCGGAATAGGCAAAAATTTGACTACTATATGACCATTTCACCTGATGGTAAGTGACGATGCAATCGGCATGTTTGCCTAGAAGATACTTGTTCAGTCGTGACTTAATGACTCCCGGATTATAATTATCAGGAAGCACAGACTCGTGCAAGGAATTCCTTATCGATGTGTATAATAAATGTGGAAGCAAATCGCTTTAAGCGTATTTGTACTTTTTTGTACTGCTCTCTAGTGAATATGACAAAACAACATAAGATAAAGTATTAGGTACATTTGTAGGTATTATTAATTAGACCAATCTAATTAAAACAAATGACATCGGATTTTTTTTTTGAAGAATAAATATAACCAATATATTTTTGACGACCCATTCTAAGAAAAACGAAAGATAACTAAATACTGTAACTAAATTCGTTACGGAGTCGTGATCCAACTACTCTGTCCAATCAGTTGGACCACGGGCCTTCAGTAGGGACACGTGGTCCAACTGACTATGTGATTACTTATAAAAAGAATAATTCTTAATCAACTCGAATCAAACCAGCACTTAATTACTAAATAACTAAATAGATGTTAAATAACATATTAAAATTACCCTCAATATATATTTTCATGTAATATGATATAATATTGGTTGTAATTATTTGAGCTAGCTTCGAACAGGATACAAACATACATAAAGGAGTCAAGCATAAACACCGTATCAGTGGTAAAGTTGAGTTTAATTGATCTCATGTGTAAACCAAACAATAATTAATTATACTAAACGTTAATCTACACTTACTCGTACATACACATGTTCTAAAGTTTACTTTACATATACTTAGCGCGTACATTGATACCCTGTTCATTGTGAACATAAAACTTAAGTACATTGTGAATTGGCTATATGGAACTAGAGTAATGTGACCTACATAATACATTACTTGAGTACCATTACAGTCGATACTGAACGACGTCTTCAACGTTAAATATGTTATGTCTCTGTAGAGCTTTTTCTTGGATTTTATATTTAAAATCCCTTCACAATTTTATTTCATTAGTTTTCTACCTCTTTTAACGAGGTTGGAAACGAATGGAATGAAGCTCTACTTGAATATTTATTGTAAATATATAATACTATATATAAGTACTTAAACATAAACGCTTTCACACCCACAGCCCCACACTAAGTTTGATGACTTGTGTTGTGGGTGCCGGAAACATTCACATCACACACTCAATCACAACACAAATTTTCCTTGGGGAGAAAACTTGTGTTCCCGCCGGGAATCGAACCCGATACCCCTACTTAGAAGGCAAAAGCCACCCAACTAAGTCAACGGACAGTTCTACTCTAAACTAGACTACGCGCGAATTGCCTATATTTTCTAAGACTAAAGAAAAATATTGTATACACCTATAAAGCTAAAGACCCCACTACAATCCATCGACCTTATACTTAACTCAAATGCTCAAGCTCACCATCAATGGGTAGCGTACCCATCATCCTGTCAATATTGCCTTAATGCTGTTCTATTATGTAAGGTGTGACAATAAAGAGTTATCTATCTCTATCTATCTATTGTAATTTGTCCATCTGGCTTTAAATATATTTAGAGATAACGAGCCTATTTAGGCTGATTTTGAGAAACTCCACCTTTTCTCTATATTCAGCTCAATAGGTAACCGTTAAATAATGCCCTGTTACTGAGGTTTGGTTTAATTTTCATCGTGTTAGGCCCGAGAGTGTTTATTACTTTGATAATTCGACCGTAAAATGTTTACTGCCCCGCACCTACTTACAAGGCATGCGGAATTATGAACGACCCATCACTGATAACAGACATCAATGTTTATGAAACGTCTGATAAATTGATGGCCCAATTAAGACATTGAATTGAAATGATTTTATTGTCAACTAGCCGTGCCCCGCGGCTTCGCCCGCTATTATCAAGTTAAAAAGTAGCCTATGTGTTAATCCTAGGTATAATCTATGTACATTCCAAATTTTATCCAAATCCGTTTAGTCGTTAAAGCGTGAAGAGGGAACAAACATACTTACACACTTACAAACAAACTTTCGGATTTATAATATTAGTAGGATAACATTTGATTGTAAGTGCATAGCTTTGTATCTACCAGTATGTATTTGCTACATAATTAATAGTAGTAATCGTAAGTGCAAAGTAATGCACTTTTTTTTTATAAGGCCGCCTTAGAAATTCTGAACCACAAACTTTTTGTGTGGCGTAAAGTGGTGGGGGACACTGTGATGAATGATTGCGATTGACGCCCCACACTAAGTTCGATGACTTGTGCTGTGGGTGCCGAGAACATTGGGTGTGTCATGTGACTCACACAATCACACCTAGAACCAGAAACACAGATTTCCGTTGGGGAGAAAACTTGTGTTCCCGCCGGGAATAGAAACCGATACCCCTGCTTAAAAGGCGGTAGCGAATCAAATAATCTCCAAATTACCATTTCAATTATACACCGTCATTGTTAAGTAGTGCACAGTCCTATAGATGGTGGTTTGGAATCGACAATTGAGCAAAATAATAATTAAAAAAAATTTAAAGATTCTTTTTTTCAACTCTTTATTAAGTTTTCCTTGCTGGTAAGTAAATTGTGGCGCAGACGGTTTAGTGGTAACTGTCAAGTAAACTATGGAAAATCTTAGACAGCTGCTAAAATAATACCTTATGACTGAAACGAGTTCTAAATGCTACGGAATCATTCAACTAACATGTGACGAGAGGTCACTAGGGTTTCCGTTTAGACTATTTATTGTGTATTTTATTCATACGTATACCATACCAAATTTAATCAAATTCGGTAAAAAGATAAAAAACTTCAAACATAATTATTTCTACACAACCAGACTAAATTTCGGATGCTTCATAACTACGAACAAATTATAAAATTTGTCCATTATTTCATAAATAAGAATTAAATTGTATTATTCTTTTGTTTCTGCTAAAATAATACTCATTTTACTTAATAATATTCTTAACTTAACTTAATAATGAGTGGGAGACAATTTTAGTATCCCTTATTGGTCTACGGAGACACATTAGGCACTTAATGAAATAAGTATCTAAGAATAAGTAGGTTTTATTATCCTAAGAAAATGGCTGTACTTACTTGGTCGCCAAAATCTCTCTGAAATATAATAACTGGAAAGCTCTTCTAATATTCATGCACCAGAGTTTTATTATTCAGCCTACATGCTTCGTGTCTCTCTGTTTTACCCACGGAATAGAACAACTTATAATGCTCTGTGGTTCTACCCAAGTTCTTTAACCTCTTTGCTTATTATATTATCTTTTGTATATAGGTATATAATTCAAATTCGATATGTATTTCTAAGTCTATTTCGTTGATGACTTGGACATCATTATCTCACGACCACATTAAACCCATCTCACGCCGATTATTAAGCATATTTTCTAAGTTTTTCATATATCGTTTGACTTTAAGGGCCAGCAATATGTGCCGACATCTTTTTTAACCACAGTCAATTATCCCCCTTATGTTTTAGCAAATAAAGATCCATATTGCATAGCTTATATTATGGCAGTCACACATAGTCACGAATGACTTTTTTGATATTTATGGTATTATTTAAATTTCGGTTAAAAAACGCTTGAAAAAATTAGAATGTCCTAGTAAACAATTATATATAAAATAACTTTTTACTCCAATCTGCGACAGTAACCAAGAGTTACCGTTTTCCATGGACCATTGTTACTGTTATTTCATGTGTGGATTTGTGATTATTTATGGCAGCGCTTGTATGGTACCTATATAAAGAATCCCGGTAACATCATGTTGGCAGAAACAAAATATTAAAGTATGACAGTAATCAAATTGTGATCATAGCCGCATGATTTAATTACTCTCACTGCCACGAGTATTCCAACCCCAGAGGGTTGGCAGCCATTTCAATTAGCAAAACGGTCACGATTCCTGTAACGTCACCAGAGTAATTTCAATAAGTGCGCCTGACAATGACAAAATTGGAAATGTAGTATTTTGTTCGTAAACTGACCTTTTAATATGATAATGGAAAGTTTGACCTAAAACGTGTCAAGATCGACAATGCAAGCGCTGCAATGTTGTATTCTGTGGTTCGATGTTTGTTATCATACTAGCGGTCCCGTTAATTAAATTAATTAATTTAAAAAACATTATTTATCGGATCGAATTGTAAATTACAACATTCTTGAATACTTCATCAAAATCGGTCCAGCCGTTTAGGAAGACTTCAGTCACATACACACGTACAGAAGTTTTATATATATAAAGATGTAGATATAATAATATAAATGACTATTTACGCACTTTAATTCGGTTTCATTTATGCAACTACCAAACTAAGTAAACAAATCTGGGACGTCGAATTCAACCACAGAATACTTTTCGTGTTAATTTAAAACTTTGCAAGAGTATATAATTCGGCGGGCATTATAATAATTTGTTACCATTAAGCAGATATGATGACGGAGCCAAAAGGTCGGCAGCGAACCTCAAGTTTCGGCTCATATGGATTGAACTTTTGACGTAGACGACTTTAACTGACTTTGACGCCATTCTCTTATTCTTAATTTGAGCCCTCGGGTCTATTACCCTAAATTAATTAGGTATACAAAAAAGCTGCATATATTTGAGTCTTTTATAGATCTTTGTATATTATTAATTATTGCTATTTTCAAAGACCGTGTAAATAAAAAAAAGTAATATTAAGATTTGTATGTTGTTGTATGAATTTCAACGAGTTTTAAATATTTTAATTAAAAACAAGATTTAACTTCGTGTGTATGGTGTGAACTTAATAAACTATACTCTTTCTTCTGGAACGAGCTATTATACCTACCTACTATATGTCTATAGAATTGAGAAAATATAAATAAAACATTATTATTCCAGTTATTACAAGGTTATAAACAACTTACTTATATGTAAGGTGTCTCAACGGGAGAGCTTATCACTAAAAACGTCTCTACCATATGTGCTCATCTCTCAAAGTAATAGTGTTGGTCACCAACTCACCAGTAGAAAAAAAAGCAAAAACTGAGGTATAGATACGCTGTCAACTCAACATTTTCTGTACAAAAATAATTATCTACCTAATGCTTCAAAACATTACCTACATCTTAAATGCGCAGAACAAATCGCAGCCAAACCAATATAAACCATTAAGTACCTTCGTGGCCAAGCAAGCAAGCCACTTAACTCCATGGTCTGGGAAAATAAGACCGCTCCTGTAAAATAAACTTTATCCAAAATGTAAAACGCATGCAGTGCAATAAATAGGTTACATTTTGCACGGGTCTTCGTTAATTCTGCGGTAGAAACGCTACTTTAGTATTAGGTAATTCCCGCTATTCCTGCAAAGCTTTGCCAGAACCGCCAAAACTAGAGGACTCGGCAATCTTAAAAATTCATTCGCTTTTAGGGCTGCCAACTGACGTTCTATGTTTATTTCTTTGTTTTGTACCGACTTCACAAAAAAGGAGGAGGTATTCAAGTCGACAGTTTTTTTATGTTTGTTCCCTCATAACTTCTTTCCACGTGAACCGATTTAGATTTTTTTTATGTTAGAAAGATGTTGCTTTCCAATTGGTCCCATTTAAATTTGATCAAGATGTGATCAGAAGTTCTTGAAATTTCGTCAATAATGCGTGTTTAGTACATCTAATCTGATCAAAGTTCCGAAGATAAAGCGGTGAAGTCGATTTTTTTAAGCTTTGCTTTCGTTTAATTATTTATTTTTACAAGAGTAGCTCGAAACAGAGATTTTTTATCTCTGTTTCGACCTACTCTTGTTCATGTTGATTAATTACTTACTGTATTTAACACTCGGTCTTGGAGCTGTTATCGAATCGTTAATGGCTTTCTCGTTTCATTTTAAAGCTTTAAAAAAACGAATGACACCATATTGGTGCGTGAAGCTGTTTAGTTTAAAAGCTTCTAGCTTCTCGATAAATTCATCAAGGACTTGAGAGTTTCCTTTCAAAACATTGTTATGGTTGGTATATGTTGTGTTGTGTGGCGGCCCTGTATGCGCTTTTAATTCCGGGAATAGCTCGGATGCCCTATAAGTGATAAAACACAGCATTTGCTGCGTCTACCATTTGCCGGGTTGCTTTTATTTCGCTGTTGCGATGCAATTTTAAGTCCATTTATCTTTTCCAAGCTGTTTTCCCGCTCACTCGGTGCTTCACAGTGCTCGCAATTTATGGCTAAGTGACGTTTAAGTCTTCGCGTCATTTGTTTGAAGAATATACAAAAGGATACATACATAGTACGATATAAGTAATATTTTTTAAGTAATGACGTAGATAGATATATAAGACTAGAACGTTATGCCCACGTCTGTAATTTCTCTTTCGCGTCTACTGAACAACGAAACGAATGAAATAACTGAAGGAATATGAAATTATAGAGAAAATCTTGAGAAGTAATGTTGCAGCTTATCCACTATCTTCACTGACTAAAGATTCAAGAGAAGAGGATTAAATGAAAGTGTCTATACTATACAAAATATTAGAATATAGAACAAACTGGAAAATATGTGTAATTATAGTATTACTATAATTATGTAGATAATGTAGAGGTCAGTAGGTTCATATCTAGTAACGAAAAATAAAATAAATAAATGAAAGAATTGTATTTTTTTTATTATGAAAATCATCCACTCTTTCAATTTTCTTTTAAAGAATTTCCACAAAAATTCAATTACTAAAAGTATTTTTCGAGAATCTGGGTGTAAATAATTTACTAAAAAGGTCGTGACGGTTTTATTGGCCTAGGACTCATTCGCCAAGTGTTTGGAGTATAACGTGCGATAAGAAACTTTGTTTCAAAAAATATAAACATCAATTTAGACTAGACCTAGATTTTAATCCAAAACTCATTGCATAATCTATATCCTACTAAATAATTGTATGTAAATAAGAGTTGTTCTCAAAGTTCCCATCTCTAACGGCTGTAAACTGATGAAATGGCTTTATTTTGATGTTCTGATAGTGTATCCGACACTATCAGAACATCAAAATAAAACCATACTGAGGGATGGTTATGATTCTAGTGTATGTACTAGTAGTTAGGTTTTAGTTTTTAGATTTTCATCTTGTTCTATTCCCAAGTTCGACATTGTAGTTCAGTTATCATGGGTACAAGGAATACAGTAACTGTCTTCTAAAACGTATGAATTAAATATTCACATACACAATAACATTCTCGTTTAGGCAACACTAATGATTTATTTAAATACTAGCTGACCCGGCGAACTTCGTACCGCCAATAAAAGTTGTCTAAACTTTGACAACAAACATATAAGTCACAATTGTCTGTGGTCAAATATTTATAGTGCTTTCAGAAATACATTTTGTGTCCGATCTTTGACAGGTACGAACAGTTTGTATGGGAAAATAAAGTATATATTTTTACTACTTTCCTTGCCATATCTTTATATTTTTTGACCTTTTAAACCTTCCTTGGATTTCTAAAAATATTTCAAAACC
Organism: Lomographa bimaculata; assembly: GCA_948107665.1. Lineage (NCBI taxonomy): Eukaryota > Metazoa > Arthropoda > Insecta > Lepidoptera > Geometridae > Lomographa > Lomographa bimaculata. Next base: position 12,349,855 of record OX403589.1, read on the forward strand.
AAAATTAGGCAAATCGGTTCAGCCGTTCTCGAGTTTTGTGAGACTAACAAACGTCAATTGATTTTTATATATAAAATGAATAAATAACGAGTGGTGCGCAGTAATAGCGTGTAATAAGGCACTAGTTGGCCGAAGGAATTCCTCTTTGCGTGTTCCATTTCACACTTGGCGTAATGCATGCAGTTTGTGGTCTAGAATAAGGATCAGTTTTCATAATGGTCTAGAATAAGGATCAGTTTTCATAATAAAAACATAGATGCACTATTTATTAACTACAACCACAATGTACAGATTCATTTATTATGTAGATTGCAACTGTACATTTCATAATAGCTACTTTTAGCATGCACAATTTAGTAGTAGCGATAAAAGAAGATCCAAATATTTAGTGCAGTTGTAGCCGAATACTTACTTACCCTTGAGTATTCTGTACTATAGCGTCTTTACGCTTAAGTGTTCTTAAACAGTCTAATTATATACTCTAAATTACTAGAAATTTCTTTATATTATAGTTCTAGTTTTCAAGCACTTTTTAAAATACAAACAAACATTATTAAACTAGAAACGAACGTACGTACATTCAATTGTGTAATAGATAGATTTCTACTGTTCTGCTTTATATAGCATAGGTATACCTGGTGTCTGCAAAACACGAATTAATAAGGATTCATTCAAGATTGATGCAAATTCCATTGAGGATGCTTTGGAATGCAAATTATAAACTACCCATTAATATTTAAGGCATTCAGGTAATTCACAGCTGCTTTATACACTTGTACGGCAAAAGACTTTTACGAAATAAACCTTTTTATCCCTGCGCATCTCACGTGTATGAAACATGTACCTGCAACTCAATAAAAAGTAGAAATGATTGCCATGAAATCTAATAAACGTCCAGTTCAGCTTAAGTAGCCTTTACTCGGTAATTATCGTCATCATAAAAAGGACGAATATTCGAGTTTTAATGTTTGTAAACTCTGGTTGCGTTGGCAATTAAATTCTCTTTGATATAGCTCCGGAGCACCAGTTTGCGGGATCGTCGCTAGCGGCCGCTAAAGCCGGCTATTCACGAGATTTATAACCAAGTCAAAGTTAACGACTCCCCCGCCATTTGAGACACGCACTGTTGCTAAACTTGTTTTAGACGAAAAATTAAGTTTGAATGTTACTCTGAACAGCTGAGTTTGAGTGCTATCACAAGTGACACACTTTGTCCGGAAAGCTTTCACTAAACTAATACATTTTCAAATACAAATTCTTTGTTTGCTTGAATATGGGTAGGTGCAAATGGGTAGTTTTTTTTGGGCTGGGAAATTTTTCGAATTATGTATTGCGTCCACCTATCTGTTACTTGTTTTATTCAAGACTAGCCGTGCTCCGCGGCTTCGCCCGCATTTATCAAGTTAAAAGCTACATGTTAATCCTAGGTGTAAGCAAATTCCAAATTTCACTCAAATCCGTTAAGCCGTTACTGCGTGAAGAGAAAACAAACATATTTCACGCTTACACATATACACACAAACTTACGGATTTATAATATTATTGTGATAGTGTGTTAGGCAATATTTTGAGCACCATCTAACCTGATGGTAAGCGACGATGTACGAGTAACATGTTCATTAGGAATTAATTCTTGTGTCTATCAGACTTATTAAATGATAAGCTCTGACATTTTCACGCTCTCTGCGAACGCGCGTTTGTAAGTGCTCAGATTGGTTGTTTTCTGTTAAACTACTGTTGCAAAAGTACTATTCTTGTATTCGAAGCATTGGATGTAATATATGGATACATGGATTTAGGATATCATAGGTGTCCACGAAACATAGGCGACAAAACGAAATATACCAAAATATAACGACAATCCCGCCTCGCTAAAAACTTTGTAAGGTGAAAATGGTGCAACCGTTTTTAGTAGAAGTTGCGTACTCTGATAAATTGGTGCAAGTAAAAGTAAGCTGTGAAACAATGCACATTAGACATAAATTAAATAGTTTTAGTTTGTATATAGTCACGTACTTCGTGAAGTTTTTTGGACCCGAGGTTCTTTTGTTTGTTGGTATATAAGCGAAACAAATGGAAGGAATGGAGGCCACGGACTGGCAAGCGCAGTGTCGGAAGACTACAAGGTGCAGGCCGCTAACAACCGTTCTTTTTGGAGATCTTTGGGGGATGCCTATATCCAGCAGTGGACATCCTGTGGCTGAGATGATGGTGATGATGAAGCTTTCGCTTTTCATTTTAAATAAAATGATAAACATAAGCATATACTTATAGCATCCTTCAATTGAATACACGTCAATTTGCCACGTGGCAGTAAATTAGGAAGCTAATGTTGTATTAATTTCATCGCTGCAAAATATGAAGCTTTATAAAAGCGATTTTACAAACCACACGACAAAATTATGTATAATTTATTATTTTTGTGAAACGCAACATGAAAATATCGGAATGACTGATTAACTTTAATATCGCGTGTGTAGTAAACAGCAAAAGTTCGGCGGTCGGAGCGAAACTTGTTATTTTGTGCTTGAAACCACGTTAAGAGTCAGGAACTTGGTCTTTCGCTGCGTGCTCCGCATCGTAATCACCACACAAAATGGTATATATATCATATCTATAACAATTTGTAGACATAAAATCAAAAGGTTGCTATTAAGTATGTGGCTGTTATATTCATGATAAGATTTTATAGATCTGTATATATAAATAAAAATCAATTGCCGTGCGTAAGTCTCGCTAAAACGCAAAAACTGTTTTTTATGTGTTCGTATTTATCAGTAAAACTTAAATCAAAGAATAACATTCCCAGCCCAAAATGAGTGGAGAAAAGCAACCGTTTAATTGTGGGTAACACCGCGGCGCGCAGCTAGTTCTAAGTAAAACCTTCTTAGCCTATATATAATCAAATACAATATAATATTCATAAAGTTTACAAATCTTTTAACATAGCCCAAGCTTCTAAACATTTGCCTATGCATGTCCCGTACCGACATGTTCTATAATCCTGTTGAATACTTCACTTATGAAACCACTATTAAACAAGAAGCACACCACCGTGCGTGCCGTAACATTAAACAAGAAACGCTGCAATCGGCTCAATTGACGCTATTCTTCCATTGTGAACGATACCTTATGTATAACGCAGTAAAACTGGCTTCCCATAATCTTTAACAAACGTATAATTATTCAGTTTAGTGTGTGAGAGTGTATAGTCTAGTGATTTTCAGTAACTGACATGATCAATCCCAATAAGTTTAATCTGTGACAACCTAAATTTTATTTAGATATACCTAATTAACGTAGTATATATTATAACATAATATATACTACATTACAGAGAAGGAGTGGAACTCATTACCAGCGTCTTTGTTCCACGAACCGTATAATCTGGGAATCTTCAAGTCAAGAGTGAAAAGGTATCTTCTAGGCAAGTGTGCTACATCTTCGGCCGCATCATCGCTTTCTATCAGGTGAGATAGTGGTCAAATGCTTGCTTATCGAACTCCTACATTGAGTGTAGATAACATTTCTAACGTATTGCTGTGGCATAATATCGACAATTTTTTTTTTTAATCCCCGTAGATCTTTCTGGAAAACTGCTTTTAACCTAACATAGCTAAAGAACTCTTGTTTACATTGACGTTACTAAAAAAACTTAATCCTGCTGACATAATATTTTGAAGTGAAACATATTATGAAAGGACTTTGAAATTCAGATCTGCAACCTTTTAATGCCGAAGAGTGGTGGAGGTAAGCACTGTGATGAATAAATAAAACGTTTCCCTGTAATATAAAAGTTTCACTTATATCGTGTGTCTTTACGACATTCCCTGTTATCCTCGATAAATCACTAAAAGTCACATCGTAACAAAGCGTTAACCTGCTGACTTAAATATATAAAACATATAAGGTCAGTGACTAAATCAATACTATCAAAAAAGTACCTACTATAATAATTTTGCTTCTATGTTAGAGTTGTTAGACCCAGATTAGGTAGGTTGGCACTTTTAGCGCCGAGTGTGTCGTTTGTATGATAATGTCATCCAATGCTGATGTGCTCGGGAACGAGTAGATTAGTTATTTAGTACTCTAGTTTCATCCTATTTTATCCATTTAGTTTAAAAAGCTTTAATAAACAAGCTTATCTCAGGTTTATTAAATAAAGGTTTGATGCTAGTTATCAGAGGTTAAAATATACTTTAACCTTTGATGGCTAAAGCTTTTACCGGTGACTACGGCAAGGCCAAAAAAACGGTGTTATATTGATAAAATATGTGTGTATATATAATATGTGTGTGGTTGTAACAGAGCCTATTTTTGCAATCATTAAAAATGTTTGATTGTTGCTGACTAGGTTAAAAAAAAGTCTGCTCGAAATCGTATCATCACAGGCTCCCCAGCGCGCGCTCTACTTATAGCTGGTACATAGTGATATTCTCTATCGACTCGGCGAACGCTCAAAGCCGCCTAGCGCACTACTACTAATCTTGCCTATGTAGTTACCGCGATAACTTACCGGCGTAATAACGGGCGTGGTCGCCGTACTTAGTGCCCTAGCCCACGTCCGCAAGCGTTCCGCTCGAACCAAATGCGCCCGGTGTGTAGCAGCTATAACCAGTAACTTACCGGCAGTAACTACACAGCGCGGGCTGTATTGAGCGGTTGCCGAGTCGACAGATAATATTTTTACCGACTTCCCAAAAAAGGAGGAGGTACTCATAACTTCTCTCCACGTGAGCCGATTTCGAAATTTTTTTTTTTAGTTTGAAAGATGTTGCTTTCTAATTAGTTCCATTTATATTTGATCAAGATCTGATCAGTAGTTCTTGAAATATCGTCAATAATGCCTATTTTGTGAGCCATAATGTGGGTACTTCCCAACGGATCATAGTATCGGATTTTCACATTAACCGATCATAAAAGTTGTTCCCATCTGATCATAAGATCAGTTGCAACTAAAATAAATTATATATTATTCTTCCCAACTGCGTACTACTTTGACGATGTTCTCGTTTACCCGACTTCAAAGTTACCTCATAACTTCTTTCGTTGTGAGCCGATTTTGATGATTCTTTTTTTATTTAAAAGCTGGTGCTTTTCATGTGGTCCCATTGAAATTTGATCAAGATCGGATTTCTAGTTTTTGAGTTATAGTCAATAATAAGTGTTTAATATATTAAATCTGATCAAGGTTCATGATAAAGCGGTGAAGTCGGTTTTTTTAAGCTTTGCTTGAGTTTAATTATATTACTAATTCTCCTATAAGAACTAAGAACGCGACTTCATTAGTTGATGTCCCCTTCTTTTTTCGCAATCCATAAATATGTAAGTATTTTGTGCTGACAAGCATTACGCAAGCTACACACAAGCCAACATATTATATTTAGTATAAATCAATAGGAACTTTGTTCCTCAGTACTAAATAGTATAGCACCGTAGGCCGCCGATTCCGGCATTGGATAGATAACGATTACATCACGTCGGAACCATTAATTTTCAACGTTTGCTCTGGCCCAGACCCTAATTTGGCGCTCCCAACTATCTATTGTCTACAAAGGCAAAAACAGGCCCGAAGCCCCGAACCTTGTGGTTAAAACTGTTAAAACTAACTGAAAACTATGCTGTTTGTAAACTGCAAAATATACGGCTGTGTCCTAGTTCTAGTCTACTGACTTTCACCTTTTGACCGTTCAACCTTTGAAGGACGATAATGAAGTCGCATTTTATCTTGTATCAATTTCTTATTCGTGTCTTGGAAAAAGAAATAAGAATAAAAGAAACAGAAAGAAACTCTACATCCAATTAATATTCCAGGTTTGTTACACTTACGTATGCTGTATAATATTAGTTTCTTTTCTTTAATATTCCTTGTTATCTTTTTATTTTAGTAATATTTGTTTAGCTTTATTTCTGATTACAGTAACGCTTTACCAATTTCAAGCTGTGGTAGGCAATGATGTCAGACTTAAAATGGAGACTGGCTCTCAGTAGCTGACGGAACACCATAGTGGCATTTTCATTTTTAAGGTGGTAAAAGACTGTACTAATTGTAAGGTATAGCATCATATTTATATACTGTACTTCCAAAAATATAAATGGAGCTACGTAGTCAAGAACGCGCCAAGTACGGTTCATGGCTTTGCCTGTTCTTGTGGCACCCGCGCGATGAGAATAGATGGACCTATTACGTTGGGCCGCAAAAAGTAATCTGCGGTAAAAGTTAGGTTTTTATCCATCTCCAATCTGGTTTTTATCTATGGTCTGTGTTCTTATTTTCTGCTGTTTATTAGCTTCTGAGTATTTGTTACTATGACTTTATTTGAGTTTGACCATCTTTTAGATCACGTCCATGTCTTCTGCCATGCGTCAGATCCATAGTGTAAGAACCTGCACTTGAGACTCTTTATTTAAAATTAATTACTCGCTTATTACAGATAAGGGAAAAACTCGGCGCTTGTTGATTTCTTGTATTATGCCAGAGCCCCTAGTCGTTACATGACCTCTGTGGTTTGCTTATAAAATAAAATAAACATATTTTTGAACATCTGAGGGTGTATCATAGTAAACTAGTAACTATATGAAAGACTGAGCACTGTATAGTTCTTGGTTTGCTGTAAGAGTCAACTCTTTGTAACTTAGAATGTAGGTCACGTAAAAGGCAAAAAGGTAGTGAACTCACTTGATGGATCTTTAAAAAAACTGGCAAAGTGCTCACGGAAATCCAATACGTGATAAATGGCGATGCATTCAATGACAAATCGACAATCGAAGGAAAAAGGCGAATTAAAATCCATCATGCAAATTGATCTGGGCAACCACGATAACTATGAAAAGTGGCCGGCTAAACAGAACAATTTTGAATTGTTTACCAGAATAGGATAACTACCATGGTGTATTAAGTGAATGTGGTGCCGTGCCGTCTAGCCGTCCACAGCGCCCATCGCGCCGCGTCTCGATGAGGGTAGTTAAATTGAGGAGAGAGTAGTTTTACTGACTGACGCCTTTCAGGTTATTGGAAAAATTACTATATTTTCCATAATTTCTGGAGATTATACACTTATAGAAGAGTAGCTATCCTCCGAGACTTCACGTGCGTTAATCTAAACGAAAAGTAATTTAGTATATCGTAAGTAATTAAACAAACAAGGTGTTCAAATGTCTCTATAATATAAAATGTTCAATAAATATTGTTGCAGCTGATGCTTAGTATCAACTGGACACGCGGATTTGGACACAAGTGTGGCCAGTGTAGTTTGTCAGTCCAGGACTGAGTCGTGAACGTTCGCGAATCTTGAATGCCGCAGACTTTTCTAGAGCTTTGCTCCCCAATCAAGCTATTTTGTTGCTAATGGTTTTATTTGCCTCTTTATGTTTGTCGCGCAAGGGTGGTGTTTTCGACACTTACTTTCTTAGAGCCATTTGAGCTGAGGCATAATTACGGTCCTCGAATTATGCCTCTAATGTTCGAACCCTATTATAGATAATCATTGCCTATTTCTTTAGCTAATTTAGCACTGTAATAGCTGAGATGGTTGGGAAGAAATTGTTATTGGAGGCTTTATGTTATTTCTCTTTTTGTTTCAATGTTTCGAGTTTTCTTTATCATACCAATGACGCCATTGTAACTGTTCTTGTATTATTTCTTCTGTCGTTGTGTCGTGGGTATGGTCGTTTAATTTTATTGCTTTGTTCGTTTTATTGGCAATATTATGTAAGAGCCTACTACATTATTTGTTTTTACGTGTTGACCGTTGACCTTCTTGTTTTATACGGTATTTATATATTTTATAAATATTTTTATATTAAGAATAGTATTACTATTACTTTACTATTGAGCAAGATTTTGCTTATTATCTTAGGTAGTTCAGAATTTTGTCAATCCATTAGATTGGTACGTGTTACTGCATTATGCTTGTAAGTTCTAAAATTATTAGTGGTTACAAACAGAAAGAGGGAAAGAGGGACAAAAAGATAATTTTATCTTTAAGATTTATTCATTAGTGTGATGTAATGTGAATTTATAAAATCAATGCACAACGCTGTTAAAAAAAATTAAGCATATGTTTCCAAACTCTACCGTAGGGAAGACTGTGCACCGTGGGAGACCACGGCCAAAAATCTCTACTATTATCATATGATACGATCCAATTAGTTGGATCACCTAATTCTGTGACCGTAGTCGCAGTTTCTAGAACTCTATCATGACTGAGATATCTCTAAAAAATATTTAACGTCACAAAAGTTGCAACATTTTTTTTTTATGCTCGATAAGCAAGTGTTCGATCACTATCTCACTTTCTAATATACTTAATTTATATAGATTCATACTATCGAAACAATAAAATATGTATAGATAGGTACTAATACCTGAAATGAAAAACGTATGTAGATAACTAAAGAAAACATAAAAAACAGATGAGATAGTGGTCAAACGCTAGACCACTATCTGTTGGTAAGTGGTGATGAAATTATTGCCCACAGGCAATAATTCGGGCTCAACTTACACAGGGTAATTTAAAAAATACCAGAAAGCCCTCAGACTCTGATTATTAAAATAACCCTTAGCTCATTTAGTTCTCAGACTTTCTTCTAATTGCTATGTTACCCGTAATTATTAAGATGATATTTTCTATACATTCTACAATTAATAGCTGTGTAAATTACACTGTACCTTAAACACAGCATCAGCGTGCTGCGCCTCGTAAGATACATGCTAACGCCAGTTGACACTAGGTACCAAACACTTAACAGAGAAGAAAAATAATAATTAAACTTTATTTTAAAATCATAAAACAGAATTCGCAATAACCGTATCACGAAAGACGTTGGTCCTAATGGTTTTTTGATATTTTACAAATTGCCCTGTATACTACCTGACCCGACAGAGTTTCTCCGGTTTTAGCACATTCATCAAACGCGCAAATTGTCAAACACGCTAAGTAAAAATCGTGAATTTTTCTGAATTTTTTAAATTTTCTGTACAATTTATTAAATTTACTATCTGTAAGAACCTGCTTCAAAGTATTTTAAAACTTAAAAAAGATGAATAAAATCGGTAAAGTTGTTCTCAAGTTATAGCGTGACCAAGGTAAATAGGGATTCATTTATATACGAATATATATAGACACTTATCCTGAGAATTATGTAATAGTAGAATAAATAACCATGCTAATAACAAGCTACACTGAAAAATCGCGTTCCATTATATTATAACACAATATACATTTAAAAATGAAACCTCAAGTTTTTGCTTTGTTTACACTCCATATAAAAACCTGTATTTGCAGAGAATTACGAAAGCCTGGAATATCTCTGGAGAACATTTTACAGTCTCGAGCGTCAAGTTTGTACTAGCGCTTGCACTGTAGGAAAACTTCTGACACTATTTTCTGCAGACTTTAGTTTTGATTAGGTCGAGAAACATCTACTCTGGGAGTTTCTACGTACAAATCCAGTAAGATTAAGATAAATAGCTAGAAGAAGTTTGAATACGGTTATGCTGTGTAATTTCGACTTGTTAACTTAACCAATTTTATCTGATAGAGAAATGTTTGCAAGACAATGCGGACGTTTTGATGGTAACTCAGCCATGTTAAATATGTCACTGCTGCATTGTCGCCTAACAGGATTTGGTCGGATTATTCTCTTGTCACATACTCATACCCACGAAACGGACATTTGTCGTATTCACTGCTCTCTAGGATTTAGGCAAATGGTACATACTCTCCAGTGTGCCACTGAGTGTTAATCCCACATAGCGTACATCGTTGTTTGCTAACAATAAAGCAACATTGTGTGAAATGAACTGTAGCCGAGTTCATTCCAGCGAGTGCTTAATCAACCAAAACTGATGTATAATCCACGTGACTTGACCCTCTTTAAATTGTGGCGGGTGGATGATCTAAAGATGACAACCGTACCTTAGCTACTTAAGTAGTTTAATGTAACTTTAATAAAACACTAATGCACAATGATAGTGCGCCAATGAGATATCCGGGACACGTAAGAACTGACATAATACCTACAGTAACGATATCATAGTCGCCGTAGTAGACTGCATACTTTTGCATACTTGCGAACTCCAATACCATGGATGATATTAATATAGATTGTTTCGAATATAATAGATTGTTTCGGATAGGTATGACAAAGAAAAGACCCATTAATTATCATTACAAACATAAAGTATCATTTCAGACCTTCGAAGAAAATAATCAAGATCCTAATAAATAAGAACAATGCCGACGATTTATTCGTGATTGAAGCGAGGCGTCACCGCGGGACACAACTAGTATACTTTTGTCTGTTAGTTCTAAAATAGTTTGACCTGACTAGACCCACTAGAAATGCATCATCCTGATAACTGATCTCTGGATCTAATAAACCCATCAAATAGTGGGGTGGGTAGATTTGAGGAGTCTATTGCCTAAATCAGTATTAATCCAGTAAAGCAGATCACAAATCGCCAATAACGAGCCAACACAGCATGTAACCGTGATTAAGTGACTAGGTCCAGCGGGCGCTCAATCACCCGAAACCGATGCTTCACACACACACGAGAAAAGCTGCCGCAGGATTTACTAATCTTTGTTGTTAGCTTAAGTCCCACCTTTGCTGCGGGAAGCTCCACGTTAATTTTGTTTACTGCTTTCCTATTAGATAAAGAGTCTAAGCTTCTCTGTGTGCGAACTTTAAGCTTTTAATCTGCTGTTGGTGAAGCCATTTAAGCTACAGAGCTAGAATTTCAGTCTTTTGTTACTGTTGACATTTGTATCTCAGCGCATATGACGACTTGAAAGTAATATGAATGAGTCTTATCTCCGCTTCAGAATCAGGAGGAAGTTAAATATTGTTTATGAACGAACTGAGAGAGTATAATTATAAACAGGTAACGGCCTACAGTGCCTCTCGTTCAAGTCTCTCTTGATATAATACGACTGTATTGATTATCTTTCTAATCTTTATTTTGGTTATAATGTGCATCTGTCGCCGTATTTAAAAGAAAACGCTTCATTAACTGAATATAACAATCTAAACGAGTTTAGTACGTCTTAATCAAGATTCCTAAAAGCATTAAGGTCTAACGCCATTAACACGGGAGAGATCGTAACATAAGGCGCCTTCATTACGAGCATCCCATAATGGGAGCCAGAGTCGAGAGCTCTTCAGGTAGAGTCCTTTTTAACTCGATATTAATAATGGGCACCCTTTAATTTCCAGTTGAGGGCCATTACAATTTATTTTTGTTGCTTCTGGTGCCGGTGTAATGATGGTGCACGTTTTTGAACATATGGGGCTTTCGAAAACAAAAAACAAGATTTGTTGTTGGTCTCTTTTGCTAATTTAGATCTTGAACAAAACTCTCTGAAGTTTTCACTGTTCTCGTACAGTTAAGTTTTAGTAATGGGAAAGATTAATGGTAAAATTGGGCCATCACTCTATATTGAGCTGAGTTTCTTAAAAAACCTTGAAACAAAATCTACTTATTGAGAGAGACGAATTTACTCTACTTAAAAAAATTAATTGAGTGTTACGACGATTTTCCCTTAGCCGTACAGAATGTTTTTGAATAATTTATTTTGAATAGGTAACTCCTAAAGTTACACATTGTATATCAGTCATTGTTATTTTAAAACACGATAGAATTTTGTATAAATCATTAATAGAGATAGTGGTTAATTTATTTGAACTGATGCATTTTAAATGTTGGTGGCCAATAATCGGGTAAAATTATTCGACTATCTAATGAAGGATAATTACTTTTCAGACAGTTTATAGTATTCGCGTAGGTAGGTATGTCTTTACTCTATCTCATGCCGAAAAAATTGTGGCCTAAGACTATCACCTGTGGCGCCCTTTTTTCATTAGACTGTGACCTATAGAAAAAATTCAGGCAATAAGATAATGCAACTTAAAAAAGTAAATCTGAACAGTAGATTCCAGCCACATTCTTGGCCTGAATGTCTTCCGTAGACCGAATCATCGTTAATAATAGTGGCCAAGTGACAGTCAGTCACAGACCTATTCTCACGTTTATTTTGAAGGCAACTATGAAATCATATTATCTAACAGACGTCGCAAAACATTTCGCGACAAAGCCGCGAGCACAAGGTGCGCTTGCAAATTGTTTATGGCTATACGTGCAAGTTGAACAGCTAAGGCAACAAAAAGGCAAACGTATAGAGTCAACTGACCCTTCAACCGCCCTGTAACTTAACTCACCACTCTTGTTTCATCTCAGCTTTTGTCTTGTACTACTAGTTATTCTGTGCTTTGGCTTGAGTTTCTGACCGCAGTTTCCTCATTTCGCACAGTTGTTTTGTTTTCTGTGTTACATAGAGCAATATGCTAGTTTATTTCATGCCTAATCCAATGTTTTAATTGCACAATTTGTATTTTTTTTATTTTTATAAAATAAAAAAAAATTCAAATTAGTTATCTGAAAGTTGAAGAAGACTTGACAGTTGTCGAGTATTGTTTGATGTACGAAGATTCTAGGCCTAGCAGTACACTTTGCCACATTATCAGTATCACCTACCAACAGGTCAGCTACAATCTATCTGCTGGTAGGACATTATCTTAAAATTACACTAATTATACCTTAACAGTATATATTTATTATACCTTGCGTATTTAGTAACAACAGTTAGAAGCGACACTCCTATAGCTACTATGTGAAATGGGAGTAGATGCACGGAATAATTATAGTACAAATAACGGCTTTACTAATTTACGTCAGAAATTCTATTTTAATCAAATCAATTGTTTCTGTGAGAGAACTCTGTGAGCTAAATTAGTGAGGCACAATTGCCTGTTCACATATCATCCCAGTAATTTAATTCGAATGGCTTAGCATGAATGATTGTCTGTTGAAATTGTGTTTATTGCTCAGTCAGCGATATGCTCGGTTCTTTGCTTTCCAATTTATTAAACGGGTAGAACGGTACCTATGTGACGAGATAATTATGGATTTAGAAAATTTATTCCATTAGGTATATTCACTGTACACTCTGCTACGGCTGAATATATGATTTGGAACATGATGAGTCAGGATAAAAGCAACTCTGTGCCTTTATTTTAAGTAAACTTTTATCAAAATCGATGAAACAAACTGCCCGCTTGCGCAGTTGGGTGCGTTAGCCTTCTATGCAGCGGGTATCGGGTTCGATTCCCGATGGGACCACAAATATGTTCCACAAAGCAAACGTGTTTTACTTGTTCTGGGTGCGATTGTGCGTGATATAAATGTTTCCGGCACCCGTGGCACATTGAACTTAGTAAGAATGTGAGTGTGAAAGCCTTTATTTATCTTTAGGCGTAAAAAAGTAGTCACTTTCGAATCTATAATTGTGGTGTAACTTGTAAAAGTACAAGTTAAATACCAATTTCAACACCTGATACTTAAGTGCAGATTAACGTGTCTGATGAAAAAAAAACATTTCGCGAACCGGTCATCAAGTGCGATTAACCTTTAGGAATTATTGGACTTGCCTGTAGGTTTTATTAGCCCACGTTCCCCTTTTAATTTATAGAGGCATAAAACACTTGAGTGCCGTGATTGCCAACTCCGCAAAATGTTATAAAATCAAATTAATTGGAGCTTAATGAACGGCATTTATCCGCAGTCTCAATACCTTTTTACGTTTGTTCGTATTTATTATATTCGTGTTAATATAGCTGGCCTTTAACAGAAACGTACATTTGGTACTGCATATGTTATAAAATTCCATTATTCTATATTAATTTCAATAACTGTATGAAAGCTTAACAAAATACAACAATTCCAGTTTCATTAAAATAGCTTTTATAATTATACGCTGCAATAACTTGGTAGTTATGTGACCTACTTGCTACCCGTATTTATTATAAGATGTTTACATTTGAACAGCGCTTTGCTCCCGACCGAGCGTTTCCTATGAAGTGGTGAAATAAGAGAACCTAGTGCGAGGTTGCGTAAATGCTGACAGAGTCAGATCGATACTGTAGAGCGTAAAATGTAGAGTCGCAGATAACTCGAGAGTTTGCTTGGCTCTTTTACTTTGTAGGTGTTTTTATGTTCTCTCCTAGAAGTCTAATAAAATTTGAGACCGGTTTTAATTTTATAGAGCTTTGTCGTCTTTGGCTTATTAGTGCAATTTTATTGTATTAGAGATCGGTTTTGTTGGTTCGCGAGTCACGAAGTGCCATAGAGGTCTTAGTGTTTAATCATTGTTCATGTTAAGTGTATAAGACGGAACCTGTAGTTGTTTGGCGTGTCCCATCCCACCGGTCTGTGCGCCGGGTGCGCGGGCGCATCAGCGCACTGCAACAGGCGCATTCTCTGGCGCAGGGTCAACGGTCGGCCTGCATGTGCCTGGGAACTCACGATAAATATTTGAATTTCAACACTTGATACATATGCTAAGCAAATTGGTTATGGTGCTCTGGCAGCCATGAGCATCAAGTTATTTATGATTCTACAAGTAGCCGAGCACGCGTAAAATGTGTAATGTAGGTACATTTTATTTGGTTTTAAAACAGCGGTGAAAATTTTATGAGGAGGCCAACTACACCCGAATTTAATTCTCACTTAAAAATACTAACCGCTTATGCTACATGCGTGATGGGTTATTAAATGTAAGCTGGCGGTCAAATAATGGCTGGCTGCCCCACCGCGCCGGCCCTTTACAGTGAGAGGGTACTTAAATAATTTTAAAGTAATGAAGTGTCGTCTCTCGAGTTCATTTTATGTAGATTCAAGATTATATTCCAAGAGTTATTATTGATACAGAAAAAATCCAATAAACGGACTCTTGTTGGGGAATAATTGAACGAGCGTATCGACAACGGTACAGTCCGTGGGTCAAAATATTTTAACGATAATTTTCCGGTCATAAATATTAATGAAACATTCCTCGAAGAGTTCGGTTTGTGGACCCGGCCTACTTTGTAGGTCAACATTGTATCTAGGACCAATGCCTCGTGGCTTATTTATTCATGAGTTCATCCTAAATGAATAAGACTCAAGTTATTTTGTGAACATTTGCTGGAGATACGCATCATTTATAATTGAAATAAAATGTTTCATAGATCTTTAATATAATCAGTACCTAGGCAAATACTGACTCAATTTCGCATACAATTATTCAGACACGTCACTTTTATAGTCCTAGCCATATAATGAAGCCAACTTATAGAATATAGGTTCGTTCGTACATATTACATATTTATCGTGAACGGCTACAAATATATCGCCAGAGTGATAAATTCTAGTTCACAAAGACATAAAATACCATGGAATAAGTACGCTCCGCCCGCGCTTTTTAAGTAAAAAATTAGCCTATGTGTTGATTCTAAGTATAAGTTACGTATATTCCAAACTTCATCCAGACCCGTTGATTCGATACAGCGTGAAGAGAACATACTTAACAAACACTCATAAACAAACTTTCGGATTCACAATATTATATAGTGTGATTCTCTTAACTGTTTCATCCATTTTAAATCTTTCAGCGAAGCATTTCTACAACGTCTCACTCAAACAATATTTAAATCAAATTTTCTATAAAACTTCAAGCAGCTGAATCTACAATCTTGATAACGAAGTTTCTAGCCGTGCATCGGAATGAGCCCCAGGAAATTACATACACCGCGTGGAGTTGGAACGTCTCTCGAATGAACTTCTTTAACTAACTTCCTCTATTTGAGAAAGAGACGTCTACATTGTCTCCGTAATGGGGTATTGTTGACCGAGGAGGCAATAACTGACCTTGCACGTAGAGGACCATGGCTATGTCTTCCCTTGTATAAGGAATGTAATAAAACGTTTCTTCCGGAATCCACGTACAGTCAGCGCCATTTAAATGTTCAAGGTAGTAAAAACATTTACAAATCCATTTGTATATAAGTAGTCGCATAATAAACGTAGTCGCAAATAATAAAGTAGTCGAATAATTAAACGCAAGCAAAGCTTAAAAAACCGAATTCACATATTTTGGATTTGGCTTGATCGATTTCAATAAAATTGATATGGGACCACCTCTGAAGTATTATAATCAACCGTCTGTCACCGTGGCAAGCTTATCGCTATTCTATCGCTTACATTTTGGAGAGTGTACCCAGGAATTACATGACTTAATCCCCCATGCCCTTTTTACCATCTAACAACAAGACAAACTATTAAACGTCATCCATTTATGGTTGACATACCTCCAGTTCGCTCAAAGGTCAAATGCTTGTATATTGCACATAAAAAAAACCAAATAAAAAAAATCATCAAAATCGATTTATTGTAACATACATAAAAAAAAACATACAGTACCGTATTGAGGACATCCTTTTTTAAAGTCGTTTATTGAAAATAGGCTTAATTACAAGTAACAGTAAAAGTAAAGTAAATATATCTTAGTTATACACAAAGCTAATAATATAAACAGCCATTTTTTACGTCATTCATCGTCCATTTCATTACATAGCGACGAGTGAGATAGGGTCAGTAAAAACTCGTGTCCAATATTATGTCAGATGTCAAGAGGTTCACCTCTTGTGGGTACTTATCTCTTCACTAAACATCTCATGACTTCTTTATTATAGGAAACTGAGTTTCTAAAATATTATAATTCGACCAATTTAAATGTTTACAACAGTTAGCGTAGTCAGATTCCATCAATATATTTTATTTATTTATTTTATGGTTTACCAACGATTATTACATTAATTACATGTGTACATGAAACTTGCTTAAATTATTAAATACTAAATGCATAATCAATTAAAGGTAAACACCTAATGCAATTTTAAACTAAAAATTGAACTAAGCCAACATTTTAAAACAATTACTATACATTTTATTAAATAAATGACAAGGTAGTGTTCTCAAACAGAAACATGCTTGCCTCTCATTGATATTGCGCTGTTAATGAAAATATAATAAATAAATAGTAAAAATATAAATAGTCTTCAAGTCTCGAGTGAATAGGTATCTTCTAGGCAAGCATGTCACACCTTCGGCCGCATCATCACTTTCCATCAGGTGAGATAGTGGTCAAATGCTTGCCTATTCAACATAAAAAAAAAAAAAAAAAAATCTAATGATTTTTAAAATGTATTTATGTCCACATTTGGCCTTTAGACTGCCTTGAAAACCTTTTATGCTGACTGTACGGCATCCCGTACTCAAATCGGACTAATGTTACCATTTGTGTCCTTTCCGGGACAGTATTTAGTTCGCATTGATTTTTCACTCGAACTCACACGCTAATTAAAATCATTTGTTTCGCAAATTGGAACATTTCGATAGCTGCGTCAAATTACGAGTGAAGCAATGCGTGAATGTTAGGTTAATTAATTGATATCAATTTGTAAATCAGAAACAGTGGATACTATTTCAGATATTTATAATATACTAGTTGTTCCACGCGGTTTCATCCGCGTTAATATAATCAAAACCCCCATTCTGTTACAAAATGTAAGAGAAAATGTTTTTTTTTTTCCTGAATTTTTCCGATATTTTAATAGTTATTCTGCTATTCGGGCGGAGATAGATCCAAGAAATCAAAGATCATTACAATCGGTCCACCCGTTATCGAGTTATAAGTGTTGTTACAAACCCGACTTTGTTTTATATATATAGATATTCTATGAGGTATGACTTTCACATTAAAATAGAATAGAATATGGTTTATTTTATAACTGTGTACATTTTTTGGTGTTATTATTATAAATACGTCACAACAGTTGTAATATTAATCTTACTAATATTATAAATCCGAAAGTTTGTGTAATTATGTTTGTTCCCTATTTACGCGTTAGCGGCTAAGCGGATTTGAATGAAATTTGGAATGTACATAGCTTATATCTACGCTACTTTTTAATAATAGCGGGCGAAACTGCGAGGCACGGCAAATTATTTCATAAATTAGCATAATTTTATTTGGATCGTACTTAAACTAAGAAAGGTCGTGTAAGGGACCTATTTACTATAAAATTTAAATATTATATATTTACAATTATAAACGATAGCGTAGGTACATATAAAAAATCAAACGTAAAATATTTATAAAAAATTAAGATCTTAGTACGTTTATCTTTTATCTTTAAGATTTACAAAAGCTCGAAAAAGTCTCGCGATTTCTTCGCTATTTCTTTCTGAAACGGCTTCAAACCAAAATGCTTCGGTGTATTAAAAAAATAACATGGCGGGCAGTCTTTGGGGACTGCCGATAGAAGTGAAAACTAAAATGAGACAGATGCCAGTAGCCGTATAGGTACTACGCGTTCAGTGACGATGAAAAGAAAAGAAAGAAAGAAAAATAATTTATTTCGACACGTAGCAAAAAAATAACAATAACAGTGAAACACTTATGAACTAATAATTAATTAATTATATAATATTTATATATTATACATATATTATGCATGCCGAAATGGGTTTTGCCTCAGCACAAAAGTCAAGCACAAAACTCGACGCTGATTTTCAGGCAAACCTGCGGGTGATATACAAATGTGAGTAAACTTATTAAACAAATATTTATCCAATAATAAATCTAAATAAATAAATAAAATGACGGGAGTTCCATGATTTTTGTTCACCCAAAAAGTGCTCAACGCGCCTAAAAAAGTTGCATCTTAGTCATGAAAATGGTTACTGTAAACGTTAGTACGAAGCATCGTGCATCGTTCAAATATTTTCCAAAGAAGTAAGCGCCTGCGGACATACAGCTTTAAGAAGCCGGAGCTATAAAATGAAAGCTAAGTCAACACCGCATCGCTTAAAAGCTCGAAAGATGTTTGTACTGCGTTTTAAATTGAAATCGACTTGGCAGATCGATGTCAGTTTCCACTACATCATGTTGTAATCGTGTCTCACTGCAGATTTATAAGGATCTAAATCTAAAGCTGTAAGTCAGTACAAACTGTTCATCTTCCTTTAAACATGTATGGTTGATTTAACTCATACCTATCGTGCATAAAAATAGCCATTTGGTGAAATTACTCTCCTGGTTGGGTGCAATTTTTAATGATGAAGGGTTATTCTTATTATTTATAACATGAAAAATTACTTGTTATATCATATACAGTCAAAAACTTTGTGTACTGTTTTTATTTCATATAAAGTTATACATTAATTAAAACCTGCCCAATTTGACATTTTATACTTTTGACCTGGAATATACATTTCAGGTAAGTGTTCCAATTATTTGTTACACGTCAAAATCAAAATCAAAATCAAGTTGAGCTAGATTAACATTTAATAAAGTAACCTTTATCGCATGTCCAATAGTATTATGAAATCCAGATTGAAACAAAATCTACATAACTGCAGTTATTGTTAGAAATATATTATTAAATGCGTCACTTTAAATTACATACATAAATATATCCGCCCACTATATTCATAAACCTGAATACAAAGTCTCAAAGAACAAAACAGCTATTAAAGTTAATAACAAATACAAGCTCGTTCATCATCACCAGGCATCTCATTTCGTTAACCTTCCGTGTGTTCTGTATGTTCTGATTAATTTCAGATAAGTTCTCGCTCATATTTCCCAGCAGCGTTTTGCACATAAATCTGATTTAGGGCTTAATATCCTCTTAACTGAACACGATCGGAAACACCGCGATCGTTCACGGATCGTGAACGCAGAACAGTTGTTACGTTGTTAGGTAATTTCACGAACAATTTCATACAGTGTTTATTGGGGGACAATTGTTCATTCATTTACCTTGCATACAATGTGACGTATTATTTTATTACTGGTACTTGACAAATCATTTAGTTCAGTTTAGACGCTTCTATAAAGGTGTCAGCCTAATATAGCGTTACTTACAATTAGTATTGTAGCATATTAATTAGCATTGGATACCAGAAACTAATCAAAATCTTCACTTACTAAACTCTCAAATATATGTACAGATTTAAATTCAATTCTTAACGGTTATTACGTGTACAGCCCTCGACTACATCATCGTTTACTGTCAGGTGAAAGAGGCGTCAAAACGAGATAAAAAAATACTATTAAAATTCAATAACTTACATAAAATTTGCTGTATCATCATCATCATCATATACTTGATGTATTTCTAATTGCTTCACGCTTACTTGAATGAACAGTTGAAGAGGAAAGCTAACATTGTGGCGTTGGATGGTAGTCTCTAGAAACTTCTCAGAGTTACCTGTCTCTCTCGGACCAGTGTAAATAAATCCAACTCCCAATATAATATGCATAAGCTTCATCAGTCGAGTAATGCTAATGCGTTCTAAAGCACCACTCAACTTCGATTCACTTGGTTGCGCTGCCGTTGGACCGTAGTTCCGAAGCTGATGAAGGTGGATAGGTAAGGTACTCCACTTAGTGTAGCGGCTTGTTATCAATAAAAAGTTACATGGTCCTTAAAAAAACTGTGACGAGCATATATATAAGTAAAGTATATAGTATACCTACTTATAACAATTTATTATATAATGTTCCGGAAGACCGAATCTCTCATTTTTGAAGTTATTTCTGTGAATTCATGAGACTGAAAATTCTACAAAAATACATTAAATTCTTAATTTTGATAACTAGTTTATTTCTTATGTTGGTATTGAAATTGAGCAAAAGAAATTTCTTAAATTTTCGAACATTTCTGGTAAAGAGATTGTTATATAAATATTAAGTAGGTATACATGCTGACTCATTCCAGGTCTTAGACCTTCTATCCAACGTATGTAGCGATACGTACTGTACGATTAGGTATTTGTACCTGACTACCTGCTCAAATTAACAATTGTTCTAAAGTCCTCCTAAACTCCCAAAGAATGATCTACGGATTCGTTCTTCCTGTTCCTGATTCTTGTCATCGGTTAACTTTGTGGCGTATTGTACTTCAAATCTATAAGCACCCACTTAAAAGCTTCAGCAGAAAATTTGAAGAAGTGTCTCAGGATTCGCGAAATCGGAATTTGGAGAGGTTCTCGAATTCCTAAAGCAAATTGGCTAAAGTTTGTAAGGCGCCTATCAATTTAAAAAGAAGACGTTTCCAATTAAACTTTGCTTCGACTTACCTATCTCTACGCCTTTACCGTAGATTATTTCTACCGTATTTAAGATAATGTAATCACTATCTACGGACCAATTGCCTATATTGCCTAAAACTAAACTAAAAATATATACAGCAAAGAACTAATCTACAAGACATCGAGCTTATAGGTAACTCGAGTGCTCAAGCCCACTACCAGTGGGTAGCGTTTCCATCATGCTGGCGGCAATGCCTCTCTAATTGCAATGCTAATACCGTTTTTACCGTAGATATATCATTGGAATCAAAAATCTAGTTTACCTATAGTTTAAGACAAATGAAAGACGAAAGATATAAAACCGTATCTATTGATTACTTTTACAGATACGAAAGAAAAAACATTTTGTGACATAATCTAGGTTTCCCAGTATAAAATTGCGCTTCTCTGGCACATTTTAAATCAAATATGTGGATATTTTGCAAAAGTACGCGCCGTTTTAGACTGGACTTGGACATATCTACCATAAAAAATGTATTATCGAGGTAAAATAATTCAGTTCGCAACACAGATAAAATCTTTTACGTAGGAGACCAACATTATTGTTGAAAAAGCAAAAACCTACGTAGTGGAATCCAATCTCGGCGTAATTACATTTTTCCCACGTTTGCCTACACATTCTCCATTACAGTACTTTATGTTCATTACATTTGCGACTTAGTTACCGCTTTTATAAGCGAGCTTTTCATATTTAAAATTGAATATGTTTTTTTGAGATTCACTTTTATAAAAGTAATTCCAGTCCTTTGTCCAGCGCTGTATTCCCTGGAGCCCCGGGCTTTTGAATAAATTGTATCTGCCTTTGCCCAAGCGCTCTACCTGCATAAATAGCGAGTGTTTGCAATAAAAATACTGTATTTTTGTATGGACAACAAAGATAAAGCCCCAAATAGTATCTGACCGCTTCATAATGCCTAGATCTAAGAATGGCCATATTTCAAAACGACTCAGAAGAGAGTCAGAGATCGCACGATGGAGATCTTAAAATGATTTAGGATTCATCTTTACATATTACAATTACGATATAGATATGAAGGTAGGTACTAGACTCGGGTAGAGTACCTATACTCTTTTCTATGATACTAGCTATCAAAATAGATTGCCAATTTTCTAGCAGCTAGTTATATAAACAGGTTTGCGTAGTACGTTACGTAGGTATAGAAATTTAGATTTTTCAGATGAAGAAATGAATATTCTAGATAAAAGATGTTTTCGAAGTTTATACTAAGATGGCAATAAACTTTTAATAGCCATCCGTGCCATGCTGTACTTCGGGCGGAAAATTCGCCAAAACAATTTTAGTTTTCTATTTTGAGATTAATGTTAGTTATAAACGCACTTATATATGATAGGCTAGCATTATTTTGACCACTAATATACCTGTTAGTAGGTAAGTGATGATGAGATCGAAGGTGGTACTTAAACATAAAAGAACTATAAACGCTTTCACACTTACACTCACAGCCCCACATTAAGTTCGAAGACTTGTATTGTAGGTGCCGGAAAGAACAATTAGAAATTAAAGAACTATATAAAATGATTTTATATTAAGTAGGTACATAAATAGCAATGTCACAGAATTAAAATCACACTATCATGGTAATGGAACTGCCCGTTGGCTTAGTTGGGTGGCGTACACCTTCTAAGCAGGGGTATCGGGTTCGATTCCCGGCGGTAACACAAGTTTTCTCCCCATAGAAAATTTGTGTTTCTTGTTCTGGTTGTGATTGTGTGTGTGATGTGAATGTTTCCGGCACCCACGACACAAGTCATCGAACTTAGTGTGGGGCTGTGAGTGTGAAAGCGTTTATGTGTTTTATATGTTTATGTAATATTATAAATCCGTAAGTTTTTATGTATGTAAATAATAACATATTTGGAACAATGTATTTATCTAATAGTTGGATGGATTTCGATGAAATTTTAAATACAGACAGTCTAAGCCCTGGAATAGGAAATAGTTTTTACTTTTTTTATCACATCAAACAAAACCGCGGAGCATATTATTATGCTGTACCACAAAATGCACTCTGTTATACAATTATAGCACCTACGTAGTGTAGTTGAGTTTCAGTTGTTAACTTGTCAATGTTTTGTCTTGTGATGTCATTTTTTGCAATTATATAAATCTTACCCCTGGACTGCCCAATAGCTCACATACCATGTCATGACAAGCAAGGGAGAAAGCAGAAAATTATATGTGACAGCTTCACATAAGATATTTTTAGTGTTTTCAAAATAATGGCCCTTATACAGTCTTAACGTAAAAGCAAACAGATAACCGCTAATTAGATAGATGCCGTGGATAGAACACGATCTCAATTAGTCTAAGCTGGCAGAACTTACGCGTTGCTTAGCTAACTTGTCTTTACAGACACCTAATTCTGTAATATTAGATTATGTTACGCCAAGGAATTAGTTGTAGAGCCTGTTTTCGGGATACCTAACTATTATAATTTAATATCAACATATTATAGGTTTCAGCTCTCAAGTTATATAAATTTGTTATAAGTAGGTTTAAAGATTGTTAACTAGCCGCGCCCCGTGGCTTTGCCCGCTATTATCAAGTTAAAAAGTAGCCTATGTGTTAATCCTAAGTATAATCTATGTACGTTCCAAATTTAATCCAAATCCGTTCAGCCGTTAAAGCGTGAAGAGGGAACAAACATACTTACACACTTTCACATTTACACACTTACACACAAACTTTCGGATTTATAATATTAGTACGCTTGTTAATGTTACTTATGTTGTTCTTGAAATTTTAATCTTCGTTTATCAAAAAAAGGTTATTTTGAAGAACCGCTCTACTTATACAGCTCAATATCAGCTCCAGCATCAGTACGATGGAGCGCGGCTATTTATCAGTATGTTATCAGTTACTTGTTGAAAAATTACTTTGGTACTGCTTAGATTTTTTATCTATCTCGGTATTCTCTATATAACTTGTTAGCTTAGTTGGTTGCGTGTTGGCCTTCTAAGCAGGGGCAAAGGGTTCGATCCCCGGCGGGAACACAAGTTTTATCCCCAAGGAAAATTTGTGTTTCTGATTCTGGTTTTGATTGTGTGGGTGATGTGAATGTTTCTGGCACCCACGACACAAGTCATCCCCACTGGATGTGAGTGTGAGAGCGTTTTTTCCTTACCCAAGTCTGTGTTTCTTTTAATTTACGAGTAAAGCGGAATCTTCTAGGCAACATGCTAATCGACCGCGTCGTCACTTACCATCAGATGATGGTGGTCAAATGTCTGCATATTATGAATGAAAATAGTAACATGGCTATTATTACATCATCAGGATTTAAAGTGAAGATGAATAAGATCTTCTAAAGCATGTCAATCATAGCTCTGCCTGATATAATACCTGACTATTGTAGTTTAAATGTTAATGCTTACCAAGTAGCTGATATTCTCTTTCTCTTTTATGTACGCAAGCAAAACATAAAAAAAACCGACTCCACCGCTTTATCTTCGGATCCTTGATCCAATTCAACGTATTAAACACACATTTTTGACGATAACTCAAAAACTACTGATCAGATCTTGACCAAATTTAAATGGCACCAAGGGAAAGCACCAGCAGCACCAGCAAGCAGCTTTCAAAAAAAAAATCTTCAAAATAGGTTCACGTGGAAAAAAGATATGAGATAACAAACATAAAAAAATACAGACGAATTGTGTACCAACAAAGGAGACGGTAGTCTCCTTTTTTGTGAAGTGGGTAGAAAATTACTTGTATTATATATACCTAGAGTGGAATGTAAGTATACATTTATATATGGTAATAATACTTCGGTTATCCACTTACAATTCAGATACGGAGGCTGATAAGTGGATTATAATTACGATAATACCTACTTAATACGCCTTAGTCCAGTGATTTACAGATTTCAAGCGATAAGAGGAGTAGCAAAAGCGGTCTACTTTTACCCTATGATTAGATCTTATCTAAGATTTTATACTGTAACAGTATCAAGATATTAGATTGGCTAGACCCAGTTATTTCTCACAACATTTCTAGTAGATAGAGTCATGAGAATGTAAATGTCTCTATTAATATAGCAACGAGAAAGCACGCAATTAAAAAAAGAATTCTGTATCACAAAAAAAGTGAAGAACTATTCACTGAAACTTGTTATATAACACAAACTTACACTATTAAAAAGTTTTATTCTTAATTTCCGTCCTTGCTACAAAACCTCTGCAAGCAAAAGCGTACTTCCAGAGATCTTAACCTAATTTTGGGAGGAACTCAGAGCTATTTCGGTAACATCACATTATTGCACTTAGCTGGAAGCAGTGTTAGAAGTGTCGAGTTACTAGAAATGGGAACTATACCTATGTAGTTTTTTTATTTCAAACGAGTCATAATTGTATACTCCTCATGATAGTTAGATAGTAAATTATTTTTTGTTATTCTTTACTGTTCGTTGGCTTAGTTGGGTGGTTTTCGCTTTCTAAGAAGGTCTATCGGATTCGATTCCCGACTGAAGCACAAGTTTTCTGCCCAATGAAAATGTGTGTTTCTGGTTCTGGTTGTGATTGTGTGTGTGTTGTGAATTTTTCCGACACACACGACACAAGTCATCGAACTTAGTGTGGGGCTGTGAGTGTGAAATCTATTATGTTTATGTATACGATACATCGACAGACTTAATGCTAATTAGCATTTTCTTCTAGAGTCATTAACTTTTATGAGTGCCTCTTTGGAGCCCATATGAATAAACGATTTTGATTTGATTTGATTTGAGAATAAGTGAGAAATAATATTTTGTTACTCCAGAATAGGACCAGTCAAAACTTACCAAAAAGCATACTCAACATCACAACTACCATGTATTTAGCTAGATAAGTAGGTAGCTAAGAGTAGAATTAATACGTAGAATCTTTATCTAAAACTAAGAATAATTCTACGTGGTAAATTTTCCTCGGATTCTAATTAGATCGGTGGCTGGGTGCTAGAATCGTATCCGGCCAATTAGCATTGCGAGAGAAGGAGCTTACGTTATGCCGCCCGCGGTCGCCGCGGTTTCCACCGCCTCAGCGAGGCTCGGTTGCATTATAGGGGAAGGTACCGCTGCCTGCACAGATGGTGTCGACGCTTTGAAATATGGCTGCTTAGTAAACAAACGGAATAGAACTGTTAATTAGGACCTTTACTGTCGTTGTATCGAACTTTCGAAAAACAGTAGCCGTGCTGTTGTTTAGGGATACAGAATCAACTATAGCATGTTTAACGTGTTCTCATAATAGCTAACTAATGTGTCATACATCACATATATATGTATAATCTTTCTACATAATAATATATAAAAATCAATGCCACTTCTCGTTGTAATTTTATAACTCAAGAACGGGCTTACCTATCCAAACCAAATGTTTAGGCTTTGTTCGGACTATTTAGTAGATGGTTTATGTGAAGTTTGCACAAAATCGGTCGAGCAGTTCTTCATTTATCACACCCGGGCGAAGCCAGGGGGATCTCTAGTATAATATATAGGTATAGCTAATACCTTTAAACTAGCAATTATTTCATATCTCGGAAACGGCTCCAACGATTTTCATGAAATTTAGCATGCAGGGGGTTTCGGGGGCGATAAATCGATCTAGCTAGGTCTCATTTTTAGAAAACGTAGTTTTATGCGTGTTACAAATCAAAAAAGCAAAAACTGCTACAATATCATTAGAATACGAAGGTAAATTTCGCCACTATCTATAAGGTAATAATAGCTCAGGTGGGAAATCGGGCGGTCCCGAATCCAGACGACCCCGTTTCGAGACCAGATTATTTTTTTATCAAAAAAAAACTCCTTGTCATCCAGTTACTAATATATAACAGACCAACTTTAAAAAATCGAACGAATCATTATTTAGATACATTAGAAGAAGCCAGTAGGTACGTATCGTAGGCATAATTCAGGCATGAATATTACACATTTGTGGTTATCGACACTTTGTCAGACCCTAATAAAGACCATTCGACTGATGACCCATCCGGCCATCAGTCGAACTCGATTCTGTCAGTTACGTATTCGTGGCTCATGTTTATTTTTCGTTAGGTAACGCTGTTTGTTCTCAATTTCAATAAGGTACAATTGATTTGTTCCCTGGCCTTGGTAGGATAAGACCCGTTGATATATAAACCTTTATATTACTGTAGATAATGTGTATAAAGACGATAGAAATAGGAGTATTTTCCAATTAAAGTTTCCTCATGAAGTTTCCTCGGGAGCACGAACGTGACACAGACTGGAAAGCTGTCTTCGCTACAATAGATGCCATGTGCTTACTACGCTCCAACTTTGAACATAGACACTTAAGTAGGTACGCGCTTTCTCATCTGAAGGAACGATATGATACGCGACCGAAGATGTAGCTAGAAGATACAATACATGTATATTCTACACTCGAAGACCAGAATATAAATGCCTAGTTACAAACTGATCTTCGGTTCGGGTTAAAATAACACAGGCAATGAGCTCCACTCTTTCTGTACAGTTGAAAACGCTTCGAGAAAATTCTAAACTAAGGTAATTTGTCTTGACCTATTGATACGACTAAAACGGGCATGGCGAATTAAACTCGAGTAATTTCAATTTCTATGGACACTCTCCGTAATGTAAGCTCACTCAAGAAACTGTAAACAGACTCAGTTGTTATTCTCACAAAAACTCGAGAACGGCTCAACCGATTTGGCTGATTCTTTTTTATTGTGTTCGTTATTGTCAAGGCAAGGTTTGTAGGTAAAATTTTTTTGTTAATCCATCGGGAATTGCACCCGCGCGATGGATGGCGGGGCGGATCGCTAGTACGTAATTTATGTTAGTTACTTGATCTACGCAAATTAAATTTATAACCATAGATAACTAACCTGAGACAACTCTTATCTAGGGGTGTAGCCCTCCGTTTCTTACATCACCTACCTGAATCACAATTAATCATTTCTATGCTATTCATATCTAATCTTGAGTCAATTAAATATTCTGATTTCAAACATGCATGACAGATTTATTTTTAATGCAAAATATGCAAGAATATTTGGTTATAACAAATATATTTCACCACCATATCACCTGATGTAAAGTGATGATGCGGCCGAAGATGTGACGTACTTGATAAAGATAAAGATAACTAGAAGAAGATAACTCCTTCGAAGTTTGTCAACCATAAATGGATAATGTTTATCTATTTAGAGCTAATCCGATTTGGAACCCTTACCTATTATAAATCGTTAGTGTAGTTACATCTGAACTGATAACGCATGCTTGTACAATAAGTAAATACTTGAAAATTGAAACTGCTAAATCCTGGAAGAGAGTTGCTGCAATATCCTCATATAAAATTTTCATTTGAAGACGCTGCGGAACTTCCGCAAACAAGATCAAATTGCTCGCTATATACGCAGGTACACTTTTACGTTTCTTCACAATCCGGTAATAAAAGAATAAACAAGGTGTAAAATTTTACGCGTGGGATTTAATTTATATTTAAACAAGCTTTTCAAAGATGAACGTAATCTTACGGAATTTTATCACAAAGGCTAAGTAAAATTATCTTGAAGAAAACCCAGATATAAGTTTAAAGACGTGCAAAATTAGTTTCGCCGGCTTCATTTGATGTAAAACTAGGAATCACGATTTGTTATTTTATTTACTTACATATTGTTTATTTTGGCGTTTTCAATTTCAGCAGAAGTAATACTGGACCTCGTTCCAGTCAAATAAACGTAACAAGGGTGTAGCGTCCGTCGGGAGCAACCCTTGCAAACTATTTTATTTAGTTCGCAAACTGGAAAAGTAGGAAAACGGATGGCATGAGAAAAACATTAAAATACCGCACGTCTCTATAAATAAAGTTCATAGTAACCCCGCTGATAGAGGGTTAGGTGCATAAGTCAAGTGGAGTTAACAAGTATAGTGCAGTTATCACGGAGTTACTATAGGTTTATGTGTAAAAAAAATATTCTCTTTTAAGAAAAAAGGATCACTTACTTGGGAAACAAAAAAAAAATACTATTTTGTCGTCGATTCGTTTAATCGGTAAAACCCATCGTTTATAAGAGAATGATCTGCAATGAATTATTGAGCTAGCTGAGATTTAAACTAGCTAAAAGAGTTTACATTTTTTATACTTGAGGGTATTTTATTATATAGTTGCTATTTAATTTTTTTTTGGTATAAAATAGACTACGTGATTTTAATTGCTATATACGCGAGATGCTGAAACCATGTTACACTAAAATCCTTACTAATATTATAAATGCGAAAGAAACTCTGTCTGTCTGTCTGTTACGCTTTCACGCTAAAACTACTGAACCGATTTAAACGAAATTTGGTACACAGATAGTCTAGAGCCTGAGAAAGGACATAGGCTACTTTTTAACCCCGAATTCTGGCTGGTCCGGGACTTACGCGGGCAAAGCCGCGGGGCGCAGCTAGTAATTCATATATCACTGGACATTCAACAAACAATTAGATAAGGATGGCTCGTTCCAGAAATTTAACTCCATCACTTATTCCTATTAAGGTAGATCCAATAGGCTACGTGTGGCAATGCGCAAGCGCTTTGATTCTACGTTCGCTATACGTACCAAAGCCTGTGTTCCCAGATAAATACAATCTTGGAGTTTTCAAATCAGAATCGTTCATTCACAGGTGCCCCAAAGAGGCACTCAGGAAAGGTAATGACTCTACTGCAGATTCGCAAAATTACATCAGATAAGATACTGATCAGACGATTGCCTATCCCAGGTTAAAAAACTTTGTCACTTTTAATTTGCGTGATGTGGTTTAAAACATGTAGTTTAGTTTAGAACCCTCACGGAGAGTTCTTACTGTGTGTCAGTAGCATACCTCTTGTCTTGTTTATAGGTAGCTATGAACCTATTCCAATACAGCTTTTGAATAATGTCTGAAAGAAAACGCAAAAGCACTCTTTTGTATTTTCCATTTTCCGTTGGAAAATATTTGTCTGACTCGTAGATGTATAAACCTACTTATACGCGTATATATGCTTACTTTTCTAGAAATCTCTGAATCTTTCAGAAAGAATCTCTATGATCCAAACGATTTATGTTAAAATATATTCTTTATGTACTTATGTACGTATATACTGGTTAAACACGGTAAGTTGAGCTTGTACCGAAGTTGTTAAAGGGTGAAGTACATGTGCTTGCGTTTTATAAACATCCTCCGGGGATGGCGCGATCGTGAGAATATCTTCAGGATCTGTTATTATGGATCATTTTTAGATATGATAGGTACATATAAATATAGATAAGATAAGGAACATTAAAAAGACTAAGAAGGGAAAAAATAAGTCTAGTATAGTGAAAGGTTGTGCAATATACTTAAACCTAATTCAAGAATTAAAAAGAACCATCTTCTTACTCTTAAATATTATTTCACTTAGATTTCTCAGTATTAACAGAGCAAAATGAAATGTTTCAAAAAAAATCCCTGGCTAGGTTAAAATGACATTAATTTTTTATATATTCTAAATAAAAGGTACAAGTAATGATATTTTTTTCGAAAGTAAACCTTATTATAAAAAATATGCGAAGTATCTAATACTGGTCTGTGGGCGGAAACTGCTTCCATAATTATATTTCTAGGTAAAGTAAGTTTCAAAATAGATTAAATATCAGAGAATCTTCTATTCATATTTTACTTAAGTTGTGATGATGCTTAGGAATACACCTATTGGCGAAACAGGTCTTCAGAATCAAAATTTATTTCATAAACATACATAATGTATAAGTACCTTGATGCTTAATTTAAATGGCAACCCTTTTACTCCCATAAGATATATAGATGTTGGTACAGTTTAGTTCTCATTTTACCAAAGTACCCTTTATTAGGTTGAGGTCTATCGGTTAACATATTATGCAACGTTATTTCACACGTTAAAGAGAAATTAAAATAATTTCCGAAAATTATTTATCGAGAAAGTAGACAGCCGAAGCACAACATATAAAAACAATTCCCAATATAGGAAGGCAACTCTTAGATGGATCTCGCAAAAATGTTTTAATAACGTCAAATATTAGTTCGAGGGTATCGCAATGTTCCGAATAACTTCGATGGGAAGTATCGATCATGGTGACACACATTAGCGCGATACCATCAAAACATTTGCCGGCGCATGTCGCCACTTTCCTTTATGGAACGGCCGCGCCCATGGGACCAAACACGTACCGATGGTTATTACAAAAACCATTAACTTGCGTTATGTTTTTATATAGGGCTGATTTCTTGAAAGATTGCGGAGAACGACATAGTTAAAAAGCTATACAGATACAAATGTTGAAGAGATTGATGACCGCATTACCTCCACGGTGTGGGCGCTTATGCCACATAAAGTATGCTTTAAAGTAGACGCGCCACTATATGTTGTACCTACTTAGTCGTAAAAGTTGCGAGCCAGGCTGCAAGCATACTGGAATGGTAATTTAAGTTGCGCAGTATGCGCCACGTCTTTGCGTTTTACAGTAGAAAAACACTTGCATTGTTCGAGTTCTACCATTTCGATAGAAACTAGAAAGCTGTTATTTTTATTTACCAGTCGCGACTGATCAAAGTTGTTGTAGAGTCCTGCCGTCTGACGGCGCAGGCTCTGAATAGACGAGCTAAATACGTTCGCTGCACGAAGCCTCCATTTGCATAATGGACAGTCGACGCCCTGCGACCGAAACAGCACAATCGAACTCTCTGAAACAGAGAAGCGGATTTGCGGAAATACTCTACACTTTGTAAAAACAAGGGGAAATGCCGACAACAAAGACACGAAAGCTGTGCCCCGTTCGTAGAGTCACGCGATAGATTTATGTATTTTTTGTTTGCTTAACCTGGCTTTGGATTGAAAGTAAAGTAAATACGAAACAGAATTTATATTACAAGGATTTATTTACCAATGTTTATATAGCCGGAATCTAAAGATACGGATATTTTTTTACAAAGCCATGCCTCCTCCTTATCGTAATAATATGCGCCTTATCCTAAGATCTCGGTCGGTATTGTTTTAGTCGGAAGCTATTTCTGCGCCAAAATGTCCAAATATTGGAATATCTTTCGAGCTTTCCCCAAAGAATTTCGTAATGAAACGATAAATTCTAGTGTTGATCGAAGCAATGTATAAAGACTGTATTTACTGTCAATAATTAGGTAGTAGGTATAAAGTTCGAGCATAATCAACTAAGTAAGATTTCAAAGCGTTTACAACTTATCAACTTATTTTAACAAATGTTCCTTTATTGTTTCAGGTAAAGTAAAGACGTCCGTAAGGCCACATCATTGGAAGCGTAATTAGCGATTTTTTTGTTTTGACGGGTTGGTACCTAACACATTGTGTCATCATGCTTATCATAAATAAACTAGGATCAATTATTATCATAACCTTCATTAATTGGTTGGAGCTTAAAGACGTCATAGTAGATTTTGGTCTACCACATTTATAGCAGCCGTAAAATATACCTGAATAATTCAGTGTAGTTAAGTCTGCGTGGGTCTCACCTTGATACAATGTCTCCAAGACGCCAATCAAATTTCACGCTCGTCGGGCTCCAGGCCAACATACCATTCGTTTCTTGTTGAAGCCACCTAGACAGGCGGTCGCAGTTTTTATCGCATTACCCCGTGCTCGTCCTGTCATTTGTGAAGCCCTTAAGCGCCCCGGTGCCGACAATGGACTTTTTATCGACGTACCGCCTTTCTGTCGTGCACATACGCATCGTTTGACGGTCATAAAGTTTCAAGCGACGCCGCGTGGCTACCGAACCGCAGAATTTTGCAACTTCCATCATCATTTCCAATGGCAGTTTCGGGGCGCGAGCTTTTTCAATGCCTTCCTTTTTGTTACTCATATGCTTATTAGTGAATCTAGATATTTTGTCATGCTCGTGCAAAACTTGCATTATAATACCTAATAACTTGATCATAAAGCAACGCTGTTTTTATGTGTACTGTGGTTATTCTAAACGCCATGGAACTCCAAGAGAAGCGGTGAAACTACATGATACGTTCACTTATCCTTTCTGTGGGTATGCTATAGCAGTCCATGCAAAGTGAAGCCAAAGAAGACAGCAGAAGGATACATGTGTTGTGGTGTACTCGATGCGGTCTGATTTATAATTGTAGTATTTCCTTAAAAATGATTTATGCTAAAATATTCACCCCTTCAGTTTACACGACTAAAGTCTTCTACGTGCTCTGATTACCATTTCACCAGTAAACAAAACTGAAAGCATCCAATAAACAATTCGCTTTAAATTTGTGCAAGTTTAGATAAGTGCGAGGTAGTCGTGCAAGTCGAAGATAAAAATAACATAGTAACCTCCTGTTGGAATAGGTACCTACGTTATCTTGGCTACGCTCTGTTGCGTGTGTTTACCCGGACCCTCACAAAGCAGTACAATATATCAAGTTGTCGGCTCGACTTTGCCGTGAACCGCGAGATGTTGCTACACGACCCGCTGTTTGTCAACTTGCACCGCGACACACGGGCTTGATATACAAGGTATTGTTCCCCGAAACTGGAACATAGATCTCGCTTAACAGCAACCTGCGGAACTCACGCAATAAACAACATTCGTGACGTGAAACAAAGCAGAATCAATAGTGTGAACACATTACAATTTCTAAAAGTTTCGAATCAAGCACGGTGTAAGTGCTTCTATATAAATCTAGCCCCGAGATTCAGCTTGTTCCGACAGCAGTTCTACAGGAGTGGAAATGAAATGAAACTGCACAAATCACGCGTGAAATTGAGTTCGACCCGCTGAAGTCATTGTTCGCTTCGGGGATTGGCTGGCGGCTGCCACTCCAGCCACGGACATATCAGGAAAGATGCTGATGTCTGCTGCAAGATATTCTTATTCGACGATCGCAATAGTAGTTGTAAAAAGGACGATACCATATTCATAAAATTTACTTATTTTTTCAAAGGTTGCCAGAACAGCATCGACTTTCTTTGTCACTTCTTGAATTGAGCAAAAAATTTTGGAAGGTTACATTATTCAAAAGTTTTGGTTCTGAAGCAGCCAGTGGGCGGGCTTTGTGCAAAGTTTTGTGTTTTCACCGCGGACGACGCCCTAGAGGCTCATTTATCTGCCAGCGCGAGGGAAAGAGATAATTAATTGAAATTATGCTGTTAGCCTCACGTAACTCACATACGTCGTTAGCACATTGGAATTTGTTTGGAAGATTATACGAAAAATATGCTGCTGGGGCTTTTTCGAAATATATTTTGGCCTCCACAACTTCGTACTAAACCTTACGAAAAGCCGTTACATTTTCGTAAGTACGTTACTCATCACTTTTTCATGAATAGTTGTGGTATTAAGTTTGTATCCAGATATATACAATCTTCGCAGGGGTACTTTTATATTCTGATTAACGTGAGCGAGGCGCAGCTAAGTAGTATATAGAAATAACATTAGTAATGTAGAGTTCAGTGTAAAATATATAAAACGCAACAGAAGGTAACATAATTATTAAGTAGGTTGTACATTCCTACCTATTTTGTATAAGTATCCAACAAATAGTTGCTTATAATAGCTTACTCTATTTACATATTTCAAAAAAACCAACAATTAGTCGCAGCTTTTATTTCCAGTTGAATACCTACGCCGGAATTATTTGCATTTGCATGCATATCTATTTTATTTTCAGCACGTGTTATTCCATTTTCGGCTGAAAATAAAGTGCTTCCATTTAAAATTTCTATCCGTTGCTGGGCGTAGACCGTCGACAACTTATTATGATAGCTGTGTGATATGGAGGTGAGATAGGTAGATGTTCCGAATTCGCACGTAAATCAGATTCAAGCTCTTGCTTTGAGCTGTAAATCGAAGCTATATATCGATCTTTACAGGTGGAATGGGTAGCTCGAGATCGGGTTCCATTTCCATTGCTGAAATATTGCCGTTGCTGTTGCGGTTATATGGCTACTTATATAATGATGATTGTTGATTACTACTTACAACTTGTTATAAGGTGATGGTAAAACTGAGTTTTCGCGTATTAATCGTCTAGTCTAACGTACTTAGATAGTGTTCCCAGGGAACCTATTCGAGATCTGATTAAAGTTTCTGGAAACGGGTGACGAAGTCGGTTTTTTTATTAGAAATTGAATGAAGCCTTACTTACGAACTGAGTCCAAACAAGAAAGACGCCTGTCATTCTAGGCCTAGCGTATTTACCATCCTCGACCACATCATCACTTATCATCCGGTTTTTTTTAAATTCAATATGGGCAAACTTTTGACCACCATCTCACCTGATGGTAAGCGAAGATGTGGTCGAAGATGGAGCAAGCTTGCCTAGAAGATTCCTATTCCATCGTGATTTGAAGACTCCCATGTTGTACTCATCAGGAAACACCGACTCAGGCAAGGAGTTCTATTTCTTTGCGATTCGCACAATGAATGCGGAAGCAAAACGCTTCGTGCGCATGGAATGGAATGTCTGACATAAAGCGGTGTCGCTCAGCAGTTTGTCTGCTTGTCCGATGATAGATGAGACGGGGATGGGGGAACTAGATCGTGCAGTTCCTTCGCACAATCTTCGATATGTATACGATAAAAAACGAGAGACTACCTACAGGTAAGATTTTGGTAAAACGCTACCTTATCATAGATAACAGAAAGAAAGAAGACAGTAGGTACGACATATTAGGTACGATTTGGTTAAGGATTACAAAAAGGTACACACAAAAAATCAAAGCATTCTTAATCCAAAGTAAAATAGTTTAATAATTCGTCCAAATATTGGACGTTCTGACATACACCCCAGAGGCGATTTTTGGCCACTCAACAATGCAAATACAATGTATTACACTCATTAGGTACTCGTTCACTCATAAATTTAATAAAATATGCCGATCGCCTATAATAAAAAATCTATATTCAGATACATTACAATGCAGTAGGTATACAGCGTGTACGATTTCCCACATAAATAACAACAAAGCAATTGTGTGGCTGGTAGTTACTGCGTTGATATCTAGCTGGAAACGAGTTGCTGCGTTTTTTACTTTGGCAGGTTTTTTAAAAATAATATTTTTAAGGTAAATTTCATTATTTTTTGCTAAAAAGATACGAGTTAAAAAAACAGATAACCGACTTTAATCGCAAACAATCCGAAACTCCTCATCTCATCTTGTTCAATTATAATGTGACAAACTAGAACGTACTTCGAACAATACTATAATGGTACTAGAGATACAAAGTAGTGTCACAAGTACCATCAATAGTACTATCCAATGGTACTAGTGGCATAAAGGCTAATTTTCCAAATCAGTTAATAAATTACTAAGTTCCTAGGTGACATAGATAAAAAATATTCCGACGAATTCAGAACCTCCTCCTTTTTTAAAGTCAGTTAAAAATCGATAGTATGTAATTTAATTACCAGTCAAAGTAACAAATCCACATGTAGATTAGACTCAACCTGATTTTATTACAGAATGCGATTGCACACCGGGTGGTTTTCGAGAATCGGACTGGTACTTATCTCATAGGATAGGGAATATTTTCCTCCTTTTATTTTAAGAAAATATTTTTTTTTCTACGAAAGGTTTTCTGTAAGGTACCTAACCTCAGATTTTATATTGTCGTTTTTGTTAAACTGTCTTAGTAACTTAATTCGCAATTTTCGATAGCCTGCGTTCGATTTCTCCGATGATGAAGGAAACAAAGGAGTAGGTAGGTGTAGGATTTGTCCGATAAATCACTGAAGCGATTGCGTGCCATACCGATATCGGGTTCGTATCCAAGTTTTATCGGGTTGGTATAGCGCCGGTATCGGGCCGCAGTGCAACGCTTTCCTCAGGCGGAGGTCATTTCCATGTTATTCGTGACACGTCCGGTTATGCAAATGTCACCCGTGCCAAGTGCCCGGAATGAATGGTGCTTGAAAAATATCTACATATTTATACCCACTAGTTTTAGAACTAGTTACAATACTATATACAACTTTGAACTATAAAAAAATAAATAAAAAAGTAATACTTAAAAAAAATTCAAAATTCAAAATCAAGCTTTTACCAGTTGTAAATAAAAAAAGACAAAAACTTAAATAACCAGAGAATTTGTCAAGATGAATTAAAGGAGCCCAAAATAGACTAGTAAATATTGTTTAAAAAAAATTATAATGTCACCGAAGGTACATAAGTAGGTACTGAAACAAACATACACTAAGAACCCAGACGAAATTTTGAGTCCAATCAGACATCGGGAATTGGGTCTAATTTAGCTTGCAAGAATTGATTACAGACCGACAGATAGACAACGGGACAGATAAAAGATAAGTAAAATACAACTTTGAACTACTATAGTCGTTCGCGCCGAACTGAGATCTCACGTATAACATTTTGGCTAATAGAGAAAAACTTCTGAGGTTAATTGATTTTACCTTTTCTTCTTTCAAGTAATTGTTTGATTTCTGTATGATTTGTTAAAGTACAGGATGTATTGGATATTATACGTAGGGTGCAGTTTTAAATGTGGAGCCGTTTTTGAGATAGATCCGAGACAAAATAGGTCTAAAACAGTGACTTTGGTGGCCTACCAAATAGTTATTTTTCAACATAGATTTTTTTTTAATTGGTTTTTCCACACTCCTTACGTATGAGTACTCCCTTAACATTTTAATTTATATCATTTTAATAAGTTATTTCTGAGTTTGGGCCATAGCTCTACATACTCTCTGAGAATTTCAAGTTATTTGCTTTTATGGTTATGACGCTAGAGCCTCTGACAGACGGACGTACGGACGGACGAACGGGCAAAGTGCTGAACGACCCAAGCTAACTTAGAAATCTTACTTGGCTCGATCAATTATAGAATGGATAAAAAAATGGCATTCTTAAAATGATACGCATGATTAGTCAGCACTAAATTACATCGTGATACAGTTTATCATTCCCTTCATGAATGACAGTTTCTAAAATTCCAATGTTTCTTCGATTTATCACATTCCCATATTTTTACACCGATTAACACCTCATCGAATCTCATCGTCCCGAGTTCCAAAATATCGAAACCTCGAATCGCTGCGGGCGGCACCCGCCCCGATTGCTAGACGCTAGTCTTATTAGTGTGGGACTGTGAGTATGATAGCGTTTATGCTATGTTATTAATCGGTTTTGTAGTAAGTAAACTTATTAGAAAAAATAACTGTCTTACTTATTCCGAATTGGTAAGCACTTACTTGTTAGAATAAGTATTAAATTGTTCCGACGCATTAGTTTATAATATCCTTCAAGAATGACAGTTTCTAAAATTCCAATGTTTATTCGATATATCACACACTCATATTTTTACACCTATTAACACCTCATCGAATCTCATCGTCCCGAGTTCTAAAATATCGAAACCTCATTTACACGTAGAATTGTTGCGGGCGGCACCCGTCCCGCTATCGGGTTTCCTTGACCCTGCGCTTCCACTTCCACCCCGCCGCCGAAATGTTTTATTTATTTACCTGATTAACCCCAGAATGATATTATTTATTCGTTTTATCGTTCGTGAAGCGAATATTTTTCGGAAATGCGGAGGAATACATCAGCCAGGCTGATAAAAAACCATACGCAGCTTTGAGTAAGTTCTTATGTTCTTTTATTAAAAAACTGACTTCACCACGTTGTCTTCGGAACCCTTGATCAGTTTTAACGAATTAAAAACGTATTATTGAGGATAAAAAAAGTACTGATCGGATCTTGATCAAATTTAAATGGAACCACATGGAAATCACCAGTTAAAAAAAAAGAATTTTCAAAATCGGTTCACCTAGAAAAAAGTTCTGATGTAAAAAAACATTTAAAAAATTTAATAAAAATACAGTCAAATTAAGAACCTCCTCCTTCTGTTGAAGCTGGTTAAAAAGGAGGAAGTTAGGTACATTCATCGCGTATTTTTTATTAAAAAAAAGGAGGAGGTACTATGTTTGACTGTATGTATTTTTATGTATGTTCACCGATTTCTTGCCCCATTTGTGAACCTATTCTCAAAATTCTTTTTTGTTTGGTAGATTATACTTCAGAGGTGGTCCCATATAAATTTTATCGAAATCGATCAAGCCAAAACCAACATATAAGCGGTGAAGTCGGTTTTTAAGCTTTGCTTACGTTTAGATTATTATCTTTAGGTATGTGCACCGATTACTCGGTCAATTTTAGATCGATTTGCATATCTTTTTGCAATTAGTAAAGCCAAACCTAATACCTCACATTTCCACAAATAATTATCATTTTAGGTTGAGCAGTTTCTTAATCAGCTTTGATCATTCGTTTAAATAATTAAATGTTGTTTGGAAGATTTAG
This sequence comes from Lomographa bimaculata, assembly GCA_948107665.1. Lineage (NCBI taxonomy): Eukaryota > Metazoa > Arthropoda > Insecta > Lepidoptera > Geometridae > Lomographa > Lomographa bimaculata. Next base: position 12,389,213 of record OX403589.1, read on the forward strand.
TAATCAATAGAAACTGCAAAGGAAATGGGCCTGCGATCGTTCTTGCTTGCCGATAAGTATAATTTAGACTCTTCAAGTCAACAAGTATTTTTAGGTTAGCATGCTCCATCGTCGACCGCATCGTCGCTTTCCATCAGGCGAGATCGCGGTCAAATGCTTGCATATTCACCATTGCTTGCTTGCTTGTCCTGGACAATCCTAGTGTCAGAATTTGTCTAATTTTGATGGAATGGAAAATTGGGATCTGCATCGATGGAATGGAAAATGATCAAAGATTATTATTAAGAAATGTGTGATTAGAAAAAAAAAGATGAAATCGTTTAATATCTTCTGTATAATAGGTTAGTTTATAAACGAAAGAATGGAGTAAAAGAATTTTTGTAATGAAGTAGTTTATATGAAGTCTGACATCAAATGTGTTCATCATTATTAACTAACACTGTTCTAATTTCGACTTAAATAAAAAAAAAAAACGTTATATAGCCATAGACGGATTGACAGAGTTGTCAAAAAGTGAAACTTCATAAGATGGCGGCATGATTATTAACCTTTGATACTTAGTGAACGTGCATAAGTGTAGGCAAATCATACAAAGTTAAAAAACGTGATTTTCGCCTTCGCTCCAAAACTCCAATAGAAGTTCTAATAAAGTTTATAACACTTTATTAGGGCATGACTTTACTATGACTTGACCTTGACTCTTTTACTTGACTTTGACTGCGACTCGTGACTAGGACTTGTAATATGAAATACTCATGAAATATTATTTTATCACTTGACACTGGCTAAATGCGCAAGATTGCGAAGCCATAAGTCTAAGAAGAAGAAGTAGTTCCGACCATCGAGATGCTACGATGCCTACTAGCTACAAAATCCTTGGTTCCGTCTGTCACCGACTGCCAAGAGATCGTTGGCGCACTGTACGTAAGCATTCTTAAATGATGATCGATATCACTCATGTAGTTTTTTTTTTTTTTTATTTGTGACAGGCTAGTGTTTGACCACTATCTCACCTGATGGTAAGTGACGATGTGATCGATGCTGGTAAGCACACTAGACCTGGAATACGCAGGCTCTCAAGGATAACTGCCGGAACGCCGTATTTGGCTTGGCGGCAGACTTTCAACTTGATGGTGGTAAGCTACTTTGGTAGCAAGCCAGGCGAGCAACTCACAAAATGCTCTACCACCTCTAGTGACGTTTGAAGTAGATTTTTATATAAAAGATTTTTTTAATAGGTACGAAATCTTAAGTAAAGATTCTTGTTTGCTTTTAATTATGTTACTTGTACCATACTCATTTTAGAAACTCGTTTATATAATATTAAATAAAAACACTGTTCATTTCAATACAAATTAAGCAATGTTGCTCCAAATCTCGTGGTAAAACATTTTCCCTGGAAGGGTTTTTAGAATTTCATCGTGAGTGAAAGCTAATGATTAATCAAAAAACTTTTTTCGTGCCTGGTTCCTACTTGTAACTTTCCAAACAATAAAATCCACGTTACAATAAAAAAGTTGATAAATATGCTAATTTTATATACCTTTCGTGCACACGATTTTTAAATTCTTTTATACAGGGTAATTTGTTAAATTTCAGAAAGCTCTCAGGCTCTGATTCTTGTTATTGGTTATGATTGTGTGTGCGATGTGAATGTTACCGGCACCCACTACACGAGTCATTGAATTTAGTGAGGGGCTGTGAATGTGAAAGCGTCTTATGTCTTATGTTTTAATCCTTAGCTCATTAAGTTTCTGATGATTAATCATTAGCTTACCACCATCAAGTTGAAAGTCTGCCGCCAAGCCAAATACGGTGTTCCGGCAGTTATCCTTGAGAGCCTGCGTATTCCAGGTCTAGTGTGTTTACCAGCTTCGATCACATCGTCACTTACCATCAGGTGAGATAGTCACAAATAAAAAATAAAAAAAAAACAAAAAGTTTCTGATTTTATTCTTCGTATGTATAGTTTATGTAGTTTAAACAATCTTAGTATTTCTATTATTTTAATTATTTCATTCATTTCATCGCACCACCACCCTACATTATTTTTTCGTTCATCCAAAGTTAGTCTGGAAGAGATCGCTCTTAGCGATAAGACCGCCCGCTGTACCTATCTTTATAAGTTTCTCTGTAAGCTGTATTTTTTTTTGGTGTTAATAAAGAGTTATTGTATTGTATTGTATTAGTTCTACGACTATTCCATACAATCTATAAATAATTAATAGTTGTTTAAACTACACTATCCCGCAAAGAACGGTTTGCCGCGTCGCGCCTCATAATATGTACGCCAACGCCAGTTGACACGTATAATTGACGCCTTAGATTTAACGGAGAAGATAAAAAATGTATTCTAAAATAGATCTAATAAATATAAAGACAGCATATTTTGCTATAGCCGTACCAAAAAAACGTTGGTATCTATGGTTGTAATGATATCGCAAGATGTTTCTGATATTTTTAAAATTACCCTGTATAAATATAAAATATATCGTGATCTTAATTCTATTCGATCTGTTTTCTTGCGCTATTGCCGGTCGGATCAATAGGCTTGATTGTTTAACGTCTATGTATATGTATATGTTCATTACCCGTCTATAGTTAAAGGGTGGGAGCGTCACCACCCTTTGAAGCCGTAAATGCTGCTAATTAGTTCAGAAACCAACAGGCTTTTAGTTCAAAAGGGTAAGGTTACCATACGTTTGTGTATAACTTATAGACAGTTAAGACTAATATCGCAGTGTTTGCTTTCTACCAGTGTGCTAGCGATATGCAAGTTTAAGTCTCTATGAACTATTTTTGTAAACAGTAATAACAAACATTTGAGTTTTAATAAAAAATACTATTTGTATTAGATAGTAACAACAAAAAATAGAGTTTTCTAATTTTGACATTATTTTACGTGAAAAAGTTTGAAGACTCAGTTGGCGCAGTGGACAGGTGTGTAATAGTGGTGGTAGTGAGGGTGTTAGGGGCTGTGAGTGTGAATGCGTTTTTTTTTGTTTGTTCGTTTGTGAAGACTTAATCTATATAATAAAGCCCAGAAAAGTTACTAAAACTATTGTTTATACTATTATTTTACAAGATTTTATTTAGTTTCACCTGTCCGGTTATCTATTTTCAACCGACTTCAAAAAAGGAAGTTCTCAATTCGTCTGCATGTTTTTTTTTTGTATGTATGTTACGCGATATCTCCGTCAATTATAAATCGAATTTGATGATTTTTTTGTTTGGTATATTATACTTCAGAGGTAGTCCCATACACATTTTATCGAAATCGATCCAGCCAAAACCAAAATATAAGCGTTAAGTCGGTTTATTAAGCTTTACTTGCGTTTAATTATTCGGTCTGTAATCAAATCTTGCAAGCTAAATTAGACCCACTTCTACATGTCCGATTGGACTCAAATTTGGTGTACATTCATACTTAATAGCACGACTACTTTTTCAACTTTGGTTTAAATAGATTTGAGTATTATCTTTAGGCCCCCCTCTTATATTATATGGTATAGGTAGTGTGTATTTATATATGTACTAAAGTATCTACCTACATAATTTGTGACTCGTCTTTAACAAGGCCCAAAATCATTTCACGTTTCAGATGATATATTTTTAGTGTGTGGTATTAAATAATTCACTCAAATAACGAGAAAATCAACCTCATATCGTAGTTCCATGTCCACCTAATCAAGCCGAGTCTTTCAAAGGAAATAATACCTACTATTCAGAGCTTTGTCGGATTTTTTCTGATAACCTGCCAGGCGCCCCAAATTACTTTTCAAATAGGTTTCACGGAAATCTCGGATATTCACTGTAGTATTTCGTACAGATTATTTTGATTAACATTTGGTACCTGTGTTTTGTAAGTGTATGGCATATTTTAATTTCAGTCTGATATAATTAGATGTATCCGTTCATTAATATGTCATAAGGTAACGTTTTGGTTAACCTTTGCAATTAGTTTTCAGAATATTTTACTCCCCGTAATTACCATTACCCACTGTAATAACTCAACAAAAGTTGATGAAACCGAGCTGAATATCATGCACCTTAAATCTGAACATTATGCTAATGTTGGGAGTTAATAAAGTAATCCCTTGAAATTTTATTTGCCCACGCAACTTACACAAACAAATACTTTGGGTCTAAAAATCGTGCGACCGTTCGTTTGGGCAAAGCCCCGATAAACCGATTAACTTGCCTTTGTGTATTCGGTGGCAACCACAAAGCAATTATGCAAATGGTATCACCTATTATAAATCCCTTAATACAAATATATCTTTTGGAATGAATAATACTGCGCGTGACCGAAAAGAATCTTAATCTATAGGTAGTAGTGTTGTAGAATAACTATCACGTTGAAAACCCAAAAAATAAATAATTGCCTAGATGTAAGTATATAAGAACTAGCTAACAGTAAGTATCAGGAAACACAGAGAGTATTGCAAAGATTGTTGATATTGTTAGCGATGTTAGCTCTCATCTTGCTGCGGTTGCGGTTCTATACGAACATCAACTTTGCCTTTTGCAATTAGAGCATCTCAAAGTTTACAAGGGAAGTGGCTTGAATTTTCTGTCGTTCAAATAAAAGCGAATTCCCGGTAGGATGTCGAACTCGAAATCCGACGGAAGCGGAGCGAAGTTCCCGTTTACCTCTTCGGCATCTCAAATGCTCTCTCGTTTTAATTAGATTACAGCTCGAGCAATCGAGATGTGCACTGTAGCGGCCCACCCGGCCCCGACTCAAAGAGTTCCGCTTGCAAAGCGCCACCGATAGCAAGACAGCATTCGATTTCCAACCTCTAGGGAAACGTATAGGCAAAAGAAGCACTCAAATGTAACGAGCATCTTATTAATCGGGAAAAGCAAATACAAATTGAATACCTTACAAAGAAGTGTATTTTTATAGAAGTTCTTGTATATATTTTCGAAAATTTGCAAAATAACACTTGAAATGATCACAACAGAAAAGGATTGGTATCGGGCCTTATTGAGCTCATATAAATCGAGATCTAGAAGCTTAGCTCTTTGTCTCAACAAGCGAACAAATTAAATTGAACGTAATCGAGTGATAAGATAGAAGATTCACACCCTTAGAGCTTCAAATACACATCTTCGTTTTATTACATTCGCTTTATATTACACTGTTATCGTGTTTATAGACGCTTATAGAATTTGTTTCACGTTGTCAAGTTCACATTAATTTATCCAATTGAGCGCAACTTGTTTAAATACAATGCGTTATTGTTTAGATCTATTCGGTCTATGAATCAATAGATAGATGAATAAATAACAATCGATATGCCTCATCAATTGAACAAATGGTGTTGTTGCGCAATGAATTGATATAATATCAATAAAAGAACTCGTAGCGACCATTGAAATATATGCATTGTAACACCCAATCCTTAAAAAACGATGACACTATTGCTGACCTGAATAAAAGCCAGATAATTACAGCGAGAGCATTAATGAAAGGCGCAGGAGAATATCAAGTGGCAACTTCGCTACCTGCCAAGTCTGTATGACTTTCGAGAGCCGGGCGCCGAAAGTTCGTAATTAAGGAAATGCAAGGTAGAAGTTGGGAAGTTTTGCCCGCGAGAACTGCGACATTCCGCGTGCGAGTTACCTAATACTCGGCGACGGGTGTATTCTCGGCAACAATACGGGCGCCCTTACAAAAGCAAACTAAGCACACACCGCACTGACAATATCTCTAAAAGCAAAGAGAGTGCATCGTATGCATCTTGTTCCGCTTTGTGCCACAACCCCGTGTCGTAGGTGCACCGCAAATGTATCTCTCGTAGATTAGAAGCCTTTGGCTTCGTGTTTCTCGTTTGATTGTCACAACACAAGTTCTCTACAGATAAAGTAAAATATAAAACTCGTAACTATTATTTTATTTAGTGGGACTGGTAAGACTCTGTTGCAGAGTTACCTTAGCGCGCAGTACTATCAACCTCCTGGCAGAATTACTATTATAAACTTCGGATTCTTCGGAGAAGGGCAATGTTTCGAGTGAAATCACAGGTTATAGAGACATTTAACATCGTGCGAGTATATCTCACGGTAACGAGGACAGTGCTTTGCTGTGCAGGATTTTGAATGATTGTAATCTATGCTTCGAACAAAAGAAAATAAAATCCAGTCCAAGCACCGTCTGACTAGCTTCGGGAGAAAACCAAACATACCATTTTAGTAGCGACCTTTGCCTTAAACTCTATTTATAACTACAATCTATCATAGACTAAAGTTTTAGCCACTGTCTCACCTAGGTCAAAAGTAAGCTTAAAAATTAAATCTTCTGATTTTAATAAGGCTTATAGAATCAACACATCAGCGATTTTTATACTAGAAAACAAAATATTGGCGTCAAACTTTTCGGAGAAAACTTTCTAAGATTAACCTATCGGTCATTATTTATCTCTGGTTTTGGATGCTGGCATCATAAGTAACCTCGTTACATTGATTTACAAACTCTAGGAAGTATTATCAACAATGTCAAAAACTTATTTCAAACTTAACAGAATTTGTTGTACTCAAATTTAAAATATGCAACTGGGTCCTCGCAACGAGTTGAAAGGAGAGATTTTCAACAGGATTTTCGCGGTGCCTTTAAATCGAGAGAGTTTATAAATCGTACGCCTGTCCGCGTGAATTTAGAATTTAACTTCTAGCACCTTATTTTTCTATTACGTATTTTGCATTTCTGTTGCGTTGGTTACCAGTTATAGTAAATCGATAGCTATGGTTCTATACCTACTAAGTATATGTTCCGTTAAAATCTATAAATAAGTTATCATGTTCATTTGTTACGATTTAATTGTATTGTCTCATGTTAAAGCTATTAATATTATTTACGACATTGTCCGTTACATTCGAAGCATTGTTGAGGCGGCTTGTAAGCAATAAAATAATTGTGAGTAATCACGTATGTACTTTACTATCAACCTGTCTTGTCACACAAACTTATGCGTAGATTGGTACGATCAGCTGAGAGATGCAAGGGTCAATCAAAATGTTAGACCGGATTTTCGAAAGTATTTTCGACTTTATTGTGACCAAATAAAGATGGTAATTGTGTATGAGACCAGAGTGATGGTGCAGTGTGATCTGTGACGATTGCGCATAGAGCGTCGACGTCCCGCTGTGTCCACGCCGCGGTCGCAGCGGGGTTCCACTATACTTACTGCATTTGGTCACGATTACAATTTCACTGACCGAATAAACTCTTATTTAAAATAATATGGATTATTCTTTACGACATAGTATTTCCTATGGTCCATTCTTGTCAAATCAAACAACGGTATAAAGTACAATTCATATTTCATGCATTCAGTTTTCGAAATTAACTAAACAGCATTTTACAGAAGTAATACAAATGTCACGTAAATATCGGGTACAGTAAAGCAGTTGTATTGGAGGTCGGTGAAGTTTATCGTAGTTCAAGTAATTTGTAAGCTGATACCTTATCGGAGAACAGTAATGTCGTTCCATTCAGAAACAAGAATACCTCGCAACTCAATTCGTAGATATTTGAATTGCACAATGTTATTAAAAGTTAGCCTGTGATAACGGAATACTACGAAAATTAAAAAAGAATGGCTACATTACCTATATTATGTTTTTTTATTTAGACGAAGAATCGACAATACTAAAATGTTAAGGCGATTTTAATAGTTTTCTGCCTTTTTGGGTATTATACTCTTCAACACTATGAAAGGGTAATTGCCAAACATGTCAAATCAAATTAAATCGTTTATTTTCCAGAATACTTGTAGGGACATGAGATCTTAATGTAAGTAGTGACACAATAAGCAAGCAGACGTGCAAATGATAATTTTCTATGTCTACTATATTATCTAGTCTAATTTACATAAAAGTCTTAAACTCCTTAACACTATAGAAACAATGGCTAATAAGCCAGCTAGTTAAAGGTTTTTTAATTGTTTTCATCCAATATTTTGATTTCATTAGGTACACTGTTAAAAATTTATATGGACATATTTTAAATATTTCTTTTGTATAAGTTCTTTTGGGTAGTCGGTTGATATAAAAGGTTCGTAAATTTATCTTCTTTTTGACTCAGACGAAATGACTTTCTTATTAAGTCTGAGCTTTTCGACGAGTAATAAATTGAAGTTTTTTTTAAAATCAGAGTGTTGTTTAACAAAAGTCCTTAATTTACATACACGGTAAAAGAAGTATGTTACATGCTTTAAAAAGAGGTCTACAACTATCTAGACAACAAGCCCTTTTTATGACCCTTATGCATCGCTTTTGTATTTTAAATATTTATATTAATACTAGCTTTTACCTCTTTCTTTTTCTTTTTTTCGCTCGCATTGAATTTATTTTATCTTTCGAAAAAAAAGTATCCTATGTTACTTCCAAGAATTGAATACCTCCAAGAATATGTGTAAGATTTCGCGTAAAAGCATAACTAACAAACTTCACATTTATAATATTATATAAGTAGGAATAATTCTATCAATGTTGACTACAGAGATAGAAAAGATATATACCCAAGGGTTGACTGAGTTGCCCCATATAATAATTAACTAAGCAAAGATGACACATGACCATCAGTGATATGCCTTCAGTGCGGCCTCCATGGATACGTGTGTTTAATTTTTTAAAGCGCGAATACAAAACGTTCCAACCTCCTTCACATCACATCAATATGTGTTTTCCAATTTTATTGTTTATCAATTGTCTGTCTTAAAAATGTATTATTGTCAACGAAATCAACTATTTTATTATTATAATTAATGTCAAGTTGCAATGGATTTAAATTATACGAATGTAATTGAATTTGAACATGATTTGATAGTAACTTATTACCTAAGTGATTGTAGCAGCTTTGAAATGCTTTGGTCAGCTACGGCCGAAGTTAAATTAGTTTCTGCACCGCTAACAAAATTTGGGCGTCTACCTGCGCTTTGTTTGCGAAGTTGACTCGGCTGTTACTGCCGCTAATATGTACCTGATAGCCACTTTCAGGACTGTTCGCTTCGGTTTACAAATTTGCTATTTTGCATCATGTGAGTAGTATACAAAGTTCTCGATAAACAACTAAGTTAGCTCACGATCTCATTTCAGGCTTCCTGAACAAGAATTTCTTGAATTTTGTCTCACGTCGTCAAACTCGTGTCTTTCCGTAGAATATATATATTGAGATATAACATCATATTTGCCGCCAGACGAGCTCACGTAACATGTAGTAGGAAATAATGTAAACAACGTTAGCGCAGAGAATGTGAAGTATTGTCGAAGCCGTGTACGCCAGAGGTCTACGTCCAATTTGCATTTTCACGAACACAAGACCGAACGGTCGCTATCAGCAATAGCTCCTTATCCTGCCTAATCCTATTCTCCAGCCTTTATAACTTCGAACCTCGTTACGCCACGAATCGACTTTATTCAACGACTTTCCGTATTTGAAGGATGTTTGTAATGATCCCGATCACTAGAGAAAAGTCCCTAACATTTTCTTTGTCGAGTGATTTGTAGGATATGATAAGTAAATGTACTCTAATATGAATACCTATACCTACATATAGCGGTTCTAGTTAATAGCAATTTACTGAGAGAATTGTTATCACCCTAAACTTATCTATTATAAGCGTATGTTTATACCTACTTATATATCGTAACAAATGATACGCAATTCGAGTGTCATGCCTAAAAATTACATACTAATAATGTCCCTTTCATATACGTCATACTTTCAAACATAATATCACGTCCCGGCACCATGCTCAGTGCCCATACTTTCAATGGCAGTCGTATTTAACAAGCCACAAAGTAGACAAATGAGACATACGCAAACAAAGATAAAGGCACAGTATCAAGGGGTGCCCTGGCGCCTTTATTTGCATTTAGATGGGCGCGACAAGTGGAATTGCCGACGAGGGTGGCAGCCACTGTCGCCGCACAATCGTCGCCGCACCCACCACTCTCTTCCGACACTAATTACTGACACAAACAATCACTTTAAGTAATTGGTTAGTGGAGTGGAATAAAATATCCAAAATGTCTAAACCCTGGAAATGTGGCTTCATTTTTACGTTCAGAAAACATAAGGAATCACGACGAGGGATATAAGCAGAAAAATTGATAAAATCTCATCTCTGAGCACAGAATACCTAATCTCGAGGCCACCTTAGGCATTTACAAAATGTATGTCACAAGTACTAAAACAGGTGGCCATTTAGTAAATCCTTGCCGTCAGAAAACCCGATAAGACACTGTTATGAAGTGGTGACGCTGTCGACAAGTCTCTTCATCGTAATCTAGGCTTAGTAAAGCTCTTTAGCAAACTTATATAAGTACTCGAGCTTGAAAGCTGAAGTTGGCGTATTCAATATCAAATTATAACAACTTCAAAACAAAAATTTTACACAAATTTAATCATCGTAAACAAAGCGATGCTCCTCTCGCGGCTGACGATCAATTTAACGTGGTTGGCATCCGAATAGCTATGCATAACCACGATATGGTAAAACTGGGATTGCTTTCAATACTGAAATTCGATACAGCCTCGTTGCAAAAATAAAAGTCTTTGCAAGCTAAAATATTCGACAAAACCATTTTTAGTTTTAACTGGGAAAAACAAGTTGGTACAGAACTTCCAAACAAAAAATACACCATCTTCAGCCAAGAATGCGACCCTGCAAAGGAAAAGCCTCAAGCGAACTGAGATGAATCGTAAACAAGTTCGGAATGTGCGGAGGCGATTCGTCTTGAGCCAAGGATGGCCGACGATTAGTTAAACTCGTGTAATAAGTCGCGATGGTTCCTGTTACTAATTGCTCTTAATCTGTCTCTACTAGAACTGCCTATAAAGGATAAGCTCGTTGAAAAGTAGGGGGAGTTGACTGATTGCTACAAATTTATTTCAATTTAAGTAAATTCACTGATCCCACATATAATGAAACCGTTTCATTGAAAGATTCGTAAGTAGGTATTATACTTATTTAGGATTTAACGATTTCACTCACACTTGGTTTCTTGCATTGTTGCGAGACTAGTTTCGGAACAATCGGTGTATCTTCATCAGTCAAGTACGCACGTAGCCCGTCCGGCGGGCGCGGCGTTTCAGCGTGTACTCGCACCAATGCATTGTGAGTGAAATCGTTAAATTCTAATGTATAGAATGAAAACAGGATGATAGACTCAAAATTACAAATAAGTAATTAACACAAATTGAGATGAACATGCAAAAAATATGCTTCACATAATGTTTTACACGATTTTAAAGCAGGGTTCATTGAGGTGTAAGAATTTCATTAACTGATGCGCTCGATAGCAACATTATTTTTTTATCGCGAATCGACCCAGATTCCTACCAAATTAAATTATTATTTCAGTGAAAGATCCTCCAATTTGGTTGATTTCCTCCTGGAAGTGAAAACAGAAAACAAGGTTATTCATGTATTCTCGGGGGTTATTTAATCATGTAGTAAAGAGTGAATCATCTCGAAAGGGTATGATGCGTAGGTGCTTTTGCTTTAGAAGAGCTCTTGAGTGGAGTGCTTGAGGGTACGACGTCCCTGGATGCCTATTGAGATGCCTGAGGTATCATAGTAACAGGGAGAAAAAATACTTTATAGAGTAGGTACGATCTCTCCCCGGTCGAGTAGTTACGGATACGCTCTTGTTCAAATTAATTGGAACATGTGTCTATATGGCGGATAGGATTGCGTTCAATGGGACATCAGATAAATCTACGAGTGTACTTTGTATACTAAAAATTTTTTTTCATATTTTTTACCAGCGAACAAAGAGACAAGTGCAGTGCAGTTTGTGCCAATGTAATGATGGCAAACTGAGTAACATTTACTTTTATTCCGCTTGTGTGTATATATTTTAAATATATAGAAAAATCTAAATGGGCACGTCAGAAAAGCTATTTACATTGCTATATTTTGGAATACAAAGCAAAATTTTGGAATCACGAAATGTTCATGTTTATAGACAAATTAAATAAGTTATTTGTTGACAAAAAGAGGTTTAGTATATTTATAAAAAGAGGCAGAATTTACGTAGGTGTTACAAAGGTGTGCATAGCTGTAAGTACATAAGCATACGTTACCTTGATATTTAAATAGGTATTTTAATCAAGATGCACGGCTTGCTTCTTTATACACGCATCTTATTGACATCTGCTTACTATAAGTAAGTATATCCGAGCGGAATTCATAAATATCATCTAGTACAAAAAATTAGACATGGTTCATTATATTTCTTTCTTTCTTTGTTTTACATAGTATAAATACTGATACGTATAAACATTGAAGCCTAGTTCTTGAATATATTTGACGTACGTTCGATGTCGGTACGTATATAGATATTTATTTGTGATGTCGTTTAATTTGATGTTAAAGAATGCTATTTTTTATATTCCTCCTTTATAAAAGCTATTGACACTATATACCTACGTAAAAAGGTATAAGTAAGGCCCTATTCATAATCATAAATAAAAGTATTAAAATACAAAGTTGAGTATTAAAATACAAAGACACCTACAAGAAAGAAAACATTGTATAACTGGAGCACAATTACTCTAATACTAATTAATTATTATCTGTGCACACCGCAATAATCAGGATTATGGTCTAACTTTACATGCAATAAATGTACCTATATAAAAACATTTCCATATATACCTTCATCCAAAACCATCCTGTATATTTTTATTTATATACGTAATGATTTTCTTGCCGTAAAGTTACATTATGGAATGTTAATTAAATTTTTATTATTACATGCATGCTGGAAACGCGTCATTAAGCCACAGTTCATGTTGACAAATTCCTGCAGCTTCTATAACGGGCTCTACTAAATTATCTTTCATACCGTTCTATGACTCAGGGCCTGTTCCGGGAATTTCGTCTGTAATAAGTTACGTACGAATTTGTTCAGTTAACACAGCTTTTCAACTTGGATTAAATTGTACCTTCACCCCTTACGATAAAGGCTAGCCTGACGCTCCGCTGGTGTAACTTGGTTGAAGAATAGTGTCGGAGACATGTGGCGCATTCTTGCCCGATTGCCAGTGTCTCGACACTACTCGTTACTCAGAACCGAGTTCTCGTTGTATTTTATTTCGATTTTTGCGAGTGTAATAAATAGGCTGGATCTAGATGGCAGGTAGCGGTCGTGTAGAGCCTGATTTTTTGTTTATGGGCTTTACAAATAAAGGTTAATACTTTGTAGATAGTGCATGAAATTTTTACAAACTTTTATTTAGTTTTACCTACACTGTTATCTATATAATTCGATTTGTAATTAAATTTTACATGGCCGGTTGGACTCAAATTTGATGTACTTGCGTATCTTCAGTGACAATACAATTAATTTACCCTGGAGCTGGTCTAATAATGGAAACGGAAGATGGACATAGGGATTTCTAAACTAAATAATCTTATTTATAACTAGATGTGTTTAGATAAACCCAAATAGTTCGGGCTTTTGAGTCGTCTTGTCAAGTTCTCTGGTAACATAACTTTTTAGTCCTTTTTATTTACAATTGGTAAATGCTTGATTTAAAAACCTATGTACTTTTATACTTAATTTGTACAGGTACAGTTAACGCTCTTTGTCTGTAGTACCTATAATAGATCAGTAGTGTGTAATTCCGTGTGGCATCATTAATAAATGCTAATACAAAATTGAGAAAATAGTCTAAATAAAACTCGTCTCACAACAAGGGCGTGCAGTATTAGAAGTACATATACAAACATATCTACACCCAACAGTTCTAGCAAGAAAACGTGTTCGAAGACGTTTTAAGTTTGTTACCAGCGTAAAGAGGAATACAATGTTATCTCCTTACATTTTATACGAGTGCGTTCTTACGTAATTCTATGTGACACCCCTGAGCCGTAGCGAAAAGCCGCAAACGTAAGGGGCCGTGCTCAATGAACTCGGTTTTCACACGGTTTTACAAAGCTTTACAATCCGTTGTGTCGATATTATTGATGGGAAGTAAATAACAAGTAATAATGTTGAATGTACACGTCTCCAGAATGCAAAGCAATATCTTGAGCTGTCTTACAATATAAACAGTTACGATGTTGACAGGTTCCACCAAAGGTTGACCGGTCCTTTGTCGCAGGCGGTTTAGGAGCTGTTTTATTTTGTGGGTCAGCTTTAGTTCAGCTTAAGTTAATTTCGTTTTTATAAATTTATTTAAAGTATTTTTTATTTATTTAAGAATATATACAATGGGACCGTCATGATGTCCATTGAAGGTCATTAAATTTTTTAAATAAAAAAAAGTATTTATTTATGTCTTTTTTATGCGTACCTATTACATGTGATAGATTTACACAATTAATTTGCAATTAAGAACAGTAGAAGATTATATTTTAGGTATTTATAATACTTATAATTCAGTTAAAGTACAAACAAATATTTTTCTGTAATAAAACCTAAAAAAAAATAAAAATAACGAATAAACTGAACTTCTCGCTTCGTGAATGTGAAGGCGTTCTTGATTATGTAAAGGGCCTATTGCAATTTTAGATAGTATCAGTTGTTCGTCACTATTTCTAATGTAGGTAGGTATTATTAAATACCTTTAAACGAGCAATTCTTGCATATATGTATCTAATACCTTTAAACGAGCAATTCTTATACATATATAATCTGAATCTCGGAATCGGCTCCAACGATTTTCATGAAATTTAGTATGCAGGGGTTTCGGGGGCGATAAATCGATCTAGATAGGTTTCATTTTTAGAAAACGTCGTTTAAAGTTAAAAATAAACCGAGCTCAGCTCGGTCATCCAGGTACTTGGACTTAACAAACCACATGAGCCCAGTCAAAAGGCTTACTAATTGCCCTTAAAGAGGTCCACTATCCCTCACTCGATCAAGAGATCATCTCGATATTACTGGATAATTATAGATCTGTAATTCGAATAACGTAATATACTCGTACTTGCAAAATTTCAAATCAAAACCAGAGACTACTTAATAGTTACTAATTACGATTAAAACGCGTTGATTGCGATTGATCGGTTGTTATTATAATTGTGACTTCTTATTCGATTTGTGTACATACTACTGAGATGATCTTCGCAGCATTCCTTAAATTCACCGTGAAGATACCGGTCCATCGTTTTACAGAGAGGGTTTGAAGACCCGGTACGGTGAACATATAACGCTAACTTCACTGCTGTCTTTTTTTAAGTGCGATTTAGGATACATCTTTGAAAATATAATGCATATTCGCAAAAATATTAATAAATATAAATTAAGAAGCGACGCACACTATCTTAATACTAATTATAAGCATAAAATTACAGTGCGCGCATTTAGATTAAGCAAAACGATTAAATCTTAAATGGCAAATGGGGTTAGATTTTACAATAACATTCATAAAGTTGCAACTGAATCACCACTGGAAAAGTTCAAATCAGCAATAAAACGGGCATTAATTAGGTAATAAAGCTTATTATAAAACAAATGATTATATTAATGGCAAGGATGCATGGAGGCAAATTGCACAAGCGCTTTCTGGCGACTACATAATATACTCGTCGATATATCTAGGTTAATTTAATTCCTGTATTAGTGTTTAATAATGATTTTTAAAAAATTTATGAAAACATGCGCCGGCGAGTTTCTTGCCAGATTCTTCTCGAGATGGCTGTAATTTGCAATCTTCAGGCAGTCATTAACTTTCATGAGTGCCTCTTTAGGGCCCACGTAAATAAACGATTTTGATTTTGATCTTGAAGAAATCTTTGTCATTTTGGTTGGTTTTTTTACAAGAACACAATTTTCCTATACACACTAAAATACCAATTTGAAGGCTTACAATGAAATTCCATGTTAATGACCCGTGCTGAACAAAATACTGAACCATGTGAGCTTAGCCGGGGAGCTCCGTATTTCTTTTACTTTATCCGTTAGGCATTTCAATTCAAGAGGGAAAGCTTAAAATTTATTCAAAGTTGCAATGTTTAGCTCTAATTTATGTAAATTTGATGACTCCAAAAGCTCAATCTAACTGCCGCTTGTAAATATGGCTATTTAAGCTACTGGCTCAGGTGCGGTAGAAATTTTTAAACATTTAGATGTTTTCTAGCTTGTAAAATTGAAAAGGCATACAATTTATTTAGAGGCCACCCTCTCTCCTACGTTCGCGGGGGTGGGCCATTATTTTTTACGTCGCCCACCCTTACCTCAATTTTTCCCAGTTTATTGTCGTTTCATACAAATTTTAGAGGCTGTTTGGATCGGTTTTACTTAAGGAATATTTATTTTACGGTGTTTCTAACAAAAATTGCTTGTGGAGAATGTTAGCTATTCTAGGTAAATATTAACTATACTAACCAGATTATAGACCAACAAAATACAGCGCTTTATATTTATGTTGTAAGCACTGATTTCATACGAATATATTATTTATCCACCTCTTTTTGGATCCAATGGGCTTTTTGGAACAAACGCGACCCTATTACATATTATGCTTTTACCATACTGTTACTAAGACTACGCTATCTAACCTTTAATTGGCACTATTTTATGAAGCGTAATTGAAACTCTGTTCAATTTCAGCCGGTTGTCTTAGCTGGCTGATATATGTGTTACTAGCCGTGCCTCGCGGCTTCGCCTGCGTTTATCAAGTTAATAAGTTATGTACATTCCAAATTTCATCTTAATCCTTTCAGCCGTTACAGCATGAAGAGGAAACAATCATACTTACACACAGACTTTCGGATTTATTATTGTGATTATGGCATATATCTTAATAATTCATTAACATGATCAAACCTAATAAATAAAAGAAGATAAGTGAGGAAGCTTTATAGTTAAAGTAGTTCTAGTGTTAACTCTAAAGTATACCAACAAACAATAATAGTACCTTCGAGTCAGGTTCTCACCATTGTGTGATGATTGTGCGGAACCCTCAGTATACGAGTTCGACTCGCAGGTTTTTTTTTAACAAACGCATTTACTCTCACAGCCCCACACTAAGTTCAAAGACTTGTATCGTGGGTGCCGGAAACATTCACATAACGTATTTAGATGTACATATCCCAAAGGAAGCCATTTAAACATGTAGTATCAATATCTTTTTTGTGGGCCACGGCCTTACACGATCCGGCTTGATCTTGGTCGGAAATATATTCTATACCACTTTCTGTCAATCTTTGACTTTATTCTTCATTTGGCGATTTTTTTCAGCTGACGCCAATATTTCTAACCGATTTATCTGAATATCTAAATACGCTGAATAAACATATTGGATATATATATGAAATTGTCAGTGTATTTTATCGTACGTAAGGTATTCCTTATGCGCAAAGAGTCACGTTACCAATCGACCTGTTTATTGGATGGGAAAACTGGTAGCGACCTCGTACGTGATATCGTTTCTAATTTATTCATAGGCGTATGACCTATATCAGCGGGAACTAAATGTTTTTCATAAAATACAATCATTAAAGCTAAGTTCTTTCTTGACGTTAGGAATAAACCTGATAGATCAAGCTTTGGTTCAACTTCTACAGTCTACATACACCATTATGAGTTCCCTTGTAATAGACGAGGTCAGTTTGTCAAAGGTGGTATATTTCATATTTTATCTGAAGTGATGAAATAATAGATATTGCTCTCGCTTCAAACAGCAACTGAGACAAAATTAATATGCCACAGAGCAGAATAGCGGAAGTAGATATTATTATAAAGAATGGGATGACCCGAATAGCTAATGCGAAAAGCTCCGAAAAATGCCGTTTCCTTATAGTCTATTTATTAAATACACCGAAATTAATTGGCTGTGAAAACGCGGCCCAGTAAGTTGACCTAACACAGCTGGTTTATCTGGGAAACTATAAATAAACAACAATACCGTTGTTTTAACAAAGAACAGAACGCCGGTTACCGCACATTCCTGTTAAACGCCGCCGATAAATCAGCGCCCAAAAATGAAGAGATATATTGTGGCGGTTATGTAAATGATCCCAGGTTACAGGCTGACGTCAAACGGCCATTGGGAACAAGCCATGACAAATGGACAAATATTTGCCTGTTAATGGAGGACAGAATATTGCCTCCGCATTATGGCTGGCCCATTGGCGCATCGTCTATCATTTAACTATCTATATGATTCTGTATAGGTACTTTGCACGAGGTTATTGCTAGCTACACTGTGGCACAACCTCGTAATTTTAATTGGAAAGCTCTCTTATCTCTCCCTGCTCTGTGCCGGAGTTACGACACTGTTGACACAAGTAGATAGAATACAAATAGTGTTTTCCATAAAATGGTTCTGGTTTTCCTTATTGCGTTCGTAGATATCTTAAAGATTTTCCTTTTCGTAACTTTGTGTCGGATCTGCTTACCTGTTGTTTAATTAGGGTGGAAGATTCATTCGTAGCTAATTAAGTTACAGAAAGTATTGCTCGTCGTTATTCAGGTCGCTGCTTTACATTCTTCTTCCGAGAAATGTGAGCCGAATTTTTCTGGGGAAATATTCCAGTGACCTCATTCGCCAAATAGAAATATTCATCCATTAATGCGAGGGAAGGTTTTTCAAAGACGATGAAATAAAGATAGTTTCGGATAGTGACCCGTATCCTAGGATTTACTTGTGACAACACTGGCCGTTATTACAGCCTAGAATTCTCCTCGTCGTAGCCCTAAGCAATCGAGGTTGTGATCGGGAAATCGATATCAATTCAAACTCCTTTTATTGTATCTGATCAGCTGGAAGGAAATTAAAGTGTTGGAAATTGATCGCGATCGAAATTAACGGAGTTCCATAAGAGTAGAGGTTATGTATTCGATGCGTATTTCCGTGTTCTACAGTTAGGTTTATCATCACACCATTATTGATTTTTTTAAGAATTTTACCAAACGTTTGTTTTGTAAATGTATGTGCCCTTTTGCCCAACATTTTATGTTACGAAATCCCCTAAATAGCTGTAACTCCAAAGCTCTGTAAAATTTCCTTTGTTCCAAGTGTGTCACGTGCTAAAGCATTTTATTATCCGAACTCCCCCTTCCCGTACCTACCTCGTAGACTTAGCAAATGTGGGAGCACTGTCGTTTCCTTGCAAATGAAGCAATTGCTTCCCACCGCAAGCGGGAATTACACCTAATCGCATTTGAATTCGTATTGTAATGAATACGTGTTTGTAATAATGCTTCTAAATTAAACTCATAGCCGCAGGGCATTGTCAACGCATTCCTTTGTTGTTTTAAAATATCAACGTACACCTTTATGTATCACATGTAGGTTTACCTTCTCCCAATAAGTCAATTATAAACGTAACAAAATACGGACAAGGGACCGGCCGCTAAGCATTATAAATAGGGCTATAATGAATTCCGTGAAGAGAGCGGGTGGCTTGCTCAGAAACGTGACACAAATCCTAGCTATATAGAAGACAAGCGGGGCACGCGTGACACAGACGCCAGGCTATCCGTCATACCGAAGCACCCACTCACAAATCTTATCTCGAGCATTTTCTTAGACATAAATGGCTTTTAAACTGTATTTAATTTATAAGTCTAAGGAATGACAATTATTAACGGTAATTTTGTTGAGAAGGAACATTTTTAAATGATCGAATAATTATAAGATGCGTCACGCTAAAAATATCGACGTGTTTGTAAACACGTAACGACGTACATTGACGTCTCACTGCAGGACGATGCTTTTGGCGCGGCGCCAAGACGTGCTTCGACGCTCTTTTATACCAAACTCGTCAAAACACTTATTTGACATTTTACACATGTTACGCGTCCTTATTGCACGTGACGTGACTTTATTGTAATATTGTTTTGTTTTTTGTTACAGGAGCAGCATTCGCTGTAGAAGTTCACTTCGAGAACAAGGATAGCGGTTTCTTTCTGAAACATACGGCGAGATGGAACGGCGCGGGGCCGCCTCCCGAGCCGATGGGCACGGCACTACCAGGCGCGCTCCTATCTCTAGATCGATTCACGGTTCTGCAGGGCTCCGCGCCGGCCTCGGTGCGAGCTACATACGGGCCATTTTCCACTAAACAAACGGTACCGGCGCGATACGCGGTACCGGATCCACTAGAGCCGCCACGACGAAACGCTTCATTAATGGAGCTGCAAGATGCGACCGCGCATAGACTGGACGTGTCCGCTCATCTCGTGTTTCGGGAGCTACCTCGCGATGCACCGGTGCTGCGGGTGCTATTTCACACGGGAGGCGAAGGAGGCGCGCGGCGATCGGCCGCCCGGCCGCGCCGGGTGTGTATCACGCTGCACGCGACTCTCGGCTCCCGCACGCTGACGGCAACTTGCGGCCCCGAGGGAGAAGAGGGAGCGTGTTTGGCAGAGCTGACGGTACCTGCCGCTTGGTGGCCGGCGGACGGGAAGGGCAAGCGCCCACCGAGGACCTTGCGACTCGCGTACAGCGCGGCTGAAGCAGGAACTAGCGATTCTGGAGAAGACGCGTGTGGCCGCGTGTCAGTACAGCCGGCGTGGCCGCTGGGCTCCGTCACGTTAGCGGGAGCTCGCGCGGGGTATACAGAAGCTCGCGCTGGCGATTGTGCCCTGCTACTTCCCCGAGCACCGCTCTACCCGCACTCTCGACTGCATCTACCCTTCGTGGTTCGCAAAGACAGCAGCCACTCTATTGGACATGTTGTCATAAGGTAAGATTTCAATATTTGTCTCAGTTTCACTTTGTAAACGAGCACTCAATAGTACTACAGATAAAATCTATGTAAGTCATTCCATATTAGCATAGCCTATGAAATAAACGTAGACGCGACGATGTCATCGAACTCGGAAGCGAGAAATTAAGCAATCGACGCTGACATGTCGCCACACAGGCGATGTTGAGCCTGGCGGCCCATCGTCGAGAGAAGCCGTCACCGTCTGAACGAGCCACTTCACGTCTCGCGACTCGATCGAACATCTCTCTATATTGTCCGTCACACTTGTACCCGCACAATATTGCAGCGCGACGGGTTTATCGCATGTAACTATGCCGTTTTGCGTAGGAAGACTCGCTTCAAACAAATGTTTGAGTACTGACTACGACGACAGTTGACGACACTTCACCCTTTTAAAGAGATGCAAAATGAAAACACGGCATCACTGTGCAAAGAGAATAACGGCCCTTGTAAACCGCTTGGCAAGTTTTAACCGACGCAGTGGATTGTAAATGAATGAGTCGCCTACATAGTAGTTGTGTTAGTTGGCATTTATGTTGAAGTACCTGCTGCGGTAGAATTTGGACGCTGCTGTCGACCCCAATGCACCAATTAAAACTTTGGTCATAACGTAAACTAGTAATGAGGTTTTATTACACTTTACAAACATCATTATTTTAAAAGCTCTTGGGGTAAAGTTAAGCGTGAAATCCTTTTATAAAATTACTTTTTACTATCCATTAAGACCTTACTAATCCTTCGTCTAGACTTCTAAAAAAACATGAAAAGCAAGATTTTATTGTTGGAGTTTTATCAATAAGGCGAAGCTACTTTAACAATTGGTTGAATAAATTTGAATGCAATTGCAATCTGTAACCAAGCCGTCGTCGATTCAATTTTAAAAACAACTATTACGAGTTGCAAGTTTATTTGAGACGCCTGCCTACTGCTACTACTGTGCAGTGATAGTATGGCAGGCGTACATTTACAGACCCTTAGACGCCCGCAGCCCGTGCTGCCTAGAAGTAACTATGCACCGGCACTAACAGTAAATTACATCCGCTCACAAAGCTATTCGCGAAACGGCACTCCAAAGAATGCTTTGCACAAATTTTGATATACGTCCCTGGTACGTGCCCGTAATAAATGCGCCAGACTACAATGAGCGCTGAATTTTCCCACACTTTGTAACATTACCGGGGAGGTGGTAAAGCTACGTAGTTACCAACGTAAAGTACCACGCTGGCACGAAATCGAGCATAAATTAGGAGCTAAAATTCCAAATGGCCAGTCTAACTAGTTGTTCGACCGTTAATTTTATTCATTGCTGTTTAAAGTTCACTTTCATAATAAATTTGCTATATTTACGTGAGGGAATTAAGTTGCGTGATTGCATCGAGTACCCATTCATTACGAATACCCTTGCAAAGGGTTGCATGACGGTAAATGATATCGATTGTGGGGAAATGCGAATTTTTCACTGTCACATTATTTATGCAATTGTAAGCACAGAGGAGTTGAACAGGGTATCAATTTCCGATCACATTTATTCGTCTTCATTGATCAGAACCGGAAACAGCTTGCTTTACTTTGTTACAGCGGATATCGCATGAGATTCATGATATCCGCTGCCATCAATTTGGCCACGAAAGTTGAACAATTGCTATAATGTATTAAAGAAATTGTGATCATTACCCGAGGGGGAACAACATTTAATGTTCAATTATGTTGCTTGTAATTTTTAAACTTTCGCGATTCGAACACATAGTTTAGGTAATATCTCGGGACTTAATCGCGCTAAAAAACTATTTTTATTTACCTCGACGTTTCGGCCAAGTTGCATTGGCCATGGTCTCGAGAAGCGCGATTTTTTAGCGCGATTTTTTAGCGCGATTAAGTCTCGAGATATTACCTAAACAATTATGTTGCATCCGAAAAACGTAAAACTTTCGCATTCTTACTTCCCTATCCAGTACTATCCACGCATAAATGGACTAGATTGTATACAAATACAAGTAGTATTGTGTTGCATTGAACATAAGCAGTCGATCTTTTAATTTGTCACTCAATTTTTTGACTCGGAACGTGCTATTTTACAGTTAAAGAACTTTTATTGATACGAATTTATTTGCCTAGTAACTAGTTCGATAATATACCCAAACTTTTATGCGACTGTAATAACTATACTAACGTTGTATTGCAATCAGTCCATCTTAGAAGATGGTGTTGCCATTCTATTTGTAATCCGCCCTTCTCATAGACAAACTGAACAAGGACTATTCTTATTGTATTAGGAGAAATCTCGCAATGACGCCATACATTACGTGCGCCACCTGCTCGAAAACTTCATAGATACATGTGTCTGTTTCTACTTTTGAGTTACGAGCACCGCTCGGGTCCCGAGGCGCGGGAATACGCCGCGTGTGCCTAAATGGAAATTTATAACGTCTTGGCTTCCACAGAATAAATTCCTATAGCATGCGACAATTTAGCCGAACGGAGCGTTTCGGATATTCCTATGTTGACTTAAACGGAATGTAGGGAATACAATGCCTAGTGGATATTTGTTGTTTGCGCTGTGGATGTACGCTCCCCACTCATTGTTGGGACTAGGTAATCTAGACTGAATAGGACGTCGGGATAGTTTCAAATGTATCCATCGAACATGAAATGCAGATGTTGTATGTAGAAAGTATCACTCGAGGCAAAATGTACATACTGTCGTCAGTAAGAAATAGCAGATTTGCACTCTCTAAAAACATGTATACACAATGTAATTTTGTTTTTACTCATAGTCGTATATCAATCCCTTTTAAGTATGTATAATAATACTTATCTTACGATATTAATGTCTAGTTACCCGATACTATAATAATTTACTCCTCAGCATCGATATAAAATATTGCCACTTGATTAGGTAATCAACTGTACTTGTTCCCACTCCTTAGACAAAATCTACGTCAAACAAAAACTTTCTTTATATGTAGGCTGGCACTTCGTTGTACTCAAGACCGGAAGCATTTTCCTGTTTACTCACAAACGTGCTTATTCCCCAGGATGAAAGTGAAGTCAGGGTTGCGTCTAGTGAGCGTGACCGCGGCCAATTCCCGATGGGCAGTAACGGCGGAGGTGAAGCCGCGAGCCGCCACTGTCACGGCCACCAGGCTGGATCAACCCTTGAGGGATGACGACGATTTCGACACGTAAGTTTTGATGCGAAAATGTTGTAGTGCTTCAATTACGTAAGAGACACAAGGGCTCAACGTGATTTTATAGAGACCGGATTTAATTGAGGGGATATTGCAGGTGTAGCCTGCAATATCCCCTCAATTAACTCCGGTCTAGGTAACTCACTATTAGTGACACGGCCAATATTTAACTGCATCTGGTCCAATAAAGATATTGTTAAATACTGGCCCCGCTAGCCAATACACAATCTTGCAGAGGCTTTGAATGGAATCAAAATTCAAATAACATTGTTCACCTGCAGAGCAGGCTAAAAGTACCTCCACTACTATTGGTATTCTTCAAGCTTAGAGAATTCAATGCATAAAATAACCGAAATAAAAGTCGATTACACGTGCTCATGCACAAACATTTCTACACCGAAATGCAGGGATTTTAAAGCCAATAAAACTGTTACTGCTCGTATCGAGCGTAATACGGTACTACGAAGGCTTTTACGTCACTAGAGATTTGTGATTGCGGAATGACGTCAGAAGGTTTGGTCGGTACAATACTCGTAGAGTTTCCTATTATTGTTTCGTTTTCCTCTAAGCGAAAGAACTTTAGAGGGTATACTAACGATCAGAAGCCCAATAAAAGTTTCGAAGCCGCTCCAACACCCAATAAACAGAAATATACTACATAATAAGCACTACGTCTCCAGTTCAACGAGTTCAATAGTTCTCGTATGTGACGTTAAATAGCCAGCAAAATGCGAATCTATTTTCTTTTTGCATATGAAACGAGATTGCAATCTGGTTGGTAGTCAGAAGCGAGTCCTGTGGACTCACTCAACCGGACATTGCATCGTCATAGAATGTACCTACCTGCTTAACGTCGAGGCAGAATTCAATCCATTTTCCATTTTCTCTAGCGCGCCTCGATGCCGAGTTCGCTACATTATTGCGATGAGGTCACCAAAAACAACTCTCTGTTATACCATTACAATAAACAAGAGACTGCTCACATCGCCGGCTTGTCTACTATCCTAACTTGATAAATAAGACAAACTGGATCATTGTGTCGCAGTTCCGCATCACGTACTTTATATGCGCCTCGCGTTGCGTACGTCACGTTTATACGGGACTAATACCTACTTCCTGTGCGACGCGTAGATATTTCCATTACACAACTTTCCTACAGAAATGAAAACATATTTCTTATTCGGTGTATTCAGTAATGAAATAAGGCCCTTTCTCATTTCCTCGGTCGGGATTTGTTCACAATTTCGCTCACGACCACTTTGCATTTGCTGAGAGCTATAAATCGGGCCGGGCGAGCTTGTGCGCTTAATGAAACTCCATGTCACGACTTTTGGACTTATCTTTGTTTAGACAATTTCACAGTTTCACAGAAAATGAAATTCGATGAAAACAAAAGGCGCGCTGAAGGGCCGCCTTCGTGAATTATTGATTTATCGTGACTCCGTTCCCCTTTCTGCTCACCCTTTATGACCTACGCCCTTTAAAAACCTTTTGAACGAAAGGTGAACTTATCGAAGTTCTAAATGAGTTATGATTTAATACGTGCTAGGATACTAATTCGTCTATCAATTAATGAAATTCGTTGTACAGGGACATAGAAGAAAGCGGTGCGGGAGGTCCAGGTTGGGAAGAAGTTTTAACTTGGCTGGTGGAAGTGGGGGCAGAAGGCGAAGGTGACGGCGAGGGGTCGGAAGGGGAGTCTGGTCGAGGGACTGCTCGACTGAGTTGGTCAGCTAAGGTGTCTGCGGTATCCACTACATCATCGACGACGGAAGAACCACCACACGAGCACAGATTCAACACTCGCCTTGATATTGAGAAGGACGACATACAAGCAGTACTGCCCATATCAAAGGTAAGCTTGTCTTTGACTTTGAATCTAAACATTTACTCGATTCACATCAAAAGCACAAACGTTT